>OY992533.1:130474778-131724778 GCA_963921185.1 Dasysyrphus tricinctus
ATTCAACAAGTCCAATCCTTAATGCTAAGTCTTCTACTTGGCTGATTTATTTCAGTAGTATATAGAATTTGTATTATAAAACCTTCTTAATACGGAATTATACCGGATTGTTTTTGTATTTAAAAACACAAGCTCTAACGCCATGCAACATCACTAGCAAAAAACAACTAAAGCCAAAGTTTCGTTGTCATTAAGAATGTTTCGCGGTGGTTTTGGAGAGCCTTAACTTATTTCTATGACAAAACAATATTTATCGTAAAAACTCTTGTTTTATTTTTCGTGCGCAGCGATACAAAATACGACAGATAAACAATGGTAAACAACAACAAAAAACTGTAGTCGGCGAACGCTTCGTGTCGGTTTGGGAGAGCTTCTAATCAATTCATTCGCCAGTTTTTTGGCTTTCTTCTTGAACGGAAATAAGACCTTTCAACACGCCAGATGAAATGAGTGTGGTTCCGGCTTAATTCATCTTCAAATATTTTTTAGATCGCTTATAGCCGTTCCACACTATCCCATTGAGTATTAATACATGTCAAAAAAGTGTGAAGAAAGTCATGTATAATAGTGTGGATTATACAGCGACTAAAAATAGAATTACCAACGACTCCATAATACTTGCCGACGTCTTAATCAAAGAATCCGCTGCCATTCGTTCCGCCTTATCTGAGATGTCTGATGAGATGAGACTAATCTCTAGCAATAATAACTTAGCATCACACGACCCCGACACTCGCAACAATAAAACGCTACAGTTTGAACTAGAAGATCTTGGGAATTGTAGCGAGCTAACCAACATAAACTCAACTGCTCCACAAGATTGTACGCCTTCATCATCTGCTCCATCAACATCCACTTCTACCAATAATAATTCATTATTTGCCGAACTTCATAATTTGGATATCCCTGCTGAGCATTCAAATATCAGCTTGTCTACAGATACGATCACAAAATTTGGAACTTTATGGAAAAAACTTGAATGGGACAACCGCCTTGCACGTCTTCATAAATCTAACATCAAGTCTTCCTCTTCTTTTTTTCTGAGTTGCGCTCCAAGAATTGCTAATATATCTTCAACGACTATTCAGTAAGAAATATAGTATAACCGACGTAGTTGTCCAACCAGTATCGAAAAGATTCCCATCGTTCAAAATTGAGATTCCAATTAAATATGAATGGCTCTTTCTCAATCCATCCAACAGTATTCTCAAACTTGATGGTATATCTATACAACCATGGATTCATCGATCATCTCATCATTTTTATTGTAAGCCTACATCTAAGTTTCTTCCTCGTTTTTCTCCTCCCCTATATTCAGATGCTCCTAGTACATCCATCAATAGAAAAGTATCATTTGATCTACCGCAACACTCTAATCCCTCTACTTCTAAATACCCCAATTTCATCCACTCTCACACTCTTAATCCATCACAAAAATTGAGTTCCCTTAATCCTACAAATAGCCCAAGTACTTCTTTTAATCAAAATTTCAATTCTCCCTCGACCTCACATCACATTCTTGCTAGCAATAAGTTATCCAAAACATCGCCCACATTCCTTGATCCCCTTAATCCCCCAATTGTTAAAATAACGAGAAAATTCGCCGATCTAAACGACGACGGCCGATACGTTCTCTCTCGCCTCCGAGACCATCGCATTTACGAAAACGTGCGCTTGTATCTGGCATATCTTCATGATAAGCATGATTCTATATGTATTGATGGCGTGACTAGAACCAACTTAATGGTATCCATTCATCGAGAAGGTCTTCCAACCGATACTAGTGAGCTCCTGAGAATATTTACTCTATTCCACAAAAATTTAAATCTGACTCCCTCTGATGTTGAAAAAGATCTATCCACTTTTGCTTCATTCGTTGATTCTAAGCAGCTTTCGAAACCTCATAAAAATCGGAATCAAAATCCCTTTCGTTCCTAACCATCTTAATTCAAACCTTAATAAAACCCATTTCCTATCCATCTACTATCAAAATGTTAGGGGTTTACGAACTAAAAGCTCTGACGTGTACTTAAATTCCCAAAAACTTCCTCACGTTAAATTTGCTCTCACTGAAACTAATCTTACCCCTGATTTTCATGGCGTTAGGAAATAACGCCCAAGGAAATAGCGCCCAAACCGATTTGGAAACATCGCCCAAAAAAAATTGTATCACCCAAAAGCAAAGAAGAAATTGGAAATATTGCCCAAAACAACTTTGAACCCAAAAAATAAAATGGAAATATCGCCCAAATATTTTGCATGTAAATTGTTTTTGTAGAATTTAGGCGATATTTCCTCAATTTTGGGTGGTATTTCCAAACTTTATTTCAATGAAGAGGCAAAGTTTTTAGAAAATTTTGTGATGGTAATATTTGTTTAAGATATCAAAATGATACAGTTACAATTATTGTTGGATATTTATGTATGTATAGGAAAAATTCAAAATTTCTTTAAATCCAGATTCTTTAAATGCAAAAGAAACTTTGCATATACCCAACCTCACACCCACTCCAAATCCTATAACGAGCCCAAGCAGGGGAGTGTAGGGGGGCAGCATGCCCCCCCATACATACCTCGCTGTTTATTCGTGAATTTGTATCTACATTTCACCCACTGTTTATTCGAAAATTTTTAAATTTCACAAACCAAATAAAGGAGAGGATCTATTAGGTTTGTGAAATGTAGATACAAATTCACGAATAAACAGTGATGTAGGTATGGGGGGGGGCATGCTGCCCCCCTGCAAACCCCCCTGCTTGGGCTCGTTATATGATTTGGGGTGGCTGCGAGGTTGGGTGTATGCAAAGTTTCTTTTGCATTTAAAGAATCTGGAATCACCCCGATTGCATTTGGGCGATATTTCCTTATATTGCAGTTGTTTTTGGCAATTTTTCCTATTTTGGGCTTTATTTTTCATTTTGCTATTTTAATTAATCAATTTGGGCATTGTTATTTTATGAAAGAAAGCAAAAAAGGAAATATCACCCAAAATGAGACAAAAATTTACAACAACAATTTGTTCAGTGTTTTTTTGGGCGTTATTTCCAAATTGATTTGGGCGCTTTTTCCTTGGGCGCTATTTCCTAACGCCGATTTTCATAGCACTGAATTTTTCACCTCTGATTTTAATGTATATCGAAAAGATATTTCAGTTTCCGAAGCGAGTCTTTATGTAGATCCCTCCACCTCTGGTCGTGGCGTTCTCTTAGCACTTCATTCCAACCTTGATTCTTCTCTTTTAAACATCCCTAATACATCTAACTTGGAGCTTATCTGCGTAAAAGTGTCTCTATCCAACCGTTTCCTTTACATATTGTGCTGTTACATACCACCCGCCCAGCCAACAAATGTATATCAACTCTTTGTTGATGCAACTGATTACATCGTTGAGCTAACTAACCCCGAAGATGATGTCCTGATTGTTGGTGATTTCAATCTACCAAGACTTATCTGGGAAGTATCAGATGATGAGCTCTATTTCGTTTCGTCCAATGCTACCTCTGAAAAGGAAATCCTTTTTACAGATCGTCTTCTTTCTTCAAACCTCTATCAGATGAGTAGTGTAAAAAATTGTTTATTAAGGCAATTAGATTTGATTTTCTCATCCGATGCGCATAACACCGATGTCATACAAAGTTCTCATCTTCTATCCAGACTCGACAATTATCACCCCCCGCTTTCTCTTACTTTTGCTTTTGAATGCGATAAAATCTTACCTTACCCCATCACATCGCAAATTTTTGATTTTCGTAAAGCAGATTTCAATAAACTTAATAATATTTTTGAAAATATCGATTTTGATTTTATTTCCAACGAATCTAGCATTGACGTTAAGATTGCAACCTTCTATGCTCTCATCCAAAAATGTTTTTCACAATCCATTCCATTGTCGTCTAAAAAACATTTTTCTTCCTCACCTCCCTGGTATAATAAGGAACTGCGCTCTCTCAGGAACAAGAGGAACAAACTCTGGAAAAAATATGTCAGGTGGAAATCAAATGAAGACTTCTTTAATTATGTCTCAGCTCATAACAGCTTCTCTTACTTGAGTGAATCACTTTACTCCAATTACCTCATCCAAACTCAATCTGATTTAATCTCGAATCCCAAACATTTTTTTCAATTTATAAATTCAAAAAGAAAATCCGATGGCTATCCTTCATCATTTAAATACTCTGATACGTCATCAACCGATCCAAAAACTATATCAAATCTTTTTGCTGATTTCTTTGGACAAGCTTTTTCCCCCATTAACTCTGATGTTGATCCTAGCTACTTCAGCTATATGAACGGCTGCTCCCAAACCTCCCTAACATCCATAAGCATCCCTGTATCATCAGTAATTAATAAAATTCGCCTGCTTAATGACGATTTTTCTTCAGGCCCTGATGGGATTCCTGCTGCAGTTCTTAAAAAATGCGTTTCTTATTTAGCACAACCACTCACTGCTCTTTTTCAGCTTTCAATCTCTCAAGGCTTATTCCCCAAAGTATGGAAGGAATCCTTCATTATCCCTGTTCATAAAAAAGGATGTAAAAACGATATCTCAAACTATAGACCCATTGCCAAACTTTCCTGTATACCTAAACTGTTTGAGAGTATTATTTATGATACCTTGCTTCTTCATTGTAGTTCCCTTTTCTCTATTAAACAACATGGTTTTCTTAAGGGTAGATCAACAACCACCAATCTTACCGAATTCGTGTTCAATACCTTATGTGCCCTTGAAGCTGGCAATGAAGTTGATGCAATAGCAACCGATTTTAGTAAAGCATTTGACAAAGTCTCTCATAGGGTAATCATTTTTAAACTTAAAGCTTATGGATTTCCATCATTATTTATATCTTGGCTTCAGTCTTATCTCAACGACCGTCAGTATACAGTCCTATTTAGATCATGTATTTCGAAACCTATCCGCTCAACATCTGGTGTCCCACAAGGAAGTCATTTAGGTCCCTTAATTTTTTTGCTTGCTATTAATGATGTTGAACTTGTACTTGTTGGATCTGAGCTTCAGATTTATGCTGATGACATGCGCATTTCTAAGCATATAATATGCTTGGCTGATGCTCAATTACTTCAAACAGACCTAAATAATTTCTCTACCTGGTGCCAACATAACTTTCTTGAACTGAATGTGAATAAATGTCAAGCCATTACTTACTCTCGCAAGCGCCCTACCTTGTTACAGCGTAAATATTTCATTAATAACGAACCTATTCCCATCGTCACTTCCATTCGCGACTTAGGTGTTGTTTGCGATAACCAACTCAATTTTCGTGCCCATTATGAACACATTATCAATAGAGCTAATTCTACTCTTGGATTTGTCAAACGCTGGTCCAAAGAATTCTCAGATCCCTATGTCACTAAGTCTTTGTACATAACCTTTGTTAGACCTCTTCTTGAATATGCCTCTCAGGTCTGGTCACCTTACCATCATGTCCATATTCAACGGATAGAAGCTATTCAACGAAGATTTATTCGTTTTGCTTTGCGTGGCCTTTGTTGGGATGACCCACACGTTCTTCCTCATTATGAAAACCGCTTAAAATTAATCAATCTTCAAACATTATGTAAACGTCGTGATAATGCTGACATTCTTTTTGTACACCAGCTTTTGACTGGAGGCATTGACAACGTAGGTCTACTCGAGAAAATAACTCTGAACACTAACCTCCGTCCTCTGAGGTCAATACCACTATTCTCTATCCCCTTCCACCGTACCGAGTACGGTAAAAACGAACCTGTTTCAAGAATGCTTCAAAAAGTAAACAACTCCACCGTCTTTGATTTAAACCTTTCTAAAACCTCCCTTAAATTAAAACTTGCACTCTCCCCATAATCCTTCTCTCATCCTGTTCATTAAATCTTTTTATTTTTAATTTAGTCTTAAGTACTCTATTGTTTTAGATTTAAGTTATTTATCAAATGATTTTTTATATAATATATTACACCTTTTTGATTTCACAAAATCGATTCGAAAAATTAGTAAATATATATAAGACAATTATTATACTTTAACTTTCCGACTCACTTTGAATGCATTTCGGAATACTTTCATTCCATCATCAGCAAACACGACTATATGGGTACAAGGTTTGTCTTGTCATCATCGGTTAGATCTCCTTCGTTAATATTATATTAGGACAACAACAAAAACTATACACTTTTTATAGGTAAATAAAAGGGCTGAACTGTTAAACACGATTAAACAAACAAGAAATAATGTTGCCATTGTCTTGATTTAAAAGATTTTTTCCACTTTGAATGTAAAAGCTTTCAAATGCATCAAGTTGTGCTTCATTTGTCACTGTTTTGATTAAACGTATCCCGTCTTTTTCGTTTATATTATGTTTTTCGGTTAACACGTGTGATGCTACGGCGGAGCAAAGGGGTTTCTTTAAGCGAATGCTACTGATATGATCGTCATATCTCTTTTCTATGCTTCGTTTGGTTTGACCGACATATTCACGTTCACAAACACTGCATTTAACCGCATAAATAATGTACTTGAGTTATTAAACAGACAATTTGAAACAATTAAATTCACGTGTGAAAAAGAAAACAACAATGTTTTACCGTTTTTAGATCTGGAAATACAACGCAAATGTGAAAAAATCGAATTTGGTGTATATCACAAGCCCACAAGTACATTAAGAACAATAACTTCGGATTCTTATGCCCCAATGCAACATAAAAAAGCTGCCTATCATTCTATGATTCATAGACTATGTCACTTACCACTTACAGCCATTAATTACAAACGCGAGTACGAACATATTAAAACTGTTGCCAAAGTAAATGGATATAATGAAAAAGTGATTGACGACTTAATTTTACACCATTCAAATAAAATACGTGCTTCAGAACTAACAACCCTGTTTTCGCAAAATACGAAAGATAAAAATTCTAAAATAGCCCTGTCTTTTATACCAGAAATAACATATAAATTAAAATCAAAATTTAAAGAACATAATTTAGACATTGTTTATAAAAACAATAACAAATTATGCAACCTTCTGTGTTCGACAAAAGATAAAACACCAAAATTAAAAAAGTCGGGTATTTATGCGGTTAAATGCAGTGTTTGTGAACGTGAATATGTCGGTCAAACCAAACGAAGCATAGAAAAGAGATATGACGATCATATCAGTAGCATTCGCTTAAAGAAACCCCTTTGCTCCGCCGTAGCATCACACGTGTTAACCGAAAAACATAATATAAACGAAAAAGACGGGATACGTTTAATCAAAACAGTGACAAATGAAGCACAACTTGATGCATTTGAAAGCTTTTACATTCAAAGTGGAAAAAATCTTTTAAATCAAGACAATGGCAACATTATTTCTTGTTTGTTTAATCGTGTTTAACAGTTCAGCCCTTTTATTTACCTATAAAAAGTGTATAGTTTTTGTTGTTGTCCTAATATAATATTAACGAAGGAGATCTAACCGATGATGACAAGACAAACCTTGTACCCATATAGTCGTGTTTGCTGATGATGGAATGAAAGTATTCCGAAATGCATTCAAAGTGAGTCGGAAAGTTAAAGTATAATAATTGTCTTATATATATTTACTAATTTTTCGAATCGATTTTGTGAAATCAAAAAGGTGTAATATATTATATAAAAAATCATTTGATATTTACGGATTTCACGCGGTTCAACCCCAAAATAATTTTTATTAAGTTATTTATATTTTTATATATGCTTGTATTAAGCTAAATTAAAATTAAGCAAAATATGAAATTTCATCACACATAACTTGACATCGCATCCTACACGATTTGACATGTGTTTATACCTGAAAATATTTAAGAACGGTTCTAAAACCATCACACATTCTATCCCACTTGGGCGTTTGAGGTTATGGTGAAACTGATTTGTTTTGATGCAAGTGTGGAAGCAAAATATGAAAATTATTTTCATCACACAAATTTGGCAGTCGTATGAAATTCTTTCCCACTTTATTCTGACATGTATTAATACTTTGTGGGATAGTGTAGAGGCACTTTTAGCAAATTTTTAAGACCTTGAATTCTTAAGGACTGGGCATGGACTCCCAGTTTTTATTTTATTAATATTTTGTGAAAGAAAATGTGAGTAAACTTAAGTTTTAATCCTATCTTTCCAAATATGCTACGAAATAGTACTACCGAACCCTGTTATTGGCTGCTCTACTGGCTTCCCAACTGGCTACGAAAAAGCCAAGCCAGTTGACGAGCCAGTTGCTCAGGTTTGTGTGTGTTAGTAAAAAAAATGTGAGTGTATTGCGACTGGCTAACCAGTACTGGCTCGTGTGGCCTCAGGCCCCTCAGGGTGACAACTACTGTCCAAAATCGTGGTGGTCAGTTTCTGTCACAGCGTTGTCATTAATCGAAAAATTTTCTGAAGTAGGTTAAAAAAAAAAATTGTGTTTATTACAGAAGATCTGCATATTCCAATTTTTACTTTAATTTTCAAAATAGAATATCAAAAGAAACTAAAAATGGCATAATATAATTAATTATGCTGTCACGATTGTTATCAAAGCAAGCCAATAGCCGGAAGCCGTAAGAATAGAAATGAAAAACTAGTGGACTGAATTTTGGTGAATGATAGTTTACCTTTCCGAAAAATAAAAGTGCAGTAGACTCGATTTAAAAGCAGTAGATACCTATGTTTTACGAAAAAAGTGCATTAGATCTACTGAAATTAAAGTGGCAACGCCGTTTATATACAAAATTGACGTTTCTAACAAAAAGTGGTGCAGTTCACTACTCAATGCATTTGTAAATTTTTTTTCAAATCTCCCCAACTCTGATAGAATTGTTCCCTCTATTCAAAATTTGTAAAAAGATACCAAACAAACCTAATAGGCGAGTTCAGGAAAATGAGATTTCTGAACAGGATTCCTCAGAAATTTTGCTGTCAAATTACTGAGGAAACAAAATATTGGATTCGCTTGCTCAGTTTTTGACACCGAGCCCTCTGAGATCTCATTTTCCTGAACACGCCTTAGTTCTCCACCCGCTTGGACAGGAGGGGCAATTTAATAACATATTTTTATAAAATAGAAAAAAATATTAAAAAAAACTGCAATAGTTACAATAATTTTGTGTAGCTTTTTGGAAAGCCAGAAGTCCATTTTTATAGTTTATTTTCAAATAAAGTTTTTTGAATAAACAATTTCAGCAAAACTGTTTTCAAACCTAAAATTTTGAAAAAAAAAATTATACAATTTTTTCCAAAACTGTTCAAAAAAAAAAATTAATTTCAATACAAACCGTAAAAATGGACTGCTGGATTTCCAAAAAGCTACAAAACATTACTGCAAGTGTTGCCGTTGTTTTTTAATAATTTGGTTTCTATTTTATGCAATTATTTTATTAAATTGCCCCTCCCGTCCAAGCGGGGGAGATATTACCCCCTTCTCTAGGATTTTTTTTCGTCCACTTCCCACCTACGCATGCTCTGAATTTGGCAGATTTTACGCGAATTTCCCAATATGAAAAAAAAGGAAAAATTTAATTTACCCCTACAGCGGGGATGAAAATAAAATCTGAAACAATTAGGGAATTTTGTTTTCTTCATTTAGAGCCAATTTAGGCCCATCTGCGATGACCTTTTTTTTAACGACCACCCTAATGTAGATACATATATTACGTACAAAGGTAGTTACAATCTTAAAAGAAAATAATTTAAATGCATGTACTTTTCGAGTAAAAACCTTAAGTAAAGTTTAAAAATTTTAATGACAGAATACCTTAATTACCTGATTCTTATGATTTCGTGTTGAAAAAATTTCAAAAATATTTATATTTAAAAGCAATTAAATGCACTTCAATTCTGACTGTAAAAAAGTTACCTTCTTAGTCCAGCCGCAACTAATCTCCTAAAAAGCATGCACTTGGCAAACAACAAAATGGCCGCCAAATTTTAATTCGAAGTATTATCTACTTGGAAACATACATTTTATAAAGGTGTTGCCACTTTGAGAAAATAGATTAATGGCCAGCTTTTATTATTCAATACTAGAAATATAAAAACTGCAGTTAGTTGGTGACGGCAGTCGTTTGACTTAAAGGCAATAACTTAAAGTTCATACGTGTCCTTACTAACTAAATGACTAACTTTAAAATAACATTCAACAGTAATTTTTGTAATTCAGAAGAGTCAATTAAAGCAATAAATTGACTTGAAGTTAATCGACTGCAGTCTTTTGTTGACTCTTCCCAGGCTTTAAGTCACACAAAGTCAACTTGAAGACTAAGTCTATTCTATATAAGTCAGCAAGCCAATTGATTTGTCTTTCCGAACATAAATCAATTGATTTAACTTGTATAAGTTACCGTTATTCGCAATTAAAAAATGTCCTGTGAGTGAGCCTCAGTTGTTTATTTAATTTTTTTATCAAAAGTTTAGTCATTGTCAATAATATGAAGCGTAGATATTTGCTCTCAACAATTAAAGCAAATTTTTCAAAAAATTAAACAAAATGAATATTTTTTAACAATTTTTTTTTGGCAGTGATGCTGTACGTTTATATTTTTTGAACACCAAATATCAATTCATTTTTTTTTTTATTGGAAAGCTACTTATGTTTGTATGTATGTAGGTAGGTACTTACCTATAAAAGACCTATTTATTAAATATGCGCGAAAGGCTTTTAAAACTGAGCATTTTGTTTAGTAATATGAGTATTTCTCTGTATGAAAAAGAATTCAGAAGCCAAAGCCTGCCGTGCAAATCTGATAAAAATTATTTTAAACATATAAGTACATTTTTTTTTATTTCTAATGACAAAAAAGTGTCCAATGGATCTTAAAATAAACAGGGACTGAAACTTTTAACGCTTACTATATTCTTCTACCTCCTAGATCTTCTAACTTCTATTGATAATCGGTTTCATCAAAAACATACATATAATATTGCTTTAATATAGGTAAGCATTGACGAAGTCGGTTCAAGTGGACGTAAAGGCGCAAATTATTTAGTTGAGTTATCATTTTTCGACCAAACACCACAGATATACAGCTATGGCCAACAAAATAGGATCAGTCAACAGTCACTACTTTCAAACGATACTAAACGACTATTAAAATATCAGGGCACCATTATTTACCAAAATTTTATTTGTCACAAGATCAGAAACTCGTTTTACTAAAATTTACTTTGGGCCTTACCAATAATCAAATTTAGCAACGAGTTAAATATTTCAGTGAAATGAACCATAATTTTATGGATCCCAAATAATCAACCATACATGGAATGTTAATTTTTTTGGAGTTCATAGCTAATATGGTTTATTGCTTAGAGCCAAATTTAATATTAAGATCATCCCCTGTATGGTTTATTATTTAGAATTTTAGAGGCCATTTAATTTTGATCTATTTTAATGAAATATTAAAGTCTTCCCTAAATTTGATTATTGGTAGGGCGCTTTGAGTTTTCCTATTTTTTTTGCCAAACAAATTAAGCACTTTAGGAATAATAATTGCTACTAATAGCATTCATCTTTGTTTTTGTGGAAAAAGCATACATACAGCTTTTGCGTGTATAAAGAACATTTAGTTTGTACCCATTGCTTCCACTTCACTCAAACGAAATAGTCGCTTAGTACAATATCGTTTGAAAATAGTGACTGATTCTATTTTTTTGGCCATAGCTGTGCATACCTATACCTATAATAAATCAAATCAAAACAAAAATACTGACCAGTTAATGTTTCTTGGAATCTTAATGAGATGTTACGATTAAGCTTAGTTCTTGAACTTGCAAAACTGAACTGTCTTAAAGAAAAAAAAAAACTATTCTTAA
Source organism: Dasysyrphus tricinctus (assembly GCA_963921185.1). Lineage (NCBI taxonomy): Eukaryota > Metazoa > Arthropoda > Insecta > Diptera > Syrphidae > Dasysyrphus > Dasysyrphus tricinctus. The sequence goes on from OY992533.1 coordinate 130,486,582, forward strand.
ATGTAGATACTCGTAATAGGTATATAGATGAGGTAACTGTAAATTAGCTTTCGTATTTTAACTTGTTTCTCTTGACTTGTATTCTTGCCTTTCTTTATTTAAGGTGTTGAAATAATCTGATTCTTCCTACATTTCCCACTTAAAGTCTGATAGCTAAGCAAGTTGGTATGTGCGACCAATTCGTAAATTCTATTAATAAAACATCTTATTGTTAGTAATAACTCGATGAAAAATATTTTACTTCTAATTTGTCACTTAATTGCACATTTTTTGCTAGCGTGCAAACATGAGTTCCACGCAGTGAAAACAATGTGATTAGGTATCTATAATTATTTCTATGGACAAGAAAATAAAATTAAAAGTCATTGAGCAAATAACTTACAGGGAATTGTTGTTTAGTAATTTTAAGTGCAGGCTGCATTTATTCAATGCCAATCTTAGTCTCAGATAAATGTGGAAATAAAAAAGTTGAATAAATCAATGTAAATCAGAACAAATAATTTATTCTTTGTTAAAAAAAGCACATCTAATTTTGCATCCGTTTTTGCCATGAATGGGTAGGGCACGTTTATAATGGTATAATTAAATAGATTACGTATATGTATGGTTGTATATGGTGAAGCACATCTTCATATTAAAATCAAATGCTTTGCACTTATGTTTGTCTTCTAGAGAATGGAATTTATTTTTAAAATATGATCTAACACTTTTTTTGTCGATTGATGAATTGGATTATAAAGAAATGCCAAATTCAAATAGGCGTTCATAGAAGTAAATTTATTAAAAAGTACATATCTGTGTTCCGATCAGTTGGATGACATGAAATACTAATGAAGATTGAAGATAAATAAATAATGTATTATACTTTTATTAATAATTTTATTATCTTATCTATATTTTTCAAACTGCCTATAATATTATTTAGAGCTAAAAAACAGGTACATATTTCAGGGTGACGGAGTAAATTTTGGGAGAGAAAAATAAACCAGTCAATTATTTCTAGCCCATTGACCATCATTTCTTTTAGTACCTATTCCGTAAATAAAAGCCAATCAAGATTTTAACTATTGCTTAGTTTTATGCTAGTATAGGTAATAAACTTGAACCAACTTCCAATATCGTCAGCATCGCGAGCGTCAACTTAAGTTAAGAGTGAAAATACCTAGATAACTGAGTTTTTAAAAACAAGCAACTTGGTTGTCTTGACCTTCACAATTGACCTATGACGTTTTGTGTCGCGGAAGCAACTGAACGTACCATATTTGCTTCATTCATACTATTTTTGTGAACAATATTCAATATTGTAATTAGAATTACATAATAAAGCTACGTTCAGATGATTTGTATAACACAATTGAAAGGTCCAGGGGAAAAACAGCTTAAGTCCACTTTTATTGTTTCCGAGAAAAATGAAGTTGTATAAATACGTATTAATAAAATAATAGCTAATTCAAAGAAAAATAAATAAAACTAAACATTTTTTTTGTTGAGCACGAAGCACTTAAGTAGGTAAGCAAACATAATGATTTTAACATCTTGAATTTTATGCATGACACTCTGACATGAGTCAAAACGACCTTCGACATTTTAACCAAAATTTTGAATTTTTTTATTTGAAATTTTCTTCTGAAAGAACCGGACGTGATAATTGGAAGCGGTTTTTTGCTTTTTATTTAGACACCTTTAGTTTTTCAAAATTGGGTTTGAAAATAAAATAATTTTTACAAGCGTGACATTGGACCGTTTTTGCAATTCAATTATTTAGACAGGACCTCGACCGGATGTAGTTAGAATAGCTAATTTGTTTTGTTTTAATTATTAACCTGACATGTCGCTAGGTCTATTCACAAGTGTTTCTTTTTTTTAATATGGCTTTATTTAATTTTTGGAGCAAAAAAAATACTTTTGGAAAAAAGTTTTTTTTAAAAAGTGTAGGTAGGTACCTACTATTTTGCGAGTTTTCAAAATCCTATGTTTGCATGACATTCCATGATATCAATGGTTTTTTTTTTGCATGAAACTGTAAATCAATTATTAAAACAATTAATTTTGCATTTGACCTCAATTATTTTTGATATGTGAGAATATGTGCAGAGATTTGTTTTGCGCACAGGAACTGTAAACTAGGCTTTAAGCATGGTTAACAGTTCCCATGAAAAAAAAAATCTAAATTTTCAAAACAATTTTCCACCTAGGTACTCTGTGCACCATATTGTATACCTACCTACCTTATATACAAGGCGACAAAATTTTTTCATTGGTCTAAGCCAGCGGTTCCCAAACTTTTTAAGCCACCCCTAAACAATGTCCAAATATATTTCGGAACCCCATCCTGACAAATTTCAAAATCGGCTATAATTGCGGAGTGGAAGGATTCGTCAAGTTTCTTTCAACTTTGGTTACTTAAGTTAAACTGACATTTGGTGAAATAGGAATGCCAAAAAGAGATAGATGATAACAGCCCTGTTTTTGAGTGCAATTTTATCTTCGCTTGAAAAAAAGTTGCGTGCTAAATACAACAACAATACGGAGTTATACCAAATTGTTGTTGTATTTAACATGCTACTTTTCAGCAAGCGAAGATAAAAATGCGCTAAAAAACAGGGCTAATAACATTATGGGTGCGTTCCCCTTCTGACGGTACGGAAAGCTACTTTTCGTTGGTTTTTGATATTAGCTTCAGTGCCCTTCCGACTATTAAGAGCCGTGGAGACGCTCGAACATGGTGCGAGTGAACATAGTTCGACTAAACTCCGCAGACACTGAAACCAGGCAACAACCAAACTACTCGAACTTCATTATTCTTACGACTTATATGTCATTCTCAATATTCACTGTCACATTTATTTTATTTTTATTCAGGTTTATTAGACATTTTTCTTATTATTTTTAATATTGATCTCAAAATTAAACCGAAGTGTTCGAGTAAACATACGTAACCGGTCCGCAAACAGTCGAATCTGGTACGACAAACGATTAGCCCCGCCCTCGAACATCGAAAAATATCAAACTCCTTTTGATTTAGGTGAGACCAAATTTGTGTTTAGTGACACCAAATAATTGGTACTCGAACCAGCCCGCAGACAAGTAAAATCAACTCGAACATAGTACTCGAACCATGTTCACTCGCACCATGTTCGAGCGTCTCCAGAGCCCTTTATAGTTCTACCTTTAATACCAATCAAAAATTCGTTTAATGATACAGAATCAAATACAAATTTTGATGAAGAGGAACTCTGCAGATCTATCAGGAATTCGTATTCCTGTATATTCAGGATCATAGGCTTGATGGTTTTCATTAGAAATGGATTTTGTACCCACTCGATGTCAGTATTTGTATCTGGAAAGTAATCCAGCATGGATCTTTCGAGACTAACCAAATGGAGAGCAATAACATTGCTAATATCTGCTTTGAGTTAAAGCATGTTTTCTTGCAAGAATTCATGTAAAACTGGAAGACATTTAAAATTTTTCTTTTGTACACATGACATAGTCCAGTCATATTGTATTTTTACCAAAATTGTGGGGTAGTTTTGATTTGTTCGCACCTTTATGTTTTCGAGGGTCATGAATCCGAATCTGAGGTTTGCCAACAAAATTTCATGACGCAATATGGAAAAAATGCAAAAAATTATGCAAAAATGCATTTTTTGGGAGTTTTTCACTAATGGCTCGAAAACTACCAACTATTCGAAAATTACATCAAGCTACCATTGAAAGCATACACAATTTCCAATTAACCCTATTCAAGGTTTTTTTTTTGCGGCAACCCATTTGAACTCAAACGCTAGTCGAAAATTGATGTGTTTTTACTGTTTTCGAAAATTCACTCGAAAGCGCTAAGAAATTACTTTGAGTGACAAAATTTGAATTTTTGTCTGTAACATGAACCAAGATATATTTTTCTGATGGTCTTTGACGCGCTGAGTTCGAATCTGGCCTTGAAATTTCTCTATCATGTCACGTTTTTGAGATATTTAAATCTAAAAATTAAAAATAAATGCATTTTCTGCAGAGCTGTAGCAGTTTCGTTGATCTTCTCGAAAATGTCTGCAGGATAAGCTATTTTTAACACCTGTGAAGCAGGGCAACTTTCACCCACGCAATTGGGACCTTGACAGGAACTTGCAGTTTTTTTGTTTTTTTTTTTTGCATTTCTATTCCCGATTTTGCAGTTCGCCAAATAACGGTGTAATTTAGTGACCTGCTAACTTCACAGTGAAGTTAGCAGGTCACATGGTGTATCTCAGGAACCAAGCATGCTGGGAACTTGCAATAAGGCTCCAAATTTGCAGTTTTTTTTTCAACGATAGGCTATGTTCAAAATTTGAAGTCTTCAATTCACAGGGAAGTTAGCAGGTCAGTATGAATTTTTTTTTAAAAAAAGGACTTCAAAATTCTGACCTAGCCTATTCTTGCAATGCAAAAAAACTGCAAATTTGGAGCCTTACTGCAAGTTCCTAGCATGCTTGGTTCGTGAGATCCACGATGTGACCTACTTGCTTCATATTGAAGTCAAATTTGGGAAATTTTCAAATTGAGGACTTCAAATTTTGAACATAGCCTATCGTTGAAATGCAAAAAAACTGCAAATTTGGAGCCTTGCTACAAGTTTCTAGCACGCTTGGTTCCTGAGATATGCCATGTGACCTTCTAACTTTACTGTGAAGTTAGCAGGTCACTAAATTACACCGTTATTTGGCGAACTGCAAAATCGAGAGTAAAAATGCAAAAAAACTGCAAATTCCTGTCAAGGTCCCAATTGCGTGGGTGAAAGTTTCCCTGCTAACTTCACAGACATCTAATTTTGTAGTCCATTGCTCATCATCATGCATGTATTGCAAAGAGGTTTGCAGTTGATGACAATTTTTTTTCCAGTTTGAACACATTCAACTCATCACGAAGTTGAAATAACCTGGATAAGGCTTTCCCTCTGGAAAGCCATCGGATTTCAGTATGAAGAAGAAGCGATTCATACTGACTGCCCATATCTTTACACACTAATTTAAACAATCTCGATTGGAGAGGACGACTCTTAACAAAATTTACTATTTTCACAGCTTCACCGAGATTTTTTTTTTAATCAGTTGGCATTCTTTTCAAGTGCATAACGATGGAGAATACAATAACTGCTGGTAATTCTAGGAGCAAAGTTTTTAATATTTGAAACAACACCTTTAACCTCTTTCCCACTATTGCTCCGCCGCTGCATATTATCAATACATTTTCCCAATTAATGATGTGTTTACTCATGAAACAGTTTATGGCCTTGAAGTTCACACTTCGATTAAAAATTATAAGCTTAAAAAAAAAATTTGTTCAATTTTGTTTGGGAAATTTGTAATTATTTTTCTTTTATTGTTTGTATTTTACTGTTTATTCTTCAAGAAATTGGTTGAACCCTGAAAACTCTGCGGCGGAACCCCAGGGTTCCACGGAACACACTTTGGGAACCGCTGGTCTAAGCCACCCATTGAGTAAAAAGTTTACCTTTAAGCTTAGTATACAGTTCTTTTGAGCGATAAAAAAGTGATGAGAAAAAAAATTCCGAGAGAAAAACATCTGTGGTGAAAACGAAAATTTTTAATTCGATCTACAGATTCCTATGCAAAAAAAAACGCGGGAATGTTATAGTTCTGACCAAAAACTACCTACGAGAAATTTTTAATTTGATTTTTGCAACAAATAAAAAGCAACCCTACAGCACAGCACACAAATCAAAGGTTCAAACGGTTATTTTTGCTCTTCCTTCCCAGAAAAACATTGTCACAGTTTGATAAAAAAATGTACGTCATAAAAATTTGTTTTACCCCGAAAAAGCTGCCTTAAGAAATACATGTAGTTTTTTTTGTAAAAGAGCTGTACGGGTGCTTCCATCGTTACGGTTGTGACAGTGAGACTCCATGTTTTATTAATTATTCACATACTATTCCCAATTTATAAATAAAAACTTTACTAATCTACAGGACACCTGAAGCCCTTTTAAAAAAACTAGTACCTATACTAAAGTATGAAAAATTGGTAGGTAGTTCAGTTAGGGTCCAATTTAGTTGCGTTACGGGTGTGACCTTAGAAAACTACCTAGTTATTTGCGATTAAGATATCTACCTACTTTTCATGTGGTGTAAAATAATGCATGAAAAGTAGGTATGTATTATTCTTTTGCAAATATTAACCCAGATAATTGATCTTCAGTTTCAGTTAAGAAATGAGAAGCAAAACTACGAAAAACATTATAAAATTTTTATTTGAAAATGTTACGGGTGTGACAGGTCATCGTTAAGGGTGTGACCGAGTATGATTTTTATTCATGAAAACAATATAATAAACGATATTTTTACGGGAAATTGCTGTCATAGATGTATAATCATTTCTCTCATGATGTGAAAAACACTTTCTCTAGAAAAATGAAGTTTTTCTCACTGAAAATTGAATTAGATTTCTCACTTCAATGAGACTTTTTTAATTTTCTTTTAAAATGGGGAAATCTTTCACTTAAAGCCGATTAAATTAATACTTAAAGAAGATTTTTTTAGGATTATATCCCTACGGCATGAATTTCATATTTAGAAGCAACAAAAGTTAAATTGAGTTGAAAAACAGAAAGAATATGTTTTGAAATGCCAACTTGTTACGGGTGTGACATAGACTTAAAATTTTTGATACTGCCTCACTATTAATTTCAAATTCTTGAAATTTTGTCTGACAGTAGATCATAGTATTCTCCTTTTTTCTCCAAATTATCACATTGATATTTTTTTCTTCTAGTAATGAGACACATAATTTTGTTTGTTACGGGCGTGACTATAAAGTGGTATGAATCAACTGCCCAAAAACTCAAATTATATTACTATTGAATAATTAAATGACACAAAAACGTGCTTAGAATTCTAATAAGGCCAAACAATCACCGGTTCTCAAATTGAGAAACATTTAGTCTATTCTGCTAAGTGGTTCGAACTGCGCAATAAGCGCTGATACAAAAAATATGACAGTATTACATACAATCTTTTAAAATCGTCTAACCGGTACTTTTTTGAATTTGAAGTCATATTTTGTGATTTTTCGTAATGGGTCGTTTTTTATGGAATCACCCATACCTTTAATTAATAAACTTTAGGCCTAAAAATGGAATCTCTCCTAGAGTGTTTTTTTATTTTGAATTTTCTCATTATCAGCTGAACGGATTTAGATAAAATGTTGTAGGTATGTATAAATTTAAAATAAATTCAAATAATATTGCATACTTACCTATCAAAATTTTCAAATTTTTTTTTTAATTTTTAATAAAATGTTAAAACTGTTTTTTCTTAAATTCGATGTATCTCAAAAACGGGTAGACATTTTTTTTTGAAATTTTATTTTCATATGCACATAAATAAATAGGTACCTACTTAAGATTCGCATGCCAAAATGATTCCTTAAAAAATGTTTTAAGAATTTGATGCATAAAAAATTAATTATGATTTTGAAGAAAATTAAAAATAATATTCTTCTTCACTAAAAAGTGGAGCGAATGAATTGAGTTCAAATAAAGAAGCTTAAGTGTAACTAGGCGAAACGCAATATATAGAGTAGAGCTCACTTTAACTTCTTTATTTGAATATAAAAAAAAAAACTATTTTTTTTAAAAAACGCTCCAAGGATTTTATTTTTTTTTCATACAATCAAATTCAACCAAGAACTGAAATGTTGTTCTTTTTTCATCTCAAACTATCAAAGGAGTTGTTTTTGCTAGCTTAAATATCGTATTTACTTTTCAAGATTTGTCTCTCATAATTTCCAAGTCATTATTTATATACAATTTTCTTAAACCCTCAGTCTCCTGAAAATAAGGGCAAGTACGTGCGACCCAGTCGTGCATTTTATTTATTTGATGAACAGATGCCCGTGGCCCCTCTTTGACGGCTTAGCGGACCCTCAGCTGGGAATCGATGATCTCTGTGGAAGATGATATATATTTTCTTTTATAAAATTCAAAGTATCGTTGAGTTGTCAACAAATCCTAAACTTAGTTAACATTTAATGCTCAAAATGAAGAGGCATTTAAACCATAAAATAAATAAATAAATTGGGTGACGCAACAGCTCATGGAGAACCAGGGCCTAGAACTCTCAACCATTCCTGTGTGCGTGTTGTTGGCAGGAATGGAGGGGACCTGTAGTTTTTTGCCGAGTCCGAACGGCTTAGTGAGAAGCACTTTTTCACGACAACTATACTCTTGGAGGATTTGTCAGTTCCTCGCAAGAGGATAAAACATTTCTGTTTTTAGGTGGCACGGCTGGGAATCGAACCCACACCTTCGGCATGACAGTCCTACGCACTATAACCATCATGCCACGAGGTACTACTGCTACCATTTAAACCATAAAGTTCACTTAATATCAACATGCTTCAGACAAGATCCACCAATTAATTTTTTTTGAATTCAATAATGTTTATTTTAAAATTGACAAAAATTAAGTTAACTTGTGCTATGAGAAAATAATTGAAACGCTTGAGTTAATCGCATTTAATTATAATTTCATGTGACATTTCGAAAATAAATATTTTAGCTCGTTATTTGTTGAATTAGTGAATCTTTGTTTATTTTTTAATTTAAAAATAATTGTTCATTATTTCATATTCAACTATAATATACGTGTACATACATATACATGTCAAAATATTTTTTGTAGAAAATGATTTGGGTAACTATTTATTAACTTGTAGTTTCAACGATGTTTATGAAATTGGTATAATTCATATAGTTATTTTAAATGTTAACGTAATAACCACATTTTTAATAAATTTAATATGTATAATTTTACTGTTGAAAATATTTAAAATGTATCATTGCTCTTATAAATGCAGATGCGCTCCAAGTGACTTAAGCTGATCATCAGTGACCAATCATGAGTCATGAATCACATTTCTGGCGTTTAATTGTTTGTATTGTTGTTATGTAGGTACATATGTGTATATATATCGGCATCCACTATGATTCATGAATGACATTCCTCACTTTAATTTTATTTGCAAGAGCGAACGAGGATTTCGGAGATCAATACGTCTTTAATTAAAAATAGAAAATATTGGTACTTGCTGCCAAAGGTTTGAGAAAAATCATGAAGAATACAAATTTCGATTTTTTGGCACACCCTTTAATCTATAATATACGAGTAGACTAACAATAATATTTATTAGAATTCTTTCGAAAGTTTTTAAGTAAGACAAGTGATGGGGAAATACTGCGTCGACACCAATCTTTAAATTTTGTTGATAGGTATAGGTAAACATTTTTCCTGGCTTGTAATTTCCCTTTCCCATAAATGGCTTTTTCCTCCCCTTTAGTGGAAGGGGAGGAAGTGAGAAAATCAAAATAACGTGGTCCTACGGTTTCAAAGGTGCTTAAGCTTAGAATTAGATTGACTCCTTGACGTCATCAGAAACATCGTCAATATACTGTAAACGTAATCTGTGTCAACGAATGAAACGTTGACGATCACACGAATGACGACACACGGTCGATGTTGTCCCAAAATGCGTTGACGTGTTATCTGTGTCAACGCAATTGGTACCCTCTGGTGTCGGAGTTGACAAGAACAAAATTAAATCATTTTTTACGTTGACGATCACACGACATTAACTGTTGTTATATCGAACAACTCAATATGGATGGATTAAAAAACCTCTAAAAATCAGAAATTTTTGAAGTTTTCTTACTGCTTAGGAAAAAGGTAATTTAAGGGCAGTTAGATAAAATACACCTTTTTTCGTCAGTATATAGCTCATCCCTCATCCGACAACCTATCAACTGTCAAGTTCCAATGAAGGATGGCTACGATATCGATGGATTAAAAAACAGCAAAGAAATCGGAAATTATTTACTGCTGCGGAAAAAAGTGACTTTAGGTCAATTGGATGACATTTGGATCGGAATATACCTTTGCCACCAAAATATAGCTTGTCTTTCATCTGTCAAGCCATCAACTGGTAAATTCCATTGAAGGATGGATACGATGTCGGTGGATTAAAAAACTTCTAATACGTAAAAAATTTAAAGTTTCTTTATTGCTCCGGAAAAAGTGATCTGAGGGAAATTGGATGACATTTGCTTCGAAATATACTTTTGTCGCCAAAATATACCTTTGTCTTCTATTTGTCAAGCCATCAACTGTCAAATTCCTTTAAAGGCTGGCTACGATATCGATGGATTAAAAAACCTCTAAAGCTGGATTTACACCTTCGTTGTTATCGTCCCTGTACGTTGTTCGTTTTTGCACGTACACGGAACAACGAAGGTGTAAATGATAACAACGAACACGAACAACGAAGAAATTCAAAGCCGTTTTGAATTTTGGATGAACTTTACTCGTTGTTTGTGGAACAACGTTCAACCGAAAGAAGAACGGAGGTGTAAATCCAGCTTAAAAATCAGAAATTTTTGAGGTTTATTTACTACTCCAGAAAATGTGAATGGGCAACTGGGTGACATTTGGATTGAAATATACTTTTCAATCAACTCAGGGTACGTTGACATGGCAGAAAAATCCGCTGGATACAGTCAACGCGTTGGTGGGTAGTCTGTCACGCATGGACAGTATTCTGCGTTGACGATCACACGACAAGACAACTTTGGGACAGAATTCTACTTCATTTTGACATCATAGAGTCAACCCGTTGACCATTTGCGTTGACCGTCTTCTAATAATAGCTTTAATCCCACGAGAGTTCTTGGGTCATCGTCGGAGACCTAGTTCTCAATTTATAGGCCAATTTATTCAAACTTTTCGGGACTGAAACTGGTAAGTGGCAAGCCTCCACTGACCTTCTGACAGTGTTGCCACCTTGGCAAAACTTATTCAAAGTATGAACTATTAGTATACTAAAGCTTAACCCGTCAGGTTGAAATGACGGGTAATACGGGTATGTCCTCATATCGTGCACTAACTCTACTAAATATAATGACTAGATACAAAATTTTAATGTTTTTTTTTTTAAATTCATATTGTGTGTATGTATGTTGTACATGTACATGCATATCAAAATTTTATTGATATTTCCTACACTTCAAGGTTTTTTTTTGTTGATATGATATGTAATTCATAACGTTCTGCTAAAGTAATTATATCAAAAGCCATTTATATAGGACTCTTATCGCTATTCAAACATCTCGCAATATTTAACGATATGTGGTTGAATTCTTACAAAAAAAGTATTTAATAAAGAAGTAGCAATAGCAGCAGCAATAATAATGTCTTGAATGCATAAATGCATAGGCTTGGGTGGGTGCGGTAAAAATAAATCACTTGACTGGGTCGCACTTACTTGCTCTGAGAGTTATCTTGATTCTTCATGAAAAAAATTGAATTGTATAATTACAACATAAAATACTAATAGTTTATTATGTTTAGTTTTTTATAAAATTAAAAAAATTTGTCTGGAGAATTATATTTGTAAACACAACGTCACATGGTCTATCTAAAGCCCGCACTAGGAGTATACTTGAAAATAAGGAGAAATTTATTCATGAAATATCCATAATTTTCCCTTTTTTCGGGCTTTGTTGGTAAAAGTAGGTACCTTTTGTTTTTTCTTAATTTCTCAAAAACTAAGAAAGATTTTTACATTTGGTTTTCGGTAATGGACTAAAAAACAATGAGGGCATTGAATATTGAACACAAAAAAAGTACTTTAACGTAAAATTTTGAAAAATATCGACTTGAGAAAAAAAGCCACAGTTTTTTTCTTAAACTTTGACTGTGAAATATAATTTCTCAAAAACTATTCGCTTTAACAACTCGATTTAAAAACCAAATACAGGGGAGATACAACTATCCCCCCATACAATTTTTTTCTTAGAATAACCCCAAGAACCACACCCTAAAATACTTCCACTCAGGTCCGGGTAATGGACTAAAAAACAATGAGGGCATTGAATATTGAACACAAAAAAAAGTACTTTAACGTAAAATTTTGAAAAATATCGACTTGAGAAAAAAAGCCACAATTTTTTTTTAAACTTTGACTGTGAAATATAATTTCTCAAAAACTATTCGCTTTAACAACTCGATTTAAAAACCAAATACAGGGGAGATACAACTATCCCCCCATAGAATTTTTTTCTTAGAATAACCCCAAGAACCACACCCTAAAATACTTCCACTCAGGTCCGGGACACCCTGTATAGAGTGTATGTACATTGTTTATGTTATTAACACTTTGTCTTGTAGTTATGCATTTTTTTTCACAAATCTTATATACCTACCCTAAAGAAAACTAAAAACGTTTCCATTTTGTTAGTATTTTTCCTAAACAGAAACGAATAGGACATTAATTATGAAACTTCAAAGAAAGCGATAAGTCTAATCAAATGGATTCATTTTCCATGTAGCTTTGAGTAATTAAAAATTTTTTTTTCTTGATTGAAAATTGAATAGTCGTGATGAATTGTAAAATGAATGTTATTAATTTGCGAAAAGAGCAGTCTAAAATAGTTAGGTAGTATTTCTTAAAACATTTTCATTTATAAGTCACTTTCTGTTTGTTTTTATGTCTTTTCGGTACAGATTATATATCTACTATAGATTTTAAAATACTCGTAACTAGAGACTAGAGACTTAAAACTTAAATGCCTTTGCAGTTAGTAAATCAAGGTCAGCAGTATCTTTTATTGTGATGGCATCATTAAGCGCTTATTTAATGCCAATTAAGTATTGTACAATACAAAATAATGAAGAGTTGAATTTTTTGAGTTAATCGATTTAAAGTTAGCAGCGTATGTTAAATTAAATTATTTTATTTTTTCCCACCTAGAAAAACAATCTAATTTTTAACGGGGGCCTAGAAAGTCTTACATTGACCTTGCCTAACATGGCTCTAGCAAGAGTAACTATCGATTTTCTCTGGGGCCTCACCAGTAAAGTAACCTTTTGCCTTGAGAGACAACAAAACAAAATAAAAAGTTAGGTACCGTCATTGGGATTCGATTTAAACCAAACCATACTTTTCTTAAGAGTTTTGGCATGCTGAATCTGAATCCGAAATCAAAATTGCTCTGGCATGTCACGTTTTTGAAATATTTCAACATAAACATGTCAAAACCCCGTTTTTTGGGTACATTACACTTCAATTTCTTTATCACCAAATGTTGTTTTTGCAAATCATATTTAACTAATTCGAAATTCCTTTTCTTCTCAGAACAGCAAAGTTTCCAAAAACAATTCGGGTAAACAAGTGTAAAAACTGGCCGCCTGGAAAAATGGCAAGTTTTTGTCAAGCTTAATCGAGGTACTGGAAAGGCTTCGGTAGGGAAAATCTAGACAAGGCAAACTTGTCAAATACTCTCGAGGCCCTCGCTAGTAAAAACTTGTTGGATAGGTCTTGTTATCCCATCACAAATACCCAAAATGAAAAAAAAGCAAATATTTTATAGTATAGGTAGTTTTTCGTTTTCAACATTGCATAACTGTATTGCGAAATAGCTCAGTAGTTAAAGTATTAGGACTGGCAATCAGAAGATTGCAGGATCGAATCCCAGTAAAGACAACTTTCTTTTTTTTTTGTTGCTGTCTCTCGAGGAAAAATGTTACTTCACTGGCGAGGCCCTAGAGAATTTCTAGAGTTAACCTTGCTGGGCCATTGCTAGTATCTATGTATGTAAAACTTTCTAGCCCCTCGCCAAAAACTAGATTGTTTTTCCAGTCGGGTGATGTTTTGAAACCTTGCCGCTTTGTATCTTTTAAAAGACTGACTACAGAGAGTCGTACCTATTGCAACAAATGTTCAAAATTGTAAGCTGAATATTTCTTTTATACACTTTTTTCTCTCCAACCAATAGGTATTGAAATAAAACTATTTTAAAGATAGAGGTGGGAAGCACTGGGAGGGGCAATACGCCAATTTTATGTTGTTTTAGAGTTTGAGGAACAGTAATATGCTAAGTCCAACTTGTTGTTGTTTTGTTAAAAACTTAGTTTAACTGAAGTACCTACTATCAGTGAAATAAAGTAATGGGAAAAACCTTTTTGGATTTTAATACAGTTAGTTGTTTCTTTTTTAAATCCTCTGATTAGAATATACTTGACACAACACAACAGTTCTCTTTTTTACCAGGGCGACCGAATCTAAGAGTGCTCTATTCTACAAATCAATCATATTTTTCAAAAATTAATTAATAAAAAACTACATACATATAAATGATAAAAGTCTTCTGAAACCAGATTTAGATTTAGAAAAGTCAAATCCATCATGATTTCAAAGGCGAACAAATTTAATGTTTGCAGACCAGTGTACCAGTCGAATGAGCTATTTCGCAATACAGTTGCGTAATGTTGAAAATGAAAAACTATAAACATACCTAAATTTTTCCTACATGATTAAACTTGACAAAAACTTGCCATTTTTTAGGTGGGTTAACATATAAAAACATTTATAAAGCTCTGTATTGGGAAATAAGGTGAGTTCTGAAAAACACTTTATTAAAAAAAAAGTTTTAACTGTCCTGAACTTTATTTGTCTAATGGCCGATTTCACGAAAGGCTTTTAATTATTTAAAAAGCCTTTAAGCCTTTAAATGTTGTTTTTTGGTTTCACCAAATACTTTTATTTTAAGAAGATTTTAAATGCCCTTGTAAACTAAAAGCTCGTTTTTGTCTCATTAAATTTTAAAAGTCTTTTTTGTTAAGCCATTCATGTCAACAACAGCTGATATTTTGCTGTCAGAATAATTGTCCCTCGTCCATGATGGTTTTTCACTTTTTCTCATAGACCTTGCATGTGCGAGGGAAACAACCTCTTTCTTTGAATCCAGGGATATGAGCAAACTCAGTCAAATTAAAATATCCCTAAAATATCCCTTTTCTACATTGGTGAAACTGAAAAATTTTAAATGTCTGATAAAATTTAGAAGGAGTTTAGATAAAAGTAATTTTAGTGTTTGTTTATGAAATTGGCCATTATTGTCTTAACAAATATCAATTTGAGACAAAATCAGAGTTCACTATTATTAAAAGCGACGCAATTATAATACTCAAACAGATTCCTATAAACAGATTGAAATGACAATGCATTCTCTCTTTCCATTGTTCGTAATCAAGTATTTTCAGAGTTACTAAAAACTTTCAGAACAATATTTGTGAAATTATAAATTCGTATGGCGCTATATGAGAAATCATTTTTAAACCATGATGCATAAAAATACATACCTACCTACTTATATTAAAAACTCTCTTTTTATTTAAATTTTTATTTTGTACATAAATTAATCTTATCAATTTGATTAATTTTGGATGGTGTATCCAAGTTGTGTGTGTTATATTTACATACATATATAAATAAATTAAAATAAATAAAAAGAAAACACAAGAGGTTTTAATGAATATTTACTACGTGTACATGTGGTGTTGAAGCGAGCTTGAAGCTCGTTTTAACTCTTTGTATATCTGGCTCGAGTTGAAATGAGCTTGATTCGACTCCGCTCGGGGAGCTGAGTCGAGTCGAAATTTGTGACGAAAAACCTGGGTCGAGGAGTTGGTTTTACAGATAATACACTTTGGTCTGTTTATTTGTATGTTTGTCTTCAAATATAGTAGGTATTGTTTAAATAGATACGTGTAGTAAAGTACTCGTGTTAATTCAATTATATTTGTTTTGCATTGAAATAAATACATTAATGCCATTCATTTTTCTGGAATCTCAATACCATTTCAACTCAATTCTAAATGGAGCACTCAACTCAAGTAACGAAAAACCTGGGTTGAATATTCGACCCTATTTCAACTCGAGCTCTCGATTCTACTTATAAACGTAGTGATTATGGGTATTTATGCAACAGCGTAAACTCGTAATCGTTGTAAAGTTTAAAACTTCGTAATTCTGTCACAATTTGTATGGAAAATTTGACAGATTACTTACTTACTTACTTACTTAAGGTGGCGCTACAGTCCGGGGTGGACCAGGGCCTCAACCAACAAGCTTCTTCCAGCCGGCTCGGTTTCTAGCTAGCTGTCTCCAGTTTCGCACGCCAAGTTGGTTGAGGTCCTCTTCCACTTGCGTGCGCCACCTTTTACGCTGTCCACCTCTACTGCGCTGTCCCACGGGGTTGGATTCAAAGACTTTCCGGGCCGGAGCATTGGTGTCCATTCGCTCTAGATGACCCAGCCATCTCAGTCGTTGGCTTTTCACTTTTGTGGCTAGGTCGGTGTCGCTGTACAGCCCATACAGTTCGTTGTTGTATCTTCTTCTCCATTCCCCATCTATGCAGACGGGACCAAAAATCACCCGGAGAATTTTCCTCTCAAAACAGCCTAACGCGTTCTCATCCACTGTTAGCAGTGTCCATGCCTCTGCACCATACATCAGGACCGGGATGATAAGCGTCTTATACAGGGACAGTTTAGTTGCTCGAGAGAGGGCTTTGCTTCTCAATTGCCTTCTTAGCCCAAAGAAACAGCGATTGGCAAGAGTAATTCTGCGTTTGATCTCAGCGCTGGTGTCTTTCGCTGAGTTTATAGCGGATCCTAGGTAGACAAAGTCTCTGACTACCTCAAAATTATAGCTGTCTATAGTGACGTTCTGTCCGAGACGTCGGTGTTGGGTGTCCTTTCTTGTGGACAGCATATATTTTGTTTTGCTTTCATTCACCGTTAAACCCATCTTCTTGGCTTCCTTCTCAATGCTCACAAAAGCACCACTGACATCACGCTTTGTTCGTCCGATTATGTCAATGTCGTCAGCGTAAGCGAGTAATTGGACGGACTTTTGAAAGATTGTGCCTCTGGTGTTGACGTGAGAGTTTTGCACTATTCTTTCAAGAACGATGTTGAAGAAGTCGCATGACAGCGCGTCGCCTTGCCTAAAACCTTTTTTGACATCAAAGGTGTCGGTGAGGTCTTTGCCGACCTTGATGGAGCAGCGTGCATTCTCCATCGTCATCCTGCACAAACGGACGAGTTTGGCAGGGATGCCAAAACTAGACATTGCTCTATATAGCTCGTCTCTATAGATGCTGTCATACGCGGCCTTGAAATCGATAAAAAGGTGGTGGGTATCGATTTGGAACTCCTGGGTTTTCTCCAAGATCTGCCGTAGTGCGAATATTTGGTCGATGGTGGACTTCCCTGGCCTAAAGCCACACTGATATGGACCTATCAGGTTGTTGACGAATGGCTTCAGGCGTTCACAAAGTACGGCAGAGAAGATCTTGTAGGCGATATTAAGAAGACTGATGCCTCTGTAGTTGGTGCAGTCCAGAGGATCGCCTTTCTTGAGGATCGGGCAAACAATACTGAGGTTCCATTCATCGGGCATGCTTTCTTCCGACCATATTTTACAGATGAGCTGGTGCATACTCCTAACCAATTCATCGCCAGCCGCTTTGAATAGCTCAGCCGCAAGGCCATCAGCTCCAGCAGCTTTATTGGACTTAAGTTTAGATATGGCTATCCTCACTTCGTCAAGATCGGGTGGATGGAATTGTTGGCCTACGTCGTCCAGGTTGAATGGTGCAATTTGCATGGTAGCGGAATTCGGTTCGTCATCGCCGTTATACAATTTGCAGAAATGATTTTTCCATATCCTCAGCACCGACTGCGTTTCCACCACGATGTTCCCCTGATCGTCCTTGCAGGCTTCGGTTCGGGGTTTGTAACCTTGGGAGGTTCTTTTTACTTTTTGGTAAAACTTCCGAACTTCATTCCTGCAGTGGCATCCCTCTAATTCCTCGATCGCGCGCTTCTCATGCTCTTTCTTTTTCTTTCTGAGAAGCTTGTGTTCCTCTTTCCTCTTCTGCTCGTAGAGCTCGCGAGCAGCTCTGGTCCTTCTATGCAGCGCCGCTTTGTATGCCTGTTGTTTGGCTGCATGTACTTGCCGGCATTCCTCGTCGAACCAGGGGTTTCGCTGTGGTGGTCGTGCGAAGCCCAGCACGTCAGAGGCGGCATCTCTGATGGCTTCCTGGCAGTTTTTCCACTGGTTCTCGATGTTTGCAGTTGGCGGCAAAGGACTAGTTAAAAGGGCGCGAGAGACTCGATCGGAAAAGGACCTGGCGATTTCTTGCGACTGTAGCCGTCCGACGTTGAACTTCCTGACAGTATTTCCCTGTTTTGGCTTTGGTCTGGATATCCGTAGCATTACCTTTGCTACAACGAGGTAGTGGTCCGAGTCAACGTTGGCTCCTCGGAACGTTCGGACATCCTGGATACTGGAGCGTCGATCGCAATGTGGTCAATTTGGTTGGCGGTTGATTGACCAGGAATTCGCCATGTCCCCTTATGAATATCGAGATGCGGGAACTGCGTACTAGCTACCACAACGTTTCGCCCCGCAGCAAAGTCGATTAGCCTGAGTCCGTTATCGGAGGTGGTGTCGTGCAGGCTGTATCTTCCGATTGTGCCACCAAAGACGTCTTCTCTTCCTAGTTTGGCATTAAAATCACCCAAGACAATTTTAATGTCATAGCTAGGGCATTGCTCATATGTCTTGTCCAGGAGCTCGTAGAACTCGTCCTTGGTGTCGTCATCTTTCTCCTCTGTGGACAGATTAAGGAAGTTTAAAACTTTACAACGATTACGACGAGTTTACCCTTATTGTATTTTTTTAAATTATTATCACAACTTAATAAATATTTATTGATAAGCAACGGGTTTCGGAGTAAAATTAAATATTATATTAAATTTTGCTAGTTACATATTTAAAAAATTATAGTCTGATTTAAAAACTAAAAATTCACTTATTTGTTTTAATTTATTTATTTATAGATATAGATCTATGGGGGGCAACCCGGGGCTTGTGCCCCGGGCGGCAGCTTTCAGGGGCACCAAATCTATGTGACTGAAAAAAATTAAAATTGCTAAGCTTAATGAAATTAAATGAATTTAGATGCGGCAATGGAGTATCAAATTGTATTTCTCTGCCAACTTTCAGCAGTTTTTTCTCTCATTATTTCACCATTTAAAATATTTTTTAAGAAACTATGGACAACTATAACTTGATTGAAAAATTAAATAAAGGAAACGAGCTATAATACATTGTTCAAAGTTTTTATGTTAGGTATATATTTTAACAATTGTTTTATGCATTGTATGTAAGTGATTTTTTACAAAACTCCTCCCTGTAGGAGATAGATCTCCCTTTTTGAATAATAAAACACTTGAACTGTGTCCCACTACAAGCCTCGCACCACGCCGTAAAAATCGTAGTCTTGCCTAAAGAACTATTTGCTGGATACAGGCAACTTTATTACACTATATTTAAGATATTTTTTAGTTCACAAAAAATCTAAATACACACAAATGTAGGAAATCAGGTGCTCTGCAAGGAACTGTTAAACAAATTTTTGTTCAAATGAACAAAAAGTGAATCAAAGTCTTAAAACTATTTTTACAGTTTTTCGCCAACAATTTTTCATGATTTAGAAATTTAAAAGATATTTTAATCAACAAATAAAAAAATGTTCTCTTATTTCTATAGGAGCCGAGAAAATTGCATTTACCTTTTTGAATACCCTTTTTAACATTGTGGATATTGGATATCACAACATTTTCCACCAGCCAAAGGCTGCCCTCACGCGTATAAAGGAACCAGCCAATCTAAAATGACTTGTGTTTTGACGTTGCTTAGCTCTCGTACTATTAAAGAATGTCATTTTCATTAAAATCGTTCAAGGAACAACGAATTTATAATATGTAGATATTTTTCGAAACATCCTGTTTTGAAAATATTTTTTTCTGTTAAAATTCTTTGTCAGCTATCACGTGTAAATTTCATTGCAATCAAAGAAAGAACGAAGTTGCATAATGTCGACATATTTTTGAAACATCCTATTTTGAAAATATTTTTTTCTGCTATAACTCTGTCCCAGCTATCACCTCTGTCAATTTCATTGAAATCGTTCAAAGAACAACGAACTCCCGAGGATTTCAAAACTTTTTTCGAAACTTTGTACTTCGAGACTTTATCTTGCGTAACTTTGGCTTTTCGAAATTTTATCCTTTCGTTAAATTTCATATTTCTTTCTTATTTGAATGTTTCGTGAATGGGTCTTCAATAGTTCTCCCATGATAGATTCGGGCATGAACCATATTTTACAGATCCTTGCAGATTTGATTCGAATGAAAACGAATTTAATTAGGAACCAAAAAATAAGATTCGCAATTGAATAAAAAAAATCCCTTTTTCTGTGTATCGTCTTTGTGTCGGCATCGTCAATTTTCTTATCCATAATGAAAAGTTTCTGAATGGACTGCACATCCATAAAAAGTATTATTCTCCCAGTGACAAAAAATCCAAACAAGTATACATATGTATATGTATGTGTTTTTTTTTATCAAAAATGGCAGGGGCGTCAAAATTAAGTTTTTGCCCCGTCGCACAGTGGTCTCAAAAGCGAATCTAGCGGGTCAAAAGTCCAAAAAATATGCATTTTATATCAGGGCAGGTAGTACATAGGTTGATTGTACACATGTCAGAGACAATGTATAGAGTCAAATTAACTGACAGAAGACTTTAGTTTTCAAGCAATAATACCGTTAATTGCAGACACATCATTCAGTCATTGTTCGTTCAATATTTAATGATGGTAGGACTTTGTTTACCTCTTATTTGTTTGAAAAGTCATGAACTTTTTTGTTATTATTCCCAAATATACTATATTTAAAAAGGTTAATAATTTTGTTTATTTATGATTTATGGTGTTTTAACTAAACGAACCATGGCATTTACTTTATTAGTAAGAAAAAATTGACAAAGCATTTATTCTGTAGGCTGCAACTTTTTCTGTACAAACCTGTACAAAAAGATTGAACTTAAACTAAGTTCCAGGATTAATATATATAACATATTTTAATATTTCATCTGCCCGTTTTTGCCCGTTTTCGAAAAAGTATAACATAACATCTTACAGGTCATTTGACGACAGTGGTCCAAATTCTTCGGCTAAAAATGAAAAACTATCAGTGGAAAATATCTCAGAGATCAATATAATATTAGCTTATATAGTTTTACCTATGTTCAAACCATAATTTAGTACAAAAACTGGCATTGAGACATCATTTCATCATTATTTCTGTGTCTTTCTTGTCTCTTAAAAATATTTAATTGTTCACATAACCATGAAAAAACGATTCTCTCTATTTGGCACCTGCAAGGCTATTTAGGTGTTTAAATAAGATACGGACACACACACCACTCGTTTACAAAGATTTGGATTTTTGACCCGCTAGATTTGCTTTTCAGCCCACTGTGCGTCGTTTCGGAAAAATCGTAGATCCGGGGCTGTTTATATATATATTATCTACGTATGTATGTGCTGCCGTTGAGTTGAAATTTTTCTAATTTCACATTTGCTGTAATATTTAGTTACCTATTCCTCAGAAAAGAAATTAAATTGTGATTTTCCGTATGATTTCAAGGCCAACGCCACGCCAGTCCAATTTCTGGGATTCAATGAGTGCTTAGGCTACCTACTTAACTTGATATAATAATTCATCACCAAAATATGATGAACGAAACTACATTCTTAGTGTTAAAAAAAGAAGTCACTCTTCAATTATTATAATTCACTTGCACTTAAGAATTTTATTTGAAACTTAAGATATTAAAAAATAAAATGATATGTACATTTTATCCTTATCTTCGTACTGGGTTTATTTTTGTAACAAATTGTAAAGAACTTTTAAGATAAGGACTAGTAGACTCTAAGGATCAACAGTCTTTTTTAACAAGCAAACCGGTTAACTAATAAACAAACATCTCACCTTTTTTGTCATTTAATACACTTGACTTTTCCACTGCCGGGCGTCAAAGTATATAATTGCTTTGATAAGAATTCGATGATTCAATCAAATTATAACATTCATACTTATACGAGTAGGTATAGATCTGGTTATAATACGTTGAAGTGTTCTATATCCCAAAACAATCATTAAACTAAAATTTCAGTTTCATGTCGCCGTTGGGGTCAGCAAAGTTTGTTTTATGGGTTCAATGGCATTTTCGTCAAAAAATAATTTATTCATTATCCTATGTCATGTTCTAATAATTGTCAATAAACTGATTTTGACAGAAAAGCTTTCTTTTGAAATATGCGCAGTAATAAACAAAAAACCTCACCAGAAGCCAAACTTTTCATTGGGTCAATATAGCAATAACATTTATAGTTATAGTTTTTTTTTTTCTTTCTGTAAAATAAAAAAAAAATAGTCTCAAAAAGAGCCGGTAGAAGCAGATGGCAGAAATCATTAATAAATTCCCGCTATTGTGCATTAGTAAGAAACAAATATTATGAAGAAGGTATTCTATTTTTAGTTTATGAAAAATGACGATGATGTTTGTCTGAGCAGATAAGATCTGAGAGTTTTTTTCATGAAAGATAAGTTTTATTAGGTACATACGCTAAACAATTATTTTTATTTAAAAACGTTAGCTTTATAGCTTGCTTTCTCTTTAAATAAATACTAAGGCATAAACAAGTATGTTTCTTTGATAAAAGTATTACAAAATACAAAATTATCTTCTTTGTTTTTCTTATTAAAGTGCGATTTCAACTAATCTTTGATCAGCATACTACTTTCTGTCTTTCGCGCCTTTGATTGACTAGTTGTCAAAGAAATAATACTTAACTGAACTAAAATTGACAAATTTATATGAAATTGGCAAGCAACCAAGTTTTCGGATCCGGTATCTTAGTACCTACCTCGTATGTAAGATATTCGCAAAATAAGTATGCCCTACAATTACCATCAGTATTTGAATCAGAAATTGGTCAGGCATAGAAAACTAGCTTTCAAGGTCACGAGCAATGTTTGGGAGATCATTCGTTCGTATGAAAAGTCCGTAAACTATCATAAAAGATCAACTAGTTTCAGTCATTTGGTCAGCGATAGATTTTGTCAATGAATTTTAAAAGTTTTCTTATTAGACTAAGAGCCCGCAGCAGATTTTGGGTGTGAACGATAGCAAAAAAAGAAGTATAGGCGTCGAAAGCTCCATTAAAGACTATTAAAAAAAATCAAAGTCTTGTAGTCCACAACTGGGGCCTTTGCGAGAAACAGTGCATCGAAAAAAAAATATGGATGCAACTTCGAGGATAATCGTGTTAGCCGAAATTGGTTTTCACTCCTCCCTTGAGTAGCTCCTCGGATTACATATCATGGAATCTGAGACCATTTGAGTGTATAGTTCGCTCTACCGGACCGTTTAAAAAATTCAAAATTCTAAGTGAAAAACGGTTTTTTTAAACAGTCTGGCAGGGCGAATTAAACACTCAAATGATCTCAGATTCCGTGATATGGGATCCGCGGAGCTTATCTAGTGTTGTGTGTAACACCCAAAACCAAAACAATTAATAAATGTAAACAATAAAAAATCAAAACAATAAAAAATCAAAACAATAATTATGTAAACATTTATGACTGCAATCATATGCAACACATTGACTGAGCATTCGGAATGCCTTTGAGGAAATACAACCGAAGGTTTATTTTGTCAAGTGGACATTTAATTCTTACGTCATGTGGGGTATTGTATTGTAGGTCATAGGCAAAGTAAATTAATAAAGAATTAGGATAAGAATATGTATGGATATGATATGATATGATAACTAGTTGTAAGTATAAATAGAAGAAAATTTTGAAAATAAAATTAGTCTAGTTTTACACTCAGAACAAGACTCGTTATTATTTGCGGCTGGAGAGCTCAGTTCAACACTCATTCCAAATCGTGCATTTTTACCGATGCTCGGACACACAAGCGGCTTTATTCTAAAAGCTAAGAAATTTTAGTTCGTTAGAACTAGAGACTGCCTCGACCAACCTTACACTAGGGAGGGGTGAAAACCAATTTCGGCTAACACGATTTTCCTCGAAGTTGCATTCATATTATTTTTTTCGATGCACTGTTTCTCGCAAAGGCCCCAGTTGTGGACTGCAAGACTTTGATTTTTTTAATAGTCCTTAATGAAGCTTTCGACGCCTATACTTCTTTTTTTGCTATCGTTTACACCTAAAATCTGCTGTGGGCTCTAGGTCTATATTTGAAAGCTCTTATAGATTGAGGAATATGAAATTCAATTTGTAAACTCTTTTTGGGTTTGTGATTTGATAAAGATATAACTCGCAAGTTCTTACATATTGATCAACGAACTACATATGGTTCCTCTTGATCGTGCCTTTTCCGGCCAGTCAATGACACGTACAACGTAAATTCACATGACTTGCCTCTTCACGAGCTATCGCACTACTTATGTGTTTACATGCGATAAGTAAGTACTATGTACATAATGTACCTATATGGCAAGTTATGCATTCGTAAAAAAAATCGAACTCCAGATTTTAGTCAGACTTGCCACTACGATGATAGGGAAGACGTACAAATTGGGTCTCACAATTCTGTCTGTCCGTTGAGCTACAGCCTGAACGGCAAAATCGATTTTCTTCAAACTTGGTACATAGCGCTTTTTGGTGATTCCCCATAAATTTTTTTTTTAGCAATTTTACATAACTGTATTTTTTCTCAAAAACGGCTCCACAACTTAACTTAAAAAAATTTAATAATCTACTTTTAGTAAAGGCTTCCTTTAAGTACCTACTCGTAAATATTTTACGAACAAAATTTACATTTATGAAAAATTAAAAAACCGCAAAAGAAAATATATTTTTCTCAAAACTCCAATAATATTGCATATCAAAATTTTCAAAAAAAAGTTTGAATTTTTAAAAAAGTTTCTAATTTTTTTTTAAGTTTCAAATTTATGTTTGAAAACTCGATACCTCAAAAACGGGTTGGCAATTTTTTTAAATTTTTTTATATGCACATAAGTATATACCTAGGTACCTACTTTAGATTTATATACCAAAATTTGTCCTTTAAAATGTTTTAAGAATTTTATATACAGGGTGTCCTGTAAATAATGGATAACCTTGCAACTGGTTATAGCAGGCCTTATGACCTTTCCAGAAAAAAATATAAAAAAAAAAATATTTTCCCAGTGGTTACTATGTAATGATGTTTTTTCCAAAAGTTGATAACAAGTACTACTTTCCTCAAATACGTGAACGCTACAACCATGGATGAACAATTTTTGATATTTTTTTATTTTTGTAATATTCTAGAATGACTATTGTAATAGATAGATGGTAAAATTTAATAGTAGTTATTGCATTTTTTTTATTATAATTTTTTAAAATATTTTTTTCAGTACACAAATTTATTTTCAAAAAAGTTTGACCACCTCTAATAAATTAAAATTTTATGAGAACATGAATGATATTACTTAAAAAAGTTGTCCATTTAATGCACTTTCCAAAATGGTATAACACATGCTTATTGCTTGTGTATTAACAAAATAACCAAGAAAATGTGTCAATCATCATCTAATAAAGCAGCTTTTAACATTTTCGCAAAATGTCTATTAAAATGTTACAATAACCTCCAAATTTGGGTTGGACAAAGATTTTCTCTTTTGATGTGTAAGGGGGTTCAGTGCAAGTATAAAACTCGAATTAAGGTGTTGAAAGCCCCAATTTTATTGGTCTTAGAAAAAAAAAACTTTGGTACAAATTTGTAGCAAATTCAATTCTCTTCAATTTATGTTAATGCACTTTTTACCCTAAAGTTATAAATAAAAAAGTTATAGGTAGTCAAAATTTAAACATTGAAAAAATTCATATGTTTTTGCTTATAACTTTTTTTATTTATAACTTTAGGGTAAAAAGTGCGTTAACATAAATTGAACAGAATTGAATTTGCTACAAATTTGTACCAAAGTTTTTTTTCTAAAACTAATTAGGTAAATTTTAGTTGCCACGAAAACATTTCAGAACTCGTTTTTCAATATGGTGGCCAAATGGTGAGGCTTTCAACACCTAAAATCGAGTTTTATAACTGCACTGAACCCCCTTACACATCAAAAGAGAAAATCTTTGTCCAACCCAAATTTGGAGGTTATTGTAACATTTTAATAGACATTTTGCGAAAATGTTAAAAGCTGCTTTATTAGATGATTGACAAATTTGCTTCGTTATTTTATTAATACACAAGCATGTGTTATACCATTTTGAAAAGTGCATTGAATAGACAACTTTTTTAAGTAACTGGCCATTCATGTTCTCATACAATTTTAATTTATTAGAGGTGGTCAAACTTTTTAAAAATTGATTTTTGTACTTAAAAAAATATTTTAAAAAATTATAATGAAAAAATTGCAATAACTACTGTTAAATTTTACCACCTATCTATTACAACAGTTATTCTAGAATATTACAAAAATAAAAAAATATTAAAAATTGTTCATCCATGATCGTAGCGTTCACGTATTTGAGGAAAGTAGTACTTGTTAACAACTTTTGGAAAAAACATCATAACAAAGTAACCACAGGGAAAATATTTTTTTTATATTTTTTTCTGGAAAGGTCATAAGGCCTGCTATAACCAGTTGCAAGGTTATCCATTATTTACAGGACACCCTGTATAAAAAGTTAATTTTTAAAAAAACCGCTCCAATGATTTAAAATTTGTTTACTATACAAAAAAGGGTTTGACGTCAAATTGTTCTATCTTTTTTACTTCTTCAAGCTTGGTACCGGGTTTTGTAGACGCAGCGGACTTAAAATCCGTGGGTTTTGCGACCTTGGGAGTTCAAGTCTCCCCGAAAATAAGATCCGTGAGATAAAGATATTTAAGATTATGTCCCATGTTTACCGCAATTTTCAGAAAAGATACAACTTGAGGTTCAATATTATTGCTGGTATTGTCAGTCTTAATTCAGTCAAGATGGCATCTTTTTTCACCTCAAACTTTCAAAGTAGTTGTTTTAGCTATAATTCAAAAATCTTATTTCATGCTCCTCTACATTTTTCTCTCATAATTTCCATGTTTTTATATAAAATTTTCTTAAACCTGCAGTGTCTTGAACATAAGAGCAAGTACGTGCGACCCCGTCGTGCATTTAATTTTTTTTAGTTTTTGAATTGTGAATTGCGGACTCTTTATGGAAAAATAAGATTTTTGCAGTTCGATCTCGTTTCAGAATGAGTGAATCCCCATCTCCGGAATGGCACCAATGGAGTGAAATATAATGGGGACGTTAGTGCACGATATCAGGTCAAATCATCATGACGCACAGTTTGTTTATGTTTATCAAAAATACTCGCGTTAAAGGTTGAATAGCCTTCAAATTGAGTAATTCAAAAGCCTATAACTTCGGTTCTAAATATCGGATCTTCAAAGTTAAGAACTTTAAAGAAATGTTACATTTCTGTGTATTTTTTTAAGAAGTGGCAAATTGAATTCTAAAAGGCTAATGTAGATAAAATATTTCACAATTTTGAAAAAAAAAGTATTCTACAAAATTACAGCCCCAATCCTCTTCTAGAAATCTGTAATGTTTGGTAGAAACATGATAACTCCATATTATAATTTGCGTCTTCACGTCCACTTAACATCGAGCTAGAACTCAATGAGGAAAATTCAATTTATGAAAACGGTGTTAGAGCACCACTCTATTGTTATGTTTTGATTCAGTTAATTAACCTTTTACTTCCCGCCTGGAAAAATGGAATGTTTTTGTCAAGTTTAATCGAGGCACTGGAAATGCTACGGTAGGGAAAATCTTGACAAGGCAAATTTGTCAAATACTTGCGAGGCCCTCGCTAGTAAAAATTTGTTGGGTGGGTCTTGTTATCCCAACACAAATACCGCATATATGACAAAAACAAATTTTTTATACCCATCATACAATAGTAGATAAGAAAAATTAAAGCATATAATTTTTCATTTTCAACATTGCACAACTGTATTGCAAAATAGCTCAGTAGTTAAGGTATAGGTATAGGATCGAATTATAGTAAAGACAACTTTTTTTGTTGCTGTCTCTCGAGGAAAAATGTTACTTCACTGACGAGGCCCTAGAGAATTTCAAGAGTTACCCTTGCTCTTGATGGGCCATTGCTAGTATCTATGTAAAACTTTCTAGCCCCTCGCCAAAAACAAGATTGTTTTTCCAGTCGGGCTATTAATGAAGTATTATTTACACATAATTTCTGTACTAGTATATCAATTAAGTTCACGTTGTACATAATACATAACAAAATACAAATACAATTCTCTGGTATAAAAAAAAAACAATTTTTATCAACAAAATATTATTTACTGTTTCTTCCTTTGAGTTTATGAATCAATTTTGAAAACAATCCATTTTCATTATACAGCGAGAAGTCCTTAGCTTACAAGAACTCTTAAAAGTACATTCTTATGGCGGAAAATCTTTGCTTTTGCTAAATATTTGAAATAAAATAAAAAAAAAAACTCTCAACAACTAAACTTTGTAATATGCTCAAGATTTTCCCTTCTCATGTTATAAAACAAATTGTTCACATAACCGCATGATACATTTTACTTCAATGGCTGAATTCGAGTGGTCGGGTCGGCGCGCGGCGCCATTGATAAAAAAGTGCAGTCTTGATAAATAACAATGAAAAAATAAAGTATCTTATCATTGTTTACTGCAAATGAGCTCATGCTATGACATTTTTTCTTAAACAAGTTAAAATCTGTACTCTGTTAAATCTCTTCGTTCCGATTAAAATCCATACGAAATTAATTTCCGAACGGATTCAAAAATCATGTGTTGAATTTATGAAAAATTCAATTTCGGATTAGTCAGTATTCAAACCTGTGTTTACTTTCGAAATTCTTAAATGAATCCGGAACCTCAAGATGATTTTTCATATAATAGAAGATTAATAACCAATATTCCGCAAATATTGAAAACGAAAAGTATTTCTAAACATGAAAGTTTTAAAACGAAATGTTTTTATAATTGATCGAAACCCATAGCAGGGGTTATTAACCCCTTTTGTTAAAGGTTATATTACAGGTTTACATGCATACATATCTGTCGTCAATTTCTGCTCTAAATTTGTTTTTCGGACTCAAACAGCTGTAATAATTAATTAAAGAGAAAATAAAATTCAGGACAATCAAAACTTTGTTCTTTAGTGCTAAACTAAATTTGAGGTTGAATTCGAGCGAATTTTTCATTCGCTTATTTATGAAATGCGTCCAGATGTTCTGGATTGCGAATAAGTGTTTGACAGTTCGCAGAAAATATCTCGCTTGTCGCGTAGAAAATATAAAAATGCTAAATTTAACAATTTAAACTAGTTAATTTAGGCCGTGGTTTCTTTTTAAAATTGTAAATAAGATCGTTTATTAACTTTGTCGAAAAGTTAAAACAAGAATTTGTTGGTATTTGCGCTTGTAATTGCCTAAACAAATTTGTTCGCATTTGCAGTTCGTAGCTCATGTGAAAGGCACTTTACTGAAGAAAAATGTGCTTTCATTACGTTTTTTTTCTTTAATTTCTTTATTATTCTTTAATGTTGAGATTACAAAATTTTTCTGCGAAGCCTTGGCTTTTCTGCAGAAGATTATTTTTCTTTTTAATTTATAATAACAAAGTGGTGAGCATAAGTTAAAAAAAAAGTTATACAATTCAAAAAGCTGTTTAAAATTAAGCTGTAAAAAACACATACAAAATATCATTTTTTTGTTTGTTTTTTTAAGGTTCATAATGCATTTTGAGTTTTAGGAATGTGAATTTAAATAAAAGTTTTTTAAAAGTTTTTTTCTTGTTTTAAAATTTTGAATATATTTTACGTCATCCAACTAGCAGCGGTGTCATTTTTCATCATCATCGTGTCCTGTAACCCCGGCTGGGGCATAGGGCGTCAACAAAACGTCTCCATCCTTCACGGTCTGCTGCAAGGTACTTTAGCTGTGGCCACGTCTTTCTCTGGGATTCTGCTTCCGCTAAGACAGTTGATTTCCATGTTGTTCTTGGTCTTCCAACCCGCCGTGCACCCTGAGGATTCCATTCAAAGGACTGCTTTGCAATTTCATGGTTTGGTTTCCTCAGTGTGTGACCAATCCAACGCCATTTACGCTTTCTTATATCGACGTCCAGTCGCTCTTGACTTGTCCTGCGCCACAATTCCTCATTTGATATTATTTGTGGCCAGCGAATCTTTAGGATGTGGCGAAGACAGCGATTCACAAAAGCCTGCATTTTCTTCGAAATAGTAAACGTGACTTTCCAGGTTTCACAAGCATATAACAGCACGGATTTGACATTGGATTCGAAGAATCTCAACTTAGTGCGTAAGGAGATTTGACTGGATTTCCAAATTGGGGACAGGGTACCGAAGGCAGCACGAGCTTTATTCATTCTACTTTTAACGTCCAGATCCGTACCACCGTTTGCAGAAACAATACTGCCAAGGTAGTTGAACTGTTCCACTACTTCAACTGGCGTCTCCTGTAGAATAATACGCTGCTGTGTGGAGCGGCCTGTGAGCATTATTTTTGTCTTTTTGCCATTTTTAATTTCGCAAAATGAACTGTCAATGGCACTGTCATTGCGCTAACTTAAAACCAGAAATCGAAACTAATAGTTGACCTTTATTTTCAATTGCTTTCTCACTGATAGATATTAAATTCGTCAAATTTAATTTTGGTCTCGGTCTCAGATTTATTTAATAAAAAATAATTTTTAAGGTCTTTTGGGGAGATTTATCATTTAATTTAAAAAAAAACTCTTATCTGTTATAAAAAATAAAGGCAAACGATCAACCTAAAACCGTTTCCGACGACCACCATGACCACGACGCGACGGCTCGTTGGCTCGGTGACACCTGAGGATGACGACGACGATGACGATGACGATGACGATGACGATGACGGTGACGGTGACGGTGACGGTGACGGTGACGATGACGATGACGATGACGATGACGATGACGATGACGATGACGATGACGATGACGACGATGACGATGACGATGACGATGACGATGACGATGACGATGACGATGACGATGACGATGACGATGACGATGACGATGACGATGACGATGACGATGACGATGACGATGACGATGACGATGACGATGACGATGACGATGACGATGACGATGACGATGACGATGACGATGACGATGACGATGACGATGACGATGACGATGACGATGACGATGACGATGACGATGACGATGACGATGACGATGACGATGACGATGACGATGACGATGACGATGACGATGATGACGATGACGATGAAGATGACGACGATGACGATGACGATGACGATGAGGACGGCCACGAGGAAGACCACCATGACCACGACGGCTCATTGTCTCGGTGACATCTGGATGATCGCTCGCTGAGGGGGTCCAAACGTGGTTTTCAGTGTCGTGGTCATTGTGTAAATCTCGCCTTGGTCTCGCCGTATCCGTTTACATGGCTAGATATCTGTGTAGTGGTTCTCTCGCTCTGGTCTCGCTTTGGTCTTCGCTTTGGTATTTTATTCAAAAAATGTTAAAATAAGCTAAAAACGCGGTTTGAAAGTCCAAACGTGATTTTGGTGTCCTGGTCATTGTGTTCGTCTTTTTTACCTAAAGTCTCGCCGTGTCTATTTACACGGCTATGTATGTCGTGGTTTTATCGCAATAGCCTCGCTTTCCCGTGACATCGCCACGTGGTTCTTGTCATTGTGCATGTCTTGTCATCGTCTCGCTTTTGCCTCGCCATGGTTCGACTATTAGCCGCGTTTTATTATCGCTCATAACCCATATGGTTCACCTCGTGAAAATAAAACGATGTGGGTTAGTGCAAAAGCAGTGCTGTATATCAGTCTCTTTTTTTCTTATGTTTATTTGTTTTTCATGTAAGCACTTGTCTCTTTTCCTCTCTATTCCTAATACTGCTGACAAATCGCTGACATCCATTCACAATGGTAAATAGCCCTCTGCCGGCCAGAGTGAAAACCTCTATCTGGGTTATTGAAATTAACCTCGATAGAAACCTAGATCCCATGTTGTTTTTGTAATACATGTTAAAAGATAACCTCGAACCAGACCCAGAGATAATAAAACGCAGCTATTATAGTAATTAGAGTTTCTTTTTTGATTAGATTTTTCAAGCGGCTGACAACGGTGCCTATTGACATTTGACACTTGTCTGCGACGGAACACACCCTAATCGGGTCAATGGACCTGTGCGGCACAGGGGACCTCAAAAAGGCAATACAAATCCAGTATACATAGGTGAGTGAAAACCCGTGAAGCTGGCCACCCAAAGAACTATCGTTCAAGATAGCTGTTGACTATCCTAAAAAGTCCATTTAAGCAAATCAATTAAAACCATGACGAGATGAAACTATAACCATAAACGAGAAAACATCGTGTAATACGGCGAGACCCCTTTTTTGTAAATAAGATGATTAGGTGCTAGAAATTAATGAACAAGAAATGAAGTACGTACCAATTCTCAAACACGAATTAAAAAATTTCGGTATTCTTCCAAAAAAATATCCTAAAAGTGTCCGTCAATATTCAAAGATCTCGTTTTTGGATTTGTAGAATTATTCTGTTAAATTTGGCATCCTCAGGTTTTTATGCAGATGTCATCTTTTATGTCTTATCATCTTATTAAACAATAATAAACATAGTTTTGGTACATTAATGTTTGTACTTTTAAATCGTTCGGAGTTTGGGTTAAATCGTAATACTATGTTCCCACCAAAATGAAATCCGAGATTTCGGTTCAAAACTTTTGATATTTCAAGTTGATGGAACAAGATTTCATGGAAATTTCAACTAAATCTCAATGAAAACTCTAGATTTCAACGAAATCTTAATGAAATCCCGCTCCACCAAGTCGAGAACTCCAAATTTTTCAGCTGAAATCTCAGATTTCATTTTGGTGGGAGCATAGTATAAAAAGAAAAATCCAAGCGGCTTTGAATTTCTTCGAAGTTCGCGTTCGGTGTTATCTTTTTTAAGACTGTCGTTTTTCCGCGTACGGCCCAACAACAAACAACGTACCCAAAAGATAAAACCTTCAATCTAAATTCTGCTTTAGCTTGTTTTTATTTTGTATGGAGAAAATATATGTTTGTCGAAACAGTATAGCAAGTAGCTACATACGACAAATGTCTTTACCCTTCATAATCTTTAATTTACTCCATTGTTTTTAGGAATTTATCCATTTTAAAGTCTTCATTACTTGAATTTTTCCACTTGAAGTTATTGTAGATTAAAAACAGACATTATCTATAGTATACCCGCACTCATTTTTGTATTGTTTGCTCTTCTTTATTTCAGACTCTGCCAATAACATCTGCTGACTGATTTATAAGTGCTGTGTTAAAATAAAACTTTGTGATAAATTTGGTTATAAAAACAAAAAATAAATATATTATTATGAAAATATATGCAGATCCTCAAGTATTCAACAAAAGTGCTAATTAAAAAATATAACAAGTTACAGACAACAAGAACAAAATGACCATCACATACACTGCCGAAGTTGCGACATGTAGAGGATTCGGATGCTTTCTTAAGTTGCTGCTCAGGTGAGTTGGAGAGAAAAATAACTAAATTTAAATATTTTTTTTTTTCAACGGAAAACATTCATCATCACAAAATAAGTCATCATGATGTCATCGGAAATTTATAAAAATTGGCAGAATGATGGTTATAAAAGTTTAAGCTTGTTGATTATTGAATTAGAGTCAACGTCCGAAAAATGACTCAATGATCAAGTTTAGGTATAGTTTTAGAGCTCTTAATGAAAAGATAATAATTTTGATTTCAACATGCGCGATTTCACTCCACTACATACTTACCTACTTATCAAAAGTTTTACTATCAAGTGCGAGTATGGTCCTCTTGATTTTGTAACTACCGCATCAATAGAGGGAAGAAAAGGAGGAGAAGTTACTTAAATATAGTTGTGCTTTAGAAGTGGCTTCAATTCAATAATAATTAAGGCTATGTAACCAAGACTTGAGTACAGTCAACATTGTTATAAAGGTTATGTAAGGTAAGCCAGTAGCTCTGGCATCATGCTTGTTGAATGCCGTCCTAGTTGCTTACGTCGCGCTTATCAGCTGATGGATATCTGTTGATATTTTTACTGATAAAAGATAAAATCCGATCATTTCTTGATTGTTGATGCAATTCAAACATTGATGATAATATTTTGATTGATCGATTTGTATGCTCATTCGTATAGGGATGATAATTATAATGGATGATGGAATTAAATTGACTTTGGTGAGCTTTAAGGTAATTTTTATGGGCGCATAAATCATTTGGTGATTTTGAAAGAATTGCTTCATATAAAATTCTTGTTTTTCTGGACTTATGTTTTGTTTAATTTAAATATTACATTGAAATAGTTTGGTAACACTTTTAATAAAGTTATTTCTCTATTCTCTTATCCTTTTCTTCAATTTTATATCTCAAAATAACATAGAGATCTTCTCTGATTTTATCAATACATCATGTCCCTCAAGTAAACAGAGCAAGGTGAGGAGAACATTTATTTTGTGATGGTATTATAAAGCGCTTATTAAATGCCCCACAATTTATTAAATGACACTTAGACACGTATAGAAATATAATTATTGTTTCTTTTTTTGCAGACGAAACACAACTTAAAACGAAAAGTTTTGTAAAACAGTGTGGAAAGAGAACTAACGTTAAATAACTTCTGATTTTATAAAATTATTAAGTCGTCATTAGTTTAGTTTTGAAAAGAAAAGGAATTAGGTCGATTGTATCCCTGGACTCTTCATGTTGGATAGTTACATCGATTTGTTACTGTTGTCTGAAAATATTTCGTTCTATAAAACTTACCAATTGAGGTTTCTGGAATCATAGGCGATGTTCACATTTGACTCACTCAATTGATTAATTTGGACGTGAATTCGAAAATAATAAATTTATGTGAACACTCCGACTCATTTTGACGTTCAACAGTCACTAACACAAAACTGTGCTCGAAAAGAAAAATTTGCATTTTTCTATATGAATTACAAATTCAATCATATTTTTGTATTAAAAAAAATCAAATCGAGAAAATGGAAATCACAAAATCAAGCGTCGAAAATAAATATCCTGCCAGAGGTTGACGTCAGAAATGGTACAAAAATGGAACATATTACCTCCCAAAACTGCTCATTTCTACGAATTTTAGTCCAAAGTTCTGTCAAAGTAGTACCTCGTGGCATAATGGTTCGTGTTGGAATCTCATGCCAAAAGTTTGGGTTCGCTTTCCAGCCGCTGACACCTAAAGACAAAAATGTTTTTTTTTTTTTATTTGAGGTACTGCCTCTTGCGAGGAACTGACAAATCCTCCAAGAGTATTTGTTGTCATGAAAAGTGCTTCTCATCTAGACGTTCGGACTCGGCAAAAAATTGTAGGTCCCTCCATTTCAACAGCCAACAGCACGCACACAGGAATGTTGGAGAGTTGTTAGTCAATAGGTCCTGGGGCCTATTTCTGCGCTACTACATCAATTACATCAACTACATTTTACAACTTCATCTTACAATTACATCAGTTACATTTATAATTTTTTAAACTTTTTTGTCTTTTATTTCATAACTCCAGTTGTATGTTTGAATCAGACAAATTTAACTGATGTAGTTGTAGGATTTGGATGTACGATGTAGTTGATGTAGCTGATGTAGCTCTGTTGTAGTGGCGCTGAAATAGGCCCCTGGTTCTCCTCGAGTTGTTGTGCCACCAAATTTATTTATATATAAAAAAAATAAAGTAATATGTACAGTACGCCCTCGATAAAAGCAACCAATAAAAATTCGAGCAGTTGCGTTAATTGAGTTTGTTGCTATGACCGAGTCACAAAAACGTATAGCCTTGGCTTACGAAATGAGCTTAACAATGGTTAATCAAAATGAAAACACAATACACTTATGATTTATGAGTGCACAATATTTTGAGAAGTAGCTATTAAATAACTGCCCAGTTGCAATAAAAGCTAGCACTGAAAAAAAAGAAAATATTTCCCAAACGATATAGAGATAATCGCATGGAAAGTCACACTTTTTTGAAAAGTTGCAATTACTGAGTCACTAATGGTAAAAATTTGGGTGTTGCTTCAACCGAGGTATTGTGTTTATCGAGGGTTGCTTTTACAGAGGGCGTACTGTACTTAAATTAGTTGATATTTGCAGTTTTGGGAAATAAACGAAAAAACATTGAAACAACTTGTTAATCGTAAGGTTCAACAAAAATTGTCAAGATGGAATACTGTATAAATTTTGTCCTTCAACTATCAAAAATCAAACCATCTACAGATTGAGGTTGCGTGCATAGATCTTTTCAAACTACTAAATAGTTTCGCATGTTTTTTCTATCTTATGTTCATATCTGCATCTTCTACATTTATACTCCTTCGTGACTTTTTCGTTTTTGTAAATTATGAATGTATGTTTTTTTTTTTTACAAAAAGCTCTTGACAACAAACATTTTATACCCAAAATTTTTGTGTTAACTTAAGCCAGCATTATAGATTCTTGTTTTTAATATTCTTTCTCATCAAAAACCTCACAATACCACATGTAAAATATTATTATCCGCATTTAACGCAACCTCAATTCTTAAACGTCATTTAACACCTATTCATTGCGTTGATATCCCCACATTAAAGCTCTTAACTAATCGTATTATCATACTCATCATGCTATTCACTTGGCACTATGTATTTGTTTTGTTCTGGTTTTAAATGCTGTCAAGCTAACTTTTCTTAAAGCACCCACACCACAGTCCCACATAGCTCGCCAACCAGGATATGGTAGTTTGGTTGTGTATGTCTTATCCGCCTTGTTTTACTATTTATTTAATTCTGAAATACAGTGACAGTCAAAAGTAAATTTGCAGTCCATATGAAGGGGTTATTTTTTTCTTTTAATAACACTAGGGTAAGCAATTAAGACCAACGAGAGAGAACAGTGAAGGAGACACAATGAAAACACTGCATTTCCCCTCCATTGAAAAACTTACGTATTTCTGCTACACAAAAATGTCTGTGTGCAGGAAATTAAAAAACTGTCAAAACAGTTTACTCCTAAGTCCCATTCAGACGATCATTTTAGTTTCAGTTGAGCTATTCAGTTAAGCTTTCAGTTAAACTGATGTCTAAATTCAGAAATTGAAGCGTTTAAGTGCAACTGAAATTGTAACTCAAACTGATGGAACTCCCATAAGTTGTCAGTTCAGTTATTCTTCTTATTTCGACTCAACTGAATACTGGACTGACGATGACGTCTAAATGTACTGATAGCTCAACTGAAACTGAAATGATCGTCTTAATCGGGCTTAAGTTGCTTTCGCCTTTAATTTGAAATTGTGTCGTAACTGATGTGCAAATTAACCATTTTAATAATAAATAACTTTTTGAGGAATGTACATATAATTTATTTTTTGTTTTTTATTTTTTATTTGACGCAAGTTGTTAACTAAATCGGGCTAACGAAATGTGTTTGCTAATGTGACGAAGTGGATTTTGACGTTTTTTTACACCAAAGTTGTACAATCCCTTTATTAACTTTTTTTGCAAGTTTTTCCAAAACTCTTTCTCATTTCTTTTAAACAATTTTGAAAATTGGGACTTATAAGGTTTTGACAGAAAGCCAACGATATGTTCAACTTATAAAGTAGTGACTCACTGCAAATAAGGTTTTTGTTTTGTTGTGAACGAAGTATTTCTGATAAGAACAGAATGTGAAGAAAATTTGAAAAGAAATTCTTGGAGTGACTGAATATTTATAATTCAAGTTAAAAGTTCAAGTGAGCTCAACTCCATAATTGCGTTTCGCAATTGAGCTCACTTGAATTATAAATATTTCTGATAAGATTCCTAAACATGTCCTGCGAGTTATTACTGGCAAGAGCCTAACGAGTTTCTCACATTTCAAAAGCCTTAAAACTTGGCAAAAACTTGCCATTTTTCCAGGTGGGGAGTTTTATTTTTTTTTTAAACTGACTGTATGTGAATGGAAATAAGCAGTAAAGATTTAAGTTTTAGATTTTAAAAGTTTCCCACTTAATTGTTGCTCCTAAATATTTGTACAAATGTTTTTTCTGTCACAATTTAAGTTGTTTTTTATCTTGGAACTGCCAAATGTGTTACTTTAACTATGTACATTAACGAAAAGGTAAAAGGAAAAGAATGTAGTTTTAACCATTTGAAGAGAACATTCTAGATGCGAAACTAGCAGGTAGGTACCTCCCTGCGAAGGCATTTTTGCGTATGTATTTTTTTCATATAAATTATTTGTCATTGTTACCGTTGATACGGTGCGCAAAACAAATTGAAGATATTTACACCAAAGTTATGGAGTAAACTTTCATTTAATAATTGTATTAAATAAAGTATAGGTATACGTAACGTACCTATGTGTGTATTATGAAATGCAAAACCACAAACTCTTCTCTCAATTTAAACCAGTCCTTAATTAATTAAAGTTGCATTGTCTGATGGCAACCCATTTTGATATTTGTTTTCTCATTATAACTCCGCAATAAAGATGGTTCTCAGATTTTTATTTTGTTTTCATCTTTGAGGGTTGAGTTTTCATTTGTCTGGGAATAAGCACAAAAATTCTCTTCAATATCGATTTTCGTTTTATTCTTTCTATTTTGAATGAAATGTGTCAACTACACTCTCAATATCGTCACAAAGGAAAACTCCAGTCGGCTATGTTTTTTGTTTACACACTTTATTGATTTTTTTTTTTAAGTTTAATTATTAATGTGTCCATTATTCGTTGGCAATTGTTATGAATGTCGTGCATACGGGAATACCTTGAACTTCTTTTGTTTCCCCTTTTTGAAAATTGCATGAGTAATTTTTTTAAAACTATATACCTACATATATACATGTGGTATACACCCATACTAGAACCTAATCAACCATCAAGCTAAATCAACGCCAGGACAACATATACATAAACACGAGTACTTTGCGTTTCTAAAAACAATAAAAATACACAAAGACCTAAACCATTTTTATCAGTTTCGCTTTGTATTAAACGAAGATTTTAATTGGTAAACAAACAAAATAATAACATTAACTGGAAATTCGCCAGACAGTATGGGGATTCTTGGACAGTAAAGTCAATTAAATTTATCAATTCCTGATTTATTGTGGCCAGTTTTGATTATTTTTAATTGATTAATGGTTCTAAGGAATGTGATAATTATGACGTCAAATCACTGCATTTATGTATGCCTATAAATAGTCACTTGAAAATCAAAGTTACATACATAAGTCAAACAACATAATTTTTCAGCAAATCCATTTGAAGTTTTTCGTTACTTTAAAAATTATTTTTCATCTGGTATTTTAAAATGTTATATCATCAAAAAGTAATTATTTTTATATTAATAACTTAAAAAAGTGAATTTCTTAAAAATAAAAAATAACAAAAACAAATATAACGGAAATGTACTAAAACTGATTCCTTAGATAAATCGCAGGCAAGAGATTGCTCATTTGAAGATAGACCTTGGTTCTGAAAATTATTTTCAGATGAAAAGATTAATTATTAACGGACAGAGAGTCAATTAAAAATATTTATTACCTTTACACTATTTTTGACAGTTATGACATTTAAAATATTTAACGGACATTTTGACGTGATGTAATTTCATGGCTGTAGTAGCCTGGGGGTTCATCTAGTTGTGCTTGTGTCCGCCTACTCCGGCGGCTGTCCTACGATTGACTGTACATTGACACGTCCGTTCTGCTCGACGCATCTTCCAAGACTGACTGAAACACCTATAGTCCAGTCGCTATGTACAAAAAATTTGCCTGAAATGGAAAAAATTTTATCGTGCATTTTTCTTTCACAATTTGTTAAATTAGCAGCCTAGATGTAGTTTTTCGGGAAAATTGTCCTGGAGCTTCAGCCGCCATCTTGGATCTAGCAAAATATAACTTTTTCCTGAATAACTCCTACATTTTTCACTTTTGAGAGAAGAAATAAAGCATTACTGAAAGTAAATTTGATTGTGTTTAAATTTAATATATGCGTACGCAAGTTAGGGGTAAGAGGGGCACTTGCCACCCCCTGTCTGGCTCTGGACTGCCCTTCCAGTACATTTTTAGGGGAGAGTACGATAACTAAGGCACCAAGAAACGGTAACGATTTTTTGTAGAACAGTTTAATACAAGCATTTTTTACTATGGGAGGGGGGGTCTATCTCACCCCGTTTGGGCGGGAGGGGCGATTTCATAAAAAAGTACTGCAAACGGAAAAAAAAATATCAATAAATAATGGTAATATACTTAAAATTAAGTATTTTACTTTTTTTTAAAGCCAATACCCTTTTCTATTAGCTAGTTTTTAAATCAAGTGAAAGTTTTTGGAAAAACGAATTTTAAATCCAAGATTTGCGAAAAAAACTTAAAAAACAATTTTTCAAATTTTTGAAATTATACCTATATTACTTTTTCTTTAAATTCGTTTCTCTAATTAAGTCCTAATCAAAAACTGAAGACTGATAGTTTTATGTCTTCTAGTTTTTGAGAAAATTGAAAATTACCAAACCTACTTTTTAATAGATTTTTATTTTTGATTATTTTTCTTTGAGGAATATGAAAAAATTAGTTCTTTCTACTGTATTGCGGTGATCTAACTTTAAGGTGTTACTGTCGAGAGCTTTAGATTCAAAAGAAATAGTAAAGAAAACCTTGTATAAAACTGTTCTAAGAAAAACCGTTATTATTTCTTGGCGCCTAAGTTATCGTACTCTTGCCAATTTTAATATTTTAACTTGGGAGCTTTGAGAAATACAAGTAGGTATTTTGTATCCCTTTCCATCGGAGCCTATTGTTTGTCTTCGTCTTACTTTGGTCCTGATGGAATTAGCCTTCCATATTCTATTTTTGAGGATGCAGTCGACTTTAACAACTCTGCCGATTCAGTTTTACACAGCGACAATACAGAAGAAGAAACATTTGATATCTTCTTAGATGATAATGAAGTCGAAGATGTCAGTTTTATGTTACCTTCACAGAAAAAAAAATTAAAATATGAATAAAATTACTTATAAGAAGTAATATGTGTGGACTAGGCCTACAGGGGAAACCAGGTCACACAAAAATACGCACCTATTACTCTACCTCTATGGTGATGCGGAAAAGAGGTATATGGAAAAAAGGGATTAATATCCACTTCAATGTTTCAACACAAAAAAATTTAATACCCAGGTTAACATTTTGAATATGGAAAGATCGTACATCGGGACCTATGCCCCTGGCCCCCGCGATAGAAAAACACAAGAGAATTCTTGTATTTTTCAAAATTCCTCAATAAAACAATAAAAAACTACTGCTAGAGTAGTATAGTCTACAGCCAGTCAATGGGTGATAAGTGACCCTTTTGCCCCCAACTCGCGGACGCCTATGCATTACTTTTGTTAACACTTCAGATTATATACAGTAAAATTTAATTAACTTTCAGTTTTACCTTAACCTTTTTTGTCAAAACTGAAAAATGTAGGAGTTATTGAGTAAAACGTAATTTTTCGTGAAATCCAAGATGGTGGCTTAAGCTCCAGCGCAATTTTCCCGAAAAACTACACATAGGCTCCAAATGACCCCCTCTAACGAACTGTGAAAGAAAAATGTACGATAAAATTTTTTATATTTCAAATGTTTATCCCGTACTGGGCTACTAAGTGCTTGATGGATATCCCAAGACTGACTGAGACACGTCCGCTCCTGTCGACTGATATTCTTCGACTGAAAGATTATATTATATTCTGTTAATTCTAAATATTAAATTTACAAATCCTTTCTGACAGTCACAGGTCACCACAATGGCTAAATCATTTATTCTCGAAACCTTTAAGCCCAAAATTACACAAAACGAAAAGTTTCACTTTTCCAGGAACTAACTGATAACAGTCGCGTTCGGTCGGTAAGGTAATAGGGTATCTGAGATACTTAAGAATCCGATACGTTGTCAGACGACCAAAGCCGGATACTTAACATTTGCTGTCAAAAGAGTGAGCTGCTAACAAAAGGAAAAACGAAATTAAAATTTTCAGCAACGATTTTATACTAAATCTTCTCTGCATCAAAAATTTGTCATTCAGTTGCATTGGAAATAATTTTAATATGCATTTAAATATATTTTGGAAATGTTTTTCTTCAAACAAACAAAAATCCGACTTGAAACCGCAAATGAAAATAAATTGTCACCTGTTAAACAAAGTCAGCTGTTCTTCAAATTTGTCATCTATTGTTTTGTAGCTTTTTGGAAAGTCCGAAGTTCATTCTTATGGTTTATTTTCAAATTAAGTTTTTTCCTGATGAACTGTTGTGGCAAAAAACTATTTCAAACTCAACATTTGGAAGGAAAATTAATTTTTTTGAGATTGCCGATCTTTATCTTTTAAATTTATTATTTAAAATTGCAAACTGAATATATAGTCAGGGAGCGTACCGTAATATTGCCTATCCCATCGCGGCCACGCAAAAATTGGATGCCAACATTTACGAAACTACTGGTCGGACAAGCTTTATTTGGTCACAATGGTTAGAAAATGCACTTTTCACGTTGAATTTTTCGCTAAATGTACTTATAAAGCAACTTCTATAAATGGGATATCATCTTTGAAAACGTTATCAGGTGTTCAATATGCAATCGAGGACCAAAGATTTGTTCGCTTCCGAGATATTCTTGAGATATGGTGAATGAAAAAAATGTGAAGGAACGTACTACGTACGAACGGATGAACACAGACATCTCTCTACAAATGATGGACTCCGATTCTAGGGCGCTCGAAATGTTGAGATATGTATGTATGTCCAAGATTTTCGATTTCACAAATAGAACAAATTATAATAACTTATACAATGGGAAGTTAAAAACAAGGGGTTTTGTTGGTACTGTGAAACCTCCTTTAGACGGACAGCAACGGTTACAACACTTTTGTCCGGAGTTGTCCGTCCAAGAGAAAAAATCAAATAGTAATTTGAAATTAAAGAAAATATAATAAAATAACAATAATTAAATTATATTAATTGTCCTTAAAACATTTAACAAAATAAATAATGATGAATAAAAAATACAGAAATTAAGAGTTAATTTCAAAAATAAAAGAAATATACATTTAAATAAGGAATTTAAAAAATGGTGCTATAAAATTAATTAACAAACGGGAAATAAAAGAACCAGAAGATAACGGGTGATTTTTTAAGAGGTTTAGAACTTTAAAAAAAAAAAACACAAAAAATTCGAAAAAATGAATGAAATATTTATTTGAATCGATAGTTTGAACCTTGCAATTTAATGTTTAAAGATAATTTCATGCAAATGTTGACCGCGGCTGCGTCTCAGGTAGCCCATCCGCTGAGTCCAATTTTGGCATACTCTTTCACACATATCGGCCGGTATCTCACGAATGAATGCATGGATGTTGGCTTCCAGTGCGTCGAAGCGGGCTTGTCCCTATAGACATTAGCCTTGACATACCCCCACAAAAAATAATCTAATGGTGTCAAATCGCACGATCTAGGCGGCCAATTGACCGGCCCGAAACGTGAAATTAACTGTTCACCAAACTCGCCTCGCAATTGCGCCATTGTTTCGCGTGCTGTGTGGCATGTGGCACCGTCTTGTTGAAACCACATATCATGCAAGTCAAGAACTTCCATTTCGGGCAAAAAAAAGTTTGTTATCATCGCTCGGTAGCGTTCACCATTGACAGTAACTGCTGGGAACGGCGCCGAATCGACATTTCGCGGTCTTCTGTCACACTAGCTGATACGGCCGCAATATTTTCTTCACTACGCACAGTACGTAAACGTGTTGGTGGTTTAATGTCCAACAAAGTAAATTTGGTGCGAAATTTGGTCACAATCTTCCGAAAAGACTGCTCAGAAGGTCGAGAATGCCGACCATAAAATGGAAGCAGCGCGCGATGAACATTTCGAACCGAGCACGAATTTTGATAGTAAAATTCAATCATTTGCAAGCTTTGTTCATTTGTAAGACGATCCATGGTTAAATTGCAAACCAAACTGAAGCTGTTTGACAGTGACACAAGGTACTAAACACACGTCAGCTGTCAAAACCAGTGTTGCCAAAACCAAACCAGCTAAAAAATCACCCGTTACAATAACAGACCACAGCTTCAGAAAAAATCAGTTATGCGATTGTTTGTTAGACATTTCAAATTAAAAAAGTTTTTGTCTGCCTAATCTATGTATAAATAGGCCTCAATAAATTTTGTGGTACCATTTTCTCAAAAAGTATTTGACCGATTTGGATAAAATTTTATGTGGTTGGAAAGCTATAGTTACGGGGTGTGTGCGAATCACAAAATTAAACACTGTGGGTCCATTCGAGCTTATTACCATTTTATACTGCAGTTCACTGTGCACATTCAAATAATTAAATTTAAAAAATAAGAAAAATGTTTTTGCTTCAATTTTCAAATATTTTATAGCCAGCTATCATTTTTGAGTGGTGTCGAATTTCGATACGGGGTGGGGACGAGACTAGTAGAATTAAATTTATAAAAAATTTATGGCTGATATTCTTGTCCGCATCCAATCTAGGGAGTGTCCGCTTAAACCTTAAAGGAACATAA
Source organism: Dasysyrphus tricinctus (assembly GCA_963921185.1). Lineage (NCBI taxonomy): Eukaryota > Metazoa > Arthropoda > Insecta > Diptera > Syrphidae > Dasysyrphus > Dasysyrphus tricinctus. The sequence continues at coordinate 130,531,033 of OY992533.1, forward strand.
AATGTATGGAATTTAAATCCTAGATCCACGGTCGCGAGAATTTTCCGCTGTCCGCTTAAAAGAGCTGAGCTGTCCGTTAAAGGAGGATTCACTATATTGTCAATATCTTGTCTTAAAATAAATTTCACCAACCACTTTAATTTTAACGAACAACATAGGTACCTAATAATTTTAAAAAAATGCAAAACTTGTTTTTGTACTGGAACAACATGCCTAAAATTGACCTAAACTGCTCTAACTTATTGCCACAAATTTATCTACTTATGGCTCTTTCTGCCCATCAAGTGAAATAAATCCATTTCCGTTGCGAAAATATATGTAGAAACGTTTAACGTGTTAATTCTGTTCACACACTAACCGTTTAACTTAATTGCAAATTAAACTTTGTTGGGTATTAAACACAACAAAAATATAAACAAATATTTGCAAGGGTTATACTAGCTGCTTATCTACAATACTCAAAAGCTAATAACAAACTCATCATACTATTTATTTAAGTGTCTATCACTGGTTCAAGTGTTATAAATGCTTATGATCCACTTATGACCTTGAATGAGAGCTCTATAATCATATTAATCTGAACGAACTTTATCAAATTAAAGCTGATAGTAGTGCAGCTCTTTAATTTCCGATTTTGATTAAGCCACCAATGGCAGCTACAAATGACAGGGCAAAAGCCTCACTATAATAATGCGAATAAAACGAGATCGGAATGTGTAGATATAGTATTCGTCTGCTCTTAAATTAAAACTTATTGACATAGGTGAAGGTTTTGCAAGTGTTGACTGTGTTTGATAATAATCAAATCATATACGAATTACCTATATTCATTAATTACAATGCATATCTACATAATGTAAGTTTGAGGTATTATGAGTTATGAACGAGAATTTATGAAAAACAAATAAATAAAATAAGTTGGTGGTGCGGCAACACCAACCATTTTGTCTACAAATCTCAAAAATACAGTTTTTGTGCTCTTTGTTCCTAAACAGTGGAGTTATCGCAAAAATTATTTATACTTATTGTAGGTATAGATAATAATATTCTCTAGAAGAAATATCATGACAGGGGTAGGTTTTTCAGAACTTTGCATTTTGCTGTGCGTTATCGTATGAAAGTGTCGACTTTAAACCAATACTTTTAATGTCTTCCTGATTCAAAAAATACATAATTTACTTTGCCCGTTACTTTATCCGTTAGTGTCTTTTTGTTCTTTTTTTTTCATATTTTTCTCCTTTCGCCTTTTTTTTCTTCAAAGTTCATTGTTCTTACGATACAAACAATCTTAAAATAACCTACTCAATTTTTTTATTAACTAAAATTAGCTAACCAAAACGGATTTTTGCCCAATTTCTGTTCCACACTTCGAAAGTTGGGTATGGTTTTGGGCAGAAGAGAGTGCTCACATTGTTCTTAGTATTTGACAGCAAAGCTTGGAAATTCTCTGAGCCCTCAGAGATATAAACTGGACAAGTAAAACATTTCCCCTTCCTGACAAATTCTTTGCCTTAGACTGACGTAGGCTAGATGCAAGATACATACAGACAAAATTTCTTGCCAAAAGTTGCCACACTGCCAATATTTACCCAAAAAACCCTGGAACAAAGCTTTTATTTTCATCAAGGTATGTCAATTGGGCAAGTATTCTCAATTTTAAAGAATATCAACGAAAATTTAATGAATATTTTTGGTTTTAAATGCAAATACAGGCCTTACAACTGTTAAGCCGCTCTCAGCTCCAAGATATAACAATAACAACTTAAAAAATGGACAAATTTTGAATATATAGATTTTTTGGGGAAATTACTTTGTTTTTTGTCCAAAATGTTTAGTTTGAAAGCATTTTATCATTTTATAGAGAAACATATTTAGACTATCGTTTTAATAAAAAAAAATATTTTTTTTTTTCAATGAAATCATGAAAAACTTTATAGTTTTTGATTCGACAACACTGGCAGCAAGTTTCCAACAAGGAATCTAATGGTTATAATTTATTATTAAGCAACAACTTCATAAAAAAAATTTAAAAGGAAGAGGGTAGGTAGGGGAACGAGTTAAATTGCAGTGACAATTAAATAATTGATGCTTTGTTTTTATATTGGCTATTTATCCACAGTCTTAAACGTGTGGAGAATAAAAACGTGTTTGTGCAATTTTAGGTAGGTGACTTCTCAGTGCAAACCAAAGTCAATTATAAAGAAATGTATTTTTTTTTTTTCAGAATTATAATTTTTTTATTTATTTGTCTTATGTAGGTAATTCTCATTAATTATTTAGCTTACAAAATTAAATGCACGATTTAATCGCAATTACTTTAACAATTTGTTTCTCTATAATGGGTAGCAACGAAACGAAGGTCTCTTTCTTCACTCTGCCCAAAACGTACCTATTTCTTTTGCTTTTTTCTGGGAGGAAGAATTCAGAGCTTTTGACCTTTTTTAATTTTTTTTTTCATTTCCCCTCCGCATCTATGCGAACATTTTAGGTCTGCTTCTTTACTTTTGCGATAAAGCTTGGGAAAAAATTTTGGGCTTGAGGTCTTTGATTTTGTTGTTGTAATATTGCGATCTTAGAATGAGAAGGTTCTAAGTGCTAACACACCACTTTCGAGACTAAAGGCCTGGTCAAACAGAGCGCGGGCCGACGGGATGGTCAATACTTTACTGGGAACGAAAGAACATGGCGGTCAAATTGTGTTTGTACATTTTTACAAAGATCGCCGGACCGCGCTCTGTTTGAACAGGCCTTAAAGGTTGAATATTTCTTGATTTGTTGATCAAAAAATGCAATATACAATACTGGTAAATATAGTAATTGTCAGATTTTGATTCAAATGCCAAATAACACGCAACTAAAAAGGCATCAATTTTGTTAACTGTCTCTTAAGTTGACTTTTGACATACATATCGTCCCTCTTCTCACGAACTGACGTATCTGCTTTTTCGATATTTTTCAGGAGAGCAGTTTTTAGTTTTGTGTCCTCCTTCTATAAGCGTTATTTCTGTGTTTTATAACGGTTATTAGCCCAGTCAACGAAGGGAAAAATATGCCTCCACCTCAAAATAAATTCAACAGTTTTGAAACTTGGCACACTTATTCAGGATGGTCTAGAGATGTTGTGTAAAAAAGTCCCCATGAATCCGAGGCGAGCTCTAGTGGCAGGAATGTGCAACATATTTATTTTTCGGTTTTTCGTGTTTATCATAGAAATTATTTGTCTTATCAAAAAATAGTCTGAGACAAAAGAATAGCTTATAAAATTCTCTACAATAATGATTATAACCAAATTTTTCATATCTCTTATAGTTAAAAAGTTATTTGGCTCCAAAAATTGGTACTTTTTTCAATTACCTAAAAAGCACTGCATTTTGTACCCTCAAGTATGAAATGCGGTGTTAGCGCTAGCATTTTAAGCGTTCTACTGGCCGAGCACCCAAGGGTTTTGCCAAGCCCGTTAATATATTTCAACATCTTCTATATATATATCCTCCAAACCCCATTTCAGAAATCTTAAAAGCAAGTTACAGAAAGCAGCAAAGTCGATAATATTAGCTTTTACACGGCTGTCCCCTTATTCATGCAGAATGGAATTCATGGATTCAATGATTTGTTGTTGTATTCTAAGAAAAAATTGAATAAATATACGTCATTCTTTGCATGGTGAATGCTTGAATATCGATCATATATTATAAATCCTTAAAACGTTAACACTAGAGCCGTATTTTATACTAAAGCATATAAAATTTAGCGCTTTTTAGGAAATTAAAAAAAGTACGAACTTTTGGCGCCAAATAACGTTTTAGCTATAAGAGATATGGAAATTTTAGTCATATTCAATATTTTAGAAGATTTCATAAGCTATCTTTCGCTCTCCGAAAATTGTTTGATAAGACAAAAAATTTCTAAGATAAATGCGAAAACCCAACAAATACAAATGTTGCACGTTCCTGCCGCTAGAGCTCGCCTCGGATTCATGGGGACTTTTTTACACAACATCGCTAGACTATTCTAAAGAAGTTTGCCAAGTTTCAAAATTGTTGAATTTTTTTTGAGGTGACGGCATTTTTTTCCTCATTGACTGGACGTAACGAAGTTAATTATTTTATTAAATTCGCTCTTGTTGCATATTACTAATAATAATAACCTATTTACTCTAGATATTGTAAAAAATTATACCATCCTGAAATCTACATTTGTTGCGCCAATTTTTTAAAAAGTTTGCCTCCAGGGTTTCCATACGAATTTTTTATACCAGAGATGCTTAAACTTTTTAAGTTTTTTCTTTTTCAATTTTTGTAATTAAAAACAAATTTTTTTTTTTTTTTTAATAAAAAAGTCCAAGAGCTAAAAAAAATTTCTACCAATAATATTTTGGCACCAATAGTGTAGAAAATTGCTGCAAAAGAAAATCGAAGGAATTCATCCATTTGTGTTCGTGGTATTCAAAAATGTAAAGTAAGTAAAAAAAAAGTACAATGAACAAAAAAATGCACATATTTTGAGTACCCTTTGAGATAGCCCATTTTTATTTCCGTTTTCAGAGCAGTCATGAAGTGGGCAATACGCCGCTTCAGGCTTATTCAATGTTTACCGGACACCTTGTATAAATTTAAGTTTCTGTATTAGAAAAGTTTATGTGTGTCCCCCCTCAGAATTCTTCTCTGGATCAGCCCCTGGTGTAGAAAAGGAGCACTATTTTGTACAAGCATACGTCACTCTTATCATGGTCAATGCTTGAGTGCTGATCATATTATAAACCCTTAAACCATTTGTGCTAGTACCGCATTTCATACATAAGATTATAAAATGTAGCGCTTTTGAGCCAATTTAAAAAAGTACCTATTTTTGGCACCAAATAACTTTTTAACTTTAAGAGATATGGAAATTTTGGTCATAATTAATATTGTAGAGAATTTCATAAGCTATCTTTCATTCTCAGAAAATTTTTTGAAAGGGCAAATAATTTCAAAGACCAAAACGAAAAACCAAAAAATAAAAATGTTGCAAGTTCCTGCCGCTAGAGCTCGCCTTGGATTCATGGGGACTTTTTTACACTTCATCACTAGACCATTCTGAATAAGTGCGCCAAGTTTCAAAACTGTTGAATTTTTTTTAAGGTGAAAACCTTTATTGACTGGACTATATGGTATTTTTTTTGTTGTAAAATTACAAGAATTGTTAAAGTTTTAAATGATATGAGATTCAATGAAAATGTAATACTTAAAACAGTTACAAATAATCGATCAACCAGATATGTACGTCAGTTCGTGAGAAATTTTAGTGACAAGTTTTAGTGTCGTGGCAGTAGGTATACACAGACACCACTGTTTTGAAAAAAGCTTATTAGTTTTGTTTTGAAAAAAGCTTATTAGTGTTGTGACAGTATGCTTAGGTATTACTGTTTTGAAAAAAGCTCGCCCATAAGCCTAGTATTGACAATTTTTGTTTGACAGAGTATTGTAAACAGGAAGAACCGAATGCAATTTAAATTTAATTTAGTGATAGGTCAGTAGCAACATCTTAGCATAAACTTAAAGCGTTTTTATTTCTACTCACCGATAAATGCATCTAGTACCTAAAACCACTGTATTTACACAATAATTTGCAATAAAACGGAAAACTGCTACCCACATAATTGCAGTTACGTTTGTTCGTGAGAAACTTTTTACCTAAAATTGCAGTTATGCCAACTATGTCAAAACGCATTCAACCATGTTCCAGACATTTTTCAGGGAATCTAATGATGTAGAAATATGCAATCAAGTTAACCAAGCACATATATGCCCAAATCTGAAAAACGACAATTTGCGAGTTACGTCACTTCGTGAGATGAGGGACGATATGACAAACACTATGGCACTGAGTAACAGATCGTGAAATTTGTGTTTTATTTCTAGGGATGTTTTTGTTAAAGTCGACTTTAGCTAGATTCGGATCTATTGCTCAGGGCCTATGTGTTTGTGGTCAGTAAAACAGATTGTTGAATAATTATTGACATTCAACTATATACATATATGTAGTTGTGATTGATTAAACCGATTATTGAATTACAACTCAAATTCAGTCAAGCCTTTTCAGACCATAAATCTCGCCAAAATCAACAAGATTTTCCATACATTTTAATAGCCTATTCACGCCGAACCGAAATCTCGATTTCGAGCAACAAAATCGAGTAGATTATTCAAAATGTTCTCCAAATCTAATTGGCCTATTCACTATCACACTTATGTCGTTCTTCATTGTTGAAAAGATTTGATCTTTTTGGGAAAAAATTTGCACTTTTAAATGTTTGCATGTTTTATTCATAAAAAGATGAGATCTGAAGACGAAAGATGAGATCTTTCTAGTTTGAGAGATTTGATCTGCATTCACCCATACTTGCAAACACTCTTGTCAAACGACAAATCGAAATCGGGCAATTTGTTTGTTTTGTATTATTTGTTCCGACACCATACTACTTTTGTATGGGTATGCGTGTATGTATGCTGTGTGTTAAGTGAATCTTCTCAGAAATATGCCCAGATGTTTCATTCAAGATGGGAATTCTTGATTTTAAAATCAAATCTTTCAGATTTCAATGAAAAATTACATTAATTACTCATTTTTTCTCCTTCGTATAGCATTTTACACATAGAAGAAAGAATATAGAAAAAAGAGTTTTTTATATTTATGAGAACGGTATATTCAGGTTTCGGTCCTTTTTAAGTTTTTTTTTTTACAGAAAAAGATTGAAAAAGTGAAATATGTGAAATAGTGTCTTGGGACTTTTCTCATTACAATGGGTCTTTTTTAGAGTTCCTTTGATCACTTAAATTCTTTTGAAATGTCATACAAAATCTAGATTATGTGTGGTGTGAACTGTGAACGATTCAAATAGATTTTGAAATCTTCTTGTTTGAAATCGAGATTTCGATTCGGTGTGAAAAGACTCTAGTTGTCTTTCATAATACAGTATTCTACGGATATAAGATATACCATCATAAAGAAAAACTCGCTTATAAGAAACGCACATTAAGAGCCTGTTTAGATTGGGAAAATTGAGTCCGGACTCGTGAGTCTCATCGTGTCTACATTAGAAAATTTGAGGCGCATCAAAAGACATAGAAACAACAACAACTTCAATGTTTTGCGCACTGAAACAACAACAAAATGAGACTCATGAGTCGGATGTCTATGTTTTCTTCATGCCTCACGACATCCCTGACCCCCACTTCTCTTGTCCAGAAACTGCCGTGAGACCGGTCTCAGCCTTCCCAATCTAAACAGGGTCTAATAAACTATGGTGAGTTTTTCTGTAAATCTTTGTTTGTTCTCAAAGAAAACTTCACTTACTACTAAAGTCCGGTTTAACTACCTACATAATGCATGTATATTTTCATAATGCTAACTTTTTCTCAACAGGTGGCGAGGTAGCATTTACAAATTAGTTTGGCTTGACCTGCTGTTCTTCCTGATAGCGTACTACGGCCTAAATATAATGTATCGGTATTGTTTGGATGATTACCAGAAAAAGTGAGTGCACTCTATACTCTTTTCAATTGCAATACAAAAATGATATCAATGTGAATTTGTTTCTTTTACTCTTAGAACATTCGAAGATGTCGTTAAATATTGCGCTACATACAGTAACCTCATCCCACTCTCATTTGTGCTCGGTTTCTACGTTCAAATTGTTATGACTCGTTGGTGGAACCAATATACAAGTATTCCCTGGCCGGATCCTATAGCCGTTTTCGTCAGCTCAAATATGCATGGTCAAGACGAACGTGGCCGTGTTATGCGCCGAACAGTTATGCGTTATGTTTGTCTTTGCCTAACCATGGCATTAATAAATATTTCACCTCGCGTTAAAAAACGCTTTCCTAGCCTTGATAATCTCGTTGATGCCGGTCTTCTTGTAGAAAATGAAAAAGTAATTATCGAAAGTTTAAATTTGAAATTCCCACGGCATTCGAAACATTGGTTGCCAATTGTGTGGGCTGCGAGTATTGTAACCCGGGCCCGCAAAGAAGGTAGGATACGTGATGATTTTGCAGTTAAAACAATTCTTGACGAATTGAATAAATTCCGTGGACAATGTGGATTGTTGATTTCATACGATACAATAAGTGTTCCACTCGTGTATACCCAAGTGGTAACGCTTGCTGTGTACTCCTTCTTTTTAACCTCGGTAATGGCTCAACAATGGATCGGTAACAAAGGCCTTACAAATGGAGTAACCATCAATATCGACTTGTATTTCCCAATTTTCACAACACTACAGTTTTTCTTCTACATGGGTTGGTTGAAAGTTGCTGAATCATTGATTAATCCCTTTGGCGAGGATGATGACGATTTTGAGGTAAATTAAATATTTTTTTTTTTTATTTGTTGATAGAGTCACAAGCCTTTTCGGTCATATTCAGGTCAATTGGATGGTCGATCGAAATCTTCAAGTTTCTTATATGATCGTTGATGAAATGCACCACGAACATCCTGAACTTATTAAGGATCAATATTGGGATGAGATTTTCCCCAATGAATTACCCTACTCCCAGGCTACAGAGAAATTCCGCGAAGAGCATCCCGAAGCATCGACGGCTAAAATTGAAGTTTCCAAAGCAGCAGCGATGCCCACCAATTTGTCAAGTGTGAAGATCGATGAAATGGTTGGTAAAACAGGTCAAATGCAAGCGGTTAATTATAAATTCCCAGAAACGGATCCTATCGAGGAGGTTAGAATCAATTTAGGATTTAAATTCAGGGCGTGCTATTTACGACACAAATATTTGACTAAAATCGGAAGAAAGGAAATCATTCAATTCTTTCTTTCCATTCATAATAATATTTTAATTTTGATAAATAAATAAATTTATTATAGAAATCGGTGATTGGTATACCTTCCCTTGCAAAACGAAAATTTTAAAATTAGAACATTTGAATAATTTAAAGAAGCTTGATTTGAAAATACGCGATACGTAAAAAAAAGTTGTTAAGTTCTTGCAGCACGATTGTCCTCATTTAATTTAGGTTAACTCATTAGTATGTTTGGTAAAATTGATTTAAAGTAGGTATTCAATGGACAGTAACTGATTTTACAATTTTCTGTACACTCGAGATCCAGTCAATAGGTTCATATTAAATTTTTGTTTTTGGAAGAAACAATTTTCGAAAATTTACTTTTCCAAAGCCATATCCTCCTTTTTTTAAGTATAATTTCATCTTTTCTCCCAGGACAAATTTATGTTAATGTGAATCGTTTTTCTCTTGCTTTATTTCTGGGCAAGAGAATCAATATAACCACTAACCTGTTCTTTAAATTTATTGGAATAAAGTTAACATTGAACATTTCTGAAAGAAACCCGATCACCAGATACCTTTGGCTGGTACTAAGTCTTTATACATATATTCATTTTTATTTGAAAAACTTTTGTCCGTCACAGGAATTCGAAGTTAAAACTTTAACCGTTACTTTCTTAATCATCAGACACCTTTGGCTGGTACTAAGTCTTTATATATATATTCATTTTTATTTGAAAAACTTTTGTCTGTCACAGGAATTCGAAGTTAAAACTTTAACGGTAACTTTCTTAACGAAGTCACATGATAAGGTACATCACAAATCCCAATGCAAGTTTATTGTTTATTAATTGTATTAAAGTTATTAACATTTTTAATAGCCCTCACAAGCATACTGTTCAGTCGGTTTCCTTCTTTTTTCGACGTATAGTAAACAAGCATTTTAAAGAATCAACGAAATGGCGAACCTGTTTTTTTAATTTGAGTGTAGTTTATTTTTGTCATACCATGATCTTGTGACCGGAATCGAAGTGATAACTTTGTAAATGCTTTTATCTGAATCACTCAAGTTTTGTGACTCATACGTTCTTTGCCATCTTTATATTCTATATGAACAAAAAAAAGACGAACTTATTTTTTTCAGAAAAATATCTGTAATACGTGCATAATGTACATAAGTACCTATGTATAATTGTTTATTCGAATCAAGCTTTTTTTTTTAGTCCTTAGCAAATCTTTGAACTATTCCTAAATACATATCTATTTTTTTTTTTGGTTTATGGTTATCTATTTTATAAATAGAATTTTGACACTTAACAACCAAAATGTTTCAGAATTCAGCAAGACTTTTAAGACTTCCTGGTGTTTGCTTAGGAGGTGGTTCAGCAAGATAATATATGATTAGGACCCGCGCTGGGATAAGTCTCATCATTTAGTAAGGTATACTGAGTGGCAAAGTGACATCCTAATTTATTAATGTTGAATTCTGAAACTTTTTAAGTGTTTGCTGCTTTTATTTTAGTGTAGAAAATTATATGCATATAATGTAGATATATTGTAAAAAAGCAACTAAATATTAGTTTGTGGCTGCGGAGCAATGGTGTCAACTAACTTCTTTGATTCTAATTTCCATTCTTCACAGAGTGCTCTCCTAGTTTACTTTTTTCCCCGCTCTATTGGCTGTACATATAAATTTAATGCATATTAATTTGGTTCCCTGGAATTTTTTCAAAAAAAAAAAAAAAAAAATGTCTGTCTTTGTGGTTTGTACTTAAACTAATAACCACGTAGTTCGTTTTCTAATTGTATACCTTCTATATAATATTCAATAAGAAAATACTTATATTATGCACAGGTGGATGATGCAGCTAGTGGAATACACTTTACAGCTGGTAATGGCAAAACTCGACAAGGCTCTTCGCCGAGTTTGGTCAGCCTTAGTGGAACTATATCTCGGGTGAATACAGTAGCTTCAGCACTGAAACGCTTCTTGAATCGCGAAGAAACTCGTCCGGGATCCGCAACACCAACATCCGAGCAAGGTAATTATCGTTTTCCTGGTTCTGTGAGTTCAACAAGTTTAGTGCCGCAAGGAGGAGTGTCGAAGGTTCCACCAAGTGGAAGCATGCGAATCACTGATCAAGTAATCGAAGAAGTCGACGAACAAATGACGATTACATCACAACGTGGTTCTGATAATCCAAGACCCAATGTAAAAGATATATTCAGTGGTAGCAGTGAAATGCATTCACACTCAGATCCAGTTGATGTGCCGAAATATACGAGAGTTCAATCAACTGGTGAACCATCGCTATTTCCTCCAGGTGGAGTTGATGCTTTACTGTCATCATCTGCACCAAGCGCAAGAAATCCAGGCTTTGCCTCGCAAACTGTACCATGTTCGCCAATGGGTGATAGCACAAAGAGTTTATTCCATCAGAGCGAAAAGGATAATGGAAGCAGAGAAACAGGTGAGATTTTGAAATTATTGTAGAGATAAATATTTTAATTTTGATGAGATGGTCTTCATTATATCAAAACAAATTTAACTTCAAATCTGAAGAATCTATGATTCTCTATGTAACTCAATAAGAGATTTCATAAAATAAAACTCAAAAATAGTTTGTTATAAATTTAACATTTATAACCCTACCTCCCTGGCTACAAAGGTTATATAGTTTAAATGCCTCAAAGAAGTTAAGTTTGTTTTCAGAATATCTCACAACAACTAAAATCACACCATATAAAAACTGTTTGATTGGAAAACCTCAGCACAATCACAATCACCTTTGTAAATTTCACACTCATTTTTATCAAAATTTTCCAATTGGTGCAGTTCGTATGGGAGGACCAAGCAACTTTCGTTGGTTTGTTTTACCGGGTAAATACAAAATAACAAACAAAACATTTGTAAATTGTTGCTAGATTTTGAAAGTATTCGTACACAAAAATAACATTTAGAACTAGATAGTTTAAGAGTTTGTGTGGTATATTAAAATCCCGCTGTCATTTTTGTAACATTTTGTATTTTTAATTATGTAGTTCTTCTATAACGCATGATTTAAGAGCTAACATTTTACATAAATCTTTTGCGTTTTGTTTAAATAAAATAACTCACTTTTTTAATTAATTTTCTTTACAAAAATCAGTTGAGGAATCCGAATCAAAATCAAATTTGGACCCTTCTGAGGAAGATGACTTCGAAAAGTTGCGAGTGGCACGAGAAAAAGAGCGCTTGGAACGACAAAAAATAAAACTAGCTAGATCAATCAGTACTGCTCCTGGTATAAACCTAGACGGAGAAGTTTCTATGGAGCAACTGGCTTCATCACAATCGACAGCGGGCCCATCAGTCGATGCAACCACAGGAACAGAAGAAGACGCATCAACAGTTTGTACAACCCCATCACAAAACTTATAGCGAAGCGATCGACCTTTAGTTCTTTTTTATTTTCCAAGCGAGTAGGGCTTACTACTTGCATTTAAGCACACATTTTTTGTAAATATTTTCAACTGGTTTGTATTATAACCTGTGTTGTTTTCTTAAATTTTAAATTAAAAAATTAATTCATTCTATTATTTAATATTTTAGGAAGAAAAAAAAATAAATAGAAACATTTTAGTAGTATTTTTTTTCCACATTATCGACTTAAGTAATTGCATTAGTATTTAGTATTTTTCAGTTTGCTGTTTGCTTTCAAATAATAATAATTAGGAGCAAAATTTAAAATCCCCAATGGAAATAGCTAGAAAAGGTTTTTAATATGTTCTTTAAGCAAGCCTGGGGATTTAACTGGTAAGTCAATGCCTTTCGAATAAAACGCTGTGAATTGTTTTAAAATACAAAAAAAAGACATTAACAAGTAAAAAAAAATAATAGGTACTATTATTACTTAGAACTTTCCAATTGTTTATTTTACTAAGGCTCTAGGATTGAAACTTATTATTTCTTTTGCTACTATTTAAAAAAAAAAAGCTCATTTTGAATTTTACTAAAAAAAAAGTATACTGGAAAAGTGAAAGTATTATTTAAAAGAAAACTATGAATAATTTAGAGTGATCTTTTTTATAGAGATGAGTTTAGTGAGTATGTTTTATCCCTTTTATATAATATACAACATTGTAGTTATTTATATAATGATTCAAACAATCTAATACATAAGTTTTGTGATTATAACTTTCAACTTAAAGTAGAGATTATCTATTAAAAAAAAAAGAAAAAAACTTGAATAAAATTATAACTAAAAAGTAAACTAATTCCAATTATTGTGTTTTACTTAAACTTTTTAAAATCGTAAATATTTTAATAAAATTAATTTTTGTTGCTATTTTATCGAAAACTCGTTTTTTTTAATGTAAAGGTCAACATTATGGCTTACATGCATAATTCTACAAAAAACTAAACATTCCTTTTATTTTTCATGTTTAGATTTAGAGAAAACGTGCAAGAACTTCATGGTGCAGTTATTTTATTCAAGAGTTTTTTTAAATGGGGAATATTTTATGTACAATATAAACCCAATTTGTTGGGGTTCCCGAGGAAAAAGAAGGCTGCAACCTTGAAAAGAGGATGATGGAATTTCATTTTACAACTGCATGACGAAAGAGTATATTAAGACAATAAAACTATCTAAAACTGAGGTATTAACGAACTCAAGTTTATTAATCTTGAAATTATTAAATTCTGTGGTAATAAGTTAAAACAGCTTAAGTCAATTTTTGTCATTTTTCAGTACGAGCAAAACAAATTTAGCATATTTTTAAAACTGACTATTTTATTTATTAAAAAAAAAGTACTGGAGGCAGGTTAATGAGATTTATTTTCAGAAAAGATAGTGGCAGTACCCAATTAATCCTATCTTTGTTTTTGTAAAAAGCCTCTTAACTGAGCTGCTAAAAATCTTTTTAAAGGACTTAAGCTATTTAAAAAAAATGCTATTCAAATTAACATAGTAGCTTATGTGACATAAGATGTTTTAACAATTTCTTTGGTAACATTTTTGACACTTAAGTCAACTTAAGCTTTTTCAAAAAAATTGGAACACAAGTTTTGAACAACTTATGTCGACCTAAGCGATGAATATCTATCAAATTAAAGTATCATAAAAGCTTATGTCACAACTTAAGCTACTTTAAAAAAATGAATTCTTTATAAGATCTGAAAGATTTTTGGCCAATGTAGACATAAGCTGTTATACAAAAGCAATTTTTGTCCAAGAAAACATAAGCTATTATGTTTTTATTAAATTAAATTTTTATACTTTACGTAGAGAAATGGGACCCGGACTAAAAAAAAGTTAAACAAATTATGCATTTTCCAAGCAAAAAAATTCGATTTTCACTTAAGTCGACTTAAGCTCTTTCAACTTATTGCCACAGAATTATTAGCCTTTTGATTTTGTGCTGTAAAAGAAAACGCATTCAATAGGTGTTTTTTGTTTTTAAGTTCAAAATAGAACTCTGAGGAGAGTTCAAGCATTTTCTAAACATCCTCTGACCCTAGCGTAATTTGAGCGCTCTGAATTATTTTTGAAACACACCTGCACAATAGCTGTCAAATGCTTGTAGGCCTGGTCAATCAGAATGCGATCCGGCTATACGATCAATACTTCACGGGGTAAAAAAGATCGTGGCGACCAAATTTTGTTTGTAATTTCCCACAAAGATCGCCGGATCGCGTTCTGTTTGACCAGGCCTTGTGTTCAGCATTCAACTCTGTCTGCCCAGTTATTTTATTCTGAACTCATAAGCGCGCTGAACTCTCAGACCTAAAAAAGAAACACAATTTTTTTCTTGACAGCTCAGGCTCTACTCTGGGGTCCTACTATATAACTTTATTCTACTTTCGAATCCATAGTTTTCATGATCGAGGAGCAAAGGACACATATGTACATAAAATATTCGAAAAATGAACAGAAGCTCTACTATAATCTAAAATTATTTAGGAAATAAACAAAGATGTTGAAAATATGAAAGGATACAAAAACCTGTTGCTTCCGCAATGGATACAGTCTGCTCTAATTCATCGGCTTAAATTTATTGAATAAAGAAACAAGTTAGGTTTTGTTAGTAGCTCTACAGTACGGCGTGAAATTATAAAAAAAAACGTAACAGTGCATCATCGCTAAATTCCGTGACCTTCAAAGAGTTCAATATCTCTTGACATTTTCACTTCCCAGTTGAAGACCAATTTTCAGAAGGAGTCAACATTTTAAGCAAAATTTTAATATGAATTTTATGTCCAAATTGTCTACGTCATGATGATTCTCATTTCAATTCCTTTAAGCCTAAGAGCTGGCAGAAAATTTTGTGGGTGAACGCATAACCAAAATATGAGTATGAGGATTTGTACAAAAGTCTGGCAGGATTTTTTTGGTGTCCGTAGTGAGGATGAGATATTTAAAATAGCGGTTTTTCCATTTGCTGTGTCATTGGTACAACCAGTTCAATTCATTTGCTAAATGATGCTCGGTCATTTTTTCTAGTCCACAAACTTTTTAACGGATATATTCAACTTTTGGAGCGAACCTTATCGGCCTTATTTTGGAGACATCTTTTTTTAGATTTTAAATGTTTTCAAATCGCCAAATATCTCGATATGGTGCGCCTAAAATGATTATATCTTGAGTATCATCAATCGGATCATAAAAAATAAAGTTATGGACTTGGGGAAAATGACAGATCATTATTTCCCATATTAATTGAAATGAAGTGGTTGTGCCCCTCACACAAAAATTGTAAAATCGCTATGATATACATACATATGTACATTAGGGTGGTAGTTATAATGTTTTTTTTTTTTTTAGAGCCGTTTAAGGCCCATCGGCGATGACCTTTTTTTAACGACCACTTTAATGTGCATATTTGTTTTTTTTTTATTGTATTTTTAAATCCACCCAACTTCAGCCAGTTTAATAGTTTTGCCAAAGATTTTGGTGTCACGTTCAGGAAAGGAAATATATACAAACAGAATTTTTCTTTTCTCAATAAATAATACAACGAACAATGTGGTTAAATTTTAAACCTGTGAGCAAAAGGCAAACCATGTATATTTTCTTGTTTATTGTTTTTCTTGTTTTTATAAATATACTCTGCACGCCTTGCTTTACTAGACATATAAAAATAAAATCAATGTTGAAATAAAACAAACTTCTAAACTTTTCACAAACGGCATTACTAACTTTTTTTCGATTGTTTTGAAACATTATAGCATCCCGAAACCTTTTGAATAGTTAATTGCTTTCAGTAATCTTTCTTCTAATTTTTCTTTGTTGCTATACTCTGGCAGGAGTAAGACATTGAAACAGGTATGACTCGTCGGCAAACGATCGCTGTCCGATCCATGACGGGTGATGAGCAATTTCAGGCGACTCAGACCACCCACAGGTACTCGATCCGAACCGGTGGTAAATTCTAACAGTTTCCTCTTCGATTCATCTGGCAGAGAATGTACTATACTCCAAAAGTCTTTGATAATTTGCGAATCGCTGGTGTAACCACCTTCATATTCTGTGGATTTTTCCAGCTCCACAAAATCGAAATTCTACACAAAAATAAAAAACCTTGATTGTGACTTAAATTAAGTTACATTCATTAAACTTACTCGACTACCACAAACAAGTAACTCAATCTCCTCAGGACGGAAAAGCAGCTTCAGTGGAGATTCATCGGTAACCATTTCGAAACCTTTCTTAAACGCCTTGAACTGCCGCTCAATACTCTTGTTCAACAAGAAATCACTATACAAATCAACAAACTCTTGCTTGTTCTCTTGATTAACTCCGATGTCATCGCCATTGGCTTTAAGTTCATGTTCCACAGTCTCACCAAATACATTGCTATAAGTTATTTTGAAGGTTTGCATGAATATATCTTCCATATCGCTGCCATCATAATCAAGCATTGATTTCAAACTACGATAAAGAGTAGGGTTCCAATCGGCAAGGTCATAAAATGAACCATGCCCTCCCATCAGCTTGCGATAGACAACCATTGGGAAATTCACAGCCAAAATAATATTGTTGTAGATTGCTAAACCTAAGACTATTCCTATTAGTGTAAATTGGGCCTCATTTTCGAAAGGTGACGAGTTGAACCTATACACAGAGTCAGAGGATTTTTTATTTAGTTGAATGGTAAGATTATATGTTTATTAACTTACCAAACAGTCTTCGTGTCTTCTTGATAAGTAAACATACCGAAATCGGGATTGAAAATTTCCTCTACGACTAATTGAAAAAATTCTTTTGATACACCTCCTTCGTCGATACCTTGCTCACCGACAAATTCCACTACAAGTTGTTTTTTGAAGTCCTTTGGACTCCCCATGGCTACCATTTCCAACTTTAAATAGGAAATATTTAATTATCATATTTGTAACACTAATAACACTGGTCAACACAATTTTGGTTGGATTATACTTTTCAGAAGGTTTTGAGATATTCGAAAATTCGTGATAAATCATGAACTCGAATTCATCTAAAACAGATTTTTCGAACTTTTACATTTAAATATCTCGAGTTCCAGAACCAATTGGACAATTCTGAACTCGGAATTGAGTCTAGGCGCCAACCTTATAATCTTTTTCTCGTCAGGAAAAATTAAATTAAATTAAATTTTGAAGACCAGTGTTATCATTCCAAACTCACCTCTACTAGAGCGTCGTCTATAATATGCTCACGACGAACTTTCAGTTTCAAATAAGGCCTGGGACCAATTTCATTGTCGCCACCAAAATAATTCACTGAGGTGAACATCGACAGATTTCGTTCGCTGTACATTCGAATTCTACTGTCGTAGTACAACGCTATCACTTTCTTCGCTGGCGTCAGGATAAAGGAATACAGCATAAAAGTGAAATCAAATTCTATAAATAATATTTGTATTTAGTTTTTTTTTATGAAATATAAATAAATAAAAAAACCTTCTCCATTTGCATCCAGTAAGAGATTCTTATACGCCAAGTAGTCTCGGTCCATTTGTATCTCATCACTCAAAGGTTCATTGTAAAATTCTTCAAATGGCACCAGCGGCACCCGGCAGTCTATAGCCGATACACCCAGTTCGGCTTCTAGTTTGTCCTCGGGAAACTTCTGTGAAAGTGGTTTGGAAGGTTGCTGATAGAAGAAGTAATCATCATCTTCAGAATTCGCTGTTACATCATCCTGTTCTGCATCACCTGCCTTTGCAGACTCCAACTGACCAGCGAGAATATTGGCATAAAATACAATCTAGAACAGTAGAAATGATGTGAGTTTGCTCTTAGAGAACTCTAAAAAGAATTTCATATACTTTTAACGTTTTTGTTGCCGCTGTGATGTAAGCATTTCCCTGTACCGGACCGCTATCTATGATAACCTCTAAAGTTATCAATTGCTGTAAGGATATAATGAGGCTGCGAAGGTTGTCTTTAGAATGCTTGGCCCATATTTTGGCAAGTCGTGCTCTGAGAGTAACTGACAAAAGTGATGCAGCTTTGCATACAGTTGGCAGTGCTCGTTCTATATAATCTGGAGCTGCTGTAAAACTCGATTAATCAATTATTCTTTCCAAAAATTAGAACAAAATATATTATGTTTACCAGCACGAGCAATTTCAAATGCTATGACAAAACAATGTAGCATGCCTTCTTCTAAATAGTTATTAGTCGTTTTCAGCCTAAGATCACATGATAGTCGGAGAAATAGGCCGTCAATTGCCCCATTTATAGAATCAACAATGGCTGAATTGTCCAGTTTAAACAGCTTAATAAGAGATCTTCGAAGACTATGTAAATCCACCGTCGTGTCACTTAGATCTTTGGGCTTCTCTTCTGTTTCAGCACTGCTATCTTCATCTTTGTCAGTCTCACCCTCTAATGTGCGCAAATCTTCCTTTTTCATTGATTTAAGGTCAGACTTACCAGCTTTTTCAAGGAGTTTATTAATCGCTTCGGTTTCTTGTCGAATAAAACTTTTACTCAAAGATTCAAAGCAGGAAAATGTTCCATGAAGTGCTTGTGTTAGCTCTGTGTAGGAGTTTTGCTGTTTGCATTTTTCTAAAAGATCATCAATAACTTTCTCATCCAAATACGAAAAATTCGCAGACGGCGAAGAAATGTTTTCGCAAGATTTTTTATTTTTCGATAAAAATAATTTTGAGTTAAGTTGAAAATGACTAGATGTTGATGGTTGTGTATGAGCCTCATTGTTAAGAATTGTTTTGGACTTCGTACTTGGTGATGGCAGTTGACTGACAAAATAATTTTAATGTTAGTACTTTTAAGTTTTTTTTCAAAATATAATAATAACGGTATTTCACCTGCTTGAAGATGGCACTTCATTTAGATCCGCCGAAGTTCTTGCTACTTTCGATGGTTGACTATATGAGTCGCATAATTTTGCGTCCTGTGAGAACAGCTGTATGGCACGAGCTGCAATTTGGTTTGGTGTCATCTGTTCTACTTCGCCACTGGAGGCACAGTATTTATTGGTGCACTTTGGATTGCCACATCCTTTTTGAAGCTGATAAAAATATCGTTCAATAAGCTCTTTAACTGCAGTGCGTTTCATGTCAGGCGTATCGTTATGACGTGTTGGTGTTGTTACCGTTGGTGAAGTTATTGCGTTTTTATCTGAATTGAAATTATTTTTTGTTGATGATTGTGACAAGTCTGATGAATTGGTTTCGATATTATTTGTATTTGCTTGCTGTGATTGTTCTTCAGTATAATTAGACGACGATTCTTCAGGTTCTCTAAAAAAAATAATGAAAATGGTTAAGAATTTATTATTTTTGTGTTTTTTTTTTTTATCGTGTAGATTGTAAGTGAAGCAATGGTACATAATATGATGTAGTGCTTCACGGAAAACTAAGAGGTTTACTGTCAAATTGGTTATTTTGTATATAGGCAATTTGAGCTTGTTGAAGGATGGAGTCTAAATTATTGCGTAGTTCGAGCAATTCTCTGATCTCCTATTATCTGTGTACCGTACGAAATCGGTAAGATCCCTTTAAATTAAATATGGAATGATCAGAGAAGAGAACCGTTTGCTAAAGTACATTTATATTAATTTATAAAGTTGTGTAAATGTTATTTTTATTATAAAGTTAAAAAAATAAAACTATATTAGTTATCGCTTTAAATCATCTTTTTCATCCAAAAATGTAAATATAAATATATATAAAATATAAATCTTGCCGTATAAATACAAATGTAAATGTACGTTTGTGCAAAACCTAATATCTCTGAAAGTTCTTATCCGATTACTTTGAAATTTTGATACAATATATGATTGGATTAGGGGCGTGTTGTTACATAGTTTTTAAAAAGTGCAATGTGGTGGAGGTAAAGCATGACAAGCTAAAATTATAAATAACTTAATATTCAAATTTGAGGGAAAAAGTTATAATTGATTTGTCAATTTTAAGTTTGTTTAAACTATGTACTAATTTAAATTATATATTTACGATGATCACTGATTCACTGACTGACTAACTGATTGACTTTGTAAAAAATACTTTGAATATGAACAATTATAAACGCTTCCAGATTTCAAACGCGTATTGAGAAAAAACCGGCCGATTCCTTAAAAGATAGATGTTATGTAGACTCATCCTTGGGGTAAAATTTCAGTGTTGCCATTTTTCGGGAAAGTATTTTCTTTTATTTAAAAGGGTGGGATCTCCGCTTTTTGGTAGTTGTTTATCTTTTGATTCTTCATTCTGTTAGTTCATAGCACATTTTTACAAAGTCGCATGAGGGTATCATCTTTGTCACAGGTGTAATGGTAATAATCCCACCACTACCCCTAACTCCCCAAAAAAAAACACCCTTTAAGCACAGATATTTTTATAAACTCTTCTTATTATAGCTTTTCATAACAAATGAACCATTGATGCCAAGTTTCAGCGACATACTATTATTTTCAACTAGTTTTCGGTAATATTTAACTTTTATACTGAAAATATAGTCATCCCTATATAAAAATGACATTTACTTTTTTACAGAGACCGCATCGATTTGGTTTTGATGTCATTTGATTCAGCATTCAAAAATACCTCAAAAACAGGTGTCATATGCTAAGGTAGCACCAAAGTTAATTTTTGTGTTTGATAACCACAACTTCCCCCCTCTCCCCCTAAAAAAAACACCCTTTCATGTGAAATATTTTTATAGACTCTTTTGATTTTTCATTCTCATGGCAAATGAAACGTTTTCACCAAGTTTCATGATGATACTAATTTTTTTTATTCGAAAGACTTTTTGTACCATTTTACCGTGGAAAAGTTGCAGAAACGCCTCCAGATGCCAACCTTAGATATTAAAAGAAATTATTTTGTATTAAATATTTCGTGTTTGGTATCTTCATTATGTATTCATAAATTTTCAACGGGCGCTTTAGGCGCGTTACAACCAACTAGTGTATACATAATGTGCATATGTACATATTTACATATTGGTGAAAAATTTTATAGAATTATTTGGCAAATTTCGCGATTTGAATTGAATTTAACATAGGTTAATTACATAAGTGAGTATATTCTTTTTTACTTAATGTGTCTTTTTAAATTGTGTGAGTTCTATGTTCATACATATGCATATAAATATCTGTCAGCGAGTCCCGTATTTTCAAAATTTTGGAATTTTTATGTGCATACGGACTTAGAAAATTCTCTATATTCCTAATCCGTGGCGAATTAATTTTCATTTTTTTAATACAAAAAGCACTTAGTTATAATAAAATTTCGAAAAAAAACTCTAAAAGCTGATAGAAAATTCTCAAATTAACATAAATGTATATATGTATGTATGTTACAGTGACGAAGCGTCCATATATTGAGTGGAATGAGTGCTTCCGTAAGCCAGTTCACAAAACGCTCATAGCAAAGAATTTTAACTAATTCGAAAATTCAAATTGTAGATTCATTATAAACATTTACATCATTGACCTATTATATAGTATGTCAATGATTTACATTCTTAATCTCTTATATCAATTCATTATTTTCCCATTATTATTACATATCACGGGAAATGATTATTATCTTTTAATAAAATCAATCACGAAAACAACGCTTAAATCCGCACATCATCTTACCAAACCCACAAATTTCCCTTCTACGCCAAGCCAAGCCTTTTGAGAATGCGTAATACCACTCCATTCTCCATTATAAAATACTATACGCTCTAGAATGCGCAACAGCTAGGCATTCTCTGATTTTGCCTTCTTAACTCAAATTCCGTCCCAAATTCAAAGTAAAATCTGATGATTTCTTTCTGTTTGCCGAACGTGTGAAGAATGAGTTGAGTGAATTCATTATGAAAATTCAATAGCAAAACTAAAGAAGTATTGAGTCGTTTCCTGCCCAACATTAAAAAGGGGTAGTTTTATTTTTATACTTTGGATCTTCGGTGTTGTGATTGTGTGTGTGTGAATGCATAAGAAATGCATTGATTAGTGTTTTTTTCGATTCCATTAAGTTTTTTGGGCGATATTGTTTTGTTTGTGATTGCTTTGGCGTTTTGCTTATGAGTACCTGCAAATGCGTAGCAAAGAGTGTTTCAAATAAACTTATTTCGGCTAGAGGCAATACATTTATGCTGTTTTCCATTGGATGTCCGGAAGCGTCCAGAATTGTCCGGAACGCTTCTGAAACCGTTTCATTGGCACAAAAAATACTCTTCTGACGATTCTGAGGAGAGAAAATTGATTCTTGATTTGAATTCAGAAGCCACTCAGAAGCACTAATACATGCAACACGAAACTTCAACAAAAATTCACTCAAACGTCAAGACAAACTGCAGTACAACTTCATATTTTTTTAACATTTCATTCGAATTAATTGTGCACTTGAAACCAAGGAATTTAATATAATTTAATACAAAAATCAAGAAAAATAAAAAGAGAAATTATTATTTGTTGGGGTTGATACACTATTGTTTTCAGTTTTACTTTTTGTGTGCCATCAAAAGGTTTCTATTTAATGATTCACCAATATAGAGACAAAACTTCAGAATTGAGTAGAAGTAACAAGCACTGTTCCATTGGATTCGGAATGAGTGTCTTCTTGAGTGAAACCAATGGAAAACGACATTATACTCCTTATAATATTACTAGGCTCAATTCGAGCGGTATGATATAAAATCTTAATTAAAGCTAAGTATACAGTTCCTTGACGAAAAAAAACTACATGTATTTCTTATGGGAGCGCTTTTTGCGAGAACAAATTTTTTTGATGTTTAAATTTTTTTTATCGAACTGTGAACTACCCAAAGAAAACAAATTTTATATTCACCACGATTTTTTTCGTACAAAACAATGTCACTGACATTCTTTTTCCGAAAAAAAAATTGCGTTTGGCATTTGTGTTTGCTTTTTCATAGATCAGTCTCATTGAGATTTTTTTTTCGAAGCTGTAAACTGACGGTGAATAAAAAAAAAATGTACACCACGGACATTTTTTCTTTGTGGAAAATATTTTTTTCTCACCTTGAAGAATTTTTTTTACTCAAAAGAACTGTATACTTAGCTTAAAGGACTTTTATTTTTTGAGTTTTAAGTTGTGTGCTTCCGCTTCCGAAAAAGTCACGCCTCGTGCCTGGTATGTAATAATAATAAGGGTATTCATGCAACAGCGTAAAGTCGTCGTTAACGTGGTAAAGTTTTAAACTTCCGTAAATCTGTCAAATTTGTCATACAAATTGTGACAGAATTACGAAGTTTTAAACTTTACAACGTTTACGACGACTTTACGCTGTTGCATGAATACCCATAATATATATTTATATTTAACGGTGAGATTCAATTGGCTTAAGCAATCAAAGTTACAATTTTTATTACTATTTACTAGAAAAAGAGTGCATCATAACTTTTTCGAAAAAAGTGAGAGAAATTAATTCAAACGAAAACACACTGACACCAGCGACGAGGAGTTCAGGGAAAAAAGGCGAAATTTTTGACTTTTAGTTTTTTTTTGTAATTAGGTCGAGAACACTCAATCAATCGATATAATTCAGGGTTCTCGCCAAGGAGATTTATTCAAGAATAAAAACATGCATCAATGAAAATTCTACTTGAAAAAGTACTTTCGGGACAAAAGGTGACATGTTCATTCATTATGTAAACTAATAATCTTTTTTCTCAATTTCTGAAAAAAAAAGTGAAAATGTCACCTTTTGTTCCTAAGATCCTCAAATATGATCAGCAGACGTCCCCAAAAGTGTAGTTCTTTGGTGTTTTAGAAAATTAGGAAACCAATTTAAATGTATCTCAAACGACAGGTCTTGACTCATTGAGTTCGAAATATGTAAATAACAGACATTTAAGTGGCCCAAAAACCCACGATTTCAATAACAGTTTTTTTTATAAGAAAACCAAAACAAACCGTTTCACACTTTATTGGCAATTTGCTTCTCTCTGAGAGAATTTCATCAAAATTTGACAGATTTCTGTCCAAAAATCCAGATATTTTGTAGTTTAATGCTATAGCTGGTATTCTCTTTATTAAATAAAGGCTCCTTTCCCTGGGTTCTGCATACGAGTTCCTCATTCTTTACATATTGATTAGTAAATAAAAAATTGGTTTCCTTTCAAAAAGTTTGCTTTTGTGTTCAGGAAGGAGCACATTATTTGAACATTCATGAAAATGTGCTAAAAGAGAATGATTTACACAAGATTTTTAAAAAATGTAAGATAAAGATGTAAGCTGTTTCGAAAAAAAACATGATTTTGCCCTGTTTAGGCAGAAGGGGCGATTTTCTTTAAAAAAATGACTTAAAATAGAAAAAACAACGGAAACATAAAAAGATAGGACTCCATACTTTAATTAATTTTTTTAATTAAGTCATTTCTTTAAAAAAATGACTTAAAATAGAAAAAACAACGGAAACACAAAAAGATAGGACTCCATACTTTAATTAATTTTTTTAATTAAGTCATTTGAATGCATACTTTTTTAAAAAATAATTTAAATTCAGCACAACAAAGCAAAGATCATATTATAACATTAATTCAAACCTAATCAAGAAATACCTTAGCATAATAAATCTGCAACTGAAGTGAAATCAAATCGTCGGCTTGGAGTAAAAAGGGGCTATCTTTACATTTATTTTTTTATCATTATAGACCACTTAAAAAATTGCAAAAAAATAGAATTTATCAATAACTAGAGTTGAGAAATACCTAATTTAGTTTTGGTTTTATTCAAATAATGAGAATACCTTTTTAATAATTTTTTTGTAAAAAATGTAAAATAGGAGTTAGCTGCTTTTTACTCTAAGGACCTGTTGTACAAACGTGGTTTAAATTTTGATCCGTGGTTCAAATATTTTTACCGGCTGATTTTGACGAAATTACTGGGGTTAAGCGATGGTTCAAGGTTCAAGTATGTTAAAGTAGCGAATTTAATGCCTGAACCATCGCCGAACTTCAGTTAATTCGCCAAAGTCAGTGAGTTAAAATTGCTGAACCACGAGTTTAGTATTTCTACAACTGGCCCTAAGTCGACGAATGCATTTAAATTTTTCTTAGCGTTTGTGCTCGCAGATCGCAGTGATACTCATATTTCAGATTCAGCAGATTCAGGAAGTTGTGCTCGCCTGTTTACCCGAAGAATCGAAGAGTTCTTCCAGATTACTGATCGATTCATCTTTAAATAAATAGACTAAGAGCCCACAGCAGATTTTGGGTGTGATCGATAGCATAAAAAGAAGTATAGGTGTCGAAAGCTTCATTAAAGGCTATTCAAAAAATAAAGGTCTTGCAGTCCATAACTGGGGCCTTTGCGAGAAACAGTGCATCGAAAAAAAAATATGAATCCAACTTCGAGAATAATCGTGTTAGCCGAAATTGGTTGTCACCCCTCCCTAGATAAGCTCCGCGGATCCCACATCACGGAATCAGAGATCAATTTGAGTGTTTAATTCGCCCTGCCAGACTGTTTAAAAAAACCGTTTTTCATTTAGAATTTTTTAAATGGTCCGGTAGAACGAACTATACACTCAAAAGGTCTCAGATTCCGTGATATGTGATCCGAGGAGCTTATCTAGGGAGGAGTGAAAACCAATTTCCGCTAAAACGATTATCCTCGAAGTTGCATTCATATTTTTTTTTCGATGCACTGTTTCTCGCAAAGGCCCCAGTTGTGGACTGCAAGACCTTGATTTTTTGAATAGCCTTTAAAGAAGCTCTCGACGCCTATACTTCTTTTTTTTGCTATCGATCACACCCAAAATCTGCTGTGGGCTCTCGGTCTAAAACTTAACTAATGTTTAATTAACTTCAAAACCATGCTACCTACTATACTTTAACATTTTCACTTAGAATTTTTTAAATGGTCCGGTAGAGCGAACTATACACTCAAAAGGTCTCAGATTCCGTGATATGTGATCCGAGGAGCTTATCTAGGGAGGAGTGAAAACCAATTTCGGCTACGATTATCCTCGAAGTTGCATTCATATTTTTTTTTCGATGCACTGTTTCTCGCAAAGGCCCCAGTTGTGGACTGCAAGACCTTGATTTTTTGAATAGCCTTTAATGAAGCTTTCGACGCCTATACTTCTTTTTTTGCTATCGATCACACCCAAAATCTGCTGTGGGCTCTCGGTCTAAAACGTAACTAATGTTTAATTAACTTCAAAACTATGCTACCTACTACATATGCTTTAACATAAGAGATCGGAAAACTTCCTCACTTTCTAACCTTTCTAACATTATTAACATAATTTTTAATTAACATTTTCGATTTTGTATTATTTTCATTTGATACTTAAATACTCGTATGGACAGTTCTATAATTTTAAATCTAGCAAACAATAGACAGGGACAAGATAATTTTTTTGTTTTTCCATCTTTTTGTCACTTTTTCATGAAATCGCCCGTATAGACCTTTTCTGAGAATATTCGGGAGAACAAAAACACTTAAAATTTTTAACTTGTATTTTATTTTGTGTTTTAATATCGTAAAAAAAAACAATTATTCTAAAGGGTATTCATACAACGTAAACATCTTAAGCGTTAGAAAGAAAAAGATTTCTCATATAAATTTTGATGGTTTACTACGTTGCATGAATACCCTTACTATATAGGTACATATGTAATTATTTGTTTCCTACCAACAACTTTTTGCAGTATCAACGACGATATCTAACAAGTAGGTCAAACAATTTATTAAATTCTGAAATTATTTTACTAACAAAAACAATCAGAAAACAACAAAGAAGTTATTAGCAGCGGATAAATGTAATGATTCACCAAGGAAAACAAAAGAACATTTCCAAATTTGAGTCTTATATGATTGACCATTTTTAAGATTTATTTGCCAAAGTAGGTACTTATACATTTCAGGATTATTAAACTTTGATCAAGCTGTTTTTTTTTCAGAAAAAGTTGAGTTGAAGTACAAAAATGCATTTGAGGGTTTATGGATAAAATGGAAAAAAAAAACTATAAAGGATGAATTGAATTTGAGATTTGACTGCTTTGCAACTACAGTGCTGAATTAATTTTATAAAAAGTTTATAAATGGTAGATTATAAAAAGTTCAACTTATAAATAGAATAACAAATTGAAAAAATAAATAACAAAAGAAAATGAAACGGATCATTGAATGGTGTATTTACCTTGAAGCTTCGTCGTCTGCGTTCTTGCCTTCGGAGTTCATCAAAACCTCTGAATGTTATGCGGCCCTATTTTAATCGTAATTTTATTAATTTTTTTCCAGCTGTTTGGTGCATTTACTTTTGGAATCAGTGATCTGATCTGATCCACATCCGGGATTTTTAAAATCTTCAAATATTAATTACTGATAAAAAATAATAGATTTTACTTAACAAATAATTATTTAATGCTAAATAATTCTTGACGGACCTTTGTTTTGTTCTTCGTTTGTTCTTTTCGACGACGATGAGTTTAGGGTTGCTCAAAAAACATCGATACATCGAAAACATCGATGTTTACTATTCGATGTATCGAATAAATCCGATGTTTCGCACCCTTTCGATGTTTACCGATTCATCGATGTTTTTTTATTCGATGCATCGAATGAAGTAAGCATTGAAAAGACTCACTCAAAGTGCCAAATCTACAGTTAAATTTATTTCAAATGCTCTCTTCTCTTTCAATTTTTGCATCAGTGTGATGGTGTATTTCATTCTACCATATTGAGGGCACCTGTTGGTCGTCTCAGTGAAAACCCTTTGGAAATATGGTCCGATTACAAACAACAATTCCCAAAGCTTTACAAAATTGCGTACAAATACTTGACTTTGGTAGCAAGCTCAGTGCCATCAGAAAGACTTTATTCAAAAGCTTCACAAGTTTTAAGCCAGCAACGTAATAGGATTCAAGGAAAGCGCGTAAATAAAATTTTATCTATGCAAAGCTTAGAACAAAAGTATTGGGATTTTTAATTTCAAAATAATAACGCCCATATTATAATTAAATTAAACCGAAACTTAATTTAAGATTGTGTCTTTTAGATTTCAAATCTCTCGATAATAGTGCCAAGTTTGGGAAAATATGCAACTTCAAGCATTCACTAAACATGCTTTGAGAAAAAACTTGTTTTGAAATTCGTTAATAATATGGTCGTTTATGTTTCCTTTTCTAATCCCTAAGATTGCTTTATAATGAAACTTATGTTATATAAAATTATAAAATCTTATTTTGAATAAAACTCATTAAAAAATAAAAAAAAAAAAATATTATTTTTTCATTCGATACATCGAAAACATCGATGTTTTTATGCGATGCATCGACAAACATCGATGTAAGGTTACGATGTATCACATCGAATAAAACATCGATGTTTTTTTTCCATGAGCATCCCTAGATGAGTTGAAGTTTTTTCCTACCTTCCTGCTTATGCTTAATCGTGTCTATTGATTTTATTTTTTACTTTGTACGCTGCGTTTTGATTGGAAAGTGAATGCAATCGTTCATTTTTTACTTCGATGCATTAAATTTGTTTAATTTGAGAAATTTTAAATCTTTGATTTTTTATTTAAGACAAAATAACTAAAGAAAAATAACAACAGCTCCCACATTCTGTTTCTGTGGCCAAATAAAAATTTATAGATACAAATTTACACACAGAGGGGAACAATTTTTTTTCTGAAGAAATTGACAGGAGTTGATTCCTTTTCGACCAGATGATGCTAGAATACTATTGCTATTCTTGTTCATCACATAGCAACACACTAGCCTTCTCACTCAAAATCACTTTGTAATCAAAATCCAGCAAGAACACCGAAACAACTGACAGCTTCAGCAACAGCTCTATCGTAGAATTCGGAACTACGCAAAAGGGGTGTTTTTATGGAACAACATGTTGCCAAACATTGCTTGATGGAAACGGAACGTTTTCAAAATATTAGGTGTGTTCAGGAAAATGAGATCTCAGCCATTGGGCGCGTTCAATGTTTGAATGGCCACGTTCAAACACCGAACTAAAGCGATCTGGATAGGTTTGTGTTGTTGTAATCCCTTGTTAAAACACAGCTGATGACGAAACAGCTGTTGGCAGAAAAGAGATCCCAAGCTATCCTAAAAATTTTAGAATACAAAGCTATCCTATGAGAAATGTCAACAACAGCTGACTTGTGTTCAAACACGTACATGGATACAAAGCTATCCTAGATAGGCTATCTATTCAAACATTGAACGCGCCCAATGGATAGCCTATCTAGGATAGCTTTGTATCCATGTATGTGTTTGAACGCAAGTCAGCTGTTGTTGACATTTCTCATAGGATAGCTTTGTATCCTAAAATTTTTGGGATAGCTTGGGATCTTTTTTCTGCCGACAGCTGTTTCTTCATCAGCTGTGTTTTAACAAGGGATTACAACAACACAAACCTATCCAGATCGCTTAAGTTCGGTGTTTGAACGTGGCCATTGTTAGGCGTTTTCCATTGGATTTCAATTCAATTTCTTTTATTGAACATAATAGCCCTGTTTTTTAGTGCATCTTTATCTTCGCTTAGAAAAAATTAGCATGTTAAATACAACAACAATACGGAATTATACCAGTTTGTTGTTGCAATTAACACGCTACTGGCTTAACCAGCGGCTCCATTAGCAATATTTGAGGCAATAAATTGCCTCACTAATTGCTATTTCCTTTAATAATGCAAATGGAGACGCTTTGTCAATGGCAATGGCAATATTGCTTAGAAGATGAGAGGCAATTATTGATTTCCATCTTCAAGGTAATAAATTGAGGAAAAATGGGGTTCCCCGTAATCGTGAATGGCTTCTTTATTGATTTTTTCAATTAAATCGTAGAATATGAGAACGCTCATGACAAAATATAAGGTCTGATCCTTTACTTTGGGTTTCTGGGAGTTTTAGTCCAAACTTGTGTCAAAATATTTTTTTATATGAACTTTGACACAACTTTGGACTGAAATTCGCAGAAATGCACAGAAAATCACAGAAATTCAAAGTAAAAGAACAGACCTATAGTGAATTTAAATTTTATTAAAAACAGGCGATTTGAACAGCATTTGCAGTCAAATATTTTTATACACACATTTTATAATTGAAATTGCCTGGCAATGAAAATGCCCACCCAAGCAATAAATTGGCAATCCTATTCCAATTGCAATTGCCTAAAAAGTTGCCAATGGAGCCACAGCGTTATAACTAACATGATACTATGATAAATTTAGATTTGTTGGCACATAGAGGGGGCCTAACGTTATACATACATACACTGAGTTACAAAAAAAAGTGGCGCAGTCATAATTTTTGATAAGTTGTAATCATTTTGATAATAGGCCGCTATGTTTCTGCAGAGCTTTATTTTTTCAGTTTTTTTTTTTCTTTACGCTGTGGCTCCATTGGCAATTTTTGAGGCAATTGGAATTGGAATAGGAATGGCAATTTATTGCTTGGGTGGGCATTTTCATTGCCAGGCAATTTCAATTATAAAATGTGTGTATAGAAATATTTGACTGCAAATGCTATTCGAATCCCCTGTTTTTAATAAGATTTAATTTTAATTCACTATATTTTGTCATTTGCGTTCTCATATTGTACGATTTAATTGAAAAAATCAATAAAGAAGCCATTCACAATTACGGGGAATCCCATTTTTCCTCAATTTATTGCCTTGAAGATGGAAATCAATAATTGCCTCTCATCTTCTAGGCGATATTGCCATTTCCATTGACAAAGCGTCTCCATTTGCATTATTAAAGGCAATAGTAATGAGTGAGGCAATTTATTGCCTCAAATATTGCTAATGGAGCCGCTGGGTTAAATGAAGGACTTATTTTATTGTGTGTTTTTTTTTTTTTTAATGAAGTACTTATTTTAATGTTAATCAACAAAACTGTATTAAAAAAAAACGATTTTTTAAATCACCTAAAAATATTGTAAAATTTCAAGGTGCGCCACTTTTTTTGTAACTCAGTGTATATGTATATTACATGTCAAAAAATTTTAATTAAAAGTCAGCTGACTTAATCGTCCTCAGGGTGTTCATTCCCGGTTGTCAATGGTGTTTTTGGTGTAGGTTGGGGGAAGTGTTGGCGTTTAGCCACGATAGAAAGGCTGACCCAATGTCAGCGTAGAACGAGACTGCTTCCTCGCTGTCGATTATGGGTCGTATTAATAAAACAGAGCAATTGCTCGAAGTAAACTCCGTAGCAAAGTAAAAGCATATAGCAATTGCTTTATATTAGTATTAATACAAATTTACCTTGCTTAAGTTAGTTCGAAAATTTGAACTTAGCAATTACTTTACATGCCGGCTCCACTGGGCATCATATGAGCTATGCTTTGACTATGAACATGTCTTTAAAAAAAAACAATGGAGCCTCAAAAATCCATGTCTGAGCAGTGACATATCCATAGTCGGCATTTCGGCACCACCCGATTTTTCCAGTACGATTTTTCCCAAAATCGGGTGAAATGATTACATGAAACGATATGAAACGATTTTCCAGTCAGATTTCTATTCCTGTCCTCTTCATACCTTATTGCTGTCTCTTTCATTTTGCATTCAGAGGTAGATGGCATACTAGGACCAGCGTTGCCTATTGCATTTTTTTTTTTCGTAAAACACATCTACTGGCAATCAAATACTTTTTGGTTTTACGAAAAAAAAAAAATATTATTCAACAAAATTAAAATCACAAATAATTTCATCATCTTTGTTGTTGTTTTTTCTCCTGAAATCCAACCTTTAAGTGCCTTGCATATGAGCCGTGTATGTATGTATTTCCAATCACTTATATGTTATTATTAATTTCTTCTTCGAAAATATTTACAAATACAAATTTGAAAATGCATATCTACTACGAAAAAAAAATAATCTACTAAAGCTAGCCCTAAACGACGAACATGCTCGCCGAACTTGTTCGTGCTCGCTATATATTCGTCGTGTAGGGGCTGGTTCGCGAGCGGTTCGCTGTTGGCGAAAAATTTCGATTTTGCCATGTTCGTTGGCTTCGATGTTCGCCATGTAGGGCCATGTTCGCGAGCAAATCTCATTTTTGCTGTGCAATTATTGCAAGCGCAACGGCTTGCGCTTCTTTCTCGCACATGTTTACGCTTTGAAGAATCAACACGAAATGAATGTTCGTGAAATGTGTTCGTCGTTTAGGGGATAACGCAAACGAACAAGTTCGGCGAGCATGTTCGTCGTTTAGCGCTACGACCTTTACTGCATTTTGTTTTTGGATCGACTTCGGAAAATTCTCTGATTAGTGGCAACGCTGAACCCACAAGACTCTGGGAAAAGTATAAAAGAGAACGCAAACATACTGGACAAAATCGTTTGAGTTTGGCAGGAACGGACGATTTGGTCCTTACCCCTCACTTTCTACTCCCTTCACCATCGAACAAAAGATCGTCTGTTGAAAAATCGGGTGGTGTAAATGCCGACATACAAATCACACTGCTGATTGGATTGTGGTTTGAATGTTGGGCATCGCTCATGTCTAGTGGAGCCAGCATGTTACATTTGATACGCCATCATAGAAGAAGAAGTAAAGGAAGTGGTGTATAACACATATTAGCTGTGTTTTTTTGCATGTCCAAATAAAATTGTGTGAAAAAACGACAACAAAGCAAAACAATTTACATGTTAAATACAACAAAAACTATGTCCATATAGAGTTAGCTAAGTCTAGATAGTTAACTGGAGTTAATTTTTGTCCCGATAAAACGGTATTGCCAGACTACCATTGCCGTTGTGTTATCGATAATTTGTATAGAAATGTCAAATGTTTGTTGGTAAGATAGTTCAGAACAAAATGGCAGACCAAGGCAAATGTTGAAATGTCCCGATGTCGTTTTTTTTCGCCAAACTCCATATGGACATACAAAAAAACGCTGCAAGACTTGAAAAAAAGAACAAATTGAGATTCATCTGTCATTATGCCGAACTGAAGCGGGAAATGTTTTGATATTTCAATTTGTTAAACAAGTGAAAAAGTTTATTAAACTAAATAAAAAAGTGAAACAAAGGTTAGAATAGTCAATATTGTCAAAAATTTATTTAAAAAAATATAAAACAGTTTGTGGTAGCTACGTTAAATCCTCTAAGAACGCCTATACTAAGGAGTATACAAACATTTTATTTTACTAGTTAGTTTTGTCTGATATTTTCATATAAAGTAACGTGAAGTGATGTTATTTAGGAAAATAAATTATCTGAGAATACTTTAAAATTAATAAGGGTATTCATTCAACAGCGTAAACTCGTCGTAAACATCGTAAAGTTTTAAACTTCGTAAATCTGTCAAATTTCCCATACAAATTGTGACAGAATTACGAAGTTTAAAAGTTTACAATGTTTACGACGACTTTACGCTGTTGTCTGAATACCCTTAATATTTTGTCGCAGTTTCCTATAAAAATAGCAAATTTGTTGAAAACAAAAATATACTTTAATCCAGTGATTTCGTTGAGACTCATCTGTGAAATGAGAAATTCTCGCAGAGGGTGGATATAGTTTTTGTTGGTGATGGCAAGGCGCTCAAATCCGTTTAGCGCCCGTAGTGCAGAGTTATTTTTTAACGCTTTTAATAAAATATGTTTTAAGGCCCTTCTGGTGACCCCGACGTGATCTGATGGGAATCAGTCGAATCAAGATTTCTGTGCAGCATTACCAAACCCATCCCTAACAAAGGGAAACGATCAGAGACGGCATCAGAGGTCTTCATCAAAGGCTTCAGCAGAAGGCATCAGCCTAAGGCATCATCAGAGGCCTTCATCAGAGGCTTCAGCAGAAAGCAACAGCAGAGACCATCATCAGAAGCTGCCATCAGAGAGCTTCATTAGAGGCTTCAGCAGAAGCCATCATCAGTAAATACCAGAGGCACCATCAAGGCCATCATCATCATGGAGCAGCAAGCAGCACTCCAGCAAACAACTGGGTCTTAAATTGAAAGACTCATCACCAACTTTAAGAAGGATTCAGCTGACCGAAAGTCAATTGAATACTACAAAGAAAGATTAAGAAGATTGGAGGTACATTGGAGTCAATTCGAGACCACAGACAGTGAAATTCGAAACTCCTTTCCTCACCAATTAGAGCACCCTTATTTCACGAAGGGTTATTTTGATGCCGTAAAGAAGACCTATGCAGAATATAAAAATCTGTTTCGAGGTCAGATACAGAAGCTTGAGGCAATGTCAAAGTCAGCAAAGGACTTCAGTGTGGACATGCAACAGCAACCAGAAGACGACGGTAGCTTTACCATAAAAGACTCCGACGTAAATGATGCTTCACGATTACAAAGGCGTCAGCAGTACCTGATGGATACGCTGCAACGCAACCTTGCCCATGTTGAAACAACAACAACTGGGTCAAAACACTTTTGGGAAATTAGCAGAAACACAATCAGTCAATATTGGGCCCAAGTTGAGTCAACCCAATTGAACTTAGCGGAACTAAGCAATTCCACCACAACAGACGAAAGCACCTCCATGTACAGGCAAATGGAGGACACGGTTCGAAGAATCATGATAAGATGTGCGGCCGAAATTGAAAATCTTACCAGCTTGCATCAACACACAAGAAACTTAGATGTTCAAACTCATTTCAAGTTGCCAAAAATATCATTACCGAGATTTGATGGCGACTACTTGACGTGGAGGCAGTTTTTCGACCTCTTCACACAAATGGTCGACAAACAAGATATGCCAAAATGTCAAAAGATGTGGTATCTGAAGACAAATCTAACTGGAGAAGCAGAAAAGTTAATCCGGCATCTACCGCTTACAGAAGAAAGCTATGCATCAGCATGGCAAATACTTCAAGACCGATACAATAACATGAGGCTTTTAACAACGGCACTCTTCAATCGGTTGTTGCAGCAGCCTGTCAACACGTCTGAGTCAGCCACTTGCGTTAAAGCACTTCATGACACCACTAAGGAATGCCTGCAAGGCCTGAAAAACCTCGGAGTGGACACCAAAAGTTGGGACCCACTTATCGTCCATCTGCTGATTAAAAAACTGGACCGAGTTACTCATAGCTTATATGAGCAATCTCTTAAAGAGCCGAGAGCATTGCCGTCGCTCAGTGACTTCCTCAACTTCTTGGAAACCCGTTTTCAGTCCTTAGAGACGCTTGGAAACAAGGGTCGTCATGCGGATGAGCATGTGCGTAAACCAGCAGCAAGATCCTTTGCGACAGTTGCAACAACTAGATCAACTAAACCACTCTGCCCGTGCTGCAACAGGAATGGACACAAACTATACGCCTGTACAAAGTTTTTGCGTGCTACTCCGGAGTCTCGATTATCAACAGTCAAAAGGTTACGGGTATGCATAAACTGCTTCAGTCCAGGACACATGACACATCAATGCCTAGCTCGAAGCTGCACAAAATGCTCCGAAAGGCACAACACCCTTCTACACACAGACAGCTCATCGGCAAGTAACACTGAAAGGGTCCTCGACCTCAAGAGTCAACGAACTTCACAGAAGCCCGAGAAGGAGGGACCAGCAACATCAGCTACAGCAGTGTCCCCAATCACCTCCGCTGCAGCAGTAGCTCCAAAGGAGAAAGGTTACGTGTTTCTCAGCACTGTTGTTGTTTGCATAAAGGACAGTGAAGGAACCCTAGTGAACTGCCGAGCATTGCTTGACTCGGGATCACAACTTAATTTCATTACAGAAAAGTTGTCAAGAAGATTGAACATTCCTGAATTTGCCGAAACAATGCGAATTCTTGGGATTGGAGAAGGAACCAGACAAGCCAATAAGAGGGTAAATCTCACATTACAATCCAGAACATCTGACTTCTCCATCAATTTAGAAGCTTTTGTGTTACGCCAGATTACTCCAAGTCAACCAACTCGAAGAATCAACACGGCCTCTTGGCAGATTCCAGACAAAATAAAATTGGCAGATCCGCACTTTAACGAACCTGGACAAATTGACCTCCTACTGGGAGCAGAACTATATCATCAATTCCTAATGGTAGGACAGATCAACATAGGAGAAGGCTTTCCAATTCTTCAAAACACTCATCTTGGTTGGGTAGTGGCAGGCAAAATGGAAGGCACGCCAACACCGTCATCAATCTGTGGAATCTCTATCGAAGGCGAACTACAAGATAGCCTCGAAAAATTCTGGAAGGTGGAGGAAGTTCAAACAACAAAGAACTCTTTCACAGTTGAAGAACGCAGATGCGAAACTCATTTCGCGGACAACACCATCAGAAATCTAGAAGGTCGATTCATTGTCCGACTTCCATTTAAGGCCAATAACAGTACCTTGGGTGCCTCAAAGAATCTTGCCCTCCAAAGGTTTAATGCTCTGGAAAAAAGACTAGCAAGGCAAGACAACCTAAAAGAACAATACAGCAAATTTATTGAGGAATACATTGGATTAGGACACATGCAAAGAATTGACTTAAGTCAAGTTCATGGAATTCACTACTTCCTACCACATCATTGCGTGCTCAAACCAGAAAGCACATCAACAAAGTTACGAGTAGTTTTTGACGCTTCTGCAAAAACTTCAAGCAATGTCTCCCTGAATGATATACTGTCAACCGGACCAACCATCCAAAGTGAGTTATTCACAACACTTATTCGCTTCCGGCTTCATCGTTACGTATTCACTGCTGACATTGAAAAAATGTATCGACAGATACTCATTCACCCAGAAGATAGACGATTCCAGCTCATCTTTTGGCGAAATCATCCAGCAGAGAAACTGCAAGTGTATCAGCTGAACACAGTAACGTACGGGACCACATCAGCACCATATTTGGCCACGAAGTGCTTGCAGAAACTGGCTTCAGAAGGGGCAATTGACTATCCTCTAGGTGCAAAGGTCCTTAGCACAAACTTTTACGTCGACGATGTAATGACTGGGTCTGATAGCTTACCCCAAACCTTGGAGATGCGAGATCAACTAAATTCCTTATTGAAAACCGCTGGCCTTACCCTACGAAAATGGTGCGCTAACGACCCAGCCCTCTTGAAGAACATCCCTTGTGAAGACGTAGCCCTTCAGTTGGACCTAGACATTGACAATACAACACACATAAAAACTCTCGGTCAAGGATGGTTACCCAAATCAGACACATTCATCATAAACATTCAGCCCAGCAAAACTGAAAAAATCACAAAGCGGACAGCTTTATCCGACATATCACAGTTATTCGATCCACTTGGATTCTTGGGACCAGTCGTCATTACGGCAAAGATCTTTCTACAAAGGCTCTGGACAGGTGGCTATGACTGGGATACACCTCTACCCAAGGAATTGCAGTTGGAATGGATCAAATATAGAGAAAATCTAAGCTATTTACGAGACGTTAAGATTGATCGACATATATTTGCGCATAGGATTCCAAATTCAGTTCAAGTTCATGCATTCGCAGACGCATCCGAAAAGGCTTATGGAGCAGCTGTCTACCTAAGAGCTGTCAACAAGGACAAAATTGTCACTGTCAGACTGCTGTGTGCCAAATCAAGAGTAGCACCAGTTAAAAATTTGTCCATTCCACGTTTGGAATTATGTGCTGCAACCATGGCAGCCGAATTAGTAAATCGCATCAAGACAGATTTACACCTAGAATCATGTTCGACATTCATATGGACAGATTCTGAGATAGTCCTTGCATGGATCAACTCGCCATCATCATCCTTTCACACCTTTGTCGCCAATCGGATATCTGCAATACAAGCAGTCACCTTAATTCCACAGTGGCGACACGTCCGGTCAAGAGATAACCCTGCCGATCTCATATCCCGAGGAATCCCAGCTCAAAAACTGGCAGCTTGTAATTTATGGTTTTATGGACCTCTCTTCTTACACGGATCGGAATCTTCATGGCCCCTTCCTTACAACAACAAACTAGAATGTGAGCTTGAGAGAAAAACAACCAAAGTCCATGCCTTATCAGCTATAGAGCAGTCAGTCAACTTCATCTATTTGATTGACCACCAGAACAACTTCAGAAGATTGCAGAGAGTTGTAGCATACATCTTACGATACTGCCACAATTTACGAGCCTCAAAGAGGGAGAACCTCATCATTAAAACTGGTCCTCTCAGACCAACCGAGCTCTACAAGGCGCTAATACACATTGTGAAGAACATGCAAAGAGAAGAGTTTGAAGAAGACATAAAACATCTCGAACGCTTTTCGGAAACACCAAAGGGAAGTCCAATTACTAGCTTGACTCCATTCCTTGACGAGGAAGGAGCATTAAGAGTCGGTGGACGTCTGGAAGCAGCCTCATTGCCGTATGAAGCCAAACACCCACTGCTTCTTCCCTCTTCTCACCAATTCACAAAGATGCTTATGGTTTCCTACCACAAAGAAAACCTCCACTGTGGACCTCAAGCGCTTCTAGCCACAGTAAAACAAAAATTCTGGCCCGTAAAGGGAAAGTCAATAGCCAGATCAGTTGTTCAGCAGTGTATAAGATGTACAAGAGCCAAACCAAAACTGTTAACACAAATAATGGGAAGTCTTCCTGCTCATAGAGTCCAGCCAGCGCGCCCATTCCTCAATGCCGGGGTTGATTTCTGTGGACCAATTAAAACTCACTACAAAGTAAGAGGAAAACATCCTCAAAAAACGTACATTGCAGTATTTTGTTGTTTTGCAACAAAGGCGGTCCATTTAGAGCTAGTGACAGATCTATCAACGAATGGATTTATCGCTGCCATGAAGAGATTTATTGGAAGACGAGGTAGCTGTCGTCACTTATACTGTGACAATGCAACAAACTTTGTTGGTGCAAACAACCAACTACAAGACCTAACAGAGCATATACACACTGAAGTGGCAAAGGAAAAAATTCAAAACGTTTTCTCCGCAAAGGGAATAGAGTTTCACTTTATACCCCCCCGAGCACCTCACTTTGGAGGTTTATGGGAAGCTGCTGTAAAGTCAGCAAAGCATCTGCTACATCGTTGTCTTGGCGGAGCCTCACTAACATACGAGGAACTTGAGACAGTCATCATTGAAATCGAAGCAGTTTTGAATTCCAGACCCATCACTTCGATGTCAGACAATCCCAATGACTTAATGGCACTCACTCCAGGTCATTTCATCATTGGAGAACCATTGACCAATCCAACTGATCCAATTGCAAACACGCTGGAGGTTAATCCATCGAGACAATTCAAAACAATCTCTAAGATAAAGGAAGAGTTTTGGAAAAGATGGCACATTGAATACCTCAATGAACTTCAACAGCGCCACAAATGGCAGCAAAAATGCGAAAACTTGCTTCCAGGAACGTTGGTCATTATCAAGGAAGACAATTGCCCAGTCATGAAATGGCCACTAGGAAGAGTTATCCAA
Source organism: Dasysyrphus tricinctus (assembly GCA_963921185.1). Lineage (NCBI taxonomy): Eukaryota > Metazoa > Arthropoda > Insecta > Diptera > Syrphidae > Dasysyrphus > Dasysyrphus tricinctus. Next base: position 130,570,586 of record OY992533.1, read on the forward strand.
ACCTATCCTGGCACTGACGGGGTGGTAAGAGTAGCCGAGATTCAGACAGCTACAAGCATCCTTCGAAGACCAATCCACCGGTTAGCTCCATTGCCAGTCAGCACAGAAGCAGACAACACAAGTTCAGACCAACAAACATCAGTTCTTCTTGCAACATCCTCGCAAACGACCCAGGAACTTGAAGACGGTGAGATTTCACAAGACGAAGAATTAGCACCACCCCCAAAGAAAAGGAGATACAACCCATTCCACTTTTGCAGTACGGTGCTCATATCCCTACTAGTATTACCGATGGTAATGGGCAACCAGGTGAAAGTGTCACCATTCAAAACTACCCCCGGAATTCATTTTGAAAACTTAGGAACAGCACACATTATTTCTGATCAATGGGACATAGTGGTGTACTATGAACTAAGGCCTTACTGGAAGGAAATAAAATGGCTAAACATCGGCCACAACAGATTAAAGGAGTTTTGCAAACAAATGAAACCGGCTGAGTCTTGCTTAACGTTCCTGCAACAATTTCAACACATTCTACAAGATATCAATGACAAGGATGGACTTTTAGAAGAAAATGTGGTTCGTTCAAAACGTGGTGCAGTCGACATAGTTGGAAATCTAGCAAACTCACTCTTTGGAGTATTAGACTCGAAATATGCCAAACACATGTCCCATATTATATCAACTCTACATGTCAACGAGAACCACTTGCTACAGCTGATGAAGAACCAGACATCCCTTATTGATTCAACAGCAAACATTATTCGCACTAACGAAGGAAGATTAGAAGAACAACTCCAACTGCTAGATAAGGAACTCAATTCCATCATCAATCAACTCAATAAGACAAGCAGTCAAGAACAGCAGTTACAACTCTCCCAACTTATGCTTGCTCATTGTTTGCAATTATTCACAGAGGCCACAAACATTCAAAAGGTACAAACACTACTTGTGGACTTAATCACAGACGTTCATCATGGAAAAATTAGTGCCAATCTAATACATCCCAACCAATTGCAACAAGAAATACACAACATAAAGGCCCATCTACCACCAACACTACGTCTTCCAGAAACGCACGGTAATATAGCTATATTTTACAAATTAATGACGGCAAGGGGTAGAATCGTTGGATCAAACATCATTTTTAAATTATCACTTCCATTAGTTACAACTGAACACTATGAGCTCTACAGTATGATTCCAGTTCCAGTCAAGATCAACACTTCCTTCATTGCAATAAGACCATCTTCTGATAACATGATTATAAACCTGCATCGAACGCAATATTACACTTTAAATGAGGCAGAATTTAGTACATGTACAACGATTCTAAAAGACGACACTATATGCCCGCAAAGGCATCCATTGTACCAGAAGGGCTCCAATATCAGTCTTTGTGAGTTCAATCTTATGAATCAGATTTTCGATCATGCATCCTGTCAACTCGAGAACTTTGTAGATGAGCAGTTTTGGATACAACTACACCAATCGAATCATTGGATATACTCGCTTCGAAGTCCAACATTAATAAATGTCGTCTGTGAAGAGAACCTTACCCAAATCCGATTAAACAACTCTGGCATCTTAACAGTTCCAGCTGAGTGTATTGTAAAACAAGATCTATTTACAATCCACGGACATAACGTTTTCACAAGTGCTACACGAGCATCCTATGTCCCAGGAAGTAACTTATCAGAGTTCATAAACAACTCACCACAGTCAATGCAGATTATTCACCATCCGATAGAGCTCCGGAGACATTCTTCCGAACTTCAATTATTACAAAAGGAAATCGAGCAACAAAAACTTGAAGAAACATTAATTCAAGTAAAGAATACAGACACCCATCAATTTATAATCAGCTATTGCGCATTTGGTTGCACATTAATTATCATTGGATACGTCATCTACAGAACCCTACGACGTCGCCGCAGTTATCACGCTAAGAGCCCTCCAATTCCAGCTCCTAGGAATCATCACGACGAAGCCTTCACCCTTCACGTTTGAACAATCGTTCAAGGCGGGGACTATGTTCACGCTTACGCTTAAAACACCTGAACCCAAAACACAACAATCCTGACCTACCGCAAATACGAGTCATAAATAAGCAAATCTACATTAAATCTTTTTTACCTACCCTAAGTAGGTCACATTTCATTTTATTCCACATTTAACATACCTATATACATACACACATTCACCTTTTACAATCATTAACTGCACATTTAAGCACATTTGCTTTATTATTCTACAAGTAACGTACATTCACCTTCTCCAATTAATAATTGCACATCCAAGCACATTTGGTTTTTTATTCTACAATTAACGTACACTCACCTCTTCCAATTAACAATTGCACATTATGCACTTTTTACTCAAAGACGTATTCATCAATAATTATAATTGATTTATTGATTATTTTGGTATTTTTGATTTTGTTATTTAGTATATAAGGCAGTTTAAGTTTTTGAATAAAGCACTATCGTTTTGGTTATCATCAAACAAACTGGTTTTTATTTATTATCTTGACTTCCCCCCACCAGAGGTAAGGGGTCATTTTAATTATTGAATTTAGCCACTGAAATCTTGATATACTCTATCCCAAACACGTTTACTTGGATATTCTGGTGTTTCTACTAAGAATTATCCATTGTTATCAAGGTGCATCGCCTTGATTAACAACTACGAGTAATCGTACACCCTATTTATCTTGTTGGATTTGTATCTTCGCCAAGAAGTGTTTATTTCGGTTTAAAAGTACGCTACCATAAAAAACATCACTTTATTAAGTAGAATATGAGAGAAAGCTTACATGTGAAAAGAAAAATTTGTGCACCGTGTTATAGGCGTTTTTATATGATTTAATGCAGCACCACATGTTTTTTTATATATTACTTATTAAAAAAGTTTTTCGAAGTATTCACTATATTTACTTTCATTTCACTTTTTTCTTCTGTTCAGTAGGCTTTTCACTATTTTTATGATGTAAAATCTCTGTACACTTTTCTACAGCTCGGCAAAATGACAAAAGCATCTCAATGTTTTTTTCTTTTTTTTTAATCTGGCTTCCTTTGGGCGCCCCAGCATTCAGCCGTGAAACTGCACTGCGACCCTCGGGCAATGCATTTGTGTTTGTGTAACTCACACTATTTTGAAAAATGGGCTACATGAAATTAGGCCCCAATGAAAAATGGCCCCAAACATAAAATGAAAAATGGCCCCAAAAATTTATATGAGAAGCAACAACAACTAAAATAAAATAAAATTTTGGGAATTGGGGTGATTTTTCATTGTTTTGGGGCCTTTTTTCATTTTTAATTTAGGGTAAAATTTCATTATGAAAAATGGCCCCACACTCATTCTTAAACAAAAATGAAAAATAGCCCCAAAAAATGGGGCCTTTTTTCATTATGAAAAATTGCCGCAATTTGAAAATGGAAATATAGCCCCAAATTAAATGAAAAAAGGCCCCAAAACTTATCTTAAATTAAAAACTCATAAAAATGGGCTGTTCTAAATTGGAAAAAAATCCAGTTATTTTTCGAAAAATTGACGTACATAGATAAGAGTGAAGCCATTTTTTTCCTATTATTTTAAATTAATTGTTACTCTGGGATGGTGATTTAACAATCGTCCATGGAAATTACGCGATTTTCGTGTACGATTATTTTTAATATGGTCTCAAAATGATCTTTGTAGCTTTTGATATATATATCTGATCAAATAATCGTACAGGAAAATCGCACGATTGGCAAAAATATATGCATGTATGTATGTAGAACTTATGCAGTATTTCATTTTATTTTATTTTATTTTAAAACCAAAAATCGCGCATATATTTTTGCCAATCGTGCGATTTTCCAGTACGTTTGTTTAATCACAGTCCCAAAATGATATTTTAAGAATTTGATATAATGTATATTGATATAATTGATATAATAAATATTAAGGGTATTCATGCAACGTCGTAAGTTTACAAATTGTGTAAAATGATAAGTTTACGCAAAAGTTTGCATGAACGACCTTTTTATTAATTTGGTTAAATGCTGTGTAATTGAATCAGCTGTTCGTTAAACGTCAAATATTTGGGCGCGTTCGGCTTGGGTCGCGGTCGAGGAGTTGGTTTTACAGATGGTCTGTTTATTTGCATGTGTTTGTACAAATTCATATTTGTTTTAATAGATACGTGTAGTAAGTACTCCTGTTAATTCAATTATATTTGTTTTGCATTGAAATAAATACATCAATGCCATTCATTTTGCTGGAATCTCAATAATATTTCAACTCAACTCAAGTGACAAAAAACCTTTAGCTCCCGATCCTACTTGTAAACGTAGTAATTTTTAAATAGAGAACCTCTCCCGAAAGCCGGAAACTCGGAAGGATAAAACAAAATGTAAAGCTAGAACTATTAAGGCTTTCTTAAACCAATGCGAAATATTTGGAACGACAACGAAACTTTTGCCTGTCAAAATCAACGAAAAGTTGCTTTCCAAACAGTCAAAAGAAGAAGTGAGGAATATTCCACTTAAGTAAAATGAATCATCCCTCTCTTTTTTTCGTTCCAACTTCACCAAATGTCAGCTTCACTCCCGTGAGATGAGTATGGTTTTCATGTATTCGCTCATTTTCAACCGACCACTTCATAAACTATCAACAATTATTATAGTTCTAACTTAATGTACATGACAATAGTCGCGTTGTAAGGTAGAAATGTATTAGTCGCAAGCTCAAGGCAGTGGTCGGATGAAATCAGCGAATACAAACAAATCGAAGTAAATAGAGCGCCCCCGAGTACACTTCACGGAAGTGAAACTGAAATTTGTTGAGGTAGGAACGAAAAAAAGAGAAAAAGTGAATTATGGCTTAGTTCTGATTTTGACAGTTCAGAAATATACTTTGCATTGGCTAATCACATCTGTTTTTAACAGCTTCCGACTATTTAGAATCTTCCAAATCAGTGCGAATCATTCGTTGACCACAGCAAAAACATTAATAACAACACGTTGTAAATGAAAATAACACGTTCGTCGTTGTCAACGAAAGATTCGCATTGGTTTTACGAAAAGTAACTTTCCTAAAGGCTCTCCCAAACCAACACGAAATAAAAATGAATGATCTCAATACTAAAAACAACAACAAACTGTCTTTGTGAATGCTTCGCTATAATTTCGCGTTGGTTGGGCAGAACCTTTAATCGTTGAGTAAATGTAGACCTTCTAATTATTTTGTTTGTGTAAACTACGTTTTAATTCACAACTTTTATCACCAACTAATTGCAATGCCATAATTACAGAACACATTCAGAGCTTTTTTAGTTCTCCGAGATATCATTTATATCATGTTTCTAAACATGCCTAATTCTAAAAGTCACAAACACGTCTAATTCAATCTCTAAAAGTCACAATGACGTTTGGATAAGTTTAACCAAATATTTGGTTAATTTTCCGCAGCTAAGTCCTTGGATAAAATTAACCAAATTGTGTAAACCATTTCCCATACAAAATTTGACAGTTCATTAACCAAAAGATAAAATTAACCAAATCGTAAACTTATCTAGTGTTTTACGCAGTTGCATGAATACCCCTATTATGAACATATCTAATAAAATTGCGCGATCGGCATCAAAAGCCTGTTTAAAGGCTCTCCCAAACCAACGCGAAATATTCGCCGACGATGCGAAATCATTCACAATAATACAAAATATGAAAGATACACAATGCTCAACAACAACAAAAAAACGCCTTTGCGAATGATTCGCCATAATTTCGCGTTGGTTTGGGAGAACCTTAAATAATCGTACAAAAATCACATGATTTTCGATTTAAAAAAGGTTTGTCATTATTTTTAGGGAGATTTTTCCATTTTAATTAAATTAGAGCTTGCTAGAAAAAAATCTCTTTAAGCTTGGTGCCATTTTTCATAATCAAACTAAACTAAAAATGAAAAAACGCCCCAAAAAAATGAAAAATCACCCCAAACCGTAAAAATAAAATAATTCAAGTTGTTGTTGTTTTTCATATAAATTTTTGGGGCAATTTTTCATTTTTTGTTTGAGTATTCGTTTTTATTTTGGGGCTTTTTTTCATTTATTTTGGGGCCATTTTTCTTTTCTGAAAATGGGGCCATATTTCATTATGCAAAAAGGCCCCATTTTTGGGGCCATTTTTCATTTATTGTTTGGGGCCATTTTTCATTGGGGCCAAATTTCATGTAGCCTGAAAAATGCTTCACTGTTTCCACGATATGCCATTGGGCACGTTCCGCTGGTTATTCTCACTTATCCGGATAGCTTTGTGTTGTTGTAATCCCTTGTTAAAAACAGCTGATGACTGCTGACACAACAACAACTCAAGTTATCTCGAAATTTTTGGGATAACAAGATAGCATAGCGAATAAACATTGGAACGCGAAGATTTCCTTTACTTCTTCTTCTAAGCCTAGTACCATTGAATAATTACAAATAGAAGAGGACACCGGACATTGCTCAAACGACAGTCGCACCAATCGAATCCAGTGGCCGCTCATGAAGCTATAATTTCCTTTTCACACAATAATTGGTTTTCTTCTCGGCTAAGTGAGTCTCAAATAAATCCTTTTGTATTTTTCTTAGAGATATAGATACATACGAGTAGATATGTAGATACAGCGAAGAAAGGATACATATTTTTTTTCTTCAATTTGTGCTTTGATTTTCTTTTGTGAATGAACGCACATGTAGGTACACATAGGTGCATTTTGAATATATTGGTGTTTGGTGTCCGTCTCACCGCCATACAGCAACAAAAAGATACAAAACGGTTTCTCTTTTATTTAATTTTAATTTTATTCCATTATCAGCAGGTGAGTTTTAATTTCTCACTCACTGGTGTTAAAAATTAAACTTATTTACAGTTATTATCCTGACATCCAATTAAAATTAAAAGAGCAAAACTTTTTCCTACATAGATAATCTAATCATCCAAGCAAATTTTTGCCTACAAATAAAAGGTCTGTTTTTTTTTTTATAAAACGATTTTATAAATCAATCATTTAAATGAAAAAAAAGGAAAACGTGAGTATTTTTTAAGAAAAAATCTACATATTATGCAGGCACATATAAATATCATTTAAAAGATATCATTAAAGATTTTTTTTTTGTTCAAAATTTTTCATTATAAATGCAACTTAACATGTGAAATGTGAAGATAGCAATATTTGTGAGTTTGACGATTCAGATGACGAGGCATCCTTAGACAATGAAGTTGAACAAAATACACCGTCAAATATTTCAGAAATGTCTACAACATATTTTGCTGGATACATCGCAAAGTCTGTCCTCAAAAAAACCGGTTGTGAAATATGTAAATTCAACATAGTCAACCACAAATGGAGGCTTGATAATTCCTTCAAAATCATTTGTCAAGCTCATAGATATTATTGTAAAATGTATCAAAGAAAATTTTGATCAGCTTTGTTTCCAACAAACTGTTCTACAATCTTTTTTAAATATATGCGATGCCCAAGTTTATTACCTCTGTACATCCACTGATCATAAACAAATTTTATTAAATCATACTTTAAAGGTATTAATAAGAGCTAAAATTAAAATTATAAATGCCAGGCTAAAGTGTAAAGAAACTAGATATATTGAGACATATTTGAAGTACAGCTATTCGAATTTGTGGACCTCTTCTTTTCTGTAATATACAGGGTGTCCCGGACCTGAGTGGATTTATTTTAGGGTGTGGTTCTTGGGGTTATTCTAAAAATTGTATGGGGGGGGGGGGGCAAGTTGTATCTCTCCTCCCTGAGGCAGGGACTTCAAATGCAAAAAAAAACATTCAAAATCAACGAAAACACATCTAATAATGTGAAAGATAATACTTCATTCTAGCATTTGGTTTTTAAATCAAGTTGTTTAAGCAAATAGTTTTTGAGAAATTAAATTTCAAAGTCAAAATTAAAAAAAAAAATTGATTTTTTGATCTTAACTCGATATTTTTCAAAATTTTACGTACTTAAGTTTGTGTTCAATATTCAATGTCCTCATTATTTTTTAGTCCATTACCGAAAACTTAATGTAATTATCTTTCTTAGTTTATGAGAAATTTAGAAAAAACAAAAGGTATTTTTACCAAAAAAGGCCGAAAAAAAAACTTGAAACTTGAAAACTTGATTTGAAATCCAAATGCAAGAATGGAGTATTATATTTGAAAAAAAAACTATAGCACATTATTAGATGTGTTTTCGTTGACTTTTAATGTTTTTTTTTGCCTGCCTCAGGGAGGAGAGATACAACTTCCCCCCCAAACATTTTGTTTTCTTAGAATAACCCCAAAAACCACATCCTTAAATACTTCCACTCAGGTCCGGGACACCCTGTATATTATCTATACTAAGATTTAAATAATTTCTTGTATTTGTTGTTTGAATTAAGCTTAACAACAAACTACCGCTCACTTTCAAAAAGTATTCTTTATTTTTTTTTATTATGTGTAGACTAAACTTTTAAATCTATAAAATAATTTAAAAACTACTTTTTGTTTTTAATTAATTAAATAAATACAATTCTAATGTTTGGACTCAGACGTCAAACTTCAACCATTCAAACAAATTTAAGGAAAACAAAATGTTTGTTTTTAGTTTTGTATTCATGGTACTAAGTTGTGGTATAAGATGAAACACGAAGCATTTTTTTTATTTTTGAAGGTTGTCAAAGTGAGAAAATCTCCGAACTTTTTGTTCGGAACTTTAGTTAGGTGACTTGTGTATTCAGCTTTAAGTCACCTTGTTTTTGTTGTAATATTTAGTTTTACCTGAGATATGTGATCTTCAAGCTTCATTGATTAATATTTTTGTATCACCAATATCCCAACTTATAATGATCATTTTAGACTTTGTTGAGACTATTTGTTTTTGTGGCTTTTCACCGTTATTTTAGAAAAAAGTTCAAACGACTTTTTGTGATCTCTTCGTAGGTATGTATATCTTTTGCTTCCTTCCAAATATTTATTGCATGGTTAATATAAGTATGCAGATTTGAAGACTAACATATTCTTAACATTTTTGAAAATAACAAATTGTGTTTTTACTAAACATTTGTGTAATCACCATCGAAATGAAAACAAAAATAACGACTTCTTTTCAACTATTTACAATTTTGTATTGGTCACGCACTACTTGGACAAGAAAAAAGACTTAAAGTTTTTTTTTAAATTTTTTTCAATATAAAAATGTTCAACAATGTTAAGAATATGTTAATCTACAAATTTGCATACTAATATTTACCATGCAATTAATATTTGCAAAGAAGCAACAGATATACATTATATGTACCTACGAAGGGATCACAAAAAGTCGTTTTTTTTTTTATTATTAGGTGTGATTTTGGTGATCAAAACAAAGTTTTTCGATTAAAAGTCAGATATCGCAGGCAGAACAAAATTTTACAACAACTGCAACAACAAAAAGGTTAGTAACTTATAGTTGAATAAAGTCATAACCGATAGATTTGATTGACTCAAAAAAGTTCCGAGAAAATTACAACCTTTAAAAATTAAAAAAAAGCTTTCTGTCTCATCTCACACATACAACAAAAACCATTGACAAAAAAATACAAAATCTTGTTCCTAGAATTTTTCTTAACTAGTGTACATACATGCGATTTTTTAATTTAAATTAAATTATGGCCAAATTCAAATCGGAATATCTACCTCTCAAAAGCAGCCCCGGATCTACGATTTTTCCGAACCGGGGCAAAACTTGATTTTGGCGCCCTTGCCGTTTTTGATAAAAATGAAAGAAACCACATATCTGCTTGGTTGGATTTTTTGTCACTGGGAGAATAAACTTTTTTAATGGATGTGCAGCCCTTACCTATTCACCAACTTATTACTATAGATAAGAAAATTAACAATGCCTAAACAAAGACGATACACAACCAAGGTTCGTAGAACGATAAAATATGATTCGTTCTGTCGTGAACAAATCAATAGAATTTTATTTTTGATTCGATCACGAATCTTATTTTTTGGTTCCTAATAAAATTCGTTTTCCTTCGAATCAAATCTGCATGGATCTGTAAAATATAGTTCGTTCCCGAATTTATCATTGGAGAACTATTGGAGATCCATTCCCTGAACTGAAGAAAGGAGAATGTAAATTTACGACAGGACACACTTTCGAAAAGCCAAAGTTAAGCAAAATATAGTATCGAAGCAAAAGTTCCGAAAAAAGTTTTTAAATCCTCGGGACTTTGTTGTTCCTTGAGCAAAGTCAATGAAATTGACAGAAGTGATAGCTGAGACAGAGTTATAGCTGAATAAAATATTTTCAAAATAGGATGTTTCTAAAATATGTCAACGTTTTGCAACTTGGTTCTTTCTTGAGAGATTGCAATGAAATTTACTCAGGGGATAGCTGATACAAAATTATATTTCACAACCGGTTTTTTTCAAAAAATGTTTACATATTATAACTTTGTTGTTCCTTGAACGATTTCAATGCAATTGACACACAAAATTTCAAACCTTAATAGTACGAGAGCTAAGCAACGTCAAAACACAAGTAATTTTAGATTGGCTGGTTCTTCAATACGTGTGAGAGCAGTCTCTGGCTGGTGAGAAATTTAGTGTTATCCGTTTAGTGTTTGAAAAAGGGTGTTTAATAAGGTAAATCCAATTTTCTCGGAGAGTAGCATTTTTTATTTGATTTTGTAAGTAAAAATATCTTTTCAATTTTTTGTTTCCAAAAATTATCGACATTATGAAAAATTGTTGTCAAAAATTGTAAAAATGGTTTTCAGCGTTTATCTCACTTTTTGTTCCTATGAACGAAAACATTTTTACTAAGTAGTTTTTTTAGAGCACCTGATTTCCTACATTTTTGTGGGTATTTAGATTTTGTGTGAATTAAAAAAGATCTAAAATACAGTGTAATAAAGTTGTCAGTATCCAGCAAATAATCCTTTTGGCAAGACTAGGATTTGTACAGCCGGCGTGGTGCGACGCTTGTAGAGGTACACAGTTCAAAAAATGTTTTATTATTGAAGACGTAGGATATATCTCCTACAGTTAAGGGAGGAGGGGAAGTTTTGTAAAAATACACTTACATACAATGCAAAAAACTATTGTTAAAAAACACCAGAAAAACTTTGAACAATGTGTTATAGCTCGTTTCTTTTTTAATTTTTAATTATAAATTATTTTAAATGGAGAAATAATAATAGAAAAACTGCTAACGGTTGACGGAGAAATACAATTTGATATTCCATTGCCGCATCTCAATTCATTTCATTTCATTAAGCGTCGAAATTCTCAGTTTTTTCAGTCACATAGATTTGGCGCCCCTGCAAGCTGCCGCCCGGGGCACAGGCCCCGGTTTGCCCCCCCATAGATCCGGGGCTGCTCAAAAGTCCACTTAAAGTGTATCCTTCTATTTAAAAGAAAAAAGAAAAACATAAGATAGAACCATTTTTATCGCTTAGTTACTTATGGGGTTTTCCATTGGTAAATTCAGATTTCGATCTAAAAATTGATTTTTTTCGTTGGCAATGGAATGCGATTTCAAATTGATTTTAATTTGCCAATGTTTTTGTGTAATTTCACGTGTATCTTATTACTCGTAACAATTTGCATCCCTTGAGCCACTTTTGGTAGAGTAATATTAGCTTCAATAATTAATTAAACAGCTTCCTTTTTCTACTAAAAATTATTTTCTTCGTATTTTGAGCACAATTTTTACAACCGAAATAAAAAAAAATCACATCAAAAACCACATAAGGAAAGTGACAGGTCAAAATTGTTTTGGTATTAGTGCAGGGAGGGGTAAATCTGCCGAAAAATTTAGATCTGCAAAATTGATTTTAAATCAAAAAATAAATCAAATTTTCCGCCCAATGGAAGGTTAAAATTGATTTGGATTTTGAAAAAGCTGATTTTGACAGATCCAAATCAAAAATAAATTGATTTATTTTACCAATGGAAAACCCCATTAAAAAAAGGGAGTTACATACCTACATACCTTCAAATGTATTCTACACCCTGTTTCACGGTTTTAGTTTTAAATTTCAAACCTTTTTCAATTGGGTACAGTAAAAACAAAACTTAAATTAAAAAAAAAAACTACATCTTTTCTATCACTGGTTGCTTTAGTTTCTTTTGACATTTATTTAGTACATAATAATACTTATAATTTTTATTTTTCTAATCTTAAAAATAACAATGTATGTATGTACCTACATTTATACCAAAATCGTTGAAAAAACAATAAATGAGAAGAAATTATAAACCATTATTTAATTATTTTTATGTGACAGATGGCAGGTACCTATGTAATAAATAGGTACGAATTGAAAATTGAGTACCTACTTGATAATCTATATTAATTGATAAGGATCCGTGAAAATCAACGAAAAATTTAAAAGAAGATGGAATAGGTACCTTCCTGCATATACCTATAAAACGACCCATTCACAGAAAATAAGTGTGCACACACTCCGCCACACATATACCACCGATCGACCCACCACACCAAAAATCAAAGAGTGCACACTTGTGTTGTGTGTATGTACCACTTGAGACTAATATTTTCAAATTAAAAAAAAAATTATTATTCCTTGCCTATGGATCTCAAGATATAAAAAACAAAACAAAGCCATCATCGTTAACATCCCAAATTGCAACAAAACACTAACAACAAATTTCATTTACTGGACAACACACACACAACCCAGAAAAGAAAATATAATTTGTATCTCTACCCCATATTTTCATTAACCTTGAGTCCTCGAATGGCATTGAAAAAAATACCTCAAAAGCAAAACTAAAACGGCTGTTCAATTCGTTGTTGTTGTTCATTTTCATGCTCTGTGAAAAAAAAACATTTCTTCCCTTTCTTCTTCGGCAATTAAGGAAATTTCCCAAAAGGAACAAACTTTTAAGGAACAAATTTATTAAAGGGGTGTTGTATTTGATAGAGCGATTGCAGCGACAGCCTGCCAAACCAGGCCACCTAGTGGACGTTTTGCCCGGTGTCCCTTCTATTTGTAGTTATTCAATGCTAGTACGCAGATCAGGAAAAACTAAATTTTATCTCTACAATTTTAATCTCTACAAACACTTGCTAAAAGCCGCGCAAAATTTTGAAGTTGGAGAGATAAATAGAACTGTCAAGTATCTGTCAAATAAGATTTATTCTTTTAGAAATATAGAAATATTTGGTTTTACTATTTTTCATTGTTTGTATAAGAATTGAAATGGTTGGAGCACATGCAAAATCCATCATCGACAAGCAGTCACTCGCAGCAATCGCAGTCAATGAAATCTTGTCGACAAAGTGCCATTGATCAAGCCAATGCAATGCAATTTGGTCGGTTTGCTGGTCTCAATCCAAATATATTGTCTGGCCTCGGAAATTTTCCTGGAATGGATGCACAGTTTAGCTATATACACTTTTAGCCTCAGCTGGATAAGGAGGAATGAGTGGTCCTTCTACATCAAAAGGGAGTGGAGGCAAAGCAAGTGCCTCCCAATCGAGCAAGAAAAACAAGACAACTCTCAGCAGATTAGTAGATCATCACAAAGTGGCAGTAATGGGGGGCGGAGGACAAGGATCGGGTGGCAATAGCATTGGAAGTAAGAATACTCCAACATCTAGTGCATCGTCTCTCGTCTGCAGCTGGATACAGCGCATTCCCGTTCTTATTCCCTAATCCAGGTTTGTTGTATCTTCCATTGGCTTTAGGTGGTCTGAACCCATATTCTCTGGAATCTGGTATGTCTGCATATAACCAATTCGCACAATAATACAACTTGTTAGATGAAGCCAACAATCCACCAACATCTTCATCGTTAACATCAAAGAGCTCTCATCAGTCGTATGATGGCAAGTCAAGTAATTCACGTTGGAATGCCATGAGCATGGCAAACATTGATGGTTCGGGTGATGCATTTTCAACATCAAGAAGTGGACGAGGTCGTAGCTCAGCGTCAAGTCGTCTTGCACCTAATGCAAATGATCAACAGTTTGTTGATGGACAGTGCCGCTCCTCATCTTTTGGAGTCCCTTACATTACAGGCTTTCCCATATAAAATGTATCAACTCGGCTATTATATACATATTGTATCTGTATGTCATAAGATGTTTGAATAAACCAGGATCGTCAAGATGTACCTCGCCATCAGCTGCATACATGTAATCACTTCCTTTCTGAATTGCTTGAATTGCCACTGCTGTGAGTTACAAAGTCGTATACAATAATCTTTAGATCCATACTTTAAGATCTCACTTACGCTGCTAGTTTTCTGGCCTGCTTTTCATCAATTTCATCGGTGCCGTTGGCCTTTTACCAAAAAAAGCTCCTCCGCCACCAGACTATCATGCCGTTGACCGCCACCTGCAGTTCATCCGCCTTAAGGGGGCTTTTAACCATCCCGAGGACAAGTTTGTGCCCAGACCAGCATAGCTGGGTTGTCTGCTTATCCCGGCATCCATTCGGTCCCCCTGCACGTTAGCGTTACCCGCCCTCTACCACGCGGAGGTGTGCATAGGGATTTTCCTATCATTGAGCCTAGGGCCATATGGCGCCCTAGCACTCTCAAGTACTTTTAGAGGGCAAAATATATTGATATAATTGATATAATAAATATTATGAACATATCTAATAAAATTGCGCGATCGGCATCAAAAGCATGTTTAAATAATCGTACAAAAATCACATGATTTTCGATTTAAAAAAGATTTGTCATTATTTTTAGGGAGATTTTTCCATTTTAATTAAATTAGAGCTTGCTAGGAAAAAATCTCTTTAAGCTTGGTGCCATTTTTCATAATCAAACTAAACTAATAATGAAAAAACGCCCCAAAAAAATGAAAAATCACCCCAAACCGTAAAAATAAAATAATTCAAGTTGTTGTTGTTTTTCATATAAATTTTTGGGGCAATTTTTCATTTTTTGTTTGAGTATTCGTTTTTATTTTGGGGCTTTTTTCATTTATTTTGGGGCCATTTTTCTTTTCTGAAAATGGGGCCATATTTCATTATGAAATAAGGCCCCATTTTTCATTTATTGTTTGGGGCCATTTTTCATTGGGGCCAAATTTCATGTAGCCTGAAAAATGCTTCACTGTTTCCACGATATGCCATTGGGCACGTTCCGCTTGTTATTCTCAGTTATCCGGATAGCTTTGTGTTGTTGTAATCCCTTGTTAAAAACAGCTGATGACTGCTGACACAACAACAACTCAAGTTATCTCAAAATTTTTGGGATAACTAGATAGCATAGCGAATAAACATTGGAACGCGAGGATTTTCTTTACTTCTTCTTCTATGGTCTTTGTGGCGGCAATTTCATAAATATTTTTTTAATAGAATACAAGAGGTACTCTTGTCACACAGTACACATATCTAAGGTATTATCTTGCGCATGTTGTCCGAAATGAGAACTGTCAAAGAAATTCAAGATGGCAGCCTTACGTGACCCCGTCCGCTGTATTACAACAACAACAAAGAAAACAAACACAAAAGGATAATTTAAATAACACTTAAAACCAAGAGGGAATGTTGTTTGCATGACAAAATAATGTTAATAAACACTAAAAAGCTTGAAACAATTGTATTTGCTAATAAATAAGTAACAAATAAACACTTAACACACAACAAATTTTGATGTTTCACGAGTTGGGGTCACGTGATTCGCCATTTTCCACTGATGCGCAGAACTGAACAAAAATGAAAACGCTAATGATATTACCTTCAATATGTGTACTGTGCTCTTGTCAAACATTTAATTGAATGTATTTTCTTTTATGCTATGTTCCCACCAAAACGAAATCCGAGATTTCAACTAAAAAAATTCGAGATTTCAAATGGGTGGAGCAGAATTTCATGGAGATTTCGTTGAAATCCAGAGTTTTTATTGAGATTTCGTTTAAATTTTTTCCCAGCAGTTCAAAATATGAAAAGTTTTCAACCGAAATCTCGGATTTCGTTTTGGTGGGAACATAGTATTAAATTAATTAAATTGAATGATTTTTTTAGTCTGTAAAAAATGTTTCACGTAAATATCCGTAGCAAATGTTCTAAGTCACCTAAATAGCAGACTTCAAATTTTCTAGTAATTGCTTCATTTTTTGTGGTTTATAATTACCGACTGAAGCAAATGAGCGGTGGCATTGCTTTTCGAAGATAGAGAAAGCAAAAGCAATTGCTATAATTTTTTATAATTATGAAACTAAGCAATTGCTTCAGATTTGACAATTCTAGCTAGTAAAAGCAATTGCTTGGGTTTATTAACATTACCCTATGTTGTCACCAAGAGTTTCCGGATGTCGTTGTTCAGTGGTCATCCTTCTCATTAGCTGATTCGGGTGGTCGATGATGTTCCGCACTAGTCTCTTCGCTGAAAGAACTAGGTATTTGTCCAGCGGGATTATGTTGACTTCGGAATAGAGTAGATGTTCGTTCCTTTAGTGTTTCCGCCGCTGCCGGTCAAGTACAGTCCGGTGCAAATTCTGAGAATCTTCCTTTCGAATACTTGAAGCTGCGTTTTCCTTTGGAGGTGGCAAAGTACTTGCAAGTACTTTGCTAGCTTTTTTCAATGGAACACGTCAAACTGCTTTCCCATGTAAAATGTATCTACTCGCACATGAGAGCATGTGTAGTTGGTAGTACTAGATAAGGGTTTTCATCTACTCATAAGTACTTTGCCACCTCCAAAGGAAAACGGCTATTGACGACTGGAGGCTGTACTCTACCGGGAAAACCTTGAAACATGATAAACACATAAGATGTCAAAATTTGTTGCAAATCATATGTGAATCAAGTAGTGTTCTTTGAAATTTATTTACTAAAAACAAAAAGGCTATTAATTTTGATGATGTGCGGATACCTTTCAGACAATACAGTTGGTAAACAATTGCTTAAGCGGGCCATTCACGTTAAGACTGTCACACAGGCTGTCGATCGGACTGTTGCAACGACTGTCGAAAGTGCGCACACACGTTGCGAACCAGTTTTACGAACAGTGTGTCAAAAAATTCCTTCAATTTGTTTTTTTGTACATATTTCGTCTCCTAGAAAAAAAATAAAAACTATTCGTAGACTGAGTAGTTCGGTCGCAAGGACTGTCTCAAAAACTGCCATTCACTATACGACCATTCGGTCGTTCAACGGACTTCCAACCTGTCGTTAGTCACACGGTCCGATGTACAACAAGGACATTCACGGTAGAACCTGTCGTATACGACTGAAATTTGTCGGACAGTCCTTACGACAGATTTAACGTGAATGGCCCGCTTTAGAAACAAAAAATGTTAAGGACAAAACTGTAGGATATAGTAGCCTTGTTTTTTAGTGCATTTTTATCTTCGCTTGGAAAAAAGTAGCAAACAACTATACGGAGTTATATCAAATTGTTGTTGTATTTAACATGCAACTTTTTTTTCAAGCGAAGATAAAAAGACACTAAAAACAGGGCTAGTGATTACTAGAAATTTTGAAAGAAATGTTCGCGTAATACAGAAAGAATAAAAAAATATAGTTGGTTATAACTCGTTAAATACACAAAGTCTGAAAAAATACCATATATTCAAATTTGTAGAACTTACTCTTTTTGTTAGGAATGCATTTTTATTTTTTCGATAAACTTAAAATTACGGATATTATTCGTTAAAAACAAATTCACTCTTTAAATCAATATAGCGTCAACCCTGCAAGGGGTAGATGGTCGAAAATTTATACTAAGCTTTCTGTATGGTCCTTTAATGAAATCAAGAAAAAAATTGCTTCCCCAAACTTTTGCAAAAAAAAAAGTATAAATTGACTGGATTTATTTATTTATAGAAGATTAAATAATAAAACGAGTTGTTTTTGAGAGATAAAAAGCTTTTAAAACAGAAAAACCTGGTTCTTTGGACGTTGAACGTAAGCAGATGATTGTGACTACACGTACCTAATCAGCATCCACCCCAGCCGCCAATTCATTTGAATTTTCAGCCAATCGGAGGTCCAACTGAGCCAAATGAATCGGATGGCATGCTCATGTTTCATGTATGGCCAGCATAAGCAATCAATAATTTTATTATAAAAAAATTAATTAAGTAAGTGCTTGTAATATGTAGTAACTTTATTGAAATATTTCAAATTGTAATCATAGTTTTTTATCATTGAAACATTATTTAAAATGGTCAAACAAACTCAAAAGATATAGATAGTTATATCACCCACTCATCATCCATTTAGGTACATACATTCGGCGACAAATGTTTCAAAATACCTGTGTTTAATTTTCATTTGTTTGTTTTTTGTTTGTGGTCAAACGGAGTTTTTCCAAGTAAATGTTTTTTTCCTTACAAAACAGTCTAAGCTTTACAATCAGTTTATTAAGTATGAAACACAGTTTATTTTTTTTTATACGAAATAAGTACGAAAACTTGTTTGGGATTAATACACTGAGTTACAAAAAAAGTGGCGCACCTTGAAATTTTGCAGTGTTTTTAGGTGATTTAAAAATATGTTTTTTTTTTTTATACAGTTTTGTTTATTAACATTAAAATAAGTACTTTATTAAAAAAAAATATTAAAATAAGCCCTTCATTAAAAAAAAAAAATAAAGCTCTGCAGAAACATACAGCCTAGGTATTATCAAAAATTATGACTGCGCCACTTTTTTTGTAACTCAGTGTACTTTAAGCATAAGTTAAAGCAGTGCAGTACAATAAAATAATACTAATTGTTTTGTAAAACAAGTTAATTAACATTCATCATCATCCATAATTATAACAGGAGTTACCACAACAATCTTAGCTTTAGTTTTTTATTGGTTTTATACAAACATTATTTTTGCCACTTGTTTGCCGTTATAAAATTTATAATCAAAATCTGTTTGCCGAAATAAGTTAAGATTTTAGTGTAATGTAGGATGTAAAACATTTCAGTTTATATGTATATCAGTAACTGACGAGTCCAAAATTTTTACTTTGTATATTTGACAGCTAAACTGAGGAAATGCTCTGAGTCCTCAGAAATATAAACTGGACAAATGACTATTCGAGTAGATTGATTTCGGCAGGAGTAACATTTAAATTTAAGATTGATAGCCTTCATAAATTGTTTATTTCGTTTCCTATACCAAACTATGCACAAGTAGCTATAAATACCATAGTAGGGTCGCTTAGCAAGAAAATCTGTTTTTGCCGGACAAAAGCTAAAGCACCAAATTTTTTGTAGGTACTACTTAGGTCCATAGCTTGAGATTTAGGGTAGGACCCATCTCGGCGGTGTAATAGGGGACTTAGAATAATCTTGCGTAAATGGTGGCATTTAGACAACTAACCAAAACATAGATATTGCTTAAAACAGCTGAAAAAGAAATTAAAT
Organism: Dasysyrphus tricinctus; assembly: GCA_963921185.1. Lineage (NCBI taxonomy): Eukaryota > Metazoa > Arthropoda > Insecta > Diptera > Syrphidae > Dasysyrphus > Dasysyrphus tricinctus. The sequence continues at coordinate 130,589,949 of OY992533.1, forward strand.
TTTAAATTTGATTTATGAAAATCTATATGATATTTTAAGATTTTTTCTATTTCTGTTTTCTTGTTGAACGGAGTCCAAGATGATGAAAATCTGCATTTTGTATTTGCATTTAACTTATTCATTTTCCTTTCAGAAAAACTCGATACGAAAAAACATACAGCCTTCGCGAATAATATTACCATGGTCTCATAAAAGGTAACATTACGGTTATGAAATAATTTGGGCTAGCCGTACGTCGCGTCAGTTTTTGCACTTCTGTGTGTTTAAATGAAGTTTGTTTTGTATTTATACTTTTTCCTGGGCTCTGAGGGGGGGGGGAGGTGTCATGACCCCCGATTTCCCTCCTTGGATAAGTTTAGTCAGATACATTTTCAACTTGTGTATACACATTATCCGACCCTAAATATAATATTTGATTGTCTTGGAGCAAGGGGGTCATGACCCCTAAAATTTTATGGAATCTCTTTTAGTCTAAGAGCAGACAGCAAATTTCGGAAGTGGATGAATAACCAAAATCGGAGTATGAGGGATTATACATAGGTACATATATCATGAAATCGAAAACCAAAGTCTGGGAGGTTTTGTTTTCAGCCTTTGGGAGAGGAGAGGGGTCTGCTATTTTATTTTCAGGGTTATACCCCTTTAATTCTCTTTAATGATGCTCTATCATTTTGTCTAAGCATAAACACCTTAATCTTGACGGTTCGATTAATAGAACTCAAGATATAACCATTTTACGTGAAGCTTATCATTCCTTTTTGGGAAATTTTCAGCAAAACAAAAAGTTAACAAATAAGGTCTCCACAAAAACGGATAGGTTTGCTTAAAAAGCTCAAATCATGGGTCCTATTTATCGGATCACCAAGATAAAAATCTTGAGACTTGGAAAATGACAGAGCATTATTTCCTACTTTTTAAAAGTGAATTGAGGTGTTAATGACCCTATCATATAAATAGGAAATCAAAAAATAAATAAATAAAGACTTTTGCATTTGGTATCACAATGCATATACCTTAAAACCCTCATACTCATATTTTGGTTATACATCCACTCCCAAAATCTGCTGTCGGCTCTTGGTCTATATTTTCACAGGCACGCCTCCTAATAATAAAAAAGAGTTTTTGGGGTTATTGAAGAGCCGCCATCTTGAAAAAAGAAATTGGTTTTGCTTTTATTTAACAACAATTTCACATTTAATTTTACAACAGAATATATAACCAAAATAAAATAGATAATTCAGTTTTTAAAAACAAATAACGTAAGTTACGTGACCTACACGATTGACCTATGACGTTCTTTTCTTTTATTGTATACCCGCACTAAAGGGGTTGTGTCTATCCTTAATGATTGAACACAGTGCGAGCATTAGGAAAATAGGGAAGGATTTGAAAGGATTAACATACCTATGCCCTATAGTTTTGAAGATCTGAATATCAAGATGGTAGGGAAAAATATAACCGGGCAAAGCATTCCACATGCGTGTTTTTCGGCTAAAGAAAGAATCTCTATACTTGACAGTACGTCCGAAATTGGGCTCAAGAGTAAAAATGCTGCAGTAGATGTCATCTATTCCAGCTCCGTCTTGCATTCTGTTCAGGCAGTAAACTGATTTGCTTTCCTGGATTTTTATGGTGAAATTGTTTAAGGAGAGCAATGCAGCTCGCTACTTCGCTAGAACACTGATTATAAAAATAGCGGAACAATAAGGAGGGACATGAAACATTTAGCTTTTTAGATAACAGAAAGAGCAGAAGGGGAGACAAGGTTTCGAAGAAAACCTAAATACTTCGTAACGTTTTTGACGTTGAATATGTGATCAATAAGGTGATCCATTAAACAAAATGTTATCTATCGAAAATTGCGATATAAAATTTGACTAGGATATACTAGCCGTTTTTTAACGCATTTTTATCTTCGCTTACAAAAAGTAGCATGTTAAATACAACCACAATTTGTTATAACTCCATATTGTTGTTGTATTTAACATGTTACTTTTTTTAAGTGAAGATAAAAATGCACTAAGAAACAGGGCTAATTGTTGATAATGATTCTAATTTGAAAACTTTGGTGGAATATTACATCGGAAATTTGAAACTAAACTTTTGGGCCCATTAGTTCGCGAGGCGAATGTTTTCACACTGTTTGGACGGAAATTTGCTGGCAGGTATAATAACTAAATAAATAAATAAAAAAAAAACAAAAAATTTTTTACCATTCGGGCTTCACTTTTACCAGGCTTCCTAATACTCGGTTCCAGTAAAAAGATGCCAAGCTCTTATCAAATCAATACAAAGACGATATGCAAATACAGTATACGCTCGATTTAGTTGATCTCAAAATAGTGAACTATCCACAATAGTGAACACAAAACATTTTATATAAAAATGTATTTTGTATAAAAATGTCACGCAAGCATTTAAGATTGCTTGATAACACTGAGGAATTTGTTCTGTTTTCTTTTTTTCAAACCTGAAAGAACGCTTTGTTAAACGCCTAAATAAATGTAAAAACATCGCATCGAACAAAATGTGCATTTTGGATCAAATCAGCATAAGAAAGCCTTTTAAAACTTCTGCTCGAAAAAGTGAGCAATCCCTAAATAGTGAATAGGGCTGGTTTTTATTAGTTCACTATATCGAGCGTTTTCTGTACATAAATAATAACCCTTACTTACATAATATGAATAGTATTTATAAATTTCAATCGTACAACCCGCTAAAACCGTCCACATCCAGGCGAAAGTTCAATTCGTGAACCATAATTAGGGCTTAAAATTGCTTTTGATGTAATCTATAAGAGATGTATTTTTCTGTGAATTTGTTCCACAGTATATTATTATAAAAAGAAAAGTAATTTGCTACTTTCTTTTAAATACATATAATAAGCCTCAAGAATTCCAATAAAATATACCAACCAAACGATATTCTTAAGCGACAAAATTAGCTTCATATAGAAATACTTATACAAGTTACCTATTTTCAATATAAATAAATAATTTACACTTAAATCCTCTAAGTCTTTCGTTTTTGATCTAACTGCTGTTGTGGTAGTTCCTCTTGTAATTGAAGAATATGGTCTACTGGATGTGGCTTGCCATCCTCGCCCACACGACATGGCTGCACCACTCCACTGCGATGTAACTTATCCATTAAATTCACCAATTGAATGGCTTCATACTCCTTTTGCTCCTCACTCATTCCAGCAAGGGGACTAGCCTTTGGCTCATCAGTACACCCCAGAACAATATTGATACCATGTTCTTGCGCTATTTTGTACTCTTCCGTATCACTATCTTCGCTGTCTGATGAGTATTCGGTGTTCTCGATGCGCCTGCAGTCTAGAGCACCCCGATTTGCCAAGAGCCCTGCCGCATTTCCGTAGCCAGTGTACTTGATCATTCGAGTCACGTTTTCTTTGCAACAAACAAAGAGTAATTCAGCAGATAAATCTCTGATAATCATCTCGGGAATGGTTAGGAATCGACAGAGGTGGTTTCGCAGCTCATCACCTATTTCTGGTCGATGGGACACATCCTTAAGTGGAGGAAGAACAACTTGACGGATATAGTGACGCATAATGGGACAACAGCGCGCACAGTTGATAAGAACAGTCAGTACCGGTGCTAACGAATCATTTGAAATCGGACTTGTTTCCTTTCCGTTCAGTATTGACTTAAGAAATCGCAGCAGAATTTCCAACGAGCGAACACTTTTGCCTTCGTGAACAACCTCAGGAGCCTCACCAGTAGCTGGCTTGGTTATAAGTTCGTACAAACAGCTGGTACAAATGTTAGTGAGTAGGTTAACACAATTCGTTATTACATTTCGATGTTTTTCGGTTTCCATGCTTCCAAATTCGTAGAGCAATCCTCGAATCACGGCCGTGAGTCGTCTGTTTTGTATTTCGTTCTCATTGGGGCTTCTATCTGGATTAGAAGTTATATTGAACATGACCTTAAGTATTTCACAAATCAAATCGATTTGTTGATCTGACTTTTCTTCCAATGATGACTTCATATCCAACCATTCGGTGAGGAAGAAAATTCCGTTTAAATCGATTTGTACCTTAGTTCGGGTTATCGGTTCCAAGGCAGTTATAAGAAATATCAATTTCATATCGAAAAATTCAATTTCATATGGATGACTAGTTGGGCTGCTGACGCGTTTCAAAATTCTTTCTGTAGCCGAATTCTTAATGCATAACTTACGACAATCTGAACTGAGGAAAACTATGTTGCACAAGCACTTGAGTGCTTCGATGCTCGTCTCTGTGCTGTGTGTGCAAGCGTTGGTTAGTTTCTCTGGACCCAAATCAGCTAAATCGAGCAAGCAGTTGAAGTCTGCTTGGATATTGTTGACTTTTATGCATTGTTCGTCGCGAGTAAGGATTCGAACACCATTCAGTAACTGAGGATATATGATAGCCTTCTGGGGATCGCGGAGATTTTCAAAAAATGCATTCCATATAGTTGTCCATTGACCACTAATGTTGAATTCAGTGAAATCGAATAATGTTGCATACTGATAAGTTTAGGAATGTACTTTCATGAATCATGTTTTTGTTTTATGTCGTTTTACTTACTTTGGTATTGAATGTGTCGACAATACTTTTGATTTTATCAACATCAGAGCTTTGAAGATCTTCAATATCTTTTGTATCCATTATTCCAATGTAAATGCTTGTCTGAGAGCACTAATTCAATTTGTGAAAAAAAAATTAGTCAAATAGTTTTATGAGAGGAAGCAACTGTGTGAGAAAATTGAACTTCAGTACTACAAAAATATCTTGGTCGATTGAGGAACTTTTTACTTTTTTCACTTTTAACCATAGGGGGGTTTATATGGAAGAACATGCTGTCAAGCATGGCTTGATGGAAATGGAACAAGTTTTCAAAATAGGTGTGTTTGGTAACGTGAAATTTCTTGCAAATTTTGACAATTTACTGTCAGAAACCAAGATTTATTTACGCCCATATTATTCACTCGTTTAATCCAGATGCGTTGTTCTCTATCTTCTGTTATGCTATGTTTCCACCAAAGGTTTATCTCAGATTAGATTTAATAAATCTTTTTGGTGTTTCCACCGCACAAAAAGATTTAAAAAAGATTAAATTTGACAGCACCTGGCGTTCCAATTAGTCGAATGCAAATGGCGTTCCAATTAGTCGCTAAGCCTTAATATTCACTCCTATTTCCTAATTTATCTGCTCATTCTACCCGCTTCAATTCGCCACAGCCATAATTCGTACTCGCCTCGCCCTGGTGTCAGGCCGAGCGTTCCTCTTCATGATAGTACTATAATATATTGTAATATTTTCTCAGGTTCGTTAATAAAACTTATTTACTTTATTCAAAACGTCCACTTATTTATTTCGCAAAATAAAACACTTTACTTTTCTTACTACAAACAAAACGATTTATTCTTCACCACTGAATTAATTCACAAACTTTACTTTTCACTTTTATTACAACCAACTTTATTCATTCACGATTAAAAACAAACTGTGTCGCTGCCGTTCAAACCTGTGCCTTTTATACTTGTTTTCCAAACTCTCGAAATAAGGAGAACGTTCTGGTCTCTGCTTCCAGAGCTTTCCGTAGGGGAAATTTCCCAATAATTTCCCTTCCAAAAGCTTTTATTTGACAGCTGGTAAATCTGCTATAATCCGGCAGATGGCGCTTCCTTCGTTTGAGAGTTGCTATAATTATAGCTAATAAGGGTATGTTTGCACTGCGACCGTAAGTTTTATTGTGTCCGTTTGTTTGCATTTCGGAGTCGTTATAGTTCAAATATGGAAAGTTATTACACTGCCCCCCTCTTAGGATTGATCGTCCCGAGCAAATCCACCACTTCCATCACCATTATAATGATGTAAACGGTCGCTGTGAACTACTTTTAGCTTGCCTCTTAATCCTCTCTGAATGCGGTAGACGACATCGTTTATTCGTTTTACAACAGTATAAGGGCCTTCCCAATTTTGTTGAAGCTTCGGTGAGAGTCCCTTTCGACGGTGGGGATTATAAAACCACACAAGGTCTCCCACTTGGAATCCTGTCGTTGTGGCTTTTGCGTCATATCTTGTTTTCATCCGATCACTCGATAGCTTTATATTTGCCCTCGTCCTTTCGTGAATGTCAACTAGCTTTTCTTTGAGGTTGTCCACGTAGTCGTCTATTCCTTGTGGCTCACTTGTAGAACATCCAAATTTGATTTCACTTGGTAGTCGTATTGTGCTCCCGAGCAGGATTTCTGATGGTGTATGTCCTGTTGAGCTATGTACCGCACTTCGATAGGCCATCAAGAATAACGGAATATGCCGATCCCAGTCTCGTTGGTTGTCGCTTACAACTTTGGAAAGGTGTTCTTTAAGGGTCCGGTTGAATCGTTCAACCATCCCATCAGATTGTGGGTGAAGTGGTGTTGTCCTCGTCTTTTTAATGCCAAGGAGTGTACAAACTTCCTGAAAAATTTTGGACTCGAAGTTCCTCCCTTGATCTGAATGGAGTTCCATAGGTACACCAAACCTGCTTACCCAGTTGAAAACAATCTGATCCGCGACTGTTTTGGTTTCCTGGTTTGGGATGGCAAATGCCTCAGGCCACTTGCTGAAGTAGTCCATTACTACCAGGATGTATCGGTTTCCGTTTTCGGTTTCTGGAAAAGGGCCTGCAACGTCTATTGCAATCCTCTCAAAGGGCGTGCCCACATTATACTGCTGCATTCTACTCTGGACTTTTCTGCCTGGTCCCTTGCTTGCAGCACAAGTATCACATTTTCGGCACCATTTTTCGACGTCTTCTCTTGCGTGTAGCCAGTAGAATCGCTGTCTTACCTTTTCCAGTGTCTTATTGACACCCAAATGTCCTCCGGAAGCTCCATCATGCAGCTCTTGCAGAACGTCATTAACTTTGGAACGAGGTATGACTAGCTGCATCACATATGATTTGCCGTCTGTGGATTCCCATTTACGTCTTAGTACTCCTTCTTGTACATGAAGCGAGTCCCATTGTGCCCAATACGCTTTAAGAGTTGGACTTCTATCGGAGATGTCACCCCATTCTGGTTTCTCTTGGTGTTCCTTCCACGCCAGAATGGGTTCAATATCCGAGTCTTCTTGTTGGGCAGTCCTCAGTTCTTCATTACTCCAACCGTAAATGGGATCGGCTCTTAATCGCTGGATGGAAGCAACCTCCTTCTCTTCCTGACGTGTGCAGTGCTTGCAGTCCGGTTTGCATGGTCTCCGAGATAAAGCATCTGCATTTGAGTGCAACCTTCCTCTTCGATGTTGGATCTGGTAGTCGTATGTCTGCAATCTCTCAATCCATCTTGCCACTTGACCTTCTGGATTTTTGAAGTTCAACAGCCAATTAAGTGCGCCATGATCTGTTCGAAGAAGGAACTTCTGTCCATAGATGTACTTATGGAAGTGTTTTGTTGCCGATACTAAAGCTAGAAGTTCTCTTCTGGTCACACAGTAATTTCTTTCTGGCTTTGAGAGCACCTTGCTGTAATAGGCAACGACCTTCTCTTCTCCTTCGTGGACTTGTGATAGTACGGCACCAATTCCTACGTTACTTGCGTCAGCGTCGATGATGAAAGGTTTCCCTGGTGTCGGATAGGCCAAAACTGGTGTATTGCATAGGCGCTGCTTAAGTTCCTGGAAGCTTTTCTCGCACTCGCTTGACCATTTGAACGGTTTGCTTTTCTCTGTTAGCTGGTGCAAACTTTTCGCGATCCCAGCAAAATCCTTCACAAATCGTCGATAGTACGTGGCTAGACCAAGAAAGCTCCGGAGTTGATGTTTATCCTGTGGTGTCGGCCAATTCTTTACGGTGTCAACTTTTTCAGGATCAGTCTTCACTCCTTGGGAAGAGATGATATGTCCCAAGTATTTTACCTCAGACTTGAAAAACTCGCACTTGTCTGGATTCAATTTCAAGTTTGCTTCTCGAAGCCTCTGGAACACGGCCTTAAGGTTTCCACAATGCTCATCAAATGTCTTACCATAAACAATGACATCGTCCAAATAGACTAGGCAAGATTTCCAAGTAAGTCCTTGTAAAACGCACTCCATCAAACGCTCAAATGTTGCCGGAGCGTTGCATAGTCCGAAAGGCATCACTTTAAATTGCCACAGACCATTTCCTGTGGAGAAAGCCGTCTTTTCTCGATCTTCTGGATGGATTTCTACCTGCCAGTAGCCACTCTTCAAGTCCAATGTTGAAAACCATTCAGCTCCTTCCATCGCATCCAGAGTATCGCTGATTCTTGGCAGAGGGTAGCTGTCTTTCTTTGTCACATCGTTCAGCCTCCGATAGTCCACACAAAATCGAGTACTTCCGTCCTTCTTTTTGACAAGAACAACTGGGGATGCCCATGGACTTTTAGAGTTTTCGATTAGTCCATCTTTCTTCATGGTCGATATCATCTCTTCAACTTCGGCTTGTTTGGCTAATGGGAGACGTCTTGCTGGTTGTCGAATAGGTCTTGCGTCTCCTGTGTCGATTCGATGCTGCACCAGTTGTGTTCGACCATACCGCCCATTGGGTGAAGAGAGTATATCAGCATACTCATGAAGGAGGCTTCCAGCAACACTTAGCTGATATTCACTTAATTTTGAAGACTTGAGAATGTTTGACTTCATAGTGTTCACTTTCCTGGGGTCCACATATTCTTGTGTATCAACTTCTGTAATTTTAGTTATTGCGGATACGGATTCACATTTTCCAACAACTTCTCCTTTTCTAAGCTTGACTTCGTACGGTTTGATGTTGAGTATCCGTACGGGCACCATGTTGTTCTTTGGCGCCACAAGGGTCTTCCCTAGGATGATGCTTTGAGAAGACTGTTCAGAGTCTGGTTCCACCATTAGGTATCGATGGCTACCCAAATCTCCCTTTATTTTTGTCCAAACGAACACTTCTGAAGAAGGTGGCAGGCAAATATCTTCCTTTATGACAGTCCTCAGAGTTGATGAATTTTCATTGCCATAAACCATAGGAATCTCCACATTTCGGTATTTGAGAACTTGCTTTCCGATATCGAGAATTACTCCGTGCTCTTTCATAAAGTCGATTCCAACGATGCACTCGTCACATATATCTGCTACCAGAAATAGATGTGAAAACTCCAGTTCTGCCAAACGGATTGTAAGACGAACCTCCCCGTATACTCTGGCTGCCTCTCCTGTTGCTGTTTTCAGACGGTAAGTGTTGGTGTTATGCAGCCATGTCATCTTCACCAAGTCCTTTCGAACAATGGAGGCAGTAGCACCGGTGTCGATCGTAGCCACTTGCTTCTTGCCGTTAAGTGTTGCCGCCACAGTCAGACTTTTGTTGTTTCGTTTCGTCTGTGAGACCTGGATGGTGGTTCTGGGGCCATCGATACCAGAAACCAGCTTCTGCCCCTCGAAGTTGGTTCTTACTCGTTTCCCGGTTGAGAAACGGGGTGAGTAGGAGTTTTGACATTGTTGTTGTTAAAATTTCTGCTTCCACAATGTTGACAAGCAGATCTTCTAGGTGGCAATCTGCACTGGCGTTGGAGATGTCCGGTTTTATTGCAATTCCAGCATCGAGCAGGTCCATCGCGTTGGTTCCTTTGGAATGCTGTTCTCTGGCAAGAGCACTCCTCAATTTCTATTTCTCTTACCCGATGGACTCCTTGAGAAGCCTGCTCTGCTGCTTCCATAGTGAGGGCGAATGCTAGTGCTTCAGGAAGCGTGCGTTTGCCAGCAGTTCGAATTGCTCGCTGAAGGTTGATGTCAGATACAGCACGAACAAAGGCTTCTGTTGCGAATTGGTTGATGATTTCATCTCCTGCAGCTGGATATGCCAGGTGCGCCAACCGTTCGATGTCTGCTTGGAGTTGTTGCAGAGTTTCTCCCCTTTTCTGGACTCTGGAATTGAGCTGGACGCGGAAGACTTCTTGCATATGGCCATCTCCAAAACGTTTGTCAATGGCCTGAACGAGAGCACTGAAGTTGCCATTTTTATCTGCTGGTATGCTTTGTAACAGCTCAGCAGCTGGTCCTCTGAGGGCAAGCGTTAGAGCTATGCATTTGTCTTCCTCATCCCAGCCATTTGTTGCTGCGGCTGCCTCAAACTGCTTCTTGTAGATTGACCAAGAAGTTTGCCCATCGAAGGTTGGTGGATGCATCTCTTTTTTCTTCGGACAGTCGCCAGAACTTTCTCGAACCTTCATTTTCTTTACTTTATCTAATTCCCTTGTAATGGATTCGATTTTATCTTCGAACTTTGCTTCTACTGTCGACAATTGCTTATCGACATTAGACAATTGTTGATCGAGAGTTAACAATTGTTTATCGATAGAAGAAAATTGTTTATCGACACGCTCGTCAAGGGCAACAATTCTACTGTCAAAGGCATCTAACTTACATTCGAGCATGTTTGTCTGTTTTTCCAGCAGACACTTTTGTTCTTGGCTTTGTTGCTCGAATCGTTCGAGAAGATTCTTTTGTTCACTCCGTTGTTCTTGGCTTTGTTGTTCTAGAAGATTCTTCTGCTCTTGACTTTGTTGTTCGAAACGTTCGAGAAGATTCTTTTGTTCACTCCGTTGTTCTTGGCTTTGTTGTTCGAAAAGATTCTTTTGTTCACTCCGTTGTTCTTGGCTTTGTTGTTCGAAACGTTCGAGAAGATTCTTTTCCTGACTATCAAATTTTGCAAGCAGCTGAGACAGCATATTGGTCATGCCCGATGTACTTACTTGCTCTTGCTGTTCTTCCATTTCAATGTCGAATATAAACGTGTCCGGGTTTTTTCCACATCTTCTTAAATCTTCTTGCAGACGAATTATAAGATCATTCTTTGTTCCAGCAGTAGGAAGATCTCGTTTATTCAGTTCTGCCTTTAGTTCCACTAAATTTAAATCATTCAAAGATTTACCCATTGTCTTTTTTTTTTTTTTCACTTTCCACACAATAAATTTACTGAGTGCACAAATAAAATAAGTTTTATTCCACTTCTAACACCAATGTAATATTTTCTCAGGTTCGTTAATAAAACTTATTTACTTTATTCAAAACGTCCACTTATTTATTTCGCAAAATAAAACACTTTACTTTTCTTACTACAAACAAAACGATTTATTCTTCACCACTGAATTAATTCACAAACTTTACTTTTCACTTTTATTACAACCAACTTTATTCATTCACGATTAAAAACAAACTGTGTCGCTGCCGTTCAAACCTGTGCCTTTTATACTTGTTTTCCAAACTCTCGAAATAAGGAGAACGTTCTGGTCTCTGCTTCCAGAGCTTTCCGTAGGGGAAATTTCCCAATAATTTCCCTTCCAAAAGCTTTTATTTGACAGCTGGTAAATCTGCTATAATCCGGCAGATGGCGCTTCCTTCGTTTGAGAGTTGCTATAATTATAGCTAATAAGGGTATGTTTGCACTGCGACCGTAAGTTTTATTGTGTCCGTTTGTTTGCATTTCGGAGTCGTTATAGTTCAAATATGGAAAGTTATTACAATATATACAATGCAGAAAGCCGGAACCTATTTGAAAAATCTTTGGAACAGACCTTTTATGGCAAATTGAAAGTACTAGGTGAAAGAGAAGGGCCGCGTTCAAACACGGATGACGAAACAGCTGTTGGTAACACCCCGACTCCACAGGGCATTCAGATGCCCAACATCGCAACCACAATCCAATCAACAAACAGCAGATTTTTTCTCGCTGGGCAATTCATGTCATGTCGTTTCATTTCCTTCTCACCACTACTTCTATTTTTTGCAATAATAAACGGCCTTTAGACTCCAGATAAAAGTAGAAAGACCTTTTTTAATATCCAGCTACCTCTAGATACAAGGAAAACCAGAAAAAAACTCACACACACGTGGAACGACAAATCTCATGGCAGGCTTTGAACAGCGTTCATGTCTTACTCAAAAGTTTGTTTTCTTCGCCATGTCGTCGACAAGACATGGATTTTTCAGGCTCCATTGGATTTTTATTAGACATGTTCATAGTCTTGACATCGTTCATGGCAGGTGGAGCCAGCATGTAAAAGAGATCCCAAGCTATCCCAAAAATTTTAGGATACGAAGCTATCCTATAGGGGTGTTCACATGGGCCAGCATCGCTTGATAGCATCGCTTGATGGAAATGGAACAAGTATTAAAAATCTTTTATAGCCCTATTCTCCCCATCATCACTGATACCTCACAAGTCACAAGAAGTGGTGAAACTGATTTTGTGACTTTTTCGTATTCTCCCCCTAAAGTCACAACTTGTGAGAGTCATAAAAACAACCGAAACTGTGATATCCTCCAGAGCAGGTCCCAACTCACAATTTACTTGAGTTTCTACAAATCATTGAATAATATTCTTGCATATGCATTATGTTCTCTGTATGAAAGAAAGAGAACAAAAGCTGCGTTTTTTTGTATGTCCATATAGAGTTTGGCGAAAAAAACGACATCGGGACTTTTCAACATTTGCCTTGGTCTGCCATTTTGTTCTGAACTATCTTACCAACAAACATTTGACATTTCTATACAAATTATCGATAACAAAACAACAATGGTAGTCTGGCAATACCGTTTTTATCGGGACAAAAGTTAACTCCAGTTAATTATCTGGACTTAGCTAACTCTATATGGACATAGTGTTGTTGTATTTAAAATGCAAATAGTTTTGCTTCGTTGTCGTTTTTTTCACACAATTCTATCTGGACATGCAAAAAAACACAGCTAAAATGTATGTATTCTTTCATTTCTTACCCCGAGGCCACACGAGCAAGTACTTGCAAGCAAGTTGCAATACATACAAACTTGTTCACTTACACAAACAAACCCAAGCAACTTGCTTATCAACTGGCATGCAAGTTTTGAAGCCAGTAGTGAAGCAAGTTGAGAAGCAAGTTGGGAGACAAGCAAGTGGAATGCAAGTGGAAAGCAAGTGGGAGGCAAGTGGAATGCAAATTACGAATTTGACAGGCAGTGTATGTAGCCAACTTGCTTGCAAGTACTTGCTCGTGTGGCCTCGGGGTTAAGCAAAAGAATAGGACAAGGGTGCGATATTCTTTTGCTTTGTATTTATGAGACAGATAAACTGAATACATATTGTGGGTGTGTTGGTTGAGTTCGTTGCGATTACTTGTAGAGTTGTTTATGTGTGCGCTCATCGGTCAAGAAGCTACCAACAATATGCTGTGGTGAATTTCGTTGTGAGTTTTATTGTGACTACTAGGGAGAGAATACCAAAATGTTATCGAGTCACAACAATCCTCACAAGGAGTAGTCGCAAGAGCTTGTGACTTGTGATTCCTCACAAGGGGGAGAATCGGGCCATTAAAAACCATACAACATTGGCTGTCAAGCGGTTGTTTCTTACGTTCAAATGATCAAATCAAGCCATGTTGTCAAGCGATGTTGGTCCATGTGAACCCCTCTTATGAGAAATGTCAACAACAGCTGACTTGCATTCAGACACATGGGGTGCGTTCGGCTGCGTATCTTAAGCGATCCGAATTTGTTTGTGTTGTTGTAATCCCTTGTAAAAAACAGCTGATGTCAGCTAATGCAAAAACAACTCAAGGTATATGAAAATTGTTTGGATTATGGATAGCCTATCGTTTAGCCTGCCGAACGCGAGGATGGATACATGCCCTTTCACACGAGGAAACTAAGTTGCCAGTAACTTTTAGTTCCTCGGTGAGAAGGGCTGGAGGAAAGAGGGGCGAAAAGAATCTCCCCGGTCGGGGATTTGAGGAGATTTTTTGACATTTCCTTTCACATCTAGGTTTAGTTGTGTTCCACCAATATACTTTCAAAGGAAATTTCAAAAATTGCCTGGAGATTTGTTTCCTCGTGTGAAAGGTACAAGAGATTTTTAAGGAGATTAAAAGAAAACGTCAAAAAAATCTCCAGCAACTTGTTTCTTCGTGTGAAAGGGGACATAGTCTATCCATTGAATATTGAACGCGGCCAAGGAAACCATAATTATGGAAAAAGCTGACAGCCACGAACGTACGTGGATAAGGAAACAGCAATAGCAAAGCTAATTCGTTTTTAAGAATTTATGTCATCGAACAATGTTACTCATAAAATAAAATCTTGCGAATAAAATACATCTATCAAAATTGCCAAAAAATGCAAGATCTATAATCAATCAAAATATTTCAACGATAAAAAAGTAATTAAAAGTGCTGAAAATTCGAATAAAAAGCAACTATTAACAAGGTTTATATTTTTCACTTACAGTGGCCAACTACAAAAGGCAAAGTAGTAACAGCAGCAGTAAACAGTGCAAGTGAAAAAAAAATTATTAAACATTTTTAAATCTGCTTTGAAAACAAAATAATTTTTACAAATGAATGTTGACCTTTCCAAAGAAATTTTTTTTGACAAAGTTATAATCCCTAGACAAGCGCAGATTTTTTTGTTCTGTTTATTTTTGTATTGACAGGAGGAACGCTCCGCCCCCGCTTCAAATAAATTTTCCAACTTCAGTTCTATCTTTTATGGTAGTAACTAATGAAAAGTGCAATTATAGTCAATCGACAGTTATATTGTTCCATCATTGGTTAATTTGCGCATATTTAATGAGCTGCATTCCGAAATAGAAATAGACAGCATTTAACACAGGCAGCAACACGACGGGAAATGAGTTGGCTGCGTTCCAGCCCTTTGCGGCAGAGTCTTACACGAAATGGGAGCAGTTCTTCTGCAACAACGGCCACATCAACGATATCCAGCATCGGCGGTAATGGTGGCGGCAGCCTTTCAACAACCTCACTTTCTAGCCTTAATAAGCAACGACCCATCGACTCAGCAACAGACTGCGATCCAAGAGCGTGCTATGATAGTTTTTGCAAGCATTGGCAGCAAGCGTACGATATAATACAAAGGGCGGATGTGAGTTTAAATTGTTTTCCATTTTTATATAAAATCCATTACTTCTAAATTAAGAGGGGAAGTTGCATGTTTTTTTTTCGAGTTGATTTTTCGAATCGCGACATTCTGTTCATGAGATGAGGTCGATTTGATTGCTTATCTTTAATCTTTGAGTTATTTATAGTCAATAGTACTATGTACATATTTGCAGTTGCATAAAATAAGTATACAATCGAAATATAATCAAACAAAAACAAGAAAAAACTCAAGGGAAAAATAAAGTACCTACTCATAAGACAACATCTATTTGGGTCCCCATAATTATGTATACCTATTAAAAAATCATACTGTTATCACAATTTTATACTATGCGATAAATTATTTCGATGTTAGGGAAACAAAATGCCATGAAACCAGAGAGGTGTGTAACTCCAAATTTTCTGAAAATTAAATTTGAATAAATCTGTTAGCCAAATCTAATATCTACCACTTCTTAAACTGAGAGAATATTCTTGCAATTCATAGTTATTATTCTAACAGCAAATTAGAAAATGGTTTAACTCCATATTTTATGAGAAAACCTCACTATGCAGTAGTAAAAGTGTGAGTGATATCGTGCTCTTAACTTCAAAGCTATGAGGTTTTAATGCTCTCCTGTAAGATTTCTTAAAATGGAGTCACGCACTTTCCTGGTTTCATCGACGATAAATAATTCGTTTCATAAATGTTGTTTTTTTGTTTTATTTGACAGAATACTGATTATTTTATTTGAGATCAAGTAAATTGCCATAAAAAGATATATCGTTGGTTCAAAAGTAAAACTCACTAACTGACAAATTAGGTACACTTTTGAAGGCAATTTTAGACTGAAACTTATTTTTTGAAGCTGAAAAGTCACGTTCCGCAAAATTTTTAAATAAAATTCCCGGGCATGGTAGGTAGGGCATACCTACCTTTTCCTACAAAATGGGACTTTTTGGATTAAATAAATGCTTTTCATTCTAATTTTCTTGACATTTTTTCTCACTAAGTAGTGAGTTTTACCTTCGGACCGACGCATGATATGTATAGGTACATACTTAAATCTTGCAATTTTAGTAAAGCTAAAACGCATGATTTGTAGGTACATAATTAAATCTTGCAATTTTAGTAAAGCTTCAAAAACAAAATATTTGAATATTGATTTGAAACTGACGTTCTTATGAAAAAAAAAAATAAAACGCATTTATTTCCTGTTTTTTGAGCTCATTCTAGCCATTGTTTTAGCAACACACGATTATAAAGGTACCTTGTTATCTTATTTTTTCAAGCGGAGTTTATTTTATTTTATAATTGAAATTTTAAGCCCATTTTAGCTTCTAGAGCAACAACGTTCAAAAAGTGTGGGATATTTTTTCTTGGTAGAAATTTAAAATTATGTTTTATAAATTTGTATTTAGAATCAAAAAGCACCAACACACGATGATGTTCTCGGAGTCGTTTCGCACCTAGATTACATGGTTACATTGCTTCTGGTGGAACTTCATCACTGCAATAAAATTTCGCTGCCAAGTGCTAATTCATGTCCCCCGGCGCCTTGTTTGGAGTATCTGCTAAGTGAAAATCTATTGGACAAATTATACGAATGGGGAATTATAACTGGGCGTTATTCAAATGCAGTTCGTTTAGAACAACTTAAGCTCTACGAATTATTGGTCAGCCATTCTAGGCATCAACTTCTATGCCACGAACCATTTTTGCGACCACTTTTGAAAATTCTTGACTCAAGCCAGGGAGAAATTTTTCCACCAGATCTGGAGAAAAGATTGGTCATTCTATTAAATCAATTGTGTGTTGTTCTAATGCAAAATGTTCATCTCTTGGATTTGTTCTTTTTCTCTTCAGAACAGCACAAGCAGGGGCAATACAGTACAAAGTAAGAATCTTTTGTATTTACATCCATCCAAACATATACATATTTATAAATTAATGAATTTTAATTTTTAATTTGCAGCTTTATTATATTTTCACTTCTTATACCGTATGTGCACAGAGAAGGAAGCCTTGGCCATCAGGCGCGGGATGCACTCCTCCTGTGCATGGCACTGTCTCAAAAGAACTCAAACATTGGAACTTACATTGCACAATACTCGTCCATGTGCCCATTGCTGGTTACCGGGCTAGGAGGTCTTTACTCTCGGTTGCCTAATTCAATTGAGATCAATACAAGCGACTGGCATCGAATTACACCCGACGACGTCACCGAAATACCTGAACTCACACTTTTTATGAATGCATTAGAATTTTGCAATGCAGTCGTTCAAGTGGCACATGATTTGATTAAAACCCAATTATTGGATTTCATGTATCAAGGGTTTATTGTACCTGTATTAGGACCAGCGATATTGCAGGTAAATGCTTTGAATATATATTTGAAAACATGTATTTCGATTTATTTGTGGTGTGGGAAGTCTAATGTTTTTGTCTCTATTGTCTTTTGTTTTCATTTTATCTGTGGGCGGGCGTGGGATCTTTTTAAACCAAATATTTCTGTCTACTTTCATCATTTCTACGTTTAAAGATAGTTTGTTTATTGCTGTTTTATATTTCGTCTGTAGTTTTCTATGTTAAACAAAAATATATATCTGAAGAAAAACCTCAAAATTGTACACAACAATTCAAATACGCTCATTGCTATCACTCTATTTTAATGCTTCTTAAACTTTTCACAAGAAAATCTATCTTTTTTTTGAGTATTTATTCCACTAACCACACCAGGAAAACAATCGAAAATTACACTTTACAGACATTCAAAGGCAAACATTTGCAGACAAACGTCGAGTCACAAATTTCAGCAATGTCCTATTTGGATTTAATCCTCCGTTCCGTGACCGAGCCTGGGTTATTAAGGGCTTTTGTCAAATTTCTATTGGATGAGGAAAAATTCGATGGACTACGTATTATAGATACACTCATTGATCGGCTTAGTGCCAGTGATTCAAATGTAAGAAATGATTTATTAAAAAATAAAAAAAATCATACAATTTTTTGTTAAAATAGCTATGCATGGTTGCGATGTCATTGTTCGAAACTCTACTCAGTTTACACTGCGAAGACATTATGCTGGAATTGTTACTAAAATACTTGCTGCCGGGCAAGCATGTTCCAATATCATATCGTCACAAAATCAACAAAATCGATCCGTACACAAACACTGCTGATTTTTTCCTTGATCTTACTCCCGAGGTGATGAAGCGGGCCAGAGAACTTAAACATAAGCCAAGTTCGGCGGAAGGAACGTCAGCCAATGATTCACCGTCCCGACAGTCGATGAGCAAAACAATAGGAGCGAATTGGAATTATTATAATCTCCATACTGGCGACACATTGTACTCAAACTATCATGCGTATTTGTTCGACGCACACTACAAAATTGCACAATCTCGAGCTGCCTGTAATAGGTGGGCAAATACGTATAAATATCAAAAGTGGCCACCTAGACACAAGCCTAACGGGCAAACAATTGAACGAATAAATGAGATGGTGAGAAATTTTGTCATTGAATTTAATTGCAGTCCGCTACAATTTATTGGCGATGCATCAAATGCATTGCTTGATAGTGACAAAAACAAATACGATAGTTTGCAATCGATTGGCGAGTCAAGTGGATATGAATCGTTCAAGTGGCGACCCGATGATGAACACAATAACAGTGAAGTAGTTGCAGTTGCTCTAGAAGTGGTTTCGGATAGTGGAACAAAGGTAAACAATTGGAGGTTAACAAGCCGAAGAGATTTGGTAATAACGGATTTGGATTTCTCAGAAGATTTGTTCGCTCAAGGGACAGTCACATTAGGTAAAATTGTTTTTATATTTATGCACGCCATTTAAGAATATAATTTAATCCTTTAGGTCCCTTTTTAAATGCTGTTTGGGGAAAGTTGCAAACATTTACCAGCAACACTCTATACGTTAATCTTCATTTGACAGGACTTATTACACGTTTGGCTTTATACCCGTTGCCTCTTACACAATCTGTGTTACTACGTCCGGATATTGTGACAACGTCTGATACCCCTTCTTTCCACCAAGTTTTGCGTATTCTAAAGCAACAAATCGATGCCGAACTACCAGTTACGGAAGATTCGCTTGAAATAATCGATGTTGCACGTTCTTATCTGATTGATCGAGAGTTCAGGCTAATTAACGCACGAAAAGTGGCCAGCGATACCGGTATAAAAAATGGTCAGCGTAATAGCTTGCAGCCGACCTCGACTTTTGCTAATTTATCTTCATCATCACCGGTCCAAGTAACACCATCTTCATCATATGACCCTTTTAGACGGAGTGATAATAAGCGAAAAAGCTTTACAACATCGATTTCCAATATTTTTGGTCGTAAACCAAATTGTAAGTTGAAGGAAATAGGGTTATTTTATTTCAATCGTTTGTGTTTGTTTTGATTTTTATTTTCACTACCTATTAATTTTCGGTGGTGGGAGAGTAAAATAAACACTCATACAAAATAATCTAGTTTGTAGTCCATTTTAATTAATAAGATATATTTTTTTATTCTAATTTCATACTTATTTGTATCACTCGTTCTTTTGGAGAAAAAATTAAGTAAAAATTAAATTTATTATTTTCTTCCTTTTTTTTAATCAGCTACATCTGGCTTATCACAAATATACGCATTCTTCACTGGTAAATATTTCACAAAGAAGTAAAAAAAAATACAAAAAGCCCTTATCCTAACATTTGCTTCAGTAGTTTCCGGTGTTAATTGTTAATCTTACCGGATGTATGAAATAATTTGTAAATAACTTGCTGTTTAATTCCTTTTTTCTTTTGTTTTCCTTTTATTGAGTATTTCTTGCTTACCTTTTTCACATTTTTTCACTTATAAGATATGTTTTTAATCTCTAGTGTTATTTTAAGTAGCAAAGAATAAAACGTTGAATTTTAGTTAGTCGACCCTATTTTAAGTTTACTCGAAATGCTCTCTTTTAAATTTCTTCTACAGTGGTTATTTTGGATATAGTTTTTGAAAAAAAGTGTAGCATCTGCAGCTCTTCGTCTAGTTTTGTTTTGAAATATATCCCTTTGGTCGGAATCAATTGATTCTAAATGTTTGCCGTTGAACTACAGCATAAGTTTCAGTTAAAGACAAATTAACCTTAACTCGTGTGTCTAAATTCTCAAATGATATTTAATATAAAGCACCACTGTACTCATGTAAATATGTACATAAATACTCACTTTTGCTTCGTAAATTATTTAACTAATCTTTTGTGTTGCAGTTTTATTTTATTTGTAAGCTTCAATTGTTAGCATCATCGATCGCCCTGCATGCTTCAATGTTAATTTCTTATATTTAAATTACATTTTTATAGTTAAACTTAACTCGATTATTTCCCAATAGGTTCAACTTTCTCCAACGCTGCTCAGTCCCTCAGCTCTTCTACTCATTCCCTAGCTTCTCAATCCCAATCCAATTCAATATCCTCGAATCAAATGAACAGTATTCCATTGCGGGAGTCCACTCCAAATAGCGGCTCAACAACCCCAAATACAGGAGGATCCAATTCAAATGCAACTGCATTAAATTCATTAATACCATCGACAACTGGTGGAATCATAGAACCAGCACCTCTAGACTCGATTTCTTCTATGTCGTCAACACTGGGTGCAATAGCTAATTCAAGCGGAACGGAACGCACCAGAGATCTTTCTCTATGTGCTGTTCTTTTAGATGAGTGGCTTAAAGAACTCTCGGCAATATCACAGGAGCAATCTATTGTTATGATCAGCGATAGTAATCTGTGATCCATACAAATATTTCAAAAGCGTTTTCAAAATCAATTGGACAGGGGATAGCACAGCAAATTATGCTTGGAGGTCATGATATTTTCTATTTGCGTCCCAAAGTTGTGGCAATATTTACATTTTGTTAAAATATAAAAGTTACACACATCGCACATGTATTTCAAAAGTGATATAACTTTAAAACTTTACTCTAACGGAAATCTATTAATCTTTCTATTTTCTTAAAATATGAGGATTATACAAAAATTTATTTAATAAATAAATAAATAAACAGAAAAAAGCATATTGAACAATGTCATCAGATGTACAATTTTCAAGTTTTATTTTTTAATTATTTATAGTACTTTTGTTTTAAACATATGTAATCAAATTCGTGTAAGCCGTGTTAAATAAAAATAAGTTTTCATTTTGTGATTATGTGACCGGTATATTGTTCTAGTACCATTTGTAATGTTACCATAACAGACATTTGATTACAATGTAACCTTTGAAAAGTTATCTTTCAATTTATTTGTAAGAAAGCCATAATAATTCGTATGTATAGCGTTTTCAATTGGTCATAGAATGACAGCTCTTCTTGCGAAAAGAATACAAAATGGTTTTGTGTTTGAAAGGTTCTTCCGGATTACCAAACAAAAAGGCCATTCATTTATTCGCAAATCACAATTGGTTATCACTTAACCAGTTCCTGTCATTGAGACCTCAAAGGATCACCTTATTTTGAAAAAATTAACATACTTGCAGTCCCTCCAGGGCTTTCTATTAATGGTATATCAAATCTAAAGCAACGATGAAATGGGTAATAAATTGGAACAATTGTGTCTAAATAGAGGAGAACTTGTTGGAACTCGGAACTGGCTATCAATATAAAAAATAAACAAAAGAAAAAATTCTTTTTCGTAAACAACTGTTGCAATTGAAATGAGAACAACTTGTAAATCCTTTGGTATATAGTTTGAAATTAGTATTTATTTTCAAATACAGTGATAGACTAACTTCAATAAAAATCAGGTTGTTCTTGCATGTTCGATTAGATCCGAAATAGGATAAATTTGAAACATATTAGCTTAGATTTTAGTCTCTGTAAATCTTTAAGTGGAAATTTTATTTTATTAAACACAATTTTATGTTATGCTAAATTGAAATACATGTGCGGTTGCTTCTACTTTTTTTTTTAATATGTACAGCTTTATGTACTATATATTTTTACTCTTAGAGTAAGTTGATACAAATTGATTTTTTTTTATTTGACTTGTAACTGGTTCCAACATACATACAGGTTTTGTTTTAATGTATTATTCTTGGTTAAATCGATATTTTACTATTATAGACCAAGAGCTGACAGCAAATTTTGTGGGTGAATGCATAAGCAAAATATGATTATGAGGATCTGTAGGTGCATGCATCTTGATACCAGATACAAAAGTCTGGCAGAATTTATTTAACGCCCGACAAGGACTTGAAAATAGCGGCTTTCCAATTTTTGTGAAAGAGGTACAACTATTTCATTTATTAAAAATGGAAAATAATCTATTATTTTTCTTAAGATATTTGGGGATCTAAAAAAAAAATAAAAATCAATAAGTAAGGCCGATAAGGTTCGCTTCAGAATTAGAAAAATGACAGAGCCCGATTTATTGTTTTTAATAAATGAATAGAAATGGTGTTATCCCTTGCACAATTGGAAAACCGCTGTTTTCAACCTTCGTCCCCAACAAGGGCGTTAAAAAATCCTGCCAGACTTTTGTATTTGATATCAATTTGCAATTACCTACAAACCATACTCATATTTTGGTTATGCATTCACCCACAAAATTTGCTGCCGGCTCTTAGACTACTATTCTGATCCCTTAATTTATAACCCCCTGTTTATATTGTTTGTTATATTTTATAATATATGTATTGTGTAAATTAAAACGGAAAGCACTTGTATAAATTTTATAAATGAGTACATTATTATATATGTATAGTCTAAGAGCCGGTAGCAAATTTTGTGGGTGAACGCATAACCAAAATATGAGTATGAGGGTTTGTAGGTGCATGCATCCTGATGTCGAATACAAAAGTCTGGCAAGATTTTTCTGGGGCTCGTAGTGGGGACGAGAAATTGAAAATATTGGTTTTTCCATTTGTTGTGTCATGGGTACAACTAATTCAATTAATTTATTAAAAATGAGAAATGATGCTAGGTCGTTTTTCCTTAGCCCACAAATTTTAATTTTAACGATCCGATCAATATTATTCAAGATATGCCCTTTTGAAGCGAACCTCATCATTTAAACTTTTTTCAAATCTCTAAATACCTCTCAATATAGTGGGCCTAAAATGATTATATCTTGAGTATTAGCAATCAGATTTTGTATTCGATATCAAGATACAAGCATCTGCAAACCCTCATACACATATTTTGGTTATGCGTTCACCCACAAAATTTGCTGCCAGTTCTAGCCTAATAAGGAAACAAAATTTTAAGCAAAAATAATTAAATAATTTTTAAGAAGTTTTAAACTTACAACTAGTGCCTATTTCGAGCTTGAAATATATTTTGTAAATTACTATGTATTTTTTGAATGGATAAATTTGAAAATCTATTCCACATTTAAACAAGTCGAGCGTTCAAGCCTAGATCAATTGTAATTTTATTTTCAGTTAAATTATATTTTTTTGTTGGTATTAGTATACAGTTTACTATAAATATACATACAAGTTGCAAATTTAAGACGATACAATGATTTTATACATGTTTACACCTATATTTACAAAGAATCGAAAATAATATTTGTTTATTAATCTATCTCTATTTGACAGATTATATTGGCTGAATAAAATTGAGACACAAAAAAGCAAAAATGTTCGTTTTATAATGAGATCAGAAAATCGTACCATTGCACAGTGGGTACCTCCATAGGACAAAAATTTTGAAAAATTAAATGTCATTAATCAAGAATTCAAAGTGTCAATTGTCAATAAAAGGTTCTTCAAACTCCCGCTAAACCAAAGGCAAAATATATTTTGACGCATTATTTTATTTTCATTCCTTTATAATAGCCATTCAAAGTTAACATATAATAAAACATACAGCTCGCTTACCGGTGCAATTTTTTACTAGAGAACTTGTGATAGTCATAACTTATGATATGAAAGTCTGAGCAATATTTAATTGTTATGGGTACTTAACAAGAAGGTGAGTTCTTTCAAAAGGCATACATTTAATTGTTGAATAGCTTAAAGCGTCAATGTAATAGGACCCCTGAGTGAATCACTTTTAGTAATTTTTTTTACCTAAGTTTACAGTAAATAAAAGATTTTGTTGGTTTGCCTTCAAGTGCTCGCTACAAATGAGGTACTAAAATGAAGAATATTATTCTACCTTTTCAAATAATAAGGTAGTTTTTTCTCGTTTTTTTTTTCATTTTTCGAGCTATGATAGTTTAAAGATCCATATTTCGTAAATTTTCGGCTTTGAAAAAACAAACAAAAAAACAGTTTTGATTGATTGTTTTATCTTTGATACAAGCTGGTTATCAATGAGTAACTAAATGCAATTTTTCAATTTATAAATGGCTTTAAAGTCGACGCTATATTCCAACTAATCAATGCAAGACAACCAAATCCTGGAAAACATCGAATGCAGTTGATTATACTGTTTCCTATTTATTTATTTTAAATTAAATTAGTATTTATTTATTTATATTTTATTCAATTAAGAAAAAAATAAAACTTAAGTTTTAAATTGAATATAGTTTTTAATCACCTATACAAAAAGAACACTTCAAAATTACCCATATTTCAACACGATTTTTCCCGATACCCCCTTGTGCTTGTTCAAAAAGGCATTTTCTACATATTCCGTTGTATATTTTTAATTTTTTTTTTTTTTTTTTTGAAACAATTTAAAAAACAAGATTTTTGTCAAAGACGCCCTCAAAAGTGGGCGTGGTAAATATTGTGCATAATTATTTTTATTTGCATGTTTTTCTGAAAAATTGTTCCAAAATTCAAAACTTTTGTAAAAAACGCCCCAAAAAGGGGGTGTGATAGATTATTTTGTATAGAAGAATTATATGAAATTACTTTATATACAACTTTCTAGAACAAACCACCCCTTGTTTATATCAAATTTGACAAAAGACCTTTTTTCAAAGTGGAAGTGTCAGTGGGCGGAAATTAACTCTGCTGATACATTTTGCTATCTTTAACCATGCCTGAAAATTTCATTTAATTCGGTTGACTGGTTCAGATTTTATAGATTTATGACGGCCTCTCCATACAAATTGAGCCACTGTGCATTGTTTAAAATATTTCTACTAACAACAACAAGAAGTTAATGATAACATTAGTCTGAAAAATTTAATATTTTATCTGCCATACAAGACCTATTATGATTTCCAAATATTTGTTGACGATCACAGAATAGCTCCATGCAAAGTGAGGGTATATTTGAGATATAACAGGTATGAGCCTTCACTTTGATTTTTAGTCCTAGTCCAGTAATTATATACACCACACATTGCGTCAGATCCGGTAGTTCTGATTTTTTGCTGAGTTGCTTGTGATGTTGGCCTAATAAATAATACCTCGAACGCCAAAAGTATGGTGACGTGAAATAACGCCAAACGAAATATAGCCAAATTTTGAATTTGGCCTTATTTCCATCTCAAAAACGAAATAACGCCAAATTGGTGTTATTTCTTATGCCCGATGGAAATAACACCAAAAAAATAATCGAAATAAAACCAAATCTATCTCAACCAGTTTTTCGGCTTTATTGCAATGCGAAAATAGAATTAAGCCCAAATATTTCTTGATAATCCTTATTTCGGCTATATTATTCAAAGTTTCATTAAAAACAGATTCCTTAAATGCAAAAGAAACTTTGCATTCACCCAACCTCACACCCACTCCAAATCCTATAGCGATCCCAAGCAGAGGGGCAACATCCCCCCATACATCCCTCACTGTTTATTCGTGAATTTTTAAATTTCACAAACCAAATAAAGGAGAGGAGTTATTAGGTTTTTGAAACTTAAAAATTCGCGAATAAACAGTGAGGTATGCATAGGGGGGCATGCTGCCCCCCTGCAACCCCCTGCTTGGGCTCACTATAGGATTTGGGGCGGGTGCGAGGTTGAGTGTATGCGAAGTTTTTTTTGCATTTAAATAATGTGGAAACTTTCAATTTACCCTACCATTACCCTCCCTATGTCAGGAAAAAAATTTCAGTTTCGGCAGAATTATTTGAAAATATGAAATAAGTCGAAAACGAAATAAAGCCAAATTGGTCTTATTTCGGTTTCATAAATGAAATAAAACCAAATTTAAAATTTGGTCTTATTTCGTTTTTGAGAACGTAATAAGACCAAATTTTTGAATTTCGGCTTTATTTCGTTTGGCGTTATTTCACGTCACCCAAAAGTATCATGGACAAAAATTTAAAAAAAACTGCGAAATTTTCGCGCTTTTTTCAGTACTATTGCCGATTTTATACCTCAAGGACTAGACTTTGATCAAAACATTGTTTTACGATTTGAAATTAATTTAATTTAAATCAATTTGAGCCCAAAATTTAGACCCAAGACTTTCAAAAAGTATCAATAATAAATTTAAAAGACCAAGTAGAATAATTAACAGTATACTGACAGACAGAATACAGTAGGTTTGTTCGCTGTTCCCTGGCCTAGGGCGCACTGGGGAATGTCATTCAAATGTCAAAAAACTGGGGGCTGCCCGGGTTTTGATTTCACATCGAACACCTCAGTGTTACTTTTGTATGATAAAAATGTTAAGGTGCTTGGATACTATTTTGTGAAGCTTCAAAATCTTTATGCAAGCACTAGATATCCATGGTATAAGAATAACAAGGTATGCTTGACAGTTCAGACAATTGAGTCGTGACTTCATTGCGAGTGAATGATCTCCATTGTTTGTCATTTATGGCAAAGAAAGTATATAGAAATTGTTTATGTTTTGGAGCTATTTGCTACTAAAACTCAAAGTAAAACAATAGATTATTTATGTCTTGAAGTTATGTTTTGTTAAATTTCAAGTAAAACAGTAAATAATTTATTTTTTAAAGTTATGTGTTGGTGAACACTCGCTATGACGTCACACAAAACAAAATATGGCGACCCTTCATCTCATATACAACATACCTTGTATTTTTATACCATGCTAGATATCCATATATTTTCCTTAGCATTGTATTTATTAATACACTAGTCAACAATATTAAAGGAACAAATTTTTTTTCAATTTTTGTTAGCGTTTTTTGAAGAGCTGTATCTTTGTGACGAGTGGTCGTATTGAGTTGAAATAAAAAGCATTTTACAGCTTTATGTTTTTTGTTTCGAGATTTGTTTGCAAACAAATTTTTTTGAAGTACCGTTATTGCGTTATTGCAAAAAATGAGACGAGACAACTAAATTATTTTTTTTGAAGGTCCTCATTTCTATGGATAATTTTTTTTGAGTCAATTAAATGTCATGATCAGATACCTTGTTTATTCAGCTTCAATTCAGTTTTTTTGTTGTTGTCGTACGATTTTTTTTGACATGGTTTATCTGACTTTGAATGAAAAAAGATACTTTTAGCCTTGATTACCAATATCTCAGCAAATAATGACGTTATAAAAATTTCAAAGACAGTTTTGGAAATTTGAAAAAGCGTTTTACAAGATTTTTTTATGATTTTGTAGAAATTATTTTTTTTTACCGTTCACCGTTAGTTTAAAAAAAGTACTAAAAACCGACGTTTTGTGGTCTTTTCGTAAATCTTTTTTTTTCGTTGCAAATATTGATTGCATGGCTTGCGTTGGTATGCAAATTTATAGACTTTTAAATCATCAATATTCTTGTAATTTTTCAAATTGATTCATCGAACCGTTTTTCCTCACCAAAACTTCAAAGTCTTACAAACCAGGTAAGGGCCCAGTTATAGCGATCAGGAAAACGAAACAGGAAAAATTTTCGAATGGATTATTTACGATGTTTTCATTCGATTTGAAACACAAATGCTACACTAATCAATGACAATTAACTTAAAGAATTTTTGTTGCTAAAAACATTTTCAATTGATTAATTAGTTTTTGTTTAAAATGTATTTATCTATTTTCCTGATGTAAATTCATTTTTCGTGCCAGCTGATTGACATATCAAACGAAATGGAACAAATCGTTCCAATGATTTGAGCTCCAATTTTTTCCTGTTCCACTGACAGAATTGTGGACGAAAAAATTTTTCGTATGCTTTTCAATCAGGAAAATATTTCGGTAGGTTGTATGTGTGCATATATTCACATGTTTACAGCTTGCCAACTGACATACTTTTCCTGTTCGCTATAAACGACCATCAGGAAAAAGTATTCAATTTTATACTGTTTCAACTTTTCCTGATGGATTTTCCTGATCGCTATAACTGGCCCCTAAAGGAACAAATTGTGTTGTTCCTAAACAATCCGAAGTTGTCATCAAAATGACAAGAAAACCGCAATTCCAGTGGATTTTTTTCACAGCTTTGCATTAGTTAGATACTTTTTTGAATGGAAATGAAAAAAAAATTACATTTTTCAAAAAAAATTAAAAAAATCAAGTTTTTTTGTTTGAAAATTTTTTTAAATTAATTTTTTTTATTTTTTTGTTTAATGTACTTTTTATTTCATTTCAATTCAAAAAAGTATCTAACTAATGCAAAACTGTGAAAAAAATCCACTGGAATTGCGGTTTTCTTGTCATTTTGATGACAACTTCGCATTGTTTAGGAACAACACAATTTGTTCCTTTACCTGGTTTGTAAGACTTTGAAGTTTTGGTGAGGAAAAACGGTTCGATGAATCAATTTGAAAAATTACAAGAATATTGATGATTTAAAAGTCTATAAATTTGCATACCAACGCAAGCCATGCAATCAATATTTGCAACGAAAAAAAAAGATTTACGAAAAGACCACAAAACGTCGGTTTTTAGTACTTTTTTTAAACTAACGGTGAACGGTAAAAAAAAATAATTTCTACAAAATCATAAAAAAATCTTGTAAAACGCTTTTTCAAATTTCCAAAACTGTCTTTGAAATTTTTATAACGTCATTATTTGCTGAGATATTGGTAATCAAGGCTAAAAGTATCTTTTTTCATTCAAAGTCAGATAAACCATGTCAAAAAAAATCGTACGACAACAACAAAAAAACTGAATTAAAGCTGAATAAACAAGGTATCTGATCATGACATTTAATTGACTCAAAAAAAATTATCCATAGAAATGAGGACCTTCAAAAAAAATAAAAAAAAAATAATTTAGTTGTCTCGTCTCATTTTTTGCAATAACGCAATAACGGTACTTCAAAAAAATTTGTTTGCAAACAAATCTCGAAACAAAAAACATAAAGCTGTAAAATTCTTTTTATTTCAACTCAATACGACCACTCGTCACAAAGATACAGCTCTTCAAAAAACGCTAACAAAAATTGAAAAAAAATTTGTTCCTTTAATATTGTTGACTAGTGTATATAAATTAATAAAAAGTAACAAAATAGTATACAAAATATTTCACATTTATTATTTATATCGTCATAAAAACTCGCAAAGTTTATCCTTTGACATTCAACTTTTACAAACAGCTGATTTCAATTTCGCAGCTCTGATTTCTTTCCCTGAGAAAAAACCTGGGGTGCGTAAGAGCGAGTTCAGTGCTCGCCCCGAACACACATCGAACACAGTGCAAATAAACTGGGGTGAAAAAAGTGTCACATAAAACACATTAGAGCGAGTTCAGGGCGACCCAGTGCGCCCCAGTGCTGACATCAAACAAACCTAGTGTGTTTGGCATAAGATAGTTTAAAACTATCAAAGAAAAAAATAGTATGGGAAGAGGTGCATATCTCCCCGTTCATCCGGGAAGGGCAGTTATAAAAAAAGCAACTTAAAACAGAAAAACAAATATTGAAGAGCAGTGGTAATATCTGGAGAAAAATCCTGTAGCCCTAGGCCAGAAATCCATTCTTCAATATTCTTTTTAAATAATGTTATTTTAATTCATAGTTTTGGAAAAATTAATTTTCAAAAACAACATTTTTAAAATTATTTTCGTATCAATTATTTTGTTTTTATTTTATGGTACCTACTAGGAATTTTTTTGGTTTTTAACATTCATTGTGTTGGAAATGTTCTTTAAAGTGTGGTTCCACGTTTAGCCAAAAGAAATATATAAATAAAAGAAATCTTCTTTACAAAAGAATAAAGAATATTTTTATTAATCCAACTATATTGAACAATAGTTATTTTGAAAGTGAAGAAAAAATATTAAAGTTTTATACATATAACAAACTGAAATCTGATTAAATAAATTACATATAAAAATCTTAAGTGTTTGATTACAAAGTGTAAATGTTAATTCCAACACTCCTCCTCATTTACATAAAGAAATACCACATCGTTCTCTTAACATTGTATGTCGTGTTGCCATGAGTGGTTTAGTAAGAAGGTCGGCTAACATAGTTTCCGTAGGACAGTATTTGCAAATAATCAAGCCTCTTTTTACATAATCCTTTACAAAATGGTATCGGGTATCAATATGCTTAGTTCTATTTGAAAACTTTTCTTCTTCTATTAATTTCAAACAGCTTTGATTGTCTTCATATATTGTTGTTGGTTTTTCTTTCAATTCTTGCATTTCCATTAATATGCGACGAATCCATGAAGCTTCCTGGCATGCTTCCGATAAAGCAACGAACTCCGCTTCTGTTGAAGAAAGTGATACACAAGTTTGTTTTCGACATGACCAACTGACAACTCCGCCGTTTAACTTGAACACGTAGCCACTATTTGATTTTCGAGTTGTTCTGTCTTCAGCCCAATTAGCATCAGCATAGCCATAAAAGATCTCACTCTCATCATTTGTACTCAATGCAAGTTTTAACTCCGAGGTTCCCTTTAAAAATCTAACCAAACGTTTCAATTCGTTCCAATCGTTTTGTGTCGGTTGACTGACCTTTTGTGCCATGATTGAAACACTAGCTGATATATCAGGACGGGTATTAATTGATATATATAGTAAACATCCTATAAGTTTTTGATATTTGGAATTATCAATCAAAATTTCCGATTCGTCTGCTTGCTTTCCGTAATTTGGATCAATAGGAACATTTGATAATTTTGAATCCTTTAAACCAAAATCTCTGACGATCTGTTGAATGTAATTTTGTTGACATATGTTATAATGACCATTAACATCTTTTTCAACTTCAAGTCCTAAATAGTTTTTAATAGTACCCAGATTTTTCATTTCGAATTTAGACGACAAAGATTTCTGCACAAACTCAATCATTTCTACTTTTTTATTGGCCACAATTAGATCATCCACATATATTAAAACATAGCACCAATGTTCATTCTCCTTTTTAACATAAAGACATGGATCTACTGTGCTTTGATTGAATTTTGCATTGACTAATACGGAATGAAGTGCATCATTCCAGACTCTTGCTGCCTGCTTAAGCCCATAAATGCGCTTTTTAAGTAAACAAACTATATGCTCTTTACCTTCTTCCTCAAACCCTGGTGGCTGCTTCATAAAAATAGTTTGGGTTAACTCACCGTTTAGGAACGCCGTCTTTGCATCTAAGTGTTGTACCTTCAAATTATTTTTTCCAGCGATTGATAGTTATATGCTCAACGTTGTTTGTTTGACCACCGGAGCAAATACCTGATCATAGTCCATTCCATACTTTTGAGAGAATCCTTTAGCGACCAGACGAGCCTTGAACCTCATTATTTGTTCATTAGATCCTTTCTTCATCTTGAACACCCATTTGCTGCCTACCACATTTCTATCTTTTGGTAGTTCACACAGTTCCCAGGTTTCATTTTTCTTCAAGGAATTCATTTCCTCCTCCATAGCAGAGAGCCATTAGTTTTTGTTTTTACTTGACATCACGTCCTTCAAGTTTTTCGGCTCATCTTCTTCTTGTGTCACATTCATGATTTCAATTAGCTTTACTGGTGGAGCTCCTTTGTTCTCGATCTGACCGCCTTAATGAAACTGTTTCGAATTCTTCATGATGCTCAGAAATATTTTCTTGATTCTCTGTTTCTTGTTCTGTATTTTGATTTTGTTCACCACAGGAATTTAAATCCAAATCAAATTCGATTGGAACTGCTGCCTCTTCAGGTTTCGGGTCCTCAAAGGATTGCACTACAACGGGAGTCTCGGTTGTTTTCATTCCAACGCAGTCTGTAAAGTGTACGTCCCAACTTACTATTACTCGTCTTGATGATGGATCATAGCAACGATATCCTTTTGATTGCTCGTCATAACCAACGAAAAGCATCTGCTTTGCAGTGCGATCCATTTTTCTTCTCTTTTCAGTTGGAAAATGAACATAACATTTGGAACCAAATAGACGAAAGTGCTTAATATTCGGTTTGATACCATTCCATCCTTCATATGGAGTCATTGATGTAGCTCTTGTTGGTAGCCTGTTCTGCACATAGTTAGCTGCAGTGACTGCTTCCGCCCAAAAAAAATTCTGAAGACTCGCATCCAATAACATACACCGAGCCATTTCAATTAAAGTGCGATTTTTTCGTTCTGCACCTCCGTTTTGTTCAGGTGAATATGCTACTGTATATTGCATTTGGATTCCTTCGTTCTTCAAGAATGTCATAACCTCATTTCCAGTATATTCTCCTCCTCGATCTGATCTTATCATCTTTGGCTTTCTTTGAAACATTGTTTTTACCATTGCGACGTATTCCTTCATTTTGCTTAAAACTTCAGACTTGTGTTTAAGCAGGTAAATCACAGAATATCTAGTAAAATCATCGATAAACGTTACAATATACCTTTTGCCACCTGGTGATACTGTTTGCATTGGTCCACAAACATCCGTATGAATTAGATCAAGAGGAGCCACTGATTTGCTTATGCTCTTCTTTGGAAATGGTAGTCTTGTTGCTTTACCTTCCATGCAAACTTATCGCAACGAATCTTCAAACCGCAGTTAGATAATTTGATACCTTCAACCATACCTTTTGAGCACATATCTGTAACCACTTGAGGATCTCGGTGACCACAGACTCTATGCCAGTAGTGAACGCAATCGCCTTTGTGCTCGAATGCCGAATAAGCCTTATTTGACTGTCGCAACTTGAATAGGTTTGATTTAAGGTCCGCAACTGCAATCTGTCTTTGTCCTTGTTTGATTTCACATATGTTCTTCTTGAAATCAACCGAAAAACCTCTTTCGTTAAGCTTCCGTACTGACAGAAGATTGCCACCAATAACTGGAACATACAAAAGATCTGTTAACTTTGCTGAAAATTCTTCGTTCTTCTGGTTTAAGAATTTAAGAATTCCACTGCCACGACCCTGAGATGTAACCTGATTGCCATTTGCCACACTGATGTTCTCATGATGACTGGTATCTAGTTCCGTGAAAAAGCTTTTATCACTGGCAATGTGACAGGTGGCACCAGAATCCACAATCCAACCGTCTTGCTGATTTCCCACCATAAATAAAAATCCAGCCTGGTTTTCCACTTTATTTGCAGAATGTGGTTTACTTTTATTTGCATTGGATTTCCATTCCTTATATTTCTTGCAGTCCTGTTTGAAATGCCCTTTTCCTTTGCAAAAGAAACAAATCTTTTCTCTTTTTGTTGTTACCTTTAGCGCTGTCTCTTTGTAGGTTACATCCGTTTCTTTTCTACGATTGAACTCTCCCAATAACTTTGATTGAACCAAACCAAAAGTTAGGTCCTTTTCCGGACGCGTTTCCAGTGCCGTTATTAAGGTGTCGAAGCTTCTTGGCAAACTACTTAATAACATGGCTACGCTCCAATTATCAGATAGCTCAGTTTCACCGATGTCTCTAAGCTTTTCGAACAACTCAGTCATATGATTAATATGAGCTTGGACATCACCACCTTCGTCTAACCGCATACTACAAATCCTGCGCATCAGATGCACCTTATTGCTAAGCGTGCCCTTTTCATGATAGCCTTTTAATGCTTCCCATGCTTCTTTTGCTGACGTCGCACGCCTTATATGCACAAGCTGGTCATCTTCAACTAGAAGACCAATAACTGCTCTCGCTTGTGCGTCCTTATTTTTCCATACTGCATCAGCTTTCTCTGGTCTTGTTTGGGTTAAAACTTCCAGTAAACCATCCTTAATGAGCACCAACTCGGTCTTGAACTTCCATATAGAATAATTTCCATTGTTCAATTTCGTCATGCTGGATTTTCCTCCTTCAGCCATCTTTTGATTAATATTTATATTGTAATATTTTCTCAGGTTCGTTAATAAAACTTATTTACTTTATTCAAAACGTCCACTTATTTATTTCGCAAAATAAAACACTTTACTTTTCTTATTACAAACAAAACGATTTATTCTTCACCACTGAATTAATTCACAAACTTTACTTTTCACTTTTATTACAACCAACTTTATTCATTCACGATTAAAAACAAAACTGTCGCTGCCGTTCAAACCTGTGCCTTTTATACTTGTTTTCCAAACTCTCGAAATAAGGAGAAAGTTCTGGTCTCTGCTTCCAGAGCTTTCCGTAGGGGAAATTTCCCAATAATTTCCCTTCCAAAAGCTTTTATTTGACAGCTGGTAAATCTGCTATAATCCGGCAGATGGCGCTTCCTTCGTTTGAGAGTTGCTATAATTATAGCTAATAAGGGTATGTTTGCACTGCGACCGTAAGTTTTATTGTGTCCGTTTGTTTGCATTTCGGAGTCGTTATAGTTCAAATATGGAAAGTTATTACACTGCCCCCCTCTTAGGATTGATCGTCCCGAGCAAATCCACCACTTCCATCACCATTATAATGATGTAAACGGTCGCTGTGAACTACTTTTAGCTTGCCTCTTAATCCTCTCTGAATGCGGTAGACGACATCGTTTATTCGTGTTACAACAGTATAAGGGCCTTCCCAATTTTGTTGAAGCTTCGGTGAGAGTCCCTTTCGACGGTGGGGATTATAAAACCACACAAGGTCTCCCACTTGGAATCCTGTCGTTGTGGCTTTTGCGTCATATCTTGTTTTCATCCGATCACTCGATAGCTTTATATTTGCCCTCGTCCTTTCGTGAATGTCAACTAGCTTTTCTTTGAGGTTGTCCACGTAGTCGTCTATTCCTTGTGGCTCACTTGTAGAACATCCAAATTTGATTTCACTTGGTAGTCGTATTGTGCTCCCGAGCAGGATTTCTGATGGTGTATGTCCTGTTGAGCTATGTACCGCACTTCGATAGGCCATCAAGAATAACGGAATATGCCGATCCCAGTCTCGTTGGTTGTCGCTTACAACTTTGGAAAGGTGTTCTTTAAGGGTCCGGTTGAATCGTTCAACCATCCCATCAGATTGTGGGTGAAGTGGTGTTGTCCTCGTCTTTTTAATGCCAAGGAGTGTACAAACTTCCTGAAAAATTTTGGACTCGAAGTTCCTCCCTTGATCTGAATGGAGTTCCATAGGTACACCAAACCTGCTTACCCAGTTGAAAACAATCTGATCCGCGACTGTTTTGGTTTCCTGGTTTGGGATGGCAAATGCCTCAGGCCACTTGCTGAAGTAGTCCATTACTACCAGGATGTATCGGTTTCCGTTTTCGGTTTCTGGAAAAGGGCCTGCAACGTCTATTGCAATCCTCTCAAAGGGCGTGCCCACATTATACTGCTGCATTCTACTCTGGACTTTTCTGCCTGGTCCCTTGCTTGCAGCACAAGTATCACATTTTCGGCACCATTTTTCGACGTCTTCTCTTGCGTGTAGCCAGTAGAATCGCTGTCTTACCTTTTCCAGTGTCTTATTGACACCCAAATGTCCTCCGGAAGCTCCATCATGCAGCTCTTGCAGAACGTCATTAACTTTGGAACGAGGTATGACTAGCTGCATCACATATGATTTGCCGTCTGTGGA
Organism: Dasysyrphus tricinctus; assembly: GCA_963921185.1. Taxonomy (NCBI): domain Eukaryota; kingdom Metazoa; phylum Arthropoda; class Insecta; order Diptera; family Syrphidae; genus Dasysyrphus; species Dasysyrphus tricinctus. The sequence goes on from OY992533.1 coordinate 130,625,536, forward strand.
TTCCCATTTACGTCTTAGTACTCCTTCTTGTACATGAAGCGAGTCCCATTGTGCCCAATACGCTTTAAGAGTTGGACTTCTATCGGAGATGTCACCCCATTCTGGTTTCTCTTGGTGTTCCTTCCACGCAAGAATGGGTTCAATATCCGAGTCTTCTTGTTGGGCAGTCCTCAGTTCTTCATTACTCCAACCGTAAATGGGATCGGCTCTTAATCGCTGGATGGAAGCAACCTCCTTCTCTTCCTGACGTGTGCAGTGCTTGCAGTCCGGTTTGCATGGTCTCCGAGATAAAGCATCTGCATTTGAGTGCAACCTTCCTCTTCGATGTTGGATCTGGTAGTCGTATGTCTGCAATCTCTCAATCCATCTTGCCACTTGACCTTCTGGATTTTTGAAGTTCAACAGCCAATTAAGTGCGCCATGATCTGTTCGAAGAAGGAACTTCTGTCCATAGATGTACTTATGGAAGTGTTTTGTTGCCGATACTAAAGCTAGAAGTTCTCTTCTGGTCACACAGTAATTTCTTTCTGGCTTTGAGAGCACCTTGCTGTAATAGGCAACGACCTTCTCTTCTCCTTCGTGGACTTGTGATAGTACGGCACCAATTCCTACGTTACTTGCGTCAGCGTCGATGATGAAAGGTTTCCCTGGTGTCGGATAGGCCAAAACTGGTGTATTGCATAGGCGCTGCTTAAGTTCCTGGAAGCTTTTCTCGCACTCGCTTGACCATTTGAACGGTTTGCTTTTCTCTGTTAGCTGGTGCAAACTTTTCGCGATCCCAGCAAAATCCTTCACAAATCGTCGATAGTACGTGGCTAGACCAAGAAAGCTCCGGAGTTGATGTTTATCCTGTGGTGTCGGCCAATTCTTTACGGTGTCAACTTTTTCAGGATCAGTCTTCACTCCTTGGGAAGAGATGATATGTCCCAAGTATTTTACCTCAGACTTGAAAAACTCGCACTTGTCTGGATTCAATTTCAAGTTTGCTTCTCGAAGCCTCTGGAACACGGCCTTAAGGTTTCCACAATGCTCATCAAATGTCTTACCATAAACAATGACATCGTCCAAATAGACTAGGCAAGATTTCCAAGTAAGTCCTTGTAAAACGCACTCCATCAAACGCTCAAATGTTGCCGGAGCGTTGCATAGTCCGAAAGGCATCACTTTAAATTGCCACAGACCATTTCCTGTGGAGAAAGCCGTCTTTTCTCGATCTTCTGGATGGATTTCTACCTGCCAGTAGCCACTCTTCAAGTCCAATGTTGAAAACCATTCAGCTCCTTCCATCGCATCCAGAGTATCGCTGATTCTTGGCAGAGGGTAGCTGTCTTTCTTTGTCACATCGTTCAGCCTCCGATAGTCCACACAAAATCGAGTACTTCCGTCCTTCTTTTTGACAAGAACAACTGGGGATGCCCATGGACTTTTAGAGTTTTCGATTAGTCCATCTTTCTTCATGGTCGATATCATCTCTTCAACTTCGGCTTGTTTGGCTAATGGGAGACGTCTTGCTGGTTGTCGAATAGGTCTTGCGTCTCCTGTGTCGATTCGATGCTGCACCAGTTGTGTTCGACCATACCGCCCATTGGGTGAAGAGAGTATATCAGCATACTCATGAAGGAGGCTTCCAGCAACACTTAGCTGATATTCACTTAATTTTGAAGACTTGAGAATGTTTGACTTCATAGTGTTCACTTTCCTGGGGTCCACATATTCTTGTGTATCAACTTCTGTAATTTTAGTTATTGCGGATACGGATTCACATTTTCCAACAACTTCTCCTTTTCTAAGCTTGACTTCGTACGGTTTGATGTTGAGTATCCGTACGGGCACCATGTTGTTCTTTGGCGCCACAAGGGTCTTCCCTAGGATGATGCTTTGAGAAGACTGTTCAGAGTCTGGTTCCACCATTAGGTATCGATGGCTACCCAAATCTCCCTTTATTTTTGTCCAAACGAACACTTCTGAAGAAGGTGGCAGGCAAATATCTTCCTTTATGACAGTCCTCAGAGTTGATGAATTTTCATTGCCATAAACCATAGGAATCTCCACATTTCGGTATTTGAGAACTTGCTTTCCGATATCGAGAATTACTCCGTGCTCTTTCATAAAGTCGATTCCAACGATGCACTCGTCACATATATCTGCTACCAGAAATAGATGTGAAAACTCCAGTTCTGCCAAACGGATTGTAAGACGAACCTCCCCGTATACTCTGGCTGCCTCTCCTGTTGCTGTTTTCAGACGGTAAGTGTTGGTGTTATGCAGCCATGTCATCTTCACCAAGTCCTTTCGAACAATGGAGGCAGTAGCACCGGTGTCGATCGTAGCCACTTGCTTCTTGCCGTTAAGTGTTGCCGCCACAGTCAGACTTTTGTTGTTTCGTTTCGTCTGTGAGACCTGGATGGTGGTTCTGGGGCCATCGATACCAGAAACCAGCTTCTGCCCCTCGAAGTTGGTTCTTACTCGTTTCCCGGTTGAGAAACGGGGTGAGTAGGAGTTTTGACATTATTGTTGTTAAAATTTCTGCTTCCACAATGTTGACAAGCAGATCTTCTAGGTGGCAATCTGCACTGGCGTTGGAGATGTCCGGTTTTATTGCAATTCCAGCATCGAGCAGGTCCATCGCGTTGGTTCCTTTGGAATGCTGTTCTCTGGCAAGAGCACTCCTCAATTTCTATTTCTCTTACCCGATGGACTCCTTGAGAAGCCTGCTCTGCTGCTTCCATAGTGAGGGCGAATGCTAGTGCTTCAGGAAGCGTGCGTTTGCCAGCAGTTCGAATTGCTCGCTGAAGGTTGATGTCAGATACAGCACGAACAAAGGCTTCTGTTGCGAATTGGTTGATGATTTCATCTCCTGCAGCTGGATATGCCAGGTGCGCCAACCGTTCGATGTCTGCTTGGAGTTGTTGCAGAGTTTCTCCCCTTTTCTGGACTCTGGAATTGAGCTGGACGCGGAAGACTTCTTGCATATGGCCATCTCCAAAACGTTTGTCAATGGCCTGAACGAGAGCACTGAAGTTGCCATTTTTATCTGCTGGTATGCTTTGTAACAGCTCAGCAGCTGGTCCTCTGAGGGCAAGCGTTAGAGCTATGCATTTGTCTTCCTCATCCCAGCCATTTGTTGCTGCGGCTGCCTCAAACTGCTTCTTGTAGATTGACCAAGAAGTTTGCCCATCGAAGGTTGGTGGATGCATCTCTTTTTTCTTCGGACAGTCGCCAGAACTTTCTCGAACCTTCATTTTCTTTACTTTATCTAATTCCCTTGTAATGGATTCGATTTTATCTTCGAACTTTGCTTCTACTGTCGACAATTGCTTATCGACATTAGACAATTGTTGATCGAGAGTTAACAATTGTTTATCGATAGAAGAAAATTGCTTATCGACACGCTCGTCAAGGGCAACAATTCTACTGTCAAAGGCATCTAACTTACATTCGAGCATGTTTGTCTGTTTTTCCAGCAGACAGTTTTGTTCTTGGCTTTGTTGCTCGAATCGTTCGAGAAGATTCTTTTGTTCACTCCGTTGTTCTTGGCTTTGTTGTTCTAGAAGATTCTTCTGCTCTTGACTTTGTTGTTCGAAACGTTCGAGAAGATTCTTTTGTTCACTCCGTTGTTCTTGGCTTTGTTGTTCGAAAAGATTCTTTTGTTCACTTCGTTGTTCTTGGCTTTGTTGTTCGAAACGTTCGAGAAGATTCTTTTCCTGACTATCAAATTTTGCAAGCAGCTGAGACAGCATATTGGTCATGCCCGATGTACTTACTTGCTCTTGCTGTTCTTCCATTTCAATGTCGAATATAAACGTGTCCGGGTTTTTTCCACATCTTCTTAAATCTTCTTGCAGACGAATTATAAGATCATTCTTTGTTCCAGCAGTAGGAAGATCTCGTTTATTCAGTTCTGCCTTTAGTTCCACTAAATTTAAATCATTCAAAGATTTACCCATTGTCTTTTTTTTTTTTTTCACTTTCCACACAATAAATTTACTGAGTGCACAAATAAAATAAGTTTTATTCCACTTCTAACACCAATGTAATATTTTCTCAGGTTCGTTAATAAAACTTATTTACTTTATTCAAAACGTCCACTTATTTATTTCGCAAAATAAAACACTTTACTTTTCTTATTACAAACAAAACGATTTATTCTTCACCACTGAATTAATTCACAAACTTTACTTTTCACTTTTATTACAACCAACTTTATTCATTCACGATTAAAAACAAAACTGTCGCTGCCGTTCAAACCTGTGCCTTTTATACTTGTTTTCCAAACTCTCGAAATAAGGAGAAAGTTCTGGTCTCTGCTTCCAGAGCTTTCCGTAGGGGAAATTTCCCAATAATTTCCCTTCCAAAAGCTTTTATTTGACAGCTGGTAAATAAGCTATAATCCGGCAGATGGCGCTTCCTTCGTTTGAGAGTTGCTATAATTATAGCTAATAAGGGTATGTTTGCACTGCGACCGTAAGTTTTATTGTGTCCGTTTGTTTGCATTTCGGAGTCGTTATAGTTCAAATATGGAAAGTTATTACAATATGTATACGTTTTTTCTTTTCCTTAAAATTCTTTTCCAAATTATATTCCTTTGACTCACACTGGGCCCATAACCTGTTGGAAATGTTCTTTAAAGTGTGGTTCCACGTTTAGCCAAAAGAAATATATAAATAAAAGAAATCTTCTTTACAAAAGAATAAAGAATATTTTTATTAATCCAACTATATTGAACAATAGTTATTTTGAAAGTGAAGAAAAAATATTAAAGTCTTATACATATAACAAACTGAAATCTGATTAAATAAATTACATATAAAAATCTTAAGTGTTTGATTACAAAGTGTAAATGTTAATTCCAACACATTGCTCCTATCATAGTCTAAGAGCCAGTGGTCGGCAGACTAAGGGTATTTCAGTACGATTCATATTAAGTGGAGCCATAGTACTAGACCCCCTGAGCATGGAATGAGCATTCCTAATCCAAAGTCATAGTACCTCTGGGAGCACCGGAGTCACAAAAGTCGAAAAAATCGACCTCGAAAACGTGATAGCAGTACGTCTGCCTCTTTGATATGTTAGACTACATACTTTTTGCTATCTAAAAATAGTAAAGGCAGACATAGGGCGTAGTGCCTCTAGGAGTAACGGAATTTTAAAAAAAATGCTAAAAAAAATTCAGCAAACAAAAATAAGCTTTTTTTCCTAACCCTGAGGCCACACGAGCGAGTAATCGCTAGCGAGTTACTAATACATCGAAACTTTTCCTACTCGCTAGCCAACTAGCTTGCCTTTTTCAAAGCCAGTTGAGAAGCGAGTAGAGCGGCGAGTGATTTGACAATTAATGTATGTACCCAACTCGCTAGCGAGTACTCGCTCGTGTGGCCTCCGGGTAAGTACAAAAAAGCACTTGGAGGAATACGTTCAGATCTTTTATATTTTAATACTAACAGTCAATTTTACTAAACAAAATAGTTTTCAGATATCTGTTGTGATCCCTGGATTTGTAACGGAATTTTGAAATAAAAAAATCAAGGAAAAATCTCTATACGCATTTCACTGTTTCTTTTCAAATAGAAAAGAATGTGTTTTCTGTTGAGCAAAACGTCTGCATCTTTGATATAATAAGCTGTATAGTTGCTTTTAAATAAAAAAAAATATTAGCAGATATATGGAGAAGTTCCTTGTTTTTTAACGGAATTTTGAAAAAAAAGGCTTAAAAAATCTCCACATAAATTCTGCTGTATTTTAAAGTTGAAAAAAAAATACAGTTTAAACTAAAGGAATATGCCTGTCTCTTTCATATGTTAATAATTATAGTTTGAATTATTAAAAAAAATTATGCGCAGATACTTGGTGCAGTACCGAAATTTGTAACGGAATTAAAAAAAAAAGTTTTGAAATACTCCATACAAATTCCTCTGTATTTCAAAAGCAACAAAAAAAAATGTTTTGACTAAAGCAATATATCTGCCTCGCTTATATGTTGATTTTTATACTGTTTTTTATTAGAAACAAATTATAGCAGACACCTGGTGCAGTACCTGCATTTATAACGGAATTTTTAAAAAAGGTCTTTGAAAAACTCCATACAAATTTAGCAGTATTTTTAAGCCACTTTTAACAAAAGCAATACGTCTGCCTCTTTGTTCTGTGAATTATTTTACCCTATTTTATTAAAAAAACTATAACAGACACCTGGTGCAGGGCCTACATTTATTTGTAACGAAATTTAAAAAACGGGCTATACAAATCCCAATATAAATTTTTCAAAGTGTCTAATTTAATATGGATAATTATGGATCAGATTTGTCAAGCTATGATGAAGATGAATGAATTAATCAGAAAAAAAATTTAAATACTATTATGTTAAATATTATAAATCAGAATTATAAGTTAATTAAAAATAGTCTTAACTCGTGTAGACGAAATTGTTCTAAGAAAAATTAATTTTATTTTCCTTGAAAAATCGTTTGTGTACACAGTACACAAATGTAAGGTATCATACTGCGCAGGTTGTCAGTCGAAAATAAAAAATGGCTGTGAGCGTGAGGAAGAAAACACACGTAAAAACAACAACAAATTAAAATTGAAATTGTCAGAAATAAAAATTGCTGGGAATCTAAAAACTGGAAAGATTCACAAATCAGAGAGGCACATATTGCTTTGTGAAAACTTTTGTTTGCCTTTGAAATATAGCGGATCTGGTAAACCCGTTTTTAAGCAATTCGGTTATAAATGCAGGTACTGCACCAGGTGTGTGCTATAATTTATTTTTAATAAAATAGGGTAAAATAATTTACAGAACAAAGAGGCAGACGTATTGCTTTTGTTAAAAGTGGCTTAAAAATACTGCTAAATTTGTATGGAGTTTTTTCAAATGCCTTTTTTTTTTAAATTCCGTTATAAATGCAGGTACTATACCAGGTGTCTGCTATAATTTGTTTCTAATAAAAAACAGTATAAAAATCAACATACCTATAAGCGAGGCAGATATATTGCTTTAATCAAAACATTTTTTTGTTGCTTTTGAAATACAGAGGAATTTGTATGGAGTATTTCAAAACTTTTTTGTTTAATTCCGTTACGAATTTCGGTACAGCACCAATTTTCGGTACTGCGCATAATTTTTTTAATAATTCAAACTATAATTATTAACATATGAAAGAGACAGACATATTCCTTTAGTTTAAACTGTATTTTTTTTTCAACTTTTAAATACAGCAGAATTTATGTGGAGATTTTGTAAGCCTTTTTTTCAAAATTCCGTTAAAAAACAAGGAACTTCTCCATATACCTGCTAGTATTTTAGGAGGGGCACTTAAGTGGTCGGAAGAAAACAAGCGAATACACGGAAAGCATTTGACGCACCTATAATTGCGAAGTGGAGCGTTTCGTCAAGTTTCGTTCAACTTTGGTTACGGAAGTGAGGTGCACTCCCGAGCGCACCTCACTTAAGTAAAACTGACATTTGGTGAAATAGGATGCCAAAAAGAGAAAGATGATAGTTACATTATGGGTGTGTTCCCCTTTTTTCGGTACGGAAAGCTACTTTTCGTTGGTTTTTGACATTAGCTTCAGTGCCCTTCCGACTATTATAGTTCTACCAATATCAACATACTTCAGCACTAGTTGTCAATTCCATATAAAAACGAACAAAAAAAAACCTTATAGAACCGAATATGTGTGAACGCTACGATAAGTTTGTGTGCCCTTGAAACCGATTCGTGTCGAGGGGACGTTCGGTGCTATTCGGTTTCTATTGACGACTAGAAAAGTCAAAATGCGATACCTGGTGGCAGATAAAAACAACTCGATAACTACATTATGAACTGGCCGCCATAACAAATGCATGTATTTACATTCAGGTAAAATAATTGTTTTATAAATAAAAATTGATGTTATTTCAATCAAAATATACTTAAATGACTTTATTTACATATTTCGTTCTATTTTATTTCAGTTTTCGAAAGAAAAAAAAACCAACAGAAGAAAATAAGGACAAAAAGAAAACATTCATAACCAGCCAACAGCCGTAAGTAACTACAGTATTTTATCTAAAACAAAAATATATTTACAAATTCTGCTTATGGGCCTGTACACTGGGATGATATCTGCCTGGTAGAAATCTGCTTCAATACTCCACTTCAAGCACACACGGGATGAATTATTCTGGCAGAAAAAATGTATAAATGTACCTCTTTTCAATGTGTTAGTATTTTATGCAGACCTCAGTGTGTAGAAAATTATGTGTGTATTAGTTTTCTACTTCGTTCTTCCACTCCAAACAAGGTAGAAGATTTCATGCCACTTCATACCGCGCATTTCACTTCCCTTCCCTATAAATTCTGTTTTCTGCCGGCAGAAATCATCCCGTGTGTGCAGGCCCTTCTAATCAAGTGTACAACAGCGGTAGCTGCTCCTGAAATAATTCTCCGGGGTCCAAATGATTTCTTCTGCGATGAAATGGAAATATTTAAGTGCGATGTGCGTTGTGAAGAGTGTTGGGAATCAAAAAAGTTGTCGCTGGTGGATGATGTGTTGAAGTTGCCCTCAATTGCCACATCATTGAGTAACAATTAAGGAAGCAATTGGAGTAGACCTTCCTATTAGAGCACATAAGCAATAAAAGATTCACGGACAATCGCAACCGATTTCTTAAAAGCCGGTGAAGTTCGTGCACTCAATCCAGATGTTGAATTCTATGTTACTTCAGTGATCTTCAAAGTAATCAAGGGCAATAGACCTACATCCTTGGCCAGAATCTTAAGAATGACACGATCACCAAGGAGGAATAATAGTAAAATATTCCTAAATTATTATAAATAAACACGAACAATTTACGGGCGAGAGCACCTACGAAATCGTTTTCACTTTGGTATACTTTAGGAAACACTTGGTTCGATTTCCAGCACAAATTTATGTGTAATTGCAAGTTTTACTTTATTATTTAATAAAAATATAGTTTTATATTTATTAGAATAGTTTTTCCTCTTTTAATAAATAATTTCGGAAAAACAATTCACAAATCACATTATTTTTACAACAAATTTTGACATCTTATGTAAGGTAGGTCGGCTAATAAGGCCTAAGTTTCGAAAAAGCAACTTTAAATAGAAGTAGACACTAACGGCCAGCCTACTATGTAGCTAACGCTCATAAATGACTCATCAGAATTGTTGCTAGGTGTCTGCTCGCTCATAGAGAGACATCAGTGTTGTGTTATTTATTGTGAGAGGTGATTGTGCAGTCTAAATAAGAAGAATTCATCATATTTAATCGTAAGTATTTTTTGTAAAATTACACTTATGTTTATAAATTTGCACTAAAGTTTTACATTATTTCCTGTTTTGTTTACTTTTTATGTTTAAAAATGTATTATAGTTTAAATAATGTTTTTTTTTTTTTATCTTTCTTTACAAATGGTATATAGGGGGTTATTAAGGCCTACAAAATTAAATGGTAGGCCTTATTACCCTCCTTTTTTTTGTATCAACATTTTTCTGTTTTAAAATTTGTTTGTGTGTTTTTCAAAATTAAGGACATATTAGTAGGTAATTACAACAATTTTTATTTGATTTATTGTCTTTTTAGTGACTTAAACTACAATGTCTTCCAAACGAGCTATGTGGTGTGAAAATGACTTGGTGTCGGCAGTGCAAAGAGGGACGCTTATTACCTTTAGGGCTGCTGAGAGGTATAAAGTTCCCAGAAGAACCATCAGAAATCATCTTCAGACTGGCAGTTTGAAAAAAAGCTCTAGGTCAAAAATCCATACTCAGTGACATCCAGGAAGCTAATTATGAGGTTCGCTGAAGTTGGGCTACCTGTAACACCACGGATCCTCAAACGCTTGGTCTATAAATACGAAGAGCTTAATAACATCAATCATAGCTTCAATCAACATGCTAAAGTCGCTGGTAAGGACTGGTTTAAATCGTTTATGAAAAGACATCCAGAAATTTCCAGAAGAAAAGCTCAGTTTATGAACCCCGCCAGGGCACAGAAGCTTAATAAATTTATTGTTGAAGACCACTTCAAAAGACTGAATGAAGTCTATGATGCACTAGATTTGAAAAGTCATCCAGAAAGGATTTATAAAAAGTTTAAGCAATATTAATGTGTTCACATTTTTGTTGATCTCAATTACCAAATTTATGAATATTTTTTTGATTTTTTAAGTATGTTTAAGACTTAGGCCTTATTACCCGCCCATGGTATAATAAGGCCTATTGACAAGGTTTTTAAAAAAGATGAATTTTGTTTTTGTTTAAGGCAGAAGTTGCTATATTTTTTTATTTTTGAAAAGAAATGTATATGTTACGTTAACCAACAATAAAATTTATTGATTCGCATAAATAGTTTTTGTTTTATTTCAAATCTCCCTTAGCTAGGCCTTATTACCCGCACCTACCTTAGTTATCCTGTTGCAAGTTTTGCCCGGTAGAGTACTGCCTCCAGTCGTCAATTACCCTGAGGCCACACGAGCAAGTACTTGCAAGCAAGTTGGCTACATACACTGCCTGTCAAATTCGTAATTTGCATTCCACTTGCCTCCCACTTGCTTTTCACTTGCTTGTCACCCAACTTGCTTCTCAACTTGCTTCACTACTGGCTTCAAAACTTGCATGCCAGTTGATAAGCAAGTTGCTTGGGTTTGTTTGTGTTAGTAAACAAATGTGTATGTATTGCAACTTGCTTGCAAGTACTTGCTCGTGTGGCCTCGGGGTTAGGTTTGTATTTCTGCCGTTTTCATCTGTTCACACTTATCAGGTCCGACCGAAAACGAACCGAATACAGACCGAACCGAATGAAACCGTATATGTGTGAAACAAGCCTAAGCATACAAGCCTTATGTATAACTTGCCAATTTCATTTTAAAAGGCACTAAACAGGCTATAAACAAAAATAAATATTGGAAAATGGTTGAATTGTATAAGAAAGCCTTATGAAACAAAAAAGTGCAGTAGATTGGATTAAGTAGTGGCAGTAGATTTTTGTTTGTGAAAAGTGCAGTAGATCTACTGAAATTTCAGCAAAGTGGCATCCCTGACTGGTGCTCTTTATTCACAATGCGACGAGGAAACGAGACGTGAGCGTGAAGCCTGATTCACAATGCGACGGGAAAACGAGACGAGAGCGTGACGTGATTCGCTGTCATTTTTTTCTAGTTATTAAATCGTTTCCCAATTCACAATGCGGCGAGATTCTTTACAACGAAAACTTTTTTGTTAAAAATAAAAATAATAAAAATTATCCAAAAAAGCTTTAAAAACAACAGATTAGGAATCACTTGATCTTTTAATTTCAAGTTATCCTATTTTTTCTTTAAAAAAATACTTCCATTATGTAAATAACTTGTCAAAAAAGAAAATCGTCGTCTCGTCGCGTCTTTTTTTCAAATTTTCGAATTCTTGGCGTGACGTGACGACGAGAAACGCTTCATTGTGTATATCCTCATATACTTTCATTGTTTGAAATTCGTTTGACAGCAACGACGGGATCTCGTCACGCTCACGTCTCGTTTCCTCGTCGCATTGTGAATCAGGCTTGACGAGATCCCGTCGTTGCTGTCAAACAAATTTCAAACAATGAAAGTATATGAGGATATACATAATGAAGCGTTTCTCGTCGTCACGTCACGCCAAGAATTCGAAAAATTGAAAAAAAGACGCGACGAGACGACGATTTTATTTTTTGACAAGTTATTTACATAATGGAAGTATTTTTTAAAGAAAAAATACAATAACTTGAAATTAAAAGATCAAGTAATTCCTAATCTGTTGTCTTTAAAGCTTTTTTGGATAATTTTTATTATTTTTTATTTTTAACAAAAGAGTTTTCGTTATAAAGAATCTCGCCGCATTGTGAATTGGGAAACGATTTTATAACTAGAAAAAGATGACAGCGAGTCACGTCACGCTCTCGTCTCGTTTTCCCGTCGCATTGTGAATCAGGCTTCAGTTTGCTACCACTACCACCAATCAGTGCTGTCGAACGTATTGCAAAAGCAGTATTTGAACTGCCTTAGCTTGGTGCATACTGCTGTACTGCACACTTGCAGTACTTTTTGTACTGCTTTTTCTTTTTTGTATTGCCATTTGTATTGCCCTTTAAATTTCGCTGTTCACCATGGTATAAAAATATAAGGTATGCTGTATATGAGATGAAGGGTCGCCATATTTTGTTTTGTGTGACGTCATAGCGAGTGTTCATCAACACATAGTCTTAAAAAATAAATTATTTATTGTTTTTCTTGAAATGTATCAAAACATAACTTCAAAACATAAATAATCTATTGTTTTACTTTGAGTTTTAATAGCAAATAGCGTCAAAGCATAAACAATTTCAAATTACTCTCTTTGCCATATATGGCAAACAATTGAGATTGTTCACTCGCAATGACGCCACGACTCAATTGCCTGAACTGTCAAGCATACCTTGTTATTCTTATACCATGGCTGTTCACAAAAAAAAATCTTTTGAAAAAATGTAAAGATGGCATCACTATTCAAATTTTCCATGAACATACACTTCCATGTTCCACAATTTGAATTTCACATACACTAGTGCAAACTGCAAAAGCATGTTATTCACCACGGTAGTCTGTAATGTTGTTTTCGATTAGATTTTCTGACTGTTCTACTCCTTTTTGATTCCAATAGAATATGAAAACATCGTGTTGTCGAATTTACACATACACTACTGAATGACGCCATATTATAAAATGGCTTCTTCAAGCATTCATCACTTTTGACAAGTAGTGCGGCGACGAAAAACTGTATGATGTATATGCGTGTGTTCCAAATCTACTCCTTCTTCAAATCGGGAACAGAAAAATACTCCAAAAACGGTACTCCGAACAGCCAATCGAAGGCTTTTAGCGTGGTACACATTATCAAACCTGAGTGTCAGCCATGTTGGATATCAAACAGAACTGACAATGTGTACACGCTGAATGATGGTTTGAGACTCGGAACTGCCTGCTCATAAAATTTTTTGATACTGCGTGACAACCCTCGGTTTGTTGGGTGGTTGCTCGATGATGTGTACACAACTTCATTCATGAGCCGTCATTCACGGAACAAAACACGAATTTTTATAGCGAATTAGCGGAAAAAGTGCAAACAAAATAAGAAAAGGCTCATATGTGTGTCATGTAAAAAAAGAATTAACATGATTCGTGGCGGAAATAGCCTGGAAATAAAAAGAAACAATTTTCTGAGAGTAGTGGAATTTCTTTGCCTGACGCCCAACAGAACTGATAAGTGTGTACGCGAAACTTTTCACGCAGGTTTGATATCCAGCACGCGTGACACTCAGGTGTACCACGCTTTAGTTTGTTGGGTGTCTAATCGATGATAAGTATACAATTTCATTCATGAGCCGTCATTCACGGAACAAAACACGAATTTTTAAAGCGAATAAGTGGAAAAAATGCAAATAAAATAAGAAAAAGCTCATGTGTGTCATGTAAAAAAAGAGTAAACACGAACGATTTGAGAGAAAGGTCTCTGCTTTTATATCAATGTTTGAAAATAGTTGAAACATCTATGTGCTGCAAATCTCTAATAAGATGTATTTGAAAAAATAATATGCGTACTGCTTTTGCCCCAAAATTATGCAAAACATTTTGGAATGTACTGCTTTTGTCTTTTCCAAAACGACAGCACTGCCACCAATACACTTCAACCCACAGTACAATATGTGTACTGTGACTTCAACCAACTTTCAACAACTTCAACACTCAAAGCAAGCTGTCAGCACAGCACAGGCAGAACAGTGCAGTTCAGTAACATCTATAAATTCTGGAAATGGTACCATAACAGAACCAGTAGCCATAGCCAACAGCAACAAGGAATCAATCGTTTGCTGTTTCCAAACCTACCCAGAGCCAGGATAATCTATGTATCTTTATCTACCTGTATTTTCTTTTCTGCTTTGGCTAGAACGAGCACAGATTTGGGGCCTTACGTGTACCTTTTCTTTTGTTTGTTATCGCTAGTGAAGTGTAAAAAGATTTTCCATTCCCATATCATTCAGAACTCTGAAGTGATAAGAATATTTTTGCAGTAGCCCAGGAGAAAAAACATGTATACCCAACAAAAAATATCTTCGAAAAATTAAAAAAGTATTTTTAAACAACGATAAAATCTATCTGATAACAGCACACAAAAATAAAAGTACGTGGGGCATTTTGGTAAAGTTTGTGAGGAGTTGATTGTCGCCACACGAAGGAGCAGCTTGCTTAATTAAATGATAAAATTTATTTTGCTTTGCATGTAAAACTCCAAATCATTGTTCTTCAGCATATATATCGGTAAGTATATAAACAAGTCTTGTTTATTAATTTAATTAATTCTCTTGGTTTTGAGTTTACGCATCTTTGATAGGGATAGGTATTAACTTGTTTCTATTTTTATTACATGTAAGTAGCTATACGTTGGTATTTCGTAAACAAGTTTTTATCGGATGGCTTGCTTTTTCTCTCTGTATGCAATTCATAGCCAAGATGAAAATATATGTAGAGAAACTATTTCAATGGACCTAAAAAATTATTATGATTTGCTCATTTAAGACCAAACCGGTATGTAGAATAAGTTCGGGCAACGTGGAGTAGGCGGGTAATGTGGGCCCCTGCATTTCTGCTTTTCCTTGGAGGATTAGAGATCTGTTATTAAGCCCTGTTTTTTAGTGCATTTTTAATCTTCGCTTAGAAAAAAGTAGCTTTGTATATCTAAATCATAGTACTATCATGGTGGCTGTCGATACTAACGCCATCTTCTGTTCTGTTGTCGCACATTTGGGCGTAGACTTTTGACTTTCAGTGGAGTGCAAGTCTCCAATAATACATTTCTGTAAAAAAATATTCATAATAATGAAAACATACAAATACATACATATATGTAGATAAAGGCCAGAATGAAAAAAGTAGTCAATTTTGCTTTCTTTGGTTTGGTTTTGTTTACATTTGTTTGTATTGTATTTTGTATGATGGTTAGTTTTTTTATTATATGGAAAGATTAAGAGAATTGAAAAGTGTGTCAAATGATGACAATTTTGGGTATTCTCGTTTGTTTTGTAGGTTTTGTTAAATGTGGGCTGAAAGAGGAAGGGGTTGGTTTATACTAGTCTTTAGTTTTGCAGTACATTTGGATTTTTTTTTCTTATGACTTCATGAACGAAAATAGCTGAAGTCAATATGCTTAGCCACGGCGGCGGCGGCGGCGGCGACGATCGCGACGGTGCAAGTGGCGTAAAGGAAAAAAAGGATGTTTGATTTTCATTGAGTAGGTAGGTAGGTACCTATTCCATATATTTTTTTTATTCTTATGGCTAATGGGTTGTTATTTGTAAGTTGTATGGTATGGATGCGGCCGGATAGATATAGTACGTTTAATATGTATGTGATTGTATGTTCCTAGGTAAGTAAAGGTATATTATGTTTATTATCGTGTAGTTTTATGTATGTTTGTACCTATATTGGGTTAGTTTTTTCTTGCTTCGGATTTTTGGTTTTAATTAATAAATTTAGGTATAGGTATCTTATTGGTTTGTAGTTACATATCGTCCCCTTTATGCCAGAAGCATTCAATTTTTTCGAGGTGGTTAGCTAGTTTTATAGATTTACCGATATTCCATATGACATAACTGTACTTTCAATATGCGTAGGTAGGTATATCGAAGAAAATTAATATTTTAAAATATAAGTTAAGCCATTAGTTGATTGAAGATTCTGTTTTAATCTAGAAAAACTTTCGAAAACGATGTTGCAATATTTCCATTTTTGCACATTCATGTTTCTGGCATAAGGGTAATTTTTATAAAAATAGAAGCAATAATGGTGAAGTTATACTAAAGTGGATACTTATAGACTTATAGAAATCACTGGCCTTATACCTACCTATTTTTCCTATTTAAATAAATATTTGTTTATTTGAATAACCTTATAGGTAGGTACTAAGAGGTTGGCTTGAGGACTTGATATTTTTCTAAACTAAGCCACATATACATACATTATGCATAGGTGTTGTAGTGTAGGTGGGGTAGATTCCAATGTAGATTAGATATGTAAAAAAAAAAAATAGTTGTTTCAACTTTAAACAAACTACAACTTTATTCGATATAATTTAAGTAGGTTAATAAAACGTCTAACCACGTTGGATGTTCAGATGAGAAGAAGGAAAAATTTTACTAAGCCAGCAGGAAATGATTGAAAAAGCTTTCTTGAAACAATTCATTTTTTGAAAGTATAGATACTTTGAAGCAAATTCATAATGGTATAATCTTATTAGACAGCATTTAGATTTGTCTTAAACACATAGGCATAGGGTGAAATAAGTAGTAAAAAGTTATAGGATAGAAGCTCTTAAATGATGTTATTTATTAAAAAAGAACAATTAAAAAGTTATGAGTTATCTTTAAAGGACAGCTTAAAAGCTCAATAAGTATATTTAAACATTTAGATACATGGTATTTATAAGTTGAAATTGGTTACCTAAATGATACATACATACATACATAGGAATATGGAATTCGATTTTAAATGTTGTTTTTGTATTTGAAAGATTATAACATACCTAGTTGCCTATTTAGAGGATGGACTTCGAGAGCTAGGTACCTACATCCTACATATGTATATGTATAGGTATATTGGATATTCATTTTCAAAAATTAGTTATTTAATTATTAACCTAGGCGAACAGTGACTCAGTTTGACTTTGTTCACAATTCTGCATATTGCAGTTTAATTATTATTCGATTTTCATCAGAATGGTGCATATGATTTCCGTAACATTTTTTAAATAGAAGCTTCTTAAAAATAAAAACAATTTTTTTACTAAATTTTTCAAAAAAAATATTTTTTTGGATTTTTAAAAAAGTGTTCAAACATTTTTTTTGAAAATCAAATATGTATTTTGAAAACTACATGGTCGAGTTTGTGAAACTTGGTATTTAAGGGTTTTTCTTAACACTTTAAAAATTTCAAATCGATTTCACACACACTAACAAGATTTGACATTTCTCTGGAGATGAAAGTATTTTGCGGCCGGTTTAACAAATATTCAAAAGTGTTCGTCGGTCATTTAAATAGATTAAAAGCATATAAATTATTAAAACTAGTTTTAATTCATCAAAAAATAGAGAATAAGAAGTTATCAAAATATCAACTAACTTCGATTAAAAGTGCCCAAAGTCGATTAAAAATATAAATCACGCGCTCGCCGATGTGTTTCTCGAATGATGTGTTTCTTTGATGAATTTTGGTTGTTTTTTTTTACTTAAATTGCACACAACTATTTTTTGTTTATTTTTCTAACTTTTCTTAAAAAAAATTTCTGTGGTGTTTGGTAGAAACATGAAAACTCCATTTTTAAATTTGCGTCTTTACGTCCTCTTTAAATCGTGCTAGAGCCTAAACAAGTTTACCGATTTTCTTCAAATTTGGAACATTTATGAACATAGTCCTTGAAAAGTTATGTTTCAAATTTGAGAAAAATCGGTTCATTCGTTTAGTCTGTAGCTCGATTTGAAGTGGAGGTAAGGAGGCAAATTTTAAAATGGAGTTATCATGTTTCTACCATAAACCACAGATTTATATGTTTTTAATCTAACAAAATTACGCAAAAAACTGAATGCACTTTTGAATATTTGTAACAAATTTGTATGCGCATAGTTTGTTTACTTTTTGCCTCAAAGCTACTGTCAAATGACACACACACCATCCCACACGAAAAATTTGATTTTTTGTATGTTCCTTACAACCAACAAAAAATGGTTGTAAGGAATTCCACATAAGATTTTATATTTATCCTAACGCATTAATATACACAATAGATCCGTCATATTGTATTTTTTGTTGGGTAGTTTCGATTTTTGTCCTAATTATGTTTTCGAATCTGAGGTTTGCGACTAAAATTTCGTGACTCAACGTACTTTTTGAGTATAGTAGCCTGAAACTCTGTCTTTCCTCATTCGATTTAATTTTTTTTTACTTTTTCAAAAAGATGAGAAATATACAACGTTGAACCTAGGATTTTGGCCTGCAAACAACATAGTGTTGCAAATAGATTCCCTATTCGAACAAAAAGAAGAGAAGAAGACACCACAAGTGGTGTGATTATACGGCAAATTATGCCACCCCTCAGAGTGGGTACATATATCCGAAAATGCACTAGAGCTTAAAATGTTGGGATATGATTAAGATGTATGTACATAAATAGCTGTAATAATAATAAAATGCAATAAAAATATAATTTACAAAAATCTTCACATCTCATTCAATCGTTTATGTATTATTAAAAAAAAGGAAAGACGGAAATAGCAGTGTTCTAATTTGGTTGAGTATGGCTTCCTGTTTTGCATAGGATATTTTTTTACCTTGGTTCTAAAAAGCCAATGTCCAATTTGTTATAGTTTTTGGGAAGTCGAAAATGTTGCTTTTTAATGTCTAAAAATGCTCATTTCTTTTGATAATTAAATTTTCTAAGACCATCGATATTTTTTTAAGAAGCAGTTTGAGTCCATTGGCACTTATTAAAGTCGTGGAACATCTTCTGATGCTGAGTCAAATAGTGTACTTATGTAAGTCAGTATTGTAAAAAAATGGACAATGGCCCTTCTAGAACTAAGTACTTATACAAATTCGTCTTCCAAATTCACATAAATCCATAAATCCAGGACACTTCTTTTGACTTCATTTTACGCTCTTCAAAGAAAAAATGGTCTGAAATTATTTCTATTCTATTCAACTAGCGCTTGAGTTGAGAGGAATTTTGTTGGAAATTGTGTATATGCTGTCAATTGTTTTTGGATGCAATTTACGAATAATAATTGATAGTTTTTGAGCCACAAGTAATAGAAACACAGACAAAAATTCATTGTTTTGCACTAATTTTCAGTGGCTTACCTCAGATTCGGATTCAGCACCACCGAAACACATACCTAGTAGGAAAAAATTCAAAATTACCCCACAATTTGGTCGCTAAATAAATAGTTTG
Organism: Dasysyrphus tricinctus; assembly: GCA_963921185.1. Taxonomy (NCBI): domain Eukaryota; kingdom Metazoa; phylum Arthropoda; class Insecta; order Diptera; family Syrphidae; genus Dasysyrphus; species Dasysyrphus tricinctus. The sequence continues at coordinate 130,644,528 of OY992533.1, forward strand.
TCCCCCAGAACAAAATCCTAGATACACCACTGGTCCTTCTTACTTATACCTGTCTCCAACCCCCGAATTTAACATAAAAAACTTTAGTTGAAATACATACCAAAAGATATGCCTACCCATGCCTAAACCTACCTCAATTTTGAATTAATAACTTTAATAAAAATAATATTTGAATAGGTATGAAGAAAATTTGAAATTTCTGTTTAAGTGGATTGACCGAATATATAAGTAAAAGTTAAAAGTTCAAGTGAGGGAAACGCAATCATGGAGTTGAGCTCACTTGAACTTTTAACTTTGAATTTAATAAAAATACCTAGCTAGGTACCATTTTCTTGATAAATAATAGATACCTATAAGTAATTGTTTCTACTTTCGTAACCTAGGTTGGTAGATAGGTAGGTACTTACTTCTTTTAGTTCGCTTCAGGTCAAACGAAACAAATTGTGACAAATATAGGTACAATTTCTTTCATTTGACCTGAAGCGTACTCAACTACATATTTATTATTAAAATACCTACCTACCTATTAAAAGAGATCCTACCTTTATCTAAACCCACCCGCCAATTTAGGATAAAAACTTTTATTAAAATATCCACCTATTCATAGCAACCTTTCCTCGAAATAAATAATAATACAAAATCCCTACTCACTTACCTATCAATAATAATCTAGCAAAAAAAACTTTCATTCAAATACCTATGAATGTAGGCAGCAAAAGATATACATACCTATAACTACCCTCTCTCGCAAAACAGATCTTGCAAAAAACATTCCAAGCAAAATATCATATAGCTAACTAGCAAAAGATATACATATGCCTACCATCGCAATCTTTCAAAGTTAAATTCAATTTAAATACCTACCAAAAGATATATGTATATGCAATCATGCATACTCTGTAAGAAAATATCAAGTCAAATAACATACCTACCAAAAGTTATATGACTATCTTCAAAGTCTTGAAATCAAATCGCAACTTCATTACAAAAACAAAACCTACCCTCAGCCTCAATATTAAAATAAAATACACCTATGGTTATACCTACCTACATATACTTTTGTTCTCACATTCAACAAGAACAACTGGATACATACAAATTTAGTCCTAAATAAAACAACAAATAACCTTGTATTCAAAGAAGAGACATTTCACACACAAACAGCTTTGACTACTTATTCCATTCTTAAATGCTTGGCGTTGTAGACTTGCATGGCATGCAAGTCTCCATTGCCATGCCTTGCATGCAAGTCTCCGAAAGTCGAAAGTAGCGCCCCCTTTAGAGCTGTTGTTCTACTATTTGAATCGCCACCATGATAGTACTATGGTTTAGATATACAAAGAAAGTAGCATGTTAAATACAACAACAATACGGAATTATACCAGTTTGTTGTTGTGATTAACATCAACATGCTATTTTTTCTAAGCGAAGATAAAAATGCACTAAAAAAAGAGCTATTAGCCCTGTTTTTTAGTGCATTTTTATCTTCGGTTAGAAAAAAGTAGCATGTTAATTTCAACAACAAACTGGTATAATTCCGTATTGTTGTTGTATTTAACATGCTACTTTTTTCTAAGCGAAGATAAAAATGCACTAAAAAACAGGGCTTGATACTTAACGTTAGTTCACGTAAGCAGAGAGCCAAATCTTTTCTTGACACGTTTTCACGAGCTAAAGATTTTGCGCAGTTCGATAATTCTTGTTTTGTTGTGAGGTCGATGTTAAATGTTTGCTCTGATTAAAAAGTTTATAGGTAGGTATTTTTAAAAATAAAGGCCAATATTGATATAATAATTGTTTCTATTTCACATTTGGTGTTTTGTATTTTATAAACTAATGAAAAGAGTTTTACTGTTTTGCATGCACTTAAAATATATAGGTAGCCCTGTCCCCTGTTTCTTAGTGCACTTTCATTTTCGCTTAGAAAAAAGTAGCATGTTAATTACAAAAACAAACTAGTAGGTATAATTCCGTATTGTTGTTGTATTTAACATGCTACTTTTTTCCAAGCGAAGATAAAAGTGGACTAAAAAACAGGGCTAAATGTAGAATTTGTAATGACATAAGCCCTGTTTTTTACTGCACTTTTATCTTCGCTTAGAAAAAAGTAGCATGTTAATTACAACAACAAACTGGTATAATTCCGTATTGTTGTTGTATTTAACATGCTACTTTTTTCTAAGCGAAGATAAAAATGCACTAAAAAACAGGGCTATATACATGTCGGCTAATGTGGAGTACGCACAAAGCGGGTACTTCTCCACATGTAAATTGAAGTTCCTAAAGCATTTAATATAAATGGTTATTTATTCAAAGAAATACTTTTTTTTATTTATTTTTCAATTAAATTGAGTAACATTTCTATTATCTATAAAAATATCTATAGAAATGAAAGATAAATTAGCCCTGTTTTTTTGTGCATTTTCATATTCGCTTAGAAAAAAGTAGCATGTTAAATACAACAACAATACGGAATTATACCAGTTTGTTGTTGTAATTAACTTGCTACTTTTTTCTAAGCGAAGATAAAAATGCACTAAAAAACAGGGCTATTGTTTGAATTCGATTTTTTTATTTTAAATATATAAATGGCGAGATAACATACAATTTAAGCATTTTATTTTACTTATTTAAATAACAAAATTGTTAATCATTCATAAAATGAGAATAACTATAATAAATAAAATGTATGTCTGCTTTGACTAATGCATTTCTGGTACTGTGGAGCACTACTCCACATAACCCGCTGCTATGGGCCCACATTACTTTCCACTTTTGTAAAAGATTAGCTTTGCACTATTCTGAAACTTTTGCAAATATTTAATTTAATAGAGGAAAGTTAAGCACAAGGGTGAGTAAATGCTTTTCAAAGAACGATAAAAACTTTACCTTTTCAAAAAAAGCTTTCATTTTAGAAATATTGATGAGAACAATAAGGGTACTCCACATTACCCCAAGTTACTCTGTGTTTATAAGAATGACTTAGTTTCACAAGTCAAATGAGTAAAAAGAACCAACCTCTTTCGTCTGCTTTAGCTGAGTTTATTCCTATTCTTAGGTTTTTCTTCCAATAATCTTACATGCATTCTTCTAAGAAAAAGGGTATTATCATTTCAAAGTATCTTGATACGAAAATATAGGTATGTGGCGGATGTTGTTGTAAAAAAAATAGGTCTAATTCAGCTATACTCAACCTGCGGCCCGCGGGCCGCATGTGGCCCGTCGAGTATTTTAAGTGGCCCACCTGGCATACTTACATAAATATGCGATTGCTAAGAAAAACTGAATACCATAAATCAAAATTTAGAGCCTTTTGGAAAAAGTGCCAAACTAAATCAATTTGGAAATAACACCCAAAACAAGACTGAACATTTTGGATGATATTTCCTAATTTCGTCGCTTTCTTTTATAAAATGAAACAATGCCCGAAATAATGAATCAAAAGCACAAAATAGGAAACATTTCCAAACAAAGAGTGATGTCAGTGAAAGACATCAAATTTGAAAGACAAGTGGAAATAGCTCCATCGACAAACGAAATGTCGGTTTGTCTTTTAGTTTTAACGAATGACTGATAGGGTTTTGTTTGGTCTTCCCGTAGCGTCCGGAAGCATTTCAAATGCTTCTGGAAAAGTTTTTTTGGCACTAGATGACAGTTCTTCTTCTGAAAAGAAGAGAGCATTGATTCTGGATTTGAAGAAAGAAAAAGAAAACCAGAAGCACGAATACACGCGCTCAATCGGAGCGTCAAAATTGTCAAATGCTATTTGTTATTTAATTTTGAAACTGCCAATGTGCATTTTCATTATATTAAAATTTGGAGTTAAAATGAAACAATTATGAAAAAAATGGATAGGCCAAACATTTCATCCTCTCCATTATCGTCATCTTCATACCTTGCAGTAGAATCTTTGCTTAGGTAAGGAGTGCACAAGTGCACTAATACAACCAAACTTCAGAGTCAAGAAAAGGGTTGCAACTTGTTCGATTGTCATTCTGGAATCTGGATCGGAGAGCTCCGGAGAGTTCTTCCGGATTACCAAACGAAACGTTATAAAAAAGCTAATATTTTGTGTGAAAGGCACTGATTTTGCAGCTGATTCAACTCAAATCACAAGTAATTTTAAGAAGTTTGACCGGTTTTGCTCTTAAAAGTGAAGACACACACTAAAAGAAAAACAGTGTGAATTGAGCGACCACAACATAAATTTTCCCCCTTCTACTTCAGGAAATAGATAATGTTCCTGACAGAAAAAAAAATCAGAAAGTTGACGTTGTCAACTGATTGAAAAATAAATATATCTTGGATCTACATACATTTTGGAATCATCGTTTTCTATCCTACAAAAAATGTGTAAAGAAAAAAGCGAATTAGGTTAGCATGCAGGAACAAGCAAGATCTTGAAAAAGTGTCCTAAGTTTCAGAAATCAAATTAATTTTTAAATGAATAATAAACCATTCAATCTGAAGTACATAACACCTAAGTGCAAAAAATTTTTCATATTGCGGCCCGAGGCCACATAACTAAAACGTGTTCGTGGCCCTTATGAAAAAAAGGTTGAGTATGGCTGGTCTAATTGGTACATAGAACTAAACATTTAATCTATTTTAAAAGAAAGTGTCCTTCTAGAAAGTGTCCATTTTAAAAATTAACGATAAGAATATGGAAAACGGTTTTTAAATCGCTGGGTTTTGACTCCCGTTGCAACTTATTAAAACCGGCAACAGTATGTTCGTACCTATACGTCGTTAGCTAGTTAAATTACAGTTGAACGAAGCCCTTTGTACATATATTAATGAATGAAAAAATATGCAGAAACAAAATTTTAGACGTAGATAATTACTATAATCATTTTAGCAGCAAAAATATTTTTGGAAAACCAATATTTATATTCAAAAATTAAACTAAAACTCAGCAAGTAACATTTTTATGTTAAAAATGATGGTCGCGACCTCTAAATATCTTTTTCGGAATCTAAACAAAATTAAGTAAACTGTTGCCTAAGAAATGCCATAAATTGGAGGAAGATGGAGTGAACAAAATTACTTCAAATATTCAGCCTTATCACGAATTCTATCGTAATCCGAAACTTGCTATGAATCACGAAAACAACTTTCACAAAATCCATAGTGGAAAATGGAAATGGAGCAGAATTTTTGAGATCTCATTTTCCTGACCAAATGTAAATTGATAAACTCCATTAATTCGTTAGACCATAATAATATGTTAATATAAATTCTTAATTTTAACGAATTCTGTATACCTATGTATGTATATACAATTATACATACATGCATATGTCGTAAGACAAATATATACCTACTCTTTTTACTTGTACATTTTGATTGAAATAATTTATAAAAAAAACTAATATAATAACATAAAGTGGTGAACATTTCATGCTAATTGCCTCGTAAATAAATGCTAATTTAACGGTCCTATTCAGGTTTTTTAAATTTATTTTTGAATTAAAATAGCTCGTTGGCAGAACTTCTTTGTTAATAAAGTCGATAACCCCACTGCCAACAGCCACATTCGTTGCAATCATTGCTTCTATTTACTTTTTTTCTCATTCTATTATGTTTTGTTATCTATCAGATGTCAGAGCGTTTACCGTACAATCGCACCTTTAACTGGCATTCAAGTCTTTAAGGGTAAATATATGCAATAGAATCTGATTGTAAGTGATAAACAAAAAAATATACCAACACGGTTTTTCAATTAATTAATCTTATTTCTCGTTGCGTGTGTAATTTAAGATTTTAATAGAATAATTTTTCTAGACAAGTTTAGTTTTTTTGTAAAGTTGGAAGATGTGGCAGTTATTACTCTTCCTCCAACGAAGGTGTTTCATCTATTTGCATTATAAATTATGTTTACATAGGTGTATATTTGATTTTTTAAACTAAACAATGAAGACACTGTTTGATTACCTACTTTAAAAATGCCTTGCATTAGGGTCACGTTGAAACGTTGATTATATTGATTTTGAAAATATTTGTATGCTCATTTATAGGGTTTAATCATTTTTTATTTATCATTTCAGACACTTTTCAACACCAAAAAAGCTAGTAAAATGAGACGTAGAAATGTGAAATGGCTTTTGAAAGCTCTTTTTCTAACAATCGTTGGCATAACCCTATTTGTAGCAATTACAAGTACCATATCATCTAGTTCGGCAACGAACAGAATCAGCCAAAGCCTTCAGGAAACTAATGCCAAGCTGAGGAAAGACATATCGCTATTATTCCCCGGTGGTGATAGTCGAGAAGTGCAAGGAAATGAAGTAGAAAGTGCTCAGCGGCTTCGAATAGCAGACTTAATTGTGAAAAATGATGGCAATAAAATCGATTGGCATGACTATACTGCAATGAGCAAAGATGTTCAGCGTGTTGGCATCGGAGAAGGCGGCAAAAGAGCCACTCTGGATGAAGCTTATCATGACGAAGAGAAGTTGATGTTCCGCCAAAATGGTTTCAATGCCTTGCTGAGTGATTCGATATCTGTCAATCGTTCTGTCCCTGATATAAGAAATCCCGGATGCAAGCATAAGAAATATTTAAAGAATCTCCCATCAGTCAGTGTGGTGATACCTTTCTATAATGAACATTTCAGTGTGCTTATGAGATCCGTTCATAGTATAGTAAACAGATCACCACCGCAACTATTGAAGGAAATAATTTTGGTCGATGATTTCAGCGATCGGGAGTACTTAATGAAACAACTAGATCAGTATTTAGCGGAAAATTTCCATATAGCGCAAGTTGTTCGTTTACCTGAAAGGACCGGTTTGATTGGAGCACGAATGGCTGGTGCCAGGAAGGCAACAGGACAGGTATTGATCTTTTTGGATTCTCACGTCGAGGCTAACTATAATTGGCTGCCACCTTTATTGGAGCCGATAGCTGAAAATCCCAGAGTCTCTGTTTGTCCATTCATTGATGTGCTTGATTACAACAATTTTGAATATCGTGCGCAAGACGAAGGGGCACGTGGTGCATTTGATTGGGAGTTCTATTATAAGAGACTAAATTTGCTGCCAGAAGATTTGGTAGACAAAACGAAGCCGTTTCGAAGTCCGATCATGGCTGGCGGTCTGTTCGCAATAAGTTCGGATTTTTTTTGGGAATTGGGTGGGTACGACGAAGGTCTTGATATCTGGGGAGGAGAGCAATATGAATTGAGTTTTAAAATTTGGATGTGTGGGGGCGAACTTGTGGATGCGCCATGTTCTAGAGTTGCCCATATCTACCGAGGACCTATGGATTCAAGGAATCCCAGAAAATCGGATTACGTTCATAAGGTCAGTGATTTTAGACTTTAATTTGATTTTTAATAAATGTAATTAAATTTGTTTCTATAGAACTACAAGCGAGTAGCGGAAGTTTGGATGGATGAGTACAAAGAGTACATCTACCAGCACAGTCCTGGTCTTTATGACAATATCGATCCGGGTGATATAAGCAAACAGAAAGCTATTAGAGAGAAACTTAAATGTAAATCATTCAAGTGGTTTATGACGGAGATTGCATTCGACTTACCCAAAATATATCCACCGGTTGAACCACCAGACTATGCATCTGGAACGATACGCAGTGTAGTCAGTCCCAGCCTTTGCTTAGACACTCTTAACCGAGCACGCCACTCTATGGTTGGCCTCTATTACTGTGCCAAAAACCATTTAAGGCCACAGAGTAATCAATTCTGGACACTAAGTTGGCATCGTGACTTACGCCTGCGATTTAAACCAGACTGTCTCGATGTTCAGTCCTCCGAGAAAAACGCCCCTGTTTGGCTTTGGGATTGCCATGGTCAAGGGGGCAATCAATTTTGGTACTATGACCGCAAAAATAAATGGCTTCGACATGGCAAAGCAGCAAATAATTGTCTCGATGCTGATCCGAATAAACAACGCGTATTTGTAAACCCCTGTAACAAAGAAAATCAAAATATGCAATGGACCTTTGGTGTGGTAAATGACACGGCTCTGGACACGTTTTTTGATGAAAGGTCCAATTTATAAGTTAAGAACGAATACAAGTATTTAAAAAAGTATTTTGAAAAAAATTTATAAAGTGATGAAGCCCGTTCGCTTCTGCCAATGCACCCTAGCCATCTTAAGGTATGTGATATAATACAAAAAAAAGAACATTTTAAAAGCAAACTGTAAAATTTATTAATAAAAATAAAAACTAAATATTGTCGCTGCGATTTAAGAATAAATGTTATTAAAAGTATATGTAAATGTATTTACCCTTCATCTGTTTTTATTTGCCTTCTAAAGACGGAAATTTCGGCTTGATATTAGCTTAATACTTTGAACTTATTTAAGCTCGTTGGGGTGTATTCGATTTATAGCACTAGTATGTTATTGAAACCTTGAAGAATCTACTGCACTTTTTAAGTTTATCTAGCACTTTGTTTACTTTGGTTAGCAGCGTATTTGACAAATCAAATTTCAAGTGGAATTTTGGAACATCAAACCTGATGAAATCTGTGTCCCGCAAAAACCAGATGTGAGTCACCAACGCGTCTTGGATCAGTTAAGCAGGCCTCAATTATCTCTCATGGTTGGTGTCTTAACGGGCCACAACTCAATGGGAACCCACATCCCCTCATTTCCTTTGCGAATGCCCCAGCCTAGCTAGAACAAGAAAAGCGGCCCTTGGAGAATACTTCTTCGACGAACTGGGCGACATCTCTGTCTTGCCACTAAAGAACATCCTAAAATTCATTCAGAACTCAGGATGGTTCAGGGAGGCCCCCCACACCTAAAACTTCTCCTTAACCCCCTCCATATCCCTATCCCTCCTTACTAACCACCTATACTCTGGGGAGCGCAATGGATCCACCGAAATCCGAGTGAGATGGTGCGGCTTGCCGTATTATCACCCCTTCTAACCTAACTCAACCTAATATTGGATCAATAGCTGTAGTGTATGCTCAAAAACAAAAGAGGAAGAAGATGGATTCATAATCAAGGAAAGGTTCATAGATTATGATCCAGAAAAATGATGTTTAATTAAAATCCGAGATGTTATCTGTCCTCTTCATACCTAGAGAGTTCTTGAATGTTATGATGAAAATAGCCTTGGAAATACTATAGTCAATAGTCGTAATCATGATGAAGAATGTAGAATGTATATTGCTGAATAAAATGAATGGTTATTATGGATATTACTGAAAATAATTCAGCTGGGACAACTGAAGAGTCTGAAGAAGATGAATTTTATCCAGATGAAGACTACGCAGTCAAAAATGTTCAAGTATCTACAATAGAAGGAAACATTCGAAGACCTGAAGAAAACGAAGACAACCTATAACTGATTAAGTAACGCTTATTGCAAACAGCAACAATTGGTCCGTTGACATATCAGGAAGATGTTACAAGCAAATACGGAGAGCATTGGAGGGAAGCAATTACTAACGAATACGCATCCTAACTAGCGAACCAAACATGGGAAGAAGCCGATTTATCACCTGGAAAGAAGGAAGACACAATATAAAGTGGATGTAAATGGTGAAATAACTTTATACAAGACTTGGTAGCTAAACGATGTTGTGATACAAAAGGAATTGACCATGAAGAAACTTTTTCTCCTGTGGTACGATATGAATTCATTAGATTTCTGATAGCTTTTGCTAAAAAAAAGAAAATCTCAACACAGAGCAAATTGATGCTGTAACGTATGCCTAACAGAATTTGGGATGAACCCATCCAATTTTTGAATCCATGTATCTATCATTTGGGGCTTGATGACGAATATCGAAAGTGGCAATTTATGTTGATGGTTTGCTTAGCCGGAATAATCATCTCTAACTCAAGCTGCGAATAGAAGGACATTTTATGAAGTGATTTCACATGAAGAACATTTAAATTGCATATTATTTTTTTGGTCTTCGGTTTCATGAACTGATAGATAATTTTGGATTAACAATTTCCAATTCTTGTTCAACACCAATAGACTGTAACCAAAAAAAATTTAGTAGAAATATTTCGCCGCATACTAAATAAAATACCTTTCTCGTCAGAACGAAAGTGATTTTATTTTAACTAAAGTGCAATATAAATGTAATAAGTGTAAGTTCGTATTGTTTATTTTGTTTGTAAGCAATTTTGTAATTAACATTACTTATCAATGCAAATACAGAAAACCATTGTTTCACCTGGGGGTCAATTCTCGATCCGTGAAACTGTGAAGTGATAAATATGATTACCCTTTTAACTATCAAATTTTGGTAGTTCATTAAAGTAATTAAAGAGAAAAAAAAACTAATAAATAACATAAAGTGGTGAATATTTCATGCTAATTGCCTCATTAATTAATGCTATTTTAACAGTCCTATTCGGAGAGAGTACGATAACTTGGGCGGCGAAAATTTATAAACGATTTTTGTAGAGGAGTTAAATACAAGCATTTTTTACTATGGGAGGGGTGGTCTATCTTGCTTCGTTTGGGCGGAAGGGGCACTTTTATAAAGCAAGTACTAAAAATATAACAAAAATATTAAAAAATAACGGTAATACTTACAATTAAGTATTATAACTTTTTTAAGGCCAATACTTTGTTTTATTAGCTAGTTTTTGGATAAAGTGAAATCTACACATGGTTTTTGAAAAAAACAAATTTTAAACTCAAAATTTGCAAAAAAAGCATAAAAAAGGTTTGAAGTGTAATTTCTCAAAACTGTTAAATTAAATATAATTTTATTTTCTGAAATTCGTTGCTCTAATTAATTCTTAATCAAAGACTGAAAACTAGATGATTCTATGTCTTCTAGTTTTTGAGAAAATTGAAAATTACTAAAACTACTACGGTACAAAACTCAAAAGTTTGTTCGTTTTTTTTTTATGATCTAAGTGGGTGCCTATGTATGTATATAAGTATATACTTTAAATTAAACAGTACAACTGCTTATATACATAGGTATGTTAGACACAAACATACATATTAAGAAATTATATAAATTTGCTGCTATCGTACAGTTGGTAGTACCAATAGGTAATGTGATTTTTTTTATAATGCATTACATTTTCATGTCTGAAAATTTCAAATGTGCAACTTTGGGCCACGTATATACATTAGGGTGTCCGTTATTTCCCAAAATCGTTTTTAAATAGCAGACACCCCCCAAATCAAAAGTTTATGCCCTACAAAAAAATTGGCCAACAAAAATTTTGTCTTTCGTTTTCACGTTTTATTTTTTTTCTCTCGAATTACTGCAGCTATTCTAATGTTTTTTGTTGATTTTTGTTCTTTAGTCTTCCCTTTAAAAGACTTAATTCAAAAATGTATTTAAAAAAAAAATCGAATTTCTTGCCTCGATTATCACCATGGGAATTCCCATATAAAAACATCATACAACTGCACAGTACACATAATCGTCCCTCATCTCACGAAGTGACGTAACTCGCAAATTGTCGTTTTTGAGATTTGGGCATATGTGCTTGGTTAACTTGATTGCATATTTCTACATCATTAGATTCCCTGAAAAATGTCTGGAACATGGTTCAATGCGTTATGACATAGTTCATAGTTGGCATAACTGCAATTTTATGTAAAAAGTTTCTCACGAACAGACGTAACTGCAATTATGTGGGTTGCAGTTTTCCGTTTTATTGCAAATTATTGTGTAAATAAAGTGGTTTCAGGTACTAGGTGCATTTATCGGTGAGTAGAAATAAAAACGCTTTAAGTTTATGCTAAGATGTTGCTACTGAACTATCACTAAATTAAATTTAAATTACATTCGGTTCTTCCTGTTTACAATACTCTGTCAAACAAAAATTGTCAATACAAGGCTAATGGGCGAGCTTTTTTCAAAACAGTAATACCTGTGCATACTGTCACAAAACTAAAATAGGCGTGTTTTTTTATCATCGGGATCTGGATCTGGATCTTCTTTTAACACGTGTTACAAAAACAATTTTAGAAAATTTCCCACTATTTTGTTTTTGTATTACGTGTAAAACTTAATCCAGATCCAGATCCCGATGATAATAAAACACGCCTAATGCCTCACTAATAAGCTTTTTTCAAAACAGTGGTGTCTGTGTATACTGCCACGACACTAAAATTTCTCACGAACTGACGTACATATCTGCTTGATCGATTATTTGTAACTGTTTAAGTATTGCATTTACTCATATCATTTAAAACTTTAACATATTCTTGTAATTTTACAACAAAAAAAAATACCAAAACCGTTATAAAACACAGAAGTAACGCTTATAGAAGGAGGACACAAAACTAAAAACTGCTCTCCTGTAAAATATTGAAAAAGCAGATACGTCAGTTCGTGAGAAGAGGGACGATATTAAAGGTAATATCATTAGCGTTTTCATTTGTGTTCAGTTCTGCGCATCCATCGAAATCAGTGGAAAATGGCGAATCCCGTGACCCCCACTCGTTAAACATCAAAATTTTTGTGTTTTCTGTGTTCATTTGTTACTTATTTTTTAGCAAATTCAATTGTTTCAAGCTTTTTAGTGTTTACTAACATTATTTTGTCATGCAAACAACATTCCTTCCTGGTTTTTAGTGTTATTTAAATTATCCTTTTGTGTTTGTTTCCTTCGTTGTTGTTGTAATACAGCGGACGGGGTCACGTAACGCTGCCATCTTGAATTTCTTTGACAGTTCTCATTTCGCACAACATGCGCAAGATAATACCTTAGATATGTGTACTGTGATGAAACTGAACGTCTTAATATTAATTTAAATATTTAATTTAAAATTTTTGTTAATAAATTTTTTGAATGAGATCTTTTAAAGGGATGATTAAAGAATAAAAACCACCAAAAAAAATTAGAATAGCTGCAGTAATTCGAGAGAAAAAAAATAAAACGTGAAAAGAACGAAAATCCCATACAAATTTGTATGGGAAAAGTATGGGGTTAGAGCCACGTGTAAATGGCCTCGTACACAATTTTTGTTGGTCAAATTTTTTTTTTGGGCATACATTTTTGATTGTGGGGGTGTCTGCTGTTTAAAAACGATTTTGGGAAATAACGGACACCCTAATGTATGTATGTACATACATTTAGAAAACTGCTGTTGACATTAGATGTATTGGATAAACTCAAAGTTTCTTTAAATCCAGATTCTTTTAATGCAAACAAAACTTTGCATACACCCAACCTCACACCTACCCCAAATCCTATTGTGCCCAAGCAGGAAGCATACATACCTCACTGTTTATACGCCGGCCGTAATACGTAAGCAAGCAAAAAACAAACACCCCATAAAAAAGTAGTTATAGTATATATCGATTTTCTCAAAAACCAGAAGACATAGAATCATCTAGTTTTCTGTTTTTGATTAAAAATCAATTAGAACAACGAATTTCAGAAAAAAAGTTATATTTAATTTTACTGTTTATCTAAATTACACTCTAAACCTTTTTGTATGCTTTTTTTTGCAAATTTTGAGTTTAAAATTCGTTTTTTTTTTCAAAAACCATGTATAGATTTGACTTATTGGCTTTAAAAAAAGCCAACTTAATTAAGTATTACCGTTATTTTTTAATATTTTTTTTACATTTTTAGTACTTGTTTTATAAAAGTGCCCCTCCCACCCAAACGGGGGGAGATAGACCCCCCCTCCTATAGCAAAAAATGGTTGCATCGAAGCATGGAACTGTTCTACAAAAAAACCGTTTTCATTTCGATGAAAATTGGAACGAAATTCATTTTATCGCATCATCGGGTTTCTGTAACTTTGACAGTCGTTAATTTTATCGACTGGAACAATCGGAATAGAAATCCTGGAAAAATTCGATAAATTGGGTTTCTGTATCTCAGAAAGTCGATAAGTTTTTCATTTTAAATGTCAAAACTTATCGCTGGCCTAAGAGCTGGCGAGTAAGTAAAAAGATACAAAATAAAATAAGATAAAATAAAAAAGATTTAAATTTAAAATGGATCCAACCAAAAAGGTAAATAATAGATAGATAGATATAAATTGTAGACAATTTGATGAATTTATTTACAGGGTGCGTGAACAGTTTAGTATAATTTGGACCATCCTTGGGATCCCCTAGATAGCATATTTATCTTCCTTTAATAATTGCTAATTACTGCAATAAATAACTTCATCCACAAACTGATTCTCGCCTCTGGGAGAGTGTGTTGCCCAGTTGTAGTGACGAACAATGGTTAGTGACAGATTGAACCTAACTTTGCACCCCAATGCATCTTCCGTAGGTACCTTTAAAAAATCTGATCAATCTCTAGAAAAGAGTTGCACTTTCGATATATGTAGGTACTCTCTAGTGGAAAGTAAGCATATGGTTCCTAATGCTCCAACGATGTTCATGGACTCTCCCCACCGGAACTAATAATGGTATTTAAGCGGTTTCGTGCAGGAAGCTCCTTTTTATTCTTGATCTCATTCCTTTTCAGACTAAATCTCAACCAGTTAGAGACAACCTTGTTCCCAGCTTCGTGATATTTCCCAATCAATATTATCCGCTGAACTTCTGGCTCATGTAGAAGTACCCTTATACCCACATGCACCACAGCAGCACGTTTTTAATGAAGCTGCAGATAATATACTCGTATTTAAAGAAAATGCCTATATGCGCTTTTTGCCCGGTGGTAAATCCTCCAACGCAAGTATGACCTAGAAGCCCGTAGAATCGAGGCAATCGCCTTAGGTTGTTGCACCCATACCTTCTCGAAGAAAACGAGGATGCCGTTAGAATGGGGTGATTCCTTCGACACTACATCCACCCAAACAATCTTATCGAAACTCAAAGATACAAAATAATAAAAAACAAGTTATTTTTGTGTTGAGTCAATAAAAAACAGGTTTTGTATTTTTCATTTTTAACAAATTAAGCTAATAGACCGAGAGCCCACAGCAGATTTTGGGTGTGAACAATAGCAAAAAAAGAAGTATAGGCGTCGAAAGCTTCATTAAAAGCTATTAAAATAAAATGCACGACTGGATCGCACGTACTTGCTCTTATGTTCAAGTTGTGTGGAACTTAAGAACTTTAAAAAATATTCAAGTAATAATAGAAAAAGTATAAAAAAGCATTTAAATAGTTCTTTTAATTGTTTAAATAAATAAATATAAATAAATAACTTAGAGCGCAAAAACAAGTATGCCATTTGATTACTTAAAAAAATATCAATATATGCAAAAAAAAAATTTTTAAATCGTTGGAGCCGTTTTCTTAAAAATTAATTTTTTATATATAAAATTTTTGTAACATTTTTCAAAAAAAAATTTGGTATTCCAATTTTGAGAATATATTAATATACATTTAAAACTGAAATTTCAAAACAATTCATTAACCCGTTTTTGAAATATTTAATTTTCAAAAAAAAATTTTGAATCTTTTTTTAAAAATACAAAATTTATTTTTCAAAAATTTTGGTATGCAGTATTATTTATATTCTAACAAAGCTTTTGTGCAAAAAGTTTTATTGAAATCGGATGAACCAAAAATCAAAAAAACCGTTATACGACAGGTAGCGTTAATAAATGTTTTTGGTGATTTTCTTTTTACTTAAAGGTATATCATATCTACAAAAATACACTGATTTTTTTTTATCAAAATCGTTGGAGCCGTTTTTGAGATAAATAAGCTTTTCCTTAACGGTTGTATGGCAAGTACCGTTATTTTTTGAGCTAAAAAAAAAAAATCAAAAAAACCGTTATATGACAGGTAGCGTTAATAAATGTTTTTGGTGATTTTCTTTTTACTTAAAGGTATATCATATCTACAAAAATACACTGATTTTTTTTTATCAAAATCGTTGGAGCCGTTTTTGAGATAAATAAGCTTTTCCTTAACGGTTGTATGGCAAGTACCGTTATTTTTTGAGCTAAAAAAAATTTCCCCTCTGGAGAGTTACAAAATAACCTTAAGTTCAAAATTTGAAGAAAATCGCTTCAGTGGTTTAGGCTGTAGGTTGAGGTACGGACAGACAGACAGACAGACAGAATTGTGCCACCCACTTTTTTCGTGTTCTCTATCATCGTAATGTCATGTTTGATTGTTATCTCGAATTTTTTTTTTTGCACGAATCCAAAACTTGCCCTATAGTACCTACAGTTGCGGTCAAAATAATAGTAGTACAAGTTAAAGAATTGCGTAACTTAAGTTTTGTAAATTTTATATTGCGCTGATAGTAACAAACTGTTGCATTTTGACTTAATAACATTTTCTTAATGAGCGGGTACACATACATTTTTATTTGCAACGGTAATATGACAAATAAGCAACCGTTATTAATCAAAGCTACGAATTCTGTCGGTCAAAATAATAGTAGTGCAACGGTTTATGTGAAGAAATATTATTTTTCTCCCTTATTTCTTAAATTAAACATTTAAAAAAACGTTGGTTTTTGTTTATCCATAACATCTTCATAGTTTTTATGGAAAAATTGGTCATATTTTGCCAGCAATGGGCAGAGGCAAACACCGAACACCGGAATAGCGTGTCTTAGTTAGAAGACTGATATCGAAAGGCAAAACTTATGCGCTGGTTCAATGCCAAGTTTAATGCTCACCAACAATGGTAAGAAAAGTCATTATTTAACTGCCAAAGTCAGAAAATGGCGGGCGGAAGCCGCTTTTGCCACCAAAGTTGATGAAACGAGTCATCAGGCATTTAAAAATCACTCCCGTTACGCCAGCTTCTGAAATTAAAGGCATATTTTGTGTTATTGCCATCAATGAAAAGGTTCGTAGAAAGTCACGAGAACATGTTCAAGCCGCCCACAGCCTGGAGGGGTACCATTGTTGATAAAAAACAATGTAACAAAAAGATTGAAATTCTCAAAAGAACCACTTTGACTGGCCTGCATCAAATCGGAGTAATGTTCTGTGGTCAGACGAGTTCAAGATTGTTTTATATGGTGGAAATTGACCTCATCAATATGTAAGAAGGCCAAAAAACACAGAATATAATCCACGTTTCAAAGCAAAAACACTTAAGCACGGAGGACTCAGCATAATGGTTCGGGCATGTTTTTCCTTCTATGGTGTTTTTCCAATACACCAAATTGAAGGTATCATGGATTTGGAAATCTCTATTAAGATCATCCAGGAAGTAATGCTACTCTATGCTGAAGATGAAAAACCCACTGAAACGTGTCTTTCAGTGAGACAATGACCCAAAGCCTACTAGTAAACTTGCGAAGCAATGATTCCAGGCAAATAGAGTTGATGTGATGGACTGGCCGCACAGTCTCCGGACTTAAATCCCATTGAGAACTTGTTGTGCGATGCAAATAAATATGTTGCTAGTTGCATTCCAACTAACAATATATATAGCCCTTTCGGAAGATATACAGCACTCATGGAGCTCGATAAGCGCAGCAAGGTGTGAAAACCTGATAAACTCGATGCAACGCGGTTGTGCTGCTGTTTTTTTCCAACAAGGGACTTGCGACTAACTGTGAGTTTAAGGTTCAAACCCTCAACTAAATCTTATGATACAAATTTTGCCCTAAATTTCATTTTTTGTGATATTTAAAGGTGTATTATCTGCGCACTATTATTTTTTTTGACCGCTGTTCTTCAAAAGTTCTTCAATAAATTTGAAAATATCTTATAAAATATTATATTTGGAATTTTTTCTTTTTTCGAAAATAAAAGCTTAAAAACACCAATTTGAAAATCACATGGGTATTAATTTGTTAAAAATTAAGGGAGCAACTTTTTTTCAAGTTTGATTTTTTATTAAGGAGTACTACTATTATTTTGACCGCAGCTGTATATCGCAAGTAAAAATCAAAGTCTTGCAGTCCACAACCGGGGCCTTTGCGAGTAATAGTGCATCGAAAAATAAAATGCACGACTGGGTCGCACGTACTTGCTCTTATGTTCAAGACACTGTGAGTTTAAGAAAATTGTATATACAAACATGGAAATTATGAGAGAAAAATGTAGAGAAGCATGAAATACGACATTTAAACTAGCTAAAACAACTCTTTTGACAGTTTGAGGTGAAAAAAGTATGCCATCCTAATTCATGATGGAATATGATTGTATGGGAAAAAAAATTTAAAATCGTTGGAGCGGTTTTTTTTTAAATTAATTTTTTATATATAAAATTCTTAAAACATTTTTAAGAACAAATTTCGGTATGCAGATTTAAACTATATATTTATGTGTATATAAAAACAAAATTTGAAAAAAAATTGTCAACCCGTTTTTGAGATATCGAATTTTCAAATCTTATCTGAAATTTGTATATAAAAAAAATCATTTAAATTCGTTAAGCTGATAACGAGAAAACTCAAAATAAAAAAATACGTTCTATGACAGGTACTACTAATAGTTGCTTTGTGTAAAATTTTATAATTTTTGATGGTAGATCGTACTAATTTTAGTATGTGAAAAAAGTTTAATCAAAATCGTAGGAGTCGTTTTCAAGCAAAAAAATATTTTCCTTTGCGGTTTTTTCACTTTTGTATGGAAGGTACCGTTATTTTTTCATAAATGTGAAATTTTTTCTAAAAATATTTTAGAGAGTTCTAAAAAAGTCTTAAATATCGAGTTTCAAAAAAAATCTATGATGCCGTTTTCGAAATATTTGATTTTCCAAAAAAAAATTTGAAATTTTTTTTAAATTTGCCAAAAAAAAGAAATGTATGGCAGGTTCCGTTATTTTTGGTTCTAAAAAAAAAATGAAAAAAAAACGTGTCGGCAGAATCACCAAAAACCACTATGTACAAAGTTTGAAGAAAATCGATCGAGCCGTTTAGGCTGTAGACGAACAGACAGACAGACAGAATAGTGCCACCCACTTTTTTGGTGTTCTCTATCATCGTAATATCATGTTTGATTGTTATCTCAAAATTTTTTTTTTGCACGAATCCAAAACTTGTCTTATAACTAGTACCTATATAATCGCAAGTAAAAAATATGAATGCAACTTCGAGGATAATCGTGTTAGCCGAAATTGGTTTTCACCGTTTTCATTTCTTGGCGCCCAAGTTATCGTAGTCTTGCCTCCTATTCAGTTTTTTATTTATGTTTGAATCAAAATAGCTCGTTGACAGAACTTCTTTGTTAATAAAGTCGATAACCCTGCCAACAGCCATTCGTTGCAATCATTGTTTCTATTTGATAATTTATCAATTTTAAGTGGAAGTCTGAAAGTACAAGAAACACAAAAAAGCCTTAGAAAGAACTTGGATGAACAAAGGTTTTATTATAAATAATAATCAACAGAAAATATTTTTATTAAATGTGGTTTAAAAATATTAAACTATATAAGTGCTTGTATCGTTCATACCAATAAGTCTTCTTAAGAGTTGGAAACGTGCACGAGATCAACTTTAAGTAAATGAGTTATAACATCACCTGCATCATCAGCATCGCTATAAGCTTTCATTTCCATTATGTTGTTTCCAAATTTGTATACAAGACCGTTATCTTCAGTTCCTTTTAAATATTGTAATGACTTTCACATTTGAGCTATAACGTCTCACATGAGCCAACAAACGGACACAATAGAGCTTACGGTCGCAGTGCAAACATACTCTTATTAGCTATAATTATAGCGACTCTCAAACGAAAGAAGCGCCATCTGCTGCCAAATAAAAGCTTTTGCAAGGGAAATTATTGGAAAATTTCGCCGATGGAAAGCTCTGGAAGTAGGGACCAGAACCTTCTACTACTTTCCAGAGTTTATGAAACAAGTATAAAAAGCACATGTTTGACCGACAGCGACACAGTTTGTTTTTAATCGTGAACGAATAAAGTTGGTTGTAATAAAAATGAAAAGTAAAGTTTGTGAATTAATTTCAGTGGTCAATAATAAATCGTTTTGTTTGTAGTAAGAAAAGTAAAGTGTTTTATTTTGTAAAATAACTAAGTGGACGTTTTGAATAAAGTAAATAAGTTTTATTAACGAACCTGAGAAAATATTACAATATCTTAGAATTCTTTTTACTGCATTGAATGTATTTTTGTATTGTTTTCAAGATATCTGCTTACATAATCCACAGCAAAGCAAAGTTCCTATGACTAAGTACATCAGGCTGCCAAGGCCAACCACTTATCGATATGGAACTTTTTCCAACAAAGCATCGGCCTTTCCTGGATGATCAGCTAGGTTTAATGATATTTAATGATGCGTTTGCGTCACCTCACATGGTGTAGATACTGGATTTACGTTTTCCATTTTGAACTTTTTTAGGGCTTGTTTCACATTCTCTGATTAAAGTTTCAATTAAGCTACTTTGAACTTATTCGTCAATTAACAAACTCATTTACGTTTCACAATATCTGAATAGGTCTAAGTAGCAATAAAAGTTCTGAATATTTTACTGGCCAGATGAAGTGCTGATTAGCAAATGTAACTGGCAATTAAAACAATCATAACTGTCACTCTAGCCGTTAAAACAAATTAATATAATCGTTTGGAGTTATAATGGATATTTTTGAAACATTGCATTGGAGGACGAATTTGATGATTTTTGTGATAGTATGATGGAGACAAGAAGAGATCGTGTATTTCGCTTAAGACCAAATTACATGGAGACTCTGGATGATATCGATTTCAGAATGCGTTTTAGACTCAAGAAAGAAGCTGTGTTATTTATATTCTCATTAATACGGCATGAAATCTCCTCTACCACACAAAGGTTATCTTTTAAAACAATTTTAATAATTAAATAGCATTTTTAATATAATTCCAGAAATAATGCAATAGAGCCAATGAATTGTCTCCTGTTAACTTTGAGGTATTATGCTACTGGAAGTTTTCTTTCAGTGGTAGGTGATTTCACGGGCGTAAGCAAAGCTTCTGCAAGCCGTATTGTGAAAAAAGTTTCAATGGCAATTGCAAGGCTACGTGAAAGGTTTGTCAACTTCCCTACAGATACTTCAGAGCTTCAGAAAGAATTTTATGAAATTGCGAAATTTCCAAGACTTATTGGTGCAATTGATTGCACTCATGTACCTATTAAATGCCCAGGTGAATGTTTGTATTTAATTTTATTTGTATCTATAATTCAGTTCATGTTTATAAGGTGGAGATAACGCAGAAGACTTCAGAAATAGAAAATCACAGTTTTCTTTCAATGTACAAACTGTAGTTAGTGCCAAACTCAAAATATTGGACGTTGTAGCTAGATGGCCAGGTTCTTGTCATAACCAAACTATTTTCAATAATTCATTTATAAAATACAGGCTTCAAAACATGGAGTTTGCTAACTGCTTCATTGTTGGTTACAAAGGATGTGAAAATACCTCGTATCTTTTAACACCACTTCAAAAACCGGTGACACCAGCTGAGCATTTATGTAATGAATCACAAATAAGGAGTAGAAACGTGGTGGAACGTACATATGGTGTACCTATGGAAAAACAGATTTCCTGTTTTATCGAAGAAAGTTTTACTTCACGTTTCAAGAGTAGGGGGAAGGCGGGAGACTTGAGCCACTTTTTGTAAAATTGTTGATAAAAACTTGTCTATTTATCTCAGCCGCATGAAAGATACATGTCTATAAAGCTACACTTATCTATTTTGAAACTAGTTAAATTGGCTTCAAATATATGCAATCGGTTACAACCCAGGGCAAATTGTTTGAAGAAGGATTTTTGGCTCAAGTCTCCCGCCCCCTACGGGAGACTTGAACATCCCCTGGGGGAGACTTGAACATACCCAAATTGAACGAGTTAACAATACAAAAAATGAGATCACCGTCTATGATTTTCATAAAACTCAATTGTTACTATATATACGTAAAGTATTATTTGCTAAGAAAAATGTTTTAAAAATTTATACACGAAAATATTGATGCAAAACTAAAAACAACCGTAAAAACCGTAACAAACGAAAATAAATACACAACTTAAATAAACCCCTCCTTGGGAAATACAGTAAGAAGATTGTAATATTTCTTAAACATAATTTGAGCATTGTTATCCTTTAATTTCCCCTTCTGCGGTAGTTTTTTTGACTTTTTTTTGGTTTTGCTCCTCTCTTCGTATGATCAAGTCTCCCTACAATAATAGGTTCAAGTCTCCCGTTCGCGCTTTTTGAGACAAAAGAGATTATAAATTCTGTTACGTAAACTGTTGCATTATTTTGCACGGGTATTTACAAAAACAATTATTCAAGGAATAAGATCATACTAAATTTTTTAATTAACTACGAGTCAAGCAAAAGTTATGCAATGAAAAGAAAACAAAAATTGTTTAACTTTTCTTAGCGAAAAATGCATTTACTCGTCCAGGAACCAAAATGAAATGTTGATCCAGAAACTTTTTTATGAGCAAATAGAAGGTCATATTCTGCTTCGGATATACAAACACGTCTAGAATTTAAGGGTAGTCTGAGTGAAATATTGCGAGTGGCTCATGTCTCCCGTATGGTCAAGTCTCCCGTTTTCCCCCTACAACCATTAATAGTTGCGTGCAGTACTACACAATATTGCAATTGATACGAACGATCAACATTTTGAAGACAGCATATATGATAGTGAAGAATATGAACCAGTAGCAAATAGCGAAGTCGTTTCAGATTCTACTGTACGAACAAATTTAATAAGTGATTATTTTGTTTCATTATTATTACAATAGATGTTTTATTCAAAATAAATGCATGCATAATGTGTATGCAGTTGAATATAATTTTAAAGTATTAACATATACATATTTAAATAGTTGCATACTTTTTTTTTAAGTATTCTTTTTCTAAAATCCACATTTCTCGTTTGTGGTTTCTTTCTTCTTCTTCAAAAAGTCGTTGGTTTCTCTTATCTTCAAGTTCTTCCTGCAAAATTAGTTTTTGTATTGCAGCAATTTCCAATTTTGACTCTGCCACTCGCTCAAACGGTTTTTTAGGCTTCGGGTTAGCTGAAACAAAAATAGTCAAAAAGTAATTTAATTTATCATTGCAGATGAACCCTTTGTACGATTACAATATTCGTATCAAAAACTCACATAAAGAAGGATGTTTTTTCGAACGAAGAACTTTTGGCTTCCACTGAGCCCATTTATGTTCTTTCTATATATTGTCAGTGTCCGTACTTAAATGTTCAGCAATTTCCACTATTTGATTCAAAACATTGCCTATAATTTAAAATAATCCTGTCAACACGTTGTCTAGGGTGCAATCTACATTATATTCTACTTGTACATACATGATGAGTCAATACCCAGGGATGATTTTTCGTGCATTACTTCCAATTTCAATCAATTTCTTTTATTGAACACAATATATACAATCTGGCTTATAACTAACATGATACTATGATAAATTAACATTTGTTGGCACATAGGAGGCCTAACGTTATACAATGTCTTAAGTTTAACAAATTATAGATATATATAAATTACATGTCAAAAAATTTAAATTAAAAGTCGGCTGACTTAATCGTCCTCAGGGTGTTCATTCCCGGTTGTCAATGGTGTTTTTGGTGTAGGTTGGGGGAAGTGTTGATTTTTAGCCACGGTAGAAGGCTGACCTAATGTCAGCGTAGAACGAGACTGCTTCCTCGTTGTCCATGATTATGTTGTCATCAAGAGTTTCCATTACACTGAGGTACCTTGGCTCCGGATGTCATTGTTCAGTGGTCATTCTTCTCATTAGCTGATTCGGGTGGTCGATGATGTTCCGTACTATAGTCTCTTCGCTGAAAGGACTAGGTATTTGTCCAGCGGGACTATGTTGGCTTCAGAATAGAGATGTTCGTTCCTGTAGTGTTTCCGCCGCTGCCGGTCAAAGTACAGTCCGGTGCAAATTCTGAGAATCTTCCTTTCGAATACTTGAAGCTCCTTCATGGCTGTCTTCGAGATTGAAAACGTGCATTACTTCCTCTGTCTTCCCATTTGCTAAGATTTCCTCAGCTTCCTTTAAAATTTCGTTAACTGCATCTCAAATAGAACAAAAAAAAAATAATGAAAAGAAATATGTATTTGTAGTATGTAAAGAAGGCATACCATCTAAATTGTCATCGTTTAAATTATTATTTTCTTGTGTGCCATTGTTTGAATATTCTTGTTCTGAAGGTTTTTTCTTCGTTGTAGCTGTATTTGAAAATAAAATTATATAGTGTTATAACATTTCTAAAGGTCCGTATTTCAATATTGCTCCTTACCTTCTCCGCTCTTGACAATATCAGAATCAAAAGTACTTTCAGTTCCCTCAACGGACAACAAAATCATACTTTTAATTTTTTCTTGATTTGTTGAGAGAACTGGACTAACGTTGGGGCCACCTCCAGTTTTATACATTTCAGCACGAATTAAAGCTGATTTTTTTCTCGTTTCTCGCTTAAGAGCATCATACTTAATTTTTAAAATTTTTTTCATTTCGGTAGTGTACCCCGCTTGAATAGTTAAAGGATCTTTCAATATTTTTCCAGCATATTTCTTTTTCCTGCCACGTAACCGCATCACTTTTTATATTTTCTATAATGCTTTTATTATCGCTGACAAGTCTGATTAAAATATCAGTTTCTTCCCTTGAGAAATTGGTACTTCTTCCTCGTTTTTGAGACATTTTTAACCAATTTACGTATGTTTATTCGGAAGATACACGATTAAAAGCTCACGATTTGTGGATTATAATTCAAAATTTGTTGAATATTTTGAACCGTCAAAACTATTTTGTCTGGAAAACTGGAATAACTTACGAGTAACTAATTGACACATAATTTTATTATTTCTAAAATTGTGAAACGTAAAGTAACTTAATGGGGGGATTTAATTTGAGGATAATTTAATTGCCGAATAACAAATCAGAACTTTACTCAGACATTGTGAAACAAACACTTCGTATTCTTGTCGTGTATGTTCAATGTTCATTGATTAACCATAATAGATTCATTTAGCAAGTTTAATTTTCCCCCGTTTTTTGACAGAGCAGGAAAATAAAAAATAAACACATTTGTTAGTAAAAAAAACAAAATGTAATTTAATATAAATCTACACTTTTTTATTTTTTATTGATCGTGACAGCTGTTTCGGTGGCACAGCACTTTCTTCAGACGAAGCTTTCAAACTGACGATGACGATTAAAAATATAAACAGAATTCTTCACATAGAATTAAAAAAAACTCTGTTTCTTTTCTTCTAATGTAATTTACTGCGACAAAAAATAACTGAGTAAGCGAATCCAAAAAATTTCAGTCTCAGTTTTTAAGGGGAAAAGTGAGCAATTTTTCAGAGGAATCATGTTTATGTTTCTGAGCCCTCTCAGTCCTCTGAGGTCTCAGAAATATAAACTGATGGCTAATTAACATCCCGATAAATTTGCAGATCAAGATGACATTAAACATCTCCAAACGCTATCAGAAAATGCTCTTCCAGATAACTCAATAACTCCTTTGGCATAGACCTCATCAGTTGCAGCAATCAATCCATCATCAATATAAATAGAATTATTTTCTTTTAGCCCTTCTAATTGGTAAAAATGCATGAATCGGCTTTGTCGACTTCAAACCCATATAGTTATAGAAAATGTGAAAATTTTTGGTTCCAGCACCGCGAAGCTTGTTTTAAAGCGTAAAGACTTTTTTGCAATTTATATACCCTACTTGTTCCGTCTTGATATTCTTCTAAGTCACCGTATACAAAAAAGCAGTTTTCACATCAAATTGCTTTAGTATACTTTTTTCGATTACAGAAAAGTTCTGATAGAGTCAAACAGTACAGTCGGACTTAAAGACTCGTTAAAATCAATACCATTCTTTTGTTTATAACCTTTGGCAGCTAATCTTGCTTTGAACCTTTCGATTTTTCCACCAACCCCATCCCATATTTGATTTCAAAAACCCAACGATTTATTGGTAATTTATCATGTGGAAGTTCGGCTAGATCCCAAGTTTGATTTTGCTTCAACGATTGAATTTGATCATCCATCGCCTCTTGCCATTTGTTTTCTGTTATACCTATGAACCAAAGCCTTTGATCAGAAAACCCTTAAATGACCATTCCTTGGATGTTTGCCACACCACAACTAAAAGGAGATTTTTCTGAATTACTACTTTTCCCAGTTCTATGGAATATATGTATATTGCCGTGTTAACGGCTTCTGCCCATGTAGTTCTAAATTCAAATTTTTTGCGTGAAGCGTAGTACGCGCTGCCTCAACAATTATTCGCATTTCTTGTTCCGCACATCCGTTTTGCTCAGGGGGCCAATTCTGGTTATCCTATTTTACCTGTACCATTGTATATAAATTCTATAGTATTCTCATGAAGAAAAAAAACTCGTGGCCATCTATGCATCCAAATGTAATCCTAATTTTTGTTAAGGGATCTCGGTAAGGCGATCACAGCGAACCTATCGACCAAATGTCAACCTACAAAATCGTGTTTCATGAATATACTATAGAGTGGATATACAATGCCTGTACTATAATTACTTGAATATTTTTTAAAGTTCTTAAGTTCCACTCAACTTGAACATAAGAGCAAGTACGTGCGATCAAGTCGTGCATTTTATTTACATTGGACACAGTTATTCATGAACTAAATTAACCCAGTCGTTTTTAAGCCATAAAAATTTTTCTTATATAACACTATAACAGTTTTATGAAAGATACAGTTATTTTTGGAGCTAAAGACATAAATGTTCGCTCTAGCCAAACCTTAATAAGTTGAGTCCCAAGTTTGAAGAGAATCTATTCAAGGGCTTAAGCTTGATCGAAGTACAGAACAGTTTTGTGTTACGAAAGTCTTATGATAATGTGGGTTTTTAATGTTTTTTTAGGGAAATTTCACAATATTTTGTAAATATTGACGCTTACCATCAGCGTGTGCAGTTGACATAAAACAAATTGTCGCCTTACAGAGAAAAAAAGTTAACTCCTTTTCAATTAAAAAAATTCTCATCCAAGTGTGTTCAGAATTTTGAATTTACTCTCGTTGTTACTAAAGTTCAGTGAAATTGAAAAGATTTTAAAGATTTTTGAGTTTAATAACCATCTATAACACAACTCAACAAAATAAAAAAATATTTTTGTGCCTGGGTTTACTTCATGATTTTTGTATTCGTCATGCTCCAAAATGATGGAAAAATACCCACATCCCCGCTAAAGTTTGCTTTTGTAGAGTGAGTAGTCAAAATACAGTTACCATAGTTTTCATAGAAATAATAAATCTTTGTTGCATAGATGTTTGGGCTTAATGATCTTTTTTGAAATAATGCAATTAATTAAAAAACTAATTCATTCTTTCCCAACGTTTCTCCGGTTTCTTTCCGGCTTCATCAGGGGTTAAAAATTTATTAATTCTTAAAAAAAACAGAATACATGTTTGTGAAAGTTAATAAGGTTACAATTTGAAGGAAATGAAATTTTGAATAATTAAAAAGATTATTGTTAAACTTACTTTTTAAACTTGGATATAATTTACATAGTTATTTTTAAAGAAAGTTTAATTAATAAAGCACTGAACTTTGAAAATAAATGAGTTAAATTAATTTTATAAAAATAAATTAACAGTGAACATTGACAGAACTACTGGCAAACAAAATTTTTAAACTATGTCACAATTAGGTTATGGCAACACTATAAATGGCGCTTATGTCATCAATGTCCTCTTTGTGATTCATCGTCTTTTCTATTTTTTGTTGGATTCGGAGACTTTCCAGAGTGAATCGAGTGTTCATTCGTCGTTCCTTGTCCAATATTCTGACATTGTCAAAATCCGCGGTGTGGTCATGATCTAGCATATGTTGTGAGAGTGCTGTAGCTGTCTTCTTTTTTCTAATGTCCGCTTCATGTTCTGACAATCTCACTCCTAATGCGCGTTTTGTGGTTCCAATATATATTTGTTGGCAGTCTTCGTTTGATTTACCTTTGCATGGTATTTCATACACGACGTCATGTTGCTCTGTTATTTTTATAGGTGGTTTGGTGTTGGTGAATATTGCATTGAGTGTGAAGTTGGGTTTGTGTGCGAATGTTGTTTTTTCTCGATTGATTTCTATTGTTTTGGTTAGGGAGAGGTTATCAGTTAGGAGGGGGATGTAAGTAAGAGAGAAGTATCTAGGGTTGCCAGGTTTTGCTTTTGTTGTCTGTGAATTATTTTTATTTTGTTTTTGAAGCAATTTGTCACCAACAATTTCGTTAATTATTCGATTAGGAAAATTATTCATTTGAAGTAGTGTCTTTGTTTTTGTTATATTTTCCTCATGATAATTAATATCGCTAGTGTCTAATACTTTGTTAACCAGATTTTTAGCCGTGTTGATTTTGTATTTCATAGGTTGGCAAGACATAAAATTAATTATTCTACCTAAATCTTTGATTTTATATTTTTCTTAAAAGAGGAGAGCCATTTGGTATCTCTAGTCTAGAGTATATTTGTCACAAACTACACACTTTTTATTTTGAAATTTAAGGACGTTAAAATGTTATTAATAATGTTTTAAAGTGATGCTAATGGATATTGCTAAAAATGTGGTTATTTTATAAAAATTCTTATTATTATCATTTTTGAAAATATGTTAAAAAACATAAAAGACATATGCAGGATGTCTCTAAGATTGAATACTCTGCACGATCATTAAGGCGCCAGTCATAGCTATCATTGAAACTCATCATTGAAAATTTTAATGATTGATTTTGAGACGTTTAGGAGGCAAAATCATTTATTATTTTGATAGACGATCAAAGCTTAGGACTTAATTAATATTTCTAGTCAAAAAAAAAAATTCAAAAAGGCCCAACTTTCCACAAAAATTGACTTTTAATTTTTCAATGATCATTGGTAAGGTAGTTCAATCATTGAAATAAGAAAAGTCTTTTTATGTGGAAAGTTGGGCCTATTTGAAAATTTTTTTTCGCTAAAAATATTAATTAGGTCTTTAGCTTTATTTTTCCATCAAAAGAATAAATGATTTTACTTCCTAAACGTCTCAAAATCAATCATTAAAATTTTCAATGATGAGTTTCAATGATAGCTATAACTGGCACCTTAGAAAAAAATAATGATGGGAAATTATTCTATAGGTTTAATTTTAGAATAGCACATTCCAAAATCAGTGTGTTTGTTGATAAAAATTACCGTTTTAATGTTGGTATCAAACATTAAACAAAAAAATGAAAAAAAGTGAAAAAAAGGAGGTTTTGTAGTTTTCAATTTTATCAAAAACTAAAAAACATGCAACCATCTGGTTTGTAAACTTTCATTTAAAATTGGTAAAAGCATTGAATTATAAAATCAAAAAACTAACTTTTTTCACGTAAAATTAAGAACATTTAGTTTTAATCAAAATAATAATAATATTTTTTTCTTCAGAATTCTGAGTTTGAAAATAAATTTAAAAAAAACCGTTCATGGAAAAGACTTATTTTAAAATTTATAGGTATCAAAGAACGGAGTTAAAAATTAAAAAAAAAAAATTACCATGATCTTTTTGGTATTGCCGTTGTTTTTAATATTTGTTTTCTAGTTTAAGTAACTTTTTAAAGAAAATTACCCCTCCTGCATAAACAGGAGAACATAGATACCCCCTCTTATATATTTTTTTGGTTCGAACCAGCCTACACGCTCTAGCGTTTTGGTGTATCTTAGTCTTATATCTTAAAATATCTTTTGTAATTGTTTCTATCATAGCACATTATCATGAATTAATCAAATAATGTGCTCCTGACTAAAAAAACAAACTTTTTCAAACAAGCCTTTTTTTATTTAATAAGTAATATGTAAGGAATAAGAAAATCATATGCAGAACCCAGGCACAAAAATTTGTGTTGACCAGTGTAATTATAAAACAAAAATGTGAATTTAGCCACTTTTCACTTTAAACGACTAAGCTGACGAAATATGCAAGCCTCTTCGAGCTGCAAAAATGTTTTTATTTTTATTCATTCCGGTATGCTTAGGTAGATTAATGTTCTGTTACAACTCGCAGTTCTTAATTCTGTTTTTTGAAATTCTGCAATATATGAAAAAAGTGGGTTAGAAAATTTTTCATTATTTGTAGAATTTTCTAAAAAGGAATTATCAAAAACAGAATTTCGAAAAGCAGAAATTTAAAAAGCAGAATTTTGAAAACAGAATTTTCTCAGGCAGAATTTTGACCACAACCCAATTTTTTTTATTAATTTAACTAATCTTATTTTTCTCAAAAACAGCTCAACAACAATGATTTTTGGTTTTCCTGAAAACTTTGTGACTGACTTTAGTCAAAATTCAAAAGAAAAAGTTCAAAAAGTAGGTATTTTGAACCAAAATTTTCAAAAAAGGATTTTTTGGATTTTTAAAGTAAATTTCAATTTTTTAAGTATAAATAATATTAAAATTGGCAAAAAATATTTTCCCACAAAAAAAAAATCTAATTGTTTTTTTTTGAAAATTCGATTGGGTTGATATTTTTTTTGAAAGTTTAATTTTTATGTGTACCTATATTAATAAAAAACTTTAAATTTGCATACTAAAATTTTCCTTAAGAATGTTTTGAAAATTTTATATATAGTATTTTTGTTTTTAAAAAGAAAACAATAGGCCTTAAACTAAACTTTCCATCATTCCGAAGATGTTAGATTGTCTCGTTAAAGACCTTATAAAAGGACATGTATGTAATTCTCAACATGGATTTTCGAAGGGTAGATCTACTGTTTCGAACTTGGTGGAGTTTACGAATTTTTGTATAAACTGTAATAACTTTCCATATTTGAACTATAACGACTCCGAAGGAAGGGAAATTATTGGGAAATTTCCCCTATGGAAAGCTCTGGAAGCAGAGACTAGAACGTTCTCCTTATTTCCAGAGTTTGGAAAACAAGTATAAAAGGCACATGTTTGAACGGCAGCGGTACAGTTTGTTTTTAATCGTGAATGAATAAAGTTGGTTGTAATAAAAGTGAAAAGTAAAGTTTGTGAACTAATTCAGTGGTGAATAATAAATCGTTTGTTTGTTGTAAGAAAAGTAAAGTGTTTTATTTTGCGAAATAAATAAGTGGACGTTTTGAATAAAGTAAATAAGTTGTATTAACGAACCTGAGAAAATATTACATTGGTGTTAGAAGTGGAATAAAACTTAATTTATCTGTGCACTCAGTAAATTTATTGTGTGAAAAATAAAAAAACAAAAAAAAAAAAAAGACAATGGGTAAATCTTTGAATGATTTAAATGTAGTGGAACTCAAGGCAGAACTGAATAAGCGAGGTCTCCCTACTGCTGGAACAAAGAATGATCTTATAATTCGTCTGCAAGAAGATTTAAGAAGATGTGGAAAAAACCCGGACACGTTTATATTCGATATTGAAATGGAAGAACAGCAAGAACAAGTAAGTACATCGGGCATGACCAATATGCTGTCTCAGCTGCTCGCAAAATTTGAAGAACAAAAGAATCTTCTAGAACAGCAAAGCCAAGAACAACGTAATGAACAAAAGAATCTCCTCGAACGTTTCGAACAACAAAGTCAAGAGCAGAAGAATCTTCTAGAACAACAAAGCCAAGAACAAAAGTGTCTACTGGAAAAACAGACAAATATGCTAGAATGTAAGTTAGATGCCTTTGACAATAGAATTATTGCCCTTGACGAGCGTGTCGATAAACAATTTTCTTCTATCGATAAACAATTGTTAACTGTCGATCAACAATTGTCTAATGTCGATAAGCAATTGTCGACAGTAGAATCAAAGTTCGAACAAGTGGAAGATAAAATCGAATTCATTACTAAGGAATTGGACAAAGTAAGAAAAATGAAGGTTCGAGAAAGTTCTGGTGACTGTCCTAGGAGAAAGGAGATGCATCCCCCAACCTTCGATGGACAAACTTCTTGGTCAATCTACAAGAAGCAGTTTGAAGCAGCCGCAGCAACAAATGGCTGGGATGAGGAGGACAAATACATAGCTCTGACGCTTGCCCTCAGAGGAACTGCTGCTGAACTGCTGCAAACCATACCAGCAGATAAGAGTGGCAACTTCAGTGCTCTTGTTCAGGCCATTGACAAACGCTTTGGAGATGGCCATATGCAAGAAGTCTTCCGTGTTCAACTCAATACTAGAATCCAAAAGAGGGGAGAAACTCTGCAACAGCTTCAAGCAGACATCGAACGATTGGCACATCTGGCATATCCAGCTGCAGGAGATGAAATCATCAACCAATTCGCAACAGAAGCCTTTGTCCGTGCTGTATCTGACATCAACCTTCAGCGAGCAATTCGAACGGCTGGAAAACGCACACTCCCTGAAGCATTGGCGTTCGCCCTGACTATGGAAGCAGCAGAACAGGCTTATCAAGGAGTTCATCGGGTAAGAGAACTAGAAATTGAGGAATGTTCTTGCCAGAGAACTGCATTCCAAAGGAACCAGCGAGATGGACCTGCTCGATGCTGGAATTGTAACAAGACCGGACATCTTCAACGCCAGTGCAGATTGCCACCTAGAAGACCTACATGTCAACATTGTGGAAGCAGAAACTTTAACAACAACAATGTCAATACTCCTACTCGCCCCGTTTCTCAACCGGGGAAACGAGTAAGAACCAACTTCGAGGGGCAGAAGCTGGTTTCTGGTATCGATGGCCCCAGAACCACCATCCAGGTCTCACAGACGAAACGAAACAACAAAAGTCTGACTGTGGAGGCAACACTAAACGGCAAGAAGCAAGTGGCTACGATCGACACCGGTGCCACTGCCTCCATTGTTCGAAAGGACTTGGTGAAGATGACGTGGCTGCATAACACCAACGCCTACCGTCTGAAAACAGCAACAGGAGAGGCAGCCAGAGTGTACGGGGAGGTTCGTCTAACGATCCGTTTGGCAGAACTAGAGTTTTCACATCTGTTTCTGGTAGCAGATATATGTGACGAGTGCATCGTTGGAATCGACTTCATGAAAGAGCATGGAGTAATTCTTGATATCGGGAAGCAAGTTCTTAAGTACCAAAATGTGGAAATTCCTATGGTTTATGGCAACGAAAACTCATCAACACTAAGGACCGTCATTAAGGAAGATATTTGCCTGCCACCTTCTTCAGAAGTGTTCGTTTGGACGAAAATAAAGGGTGATTTGGGTAGCCATCGATATCTAATGGTGGAACCAGACTCTGAGCAGTCTTCCCAAAACATCATCCTTGGGAAGACACTTGTGGAACCAAAGAACAACATGGTGCCTGTACGCATACTCAACATCAAACCGTACGAAGTCAAGCTTAGAAAAGGAGAAGTTGTTGGAAGGTGTGAATCCGTATCCGCAATAACTAAAATTATAGAAGCTGACACACACAAATCTGTGGACCCTGGGAAAGTGAACTCTATGAAGGCAAAAATTCTGAAGTCATCCAAATTAAATGAACGTCAGCTAAGTGTTGCTGGAAGCCTCCTTCACGAGTACGCTGATATACTATCGTCACCCAGTGGGCAGTATGGTCGAACAAAACTGGTGCAGCATCGAATCGACACAGGAGACGCGAGACCTATTCGACAACCAGCAAGACGTCTCCCATTAGCCAAACAAACCGAAGTTGCAGAGATGATATCGACAATGAAGAGAGATGGGCTAATCGAAAACTCTAAAAGTCCTTGGGCATCCCCAGTTGTTCTTGTCAAAAAGAAGGACGGAAGTACTCGATTTTGTGTGGACTATCGGAGGCTGAACGATGTGACAAAGAAAGACAGCTACCCTCTGCCAAGAATTAGCGATACTCTGGATGCGATGGAAGGAGCTGAATGGTTCTCAACATTGGACTTAAAGAGTGGCTACTGGCAGGTAGAAATCCATCCAGAAGATCGAGAAAAGACGG
Source organism: Dasysyrphus tricinctus (assembly GCA_963921185.1). Lineage (NCBI taxonomy): Eukaryota > Metazoa > Arthropoda > Insecta > Diptera > Syrphidae > Dasysyrphus > Dasysyrphus tricinctus. The sequence continues at coordinate 130,678,215 of OY992533.1, forward strand.
CTTTCTCCACAGGAAATGGTCTGTGGCAATTTAAAGTGATGCCTTTCGGACTATGCAACGCTCCGGCAACATTTGAGCGTTTGATGGAGTGCGTTTTACAAGGACTTACTTGGAAATCTTGCCTAGTCTATTTGGACGATGTCATCGTTTATGGTAAGACATTTGATGAGCATTGTGGAAACCTTAAGGCCGTCTTCCAGAGGCTTCGAGAAGCAAACTTGAAATTGAATCCAGACAAGTGCGAATTTTTTAAGTCTGAGGTAAAATACTTGGGACATATCATCTCTTCCCAAGGAGTGAAGACTGATCCTGAAAAAGTTGACACTGTAAAGAATTGGCCAACACCACAGGATAAACATCAACTCCGAAGCTTTCTTGGTCTAGCCACGTACTATCGACGATTTGTGAAGGATTTTGCTGGAATCGCGAAAAGTTTGCACCAGCTAACAGAGAAAGGCAAACCATTCAAATGGTCAAGCGAGTGCGAGAAAAGCTTCCGGGAACTTAAGCAGCGCCTATGCAATACGCCAGTTTTGGCCTATCCGACACCAGGGAAACCTTTCATCATTGACGCTGACGCGAGTAACGTGGGAATTGGAGCCGTACTCTCACAAGTTCACGAAGGAGAAGAGAAGGTTGTCGCCTACTACAGCAAGGTACTCTCAAAGCCAGAAAGAAACTACTGTGTGACCAGAAGAGAACTTTTAGCTCTAATATCGGCTACAAAACACTTCCATAAGTACATCTATGGACAGAAGTTCCTTCTTCGAACAGACCATGGCGCACTCAATTGGCTTTTGAACTTCAAAAATCCAGAAGGTCAAGTAGCGAGGTGGATCGAGAGATTGCAGACATACGACTACCAGATCCAACATCGAAGAGGAAGGTTGCACTCAAATGCAGATGCCTTATCTCGGAGACCATGCAAACCGGACTGCAAGCACTGCACACGTCAGGAAGAAAAGGAAGCTGCTGCTATCCAGCGATTAAGAGCTGATCCCATTTACGGTTGGAGTAACGAAGAACTGAGGACTGCCCAACAAGAAGACTCGGATATCGAGCCTATTCTTGCGTGGAAGGAACACCAAGAGAAACCAGAATGGGGTGACATCTCCGATAGAAGTCCAACTCTTAAAGCGTATTGGGCACAATGGGACTCACTTCATGTACAAGAAGGAATACTAAGACGAAAGTGGGAATCCACAGACGGCAAATCTTATGTGATGCAGCTAGTCGTACCTCGTTCCAAGGTTAATGATGTTCTTCAAGAGATGCATGAAGGAGCTTCCGGAGGACATTTGGGGGTGAATAAGACACTGGAAAAGGTAAGGCAGCGATTCTACTGGCTACATGCAAGGGAAGACGTCGAAAAATGGTGCCGAAAATGTGATACTTGTGCTGCAAGTAGGGGACCAGGCAGAAAAGTCCAGAGTAGAATGCAGCAGTATAATGTGGGAACGCCTTTTGAGAGGATTGCAATAGACGTTGCAGGCCCTTTTCCAGAAACCGAAAACGGAAACCGATACATCCTGGTAGTAATGGACTACTTCAGCAAGTGGCCTGAGGCATTTGCCATCCCAAACCAGGAAACCAAAACAGTTGCGGATCAGATTGTTTTCAACTGGGTTAGCAGGTTTGGTGTACCTATGGAACTCCATTCAGATCAAGGGAGGAACTTCGAGTCCAAGATCTTTCAGGAGGTTTGTACACTCCTTGGCATTAAGAAGACGAGGACAACACCGCTTCACCCACAATCTGATGGGATGGTTGAACGATTCAACCGAACCCTTAAAGAACACCTTTCCAAAGTTGTAAGCGACAACCAACGAGACTGGGATCGGCATATTCCATTATTCTTGATGGCCTATCGAAGTGCGGTACATAGCTCAACAGGACATACACCATCAGAAATCCTGCTCGGGAGCTCAATACGACTACCAAGCGAAATCAAATTTGGATGTTATACAAGAGAGCCACAAGGAATAGATGACTACGTGGACAACCTCAAAGAAAAGCTAGTTGACATTCACGAAAGGACGAGGGCAAATATAAAGCTGTCGAGTGATCGGATGAAAACAAGATACGACGCAAAAGCCACAACGACAGGATTCCAAGTGGGAGACCTTGTGTGGTTTTATAATCCCCACCGTCGGAAGGGACTCTCACCGAAGCTTCAACAAAATTGGGAAGGCCCTTATACTGTCGTAACACGAATAAACGATGTCGTCTACCGCATTCAGAGAGGATTAAGAGGCAAACTAAAAGTAGTTCACAGCGACCGTTTGCATCATTATAATGGTGATGGAAGTGATGGATTTGCTCGGGACGATCAATCCTAAGAGGGGGGCAGTGTAATAACTTTCCATATTTGAACTATAACGACTCCGAAATGCAAGCAAACGGACACAATAAAGCTTACGGTCGCAGTGCAAACATTCCCTTATTAGCAATAATTATAGCAACTCTCAAACGAAGGAAGCGCCATCTGCCGGATTATAGCAGATTTACCAGCTGTCAAATGAAAGCTTTTGGAAGGGAAATTATTGGGAAATTTCCCCTATGGAAAGCTCTGGAAGCAGAGACTAGAACGTTCTCCTTATTTCCAGAGTTTGGAAAACAAGTATAAAAGGCACATGTTTGAACGGCAGCGGTACAGTTTGTTTTTAATCGTGAATGAATAAAGTTGGTTGTAATAAAAGTGAAAAGTAAAGTTTGTGAACTAATTCAGTGGTGAATAATAAATCGTTTGTTTGTTGTAAGAAAAGTAAAGTGTTTTATTTTGCGAAATAAATAAGTGGACGTTTTGAATAAAGTAAATAAGTTTTATTAACGAACCTGAGAAAATATTACAAAACTCTCTTGAAAAAAAATAAACAAGTTAATGCAGTATACACTGATTTTACAAAGGCATTCAGCAGAGTTAATTTAAAAATTCTCTTGATAAAGCTAGAGAAGTATGGTTCGTGGTGCGTTACTGAGCTGAGCTGCAATTTTTTTGTTGCATGTAAACGATGTTCCTAATAGCTTAAAATTCTGCAAATGTCTTATATTTGCTGATGATATAAAGTTTTTTGCCGTAATCTCCAGCGTAAATGATTGCTTATTATTTCTAAATGATCTAGATGTTTTTTGTAGGTGGTGCACCCTTAATTACTTAAAATTAAATGTTAATAAATGTGCTTCAATATCATATTATACATAGGTCCTTATATCAGATAGTTCGTCAAAATAATGTCACACGTAAAGTTGTTCTGATGTAAGAATTCTGGTGTTACGTTTGACGAAAAGTTAACCTTTAAGCTTCATATTAACTCGATTATTTCTAAAGCTAGTTCAATGCTGGGATTTTTATAAAGGAATTCGTCAGAGTTTAAAGATCCTGCAGACGAAGCTGCAGACGTAACTGGACAAGTTGGCCAACTTTTAACTTTTGCTTGCAACTTTTTTCCCGTTTCATCATTTCGAGCGTATCCGAGTATTTACTTGGGGGTTGAAGTGAGTTTCACACTCATTTCAGCCTCTCACAAAGCCGTAAAGTAATTTTAGCTCCTTTTTCATCATTATTCATTTTAGTTTTTGTTTTTATTTTTATTTTCGTAAACAAAAATCACGTACGACATTTTTTGACAGCTATTCCAGCTGAAGTTGCAGCTCTCTATTTTTTTCGACAGTAAATTAGTTGTAATTACTAATTAGTAGTTAATTAGTTGTGACAGTTCCGAATTTGTCGTTCAATGTTTTCTATGTTTTTTTATCGAAAATCAGTAAAAACTTCTTACCTGATGGTTTATGGCTTAATAATTTGCCGTTAATTAGTTGTGACAAATTCAATTTGATCGTGCAATGTTTTCTATGTTTTGTTGGGTGCTTGCTAACTTGATATCAACTTAGCAAAGCATAACTCTCACGGATCCAAAAATGGATAAGTGCATAATTTGTCATTAATTAGTTGTGACAATTTCGAATTTGTCATTCTATGTTTTCTATGTTTTTTTGTTGAAAAGTGGTAAAAACTTCTTCAATATTTTAGTGCATAATAGTTTGCCGTTAATTAGTCGTCTTGCCTCAAATGGGATCTTATTATCAATACCAACAGATCTAAGATAATGGTATTTTCAAGATCTGTTAGAATTCAAAACGGATATAATTGGTCATTCAATGATTCTAATATAGAAGCTGTTGATGAATATAAGTAACTAGGGGTCAAACTGAACGCAACACTCGATTTCAACAAACACTTGATTGAAAAAACGAATTCATGCCAAAGTTATAGCGTTTTCGTTTGGTATTCCGGAAGAAGGCCCCGGAGCCCTCCAATCCAGAATGCCAAACAAACAAGTTGCAACCATTTTCTTTATTTTGAAGTTTGGGTTTGATTGTATTTGTGCACTTGGTTGTTGCATTTGGGTGATGAAACATTCACACAGCTGTTTCTCGGAAATTTGATATTCCTCAATAACAGCAACGAATGTCTCCACCTTGGACTTTTACTTTGAGTAAACTCTTTACCTAAGCAAATTACCCACATCATGGTACAAAAATAACGATAATGGAGAGGATGAAATGTTTGGTCTAACCATTTTTTTTTTTATAATTGATTCTTTTCAACTCCAAATTTTGTATAATGCACAATCGCAATTCCAAAATCAAATAACAAACAAATTGCCTTTGACAATTTTGACGTTTCAATTGTGTGCATGTATGTGTGCTTCTGGTTTTGATTCTTTCTTCAAATCCAGAATCGTTTTTCTCTTCTTTTCAGAAGAAGAACTGTCATCTAGTGCCAAACGAACGCTTTCAGAAGCATTCGGAATGCTTCCGGACGACCAAACGAAAACGCTATTAGTTGCAAAATACAAAATATTTGAAGCTGTTATGAAAACAACTCTTTGTTACGCTGATCAAGTTTGGGGAATAGATGAGTACGAAGTGGTTGACAAATTTCAAAGAAATTTCTTAAAAAAGTTATTTAATTTGAAAACTCCAGATTATGCGCTGTACATTGAAACAAGTCTTCCCAAAATTTTCACAATTCAATTTGTTTTATTGAACATAATATATACAATTTGGCTTACAACTAATAAGATACATTGAAAAATTTACATTTGTTGGCACATAGGGGGCCTAACTTTATACTATGGGTATTCATGGAACAGCGTAAAGTCGTCGTAAACGTTGTAAAATTTAAAACTTCGTAATTCTGTCACATTTTGTATGGACAATTTGACAAATTTACGAAGTTTAAAATTTTACCACATTTACGACGACTTTACGCTGTTGCATGAATACACCCTTACTATGTCTTAGGTTTAAAATTTTATAATTATATAAAATACATGTCAAAATTTATTTAAGCGTCGGTTGACTTTCTCATTCTGGGGGTGTTCCATCCCGGTTGTCTAGTGGTGATTTTGGAGTGGATTGTTAGAAGGTTTGGCATTTAGCCCTCAAAATTTTCACATGCACATTGAAGACGCAAGCAGATTATATTGTGAAAATATCTCAGCATCCGGACGAATTACTGACTAAAAAAATGTTTTTATATGAAAGAAGAAGTGAGGATTGGTGGATGGAGAAGTGGAAAAATATCGGAAACACTTTTGGGGAAGTTGTTTCGATGGATTCCAGTGACCTACAGCACTTAAAGAAGTAACTCTACAGCTTAATTGAAAAGCATGAAAACGCTGTACGGGATGAATTCAAATTCAACACTCGTAGATCTTATAGTAGATTTATCTATTCGCAACTTAATATGAATCCAATACATTCAAGACTCACTGAGCTACAAGGAAATCTCTTTGATTTTTAAGACCAGATGTGAACTCGTAGGACTCAACGGAACACCATATAATGGAAGATTTAACCAATTCTGTACACTATGCAAACCTAAATCTAAAGAAGACTGCTTTCACTTAATCCTTTACTTCTTCTTAAATGATATCTATACATATATGTATAAGTATAGGACTTTGTTCATATCAGAATTTGAATGAAACCCTTTTTATTTATTTTATAAATAAAGATACATAATGTTATATTAATTAAACTTGTCAACCGAGCTGACGGAAATGCCATAGCTATAAAATTCATTAAATTGTTAACCTATGTATCAAAGATTTCTATAAATGAATAATTTACCTACTTGCTTACTTACTTATGGGTATATATATGTATCTGCAATCTCAGGCTGTGTGTGAATTGGGATAAAATCCCGTTAAAGTTTATCCAAAGTTTAATCTTTGACATTAATTAGGAGGATACTGCAAAAGCTCAGCAAATCCTCGCGTTCCAATGTTTATTCGCTATGCTATCTAGCTATCCCAAAAATTTTGAGATAACTTGAGTTGTTGTTGCGTCAGCTGTTATCAGCTGTTTTTTTAACAAGGGATTACAACAACACAAAGCTATCCGGATAACTGAAAATAGCCAGCGGAACGTGCCCAATGACTTTCGAATGATCGGTCGTTTTGTGGGATACGGATAGTAAATCAAAAATTATAAACATATGTAAATACATACATTATTATGTACATAATATAGTTTATTTTTCATATTGTGTTTTGTTTTTTATTCAGATTCATATAATATTCATTTTAGTACAGTACATTATAGGTATTATGTATTTCCTATTCTAATGTAATAATTTATTTAATGGTTCCTTGTCCTCAAAAACCTTAAGGCAGTAATAGACCCTTAATTTTTGTTTTCTTCATTAATAAGTTAGTTTTTGGATTTTCAAAAGATGAATTTTTTCATCAATGGTTCTCTAAAAAGACGTGAAAATATTTTTTGTTTGTGTTTAAAGAAAATAAATGCAAATCTCTTTTGCATAATTAAGTAGGTACCAAAGATACTATAGTTACATATTCTTTCGAAACCAAGATTATATTTAGCCAGTTTATATTTCTTGAGCGCTCAGTAATTTTCCTCATCCTCAGTCCTTTCACAGGTAAGAGAATAAAATATAAACAGGATTCCTCAAATAGAAGTCAAAACATCTCTCTTTTTTTCCTCTTATGTAAATTAACTGCGACAAGAAATAATTGAGCAAGCGAATCCAAAAAAATCAGTCTCTCTCAGTTAGCCCAGTTTATATTTCTGAGATCTCAGAGGGCTCAGAAATATAAACAAGATTCCTCTCAAAAAATCCTCACTTTTCCCCTTAAAATTGAACTGAAATGCATTTTTTTTAATTTTATAGATTCGAATATCTCAAAAATGTGACTTGATAGAGCAATTTCAAGGCCAGATTCGAACTCAACGCATCAAAGACCATCAGAAAAGTATAGCTTGCTTCATGTTAAAGACAATAATTCAGATTTTGTCACACAAAGTAATTTCTTAGAGCTTTCGAGTGGATTTTCGAAAACAGTAAAAATACGTCAATTTTCGACTGAGTCCAAATGGGTTGTCGTAGGAAAAACCTTAAATAGGGATTTATTGGAAACTGTGTATACTTTCAATGGTACTTTGATGTAATTAGTGAAAAACTCCCAAAAAATGCATTTTTGCTTTTTTTCCATGTTGCATCACGATCATCAGATTCGGATTCAGCACCCCCGAAAACATAAAGGAGCGAATAAAAAACTACCACACAATTTGCATGGCAAAAATACAATATGACTGGGCTATCAGAGAATATCACCAGTTTTGCTGTCAAATACTTAGTAAAAAAAATTTTGGATTCGTCTGTTCAGTTGAGAGCTCTCATATATTAACTGAACAATTGAAAAAAAAGGGCATTTTTATTTGCACTGAATGCCATATATGTTACTCTAGTACCTGTGGAATTACCTAATTGTGTTTTTTAACCAAAAAGGTTATACACATTTCTATCTTTTTTAACAATAGCCCTGTTTTTTAGTGCATTTTTATCTTCGCTTGGAAAAAAGTAGCATGTTAATTACAACAACAAACTGGTATAATTGCGTATTGTTGTTGTATTTAACATGCTACTTTTTTTTAAGCGAAGATAAAAATGCACTAAAAAACAGGGCTAATATGGACTATGCAGCTGAAAAACAGTGCTCGAACATGATGATAGAAAAATTAAATAATTAAATTATGATTCGGTTGTGTGTATGTATATGTATGTATATTTAATTGACTTTATAACTTAACCCTCTACTGCATGAATTTTCTAAGCGAATATAAAAATGCACTAAAAAACAGGGCTATTATTATTATTATAAGCATATACAAATTATTTGAAAATCGGCCAAGAATCGTAGGACCTTTGTATATCTAAATCATAGTACTATCATGGTGGCTGTCGATACTAACGCCATCTTCTGTTCTGTTGTCGCACATTTGGGCGTAGACTTTTGACTTTCAGTGGAGTGCAAGTCTCCAATAATACATTTCTGTAAAAAAATATTCATAATAATGAAAACATACAAATACATACATATATGTAGATAAAGGCCAGAATGAAAAAAGTAGTCAATTTTGCTTTCTTTGGTTTGGTTTTGTTTACATTTGTTTGTATTGTATTTTGTATGATGGTTAGTTTTTTTATTATATGGAAAGATTAAGAGAATTGAAAAGTGTGTCAAATGATGACAATTTTGGGTATTCTCGTTTGTTTTGTAGGTTTTGTTAAATGTGGGCTGAAAGAGGAAGGGGTTGGTTTATACTAGTCTTTAGTTTTGCAGTACATTTGGATTTTTTTTTCTTATGACTTCATGAACGAAAATAGCTGAAGTCAATATGCTTAGCCACGGCGGCGGCGGCGGCGGCGACGATCGCGACGGTGCAAGTGGCGTAAAGGAAAAAAAGGATGTTTGATTTTCATTGAGTAGGTAGGTAGGTACCTATTCCATATATTTTTTTTATTCTTATGGCTAATGGGTTGTTATTTGTAAGTTGTATGGTATGGATGCGGCCGGATAGATATAGTACGTTTAATATGTATGTGATTGTATGTTCCTAGGTAAGTAAAGGTATATTATGTTTATTATCGTGTAGTTTTATGTATGTTTGTACCTATATTGGGTTAGTTTTTTCTTGCTTCGGATTTTTGGTTTTAATTAATAAATTTAGGTATAGGTATCTTATTGGTTTGTAGTTACATATCGTCCCCTTTATGCCAGAAGCATTCAATTTTTTCGAGGTGGTTAGCTAGTTTTATAGATTTACCGATATTCCATATGACATAACTGTACTTTCAATATGCGTAGGTAGGTATATCGAAGAAAATTAATATTTTAAAATATAAGTTAAGCCATTAGTTGATTGAAGATTCTGTTTTAATCTAGAAAAACTTTCGAAAACGATGTTGCAATATTTCCATTTTTGCACATTCATGTTTCTGGCATAAGGGTAATTTTTATAAAAATAGAAGCAATAATGGTGAAGTTATACTAAAGTGGATACTTATAGACTTATAGAAATCACTGGCCTTATACCTACCTATTTTTCCTATTTAAATAAATATTTGTTTATTTGAATAACCTTATAGGTAGGTACTAAGAGGTTGGCTTGAGGACTTGATATTTTTCTAAACTAAGCCACATATACATACATTATGCATAGGTGTTGTAGTGTAGGTGGGGTAGATTCCAATGTAGATTAGATATGTAAAAAAAAAAAATAGTTGTTTCAACTTTAAACAAACTACAACTTTATTCGATATAATTTAAGTAGGTTAATAAAACGTCTAACCACGTTGGATGTTCAGATGAGAAGAAGGAAAAATTTTACTAAGCCAGCAGGAAATGATTGAAAAAGCTTTCTTGAAACAATTCATTTTTTGAAAGTATAGATACTTTGAAGCAAATTCATAATGGTATAATCTTATTAGACAGCATTTAGATTTGTCTTAAACACATAGGCATAGGGTGAAATAAGTAGTAAAAAGTTATAGGATAGAAGCTCTTAAATGATGTTATTTATTAAAAAAGAACAATTAAAAAGTTATGAGTTATCTTTAAAGGACAGCTTAAAAGCTCAATAAGTATATTTAAACATTTAGATACATGGTATTTATAAGTTGAAATTGGTTACCTAAATGATACATACATACATACATAGGAATATGGAATTCGATTTTAAATGTTGTTTTTGTATTTGAAAGATTATAACATACCTAGTTGCCTATTTAGAGGATGGACTTCGAGAGCTAGGTACCTACATCCTACATATGTATATGTATAGGTATATTGGATATTCATTTTCAAAAATTAGTTATTTAATTATTAACCTAGGCGAACAGTGACTCAGTTTGACTTTGTTCACAATTCTGCATATTGCAGTTTAATTATTATTCGATTTTCATCAGAATGGTGCATATGATTTCCGTAACATTTTTTAAATAGAAGCTTCTTAAAAATAAAAACAATTTTTTTACTAAATTTTTCAAAAAAAATATTTTTTTGGATTTTTAAAAAAGTGTTCAAACATTTTTTTTGAAAATCAAATATGTATTTTGAAAACTACATGGTCGAGTTTGTGAAACTTGGTATTTAAGGGTTTTTCTTAACACTTTAAAAATTTCAAATCGATTTCACACACACTAACAAGATTTGACATTTCTCTGGAGATGAAAGTATTTTGCGGCCGGTTTAACAAATATTCAAAAGTGTTCGTCGGTCATTTAAATAGATTAAAAGCATATAAATTATTAAAACTAGTTTTAATTCATCAAAAAATAGAGAATAAGAAGTTATCAAAATATCAACTAACTTCGATTAAAAGTGCCCAAAGTCGATTAAAAATATAAATCACGCGCTCGCCGATGTGTTTCTCGAATGATGTGTTTCTTTGATGAATTTTGGTTGTTTTTTTTTACTTAAATTGCACACAACTATTTTTTGTTTATTTTTCTAACTTTTCTTAAAAAAAATTTCTGTGGTGTTTGGTAGAAACATGAAAACTCCATTTTTAAATTTGCGTCTTTACGTCCTCTTTAAATCGTGCTAGAGCCTAAACAAGTTTACCGATTTTCTTCAAATTTGGAACATTTATGAACATAGTCCTTGAAAAGTTATGTTTCAAATTTGAGAAAAATCGGTTCATTCGTTTAGTCTGTAGCTCGATTTGAAGTGGAGGTAAGGAGGCAAATTTTAAAATGGAGTTATCATGTTTCTACCATAAACCACAGATTTATATGTTTTTAATCTAACAAAATTACGCAAAAAACTGAATGCACTTTTGAATATTTGTAACAAATTTGTATGCGCATAGTTTGTTTACTTTTTGCCTCAAAGCTACTGTCAAATGACACACACACCATCCCACACGAAAAATTTGATTTTTTGTATGTTCCTTACAACCAACAAAAAATGGTTGTAAGGAATTCCACATAAGATTTTATATTTATCCTAACGCATTAATATACACAATAGATCCGTCATATTGTATTTTTTGTTGGGTAGTTTCGATTTTTGTCCTAATTATGTTTTCGAATCTGAGGTTTGCGACTAAAATTTCGTGACTCAACGTACTTTTTGAGTATAGTAGCCTGAAACTCTGTCTTTCCTCATTCGATTTAATTTTTTTTTACTTTTTCAAAAAGATGAGAAATATACAACGTTGAACCTAGGATTTTGGCCTGCAAACAACATAGTGTTGCAAATAGATTCCCTATTCGAACAAAAAGAAGAGAAGAAGACACCACAAGTGGTGTGATTATACGGCAAATTATGCCACCCCTCAGAGTGGGTACATATATCCGAAAATGCACTAGAGCTTAAAATGTTGGGATATGATTAAGATGTATGTACATAAATAGCTGTAATAATAATAAAATGCAATAAAAATATAATTTACAAAAATCTTCACATCTCATTCAATCGTTTATGTATTATTAAAAAAAAGGAAAGACGGAAATAGCAGTGTTCTAATTTGGTTGAGTATGGCTTCCTGTTTTGCATAGGATATTTTTTTACCTTGGTTCTAAAAAGCCAATGTCCAATTTGTTATAGTTTTTGGGAAGTCGAAAATGTTGCTTTTTAATGTCTAAAAATGCTCATTTCTTTTGATAATTAAATTTTCTAAGACCATCGATATTTTTTTAAGAAGCAGTTTGAGTCCATTGGCACTTATTAAAGTCGTGGAACATCTTCTGATGCTGAGTCAAATAGTGTACTTATGTAAGTCAGTATTGTAAAAAAATGGACAATGGCCCTTCTAGAACTAAGTACTTATACAAATTCGTCTTCCAAATTCACATAAATCCATAAATCCAGGACACTTCTTTTGACTTCATTTTACGCTCTTCAAAGAAAAAATGGTCTGAAATTATTTCTATTCTATTCAACTAGCGCTTGAGTTGAGAGGAATTTTGTTGGAAATTGTGTATATGCTGTCAATTGTTTTTGGATGCAATTTACGAATAATAATTGATAGTTTTTGAGCCACAAGTAATAGAAACACAGACAAAAATTCATTGTTTTGCACTAATTTTCAGTGGCTTACCTCAGATTCGGATTCAGCACCACCGAAACACATACCTAGTAGGAAAAAATTCAAAATTACCCCACAATTTGGTCGCTAAATAAATAGTTTGTCCCCCAGAACAAAATCCTAGATACACCACTGGTCCTTCTTACTTATACCTGTCTCCAACCCCCGAATTTAACATAAAAAACTTTAGTTGAAATACATACCAAAAGATATGCCTACCCATGCCTAAACCTACCTCAATTTTGAATTAATAACTTTAATAAAAATAATATTTGAATAGGTATGAAGAAAATTTGAAATTTCTGTTTAAGTGGATTGACCGAATATATAAGTAAAAGTTAAAAGTTCAAGTGAGGGAAACGCAATCATGGAGTTGAGCTCACTTGAACTTTTAACTTTGAATTTAATAAAAATACCTAGCTAGGTACCATTTTCTTGATAAATAATAGATACCTATAAGTAATTGTTTCTACTTTCGTAACCTAGGTTGGTAGATAGGTAGGTACTTACTTCTTTTAGTTCGCTTCAGGTCAAACGAAACAAATTGTGACAAATATAGGTACAATTTCTTTCATTTGACCTGAAGCGTACTCAACTACATATTTATTATTAAAATACCTACCTACCTATTAAAAGAGATCCTACCTTTATCTAAACCCACCCGCCAATTTAGGATAAAAACTTTTATTAAAATATCCACCTATTCATAGCAACCTTTCCTCGAAATAAATAATAATACAAAATCCCTACTCACTTACCTATCAATAATAATCTAGCAAAAAAAACTTTCATTCAAATACCTATGAATGTAGGCAGCAAAAGATATACATACCTATAACTACCCTCTCTCGCAAAACAGATCTTGCAAAAAACATTCCAAGCAAAATATCATATAGCTAACTAGCAAAAGATATACATATGCCTACCATCGCAATCTTTCAAAGTTAAATTCAATTTAAATACCTACCAAAAGATATATGTATATGCAATCATGCATACTCTGTAAGAAAATATCAAGTCAAATAACATACCTACCAAAAGTTATATGACTATCTTCAAAGTCTTGAAATCAAATCGCAACTTCATTACAAAAACAAAACCTACCCTCAGCCTCAATATTAAAATAAAATACACCTATGGTTATACCTACCTACATATACTTTTGTTCTCACATTCAACAAGAACAACTGGATACATACAAATTTAGTCCTAAATAAAACAACAAATAACCTTGTATTCAAAGAAGAGACATTTCACACACAAACAGCTTTGACTACTTATTCCATTCTTAAATGCTTGGCGTTGTAGACTTGCATGGCATGCAAGTCTCCATTGCCATGCCTTGCATGCAAGTCTCCGAAAGTCGAAAGTAGCGCCCCCTTTAGAGCTGTTGTTCTACTATTTGAATCGCCACCATGATAGTACTATGGTTTAGATATACAAAGGTAGGACTATATTCGAGTTAGAGGGAATTTCGACTTAGAGGAAGCAGAACTTAGAATACTCCGATGTTCACTGAATTTTCAACAATGATTTATAAGAAGGATCATAATTAACTAATTTGTATCGCTTGTCTTGAAATTTTTTTTTGATAATTTGGGCGTTGGTTGGGAGAATATAGTCTCAAGCGATACAATGACTAGCCGAAATGGTGACGGAAATTCTTTTATTTTTTCTATGAAAATTTCAAAATACTCAACCTGAAAACTTCATGTTTTTCCTGTTCTTTTAGTTTTAACTAAGAAAATCCCACAGTCTGTCTTGTAAAGAGGATTCCATACAAAAAAGGACTTCTATAAATTGATTTAAAGGAACTGATTACTGATAAATGAATGAAATCTAAAAACTATACTGGTGCAATTCTGCCATTTAAAAACCGGTTTATTTCTCACTATCATAAATTACTGGAAGAACTATTTCAATATGGGGATCAATTATTTAGAAGGTCAAAGCAATATCACAACCTTCAATGGACATACATGAAGTTAATAATGGCTTTCGAATTTTTTTTCGTTCCCACAAGTTTCTTATTCTTTTGTTGAAAGGGATCAAGTTTTTACAGAACATTGGTCAATGAAAAAGCATTTTTAATTAATATGTATATATTTTTTAACTTAAGCCTACAAAAAAGTATAAAACAAATAAAATAGGACTTAAGGTAAAAATTTGGCGCACTCTTTCGATTAACACTCGAATATCTCGGACCAAGGTTTATCTATCAGATTGCAAAGATAACGTTTTGTTTATCAAAAGATAAAGTCAAAGATCTTGATGTGCTTTCAACTAGTTAAATTAGGTTTTATAAAGAATATCGGACAAAACAATTAAAACTGAGTCATATAATGTCCTTGTATACAGTAGAGGGTTAAAATACTAAATGAAGAAACAAAATAGAAAAAGCATCGCTTGAAAAAAAGCGATATATAATGAATAAAATTAATACAAAATGAAGAGTACAAAATATTATAAATTATAACTCATCGTTGTTTAATCAATTAATTAGCAAGAGAAATGGAGCGTGTGTGTGGTGTAATTTTGAAGCTTGTCGGACTTTGTCCTTTCTATCACGTAGTTGGGGCGGCTGTTACTAAATTAGCTGGGTTATTTGGTGGTGCTTCAGATTGTTGTTGGGATTCAACTCGGCTGTCATCACCGCTGCTATTGGACATATTCAGGGTGTTCTTTAAACTTTTTTCAAGGTTGCTGACGGCAGCAGTTATGGTTGTGGCCGTTGAGTTTGCCATAATGGAATTGTCTATTGCTGCATTGGGCGATGGTGGAGTATTTGCTATCGCCACTACATTGTTATTACTACCCGAATCCAATGATGATGTGGTTACAATTTGGTTTACACTGGCGGTGCTAGTGGGTGTGTTGTTGTTGTTAGCTACATTTGCAGATGTCGTCAATGATAATTCGTGTTCAGATGTAGTGGGGGCATTTTCTGTCTGTATTGCTTTATCCTCGAGTAAATGGGCATTCGGGGTTATAAGTTTCCCAGTTGAATCGAATTTATTCGAGATCTGGAGCATCTCCCGAAGATTCTGGTTTTCCATTTTAAGTTTCGTTAACAATTCAATTTCTTTGTACATAGCATCATCATCAATTGAAGCCGCTCGCTGCATAACCGCGGCCATTTCAGTGATTTTGTCTGCTTGTTCGCGAATTATCTTCCACAGGTTCTCGTTGTACATTTCTTTGAAGTTGATTTGACTGGTAAGAACTTTGCTTTGTGTGTGTTCTCTGTATTTATGCATTATCAACTCCAGAGCTCTTTCGTGGTCCTCTAGACAAGCCTTGAGCTCTCGATTCTCCTCACGAACCTTTCGAATGCACGGGTTTTGGACGTTAATACGATTGACCATATCGGCGTTGGATTTTTCGCGTGTAATACGGTTCAGTGAATCCAAGTCATCTTGAAACTATAAAGAAATTTAATACGTATATGGATCGACAAGGTACTTGCATTGAATTTCAATTAGATTTGTGGCCTAAAAAGTTTCAACTAACTGGTTGCAAAAATTTTACTTGCATGAAACAAAAATACCTTTCTCATCGCCTCCAGATGCCTATTATTGCCTTCAGCCTCCATCAGCAGTCCACCACTCAAGACTTCTAAGTCTTTGATCCGACTGGCCATTCTTTGGGCATCAACAATTATTTGTCCAACGGTAATATTAGCCATGTTTTGCTGCAATATTTAACAATTTTTTTTTTCGTTTCACTATGAGAGTCGTTCACACAGTGCTTAAATATTAAATGATTTTCCTTCTTGTTTTATATTTCAAAATAAGAATGTTCTTTTGTTATGGATTCATTCGGTTATTCACTTGGGATTCACATTCAGAAATGTAGAAAATATTTTTTTATTCTATTTAAAAATAAAGTGATAAACGGGGAAAAAAAGTTTGTAATTTAAAACAAAAAATATTTTTCTTTGCTGTTTTTATGAGTGGAATTTTCTCTCCTTTTTCTGTGGATAAATTTCATTTTTATTCCAGATGTCAAAACAGATGTCAATGGTGATGAGAGATAACAAACAAATCTAGTACAAGATTCTGTGTTTGTTTTTCTGTACCCTATGTGCAACAACAACAATTCTTCTTACTGAAAGGTGGATCCAGTGGGATAGGTAGATTTTATGTGCGAAAGAAAGAGAAAGAAGATTTCACCCACCGATGCGCCACTTTTGAAAATAATTCTTGGCTTCAAGAAGACGGATTTTTTTGTTTGTGCGAGTGAGGGATCTATGGTTCTTAATTGCGTGAAATAAAGATGGGCATAGACATACAATTTTAGGTTTATATTTAGACAGGCTTCATATGAGGCGACTCATTTTGACGTGAGGGCTGTCTGAACACCACTTGAGATTGCGTGTCACGTTTGAAATGTCAATAAATGACAAAAGCGATAATATAGTTCGGAAAATGGTAGGGAAGTTCAGTGCCTACGTTCTGTAACTTAGTCGAGAACTTCTCGCATCGAGAAAAGGTGGAACACAAAATCCCAACGTTTCTCGACCTGGAAAAATAAACTGTGTCTATAGGCCTAACTACATTCAATTCACTTTTGTACAAAAGTGAAAAAATATTTTCTCTTTTTCCAATAAACTACTCAATCCTATCTTTTATCTCAAGTTTTCAAAAAGTTAAAGTTAGAGCGTTCCTAAATCTCAATGTGAGAAACAACTCTTTTGATTTGTCTTTCCATTGGAATATCTACCGGAAACTATAGGTCTGTTCCTTTACTTTGAATTTCTGTTATTTTCTGTGCATTTCTGCGCAATTCAGTCCAAAGTTTTGTCAAAGTTTATATAAAAAAAATATTTTGACACAAGTTTGGACTAAAAATCACAGAAACCCAAAGTAAAGGATCAGACCTTATAATATTGGCAGTTAAAATTCAAATATTTAAAAATACTTGAATTTTTATCAAATGTCTTATGAAGGTACATAATGTATATGTTAAATACAGAGGACAAAGGACAATAACCGCCGTAAAACAATAAGTAAATACGTATTTATATAAGCTAGTATCACCAAATAGTCGAAATTCAAATATAAAAATTAGATTCTGCCCGAGCGATTGGATACCTTTTCAAATAAAAAAAATATGAAAATAAAATTGCCATTAAATCTATTTAAAAGGGAGATTAGAAAAGTGTTTTCTTACGTATTAATACATACTAGTCTCCTCCCCACCCCGTGTCGAAATTCGACACGACTCAAAAAATGAAAGCTAGCTATAAAATATTTGAAAATTGAAGCAAAAAATAATTTTTTATTTTTTGAAATAAATTTTTTGAATGTGCAAAGTGAGCGGCAGTATAAAATGGTTCTTAGCTAAAATGGACCCACAGTGTTTAATTTTGTGAATCGCACGCACACCCCCCGCGACTATAGCTTTCCAACCACATAAAATTTATCCAAATCTGTCAAATAGTTTTTGAGAAAATGGTACCACAAAATTTATCTAAGCCTATTTATATATAGATATATAAATTGTTTTTTTTTTTGAGGGTAATTAACGCATTTATTGAAAAGATATCAATCTATACACATGGATAATATAGGTATATGCATATATCTGTATATATATAACCATACAATTATGCAAATATTATCTACATACACATAATAATGACATTCCTATAATTTCGGTTCGATACTTTTGGTCTAGTTTCAATTTTTTAAGCTTTCAGAAGCATAAATCACTCAAGTGAAACTGAAGATTCTGAAGTAAGTATACCACACTTAATTGAAACCGAAGGCACTGAGCACAAACAAAGAATGATTATAATTTCACTTAAGTGAATTTGCTCGCCCATAATCACGGTTTGTTACTTTTAGTCTAGTTGAATTTACTATTGCTTCAGAAGTTAAGAGGGCTCTCGAGTGCACCTCACTTAAGTGAAAATGAAAAATCTTATGTTAATCTCACTTAAGTGAAACTGACGATACTGAAGCACAAAATTGACAAAATTTCAGATTTCACTTAAGTGAATTATAGGAATGTTTGCCCTTATTTAGGGCCTGTTACGTATGAACATTCATTCAATTTTGCTTCTCAAGCGCACCTCAAGTGGAATTAAAGAAGAAAATGATAGATAAGTTGTACTTTATTTGTTTTTAACGCTTATATTTATATTTCCAAACTACCTTCTTGCAAAATCCAAAAGGATTTAGAGTGTTCTTTTGTTTTTGTTTTGAAATAATACAAATTACAAATACAAAAAAGTAACCATTTCTCACTTTAATTTACTTCTCACATGCGTTTTACTTGTCGAGTAATTTTAGCAGTTAAATCGAGAAACTATCTCGACTTTTTTCTTACAGAAACAGATTAACTCACATTTTTCCAGGCTCTCACAGTTTTACTCATATTTTCCAGGCTCTCACAGAAATTTTATTCCGAAAAGTTTCAAGTCGAGAAAATCTAGTTACAGAACCAGGCGAATGTGAGACAATAATTTTAATGGCAATTCACGTCATATTTGTTTTGATTCACGTGTTCCATGCGAGAAATTTCTCGATGCGAGAGTTACAGAACGTAGGCACAGGAATCGATAATATAGTTCATTCGAAGAGTTCACTAATTGAGAAAAATGCGAATGCGAATCCAGTGCGAATCTGGTCAACTTCGGGGGAGTAGAATATTGCGAATTGGCATGATTGTTCTATACTGTTCTGAAAAACTTTACGGAACACATAAAGTGATAGAATGCAGAATAGCTTGGGGCAAGGTTTTTACTCATGGAACATACTATCCTGTACTTTTCTGCTTTTTTCTGTAATTTTCTGTTCGCAATAGATTCATTAAACACACCTATTATCAATAAAGCATAGTACGCAGATCGAGCTAAAATTTCGCTCCCATACAAAATTCTCTCCAAAATTTAGCCAAGCTAAAATTTAGCCAAGCATTTTAGCCGAGAGGTACGCAGCTCCAGCTAAAAAATCAAATTTTCATTTCTTACTGTACATCTCTTTTCTGTCAAAATTTAGCGCGTGAAATAATTGTTCGGCACATTAATTTTCGAGCTAAATTGTGACAGGTTCTTCTTTTTGTTAGATTTGTGTGAATTTTACTTTATAAATCAAAATTCAGAACGAGAAATATTCAAGGACAAACGATTTATCAATGCCAAAGGGAAAAATCTATGTTATTTGATTAGATTCACTTGAAATATTGAAATAAAATTCTATGAAATTATTGAATAAAATTTCTTTTCAGAGAACAGCTGTTTTTTGTGATGTAATCTCCACAAAAATCGTATGTTACAATTTAGCTTGGATATTAGCATGGTGTTTGGAGAGAAATGTGGGAGCGAAATTTTAGCTCGATCTGCGTACTAGGCTTAACCAATTTGTTTTCAAGTATTCACAACAAAACGCACTAAAACAAGCATCTTCACCGCGTGACTTACAAAAATGAACTTAAAAAAAAATTGAAAAACAAAAAAAAATCCAAGAAGTACCGACGAAATGGGTCAGTGAAATAGCTTGAAGGGTTTACTTCGAAGGTTTGCGAATAAGTTTTCGGAGGAGTGCTTATAACTTTATGAGTGGTCGGGACCACTTATCAAGCTCTTAAGTTATGAGCGTTCGGTGAATACCGCCCTAAGGTGCAATTCCCACTGAAGTGGCTTGCGGTGCTGGTGTGGTTCCACTGATCTCTATAATATAGAGATCAGTGTGTGGTTCTGGCCTGCTACGGGCGTGGTGTGGGTGTGGTGAGCTTTGTTCACACAAGCGACAGGAAATAGTTATTTGACAGAAAAAAAATAAACACACACACAAAAATACAAGAACACTAGAAAATGGCTTTTACACAGAATTAAAATAAATGAAATACCTATAAAAAAAAAACAATTGTCCTGAATTTGTGGGCTATTTTCTGCCATATTTGGTCTTGCACGCTCCTGTCTCTGTAATCTTCCCTCCCGTAATTACATAAATCCTCATGCATCTGCATTTCATCACATAATTCAATATTGAACTATTAATAAATCCCTCATTTTGTTTTAAATGTTTGGCAATCTGACATTTTCTTTTCACTGAGAGATTTCATTGAGACGTGACGTTTACGTAGCCCATTATAGAGTTTTCATATGGTCTGGCAATGGCATGTGACATCATACCCTCGCCTCGTCAGCTGTGTGTGTATTATCTCATGAGAACATGTAAATTCCAAAACGTGGAGTATGTATGTAAATACCACGCTAGAACCACACAAAAACCTCAAGCTATGTGAATTGGGCCTTAATTGAAGCTTTTCGAAATTGATCCTGGTAATTCTGTTTTTGAGGAATCCAGAAAGAGATGAAAAAAACGAGATGGCTATATTAGCTAGACTGTCACTTGTCAGTAAAACAAAAAATACGCAGCCTTCTTAAAAATAGGTAAGAAATTGTTCCATAATTATATTAAAGTAGTTTCAATAGTCATCCCAATACAAATTTTCACATTAGGTTTTCCAAAAAAGTAATGAATATTTACGAAAAAATAATAAGACGTTTTCCCCGCGGGATAGTTTACAGCTTTGCTTATGGCTCTGGAGTCAAACAACAAGTTGGCTACGAACGTGTGGCTACACAAAAATCGAATATAATAGATCTAGCATTCTGTGTGGAGAACCCCGAAAAATGGCATGCTGAGAATTTAGAAAAACATTCCAGTCATTATTCGGGGTTCAGGATACTTGGCAGTAAATTCATTGCATCCTATCAAAACAATTTGGCAGCTAAAGTGTACTTTAATACTCTGGTTCCATTGACCGACATAGGAGTTACCATTAAATATGGCATTATATCCAAAGATCAACTCGAAAAGGATCTAAATGAATGGAGACATTTATACTTTGCCGGTCGATTACATAAACCTGTCGCGGAAGTGATTGCTGCCGATGAAAGTTTACAGAACGCACTACAGCAGAACCTCATGTCGGCTTTTTTAGTTGCTCTGCTGACGCTTCCAGAAAAGTTCACCGATTTTGAATTGTTTCACACAATCTCGAACATCAGCTATAGTGGCGATTTTCGAATGATATTCGGAGAAAATAAGAATAAAGTTAAAAATATTGTCTGCCCTCAATTGGAAGAATTCTTTAAATTATATCAACCTGCATTGAAACTTCTCTCCCCTTATGTAGCTGTAGGCACTGAAAAGGAAAAGAACAAGATATTTTTCGAACAAGACAAATCTATAAAAGCTATCGAGCATCATCTTAAGTTATTGCCAATTTATCTGCGGGAAAGGATTCGCTGCAACTCTGTAGCAAAGGGAAGTTATATGGAAGTAGTACAGTCGATTTCCACTAAAGGTAACGTGCCAGATATAATATCGATGTCCTTGCACGACATTGTCTGGCGCAGTAGCTTAAAACAATCAATAAAGAATATACCCACTGCCGGTATATCCAAGTCCCTTATCTATAGTTATAGAAAAGCTTTGAAAACATTTAATTGAATCAGATACTTTTATTAGAGAATAATCGAGCTTACTGCTAGTCGAAGAGTTCCTTCCATTATATTAGTTGCTAAGTAGCTTAAGAACAATAAAAAATGTTATTTCAAAAAATAAAATTCAAACTGGGGCTGTTTTCTTTTCTTAATAGACAATGAGCGATTCAGATTCAAACATTAAAAAGCGACCGGAAAAGAGGCATCGAAAAAAGGAAAAGAAACACAAGAAAGACAAAAAACAAAAGCATAAGAAAAGAAACCGTAAGAGTTCCGTTTCTGAGATATGTACGGAAGGTGATTGCTTACCTAGAAGTCAGGATATTTTGGAAATACCTGAAGATATCTTAATACCAACGACGAAGGCTGTTGAAAACACACAAATTGGCGTCGAATCATTTGGGCCAGCTTTGCCACCGCATCTCTTGGCGGCAAAGTGTACTGAGATTAAGAAGGAAAAAGTTTCCGTTATTGGGCCATCTCTCCCCGATGGAATTGTCCTTCAAACATATGAATCGGATCAGAAAAGTGAAGATGAAAATGGAGAAGAGCAGGTTGGTCCTCTTCCAACAGATAGCAAAACGTTTGCACAAATGACAACGGCCCAAATCAAGCTCGAAGAACGGGCTTTAGAAATGAAACTGGCCATGCTAGATCCAGATGCTAATAAAGGAGATATCAAAGCGCGCGAAGAATGGATGCTGGAGTTACCCGATGTGGGACTTAAAACTGGGTTGGCCAGTTTAAAAAGGACCTTTCACACAAAGGAAAGACCTGATTTTAGTGATAGGTGGATTTATTTGAAAAATCAAGTAATTGCAACACTTAAAAAAAAAAACTTTAATTTTAGATCTTCTTGGACAAAAACCCCTTTCTCTAGTGATGCACCGACTACATCCAAAGTCACCGAAACAACAAAAACCAAAGCAGAAGAAAAGTATCAAGCAGAACGCGATGCTGAACAAGAGAAAATCGCAAAGAAATTAAAGAAGAAGCACAAACGTGATGAGTCGTTGTATGAAATTCATCAAAAAAAACTTAAAAGAGACAAGAAGGTGAGAGGATAGCTTTTTTTACTTTTCTATTATTATATTACAAATATTTGTTTTGTAGGAAAAAGAAGGCAATGGGAAGTCAGACAGACGTCCATTTAGTAGGGATGTTGATTTACAACTTAACAAAATCGACAAGAATCAAACCAAAAAAATCGTCGATAAAGCTAAATTTTTAGATAGTCGATTTTCTACTGGAAATGCTAAGTACCTGTAGATAGAGTTTAAATGCAAATTCTCTTCTTCCTTAGATATCGATAATTTAAATGTGTCCGTATATTGTGTATTTTTATATAAAGGTGGTTTTCCACAAAACTCAGTTTCAGATAAATATATCATAGTTTTCGAAGTTTATAACAAAATCAAGATATTCACAGAGACGATGAATGAATCGATTTAGCATGTTCACTCCAGCAGGGTTTTGATACAATTATCCGTTAATATATGTACTAATGTAGGTACATAAACTGCATTTTGATCATATAATATGGATTATAACTTTTTATAGAAAGATTACATCCTGTTGCTTATATCCTCAGATTCGGCGTACAGAAAAGTTTAGTTTACAAATCACATTCAACATCACCTCAAGCGCTCTAAATATACATATGTATTTGAAATTTATTTAAGGCATATTTTGACGGTCATAAAGATAGCTAAACATCACAATTACAATCCCATTGATTAAAAATTAGTTTTCTTCGATGGCTGCATTAATATATATATTTTGTGCCTCCATTGGTTTTTGTTTTCCAGATAAATTTGGGCATTGTTAATGTCTAGTGAAGGCGGCACATGATAAATTGAAGATTTTTAATGACCAAGTTTTTGTAATTAAGATTTATCAAAACCTCAAAAGTAAAAGCAAAAAGATTTATAAACATTTGAAGCCTTATTGTTGAAATTTGAGGAACATATAATCTACTTTATGTTAAATAGTTCTTTGAGAAGCTATTGATTTTCTGTTATTGAAAATTTGTTTAATATATTTATTCTATTTTGTTCCTTGAAACGTGTTTGGTCTTTAATTTACCGATAAGACTCGATAATTTCCAATACTTATTTATTAGATTTCTTAGACGGTTGGCTAGTTAGACAGTTTCTTAAAAGTTCTTAATAGTTGGAAACATGATTTATTTAATTAAATAATGTGTCAAGTTAGTCAAATCTTAGGCAGCGACTTCCGTTGTCCAAGTTAGACAACTTTAGGACCACAGTGAAAAAAGTTTATTTATAGGTATCTTTTTGGATTTGGACGGATGTCTAAAATTAGAAACAGTTTATTAATACGACTGTTGATTTTCAATTTTTTCCGACATTTTCTTAACCATTTTTAAATCAAAAACACTAACATAAAATACTTCAGCAAATAATTTTTTTGAATAATCACTTAAATGAACATTATCAATCAACTAAAATCAATTTATTTTATAATAAATTGTGTATATTATTCTCGATAAAGAAAATATGGCACATTCCAAAAAAAAAACCAAAACAAGTGTCCTTATTACAAATCCTGATTTTCGAGATGAATATACCTTTCCAAACAACGTTAACGCAGTGAGGTCAAGCGATTTCGGAGTACCACAAATTGTTTCAATAAAAAAACCATTTTATAAATCCAGTTCATATCATTCAACTCCAACAACTGTATCCCCTTTCAAGCGTTTGGCAAAAAATCTTTCTCATGTAAGTACATCAAAAGTTCTAGTTGACACAAAACATAGGCAATCTGTAAAAGCTACACAGTTGCAATTTACAAAGCCATGTACAGACAGCGTTGTGCTCGGTGCTCCGATATCATTTATTGGAAAATGCCCAGGAAGAGGAATAAAACAATTCAAACTTACAGAAGATCCTCGTAAGACATTTTGTTTAAAAAATCCTAACAGAATTCATTTCAAACGAATGTCACAGTCGTTGGAGCTGGCTAAAGTCAAGGAACTTGTAAATACTGCAGAGAATGATGTTTCCTTATCAGAATCACACTCACCTAATTCCAGCATTTGTGAAGTTATAGATTTAGCCAATCCGTTTGGTTTAGACTTTCAAGGGACCGATTATAAAAACACATACGAACGAGATGAGCAAACATGCCAAAATCAAATCGAATACAGAAAAGTTCGTAGATTTCAACATCGCCGTAATGTAAAATTAGAAACGGTTAGTAATACTGAGAAAGAACAACAACTTGAGATGATAGCAATCCCGAAACATTTTGTTTTGAGTAGTTCTCCAGTACAGGCGAAGCGTAATCTACGGTTTTCAACAGTATTGCATGAAAATAGGCATTTACATGGTAGACTCGTTCGAGCTGAGCAAAAGTCAGACGTTTTTAAGAGAATGGAAGAAGAAGAGGACAGACGAAGGGAACGCTACAAGCAGATGTATGTAAAGAAACAGTTGAAAACAGTTAAAAAACACGAAGAAGAAATTCAAATTCAAAAAGCTGTAGTGGACCAATATGCAATAGTGTTAGCCGAGAGAGATATTCAAAACTTTGTCAATTTACTTGATCGAAATATTATAACAAAAAAGATCGATTTTCGAAATGATCCCGAACGAAAGAGATTTCCCCATAATGTTTCCGAAACTATAAAGTTTCGACATGATATGAAGAAATCAAAGCGCATCCTCAGAGACCGTGCTAGGGTTAAACAAAATTTCTATGAAGAAATAGGAATTACGAAAAAAATACCTGAAAGTCAGCTTGAGATCAGTACTGACTCATGTTCGCCAAGTGCTAAGAGTGAGGAGCTATCATCAAATGATGAAGATGACATGATTGTTGGCCAAAAAGGAAATAAATTTACTCTTCGTGGTTTTCGCTATAAACTGGGTATAAATCTGAGGGGAAAATTCAATCAACATGAGCTGGCTGCAGGTGACGGTAAAGTCAGAGGTTGCATAACTAGAACTGAATGGTTCGAGTCTTTAGTTTCTGGGAATATTAAAAGAAACGAAAAAATAGATGGCGAAATGAATCTGTTTCCCCGTGAACTTGGTCTAAAACCGTTCCAAACAGTTAGTGCAATACGAGAATTTCAAAAAAAGCCGTTGGGGCACCATTATGACCGTACGATTAGAAAAAAGTTGCATATAAAAAAACCAAAGAATTTGAAAGTAAGAAAATTCAATTTAATAGGCTATATGTATGGCAACACAACAAGAAAACCCACCGTGGAATCCATTACCAGTTTTCCTGGAAAAAATTTCAAGAGCTTTACCCTGGAATATATAAAACAAAAAACAAAGAAGGAAAAATTGAAGCAGGCAATACAAAACCGCCGACGTATGCGATACCTGGGTATATTAAGTCAGAAGCAACGCCGTAAAGCCAAATCCCCATGCATTGATTCCGACTCTGGTGACTCCGAATGGATTCCAGAGGATATAACCAAGGACAAAATAGTAAACGAACATGTTAGTCTGCAAATGCGAGGAAATATGCCTGCACCAAAAAATCGAGAAACCACTCTACGCCAGCATCAAGAATGTTCAAGGGACTACAAACAGTTACGAGTTCCCTCTGCTCTTCTCGATGAATTCGTACAAACCCAACATATTCCCATCATGATAAAATTGAAGGACGATCAAAAAGTTATTGAAAATGTAAGAACTGTAAAAAACACAGAATACGCAAATAAATTTGATGCTCGCCATCACCACGACCATTGGAATCCAACGCAACACAAATCTATTAATGTTCGGTATTCTAGAAAGATAGTAAAACCGAAACTTTTAGAAGAAAAATCTGAGGTCAATAAAAAGACAAGCAAAGTGCCTACAACCTTTGAAAGGGCTCGAACAAGAGGAAGTGATGTGGATGATATAGATTTTTCAATGCCAAAGCTCAATATGGATGAAATAATCGATAAGCATGGAAGCAAGTATAAAGGTGCTTTTAAAGGACAAATCAAAATACAAAAATTTCATCAACCCAAAGATATTGTTCCCAAGAGCATCGCTGATGGTGAATTTCAAGAATTTCCAGGTCGGAATAAATTTATTGAATTTATTAGTGAAATCAAATCGGAATTAAATAAACGTTCGGGAAAACCTGACACGGAACTGGCTATTGGTAACATTACTTTTATAAATGAACTCAAAGAAGATCTCCTCAGCATAGAATCCTGTCTTACTTCACTAAGTTCCTCAGAATGTACAAATTTATCAAACGATAGTGGAAGTTTTCTAATGGCTGGAGACAAAAAAATTCCACTAGACTACTTGAGAAAGTCGGTAGTGCCTTTTGAAGAAATGAATAGACATCGTATCGAAGCAATACCTATTGACGCCAGTAAAGAAAAATTGAATCCATATCAAACTGTGCCGTTTTCTGGTCAGCAGAAAGAGCAATTGTGTATGACAGCAGCAAAAGATAACTTCTTCACATTTAATACAAGACTAAGGAATGGAATGCGACAGCGTCTAGAAGTGAAATCGAAAAATCTTAAAAAAAACTTCCTTGGACATAAAAGAGGTCCCAAAGCGATCGCTCAAGTAGCCACAGACATCGACGAACTGTATATAGAAGATCTAACGAAAGTTCCGCCTTTGAAGCTATTCAAATGGAATTCCTGTCGCACAATGATCAAAGATGCCCTTCGCAAGAAATTCGAATCATTGTTGATTCAAGGTGAAATTGTCCGAACAAAGATTAAAGATCGTCGCAATGAACAGTATTACCATCAAATGATGAAATCGAAGGAAGTATTTGAAAAATTATTTGCCAAATGGGAGAAGAAAGAGTACGAAAATGCAATGGAAGTTGTGAATAAAGTAAAGCCATATTATGAAGCAACCGATGTCTATCGTAAGGAATATCAAGTGTTAAGTAAGCAATACACAGTTTTGAACATGGATATTGTTTACATAGAAAACGATTGGACACGTAGAACCATTCTACAGAATTTCCATTACTTGTTGGCCGAGATGGAGTGGCGTGTAGAGCATGATTGGATCCATCGAAACATCGAAGGAAATTTGGAAGGTTTCCAAGAGTCTATTGCTAAGAGAAGCAAAGTGAACATTCGGCAGCGGGATAAGGACGATGCATGGGCTATAAAAGAATATTATGAAGATATTTTTCTAAAGAATTTTCATCCAGCAGTTGTTGTTTTCGTGAATGCAATGGAATTTATCAATGGAATTGAGAATCTAAAGTCAAAAACTTTTGTTCTGCTTTTGCAATTACACTACACTCTATGGATATTAGCTGAGTTAGAACAAAGATATAAGGAATTCAGGGATTGGTGTATCATTGAACTTGAATCCAAGAAAACATTTGCGGAGAACAAATGCGCCAACAAATACTACATGGAAAATCGAGAGGAAAAATTAAAAGATCAAGTCGAAGTTCTCTTAACTGATCCGATTAATGAAATCTTTGCAGATAAGAGATTGAGTCAGATGAAAGGAATATGTAAGGAAGTTTACAGAGACATAGTCCCAATTGTTGATCAAATGGATCTGAGCACCTTGGAGCAGGTTGCTGCAATATCTCAAATATTGAACGAACTTATTGGTAAGTAAGATTTTTTTGTTTTTCTGTCGAAAATAAGAAACGGAAACTATTGTCAAACGTTTTTAGTCTTTTGACTTTTATTCGATTTTGTTTTCAACGGTGGTCCGTATGTTACTCAGTCTGAGCCGGCAGCAAATTTTGTGGGTGACCGCATAACCAAAATATGAGTATGAGGGTGTATACAATTGATGTCGAATACAAGTCTGGCAGGATTTGTTTGGCAGCCGAAGTAGTATGCTTTCATCCACAAAATTTGCTGCATGCTCTTGGTCTATAAAGTTTGAGCTTTTCTTCCACCTCAAGTCAATAAAAGCGTATTCGATTTAAAAGTGCATACATCGAAATTATGAGAGGAATCAATTGGGATTGGATGTTAGCACGAATTGAGTCAAGTCGTACCGAAAAAAATGATATCGAATAACAAACTAGGGTCTATAATCTTACATTGCTTTTCTTTCCCCTGAATTTGTGGGTGCATAACGGAAAGCACATTATGTTAAGGAGTTGATTCTAATTTAAAAGTAAAGAAAAACAATAGTTTGTGCTTTTTTAATCTAGTTTTTGTTTAAGCTCAACCAATTGTCTTTCTAGGGAAATTCGAGAATATTCCAGTCGCCCATCGTGTACGCGTTGAGAAAAAACAACGCCGTCTAAGTGCTTACCGCCGCAACATGTCCAAACAAGCTGTTTTTGTAGAACGACGAATCGCTTCTGAAATGGTTAAAGTCCAACGAAACTTGGCACCTCCTTATCAAAAGCCCAAACGGGAAGGTAAACTTCAGCGTTCAGAGCTGAAGAAGGTCATCAGTGCTAGTCATAAAAAGCCACTTCCAATATCTGAACAGGCGGAATTCTTTTATAAAGCATTCCACGATGACGGTGATCCAAAAGGCCTGAAAGAAGTCCGCGATAGTTTGGATGTAATTGATGGCATACAGCAGTCGATTGTTCCTTTCTATTTTGACCATTTTCTCATAATCAACGGATATCAACCAAGCTATGATTTTAAAACTGGGGTAGAACTAAAGGATGGACCTGAAATTGACCGGATGCAAGTTAAAAAGCTGCTGCCAGAGGTTATGGAAAAATACGAGAAATGGCAGGCAATGAATAAGAGGATTATGGAAGAGAATATTAGTAAGAATCCACACATGTATCAAAACGTTCGAATATGAATTTATATTTTCCTGTTCAATTATAAAACAACAATTAACTAGAGGGAACGGTCTTTGAAGTTTCCTTCTGACTGATGATTATATCTTTGAGGATTTCTTTCTTGTCCTCGAAGTAATCGCGATACCAGAGAATGTGGGCCTTTTTTTCTCTGGCAGTTATGTAGGGGTTTTTCGATAAACCAACACAAACCAATTCCATGAAATGACGAATCGGTCCTTTGGTTGGACACCAAGGTTCTAAATGCTGTTCAAGGAAGATGTGTTCGGAGAAGTCGGTTGCGTTCTCTTCATCCATGCCCTGTTCGTTGTCTATAGGGAACTTCCAGAGTTTACCTTGCTCAGTCCAAAGTGCCATTTTTTGGAAGAAGTTTGCTGGTGGATGGGTGACGGCCAGTTTGAGTTCGTGTTGGTAAAGGTGCTCCCATGTCTTGAGAATATCGAAAGAATTGCGAAGTTTACTGGTATCTTTGAAAATATCAAGTGGCTTGCCACCAAAAAGGTTGACACTGCCAGTGTTAGGTTCTGGCTGTCGTAGTTGCTGATTTCTTCCACGTCCTCGGTTTCCAGATTTGTCTCGACTCTGGTCAGGCCGGGAAGTTGCAAGCGTTTTGCGTACAAAGTCGCTGCGGGAATACTCAATAGCCGGTTGGCGCCTATCAATTTTCATTCCCACAATTAGGTCACTAAAAAAAACTGTTTATACCATGTAAACACCTAATCATTAAGGATTTATTTACCTCAAGCTCAGTTCATTTGGATCGCTTCCTTGCTTGAGAGATTGTGACGCTGGAGGAACTCCGTTAGGGTTCAAGAGTTTCGACAAAAGTTCAGCCTCAGTTTGATTTTGGTTTTCTTCCCCCAACAGAGACGCGACATTTTTCGCCGCTTCTACAACATCCTTGCTACCGTCTTCTGGTTTTGGGCGTTTCTTACTGCCGCTTGGCTTGGCCATATTTATATTTTTAACAATTTGTGTGTTGTCCTCCGAGTTCATACTGGCTAAAAGTTTGTTCAGACGTTCTGCGGCTGTTTCTTCTTTGATTGCTTCTTTTTTGGGTTTTTTTCTGTCTTCCCGGTCGCTCTCACTGTCACTATCATCTTTTTTGCGATCACTGAAGTCTCGAACGTTGAGGTTGGAACGAACAGCAAGAATTCTGAAAAGATTGATCAGCGACATTTTTGTATTTTTGTAAATTAAGAATTACCTCAATGTCAGATCCTGAAATTTACGAATAATTAACATTTTAATCTTAATATTTGATGAATTCCAGATTTATTAATCGTTTGGTTATGCACAGAGAATATCCAGATCCACTTCCACTCCCCACTCTTCAGAGCCTTGATTGACAGATTTCAGCAAACGTCATGGCAAGGGAAATGAATGACAGAACTAGTGAGTTGCGTTCCCCTTGACCCTGATTACACGATTCCTTTTTCGGTCGTTTCGTTTCGCCAATTCGCTGGCTCAAAACTATAATGTTCCATGTCAAGTCTGTGCCTACGTTCTGTAACTCTCGCATCGAAAAAACTGGTCGAGAAACGATGAAAACTGAAACAAAATGCATGAACTTTGTTCCATTTTTCAACGTTTCTCGACTGATTTTATCGATGCGAGAGTTACAGAACGTAGGCACTGATTCACAATGCGACGAGTAAACGAGACGTGAGCGTGACGAGATCCCGTCGGTGCTGTCAAACGAATTTCAAACAATGAAAGTATATGAGGATATACACAATGAAGCGTTTCTCGTCGTCACGTCACGCCAAGAATTCGAAAAATTGAAAAAAAGACGCGACGAGACGACGATTTTATTTTTTGACAAGTTATTTACATAATGGAAGTATTTTTTAAAAAAAAAATACGATATTTTGAAATTAAAAGATCAAGTAATTCCTAATCTGTTGTCTTTAAAGCTTTTTTGGATAATTTTTATTACTTTTTATTTTTAACAAAAGAGTTTTCGTTGTAAAGAATATCGCCGCATTGTGAATTGGGAAACGATTTTATAACTAGAAAAAGATGACAGCGAATCACGTCACGCTCTCGTCTCGTTTTCCCGTCGCATTGTGAATCAGGCTTCAAGCAAATCGAAGTAAATGAGTTTTATATATGAAAATTTTCGTCTCGATTTCGGCTTTAAGGAAATGTATGTTTCATTTTTATTTTTGACTTAATGACTGTTTTACACCCCTAAGAAATATTAAATTTTTGAGGATTCTTAATATTGCTCAGAATTAAAATGTTCTAAGTTAACATAGAACAATACATCTCATTGAAGCCCAATATCAGTATGCATACTTTTAAGTTACATAGAACATTTTTGCAATTGAGTACAACATAGAACATTATAACATTGATTATTTAAGAAGAAAATACAAATATTTTAACATACATAGAACATACTTGTTGAGTTTTTGGTTTCATATTGGTAAGGTGAAGTATTATTATCCAGTGTCCCTAATAAGAATTTCTATTAAATATTTGTTAATAAAATATCAAAACTTGAAGTTATGTAAGCATAGTAAGTACTGACTATTAAAATTTGGTAGTTTTTTCAAAATTCTTCTACTTTAAGCCTTTCTATTCACGAAAGCTTTTGACTTCGAATTCACAAAGAATTACTTGATTTTTCGTTATAAAACCACATTTATTCAAGTTTTCCACTTTACCACCCTTAGCTATGGAAATATTAAACTCAAATCTAATTTTGTATTATTACAAAATCTTATTTTAAATATGTTTTAACGAGAAAAGCCGTATTAACATACCGTAGTTGTTGAAAACAGACTAATTTCCTATATATTCATGTGTATCCCACTCAGTTCTATAATGTTCTATGTACGACATAGAACTCAAAATTTACAAAAATGCCAACCAAATAAGAAAAGTGTTCTATGTTAAAATTAAAAAGTGTTAATTATTTCGCTATACAACAAGAAAAATGGAAAGAAAGTCCTTAATTCAATAAAACTTGTAAATACAAATAATACTGTATTGTTTTCTTTTTGAAAACATGATAATTTGATATTAAATAAGCAGTGTAAAACTTTGGACACGAATATCTCCGCATGAGGGTACCTTAACATAGAACATTATAGTTTTGAGCCAGCGAATTGGCTTGCCTTTTTCGAAGCCAGTAGAGTGGCGAGTGATTATTTGACAATTATTAATGTACATATGTATATACCCAACTCGCTGTCGCTAGCGAGTACGTGCTCGTGTGGCCTCTGTCTTCTTACTGAAAATCGTTTTGATGAAGCATGTCTACATACAAAAAAATCCTTTCGGTTCAATATGCCCTTCCTTATTTCCAACAAATAAGGTTCATACATCTCTCACTCGCACAAAAAAAAAAAAATCCGTCTTGAAGCCAAGAATTATTAGGGGTATTCACGATCCGATGTAATGCTATGTTCCCACCGAAACGAAATCCGAGATTTCAGCTTAAAAATTTCGAGATTTCAAATGATTGGAGCAGAATTTCATGGAGATTTAGTTGAAATCCAGAGTTTTTACTGAGATTTCGTTTAAATTTCTATGAAATTTTTTCCCAGCAGTTCAAAATATGAAAAGTTTTCAACTGAAATCTTGGATTTCGTTTTGGTGGGAACATAGTATAACTGGTCTTGTATCATTGCAAAAGTGTAAAGTGTAGCACTGGGCACGTTCCGATGGTTATTCTCAGTTATCCGGATAGCTTTGTGTTGTTGCAATCCCTTGTTAAAAAACAGCTGATGACCGCTGACCCAACAACAACTCAATTTATCTCAAAATGTTTGGGATAACTAGATAGCATAGCGAATAAACATTGGAACGCGAGGACTTTCATGTATTACAACAAAAAAATATACTGAATGTCAAAGTTTTACACTTTTGCTATGCCCCAACCCTATTGCAAAAGAAAAATACATCATAAAGGCCTAACTATATTCATATTCACTTTTGTACAAAAGTGCAAAAGTGAAAATACAAATATATGCTGGCGACACCTTCCTGCGAAAAAGCATATAAATCTTAAGTTGTGCTGAATGCATTCAAACACGGAAAAGGCTAGTTCAGCAACTATTATCGATGTGTGAGACATCTATGAATCATTTTCTTAACTGTTTATTTAGATGTAGTTGTGTTTCACTTTTCTGCTAAAGTAAAAGTTAGGAACGCTCTAACTTTTACTTTTTAAAACTTGAGATAAAAGATAGGATTGGGTAGTTTATTGAAAAAAAAACAAAACATTTTTTCGCTTTTGTACAAAAGTGAATTGAATGTAGTTAGGCCTTAAGTCTGTTCGCGTACGTCCCAAAACTACGAATTTTTACGAATTCAGCCCAAAGTTCTATCAAAGCTCATATAAAAAAATTAAATTGGTAGAAATTCGTAGTTTTGGGAATACACAGACATCATATTGTAAAGTGTGTGCTTGTGTATCTGATAACACACCAAATTTCATTCTCAGCTGATATTTGTTTGTGAAATCTTGTGAGTTTGCCAGAGTGTAACTACAGATAAGAAAAGTGCGTTCAATATCTATTGTAAAATATTAAAATTTTACTATTTTATTAGGATAGTTGCACCAGATCGTGAATACCCCTTATCAAAAGGGGTGCATCGGTGGATTTTGGGCGAAATCTTCTTTCTCTTTCTTTCAGAAATGAAATCTACCTACCTCACTGGATGTACCTTTCAGTAAGAAGACAAAATGTAGACAGGCACTATAGGGGTAACGTGAAATTTACTGCAAGCTTTCACAAATTTTCACAATTTGCTATCAGAAATTATAGAAGAAAAACCCCAAGCTTGGGAAACTTGGTGAAAATTTCACGTTACCAAACAGGTATTTATATTTCAGAATGCAAAATGATTGTTTTTTTAGTTTTTAGGCGTGTTTTATTGGAAAAAACTATAGCTAGCACAGTAAAATTTCCCTCGGTAAACAACAACAACCCCAAAAATTTCGATAAATAAGGCAGTATAAAAGTTGAGATAAAGTTTCGTTGGTAGCCTTTGCTTTTATGTAAAGATTTGTTCGAATTTTTAATGGCGAATAGTTTTGACATTAAGTGGCATGTCTGCCAACCTTCAGAAAAAATACAAAGTGAATATAAAATTGAG
Source organism: Dasysyrphus tricinctus (assembly GCA_963921185.1). Taxonomy (NCBI): domain Eukaryota; kingdom Metazoa; phylum Arthropoda; class Insecta; order Diptera; family Syrphidae; genus Dasysyrphus; species Dasysyrphus tricinctus. The sequence goes on from OY992533.1 coordinate 130,712,944, forward strand.
TATAGCGTCTTATTGGTGCTTACATTGCTGCGCTAGCTATAAATACCAATAAAACGCACCTTTTAACAACAAAACTGGGGAAATTCTCTGGGCTGGGCTTCAGCAAGAGTGAGTTTTTTCTGTGTACATATCGATTTTTGCGGATTCGTAAAACTGAGTTTAAACAGATACAGCCAAATTAAAAATGCATAATAGCGAAGGGTTAGAGCCTAACTACATTCATTTCACTTTTGTAGAAAAGTGAAAAATACAAATATATGCTAGCGACACCTTCCTGCGAAAAAGAGTATGAATTTCGAGTTGAGCTGGATGCATTCAAAGACGGAATAGGCTAGCTCAGGAACTATTATCGATGTCAGGGACATCTATGGGTCAGCTTCTTAACTGTTTATTTAGATGTAGTTGTGTTTCACTTGTCTGCAAAAATGAAAGTTAGGAACTCTCTAACTTTTACTTTTGTTAAACTTGAGATAAAAGATAAGATTGAGTAGTTTATTGAAAAAAGACAAAAACTTTTTTCACTTTTGGACAAAAGTGAATTGAATGTAGTTAGGCCTTTAGTTGCCATGAATTCGTCAATTCCAACATTTTGCTATTGTGCTTTGTTCGTTGTGCTTAAGAAAACTACAAAAATCATGAACGGCTTTTTTAGCTCAAAGAAAGAGAGTAAACACTAGTTTTCTCTTGCCAAATGCACATGCGTCGAACAAAGCCAAATATATTCTGGTACTCAGTTTGACATTTCAAACGAGGAGAAATATCTTTCTAACTGGAAATCTTTCGTTAAAATGAAACTGTTTGCTTGCGGCCATTTTAAATTCGCATAAATTTCAGTATCAGTTTCCAATAGTCTTTTTCATTGGATGTAGCTCGCGCTTGAGAAACGGAAAACACGGAATATTTTACGTTTGCACTTTTTTTTAAGTCGGTTGCTAGTGTGTGAGAAGTGAAACTACTGGGATTAACAGGAAAAGGAGGGACGAAGTAGTAACCTTCCTAGCTGTTGCGCTTTTCTTCGTTTATTCTTATTAAATCATCATTTGTAGCTCTAGTTTCTTGTTTGGCAGTAAAAAGTGTATGCAAATGTTTGAGATCATTAAAGAAATCCACGTTTAAAAGTGCTGAATGTATCATTAACGGGTTGTGTTCAATTTTTAATAAATAAGAACAGAAAGAGGAAAAAAAAAGCCAAGTGAAAAACGAAACGAGTTCTTCTGTCTCACCCTATCCAATGCAGTTGCCATCCAAAAGTGACACATCCAAAGGGAGATAAAACATTTTTTTTATTTATCGTTTGTCTCATCGTCTGTTGCTATTCTTCATCGTTTCTGTTTCTCCTTCTGCTACGTCTGACGTCTTGAATCCGATCCATTCGACGTACACATAAATTCTTTTACGCTGATTTCATGTCGTTTGTGTTTGTCTTCTGTCCAGTTTTAATTTTTATTCACCAGGAGCACAGTCTGCGATTTCGATCCTAAATTAAAAAAAGAAAAATGCTTGTATCGCTAAATTTCTAGCTACTTCAATAAGTAAGTTTAGCGAAAAGTAAACTCGGAATAGAATTGGAAGTGTACTGTTATTGCTACATCTGCTGCCGCCGTTGTTGTTGACGTCGCCTGTCGTGCCCTGTGTTTACATTAATGAAAAATGTTGTCAGTCTGCCTCTGCAAGTGGATTATTAACGATTTCGCTTAAAAAATAAAACTGTTACTCAACTGTGATTTTTCTGTCTGTTAAGTAGTGCGAAACGAATTCGGTGTGTGACCAAATATTTATGCAATATAAATACAGACGCCGGATTTTCACCATCAAATTGGCCACGAATTTGCTTCGACTTCTCTTGGTCTAGAGAAGAAAATTTGCGATCGAAAGTTCAAAACGGAAGGAAGAACACAAGGATTCCATAATCGTGTCGGTTGTCATCTGTCGGTTGTCCTCGCCATCCGCGTCGCCTCGATTTTCTTTTTCCAATTCTTTGGTAATTTTCGGATTTAAAAAAATATTTTTCCTTCATATCAAGTCGGTAAGTGCGCAGAAATTCGCACTTAACAGCGAATGCTTAAATGGATGCAACATCAATAATAACCCAAGTCGCACGTGATGATGAACAGCTAAATGTTTATGCAAATGAGAAAGGTTAGTTCTTTCTAGTTCGAATGGCTTCTCATTACATTATTATTACAATTTTTAAATTGCCAATATTGGCAATCGAATCTTAAGATGTAGGTATTTGGTAACAATAAAGATTTCTTGACGGCAGACCAAGGAAGGGAGTTTTCTCTTTTATTTTTGTTCCCCTTGATGATTCATACTTGTATTGCAGACAATGCGAGTGTGAGGCAAACGGAGGTGGGATTTGGGTGAAACTTCCTTTAACCTTACACCATAATACCTATAAGCACAAAAGATATATTTAGGTTAATCTTGTGAAATTTTACGATAGGTACCTAAATGAGTGGTCTTCTTTTTTAAAATGCTAGAACTGAGAAAAAAAAAAAATATAAACTGAAAATGAATACTTAATCAGTATTTACCTATGTAGGTACATAATGTAAATGAAAATGTACCTCTTGCAAAAAAGATGATTCTGGAAGGAATCAATAGCAGTGCCAGTAGAAAACGCTTAATCCATCTGAATTTCGCCCGGTCAACATGCTCTTAAGTGAGAGTTACCTAGGTACTTTCAAAAGCTGTACGTTAGCAACTGCAAATGTATACGGAAGCTAATCACTATTTGACGAATTACCATTCAGGATTTTGTGAAGCACTACTACTGAATTTGTTGGTTATAAAAAAGTTTAAAGGGTAGGTACCTACCTATCTGAGACAATAAATCGGGAAACACTGGTGCTGAAAATATATGGTACCTACTGAAGGAGTAGAACTTGAATGGTTTAAAAGTTACTTCTCAAATGAAACATAGCGAACCAAAGTGACTAATAATTATACGAAAAGAGCACTTTGGCAACGCTACTTTTTGTAATTTATAATAAACGACATGCAAACGCTAGACTCTTCGCTCTTATAACTCACTACCTACCTATATATCTGTGGTGTTTGGTAGAAACATGATAACTCCATTTTAAAATTTGCCTCCTTACCTCCACTTTAAATCGAGCTACAGACTAAAAGGATGAACCGATTTTTCTCAAATTTGAAACATAACTTTTCAAGGACTATGTTCACAAATGTTCCAAATTTGAAGAAAATTGGTAAACTTGTTTAGGCTCTAGCACGATTTAAAGAGGACGTAAAGACGCAAATTTAAAAATGGAGTTATCATGTTTCTACCAAACACCACAGATATTTTTTGTAAGCTGTGTGGAGGAGGGCTTCAATCAACTGAATGCGGATTTTAAAAAGAAGAAATTTATTCCAAAATAAATAAGCTGAATCTTAACACTGGTACCTACATCAAAAGCGATTACAAAAGTTGAAGTAATGAAGTAGCTACTACAGTATTGTGCAAAATAAAAGCAACTCTTTCATCTTAAAATTTCTTATTCATTTTTTTGCTGATAAGAAAATAACGCAATTTACATTATGTAGAATTATGTTTTAGGGCTAGTGTAATTTCATAAATTTTATAAGAACAATCATTCTTCAATTAACTATCAAATGATTTGTAATAAATTACTCGACAAAATGGTTAGTAAGCGCTAGAAGGGGGAGTACCTATGAATTAATTAATCGAAAACAGCTTGAAAATCGATCGATTTTTCGGGTATTTTCAGCAATTTTTCGAGGAAATAGGTCTTTCATTATATTTTAAGGCGCTTGACCTAATGCCATTTTTAAAAAAACCGGACGTGGGGTCTCAAAATTCAATTTTGGAAAGTGTTCGAGAACAAAAGTTACTTCTTTTGAAATTCTGTACACTTTTAACCTGAATTATTGTAGGTAGGTGCTGTAGGCCAGGTTTTGGATAATGGAACTCTAGAAAAGGCAAACTTGTCAAATACTCGCGAGGCCCTCGCTAGTAAAAACTTGTAGGATAGGTCTTGTTATCCCATCACAAATACCCCATATATGTACATATGTATGACAAAAAAAAAAAAAAAAAAATATTTTATACCCATACCCATCATACAATAGTAAGAAAAATTAAAGTAGGTATATAAATTTTCATTTTCAACATTGCATTGGGAAATAGCTCAGTAGTTAAAGTATAGGACTGTGGTACGTTCTTTTTCTAACCAAAGTTAACTATAGTTAACTTTCATCGTTCCTTTAATTCAAAAAAGTTACTTTTTTTAACTTTATGACGTCAAAAAGTAACTTTGAGTAACTTTTTCCAACTCATCTCCTTGATATGAGTTGAAAGGGTTAATCTGTCAAAAGCAGCTGAAATCACAATGTTTTCACTTTGATTTATTTTTTGTTTACTTCTCGATCGTTCGGTTTGAAATTGATTTCATTTTTGTAATAAATATTTTTAATTTAATTGATTTAATCGTCGATAGTGAGTTTTGAAATTGTTTTTTACGTTTTGCGACATTTTTTATCCGATTTGATCGATTTATAATAAAGAAATTTGTGCTAGTAGGTAGTGAATGAAAAAAATGATTGCAAATATTTTGCTTAAATATTCCATTTTGTGCTTGAATGAAGTAAAATGCAATTCAATTTGAAAAAATATGTATTTTCAAAGTGCTAATAAAAGTTCTTTTCAATAAATTTCATGGAATCACAATTTATTCTTGATTTTTAATTCCAAATCAATTTCGATTTTTTTTTTCATTCATTTTGTTTGACAGATCAACCATTTCTAACTTTGGTCGTTCCTAAATGAAAAGTAACTCAGAGTAACTTTTTTAACTATGACATTGCAACTCTTCTTTTTGACACATTAACCATAGTTAACTAGAGTAACATAAAAGAACGCACCGCTGGCAATCAGAAGATTGCAGAATCGAATCCCAGTAAAGACAACTTTTTTTTTTTTTTTGCTGTCTCGAGGCAGAAGGTTACTTCACTGGCGAAGCCCTAGAGGATTTCTAGAGTAACCCTTGCTGGGCCCTTGCTAGTATCTATATAAAACTTTCTAGCCCCTGGCCAAAAACTAGATTTTTTTTCCAGTCGGGATCTTGTCTAAGAACCCTTTTTCTTTATTTTCAAAAAGACAAATTTCGTGCGATCATGTCTTCCATTTTATTTATTACTGTATAAAGTGAAACAACAGAACATTTTGGAACAATCAAAACAACAAATTAACTAAGTTTTGCGTAATTAATTTTGTCCTACCTACTTCATTGTGCTTTTTATTTTCCCACGGCGCAGGATGGATTATTGTTGCTATGAAAAATAATAGTCTGTATGAATGTTATAGACATGTACTTGTACATACAATTCATACATGTATCTTTTGTGTGCAACTTAGCCAACAGCATTAGGCCATTCTAGTGGATGACCGAACAGGTCTATCCGGCTGCTCCTCTGAAGAGATTTTCGGAGGGGTTTTTCTCATGCATGCACCATCAGCTACATTTCCCTTCTATTCGTTTGTTTTTTTCTATTACCTATATATTTTCAGTTCATTTTCTTTTTATTTTGTGTATTCATTTATAGAAAAATAAAAAATCGCATTACAATAACTAAAATTAAGGTCAAAATATTAAGAATAAGTAAAACAAAACAATAAAACCTCTTTACACATAAACAATAACCAACTAAAACAAAACAATTAGAACCCTGACAAGATATGTGGTTGATTTGAGAATATATTGTTTTGAAATCTATGGTTGTGCATCTATCTGAAGAAAATTGAACACAAGCTACATATCATGTAAAAATTCAAGAAAATTGAAAGTTTTATAAAGGTTTTGTAAAATGTTGGGCGGTGTGTTAAACATGCTTGTGGATTCATGTATATAAAGTTAGCAGGACACTTTTGGAAATTCAGGTTAAAAAGTATCCAATCATTAGTTGCTACATAATTGCGAATTAGTTACGCAAAAAAAAAAAAAAAAATTGCTTTTTTGGTTTAAGAAAAAATGGGTGTCCTGCTAACTTCATATGAACTTAGCAGGACAACTTTCTCAAAAATAAAAATAATCGAGCTGAAAAAAGTTTATTATTGAGAACTAATTAATTGCGAATTAGTTACGCAAACAAAAATTTTATTGCATTTTCGGTTTGCGAAAAAATGGGTGTCCTGCTAACTTCATATGAACTTAGCAGGACAACTTTCTCAAAAATAAAGATAATCGAGCTAAAAAAAGTTGGTTATTGATAACTAATTAATTGCGAATTAGTTGCGCAAAAAATAAATTTATTGAATTTTTGGTTTGCGAAAAAATGGGTGTCCCGCTAACTTCATATGAACTTAGCAGGACAACTTTCTCAAAAAAGGACATAATCGAGCTGAAAAAAGTTGGTTATTGAGAACTAATTAATTGCGAATTAGTTACGCAAAAACAATTTGTATTGCATTTTAGGCTTGCGAAAAAATGGGTGTCCGGTTACTTCATATGAACTTAGCAGGACAACTTTCTCAAAAATAAAGATAATCCAGCTGAAAAAACTTGGTTATTGAGAACTAATTAATTGCGAATTAGTTACGCAAGAACATATTAAATTGCATTTTTGGTTTGCTAAAAAATGGGTGTCCTGCTATCTTCATATGAACTTAGCAGGACAAATTTCTCAAAAATAAAGATAATCGAGCTGAAAAAATTTGGTTGTTGAGAATTAATTAATTGCGAATTAGTTACGCAAAAACAATTTGTATTGCATTTTAGGCTTGCGTAAAAATGGGTGTCCGGCTAACTTCATATGAACTTGGCAGGACACAAATTTTTCGCAAGCCTAAAACAATACGAATTTTTTTTGCGTAGCTAATTCGCAATTAATTACCTAGTTAGGACACCCATTTTTTCGCAAACCAAAAATGCAATTAAATTTTTTCTTGAGTAACTAACTCGAAATTAATAAGTTCTCAATAACCAACTTTTTTCAGCTCGACTATCTTTATTTTTGAGAAAGTTGTCCTGCTAAGTTCACGTGAAGCTCGCAACACGCCTATTTTTTTTGCGTAACTAATTCGCAATTAATTAGGTAGTTCTCAAATCAATTTTTTTTAATCGCTTATAAATATTTTTGAGAGAGTTGTCCTGCTAAATTCATATGAAGTTAGCAGGACACCCATTTTTTCTTAAACCAAAAATGCAATTAATTTTTTTTTTGCGTAACTAATTCGCAATTATGTAGCAACGAATGATAGGATACTTTTTACGCTTACGATTCTTAGTATTTCATTGGCTTTTTATACCAAAAGCTTCTCTACTTACTCCCCATAAACTGCGAATTACTCCCAATTACTCCGTTTCTGATACCTAACTTCCATTGTGAAATTTGGTGTACAGAAGTTATTTGATTTTCGAAACCAATAGAAACAACGAAGCTAAAATTATAAAAATAAGATGAAAATATTTATTTTTATTTTTTAGCTTTTTTTTTAGTATTGCTTAAATTGCTTTAAAGGATTTTGTTTAAGAGAACGGTAGAGTTGAATGAATTAGTTTTTTTTTTTTAAAGTGGATAACAAATAGGTAAATGTAAGTGAAACTTATTTTTGAAGTCCTTTTAATTTCAATAAATAAATATTTGAGAAAGAAAATCAAAGTATTTAGAAGAGATTTCATATACCTACCTATTCCTACATAGGTATAATATTCAATATAGGTACCTAGTTGAAATATCAAAGATGCGAATTTATACCTATGTACCTACGTATTTATGAGAAAAATGTTAACCCCCCTGGAAAAACAATCTAGTTTTTAACGTGGCACTAGACAGTTTTACATTGACCCTAACAAGGCTCTAGCAATTATAACTACCTATCGATTTTCTCTAGGTCTTCACCAGTAAGGCAACCTTTTGCCTCGAGAGACAAAAAAAAAAAAAAATAATAAAAGTTGTCTTCACTGCGATTCAATCCTGTGATCTTCTGATTGTTAGTCCAATACGCTTACTACTGAGCTATTTCGTAATACAGTTCCGTAATGTTGAAAATGAAAAACTACATATATGCTTAAATTTTTCCTACTATTGTAGGATGAGTATATCAAATTTTAATTATTATGTTTTTGTCATATATGTATGGGCCATTTGTGATGGGATAACAAGACTTATCCGACAAGTTTTTACAATAGCGAGGGTCTCACAAGTATTTGCCAGGTTTTCCTTGTCTAGATTTTCCCCAACAAAGACTTTCCAGGGCCTTATGCCACAAGTTCTTACCAGCGAGGGCCTCACGAGTATTTGACAAGTTTTCCTTGTCCAGATTTCCCCTACCAAAGCCTTTCCAGGGCCTTGATTGAACTTGACAAAAACTTGCCATTTTTCCAGGTGGGAAATGTTGATTTCATTTAAAGGAAGTTTAAATTTGTTTAAGAAATCAAAAGAGATTTTTTTAAAGTATTTTTGTCTGCTAAAAATCAATATAATTTAATACAATTTAAAAATTGATTCAACTATGGATTCATTATTTACCTTTAAAAAAAAAAAAAAAAACTGAATAAAAAAAAATGAAAAACATTAGAACGAAACGGAATTGTATAGTACTTTCAAGCATATCATAAAAAGTTGAATTCGATCAAAACCACCATCCCATAGATATTTTATTTTCAAAGGTACCATGGATAGAAGTTTGTGGTTTTTACTTCACATCAGGTAGTGTCAAGTTTCAGAAATTTTAAAAATTATTCCTCTGATAAAATAAACCGCATTTTGTGGCGAATCAATAATAACTCATTGAAATTGCCGCTAAATACGTAACAAGCTTTGTATAGTATAGGTACCTATATTATTTTTACCAAAAATTCCTTCAACAGCATACATTTTCTTTCTATTTTTCTTACCATGAACCATGAAGAGTTGGTTGCCTAGAGATGTTTAATAAAGCTCAAAACTTAACGTTTCCTCATTGCCATTCTTTTTTTCTCATGTGTGGCAAAACTTTGGCATTTAATAAGTAGCTTTGTAACTGTTTGGATAACATTCGTTATCAATTTGTACTATAATAGCCTATTGAATAGACCCTTTTAAAAGGAGCAATTACGTGCAAGGGTTTTTATTTTTGAGTATTATATGTATTCTTGCCCATAAGCATGGTTAAAGCCGAAAATGCTACTAAATTCGCCCATGCGTTTCTGAGAGAATGGTCACACTGGTCACTTTTCAATATTTTTGGTATAACTGAATTTGACAATTTTACTCTCAACACATTCTGCGAAATAAGAAAAGGTAAAGTTTGAATGGTCATATCTCTGTCAATTTTGAACAAAATTAATTTTTTGCAAATGCCATATTAAAGCCTCTAGTCTCTACTTTATTTTGCCTAAGGATGTCTGACCCTATCTTTGCTTTATTGTTATGCTCAATTCATTACAAAAATTAGACATATTTTGATTTTTTTGGTTGGTTTTGTCAACTTTTCCTGCTTGAATTTGTTTATAAAATATTTAAACTAGGTATCTATTTCAATAGAAAATTGAATTTTGAGCAAGAGTTTAAAGCCCAAAATTGTCAATTTCGGCTTTGCTTTCGAGTTATACCAAAAGGATTGAGAAGTGGACAGTGTGACCATCCTGTCAGAAACGCATGGGTGAACTTAGTTGCATTTTGGGTTATAAGCATGCTTATGGGCCAAACAAACATATTCAATAATAAAAACCCTTACAAGTAATTGTTCCATTATACCCTTCATTTTCCGGCTATTCACCCACCTGGAAAATCAATCTAGTTTTTTAATAGGGCAATAGAAAGTTTTTCATATGGGTGATTCCGTCCCAACTGTGATTCTTTGTGTACAGTTCTTTTTTTGATATTTAATGTAAAATGTTCGTATATATTTTTGGTTTGAATTGTGTAAATGGCTATTTACTACAATCGACATTGGATATCATGACCAAATTTGCTACGTCTTCCACATGGCTTGGAAAAATGTAGGAAAAATGTCAGTACCGTGGAATGTCCGTTCCTTGTTTTTCCGATTAAATCTATTTTTTCTAATGAAATACTTCATTGAATCGAAATGTTGTCATTGCAATACTTAGTTGACAAAATTATGCAAAAATAAAGTCAAAATACTTATTGCTGAATAAAATAATCATGAATGAATTTTGTCCGAGGATCTACTTTTATTTTTGAATTCAAAAGATTTCTCGCTGAACCGCCATTTCGTTTTAGTTTCAAGACGTTTGTATGGTGGTTTTCTAAAAGAGGTACTATTTATGTATAGATAACAACAGTCGTTTTATTTTTTTTTAACGTTGTTGTACTTTATGAATGATTTGTTTTCATTCGAAGAAAGTGTGTCGCAAATTAATTTGTCAGTACCGTGGTAGTATTTTTTAAGCATGCTATAACATGTTTTTAGTTGATTATCGGAATTTTTTTTATTCCTTTTAACTACATATGTTAAAATTGTCCTGGAAAATATTTGTCTCATTAGCATAGAGAAGTTAGGTCACATGAACTGTCTAAATGTCAGTACCGTGGATATCAGTACCGTGGCACCGTGAACTTTGATTCTATTTTTTCTTGCAATAATAATTTACTTTCTACGAATTTTCAAACAAAAATCATTCCGTGCAATAAAAACTAAGTAATACTAATAACCCAGCACAATGAAAAGGGTTGCCATTCAGAAGAATAGACTACAAAAACGAAAAAGTTATATACATATTCAAAGAAAATAAGGGAAGTAGAAATGTCAAGAGGTCATAACATAACCGTTAATCTAGAATCTCAACAAAAATATGGTTAAAAATAGATAAAACAAAATACAAATAAAAAAAAGTAAAAAATCTTCATTATCGTCTACTTAAGTTTTAGTACATTTCACCATATTTTTTGTTCTTTAAAAGTTGTAGCAAAATGCTTTTACAGATTTGATACTCTAACTAACTAAAGCCACAAAAACGAAAAAAAAATTGTTTCCAATAAGTTTTAATTTTTGAAAAAAAAAAAAAAAAGAATCACAGTTGGCAGAGAATCACCCATATGTACCTACAGTGGTGGCCATAGAATTAGAAACAAGAATTTTGTTACAATGTTAAATAGCATAACCTTTTTTTAGGAAATTTGTTGAGGTTGGTTAGTGGTTCTTTTAATAGACCATGACATATAGTACACTTCTGAATATTTTATAAAAAATAAAAGCGTGACACTAACAGTAGAAAATTAATATTATTTATTTAACCCAAATCGCACCTGGCCATACAATTAGAAACGCAAAGACAAAATTGGTACTTCATAAAAAATGTTCGATGAAAAATTAATATTAGCGAAAAGTCCTGGTTGCTAGCGCTATATTTATTTAATTATTGTTAGTATAATTTATTTATATTTTCAATAAAGTTTTAATAATAATAATAATAAAAATTAATATTTTGTAGGGAATCCCTTATTTTTTGTCACTGCAGCTAATCTTGCCTGCATACTTCCTTCCAAGGCGCGGCATCTTGATGGGGGTATACTCTCCCAGACCTCCTTTATATTTTCGAAAAGTTCCTCAGAATTTTTTGGGTTCTTGGACTTTAGCCTTCTCTCCACGTCTGCCCACAAGTTCTCGATAGTATTCAAGTCTGGACTTTGGGCGGGCCAATCCATAACATTAGTTTTTGTATCAAAAAACCACTGCTTTACAATACGTGCAGTATGTTTTGGATCGTTGTCCTGCTGAAAAACATAACTAATGGGCATGTGTGCAAATGAGTAAGGCTCCATGACATTTTCCAAGATGCCTTTATAAATATCGATACCTTCCCGTAAGAATGTATTAAGCGACATTTTAAAAATTTTAAATTAAATTTTTAAAATACCCCTTATTCTGTTATTTATTTGGGTATTATGTTGTAATAAACAGATTATTAGAGGCATTTTGAGTTGAAAATGCCGTTCCAAATCTTTTTATTTTTTTAAATACATAAATAAATAACTGGACCAGGGGTTTTTTTCGATGCCTTTAAAATTTTTGAAATGTTGCTTAATACATTCTTACGGAAAGGTATCGATATGTAGGTCCATTCGACCATTTATTCTTACTATTGGGCCAACTCCATGCCACGAGAACGCATCCCAAACCATTATGTTTCCTCCTCCATGCTTAACGGTCTTTAAAGTATATTTAGGATCCAATTCCTTCTTCTGAGGGCGTCTAACATACACTTTACCATCTAACCCGAACAAGTTAAATTTGGATTCATCACTCCAAAGTATGTTTTTCCAGAATCCCATGGCTTTATTTGCGTGAAGTTTAGCAAACATCAAACGCCTCTTCAAATTCTTTTTGGAAACATGTGGTTTTTTCCTGGCAATGCATCCACGTGGCCTATGTTCTAGAAGTCAGCGCCTTATGGTTCTAGCTGATAGCTCTTGACCCAATTGGGGCGAAACAACCTCTTTTATTTTTACAGAAGTCAAAAAAAGGATCAGCTTTGCTAATTCGGCATATCAATCTGTCCTCTTTTGGCGTGGATTTTCGATCTTTTGGTTTACTTTTTGGGTTTTCAAAGCTGCCAGTCCTTTTATTGACTTGAATAGCATCAAATACCATCTTTTTCGAGCAACTAAATCTTTTTGCTATGGAATCGATTGACTCGTTTTCTTTTTGATAGCACTGCACTATGAGCTTCCGGAGTTATGGACTACAAGACTTATTTTTGCCCATTTTCGTCGCTGTATTTTTGATTAATTAATATTAATATTATAAAAATAATCAAAAAAAAAAAACTGAAGACAATCAACTCACATTGATAATTATTTTCTTTATTTTTGAATTTACCAATTCTTTTGTCGTTTCTAATTTCGTGTCCAGCAAAAATGTCTACTATAAATGAATTTTCTAAAATAACGGTGTTTTATAAACTGTTCGCGTTCAAGGAAACTCTTATTTAGAACAAACATGTCACCTGTAAAAGACCAACGACACAAGCCACGCACGCTGGTGCTTACAAAAAATATTATGGTTGATAAAGTGCGCTTAGAATTGTTGTTTCTAATTCTATGGCCACCACTGTACATATGTACTTGAAATTTTCTTACTATTGTATGATTAGATTTTTAGATTTTTTTTTAGATTTTATTTGAAAAATAAGAATAGTAGTACAAAAGATTAAAGTCTTATAATAGTACTTAATACATAAATTCAATTTAAGTAAATACATCAAAGAATATCCAAAAGTAATAACTAAGAATGATAATTGGAAAAATATATATACAAATGAATATATAAAAAAAAAAAGATATAATATTATACAATAGTCAAAGATCAGACGTTACATGAAATTGCTGCTGTTAGTGCTCGTTAGGTATTTGAATAAATTGCTTTTGAAGCTAACTGGGTTACTTATTTGTCTAAGGGAAACTGGAAGTGAATTCCAGAAACTAATGGAATGAATGAAAAATAATCTTTTGCTTTCTAAAAAGTTATATGAATGCGGAACTATATTTTGAGTCCGTGTAGAATGAGAAAACGAGATTTTATTGTATAAATAGGAAGGTTTCTTTGAATTAACAACACTTTGAAGTAAAATACAACTCCGGCTTTTAAAATAAGATTGCAAACTCATTCCTAAAATTCTATTTTTATAAGCAGATACGTGATCAAAACGCCGCAAACCATAAACATATCTAATCATCGCATTAAAAGCCAACTCAATTTTCCTGAATGAAACAGCGTCAGGATGGCAATAAATGACTGCAGTATTGATAATTAAAGGTACTAAAAGTGACTTGACAAGCCTTAGTCTAGCACAGGAAGGTGTAAACATAGCTGAAACTCTCAACATCCGAAGGCAATTGTGAATGCGTCGAACTAAGACGTTGATCTGAGATGAACAGTCTAAACTGCGGTTGATTTGAATACCAAGGCTAGAAACAGAGTTAGAGGTCGGTATAACGTTACCCATCATTACTAATGGTGGAACCCAAGACAAGTCTAAGCGCGCTTTAGAAATAATTATTGCCTTAGATTTTTCGGGATTAAGTTTTAAGTAATTACGATTAGCCCAGTTACAAATTGCATTGAGATCTTCATTGATTCTAAAGATACAATCTTCCATCAGACCAGTAGGTCTTGAAAAGTAAATTTGGACGTCATCAGCATAAAGGTGTACAGAAACATGACGACAAACTTCACTTATGTCATTAATGAATAATGAAAAAAGAAGGGGTCCAAGAATCGACCCTTGAGGTACACCGGTAGTAAAAGGCAAGAATAGTGAATCACCAGACTCAGTACTTACCTGTTGAAACCTATCACTGAGAAAGCTTAGTAAGAAGTTAGTCGATCTTACACTAAAATTAAATAATGTTCTTAATTTGTTGACGAGCAATGAATGATTAACACTATCGAAAGCTTTAGAAAAATCTAAGAGACATAGTACTGTGGTATTATTTTTATCAAACTCGATGCGAATGTCATCTAAAATTTTTACAATAGCTGTTGAACAGCTATGCTTATTCCGAAAGCCAGATTGCGTTGATATAAGTAAGTTATTATGATCAATAAAAAGGTTAATTTGATTTCTTACAACAACTTCGAGCACTTTCGATAAGCAAGGTAATATGCTGATTGGGCGAAAATCACCAGGCTCACAAGCTTTTTGATTTTTGGGAACAGGGATAACCTTTGCAAGTTTCCAACACTTAGGGAAGAAAGACTGAGTAATACACGCATTAATTATGTGAGTTAGAGAATAGTAAATCCATGGTAGAATGATTTTAATAAATCTTAAAGATATATTATCCAACCCAATAGCATTAGATTTTATACTTCTTATAGCATCAATGACTTCTGGTTCAGTAACACAATTCAGTTCAAACTCATTACGAAAATTTATACGTGAATCATTATTTACAGAAACAGACTGATGTGTTACCAAACTGCCCGCATGCATAAAATAAGTATTTAACAGGTTTGGATCAAGAGTACATGCATTACTTTTCCTATTAACAACTCCAGACTCACGTAGATTATTCCAGAGAACTTTATTTGGTAGAGAGGTATTTAATTTAGATGCATAGTACAGTTTTTTTGCATCTCTAATCGCAGCAGTTGAACGATTACGACATTCTTTGTACATATCCCAATTATTCCTAGATCTATTGCGTCTCCAACGTGTGTAACATCTATTTCTATGCTTTATTAAAGACTTAATATTATTATTGAACCATGGCGGAGATTTATTTTGAACTCGAACTTCCTTCAAAGGAACATGCAAGTTAAATAGATCAAGAATAGCTTTTTGAAAAAACAGAACTTTATCCTCAACACTAGGAATATCCAAAACATAATTAAGTGGCAACCGTACTAAATCCTGAACTAGTGATATTCTATCTATGATGTGTAAAAAATATTTGTTTTTTTTTTGTTTTTGTCATACATGGGGTATTTGTGATGGGATAACAAGACTTATCCGACAAGTTTTTACTAGCGAAGGCCTTACGAGTATTTGACAAGTTTTTCTTGTCTAGATTTCTCCTACCAAAGCCTTTCCTAGTACCTCGTGGCATGATAACTAGTGCGTTGGATTGTCATGACGAAGGTGTGGGTGCGATTCCCAGCCGTGCCCCCTAAAATCAGAAATGTTTCATCCGAGGTACTGCATCTTGCAAGGAACTGACAAATCCTCCAAGAGTATACTTGTCATGAAAAAGTGCTTCTCATTAAGCGTTTCGGACTCGGCAAAAAACTGTACATCGTCTCCATTCCTGCCAACAACACGCACACAGAAATGGTTGAGAGTTGTAAGTCACTAGACCCTGGCTCTCCACGAGCTGTTGCGCCACCCAATTTATTTATTTTTAAAGCCTTTCCAGGGCCTTATCCCACGAGTATAATTTGTCAAGTTTCCTTGTCTAAATTTCTCCTACCAAAGCCTTTTCAGGGCCTTGATAAAACTTGCCATTTTTCCAGGTGGGGGTAAAAAGATTCCTAGTAACGGTAATTATTTAAACTTTTAGGCCCTTGCCAGGTAGGTAAGTCATCTTTTGCCTCGAGAGTTGAAAAAAGTTGTCTTAACTGAGATCTTCTATTAACCAGTTCAAAACGCTAACTACTGGGCGAAATGGTAATATAGATGTGCAATTTTGAAAATGAATAACTTAAATTGTTCATTAAAACATTTGTTTACACTTGTAAGCTCTTCACTACGTATTATATGCATATACATTAGGGTGTGTCACTTTGGTATGGCGAAAAAAATACTGTTCAGATTTTAAATCTAGAATACCTGCCAAAAGTTTCATTAGAATCGTAGGAATAAGAACATGTGAACATTTTTTGAAATTAGATGGTTTTTTGGCTCGCTAAACAACAAGGTTTATTTTCGAAAACTGTGTTTTTAATAGGTACCTTTTCTGTCAATTGCTTGGAAATGGTTAGCTGATTTAAATAATTTTGCATAAAGCATACAAACAATTAAAAGGAAGCAAATTTAAGGCAGTACAAATTTGAATTACAAATTCGAAATCACTCAAAATTGTATTTTAATACAATTTCAAGTGCTATAGATATTAATAATTTGTTCTTAAATCAATTTTGACTTATCCAAAAAAAAATGTTATGGGCTAATTTAATGTCACTGAAAAAGAAAATGACACTCAAATTTTTTTTGTAAAGAAACCTTTTTGAAATATTCATATCTAAAAAAGCATTAAAAAAAAGTTTTTTTTCGCCATATTTGAGGGTATTATCATCACGAAATATTTGTTTGTCTTCAAAAACTCCTTCCGGAATCTAAAACTCCAATTTCCCTTTATTTTAAATCCATTTCGAAATCGTTTGCTCACGCCGAAATCCAAAGTTGAAATTTGTCAGTCTTTTAAAAATGTTCACAGAACACTTCTCTAATTTTTATTTTCTCGAATATAACAAATTGGCTATTGATCATGTCATATAAAAAGGAACTAAGACGTTCATGGGATTTTATTGTACAAATAATCAAAGGGGTCATTGAAGATGAGAAAACCGATCGAGAAATAGTCGTATAGTCGTGCAAATTAGCCTGATTTTAAGTTTTTAAAGCTTTATAAATGGCATTTTTGGCTATTATGATGGACTTGTTAGATTACCTATACGCTCAAACTGGGTGTATTAGTAAGTCTTGACCAGTTAAGTCAAAAATAAAAGTCAAGTTTTAAATTTTAGGCAGTAGGTTGTCATCTAATTTTTTAAAAAATTAAAATAATTTCTCAAATCAACACACTTGCTCTTACAAAGAAGGGTTTTGAGCACATGTTAGCGTGTACCTTCTCGAACATGAAAAAAATTGTGTCAGACCAGTTTTACGTAAAGCAACTTTTGGAAGGTATTAGATGATGAATGACACACCCTAATGCTATGTTTCCACCAAAGGTTTATCTCAGATTAGATTAAATAAATCTTTTTGGTGTTTCCACCGCACAAAAAGATTTAAAAAAGATTAAATTTGACAGCACCTTCAAAAATGCAAATGGCGTTCCAATTTTTCTTATGAAGTGCGAATGAGACAGAATGTTTGATTCGTGTGAAACAATGAAGAACTGAATGCGAGTCTCGAATGAATCGTTCAGCACCATGTAAAAATAGGTTAGTTCGATTTGTAAAACTATTTGTCCTATTAAGATTTAACAAGATTAATTTCTAATCTTCAAGATTTACGAAATAAATTTGTATGGTAAATCTACGAGATTTAAAGGAGATTTAAGGTTAATCTCATTAAATCTCAGATTAGCGCTAGGTGGAAATGTAGCATAATATACATACATACATACCTGTAACAAGTTTTTATTTCTCCAAAAGGAGAACTTCTGCTTCCTCTTTACACTACAATAAAGTGTCATCTCGCATGTATTCAAATGTTAAAAAAATCAGACAAAAGAATCAAAGTGACGATTTTTCTAATACTTCAGTTTTTTGAGTTTCTCTTTTCTTCTTTATAATTTTTTGATCCATTGAATCTTTTAATGACCTGCCGTGTGATTCGACGGGAGGAGTTTGGTGGGCTGGTGGCTTATTTAAATAATTGTTTATCATGCCACGAAATTCATTTGATGCTGTTAGATGTTTTTTAATTGTGTATCTCTAGATGTGCGATATTCATATGTACATTTGCTTTGCCGAAAGTGAGAAATCAAGGTGTTGTATAAGCCAATTAGATTGGTCGTGTTATTTCTCTCACTCTCATATTTTTTTAAATAATTCTATACTTGCATACAATATCATCTCCCCATCTTACTTAATACAAGCAAGGAAACAAGTTGATTGGAAAAATTAAATTAAATTAAATTAAATTAAGGTAGTATGTAGTTATTAAACATCATTAAACCAGTTTGAATAAAACAAGTTTAACCGAATACAATTTAAATTAAATGTGAAATGGTATTGTTTTTAGTACAGGACTAGTTCCATTTTTAACCAATACTCAGTTAAACCAATTTAAGAACCAAAATGTATAGAAGAATCTGTAAAAAGTACTGAATAGTTGCTTGCACTTGACTAGGTTATGATGAAGAAAAACAAGTTAGATTAAACTTGAAGCAAGTGCAACATCAACTTAAATCTTGTTTTGTGTCGTTATTTTGTGTTTGGTTATGAAGATAACAGTTATCTATGTAATATATTACCCAAATCTTTAAGGCTTAAAATTGCAATATTTGTGTGGTCAAGCGTAAGGAAAGCTACAGATACTCTGTATCTAATAAAATAAACATTTAATACGAAAATTGAAGCAACAATTATTAGAAGTGTGAGATATACACTGCGTCTCTCTTGATTACGCCCAGGCAGTTTTTTTTTTTTTTTAAAGGATATTTTATGTTTATATTGTAAAATTAAATTGGGATTAAGTTGATAAATGCAACTTTTATAACGCTTTTCTTGAAAGAGTCTTAACCCGCCTTGAAAAATGGCAAGTTTTTGTCAAGTTTAATCGAGGCCCTGGAAAGGCTTCGGTAGGGGAAATCTAGACAAGGCAAACTTGTCAAATACTCGCGAGGCCCTCGCTAGTAAAAACTTGTTGGATAGGTCTTGTTATCCCATCACAAATACCCCATATATGAAAAAAAAAACAAATATTTTATACCCATCATACAAAAGTAAGAAAAATTAAAGTTTTTCAACATTGCATAACTGTACTGCGAAAGAGCTCAGAAGTTAAGGTATAGGACTGGTTATCAGAAGATTGCAGGATCGAATCCCAGTTAAGACAACGTTTTTTTGTTTTGCTGTCTCTCGAGGAAAAAGGTTACTTCACTAGCAAGACCCTAGAGAATTTCTAGAGTTGCCCTATCTGGGCCCTTGCTAGTATCTATGTAAAACTTTCTAGCCCCTCGCCAAAACTAGATTGTTTTTCCAGAAGGGAAAATATACTTGTTTTTTGTCTTACTTGATTACGAACAATAGCTTAATCAGGTGGTGTTGTTAGAAGCTTAAAAGGTAAGAAACAAATGTTGCTTTTATTCAAAGAGTTGCAATAGTTTTGAGTAATGGGTACTACTTCCTGATCGCTGAATCAGAATCAAGTAGCCTGCTGTGTAGAGATTCATAGAGTGCTGTTAAATAATTTAGCGAAATTTCAGACCAGGGTCGTTTTATGGCTTCAATAATCTCTTCCGTTTCATCATATTGGCTTCGTCCTTCTTAGACTTTTCTTGAGAGCCAACCCCACACGTTTTCCATGAACCATGATGTTCCGGTCAGGCGAACATGGCGGCCATGCAAGTAGGTTTATATTTTGGTTCTGAATCTAGGCTTTTGTTGTCCATGCGGTATGTATATCGATGCATTGTCTTGTTGGAAAGTCCATCGCTGTCACCAAATATTTCAGAAAACTGCGAAAAAGCTCTTACCAGTATCGATTTGTAAGTGATTGCCGTCATTTTGGAGCTTTGGAAATCCAGTTCCACACTGCCGAAATAGCTTGTTGCTCCCCTTACCATTACACCACCTCTTGCTGTGCCGCCATGGAAATAACAGCTGTGTCCATCAGGTCCGTCCAAATTAATTTTTTTTCATCAGAAAATACGACGCTCCTGATTCCACCTAATGTGACTTGTTGCTAAATCAAACCACTGTACAGTGGGTACCTCCATAGGCCAAAATTAAAAAAATGCCATTAATCAAGAATTCAAAGTGTCAATAAGGTTCTTCAAACTACCGCTAAACCCATACCAACAAATATTTTGACGCATTTTTTTTATTCCTGTATTGCCATTCAAAGTTTAGTTAACATAAAATAAACAGCTTGCTTATCAGTGCAGTTTTTTACTAGAGAGTTGGTGAAAGTGATAACTTGTGTTAAGAAAGTGTGAGCAATATTTAATTGTTATTAATATAAAGCAAGAAGGGAGTACTTTCTAAAAACAAGCATTTCATAGTTTAATAAACTTAAAGCGTTAATGTTAGCTAAGCTTACAGTTAATTAAAGATTTTGTAGGTTTGCCTTCGAGTGCACGCTAGAAATGAAGTACTAAAATAAAGAATAAACTTTACAAATAATAAAGTAGTTTATTCCCGGTTTTTCTTTTTTTCGAGCTATGATAGTTTAAAGAACCTTATTTCGCTAATTTTCGGCTTTGAATAAAAAAAAAAACAAACAAATTATTTTGACTGAACGTTTTATCTTTGGTAGGTGCTGGTTATCAATGCATAATCAAACGCAATTTTTAAATTGATAAATGGCTTAAAAGTCGAGAAAATAATTCACCATGGTCAACGTAAGCCAACCAAATCATTGAAAACATCAAAAGCAGTTGGCCAATTATTACTTACCTATACTTTTTACTATTTACTTATTTTTTATAAAACTAGTATTTATTTACTATTAATTAATATTTTATTCAATTAAGCAATTAAATAAAACTAATTATATAAATTGAATATAGTTTAGAATTATACAAAAATATATACAACCCATATTTCACCGATTTTTCCCGATACACCCTCAAAAAGTGGGTGTGGCAAAAAACTTTGTTTTGGCTGCTTGTTCAAAAAGGCATTTTCTATATATTCTGTGTATATTTGTTCATTTTTTAAGGTAACGATTAAATAAATAAGATTTTTATCAAAAACGCCCTCAAATTTGGACGTGGTATATATTTTGCAGAATTTGTTTTTTTTTTGTATGTGTTAACAACAATTCGTTTCGTTTTCTCAGAAATTGTTCCAAAAATCAAAAATTTTGTAAAAAAAACGCCCTCAAAAGTGGGCGTGGTAGAACATTTTTTGTAGAAGAGTTATATGAAATTTATATCATCTTGACAATAAGAAGACCTTTTTTTAAAAGAAGGCGTGAAAGCAGGCGGATGTTTACTCTGAAGATACCTTACGCTATTTCAAACCATGTCTGAAATTTGCATTCAAATCGGTCGATTGTTCAGATCTTATATTCAATGGTGCAATATATTGTTGATCTACTGTATCACCAGATGAACAGCCGATCTACTAGCTTTAACTTCAGTTTTCTGCCTTAATTCTATTAACGGAGAGCCTTGAATTTGAAGCAGCTCTCAGTATCGCCCGCCTTTCCTGATATGTTGTTGCAGGTCTTTAAGATAGTCATGTACAATAGTGGCGCCCCCTCCAATTTTGTTGGATCTGAAGCGAATGGATTTTCATTGTTCCCGGTTAGCTCAAATTTTGCGTATTCCTTCCTATGTTAATGCCTTTCCTTAACTCATAGTTTTGGATTGTATGAAGTTATTTCTTTTACTATTCTCCCTTAACTAAAACAAAAAACTGCCTGTTCGCAATCAAGTGAGACGGAGTGTACATACATAATTTGCGTAGTTTATATTTCAATGTACTGATCATACCAGTATAATTATTTGTCATTTTTATAATAGGTCTTATGTACGGGAATTAAAATTCACAGTTGATCAGATTATTAAGTGTCGAATAAAGTCTCTCAAAAAGCAGTGAAACTGCCTAAAAGCCGGATCTACACAACTTTACACTTTTGAAACGTCTTAGTTGTTTTGATAATCTGGTAAATGTCTAACTGGATGGATCCAGTAAATGTATCAGAACTTATCTGCCAAATTTCCAGACTGACTTCTTGGTCAAGGAGATTTTTCCTACTGATATTCTAGGTTGGCTTTACCTCCCTTCTTACCAACATTCTCAGTCATTCTTGGTTTTTTTTTTCATCACAATTAATGGGTGTTTTTTCTTCAATCTTCATTGCCTTTTGCTTTGTAAGACAACTGTACAAATTCGTTGTTATAAAGGTGTCTTAATTATTTTGTCAAATAAAGTTTCACCGTGTAGATTTCCACCCCTTTTTAAACTGACACAAATATTAAGCTTTTTCTTGTTGGTGTTATCAAACAAACAAATTTTTTAATGTCCTTTAGTTTGAGAAAATTAAAAATATAAACAAAGAATAATTTATTATCTATTTTTAATTAAAAAAGAAAGAACAAAAAATGTCATCTACTTGGGAGAGATTATGTGAAGGATAATACAAAATCAGGAGATAAAAAGTGGAATGTCCTTCCATCAACATGCTTTATTGCGCGCTCTGGCTTGTTGGATCTCAGATAAAGAAGTACCTGACTTTTGTGTGACAAATGGAAATGTATAAAAGCTGGGATGTGTCACAACGTGCTATGATGTTTTTTTTTTGCTGTTGTTGCTTTTCAATGGCTGTTCTTCAATTTTTGTTTGTACACTTCATCCCGCTGCTGCCTCTGACACTTTCTTATTTGACTCTCCCCCTCCAGCTCGCATCCAACCACATCCTGGCTGACATTTCGACACTGCAACCGGTCGCTCAGTTGTTTTCCTTATCATGCCCTAGCAAGTTCTACTATATGATGGAGCTATTATAAGCTTCTTTCCATAGTTTGCAGAATTTTCTTTTTGTGTTTGGTTTTGTGCACTCTTGCTGAGCATCATCCTTCCATAGCTTTGTGTATATATTATATATTTTGCGTTTTGTTGTTGTTGTTGCGTTGTGTTACTGCTCCTCTCAACATTGCCAACAATTGGGTAAAATACAGTTCAAGTACCTTTTGTGGATTTTCATGCAGGAAAGTGTAATATTTCCCATCTGTATATGTATATGTATATGCTGGATACCACCAGCGAGCGGTGAATGGAAAGAGGCTTTGTGATAAGTACAAAAAAAAAACTGGAGTACAGAGCTGCAAAAGTAGCAGATTCGCTAAAGAAGAAGCAGCATCATTCGAAACGTGGCTTGCGTTGGTAGACTTTTGCTAATTTTGCAAATATGAAAAAAGGTCAATGGAATGTAATAGCGAGGATAGAAAAGTTCTTTTGTCGAGAAGAGATAACAATTATGGAGTCAATGAAACCATATAGTCTAAGAGCCCACAGCAAATTTTTGGGTGTGAAAGTTAACCGAAAATGAAGCACATGAGACGAAAGCTGTGTTGAGGCTTATGAAAGAAATGAAAGTCTTGCAGTCCCTAGTCGGGGCTTCAGTGAGTAATAGTACGCCAAAAACTCAAAAAAATCAACTTATACGATAATTGTATGAACCAAAATTTTTGATCACACATCCCTAGACAATGCTCCCCTGATCACAAAAAGGTGGGTCCAAGACCATTAGGTAGGGGCCGTTACTCTGCCAGACCGTTTGAAAAACCCTAAAAAGTCATCTCAAGGGATAATGGTATGAACCAAAATTTTTTTTTTCTCAGTCCTAGACAATGCTCCCCTGATCACAAAAAGGTGGGTCCAAGACCATTAGGTGGGGGCCGTTACTCTGCCAGACCGTTTGAAAAACCCTAAAAAGTCATCTCAAGGGATAATGGTATGAACCAAAATTTTTTTTCTCAGTCCTAGACAATGTCCCCCTGATCACAAAAATGTGTGTCCAAGACCATTGGGTGGGGGCCGTTACTCTGCCAGACCGTTTGAAAAACCCCAAAAAGTTATCTCAAAGGAAAATGGTATGAACCCAAATTTTTTTTTTCTCATCCCTAGACAATGTCCCCCTGATCACAAAAATATGTGTCCAAGACCATTAGGTGGGGGCCGTTACTCTGCCAGACCGTTTGAGATTTTTAAAAGTGTTAAATAACGATAAGGTGGCCAATTCACCTATAAGTAGCGAAAAAACCCATGGTGTATAGGTAAGACTAAGACTACAACAATCTCGTATGGCAGGGGAGGTTTACATCCCCCGTTTAGATGGAAGTGGAAATTTTCCTAGAAAAAAACTATGTAAGTCTAAAAAAAACGACAATACTATCAATAACATTTTGATACTTTTTCAAAGTTAAGTCCATGTTTTTATACTGAATTATTTTATGCTGATTTTTAAATTAATTTTGAGTGGGAAATTACATAGAAATTCCCTTATTAAACTCGGCAGAACATTTTTTGAAACAGAAACTAAAATATACTTTTCCAAAGGTTTTTGGGGTGCTGAACTCGAATCGGAAGTCAGAAATATTCTACTACGTCACATTTGTGAGATATTGCCGTATGGAAAATTGAAAAAAAGTTTTTTTGCAGCGAAAAACTTCTATTTTTCAGTTTTCAAACGGCAATATCTCATAAACGTGACATAATAGAATATTTTTGACTTCTGATTCGAGTTCAGCACCCCAAAAACCTTTGGAAAAGTATATTTTAGTTTCTATTTCAAAAAATGTTCTGCCGAGTATAATAAGGGAATTTCTATGTAATTTCCCACTCAAAATTAATTTAAAAGTGACTAATTATTGTAATATAACTGTATTAGTTGAAGTGAAGTAATATTGTTAGGCACCATTGGAAAGGAAAATTGGTCCTCTACAAAAAAGGTCTTATGTCATTTTTCGATAAGAGTGATATTAGTAACCATAATATCTTCAATTACTAAAAAAATGCCAATTTTACGTTAAATAAATGTATGGGAATTTCATGGAATGAGTTTGACTGACTGTAACTTTAAAACGGCTGGATTTATGATGAAACATGTCAAGACCTTTTTTGAAGTACGTTCAATTTTCTACAAGAAAAATATATGTTGTTAATTTAAATACTTGTTATTATTAAGTTATAAAATTCCAAACACAAACACGTGTTTTCTCCCATACAAATCGTATGGAAAACCGAAATCTGCGATGAGGCATGTCTAAACATGAATTTTAAGAGCTCAAATTTTCACAGACCTCTTTTTTTGCTTAACCGAAACTTTTCAGTCTGTTTGCAAGAAAATCGAAAGCAAATTTTTTTTTTGAAACAGTCTAATGTACCTATATGATTTTTGAAATTAAAGAAGAAGAAAATCAGCATAAAATAATTTAGTATAAAAACATGGACTTAACTTTGAAAAAGTATCAAAATATTATTGATAGTATTGTCGTTTTTTTTAAACTTACATAGTTTTTTTCTAGGAAAATTTCCACTTCCATCTAAACGGGGGATGTAAACCTCCCCTGCCATACGAGATTGTTGTAGTCTTAGTCTTACCTATACACCATGGGTTTTTTCGCTACTTATAGGTGAATTGGCCACCTTATCGTTATTTAACACTTTTAAAAATCTCAAACGGTCTGGCAGAGTAACGGCCCCCACCTAATGGTCTTGGACCCACATTTTTGTGATCAGAAGGACATTGTCTAGGGATGAGAAAAAAAAATTTGGGTTCATACCATTTTCCTTTGAGATGACTTTTTGGGGTTTTTCAAACGGTCTGGCAGAGTAACGGCCCCCACCTAATGGTCTTGGACCCACATTTTTGTGATCAGAAGGACATTGTCTAGAGATGAGAAAAAAAAAATTTGGGTTCATACCATTTTCCTTTGAGATGACTTTTTAAGGTTTTTCAAACGGTCTGGCAGAGTAGCGGCCCCCACCTAATGGTCTTGGACCCACCTTTTTGTGATCAGGGGAGCATTGTCTAGGGATGTGTGATCAAAAATTTTGGTTCATACAATTATCCTATAAGTTGATTTTTTTTAGTTTTTGGCGTACTATTACTCACTAAAGCCCCGACTGGGGACTGCAAGACTTTCATTTCTTTCATAAGCCTCAACACAGCTTTCGTCTCATGTGCTTCATTTTCGGTTAACTTTCACACCCAAAAATTTGCTGTGGGCTCTTGGTCTAATACAGTAGTAGTACTTTAGAGGCAGAAAAAGTAACCAGTTAGACACAGCCTTATTTAAATATAAAAATAAATAAATTTGGTGACGCGACAGTTTGTTAGAACCAGGATGTGGTGTTTTATGTACCCTCAACAATTCTTGGAGTGCATGCTTTTGGCCGAAAAGAATAGAGAGAACCTATGAATGTGAACGGCTTAGATAAGAAGCACTTTATTATAAAAAGGATACTCCTGCAGAGGCAATAAATCCACGAAAATATTTTAGAAATATTTTAGGTGGAATAGGCTGGGGACTCGATTTCAGACCTCCTGTATGATAGTCCAACGCACAAACCATTACATCGAGGGGTACTTATTTACTAAGATAAAACAAAAATTTCATATAATGACTAAATTTTGGTTACATAGAAGGTTATGCACATATTGGTTTACGCCAATTCGTCAAATGTGTCAAGTGATGCAAAACTAAGTCGCCAGAAAGTTAAAATTTGATGTTTGTCAAGTAGGTAGGTAGTTGTGGCAAGTGTAAGAGCTAATCTCCCCCACAGAGTTAACTCCGGTATAATTTGTTGGCAGGATTAGGTGGCTCGGATCAGTCAGTTCAGCACTGAAAACTGGCCCTTAGAGATATTCACCCTTATTACAATAGTCGTTTTACTGAAACGTCAGAAAAACGACAAGGCTCCAGAAACCACAATTGGTGTTTGAATAAAACTAAAAGTAAAGCGTTCTCTCCGATCTTCACTATTTTCACCACTTTTACGCCAGTTGTTTTACTGAAACGCCAAATGTCGCTTTTAGATCCCTCTTGTTTTACTGGTGTTTTAGTAAAACTACTATCGTAATAAATGTGAATATCTCTAAGGGTCAGTTTTCAGTGCTGAACTGACTGATTCGAGTAAGTTAATGCTGCCAACAAATTATGTCGCAGCTAACTGTGGGGGGGATTAATTCTTTCAGTTGCCACAACTACTTACTTATTTAAGGTGGTGCTATAGTCTGGGATGGACAAGGGCCTCAATCAACAAGTTTTTTCCAGCCGACTCTTTCTCTTGCTGGGTGTCTCCTGTTTCGCACGCAAAGAGGTTTGAGGTCCTCTTCAACTTGCGTGCGCCTCAACTAACAAGCTCCTTCCAGCCGAGTCGGTCTCTAGCTAGCTGTCTCCAGTTTCGCACGCCAAGTTGGTTGAGGTCCTCTTCCACTTGCGTGTGCCACCTGTTTCGTTGTCCTGCTCTCCTGCGCCTTCCCACGGGGTTCGTTTCAAAGACTCTTCGGCCCCGAGCACTGATGTCCATTCGCTCTAGGTGACCGAGCCATCCCAGTCGTTGGCTTTTCTCTTTCATGGCTAGGTCAGTTTCGCTGTACAGCCTCTTCAGTTAGTTGTTATATCTTCTTCTCCATTCCCTATCTATGCAGAAGGGACCAAAAATCACCCGGAGAATTTTCCTCTGAAAACAGCTTAAATCGTTTCCATCCACCGAAGCAGCGATTGCTGGCAGGAGTAATTCTTCGTTTGATTTCAGCACTCGTATCGTTCCATGAGTTGTTAGCGGAGCCTAGGTAGACAAAGTGTATGACCACCTCGAAATTATAGCTGTTTATAGAGACGCCGGTTTTGTTGGGTGTCCTTTCTTGCTGACAGCATATTCTTCGTCTTGCCTTCATTCACCGTTAAACCCATCTTCTTGGCTTTCTTCTCAATACTCATGAAAGCACCACTGACATCACGATTTGTTATTCCGATTATTTAAATTGTTGGCGTAAGCGAGTAATTGGACGGACTTTTGAAAAATTGTGCCTCTGGAATTGACATGAGAGTTTTGCACTCTTCTTTCAAGAACGATGAGTAAGCAGTCGCATGACAGCTCGTCACCTTGTTTAAAACCTTTTTTGACATCAACGGTATCGGTGAGTTCTTGCTGACCTTGATGAAGCAGCGTGCATTCTCCATCGTCCTCCTGCACAAACGGACGAGTTTGGGTCACACTGATATGCCCCTATCAGGTTGTTGACAAATGGCTTCAGGCGCTCACAAAGTACGGCAGAGAAGATCTTGTATGCTGAGGAGAGTGATGCCTCTGTATAGTTGGTTCAGTCCGGAGGAGAGCCTTTTAGTATATATATTTGAAGTTTAACCTATGAAATGTCAAAATAAAATGAGAATACAAAAAAAAAAATTGTCAAAATTTCAGATGGGAAAAGGGTAGCTCAGAAAAATGGTAATATTAACGTGAACTCGCTAAATAAAATCACATGTCAAGCTAATTTTGAAAATAAACTTATACTTTCTAATCATAACACCCGGAACTAGCTTATTTCCATTCAAACGCCAGCCAAGTTTCGTGTGGTTTTCAGTATCGAGACTAATTTTTAAATGTCAAACTGTATGAAAAATCAGAATCGGTTTTGAAGATTTTCAACGTTTAATCGGTGTCGTTAATGAAAACGTCCGTCGTTAAATACTCCGAACTCTGCATACAAAATCCTCTTAAATGCATTTAATTCGAACAGAGAAATGACTGCAGTCAACATCTGTAATACATAATGTCAAATACAATGAATCAACATTGAAAACTTTCTTTTGACAAGTGTAATATAATGCAAATAGACGTTAGCTTTTGCTTAAAGAAGACTCATTGTAAAATGTGTCCGTAATAAAATGTTCGAATAAATTGTAACATTATCTGACAGACACTTGTTAGAAAAGTATGTTTTCAAACGTTAAATGCTTGTGTCTTTTACTGCCAACATTTCCATATACAACCTGTCATTTTTGATTACTTTTAGTAGGCAGGAGTTTGACAGAAAGAAAAAGTAAAAGTACTTTATTCTTGGAATCCCACACTGACAAGTTGTGACATTTATCATTGTTGCTAACGTATTTGATCTAATGTTATGTTTACGTTTTGAAAATGTCATTTTGATGTTTAAATCAATTCTATTTAATTGCTCTTACAATTTTGTTTAAATTAAATTTATATTCTTACAAAATTAATACGATACATACATACTTCTTACGTGATGATGATGGTGATGGATCTATAAAACGTTTATGCAAACATTGTTATTGCTCTATAGTGAAGGCGACGACTGAATGACTATATACCACCTCACTAACTCTCTCGTAACAAATTCGATCCATAAAACGTTTGTCGTTGACGTAGAATTGGTTGAATAATATTTTGATGTCAGAGAATATAATCAAGCAATTTACTTTTTTTTATGAAATAGCTTTGCCCTCAAGTCAAATTGACATTCTAAAAATAGAATTATTTTCCAAAAAAAAAAGAATAAACATGTATGACTTCTGTCATTTGCATATTAACGGTATAGAAGAGTTACATCTGAAATCACTTATATTGCCTCTTACATATATCACTCACAAAACATCGCTTCCTCCTCCTTTTGAATGTGACAAAAATAGATGCCAATCCCTCGTTAAAAACATGATAAACAAACCTGGAAGAGTTCTTAGACCTGATGGTGTAGGTTAGGTACCTCCAGGTTATGTCTATCTTACCGCGGAGTATTTTATTAAATGCGGATGCCAAAGGAAACGAAAATGCCATATGTATCACTCACATCCACATCACATCTCACAACCCATTTAATTCCTCATTAGACCTTGCGCTTTACGCACTCATCTTGCTGCCTCATACGATGCTATGTCAATAAAAGTGGAGAAGGAGACACAAACAAGAAATGAAATTACCAGACTTTCAAAGTTGGCCAGCGTTCTCATTGTCGTCGTTCGGTCGGTCGTCATCGTCGTTGTCGTCTTCGTCTCCCCAATGAAATGATTTTCCCGCTTTAGTGGTTTTTGCTTGGTATATTCTTGTTTTAATGTTTTAAAGATTACATACTTTGTTCATGCTCCGTTTTCTTTCATTGCATAGACTGGTTTTTTAATACATATCTACATATGGCTATATTAAAGTATACTATAAGATTGCAAGACTTTGCTGTTGTCCTTAAATTTCAAAAGTGGGAGAATTGCTCAGAGCGCTCACAGCTTATGCTTAGTTCTAAGCATAATCAGAGCGTGCTATAGGAGCTCAGAATAAAATAATACAGTAAATGAAGTAACCAAGAAAATTGTTGGGCTTCCTAACATCGCAGCCCATCCTGTGTTGGACATAACCGGTAATCTGTTGGTGACAATGGAAGATCAGCTAAGAAGATAGATGGGGCAATTTTGTGCACTGCTCAACGACAACAACAAATTTGTATACGAAAATCCACAAATGGTCCAAATGCGCAGATTTTTCAGGGGCATTAACACCTCATCAACCTGTGCAGAACTTAAGCTTGCGATCATTCTCCTTCAAAAAAAAAAAAAACAAAGCAGCTGGACTTGATGGCATACCAGCCAAGTTCTTAAAGGTGGATCCTGAAACAACAGCTGCCATCCTGCTCACTCTAGTTCAGGATGATTGGGATAAAGTTACATATCCCAAAGACTGGAAAGATGACGGAATTGTAAAGATTCCAAGAATAGGTGATCTTAAAAATTAATAATTGGCGTGCGTGGTATATCCGTTCTGTCTGTTTTCTCGAAATTAATGGCGACTGGTGCTCTCGAGCGGATAAGAGAAAGAATTGCGTAAGATTGAAGCGGTCGCTAAAATTAATGATTGTCGTTTTGACTATACTCTCTCTATATTTTCCTATAGATATTAAAGAGATAGCTATCGTCAAAACGACTTATCCGATTCCATCCCTGGATTTCACAGTGGCCGATCCTGTGTCTATCATATTAACACCCTGCGAATAATTCTTGAACAATCTGCGCTGAGTATCAGTCACCCCTATACTTCATGTTCGTTAATTTTAAGAAGGAATTCGACAGGGTTAATGGCCAATGTATCTGACGATCACTTATCTTAAAAGGTATCCCTGAGGAGATAGTTTCTAGTTGATAGTTGTAGTACCTCGTAGCATAATGGTTAGTGCGTTGGACTGTCATGCCGACTGGGTGCGATCCCCAGCCTCTTCCACCTAAAAACAGAAATGTTTTTTCCGAGGAACTGCCTCTTGCAAGGAACTGACAAATCCTCCAAGAGTATACCTGTCATGAATAAATGCTTCTCATCTAGCCGTTCGGACTCGGCAAAAAATTCTAGGTCCACTTCATTCTTGCCAACAACACGCATACAGGAATGGTTGAGAGTTCTAAGTCACTAGGCCCTGGTTCTCCATGAGCTATTGCATCACCCAATTTATTTATAGTTGCTATTATACAGGAGTCGTACAATAACGCCAAGGTGCTGCGTGCTGCAAAATGGACGGCTTTCCGACTCATTCGAGGTGCGCCAAGGAGTAATACAAGGAGATGTGTTGTCACCAATTCTGTTTTTATTGGCAATCGACGATGTCACGTGACTGCTACGGTTGGTACGAATGAAGGGAATGGCATCAAATGAAATCCTTTCGAAAAGCTTAGTCATTTGGACTACGCTGAAGCCTGATTCACAATGCGACGAGGAAACGAGACGTGAGCGTGACGAGATCCCGTCGTTGCTGTCAAACGAATTTCAAACAATGGAAGTATATGAGGATATACACAATGAAGCGTTTCTCGTCGTCACGTCACGCCAAGAATTCGAAAAATTGAAAAAAAGACGCGACGAAACAACGATTTTATTTTTTGACAAGTTATTTACATAATGGAAGTATTTTTTTAAAGAAAAATTACGATAACTTGAAATTAAAAGATCAAGTAATTCCTAATCTGTTGTCTTTAAAGCTTTTTTGGATAATTTTTATAATTTTTTATTTTTAACAAAAGAGTTTTCGTTGTAAAGAATCTCGCCGCATTGTGAATTGGGAAACGATTTTATAGCTAGAAAAAGATGACAGCGAATCACGTCACGCTCTCGTCTCGTTTTCCCGTCGCATTGCGATATTTTTCATGTCAAACAGTGTTATTGGATTGGACCAAACATGCCAATTGCTGCGGGAGCTGGTTTGGCTTAAGGATCAACGCTAATAAGACAAAAATGCTGCAGATAGGTCACAACACCACGGCTTATTGTTCTGAGGCAGGAAGCTATTGAAAAGTTCACACAATTCAACTATCTAGGCAGTACCTATCGTATCAAACTTTGAAATACTCCGCTGACATCTCAAGCAGACTACAAGCCTTTATTAACTGATGTCTTAGATATATTGAAAAGATTCGTTGGCCATAAAGCATGAGTAATGTTGAGCTGTGGAATAAAACTCATCAGAGGAGAGTGGACCTTGATATCAGGCAACGAAAATGCGATGGATTGGCCATACTTTGAGGAAACCAAACGACAACATAGCGCAGCAGTCTTTCGTTTGTCATCTTGAGGGTGTAAGGCAAGTTGGAAGAACAGAAACACTTGGAGGAACTGTACTTAACGAAGCTCAGCCCATTAATATTGAAACGTGAGCACAGCTAAAGCACCATGCCGCCAACAGGGATAGATGGAAGGAATCTGTTGCTGTCCTATGCTCCTGGAGGAGTTAGAGTGTTGCTGCGAAGACTGCGGTGACAGTGCAGGTGCAGGTCTACTCCGAAACATTTGCGGCACTTAAGTATACATGTCATAAAGTAAGAAAGGGCTATCAAAAAATAGAATTTTATTTAACTTAATTTTTCATCTAAGAATCCATAACTAACCCTTACAGTTACTTTAAATCGCAGTAAAAAGAAGGTGCGGAAAAATGGTATTTCCATCCGGTGTGTGCGTGGCTAAATACTCTTGCTGCTGTCGTCGGACTTTATTTTCTGTTCTTAAAATTGTACGAGTATAAACGAATACCCTATAATTTTTGTATTTGTATGGCTTGCCTTTTTTGTTGTTGTTATTATTGTGATTTTGTTGTTTTTTCCGCCTCATCTATGTATGTATTTGCATTTAAATGTCATGAAGTGCATTATTTTGTAAGTGGGCAGATTTTGATTGATTGAAACTGTGGAATTTTTGTTTGAAAAATCTCTGTTGGTGTTGATACTTTATTGAATATAAACTAAGTTAAAATGTCAATAAATTCTAAATGTTTATTATACCATGTTGAGATGAAGACCGTTCGATAAAAAATGATGGTCAAGGCTAATACAAAAATAAATAAATAAAAAAAAAACTTTGACAATGTAAACTTCATCGACAAAACTTTGAGATTTCGTACACATGTCAGATTCTATAAAAGTGATGAGGTTAACACACTATAGTCAACAAAACTCTGATGTCATATTTTATAATTTCCGATTCATATTGAATAAATAATGAACAATGCCTTGTGTATAAGAAAGCTAAAAAAAAACTTTGTTCTTCTTGACAGATGTGATGTAAACATTTGCTTTATAATAAGACTTCAACGTGATTAAGAAGTTAACGCATAAAAATAAAAACGATACAACCTTTATCATACATTTTGTCTGTATAGGTGCGGATATCAGATTTAAATTTTATTCAAAATGATTTATATTTGTTGAAATGTTGTGAAAATTAACAAGTAGGCTATTTTATCTTTAGATGAGGGGTTTGTTTGATATTGACTTGTTGATATCATTAATAAAAATGGCAAGGTACACTTTTGTTGACATTTTATGTGACTTTCTTGTACAGCCTTATTAATTATTTTGTCAAAAAAAAAAAAAAATGGAGTGTTATATGTCACTTTGATGGAGACAGACAAACTTCAAGTTAAGTGTCACAAGTTTGTCTTGGGACAAAGTCAAATTATCATTTTGACTCAAATGTTTGCATAGTTGAGTACTTTCTGCTAGACAAGAAAATGTTTACTTTCATTAATTTTCCTTTGAATTAAGCGTATTTTTAGTAATAAACTTAAAATTTCATTTTTCTCGGAATTAACCCAAGTGAACTTGATCCGTTTTTCCCCTGGACCCTTCAAATTTTATTTTATTCACTCTTCTCTGTCTGTGCAGTTTGTTAGGTTTTATACAGATATTCCATTCATTTTTAAACTAACTTCCCGATAAGGTTGAGACACAAACACAAACATATTTCAGAATCTGATGACAACAAGTTTGTCACATACCAATAATTGTTAATAAAAATAGGTATTCTTCAAACGAAATTAAAAGCAAAGTCGTAGAGCGATAAAATATGATTTGTCCACTCGTGAAAAATTCAAAAGGGAATTTTATTTATTTCTTGAAACACCCTGTTTGTATTATACCCAAACGTCAAGGAATCGCCCTAAAATCAGCTTTTCTGAATCTGTGAAAAATAACTGAATAGTTATAATTTGAAA
The DNA here is from genome assembly GCA_963921185.1 of Dasysyrphus tricinctus. Lineage (NCBI taxonomy): Eukaryota > Metazoa > Arthropoda > Insecta > Diptera > Syrphidae > Dasysyrphus > Dasysyrphus tricinctus. The sequence goes on from OY992533.1 coordinate 130,747,251, forward strand.
GTTACTACTCCATTCTTTTATTTATTTTTTAAATCAATTTTTCAAAAGCGAATTGTTTTCGAGAAATTAAATTTCAAAGTCAAAATTTTTGAATCAAAATTGTACGCAATTAAGTGCTGTGTTTGATTTCGATATTCAATGGCATTATTAATTTTAATTCCATTACCGAAAACCAAATGTGCAACGGTTTATGTGAAGAAATATTATTTTTCTCCCTAATTTCTTAAATTAAACATTTAAAAAAACGTTGGTCTTTGTTTATCCATAACATCTTCATAGTTTTTATTGAAAAATTGGTCATATTTTTGCCAGCAATGGGCAGAGGCAAACACCGAACACCGGAATAGCGTGTCTTAGTTAGAAGACTGATATCGAAAGGCAAAACTTATGCGCTGGTTCAATGCCAAGTTGAACGCTCACCAACAATATCAAGAAAAGTCATTATTTAACTGCCATAGTCAGAAAATTGCGGACGGAAGCCGCTTTTGCCACCAAAGTTGATGAAACGAGTCATCAGACATTTAAAAATCACTCCCGTTACGCCAGCTTCTGAAATTAAAGGCATATTTTATGTTATTGCCATCAATAAAACGGTTCGTAGAAAGTCACGAGAACATGTTCAAGCCACCCACAGCCTGGAGGGGTACCATTGTTGACAAAAAACAATGTAACAAAATGATTGAAATTCGCAAAGGAACCACTTTGACTGGCCTGCATCAAATCGGAGTAATGTTCTGTGGTCAGACGAGTTCAAGATTGTTTTATATGGTGGAAATTGACCTCATCAATATGTAAGAAGGCCAACAAACACAGAATATAATCCACGTTTCAAAGCAAAAACACTTAAACACGGAGGACTCAGCATAATGGTTCAGGCATGTTTTTCCTTCTATGGTGTTTTTCCAATACACCAAATTGAAGGTATCATGGATTTGGAAATCTGTATTAAGATCATGCAGGAAGTAATGCTACTCTATGCTGAAGATGAAAAACCCACTGAAACGTGTCTTTCAGTGAGACAATGACCCAAAGCCTACTATTAAACTTGCGAAGCAATGATTCCAGGCAAATAGAGTTGATGTGATGGACTGGCCGCACAGTCTCCGGACTTAAATCCCATTGAGAACTTGTTGTGCGATGCAAATAAATATGTTGCTAGTTGCCATCCAACTGACAATAAAGCCCTTTGGGAAGCTATACAGCACTCATGGAGCTCGATAAGCGTAGAAAGGTGTAAAAACCTGATAAACTCGATGCAACGTGGTTGTGCTGCTGTTTTTTTTCCAGCAAGGGACTTGCGACTAACTGTGAGTTTAAGGTTCAAACCCTCAAATAAATCTTATGATACAAATTTTGCCCTAAATTTGATTTTTTGTGATATTTAAAGGTGTATTATCTGCACACTACTATTTTTTTGACCGCTGTTTTTCAAAAGTTCTTCAATAAATTTGAAAATATCTTATAAAATATTATATTTGGAATTTTTTCTTTTTTCGAAAATAAAAGCTTAAAAACACCAATTTGAAAATCACATGGGTATTAATTTGTTAAAAATTAAGGGATTAACTTTTTTTCAAGTTTGATTTTTTATTAAGGAGTACTACTATTATTTTGACCGCAGCTGTAGGTAGTTTACAGTTGCCATGCGAAAAAAAATTTGAATTTCAAAACGATTTTTCACCTATACTGTTCACCAAATTGAATAATATTTAAGGCGAAAAGCGTTTGCCTTGGCCTAAGCCACCCATTTTCGTATGCAAAACTGCTGGTCCTTTGTTTTGCATGACATTCCATGACAGCAATGTTTTTTTTGTTTCAAACTGTTAGCCAATCATGCAAACAATTAATTTTGCATTTCAGCTCAATTATTTTTGACATACGAGAATATTTGCATAGATTTTGTTTTTGTGGACGGGATCATTTATAGAGCTCAATCTAAAAATTATATTTTTTAATTATTTTTTTTTAATGTCAACGGTTCTTTGGGTTTCAAATCCTCCAGCAAACCAGGCAGCAACTAGGTATAAAAGTATTTTTTTTGAAAAATAAAATTTTTTTCATGAAATTTCTGTTAACAGACCTGCCATAGAAAATATATGAAAGTTTAGGTACTAACTTTCATTTTGTGCCGTCTTTTCGTTTACTTAAACGCACCGCACATATTCTACGTCCATCACTGTTTAGATATAAATTGACTGCGATTTTGTTTGTTGTCGTCTACATATTTCACTTCTTGTCCAGCTAATTTAATAATAAACAATTTCTCAATTCATTATTATTAATTTCACAAGACTTTCGCTCAATTTTTGTTTGTGTCAAACGAGATGTACGTCAATGTTCAAAAGGAAAAATCATTAAATTTTGATTCCTTTTTTCGTTTCTTCGTTTTCTCTTTACCCTCCAAACTGTAAGAAGATTTCTGTTCCCCGAGTCCTTTAAGGTAACGTGTGTGTATCATCCAATTATCATACGTCAAAGAAATGGATGCAGTAAATAAAATAGGTTGGGCCCCAAGGCTTCTTTCTTGCCTTGAATTTTCTGAATTCCATTGATATGACTATTTCGCTACATTATTGGGGGTTTGTCTTCTAAATGAGTTGCAAATACGCATCAAAGAATCCTTCTTTTATTCCGTCACATTTTCTCTTTCCCTGCCCAGAACCAATTTGTGGCCAATGGGAGTCTAATGAATGTAGCGCAGAAGTCGGATAGGAACTCTTTGTACCTATTCGAGATGTAGGCATATATCTTAAAACTCTTTCTACTAAACTTTTCCATCAGATCTATCACGTAACAATATCATGCAGCCTTTTTTTTTCTTTTAGGTACGTTTTCCTTTATATTGCAATTAAAAATCTGGTAAAGTATTTTTTTTTTGTCCCGCAAAGTAACCAATCGTATTTTCTTAGAAAACTAGAACGTCAAAGTATAAAAAAGACAAGAATCAGATATGTACATAATTGCATTACACTTCCACTATGATGATGATGATGACGAACGGTTAAAGCACGCAAGAGGATTTCATGTATTTTTTTTTTGTTTTGCATAATTGCATTCAGTGACGTAGGAAGATGGAAAGGGGCCCGAAGCTATTGAATTGACAGCCTTCTATTTGCATTATTTGAAAAAAAGGAGTACATATTCCCACCTGGAAACACATTCTATTTAGTTTTCAATGGGGCACTAGAAAGTTTCACATTGACCCTAACAAGGCTCAAGTAAGGGTAACTAACTATCGATTTTCTCTAGGGCCTCAACAGCTAAGCAAGTTTTTGCCTCGAGAGACAAAAAAAAAACTGTCATCACTGGGATTCGATTGTGATCTTCTGATTACCAGTTTAATAAGCTAACTAGGTACCTACTGAGTTGCGTAATGTTGAAAATGAAAAACTTAAATTTGTCTTACTATTGTATGATGGGTTTAAATGATGGGATAAAAAGACTTAACCGACAAGTTCTTACTAGCGAGGGCCTCACGAGTATTTGACAAGTTTTCCATGTCTAGAGTTCCCCTACCAAAACCTTTCCAGGGTCTTATCCCACAAGTTTTTACCAGCAAGGGCCTCACGAGTTTAGGGTCCGCCAAATAACTTTTTTTTTTTGAAAATGCTATAAAAAAAACTACTAAATATTTTCTCAAATTTCTTTTTTTATTTGAAAAAATACAATCCTTCCGGTTAATAATGGAAAATAATTTCATTCAAATGGCTACTTCGCTAAGTGGGCCTGCGATCGACTTAGAGAAGATGCCGATTTTGCCAAAAAAATCATCTTTTCAGATGAAGCTCATTTTGATCTTGGCGGGTATGTAAACAAGCAAAATTGTCGCATTTGGGGCACAGAAAACCCGCACGCCATTGAAAAGCCGATACACCCAAAACGAGTCACTGTTTGGTGCGGATTTTGGTCCAGAGGCATAATTGGGCCATTTTTCTTCGAGTGGCCATTACAGTCAATGTCGATCGTTATCGGGCCATGTTGAACGAATTTTTGTTCACAAAAATTGAAGAGGAGGATATTGGCAACATTTGGTTTCAACAGGACGGCGCTACGTGCCACACAGCCGAAGCTACACTCCATGTAGTAGTAGCATTTTCAAAAAAAAAAAAAAGTTATTTGGTGGACCCTTTATTTGGCAAGTTTTCCTTGTCGTGATTTCCCCTACCAAAGCCTTTCCAGGGTCTTGATTAAACTTGACAAAAACTTTAAGTTAAGGTTCCCTTAAGCTTTTCGGTACCGCGGCACTGATCTCCTTTGGCCTAGTTTAACTACGCCCCTGTTTATTTTTACTTCTGTTGTTTTATATTGTCTTCCCATGACTTGCACTTAGCGCACATAAAAAAAAATGATGAGAAAAGCAGCTGAGATACTTTCGCTAAGACAACAATTGAATCGGATATACTTTTTATTCAATATTTCGAGTGCTCCAACAACTACTTCCCTTGGGATGAAGGAAGCACTTTTGCTATTTTTATTTTTGTTTCGCATTCGAACCCAAGCATCTACATCCATTGTATATGCATCAGGAGATATAAAACAAGATAGACATACAACGAGTAGGTACATCTAAAGTCTAAACACAATAAGAGGAAGCCGTGTATTCTGTTGCCATATTGCTGTTACTGCTGCTGTTCACTTTGCACGCATCAATTCATTGTGGTGCTACTGTGGCTCTTGCTCCGCTATATGAATATACACAAGTATGTACATAGTTGTTTTTAAGTTTTGTTGGTGTTCTATTTTTATTTTTAGACCAGCACCATAGCCATTGAGCGAGCCCGGCTGCTGACTGTCAGACCAAGAGACTACTGTCAGAATATTCAGAACCAGCACGTACCAAAAAAAAAAACAGAACGAAAAAGAACACTAAAATTCTGTTGGAAAGGGTAAAAATAGAAAACTCGTAAAAGAACGAGATTTTCTGATTAAGATTGTATAGGTAAGGTAGGTTATAGCTAAATATTTTGGGTAGGACATTGTGCCATTTGGTTAAATAAATATTTTTTTTTTGTTGTGGTGATCTCATTGATTTGATGAATTTGTTTTCTTTTCTCATTTTTTTTTGGTTTAGAGCAAAAGGTAATGTTTAGATAAGATATTTATCAATATTTCTGAGAAGCGCAAGTGTAGACAGCTCATATAGATGCCAAGGTCTCCATAGACAATATTTTAAATGTATAGTTGTTTTTTAAAGCTTGTAAGGTTATGAGTACCTATATGACTTATGAGTTTGTGTAAAAGATTTTGGAACCTACGAAAATTTTTAATTAATGTATTTAGTTTACAATACCAATTTTATTTTGCTGACATAATAAATACACGGCAACATGTTTATTCAGGTAGGTAAATTCAGCGCGATAGAATTTTTTGATAAAACGTATTCTTCCAATTTTACCAAAATTTCAAGATTGAATATGAAATATAGAATTCAATAGTTTGCGTTTTTCCCATCAGTATGGGGTAAAAGGAACAAAAACTTGTTCATTGAATTTTCATTTTTTAACTCCACATTAAGAAAGCTCAGGCAGGTACCTATATTATGCCGGAAAATCAAGATACCTATGAGTCCGTCCATTTTCAAAATGTTGTTTCAAAATTCATTTTCGCTGTGCTTTTCAACGCTTCCCTGTTTTATTATTATCAGTTGGAGTGAGAAGAAATGTCCATAATATAGAGTCATCTAACAATAGGTGAATTGCTTAAATTTAACTGTTATTGGGGTGACATTTATTCATCCTTTCCTGAAACTGTTTGAGCTTTTAACACGATCCTGTGGCTTTTCAGATGACTTACTTTTTTTTTTGAATATTCTGCAAATGAGGTGCCGAAAATCACTATAACATTATAGACCGAGAGCCCACAGCAGATTTTAGGTGTGAACGATAGCAAAAAAAGAAGTATATGCGTCGAAAGCTTCATTAAAGACTATTAAAAAAATCAAAGTAACGTACATAGGCAGTTATTTTTACCAAAAAACCGCCTCTGTTAACTTTGAAACATTTCTGTTAGATTGTATCTCATTTTAAACAAGATATCCCTCATAACTTAAGTATCCCTCATAATAGCACTTTGTTATTAAACCACCATCAAATAGATCGATATTCAATTCAATAGTGAAATGAAGACAATTTTGGCAATGAAAAATAATTACTACACCATTAAACACATCAACACAACATAATACATTTTCATTTCAAAAACTTCCAAAAAAAAAAAAGAAAAGAAAAACAAAACAAGGACAGACATTAAAAAAAATGTTTACCAACAGGGTTTTCAGGGCAGTTCATATCCATAAAACCGTGTCGACCTTGCTTAGCCGGAGAGCTAAAGCTTAGTTATATTTTGCACTAGAAAATAGGAAACGGATAAATAAAAGAAATATATGTTTTTATATGTTGTTGTATTTATGACCTGTCGGCTTTAAAGAACTCGTAAAATAAAGCATGGAAAACTAGAAGGAAAAAAATTATTTATTTTCATTTCATTCAAATTTATAGTGAAAAGGAGAAAAAAAAATGATGAAAGTTGATGTTCAAGGGGATTAAAACACACTGAAAGGCATCGTGTTTATTTTTAGAAATAATATTTTTCATTCCAATTTTGAGTAAAAAGGGAATAGTATACAAAACTTTACCACATATGTTGCCAGACAATTGGGGTGTAGGTATGGACTAGATACATATAAGTGCTTTGGGGAAAATGAAGAAACTTTTCTCCCGTCCGTCGTTTTCTGTTTCTTTTTTTTATTATTATTTTCTTTGATGGGATACATTGAAGATTTCCAAGGAAACTGTGTTTAGGTCTGGGTGTACTCATGCTTCGTATGGAATGAGAAAACACCACAACGCATCCCTTCCGGTCTGAAGATGATTTTAGTTTTTGGGTGTTATTTTGAGCACGTAACAGGTAGGAATATAAAGAATTTTGAATGGAAGGAGGATTTTATGATTTTGACAGATGGTAAAATGTTACTATCATAAACGAAAAAGAGAATAAGTCGTGGTGAGTTTTTAAAGCTTTAAGACTTAAACTAAAAAAAAAATTTAATTGGTTATCGGTTCAATTTGAATTGACAGTTCAAGGATGACCAAAAACACAATCACCCTATTACCAAATACGATAAACATCAAGTTTTTTTTTCATGTGAAAAATCTGGAAATAACCCCACCACCCATTCTCGGAAAAAATAGTTTGATAAAGACTGCATGGATGCATGTAGAAAATCATTTGTGTGATTAAGGTTATTGAGAAAATCTCCAAATATGTAATGCCTATTTGAAAGCAAAATATTTTGCTATAGATACATATTATAAGGAACTGATAAAGAGTAAAAGAAAAAGGAACTCAAGGAACATTGCTCAAGATATGACAGGTTGCAGAAATACAGGGGAGTTTTGGAAGACTATGCGGGAAATTTATAAAAACAAAACTAACGAGTTGCCCCTTCAATAGATATTGACGAAATATAATTTCTCTTCATCTTTTGCAATTTGACATACCTTACCAGCATGATGACGAGTTGGATGCTCCGTTTTCTAGTTAAGAGGTTCAAACAGTGTTAAATGAGCTCCAAAAAAAAATATCCCGATCAAATGGAATCCCTCAATAGTTCTACACATTTAGTACCGCTCTTTTTGTAGAAAGCCTATCAAAAGGTTTAAACGAAGCATATGATAGTACTTGTATACCAAGCTATTTCAAAGAGGCTATTATCTTATCTATCCAATTTTAAAAAAAGGTGATAGCAGAGTTTTTTTTCAACTATAGATACATATCGTTACTAAATTCATCGATGAATTTATATATACTTTACGAATTATTGCTTTACAATGGTCGAGAAAAATAACTTGTTGAGCCAGCAACAAACTGGTTTCCGTGAAAGCTACTCTTAAATTTATCAAATTTATTCAGTCACCAATATAGCGGAAATATTCATGGAATCAAAAGAGAAATTTAATGCCTTTTTTATCGAGTTCAATGCAGCATTTGCACAATAGACAGTAAAGCACTGTTGAAGGTTATATAACAAAGTTTGGAAACAACTTCTACATTCGTCGTTGAAAGCAAAGTTTCCGAACAGTTTCTAGTAAAAATAGGACTGAAGGGTGTCTGCCTGAGTCCTCTACTTTTTTCTTTGAAGAGTTTCAATAAGGTGCGAGAATTTCGGCCGGCATATATGTAAGTTAAAGTGCTTTTGTTTGCAGATAACATCATTCTGCCTGGGGAGTCGCCTGGAAGTCTTCATTTGATGATCACTAGGTTGTTTGAGTACTGCAACAAATGGAGGCTCCAGGTGAATCTTGACAAGTCTAAGGTTATAATAGCTGCGTTTTATTATCTCTGGGTCTGGGTCGAGGTTATCTTTTAACATGCATTACAAAAACAACATGGGATCTAGGTTTCTATCGAGGTTAATTTCGGTAACCCAGATAGAGGTTTTCACTCTGACCGGGAGAGGGCTATTTACCATTGTGAATGGATGTCAGCAATTTTTCAGCAGTATTAGGAATAGAGAGGAAAAGAGACAGGTGCTTACATGAAAATCAAATAAACATAAGAAAGAAAGAGACTGATATACAGCACTGCTTTTGTACTAACCCACATCGTTTTATTTTCACGAGGTGAACCATATGGGTTATGACCGATAATAAAACGCGGCTAATGTTTCGCAACGGTGAAGGGTGCACCCTCGAAGTGAAAGATGGAAATTTGGAGAACATGATATTGAAGTTATAGTGAATATATGTAACTATCTTGGGATGCGGCTTTCTAGAAATCCAAACTTAAAAAACCATATGAGAGATAAACTAACCAAGTAAAAAAAAATGCGTTAAATGCTATTTGGAGAAGTGTCATGCACAAACAAAGGCGTTGAAAATAAAGCAAAATATCTTATTTTTGATACAAAAGCTTAAGCCATCATGTTCAATGCAGCTCAAGTTTGGGGCCAAAAAAAGTTCGAAGAATTAGAGCAGCTTCAAAATTCAAGAAAGAAAAAGTTAATGTTCCCTAGTCTTCCCCGGTCGGACTTATAGTACATATGATACACTGAACCATGATGTTTCGAATACAAACAAAATTTGCTGCTAATACCTGCGAACCTTTGAAAGCATCGATTTTATGTCTTAAGACCACCGAAAACAAAAAAATTCTTGAATGATTTTTTTATGGTATTTCAAATCCTTGCCCTAAATTATGAAAAAACAAATATACAAATACATATAGGTTATTTGTGAAGCTAAATATTTGTATTAGGTGGTCATTTTCAAAATTTTTAAGGAACCATAAAAAGCTCAATTTCTGACTTCTGTAACTATCGTTTATGAAAAATAGTATTTAGTTTTCCAATACACCTCTAAAAAATGGGTAAAAATCTTTGTATGACATATTTTTTAAAATGGCGCTTCCTACAAATTTAATCCTATGTAACTTTTTCACATTTTTTTTAGAAAACGATTAAAAAAAAGAAATTTTGTCAAAAATGCCCTTAAAAGTGGACGGAGCAAACATTTTGCATCATTTTTTGTTCTTAACGTATTATTAAGGCATCTTGTTTTGTTTTCGTAGAAACTAGCAAAAAAGAAATATTTTGTCAAAAATGCCCCAAAAGTGGACGTGAAGAAAGTTTTGTATGGAAGAGTTATTATAAATAACATTATCTACAACTTTTTTAATGAACACACCCCCCTCATTTACATTAACTTCCGGCGACTAGATGACCTATTTAAAAAAGTGGGTGTGTCAGTGGGTGGAAATTTTCTCTGATGATGTTCTATGATATTCTTAATCATTCCTGAAAATTTCATTTTAATCGGTTAGCTGCTATAGATTTAAGACCGCCTCTCCATACATCTTGAACCACTGTGCGGCGGTGTAGGCCACGTCATATGATGATGAAAGATAAACAAAACTTTTGAAAATCACTTGGAATACAATCACTTGAAAATTGAAATACACAATAATCTTTTGGTACTCACTTCGGCAGCCTTGGAAGGCATACAAGAGAAGGTACAAACGTAAAATATTAAACTGTCGAATTTTAGTTTTTGTTTTAAAAATTGTGTTTTTGTACTGAATTAAACATAGGTATTGCTCAGCTAAATTCAGTTTAAGAAAAAGGTAATAAAATAAATCTTAGTTACTTCAAAATGTGTTTTTTTCCATGTCCTTAACTCGTTTTTATTAGTCTTCTCTCCGCACAAGGGTTCACCCTTAATTTATTTATAGCCTTTCATCCTTGATTTTATCGATCTGATAACACCAATTTTTTTTGTTATTAATTTGATGTGACGCTACTAATTTTCGATAGCCTTTTGTCCTGATTTTCATTGAGGTATTTATTTGCATGGAATTTTTACAATACCACTCCTCTTTCTATCCGACCCAAAATGATTGAAAAATAAATCAAAGAAAAAACAGAAACCTAAGGATCAATGTTGTGCCAAAATGAACCTGTCAAGCTTAAATCAGGACCGTTTTCAATCTTTATTTAACCTAATAATTAAATTCCTTCTTTCAACAAGGACTCTTCTTTATTTTTATTTGTAGGGCTAGAGTCTCTTGTTCAAGTAGTTTGGAAGAGAGATTAATTGAAAATTTTTTCCACCTCATGATGGCGTCCTTGTTTTTTTTGTTTGTCTTTAGCTTTCAATCGTAATTCAGTGGCCCATTGCCGTTCCACAAATACACTGTAAACACCGCGATGGTCGACTAAATACAAACTGACGCTGCACAGTGGAAAAGTATAGCCAAGGAATAGGTTCAAAAAGTTCATAAAGTAATAATTCGGAATTTAAAGTAATCTCAAAATATTTTAGAATCCGAATATGGGAATGCTTTCATCAATGCAGAAGTGTGGCGTAGGATTTCAAAAAATGATTTAAAACAGTTAAAATGAAATTCTTTAGCTTGAATAATGTTTCAATTTTACGACTTTGCCATCTGTGCTCCCCACTGTAGGACCAACGACGACAGCTGAGAAACAATGTAACTTGATCGATTTCTACCCAAAATATGTTTTGTGAAGAACTCCCCGAACTGGTGTATGCCATGTTTTCGTCGCAGTGTCTACATTTTGTTTTTATTATTTAAAGAACAGACCAAACCACCATCATCCGCACTTAAAACCAACCACCCCACATAGACCTTTGGAATAAATGAGTTCAAATTTAGTTGAAAACTGTCGTATACGGTTAAACATAAAACCCCAAAACCGCGACCTGGGATTTAGTTTGAAAAAAAACGAGGTCAAACACTTGTGTGTCGGCAAATATTGTGTCGCGGATTACCATGGTAGCAAGTGCTCAAGCGAAGAAATAAAGTTTTTATTTTTTTATTAAAATATAAGCATTCCTTGTAGACGACTACGTTTCGAGAGGGACAATTTTTTTTTCATTCATAATATGTTTTTTCTGCTGCAGACGCTTTTTTCCGAAACAATTATGGAGATAAGAATTCTTGACTATTGGTAGTTTTTGTGGATGTGAAAAATGGAAGTGGCATTTCATAACTTAATCATAATATCGAGGGTGTTTTTTTTGCAGGTTTAAATTTTTTTAAGCTTCAAGAGGTCGATTGGACTTTATATTTAATAGATTCGTATATAAGATTTGAAGTACTCTATGAACAGAGTCTACAATACTTTTTTCAAGAGTTGAGTGATCCATAATTTTGTACCTAGGTATTGATGAGCTTAGATTTTGAGCAAGTATATTAAGTTTTAAAAATGAATTTAGTACACGTAATGGAACGAAAGTGAGGATAGTTTATATCAGTAAACAGAAGTCAGAAAACGTGAAGATGAATTGCGCTGAATCAGGTCAGAGGAAAATATTTGTTTCGGACAGATTTGAATTTTCCATTGCTTTGACTTGGCAGTGAGGTATTCAATGATAAAAGTGTTTTTGTGAGACGTCTTAAGAAGTATTAATCACATTTTTGGAAAGCTTAGATATTAAAGAATTAAGAATTATGGCTTATAAGACTATTTAAAAATACGAAACAAAAGTATCAATTTTGCCAAAAAATGCTTCCGGTAAATGCTTTTGAACTGTTTGTAACCACAGAATTCTTCATCAAAAAACCTTGTGGTTGGTTTCTTTTTAAAGGAACAAAAACGAACAATTCTTCTTTTGACGGCGCTCACAGCCCAGGATGGATTATGCCCTCAACCAACACGCGTCTCCAGCCAGCTCTGTCCCTAGCTGTTGGGGGTCTTCCTCTGCTTCGTACACGATTACCCTTTAAACAGAATGAATGTAGCTTGTCGAAGGAGTTGAATTTTGTTTAACTTCTGCTACACCATACATTTTTTGCTACATTTACAGCTTCTCATTGTGGCACTGTATACAATTTTTCATCTTTCTACTTTGACAGTGCTACAAGCCGCAACTACAGCTACACCATTCTGTATTGGTCGGGCTGGTGCGTTGCTGTCCGTGTGCTCCACGTTTCCCAGCCATCTCAGCAGCTACATTTTCAGCTTTTTGACCAGGACCACGTCGCTGTATAGCTTGTAGAGCTCATTTTTGAAGCATCTTCTCCAGACTCCTTCGATGTAAGCAGGACAAAAAATCACTCGAATTATATTCCTCTCAAAGCACCCAAGCAAATTTTCATCCGATTCTTTCAGGGTCCATGCATCTGCCCCATACAGTGGGACATGGATGATTACGGTCTATGACAGAGGACCTCACAACTTAATTGCCTTCTGAGCCCAAAGAAACAACGATTACTTACTACTTACTTACTTATCCGGCTCCCGATCCATGAAGGGTCTCTGCCTGAGATATTGCGGTCTTCCATCGGTTGCGGTCCCTCGCACGCTCCCTCCAGTCGTCGAGACCAAGCGCTCTTGCGTCTGTGACCGCCTGGTCCTTATAGCGGAGGTTCGGTCTTCCTGGTCGTCTCGAACCTGGGGGCTGGGATTCGAAGATTTTCTTGGCTGGAGCGTTGTTGTCCATTCGCTCGATGTGGCCGAGCCAATGTAGTCGACGTGTTTTGGCTCTTTGGACTACATCCACATCTTGGTACAGCTCGTACAGTTCACGATTGAATCTTCTCCTCCAATCGCCCTCCTCGCATATAGGACCAAATATCCGCCGTAGAATTTTTCGCTCGAAAGTGCCCAGGATCAATTCCCCTTTTTTACTTATCGTCCAGCACTCGGCACCGTAGAGTAGAACTGGTAAAATTAGAGTTTTGTATAGCGTGCACTTTGTCTTTCGAGAAAGGAGTTTTGAACCCATTTGTTTGGCCAAACCGAAGTAGCAGCGGTTCGCTAGGGTAATTCTTCGTCGGATTTCCACTAAGGTGTCGTTCGTGGGATTGATGTTTGTTCCGAGGTAGGTGAACTCCTTGACTACCTCGAAATTACTGCTACCAACAGTGACGTTTTGTCCTAGGCGATGGACAGATGAGGCTTTGTTTGTTGATAGCATGTACTTTGTTTTGTCCTCATTCACTTCAAGACCAACGCGTTTCGCCTGTTCATCAATAGCTGTGAATGCTTCAAGTACAGCTCTCTTGGAACGGCCGATGATGTCGATGTCGTCCGCATAACCAAGCAGTTGAGAAGACCTGTTAAAGATAGTGCCTTCCATGTTAACACCACTCTTGCGCACTATCTGCTCCAGGACTAGGTTGAAGAAATCACATGATAGCGCATCTCCTTGTCTGAACCCTGTACACGTCTGGAATAACTCGGATGAGCTGTTACCCATTTGCACGTTGCACCGCGTATTTTGTAACGTCATGCGGCATAGCTGGATCAGTTTTTTCGGGATCCCGAGTTCCGACATCGCCAATAGAAGCTCTTGGCGACTTATGCTATCATATGCGGCTTTGAAGTCGATGAATAGGTGGTGGGTCTCGACTTGAAATTCGTTGGTCTTTTCCAGGATTTGCCTCAATGTGAAGATTTGGTCTATCGTTGATCTGCCTGGCCTGAAGCCACACTGGTACGTGCCGATCATAGTGTTGCAGAAAGGTTTTAGACGCTCACATAGTACGTTGGATAGGATCTTGTAGGCAACATTAAGCAGGGATATGCCTCTGTAGTTCTTGCAGGACATAGGATCGCCTTTTTTGTAGATTGGGCATATGGAGCTATTTGACCAGTCGTCGGGCATACTTTCCTCCTCCCAAACTTGGTTGATGAGCTGGTGCATGCACCCTACCAGAACATCTCCTCCATACTTGAAGAGTTCCGCTGGTAGGCCATCCGAGCCGGCGGATTTGTTGTTCTTAAGCTTGTGGATGGCTTTCTTAACCTCTTCAGTACTGGGTGCTGGGACTGGATCTTCATTGACTGGTCTACTGCTTCTTTGTTCCCCTGTCGCCTCCTCTACATAATGCCCATTAAGCAGCTGCTGGAAATGCTGCTTAAACACGTCTACAATTCCCTGTGCTTCGGTGACTAGGTTCCCTTCGCTGTTTCGAAGAGCTTGCGTGCCAGTCCTATAACCAGATGCCAGTTGCTTGGCTGTTTTGTAGAACCGGCGGGTGTTGGTGGCGGTGCTGGACTCTTCGAGATACTTGAGCTGAGAGGCTGCGGATGCTCTTTTCTTTCTACGCAGGGTTTTTTTCTCTTTCCTTCTCTTTTCACGGTACTCCTCTCTTGCTGCTCTTGTTTTCCGTTGCAGCATTTGCATTCGTGCATTTTCCGTCTCCTGCTTCAATATCGCGCATTCATCATCATACCACGGGTTCTTTTTTCTGGGTGGTTGATAGCCTATGGTGGTCTCGGCTGTCTCTTTAATAATGTCGCGATACTGGTTCCACTGGTTGTTGACGCTTGTGGCTGGGTGTACGGCAGAGAGTTTCCCGGTCAATTGCTCACTGTAGTCTCTGGCTTTCTCAGATGTGCTAAGGCATGCGATGTTGAACTTCTTTCTTTGGGCGGTCTTCGTTTTCTTTTCATTGGACAGTCGGGCTCTGAACTTTGTCACAACAAGAAAGTGGTCAGAGTCCACGTTTGCACCTCGGAAAGTTCGCACGTCCAAGATGTTCGATGCGTACCTTGCGCCAATTAGCACGTGGTCAACAACGATTGGCAAGAGTAATTCTTCGTTTGATCTCTTAACTGATATCATTTTTCGAGGTAATAGTGGATTCCATTTTGTCCACCCTACATCGATCTTTAATGGCAACCCACACAAAAAAGTCCAATCGCTTCAAATCGCAGCAACATCGCACCAAAACGACTGCTTACACGATTATAAAACAGATTGTTGTACGGGTTGCGTGGCACGTAGTCCCATCTTGCTGGAACCATAGCTTGTCCAAGTCCAAACACGCAGTGGTCATAAAGTACGGTCAAAATAAGCAATATTCGACGCGATATTTTAAGAACTCAGTAAAGTTAGCCGATCTCTTCACTGATATAATTTGGGCAACCATCGGGGTCTTCCTGAAAGTTTCCAGCGTTAGGCAAGTGAATTTGTCTTTGTGCTGAAAGTTCAGGTTAAGATTAAAATTTTAAATCATCTTTTATCTTTAATTTTAGATAAAAACATCAAGAAATGTGTAATGCTATTAGGTAAGTAAACACCCAAATTTCTGCCAAACTATGGTTTACTGAGATTACCTCAGTTATTGTTAAAAATTCTGGCCTTTATCTCAGTGTAATCGTACAAATGAAGAAAGTTTGCTGCATATACGAACACGCCCCTAAATTGTGCCAGTGCCGTCGAAAAAATACCATAGAATAGAAAATGTTTTAATATATCGTCACCTGTTTGCAAAAACTAGGTAACTCATTTTCATAAATTTTGAAGATAGACGCCGTTATAGAAACATAGCTACTGGAGAACGATGGAAAGTTTGATTTGTATGTTCCTGAAACCTCAGAAATATTCTATATTTATCTGTGATAGAAAAAGATTAGACAAAAAGTCTTTAAAACTGTACAAAATAATAACGTTTTTGCCGAGAAATTATTAAAATATAAAATTGAGTTAGGTACCTAGTTCTTGCAATCAGGGGACGATATGTGCAAAGCTTAGTTTTCATAAATTGGCCAAACATCAATTATGATGCGAAAAATAAAACAAATGCTCAAGGGAAGGTCGATTTGGGATGTGACAATAAGAATTCACGTGAATTTGGATCTCTCGTTGTGGATATTCCAATTTTGTTTAGTGTGAAAATTCCCGTGAATTTTCAAGGATAAATTTCACACACCAAATTGATCTTCCCTTAGGCTTTCTTTTTAACTTGAAAATTTTAAAACATTAGGTACTAACATTTTGTTCGACAGCACTGGTCCATTTGAGACCATCGCGAAGCACACTATCTTCGTCTAAGAAGATTACACTGGAATAGACATTATTATTTACAAATCTTAAGTGTTACCGGTAAATCCTTGTTTTGGACCAATTCGGGAATCTACACTAATACATTAATTCATAATTAAGACAGATACAAAACTGATTCAAAGTTAATTAGTATTTTTTTCTTCTCCAAATGATGAACTAAAATGTTTAATGTATTCGAGTACCTACTATTAGGAGTAAGGTTGGCACAAGAAATTGTAATAGGTAGGTATACAATCCCTGCCTTTGTAAATATTAAGTATTACCCATCACTTTCTACTTTAAACACCTTAATTTTCAAATATTTTACTGCGCAAGAAGCATGCAATCTGTAATGTATTGTTTTTAAACACAAGGAGTGTATTCAAAACCATTTAAAAACTTCTCAGAAATCCCTCAACAATCGCTAAAAATTCTCTGCTTATTTTTTGTGTTGTTGTTTCGCTCTCCATCTTTTAATGTCATCTGAAGTTTGTCAAATTCCAGGACATTCTTAAGCACCACAAAAAAAAAAAATACAAGACAAGTCATTAAAGAACAAGACAACATTACATACTGCGTTCGTTCGTTGAAATAAACCGCGAGGCACGTGCTTTTCTCCTAATAGCACAAGCAAACAAGAGTTCCCAGTCATCTTCCAGAAGAAACAACTTTATATAAATTTTTCGCTCGTTGATGCTTTTGTTTTATTTATATTCCCTGCTTCCATTAAGGATTTATATATTTTGTCAGTGTTGTATTTCTACAATTTTTTTTTTTTAATTTTTTATTTTTGCATTTTCTATAAACGGCACAAACAACTTCAAGAACATTCCCTCTTTCTGTTTCTGGCTGCTGGCTGGGTTGTCCTCGCAAATGAACTTTGTGATCTCATTTAACTTGAAATGCGTAAAGTGAATGATAAAAGGAATCTGGTTGTCCCTAATTACGTTTATGGACTACATACGAGATTGAGGACATCTGATGGTTAATATTATAGAACAATCATATTCTTACATGCACTTCAGGGATACGTCAGAGCAGAAATGAAGAAGACAAGATACTCGTATGCAGCATGAAGTTGTATATAGAAGGTGACCTGTAACCGCTTTTAGAACTTAGAATAAAATGCAAACAAAATGGACTGGAACAGGGTCTGAGGGGCTTCAACTTTGTTAATTTTTAATCTAATGACATTTCTCTAATGTCTCATCATCTTGGCTAACAAAAACGGCCCACATAAGGAGACAGATGCTTTTATTATGAACCATGGGTACAATTGCAAGCTAACTTCGTTTCAAAGTGTTCCAGCTTGGTCTTAATTTGCAGGTTGCTTGTATTATAATTTACTGCATCAACAACAAGAAGGGCTTAAACAAGGACAAGGAAAAGACAATGAGGGATAAAGTTTAGAGAGATATAGAGAGAGATAGGAGGTGGGGCTTATACCTTTTTGAAATTATAAAAATAGAAAAATGTTATTGTTGTCCTCCCTAACGATGTGTGCGGCATTGTTGTTGGCTTTGACTGGTTACATCACATTAATATTGTTTGGCATTACTTTTTGTGCTAGTTTAGGATCATGTAATTAATGGACCGCACTTAAGTAAACAACCTCAGCTAAGGTGGGATAGCGGGTAGAGAGTAGGTAAAGGAAGGACATTTTTGTTTTATACCTAGGTACTGTATAGTTTATGTGACAGTTTGTGAAATGCGTTGTTGGTTTATTTAATTATTTACACAGAATAATGTAATGATTCAATTTTGTGTGTTAATGGATGTTTGTTGTTTTTAGTAATTGTGTTAAATATAAATCACAACAAGATCTAATTACTGTTAAGAGGGAATACCAGATTGACGATAGAATTTATCCGACCTTTTAATAGAGAAACCAGGGGCCTATTGTATGAAATAGGCCCCCGATGATTCAGTTGAAAATTCTGAATACAAAAGAAAAGAAGTTATACAGGGTGTCCCGTACCTAAGTGGAAAAATTTTGGGGTGTGATTCTTGGGGTTATTCTAAGAAAATAAAATGCACAACTGGGTCGCACGTACTTGCTCTTATGTTCAAGACACTGCGAGTTTAAGAAAATTGTATATACAAACATGGAAATTATGAGTGAAAAATGTAGAGAAGCATGAAATACGACATTTAAATTGGCTAAAACAACTCTCTTGACAGTTTGAGGTGATAAAAAAGTATGCCATCTTAATTCATGATGGAATATGATTGTATTGGAAAAAAAATTTAAAATCGTTGGAGCGGTTTTTTTTTAAATTAATTTTTTATATATAAAATTCTTAAAACATTTTTAAGAACAAATTTTGGTATGCAGATTTAAACTATATATTTATGTGTATATAAAAACAAAATTTGAAAAAAAATTGTCAACCCGTTTTTGAGATATCGAATTTTCAAAAAAAAAGTGTGAAACTTTTTTTAAAAATCCAAAAACTTTTTTTTTGAAAATTTTGATATGCAATATTATTTAATCTTATCTGAGATTTGTATATAAAAAAATTCGTAATAATTTTAGTATATGAAAAAAGTTTAATCAAAATCGTAGGAGTTTCCTTTGCGGTTTTTTCACTTTTGTATGGAAGGTACCGTTATTTTTTCATAAATGTAAATTTTTTTCTAAAAATATTTTAGAGAGTACTTAAAAAGTCTTAAATATCGAGTTTCAAAAAAATCTATGAAGCCGTTTTCGAAATATTTGATTTTCCAAAAAAAATTTTGAAATATTTTTTAAAAATCCAAAAAATATTTTTTCAAAAATGTTGGTACATAAAACTATTAACATTTTTTGGAAGCTTTTGTATAAAAAAAATGATTGAAATCGGTCATACCATTTTGAAGAAAATCAAAAATTAAAAAAATGGTTCCTTGGGAGGAACCATTAATAACCATTTTTGAAAAATGGTTTTCCACCCAAAGAAAGCCTTTACTAAAATAAATTAATAGATTTTTTTTTAAGAAAAGTTGTCGAGCCGTTTTTGAAAAAAATACATTTGCCAAAAAAAAATGTATGACAGGTACCGTTATTTTTGGTTCTAAAAAAAAATGAAAAAAACGTGTCGGCAGAATCACCAAAAACCACTAAGTACCAAGTTTGAAGAAAATCGATCGAGCCGTTTAGGCTGTAGACGAACAGACAGACAGACAGACAGACAGACAGAATTTTGCCACCCACTCTTTTGGTGTTCTCTATCATCGTAATATCATGTTTGATTGTTATCTCAATTTTTTTTTTCACGAATCCAAAACTTGCCTTATAGTACCTATAATCGCAAGTAAAAATTATATGGGGGGAAAGTTGTATCTCCCCTCCCTGAGGCAGTGGGGGCAGTTTCTGAAACATTGACTTTAAATGCAAAAAAAATTTAAAATCAACGAAAACACATCTACTAATGTGCTATAGTTTTTTTGAAAGCTAATGCTTCATTCTTGCATTTGGTTTGTAAATCAAGTTGTTTAAGTTCTTTGGTACAAGTACCTTTAGTTTTTATCTAATTTCTCAAAAACTAAGAAAGATTTTTACCCTGTATATTATATATTGATATCTGGTTTTAATTATGTGAACTTTTCAATAAAAAATGCTATTGTACTTTACTAGTCAGCAGTTTAAGGAAAACTCTTTTAGTCGATTTTGAGAAAAATCAACCTCTTTGTATGAAGCTTCTGGTTCTAAATGAGTTAAATAAAAAAATTCAAATCTATCCTCTAGTAGTAGTACAGTACTTGAAGTCTACTCCGGGAAATCCTCGAGTTGTAATAGCACCTCGTGGTATAATGTAATGTGTTGGACTGTCATGCCAAAGGTCTGGGTTCGATTCCCAGCCGCTGCCACCGAAAAACAAAAATGTTTTTTCCGCCTCTTGCGCTTAACTGACAAATCCTCCAAGAGTATACTTGTCATGAAAAAGTGCTTATCATCTAGTTCTTCGGACTCGGCATTCCTGTCAACCAACACGCCCACAGGAATGATTGAGAGTTGTAAGTCACTAGGCCCTGGTTCTCCACGAGATATTGCGCCTTCCATTTGTTTGAAGAACAGCCGAAAGCTGGGTGAGACGCATTTTTGTACGCGTTCAATTGTTAAAGAAGGCATTCATCATTAATTTTGAAAAAACAACTTGTCTTTAAGTCCATTGGCAACGACCAAACACTCTTTTTATCGATTTTTCTTGATTTCTTTGGGAAACACTGTTACACTGTTATACTGTTACACTGTTACACTGTTACACTGTTACACTGTTACACTGTTACACTGTTACACTGTTACACTGTTACACTGTTACACTGTTACACTGTTACACTGTTACACTGTTACACTGTTACACTGTTACACTGTTACACTGTTACACTGTTACACTGTTACACTGTTACACTGTTACACTGTTACACTGTTACACTGTTACACTGTTACACTGTTACACTGTTACACTGTTACACTGTTACACTGTTACACTGTTACACTGTTACACTGTTACACTGTTACACTGTTACACTGTTACACTGTTACACTGTTACACTGTTACACTGTTACACTGTTACACTGTTACACTGATACACTGTTACACTGTTTCACTGTTTCACTGTTTCACTGTTTCACTGTTTCACTGTTACACTGTAACACTGTTAAACTGTTACACTGTTACCCTGTTTCACTGTTACACTGTAACACTGTTACACTGTTACACTGTTACACTGTTACACTGTTACACTGTTACACTGTTACACTGTTGCAATGTTACACTGTTACACTGTTATTATTATTATGTTACACTGATACACTGTTACGTGCTGCGATGTGCGATACTATGAATATCATCATTTCACGCCTTTCACTCACTGAAAAAACAGGCCCTTAAAGATTAATACTGTCACAACTTTTCCGTGTCTCGAGTCACAAGCAAAATATAATTAAAAAACATTAAAAAACTACAAAATTCAAAATTAAAATTAAAATAATACTCAGGCCTGAAATTTGCATAAGGATTCCCAGATATTCAAATCTCGACCATCATAAAATTTCCGATTGTATTTATTTTGATAAAAAACCTTTATGTTAACTGACTCAAAGAGCATATTGATTACTATGAATTGCTTGTTTAAGATCTAAAGAAAATTAATTCATAGAATTCTTCATCATTGAAGAACCATTTCTAAAACTTATTCACAAACTGTTTTTTTTTCTATCTTACGTTAGAATAATAAATAAAAAAAAGACACAAAAGTTATGGGAGAATGGAAATCGTTTCAGACTGCCTGGTATCAAAATTCAAATAAATGTACGTATATGAATCTACACGAGTCCAATCGGACAATATTTAATTATTGTTATCTAATAAAAACAAACAAACAATAACAAAAAAAAAAAAAAAAACAGAAAAACAGAGAGGTTCATCTCAGTTAGAGTGATGGTTATTTTATTTCATTCTATCGTTTCATGTCGAATTATAGTAGCAACAAGTTATTTTAAGTAAGTTTTTTATCTATAAATTAATATTCCCACAATTCACGTTTAGTTCAACAACACAAAGCAAACGTTCAGATACAAACCGATTAAAAGAAAAAAAAATTATCTACAATAATAATTGTGTATGATATTTTTGTTGAGCTCATACTACTTTTTGCTATAAACTTGAATGCGCTATTTTATAGTTTCATCTTTGTAGTCTTTTTACACATTTATAAATATCTACAAACTAAACATGGTAAACATACAGCGGCAACTTTAGGCAATTAAAAATAACCAAGTGTTTGGCTAAAAAAAAAGAAAAAAAAATAGCTGATTAGATAAAATATAAAGTTTTGTTCCTATCGACTCAATAACGGATGTGGATAATTTTTTTTGTTTTTGCTTTCCCTCTGCCAAAATTTTACATATACTTATGTACAGCACATTATGTACGTAATAATCCACCAATTAAGAGATTAGCCTTGTCCTTGAAAGTATGGTTAAAGGCGTAAAAATAAAAATCAAAATCATAATTAGAAAGCTCATTTAGATACACTGTGGCGTATACGCAACCTTTTTTGTAATTTGTTTTATTTTACATAGTACATACTTTCGATGGCAGAAAGTCTAATGGTATGGATTGTGCTCGCCGGCAATTATTACATACATATATATATTTTTGTGACAAATCTGCGGTGCTATTATTGTACTCGGATTGCTGCTAGCACTTTACGGGTAAAATTTTCGTTCACTGAGGCGGGCTGCAAACGATAAGGGGAGCAAGAATAAATTTGTATACTTTCTAATATTTTTTTATTTTTTTTTTATTTATACAGCCAAGGTGTAAAGGTTCACATTAATTAATGGAACCATGTCGGCTCGTCGCGGCGCCACATATGTAGGGGTTGCTAATATTAGTGAACCAAAGGTTTGAGTTTATTTTTTGAACCCTCTACAACACATCATCGTTGAAAATATCAAGAGGAAAGTTATAATAATTGTGTGTTTTTTGAATAGTAATTAATCTATGTTTGTATGTATGCCTCTCTTAACCTATGTGTGTTTCCCAAAGAGCAAATTGTTTTTTAAATGTCTGAGAATATGAATTCATTTAAAGTATTTTTGGGTGGTTGGTTTGTACAAATTTTGTTACGACAGACTTTTTATAACTATTACCTTGAAATTTGTTAAAATAATAACAGAAAATATGTACATCTAAGTCTATATCACCCATTAAGAATTTTTCTACTTCATATTTGCTTAGAAGCTTTAACACTAATTGATTAAAATCAAACACATTTTCATGATAATGTTATTCATTTGTTGGGTTGAAATTATTAAAGCTAATATTAGAAACCTTAAACTTTTTGTGCTTATGAATAGTTTTTGTTTTGTTTCTTATTAATATTTCATTAAAACTTCTACATCCCTATCAAAAAAAAATTCTCAAATATCTTTTAATTCACAAATTTACTAAAATGTTTATCAGAATCTAGTTCACGAATTAAAATTTCATAATAATAAAAATATAAGCTGATAAACCACGTTAAGTTCCAAATCTGAAACAGAATCTACTTTAATCAAAAGAACTCTTCTGTTACCAAAGAGTATTTATTGAACTGCACATATACTTTCTCACCAAATGTGAACTTTTGTACACACACACACACTCTCTGATTTGAGGTTGTAAATAGCTTGTGTGTCACTAGAGTCTGTTATCTTTTATCTTTAATTTTTGGCAAAAACGACAGAAGTATTTTTAACTTAATTACTTGTTAAGGTACCAAATTAGGTTTATTATATTGAATTTTGTTTCATTGATAAGATATGACACTTAACCCACTGACTTAAGATAATTCGTGTTGTATTTGCGTTTATAAATACCGATGATTAATTTTAAGGGTGCAATTATTGAAATAGTTGTTGTAAATTCGTCGTTAATTTGCCGCTAAGGAAACAAATGTCAATTTTTACTTGCGATATATGTATGTAGGTACTACAGGGCAAGTTTTGGATTCGTGCAAAAAAAAAATTTCGAGATAACAATCAAACATGACATTACGATGATAGAGAACACAAAAAAAGTGGGTGGCAAAATTCTGTCTGTTTGTCTGTCTGTCCGTAGCTCAACCTACAGCCTAAGCCACTGAAGCGATTTTTTTCAAATTTTGAACTTAAGGTTTTTTTGTAACTCTCCAGAGGGTAAATTGAAATTTTTTTTTTTTAGCTCAAAAAATAACGGTACTTGCCATACAACCGTTAAGGAAAAGCTTATTTGTCTCAAAAACGGCTCCAAAGATTTTCATAAAAAAAATCAGTGGATTATTGTAGACATGGTGTACTTTCTGGTAAAAAAATTCACCAAAAACATTTATTAACGGTACCTGCCATATAACGGTTTTTTTGATTTTCGGTTTTCTCATTAACCGCTCATGTGATTTCAATAATTTTTTTTGTATAAAAGCTTTGTTAGAATATAAATAATACTGTATTCCAAAATTTTGGAAAAATTAATTTTGGATTTAAAAAAAAAGATTCAAAATTTTTTTTTGAAAATTCAATATTTCAAAAACGGGTTGATGAATTGTTTTGAAATTTCAGTTTTCAATGTATATTAATATATACTCAAAATTGGCATACCAAAATTGAAAAATGTTACAAAAATTTTATATAAAAAAATAATTTTTAAGAAAACGGCTCCAACGATTTAAAATTATTTTTTTGCATATATTCATATTTTTTTAAGATGGCATACTTTTTTTGAGCTCTAAGTTATTTATCACACTGTTTATAAAATTAAAAGAACGATACATAAATGCCTTTTTATACTTTTTCTATAATAACTTGAATATTTTTTTAAGTTCCACACAACCTGAACATAAGAGCAAGTACGTGCGATCCAGTCGTGCATTTTATTTTTCAATGGTCCCTATTTTATCTTCACAGTATAGCTAGCATTACGGGCCCTCATAAAACGCGGTAAAATTAAATCAAAAAAGAAAAAAGAATGCTAAAAAACTCTCGTTAAATTGTCGTAAAATTTGCGTAGAAAAAAATGTCGCGTTTGCTTCATATAAAAATAACTAACTTGACTGTCAGGTGAGCATTACGGGTCCTCAGAAAACGCGGTAAAATGAAATCAAAAAAGAAAGAGGAATGCTAAAAATTCTCGTTAAATTGTCGTAAAATTTGCGTAGAAAAAAATGTCGCGTTTGCTTCATATAAAAATAACTAACTTGACTGTCAAGTGAGCATTACGGGCCCTCAGAAAACGCGGTAATATAATCAAAAAAGAAAAAGGAATGCTAAAAAAACTCTCGTTAAATTGTCGTAAAATTTGCTTAGAAAAAATGTCGCGTTTGCTTCATATAAAAATAACTAACTTGACTGTCAGGTGAGCAATACTGGTTAAAAAATAATCAAGTTATCTATAGTTAAAACTTTTTGAAATTTTTTAAAGCTTATTTAACAATATTTTGAGGGGTGGTAATGACAGCTCGACTGTTAGTCACCATTACCAAGGGCTTTTTTCAATATGTACGTGACATTTTTTTCTTTCACCACAATTTTACGACAAATTTACGACAGTGTGAATACACACATACTTTTTTTTATTTTGAGTTCATAGAACCTTTTTTTTTATTTTGAGTTCATTGAACCTTTTTTGAGGATTGATAAGTGTCAAGTTATCACAGTCAGGAGTTATTTGACAAGTTGATGAAGTTACGAAAAATTTACAACAATTAAAAAGGTTTTATCTTCGAAAATTTTGTATTTGAAGAACATTTGAAAATATATATTGTTTTTTTCTTACACGACATCAAACATATTTATGAAGGCATTACCCGCTGTTCGTAAAAGGTGCTCTGGGATTCGCTACCATTATCCATGAGACGTTGACTTAAAACTTTTCACATTTTGACACAGCATCATTTATGTTTTTGGTCGCCCGCCGCTGCTTGTTTGCAAGCAGAAAGTGTTGTTTTTAATTGTTTTTTTTTTTTTTTTTTTTTCTGTAAAGAAGCGATCTAAAGCACTGAAAGCCTTGCCTGAAATCTGTTACCTGCTACTTTTAATGAAAATACCTACTTTCAATTCTCTAAGTTTGAAATAATTAATTTAAAACTGAAATCATTTAAAAAATAAAACAAAAAGTGTGGATATCTGGGTTTTGAAAAATAAAGTGTTATATTTTAAGGTTAATGGACTAAGAGTTAATCGTGTTATCATCACGCTTAGATCAATGTAGATCCGTTGTCATACCCTTAGGATTGTGACCCCCATCTTATGGAACCTATGATAAATCCTATGTTATTCAAACCCCTTAAGGGTTTTGAATAAATGCAAGCTATAGCCTGAAATGTCGGAGGCTACTTCTACGTCATTGAAGAAATGTATGTCGTCAAATAGACGCCTTTTAAGGGCGTGATCCTTTCCTTTTTAAATTTAAATTAATTTTTTTAATTTGGTGGCGCAACAGCTCGAGTAGTACCAGGGCCTAGTGACTTACAACTCTCAACCATTCCTGTGTACGTGTTATTGGCTGGAATGGAGGGGACCTACAATTTGTTTGCCCAGTCCGAACGGCTAGATTAGAAGCACTTATTCATGACAAATATACTCTTGGAGTATTTGTCAGTTCATCGCAAGTGGTAGAGAGTATCTCGGGAAAGACATTTGTTTTCAGGTGGCAGCGGCTAGGAATCGAACCCAGACCTTCGGCATGTCAGTCCAACGCACTAACCATTATTCCACGAGGTACTACGATCGTTTCCTTTACCCCCACTTAAACATTGTTAGAGTTATCGTTGTCGTTGTTTTTATTTTTTTTATTTTCGATCAGTTTTTTTTTTTTACTAAATTGTACCTCTCGCTTAAACGCACCTTCCAACCTAACCTTCTGCCTCTAGATTTTTGTTGCTCACACCACCATTCACCAATAATTATCAATTTAAAGTGGAAATAGGGAGATAAAGGCGTTGAATAAAAACGTGAAAAAAATTAGTAAAAGTTTGTGTTTCTAATTAGACCCAAAGTAGATTTTCCAAAAACCCAATATGAGAACCACCCTTGTACTGTACATGTATGTACGTTTCCCTTGATATCAAAAGCTTCGAGCTCTTGAGATAAAGAACGATGTGTGCATTTTCCATTTTGTTTTGTTTACTAGTTAGAACTGGTTTCCGTCCATTTCTAGCAGCCATGGTTTTTATATTTACTGACATTACTCGAAATAATATTTGTAGGCATGCAAGTAGGCTGCAGGTATGTAGGTTTCCAAGCCATGTATACGAGTGCTCGAACTTGAACTCTGCTATGATTAACAAACATTTTACACCTTGTTATGCAAAAGTCAAGTGAATAAAAACAAAAACTAAACAAAACAAAAGTCGCAATCTATTTATCTCTCAAAAAACAATTACTGTAAGCAACTGGTCTAGACATCAATTGAATGTATGACTTCATCATCTGGAGGCTGATCTTGAGATCAAACTCTATCTGCTATATGTATATAAGCAAAATGTATTCTAGCATTCTTCATGTGCTGTGTGGTTCATCTATTATTTCTGTATGAACTATTTAAAATTGCTTATCTACGAATAAAAAAAAGACACATAACAGAGGAAGCTCCCATATACAGATTAATTCAAGACCAACAAATAATCACATTTAGCCACTTGAAACTAAAAAAAAAAAAACATCACTTCACAACCCACGCCCAAAAAATAAGCCCAGAAATGTTTGTGTACGCTGCAATGTGTGTGTGTTTTGTTTCATGACTTCATCAATTTTTGTATTTGTTGCGATTTTCAAGTCCTCTGTTTGTTCTCTAGACAAACACACTTAGAATTCACAAATCATTATCTTATCGCATTTGACATCGTTGTATGCAGCACATTATATTTTTTGTTTGACAAAAACAAGGCCATCTTTTTTTTCTTTTTAATTCCGAATTGGTTATATAAATTAATTTTATTTTCAAGGTAATTCACTTTGAGAAAACGATATATCCGCATATTGGTATTCGTGTCTATTTATAACAATAAAAAAAGTAATAGTTATACTTTTCATATACTCACAAACGACAGTTATTTGCATATCTGCGGTTAATTCTATATAGCATGCATGGCAGATAAATGTACCAACAACAACAACTATAAACAGCAATCACACACAATCATACAAAAAAATGATACAAAAAAAAATGTGAATACTTAATTAAGCTGTAAAGCAACAAATTTAATAATAATAACAAAAGAAAAAAAAAGATCAACAAGTTAAACAACGATTGAAATAAAGTGCATGGTTGAGTCGCACGTGCTTGTGATTATCTGTTTTTTTTACGATGATTTATTTTTGTTGATAAAAAAATATCAAGCATACATTTTTTTTGATTAATTTGATTAGATTTTGATTCATTAGGTATATTAATGCAAAATATTGTTTTAATAAGCATTCACTAAAATAACATCTTTTTTGCCCTCGTTTTAGTTTATCTAGGAAAAAACGTAGGAAGTTGAACGCCGAAAAGACACCGAATCAATCAAAACATTTTATTTGACTTATGAAACAAACAATTCATTGCGTTTTATGAGCCACACAAACAAACAAAGCAAATATTACAAGTATTACAAATCAAAAACGTTTTGACTGATCCGGTGAAGCTAGAACTTTTATGCTCGGAGGGGCACTTAAGTGGTCGGAAGAAAACAAGCGAATACACAGAAATCATATGACGCGCCTATAATTGCGGAGTGGAAGGTTTCGTCAAGTTTCGTTCAACTTTGGTTACCAAACTGAAGTAAAACTGGCATTTGGTGAAGAGGAATGCCAAAAAGAGATAGATGATAATTACATTGTGGGTGTGTTCCCCTTCTGACGGTACGGAAAGCTACTTTTCGTTGGTTTTTGACATTAGCTTCAAAGCCCTTCCGACTATTATTCTTCCTTGAGTTTTCAATTAACACGACGCAACTGCCGATTGTCAAGTTTGTCAGATTTTCTGCTTTGAACCTGGCCAGATCAATTCAAAATGCGTTATGGTTTTACGAAGCCATATAATGGTGCTCTGAATATACAAATTTACATAAGTACTGGCAATGTGCAAGAAAAGAATGAGGAAGTTGATCATTTGTCTCGTATTTCGTCATAATTTGCAAAATGTCAGCACATTATTTACACGGTGCAAGTATAATGTAGCAAAATTATATATCTCTTGCACTTGTCAATTTTATGACGAAAGTGCTGACAGACTAAAGAACAAATATTTACTCTATGAAGTCATAATAGTACGAAAAATGGAAAAAGTATGACTTGTATGTGATACTCTGAAGCGAAAGCTAACACTTTAGAATAACTTTTGGTATTTTCGTATAGAGCTTATAAAAACAGATAAAAGTATTAAAAGTATTAAAAAAAAGTTGTTCGTGTGCGGTGTACAAGTTGTTGATTTTCTTACTCATTGTCCCGTCCCCCTAACTTCGCTCACTAATAAAAGCAATGCTTGCTTTTATTGTTAACTTTTTTTTTTGGAAACCTTACGACCTATCTTGTACAAATAATTAGGTACTTGTTCAAATGGTTCAACAAGCGAAGGGAAATGTGTTCTATTGCAATTGTTACAGTTTTTATTGTGTTACAGAAATGTTCCTCACTTGTTGAACAAATGTAGTTGAACAAGTAATTGTTGACTAGTTAGATTGTTGTTCTATGTTATATAGGCCCCAGGTTGTATTTGAAAGACTTAATGTCTTTGAATCATATTATTAATAGTATTATTTTTATTAATGTTTAGAGTAAGTAGTTCGCATTTTGGTAGTTTAAACACTAAATTTATTTAAATACCTAATCACTCTTTCCTATTTTGCTATTGCATGAGCACGTGACTATATAGTGAACACAGTTCATAATAAATAACCATTTTTGCACTACAGGTCTGCATGAATGTATTCATTTGCTCCCTTTCAAAGGGTGCAATACTTCAGTGTACACCATTCATTGCATAGTATAAAGTGAAGTGAAGTACCCACTCTATAAGAAGCAGTTAGTGTACCTATTCTATTCGATCACCTAATTTCAAAATGAGTACACTGTTTTCTTTTTCTCGCACGCTGTGTGGCTTGATTTGAGCCAACAGTGTACAATGTTTACTGAGGGAAATACACTGAGTACACTGAGTACACCGAGTGGATTAAATGAAACGATTTCAACGTCTACTTGGTTTCTAGCTTCGTTGAGAGAAGAAGAAATTGAGTTAAAAGAAAATAAAAAAATAGAAACTACTGAGGTAAATCTCGCAACAGCCATTTCTCTCCAATTTGCCACTTACAAAGCTTGACTTTGGCTGGAACAAATGTACTCAGTGTTCGTAGTGTAGTATACAGTTTTTCTATGAGTACCCATATTCTAAATACCCGTTCTTCGTAAGTTCACTGCAGTAAGTGTTTGTTTTGAAATGGGTGCAAGACTCATTCAGTAGTCAAATATTAAAGTATTCATTCATTTGAGTTTCATGCAGTATGTACAATATTACAGTGCTTGAAATAAAATTAATGTCTTGGAATTGGTTTCAAGACATTCAAAGCGAATGAGACCTCTATTTTGCACACATCACATTGATATGTATCGGTTATATGTGATGACTATTGATTATGTAGCGTGTACAGTTTCTTTGCACTGTTTTCTGGGGTCATGTGTCGGTTATCTGTGATGAGTATAGAAATAAGTAGTGAGTACAATTGCCAAGCAATACTATCTGTACATAAATGAATACATAAATTTCAATTTTATATGGAGCCCGTACATATGTAAATATGTAATGAGTACATATTTATATAATATAATATATATTTTAGTTATTACATATTTTTGAGTCCATATGTTTTGAAATTCTGTAAAGTTATTTTATTTGCATTACCGGTAATGATGTAAATGACGTGTTCAAAAAAAGCATCGAAAAAACTAAACTCTGGCTAAGAGCTAACAAAGTTGGTCTTAAGCTAAGTAAAATTAAATACTTAATTTATGAGAATAAAAATATGTGACACCATATAAATAGTTGCCAAATTGAGTGTGTTGCGAGCATGAATTACTTAGAAGTTAATATAGACACTGATCTTAGCTTTAAAGACGATGCCGAATATATCGCGCACAATTTTCTAAGAAAATTGATTTTCTGAAAACGTATAATACCTTTTTATTAACTATGAGCAATGCAATTCTGTTATACAATGCCTTAATGTTTCCGCACTTTTCAACAATATTACATGGATGCCAAAATCAAATGAAAGGAAATATGCAGATGCTGCAAAACAACGCGATGCGATCAATCCTTAAGTGCAACCGATATAAGCCAATGCAACAAATTCAGAATGATGACATCATACTTAGAAGAAAACTAAGTATACATACAACCTCAGAAATAATCAAAACCTCGGGCCAATCCGGTTCAAAAGAATCAGAACCATGAATTCATTGTGGTATGCAGAACTTAACTTCTTCAACAACTAAATTAAAAATTGTTAAATTTTAAAATTTGTAATATCATAAAGTTAGAAAAATTGTAAAACGATATTTTTCAAATATAAAAAAAAACATTTTATTTGTATATGTAGTCACTACACATTTATTTAAAGAGTCCATATGGCCATTTACTCACTACATATTAACGTTGCTGCTATTCGCTCATCTTGTTTATTCTGAGAGTATACAAATTTATATTTCACTTTATATACAAATTTATTTTATTTAAAAAATAATCAAACTATGCATACAAACTTACAAACTTGACTAGCCCGATTTTAAATATAAATATAAAATAAATACTTACTGGGATTTGAACTAAAATGCTACGAAGAATGCCAGATATCTCCACATTTTAATGAAGTGGGTGAAGTGATAAATACTGGGAAGATACCACAATGTTGATGAATAAGAAAAAGTGTCAAACGGTCAAGTTCTCTATCCGTATGGCAGCTAACGCTTGTGTGTTAGGGAGCGGAGAATAGATTTTTTTTATTAATACTTCCGTAACAAACTAAATTGATGATAAATATGTATGTAATTGGTTATTGTTTTTAATCAAAAATAAAAGTGAAAACTTTATATTAATATGATGATTGAAAATTGTTTTTTACTCAAAACCAATACTTGACCCTACGTTAAGTTAAGATAATTTTTGTTTTATAATTTCATATGCGAAACATGTTCCTCGATTCTTGATCAATTGTCTTGATTATTTGATGTCGTTCTGATATTTAAATGCATTCCAATCAATAAACGTCTATGAAAGGTAATCGTATACGTATGACATTATATGTGTTAGTTTTATTATGACATTAGTTGTATACAAAAATGTATCTTACGAATAACAATTTAACTAAGGTTAGATCTTTTTATAGTTACTTTTATATTGACGTGAATTTCTTGTCTTTTGTATAGACACAAAGTATTGGGTACACGCCCGGCTGACTTTGACAAAGTGTTCCCAATTAATATACATATTAAATGGGAGGTATACCTATTTATTATCTTATATGTGTAAGAAACTTGATATAATGAGCCATTTTATTTGTTTACGTTCTCTAAAAGAAATAAAATAAATAAATACTAATTTATATTCTCTTTTATTTCAGGTATGTTGGTATGTTACTCATTCTCCAGATTTGATCGTCAAACGATAGTTTGATCGAAAAGTCGATTTCATCAGAAACATGAAAAAAGAAATGAAAGGTCTTATAATGTACGAGTAAGTTTATGTTTTTAAGATATTGTTATTTTATATACGACTTTTATTTTGAAAAAAACCTTCTTTGAAAGTCAAACATCTTATCCTCTTTCAATTCAAACATAATACCTTAATGAGTTTGAGTATGAGAGTGAGTTTATTTGTTATTGCCCGGAAAGAACTTATCGCAAATATCCGTACTTATAACAAACAATAATAAACTTTTACCGGCCAAGCTTAAGGACATAACACAGCAAGAAAAAAATCAAAATAAATAACTCGGGGCAATGTTGTGTATGAGCGTGTTTTAACACCACAAATCGACAACCACTCAACGAAAATAAAATAAATACCGATAGGATATAAATTGTTATTGTATCTTATATCTTTCTACATATACATATGTATGTATGTTCCTATGTATGTATGAACATATTTGTGTATATCGAAATGAAATTCAACGCGAATTTGTTCCATCTAGAAATATAAAAAAAAAAGAAAAAAAGACGCAGCATCGAATTATGTCAATTCATTTCATCCAACAACAAAGTAGTTTTAGTTGTTTCTTATTCCATTGTGTGTGCTTCTTTGGAACTCTGGGGCTTGTAGCATAATATTTATGTTTGCTGTCAATAAGACGTTGAACCCCACTAAACCCAATGTGTCATTGATTTCTAATTATGTTGCAAGCAAAAAGTGATCAAAATAAAGTTCACGACTTGGTCGCAGAAAATTGAATAGAAGCGCAAGCTGTATTTGCGGAAACGAAACATTCGAAAAACAATTTGACTGAAGTGGGATATAGTATTGCGTCCCACGATTGAAAAGTGATAATTTTGTTTCCTGTGCTTGATGATATCTATGGAACTATAAAATCTATGTAGGAGTGGAGTACTTCCTTACCTGCTTTGGTAGCGCCGTCATGTCATCTTGAAAAAAAATTTTCTACTACATGCATTTTTCGTGTTTGCTGTTTTTAGACGAAGAAATTTGAAAGACAAACATTTTAGATATCAAAATTAATAACGTGCTTTTTTGTCTGAGGTTGAAATTTCTGAATTGATGTGTAAAAAGAGGGACTCTAGAGATGCAAAATGTCAGTTGTCTATTATTTGGACTTTGAAACATTGTCAGTGCTTTAGAATGGCTTACTGCGTCAACTTATTTTGAAGACGAATTTCAACCCGTTCACCCTTGATGACGGAAAAGAGGCGACCAAGAAACCCAGTGAGACGAGTTTTTTTTTTTAGAACTTTAAAAGTCGGTTGTATTTACATTTCTGAAAGTCTAGAACTAGACAATACCCTGAGGCCAAGTTCATACGGCAATGCACCCCACATTTTTTTCGCGGTATAAATCCGAATAAATGCGAATGAGCAGTGGCGCTTACATTCTTCATAGAACCTTCCACACGATGTTTTCTATCTATCACTGCAATATTTCACCAAAATAATAGAATATGAAGAAATTTTGAAAAGAAATTCTTCTGTTTAAGTGGAGCTCACTTGAACTTTTAACTTGAATTCACCAAAATATAAAAAAAAAACCATTAAATTATTTTTTTCCCCACTGTTTCACCAAAATTTGCTCTGTTTTCTGTTTTTTTCTTCCGTTTCGCTTATATTCCACTCATTTTACTTTTGACCTTTGTAAATTAAAATACCAATCACCTTAACAAAACACTTCTTATTTCAACAGCAGATTCTGAAACACCCTGTTTTTTTTAACTCACCATTTTCATAGTCTTGGAAATTTCCTTTCAAGATAAAGAAAATTGTTGCAATATTTTCATTTGTTTAAAAGTTATGTTTTTTGCAACCAAAAAAGTCAATATGGGCCACTGTGCGACGTGCTTTGTTTTTTGACGTACAAACGTCGCCGTGTGAAATGTTCAATGTAGAATTTATATGCCACTGCTCATTCGCACGGATTTATTCTTACTGGGAAAAACGTGTGATGCATTCCCATTTGAACTAGCTCTGACGATTCAGGACAGAATAAAGTCGGTGGACTGTGAACATGAAAAGTATGAACGTCGGTCGGTACTTATGACGGAAGTTAATACGAATAAACTCGATAATCTTATATTTATTTTCTGTTAAGGCTCCTAGTTATAGTGATTTGTGACTGAGTCCCAGTTGGTTCCATTTAATTTAAAGTCGCCATAGTTTATTTAAAAAAAAATTAAACTTCAAATTTTGAAATTGACGTAATGATGACTTAAAAATCTTAGTTACCTAATTTTTTTTAAATCTCAAATTTAAAATTTTTTTTTGTTTACTTATCCACAACTTATCCCTTATTAAAGCTACACAAATGTGTGGGATTGCGTAAAAAAAAATTGTAATGCGTTTGTGTTAGCCTATGCGATGTAGATTACTCAATACGCATAGATATGCATGATGCACAATTCACAATGCACCACCCTCCATTATACAGACTATTATGTTTCAAGTGCTGCCATTTGTGACGCTACAGTAGCACTTTTTAATTGAGTGACTTTATTGGCAGATGGAAATAAGTGGTTTCAAATAAAAATAAATGTCAGTGGCTCGAAATTAATGACTTAGAAGTTTAGTATTATTTAGACTAAATTTGCCGAAAAATAATTTTTAAGTCAAGCAATAAAGGGTCTTTCAATTGTAGAGTTGCTTGAAATTTACTAGGCTTTAGCGGGCATTTTGTTAAAGCAATATCTGTCAAAATTCGTTGTGATTGTGAATTGTTCAGTAGGGTATGGTGCATTGCGATGGAAGGTTATAGAGTTCAACAACGTGTGCAAATTATCAAGTTTTATTTTCTAAATCAGTGCTCCTTTCGAGAAACGTTCGGAGCATTGCGTGATTTTATGCGATTTGAGAGCATGGTTATCTCACGGGGTGGTGACGGGTGGCAAACCAAGGTCGTGCGATAAAATGTCTTTTGCTGCCTGAACTGCCGGAATTGGAATAGATGTGAAATGCTGCAGCCGGAGCTTCAAGAGTTGGACAATAACTTTTACTGCAGCATTTTTGGCAGCTACTGCAAAATTTTGACATCTATTCCAGCTCCGTTACCCATTCTGTTCAGGCAGTTTGTCTTGATACTCTCCATTTTTTTCCGACAAAGTAATAGAAAATTGAACTTTCCAAATACGTGCCACTAGGCAAAGTCACGGCTCACATTTGAACGAGATTATTTTCCATTATTAGTGTCATTAAAAGTTCTTTGAAATAAAAAAAAAAAATGAGCAGATACATATCTCACACACGACTGAATTTTATTTACATTTAAAAATTGGGTCTTTATTGAAAGACCCTTTACAATGAAATCGATGGGTTTCAATCTTTTTTTTTTGGCAAATGAGTATGTATTTGTTTACAATTTGCGTTCTTATTCGACACTCTTGTCGAAATTAAAATTAAGATGTCAACATTTTTAAACACCCAACTATTCATCAGTAGGATAATGTATGGTTCTTGATTGAGCGTTATACTATTCATAACTTTTGAACATGTCACAAACATACTGTTCTGCAAACTGTGTAAAATTCACATAAGAACCTACATATGTAGGTATATGTGTCGCTTGGGGTGCAATCAAACAAAACTGCATATAATTTTTTGACATTTAAAAAACTTTGTTTTGTTGTTGCTTTCCTTTCTTTTGTTTAAGGTCATGTGTATCATTTGCAGGGGTTTCGTGATGACATTTGCAGAATTTAGTGCTATTTATATTCTAAGTTTTCTATAAAATAATTGAGATTATGTTAACGCTTAATTGTATGGCCACATCCAAGCATTGAAATGAAACTCTTTAAAAACAAAAACAAAACACAGTATAACCTTCCAAAGTGATAAATTACGAGAATTCAAAATAAGCACAAAAAAGTATGTTACTCGTAAAACATTATTTATATCAGGTTCTGCCCCCACGACCTTTTACTTCCAAAAGCCAAAGTAACAAATTGGAAAAGTCGTTAATTTGAAGTATTTGTTGTCCCCTCTTTGTGTGTTTATATGTGGAAGTGTTGTTTTAAAAAATGTAATTGCCTTTTCAAATGTGCTTCTCACCGCAGTTTCTTTTGATTAAGAAGCCGCAAATTGCGT
Organism: Dasysyrphus tricinctus; assembly: GCA_963921185.1. NCBI lineage: Eukaryota > Metazoa > Arthropoda > Insecta > Diptera > Syrphidae > Dasysyrphus > Dasysyrphus tricinctus. Next base: position 130,783,824 of record OY992533.1, read on the forward strand.
AGCTCGCAATAAATTTTGGAATACATTGATGTGAAATGTGTGCGTAAGAATTCCTCCTTTTTGTCTCCATCAGGTTGAGGATATGCTTCATTTTCTACTTTAATCACATTTAAAAGTAAAATTTATGTGTATGTAGTAAGATATGGTCTTAAATGTCAAATGTTTAGCATATGATCACTTGACATTGCCTCAAACATCCTTAAATTGACATTTAAATAATAATACAAAAAAATTAAGTTTCAAAGTTCAAAGGAGGAGTTTAGGAACAAAAGGATACATTTTCACTTTTTTCAGAAATTGAGAAAAAAGAAATTTAACTTTACATAATTGTATGAAATATGTCACTTTTTGTCCCGAAAGTTCTTTTTCAAGTTGAGTTTTCATTGATGTATGTTATTATTCTTGACTATCTCTTTGGCATTCGATGAAATTAAAAAACAAAAAATACTCTTTTCCTTAACTCCTCTAATGATGGCGGAACATGTCGAGTACGAAGCTTCGTTTAATATAGGTCCATTTAAAAATATAGCATTTTCTTTTAACGCTGACAGTTAATTTTCGTCACTGACTGGAAAACCAGCGAAAAAGTCAAATCGTCTCTCATGATTTGTTTGGTGCATGTATTTGGTGTTTTTCTTTGTAAACTCTGAACAGACCATGAAGCAGAGCCCGAGCTATCAGAGCTAGTCCTGAGCAGATATGACCAGAGCACTCCGATATAATTTTGAAACACATCTAAGTACTGAACTGTCATAAGATTCGATATAAATCGGTGAGTTCAACGCACCAAAACTTGGTACTGCCTTTTATTTTTCATCTGACAGCCAATCAAAAACGAGAAAAATTCAATAATCTGAACTAAAATTTTGTTTTTTGAAAGAATGAAAAAAAGAGAGAAAAAGAGTGAAGTTGGCTGCGCTCAGCTTTTTGCTCCATTCGCTTTTTTTTACTCTACCATCTAAGGAGCGTACTCCGAGCTGGCTCTGATAAAAAAAATAAACACAAGTTGGGTGCTCTGAGTGCTCTGAGCTTGAAAAGAAACGTATTTTTTGTACAGCTCAGTGGTATGCTTGGAACTAAAACAGAAAAACGTTTATTGATAGAGCTTCACGGGGCCGTCAAAATTTGCTGGTCACTGTGCAAATTATCCCAGGAAAGTGTAGTTGATTAAACCAATTCATAAGACATGTCAAACAATGTGATTTTAATGACTAGTCGAAATCCAGCTTTTAAGACTTTTTTCAAGTCATAAATGGCTCAATTAAAATCAGCATGTGCCACTAACTGACACCCTCGATTCATCAATCCGTTCAATTTGTTTTTTGCTTTTGCAATATTATTTCCCCCCACTTGCTGCCATATACAATATTATTGAACACGTATTATAAGATGAAGCCATAGGAATGACATTCTTGTCATATTTTCTTTCTTCCCTGCATATAAGAACCGGGAGGGTAATAGAAAGTGCATTATACACATTATATGAACATAACTATGTAGATATGTATGTGTATGAATTAAGGGCACAACCAATCATAGATACAGACATAACCCGCCACCCGCCGCATGTTCAAATATAGCGGGAGGGTAGTCAGTCGGTCGAGCATGTTTCTTGCCGAAGAAGCAAACAACAAAAACTTGGCTCGTAACTGGCAATAAATTCAAGAAAATCAGCGACAATGAGTTGCGATAGTTGAGGCTTTTTGTGTGGCGTATATAGTAGAACAAGCGGTGGTGTTTAGTTTGGCAAAGAGAAAAGGGAAAAACTCAAGTGGAATTAAAAAGTGATGAACTCAAGTGAACTCATCGGCGCGATGCGATGGCGATTTACGTGACAAAAGTGTTGCAAAAAAATTAGAAAATTAACTCAATAGACGGAACTTTTTAGATGGGGGAGTTGGATTATTTTTGTTTGTTCGTGAGTTTTATGAGCCAGTTTTTTTTTTGTTTGTAGAGAAATATTTTTCGAAATTAATTTATGCAAATAGGAACATTATTATTCAAACTGTCTCATTCGGGTATACCTCTCTTAAGTATTTAGTTTAAATGGGGAACAAAATAAGTTCCAACAGTAGAAAAGCGTTGAGGAATAAAGTCATATTTTAGAATAGGTATCGCTTTCAACTTCGGTGTGTGAAAGTCGAGACTCGAAACATGTGCTCATTTATATTTCTTTCTATTGAAATAATTTATTATTGTTAATTTAGAGGCTGTTTGTACAAATTTCTTTCAAATACCCATACTCAATCAGCAGCTTATTTTTTCATTGTTCAGGAACTTCACAATAATAATAATTACTGCCTTCCTAGAGAACACGCAATTGATGTTCCACACCTTTTTTTACACTTTTTTGATTGACGAGGAACAAACAAAAAAAGACGCTTTACTGTTTTGTATACAAATTTCAATATCTTTCCCACCACGAAATTGGTACCTAATTCGAGCGAAACTAGCTCCGTGCGTTCATCACCATCGGTCAGCTGTCAATAAAATTTAGTTGATGTCTAGTGACATTTAATTATATTTTTTATGAATTTTCAGATACAAATTTTCATATTAAAATTCAGATGACATCTTAAATACAAGTCAAAACTAAAATCTGACAAACAAAATTAATTTTTACAAGAAATTTGAACATTGCGTTTAACATTTGGGAAAACTAGATAAAATCCTATCAAATAGCTAAGAAAGTAGCCTGAACCATTTTTTTTTTTTAAATTTTCATCAAAGTATTAACAAAATCCCTAATTTTACAGAAGTGGGTGGACTCGTGGCAACAACCACAAAAGTCTTTCTGTACATTGGTATCGTTTAAGTTTAAGCTTTCATTTGATTTGCTACTCCATTTATAGAAGTTGTTTACATTGGTACTACCCCTATGGCATGTGGGTTTTTATTTTTTCTAATTTTTATTTCATTGATTTTTTTTTTTAATTTTATTTGTATTTATTTTGTTTTTTTTTATTTTTACTTTTTTTTAATATTATTTAGTTTTTTTAATTTAATTTTTGTTTTTATTTTTATTTGTGTTTTTTTATTTTTAAAGTGATAAATTTCATTGAAATAAGGGTATTCATGAAACGTCGTTAGTTTACAAATTGTGTAAAATGATAAGTTTACGCAAAAGCTTGCATGAACGACTTTTTTATTCATTTGGCTAAATGCTGTGTAATTGAACCAGTTAAACGTCCAAAATTTATTTGACAGATTAGGTGTATGACAGATTAGACGTGTTCAGATGTCGAAGTTATTAGGTCTGTTTGGTTTCTGAAATCGCACTTTTCACAAGTTCCTGTTTGTTAACTCCAAGAGAGCAGAATGAGGGAGCAAGGAATCTCCCCTCCATGAAAAATCTTGCAAATTTCTGCTCCGCAAATTTCTGTGTGCAGGGAGTAAAGAACTGTCAAAACCCACGTCTGTGTGATTTTTTTCTGTATGTTTTAAGATTTTATATTTTTCCCCTTCTTACAATAATTTGACAGTTTTTGAACTTCTTGCTTTAAAAGTAACCAAACACAACTTAATTTAAAACAATGCGAAATCGAAGTCTCGGAACGATGCAAAATGTAAAGGTAGAACTATAATAGCCGGAACCTAACCATTATTGTTAAATAAATGAAAGAATGAACAGAAAGTAGCTTTCTAAACAGTCAAAAGGAGAAATGAGCAAAATGATTCATCTATCTCTTTTTTTCGTTCCTACTTCACCAAATGTCAATTTTAATTCCTTCTATCGAGCTTAGGTAATTTTAAATACTTCTTCGAACTTAGTAAAACTTTTTTTTTCGCTTAGACAAAAAATATTTTAAAAAATCATCTGAGAAATTGATATGAATTTCTATGTGTTCATATATAAACCAAGTTCTCATTTCGAATGTACATGGGTGCTTCATCCAAATGATTTAAACACGCATCCTCACTCAATTTTTGATGTTAAATTAATTTAAACCTTTAATTTCTAAAAATAACGCTCTAATTATATTCCCTTCCAGTTAAATCAAAAAGTAAACACAATATTTTGACAGAAAAGAAATATGGAATTTGACTGACAGTTCAGATTTTAATACTCAGTAGGTACTGCATTTGCAGATTTTTGCTGATGAACGCGCCCACGACGCTCTTCAGCGAGACACTTCACCATCATTTCCCACTGAACTGCTTACCTTTTTGGGCTGCTGATTTTAAACGCTGCCAAACTTGCTTGGGAGATATTTAAAGTTCGGCCTTCGAAACTTCCAGTTTTGTCATTTAAATGTCAGTAGTTTTCAAAAATATGACATTTGTTTCCCGTAAAAATTATTTTTTTTGCGCAAAAATTATTTTTTTGTGCAAAAATTATTTTTTTGTGCAAAACTTATTTTAATCATTTTACTACGATTTTGTTCTTTCGATTTAAAAAATCAAACTATTCGATTTTTATTTTGTTTAAACTAAAGCTTTCTTCATACACATAAGGAGTTTGTTAAATGCTGAAAGTGAAGAAGCAAGCATAGTAGTAAACAATTCGAATTTCATAAGATATTTATCTATTCTGCTCTAGTTCCATTCAAGTATCATCGGAACTTTAATAGCACCTAATTTAATGCAAATTACAGTTCTTTCTTTTTTGTGTTCTTCTCAAATAGCATATCATTGCTATATAAATGCAACCTAAATACCTAATACATCTTCTTCAAATTCGTTGAGCTATAAGGAACACATCTCAAGTTTATCTCTTTACCTACTTCCAATCCATTTAAACTTTTTAAACCCTTACAGAAGAAAAAGAAAAAAAAGAAGTAACCGCAATCCGTCCATATAGCAGAATACAAACTTTTTTTTTCCAGTTCAAGAGTCACTGTAGGTGCATTGACATTTCTCTAGTTCTCCTCTCTTCTCCGTCAAGGGAAAAATCAAAGTGCACATTCTGCAGTTACAAGACGCATTGTTTGTCTGCTTCCGACAGAATTTCAATTTCAAAATGTCGTCGTCGTCGTCGTTGTAGCCGGCGTCGTTGTCGTTGTCGTCTGGTGTCTCAATGTGATCGAGGCTTTCGAGCCTTCTTTCCATCATGTCACTCCTCTATATAATTTTATACCGTTGTTTCTTCGCTTTGCTAACAAATTGAGTTTAACTCGAACCACTACGTTTGCGGATGCAAATAAATAAATTGAATAAAATTTAAATAAAAACAAACTATAAAAATAAGAAAGCAAAATAAATCAATGGAGAGGGAGGACTAAATCTTGCATGATGTATGATGATAATTGTTTGACGGCATAACAATTCGAAATTGAAATAGAAAAAAATGAGGAATAGTTTCGCGTGAGATAGTTGTTTCATTATTTCAACTGGTAACTGTTATCGACAATCAATCTGGGAAACCCTTTTTTTTTCTGTCGGTGTTTTAAAAAAAGCGTCTTTGAAAGGGGTATGTTGATATGTATACTGTACATAAATGCTTTATTTTGACAATCCAAGCATCCGGTCCAAAAACACGATAGCTCCACATTTTTAATAGAAAAAAAGACAAAAAAAAATTCCTTAAAAAGTTAAAAAAAAAATATTTTTCTTGGAAAGAGAATTAAAAAAAAAAACAATTTTTAATTTCAAATTTTTATAGACCTATTGACCTTTTCTAAGCGTAGGTATGTCAAATCCACTACGACTTTTTTTTCGTATAAAAGAGGCGATGGATTCCTTGACTGTCCTCACAGGAAGGTTAGGCCTGAAAATCCTCAAGATTTTTCGCAGACATCTATTCACAATCGTTTGCAGCTTTTTTGTGACAGCGGGTGTTACTTTCCAAGTGCTGTAACCATAAAGTAGCACGGATTCAATATTAGGCTTATTAGAGTTGTTTGTCCATATTTATATTTAGCTCTTTCCCGCCATCAGTAGAAGCAATACTCCCAAGATATAAAAAACTCTCTCCTCAAATATCTATTTGGGTAGTTGAGGAAGTTCCAAGGTTGATCCTTCCATTTGCAGTCGACAAATCCGCATGCAGCACATCACTTATTACTAACAGGAATAGTATTGGTGACAATACACAACTTTGTCTGTTTCCCAGAATACCTATGAGTGGGTGCAGGAGCTTGCTCGATGTTGTTGACGCTACTCGTAAGAGTTCTGTGGGAAGACCGTCAAGTCCAAGAGTCGTTTTGTTGTTCTTCAGTGCTCTGATTGCGGTTAAGATTACTTCTCTATACTAGGGATTACAGTGCATATTCGGCAATTTGTTACTTCGGACGGGTCATTGGATATTGGTTTCACTTCACTGATGGAAACGTGATTTAAAACAGCAGAAAAGTGCTCCTTCCACCTTTTGAGCTGATCCTCATCCGAAACTAGCAGTGTTTCATCTATGTCTTTTACCAGGTGTTGGTTAGAGCTGTGGACAACTGTAAGCCACACCTACGTGTGGCCTCTTCTGCTTCTGTTGCAAATGTTAGTTTCTCTCATTTTCATCCGATACGCAGACTCTAACTCGTTTTTCCCTGCTGCTGGAGTAGCTGCAATGTGAGTTTCGAGCTGTTTTCTGTCTTCGATCCTAGCCCAAGTTCATTCGGAAAACTAGGTCTGGTTTCTTCCTTGCGACCGACAACTTTACTTTCAACACCGAATATTAAAACATTTTCATAGCTTACCAATGGTTTTCTATGGATGTGGGTTCCGAGCTACTGATTGGTTGCTCTCAATCCTTGTCAAAGGTGTTCCCCTAGTTGTTGGCAGACTGCGGGATCATTAAGTCTATCGGTATTGAACTCGGGTATTCGGGTGTTTTCTTGGGATCTCCGAACTGCACCTGTGCGTAATCTTACGGTAGCAATATTCAGATGGTGGCCCCGGACATTCCAGTGTTACGAGTTTGAGACTTAAACCCCCCCGAGCCCAACCATCTAACTTCATTAATCTCTAAGATGTCCATCTGGCACTTTGAGGACCTTCACTTCCGTTGTCAAGAAGTGTCTTCACATTCCAAAAACCAATATTAGTCGGGTACAATAGCCAAAAGTCGTCAACGTGCTACAATTTCTTATTCGAAGCGAAGTGTGGGTTTCGTTAGCGGTTTCGAAAGCTAGGCCTTTCCCATTTGTATTTTTATCCTATTTACTTATAAAAGGATACGCAAATAGCTGCCCAGTGACCACCAGGAGGAGGTAAAGCAAGCACTTCATCGTGACTGATTGTTTCGCCACTGGACTAGACCAACTTCCGAGGTACTTTAAATTATGGTGTTCTAGATTGCTCGAAACGTGAGTGATAATGCCAAACTCAAATAATTCAGTTACGTATTACATGAAAGCTAATGCAGTAATTTGGCCCCTGTTTTTTAACCTGGGCCGAATTCCGCAAGAGTGAGTTTTTTCTGTGTACACAGAAGATTCCGCAAGAGTGAGTCTAACATTTTTTGAAAGATATCGTGTGCACTATCAGTCCAATTAATTCACACTTGTTTTGGGCGTGAATATAGTGTGTACACGGAAAATCATTCACGCCTGCGGAATTGGGCCCCTGGCTGCTTCAATTTTTGTCTCTTATATTTGTTTTTCGTAGTATCTTGTTCCCAAGAAATATTTAGTTTGGCCTTCACCAATTTTTAAAATTCTTTCCGAATTTTGAAAAAAAAAAAAATACTGCGTTTAAGAAGTTTTTTTTTCTCAAAAAAATTGTATAGCAAAAATACAAAGAACAAAATGAAAAAATTGCCTCAATGGCCCAATAGCATATGCGTTTATCTTTAAGATTATAAAGAAAAGCAAAAAATAAGTGACATGCGAAATAATGACAATTCAAAACAACAAATCGTGAAAAATTTCTCTAGAACTCACGTTTTTCAAAAAATAAAAAAATTGCTGTTCAACTCCTAACCTAACTTAATTTAAATATTTGTGCAGTAATTTCACTAATTTAATTTTTTATTTAAAACAATTTATTTCATGCTGTGCTGTTAAACGAAACTAATAAGTCCGGGTAATGTTCAATTCAATATACTTAATAATAAACTCACATAAATGTTAATTTATTCCCTGCAAATTCTTTTAAACAAACATTGATGTTACTTATTGCTAAGGTCAGTAACAATAGCAAAAGAAATTGTATATGCGAAGCAATTTAAAAAAATAATTCCCTTGCAGCAGTCGTGTTTTGCATTCTTAATTTTACCTTCAAGACTGTACAAGTGTACATATCGCATGTGCATGCCCTATAGCTTTCCTATATTTACACAATTACCACTTAAAATAAAATATAAAGTACTTTAAATGGCGAGAATTGCCAGTAGTTAAATATGTACACGACTTTTATGTTAACCTTTCAACAAGTATAGAGAGAGAATTGAACTCAATATTTATTATCGAGTTGGGAAGTTCCTCAACCACTTTGTCTATTAGTTTGTTATTTCATTTGCTTGTGCAAGCAAAGCCAACAAGCAAACAAATAAACCCCTTTTGACATAATCGTGTTCGACAAAACGTCGGAAACTAACAAAAACATTACATCAATTAGACAAACTTTTAGATACTTATTATACGTACATGTTGTGGGGGTGGCGGAAAAGGAGACATATTATGAAAACTTCATCCCTTTTATTTCTTAAATGACAGTATCGTTGGGTTATTTCCCTTCGTATTATTATTTTTTTTCTCCTAAGGACAATCAACCCAGAATATCTGATTACAGTCAAAAAGCAAATAGGAACAAAAAAGGACTAAGGAAACTTTTCTCTCCATCGGTTGACAGATATGAAGTTTTTTTGTTCCCTTTGTGCATGTCCTATATACCCAGAGATAGTGGTGTGCATATGTATAGAGAAATGCTTGTGGGACTTCTATCCAACATTCCACCAGACAGACGTTGCCCAGACGACATTATTATATATTGTGTGGGCAGTTTGGCTACAATTGTATGATTTTATTGTATCCACACTAGAAATTGTATATGAATACACTAAAGAATGGGTACATTCGTATATTAGAAAAGTTGAAGATAATTTCCATAGTTTTCTGTGGTTTTCTATTCATTGAGTCATCCAATGTTTAGTGTGTGGTACCTTAATGATAGGGTACAATGAGCTTTTGTGGCAACAAACCAGCGTACAGCTGGTTCTGATTTTCAAATCAATTTTATCGGAATTCAAATGAAAAATATGCTCATAATATTGTATAGTTTCACTGATAGAAGAATAAGAGGGTATAACAAATTGTGAGAATATACTTAAGTTAACATTTATTCAGTGATCTTTTCTATTCGGAGGCAAACTATTGTTCCAAAATCGAATCAATCGTATAGACTTCGATCAAAATAAAATTTTAAGTTAAAACAAACGGATTATCTTGAGAATTCCCAAAATAAATAGATTTAAAAAATCTTTTACTAGCGTCCAACTGCAATTACGTTCTTTCTTTCCAAAGTCATAGAAACGCTGGTTTAATACATCAGCTTAAGAAATATCTTGAAGAATGAAATCTTCGGCAGAACGATTAGGGTAGAGGGTAGCAATGGGTCCCTTGATAACGATCTGACGATAAATTTGTGTACCAACGAATAGTAGCACAGAAGAAGATCAATCAATTCACTTCTACACTGACGGATCGAAGACCAAAGATGGGGTTGGTGGGGGAGTGTACTCTGAAAGACTAAATTTAAGTCTCTCATTCCGTCTTCCTAATCACTGTAGCGTATTCCAGGCGGAACTTCTAGCGATAAAAGAAGTACTGTCTTGGCTCAAAGAAAACGTGATATCATGCTCGGATATCCGCATCTTCTCTGATAGTCAAGCCGCCATTAAATCCCTGGACTCTGTCCGTACAAACTCTAGAACAGCCCTCAACTGTCGATCATCTCTGTTGGAGATGGCGCAACAGTTTAATATTCACCTTTGTTGGGTGCCGGGTCATAGTGACATTCCAGGTAATTGTAAAGCTGATGAACTCGCTAGAAGTGGAACATAACTACCCATTTTACCTGAAAAGGTAAACATTGGTATACCCATCGCTACGTGTAAACTTTTACTGAAGCAAGATGCGTTGAAGAGAACAAACACAAGGTGGGAAAACATCACTACTTGTTTGGCGACAAAACAAGTATGGCCAAACCTTGACCTGAAACGCTCCAAGTGTTTAATATCACTAAATAGAATGCACATTAGCTCTACTGTAGGTGTCATAACAGGACACTGTTTAATAGGCAGGCACGCAGCGCGGCTTGGCGTACCTTCAAACGATTTCTGCAGAAGCTGCATGGACGAGGAGGAAGAGGAAACGATTCCTCACCTTCTCTGCACATGCCCTGCTCTTTCCCTCAGACGTAGGCTCCATTTGGGAGTTTACTTCTTTAACGATCCTAGTGATCTGGCAAACACAGACATTTATAGTCTCGCACGCTTCGTCAGGAGCTCAAAGTGGTTTTAGCGAGTAAGGAAGGAGTTTTTAAGATTCATGTGGTATCACAACGGACCAATTTTGGTCTAAGTGTGTCAGTACTTAGTATTGACAGCCACTTCTACCTAACCTAACCTAATAGTAGCACAAATCTGTACATTGTTTTGAAGGAAGTAAGATTATTGCACTTGATATTTCTAATATGTTTGATAAAGTTTGGCACCAATTTCTCTTATCGAATATGTGTGTATTTATATCGATTAACCTTTTCTCTTCTCCGCTGGATTAGAAATAGTATTTTTGAAAGATCAATAGTTGTATTGGACGATTTTAAATCAGGAATTTTCATAAACAGTACTGGTGTGCCACAGGGTTCCGTTTTGCCTTCGAGGCTCTTCCTCATATTCATAAATAATATTTTGTTTGAAACTTCTAGTTTATTAAATTTCGCAGATGAAACTACCCTAATTATTTTTTGGTAGATTCACATCATTGTACTTCAGATGTTGATTATGTTGACAGAATTGAATGCTCAAGGATATCCCACAAACTATTCTGCTATCCATGAGTGGCACTTGCATCGAGAAAAATGCAAGCTTTCATTTCTCGGAATGTGCATCTCAAACCATTTATTGTGGAATGTCATCATAGTCGATGTGGCAAGAAATTTCTCTATCCCTCTGATCTTGCTGTAATCTTTATAGCGTTAATTCATCCAAAGCTTGTGTATAGTTCCCATAATGGGCTTGTGATATTTCGACATAATTGATTCTGTTAGATAGAAAAATTAACGTATCTCGAGCATTGCCGTAATATTTTTTGTTTATGTTCTAGCTGCTCTATTCTTCCCATCAAGCAATGCCACCGTAATACCCGTGTCTTTTTGGAATACCCATCAGTTTAAGCCCAAGCTGGCACCGATATTTTCAAGATTTGACCATTTTTAAGGTTGCAATAACTTGGAACTTAGTGCTTAGTTAATAAAAGTTTCATTAAATTTTTTCCACAGAATATTATTATCTAAGCTATTAGCATAAACTATGTTTTTGAAACTTCGCCGTTTAGGAGCAAGGAGTAAAAAAACAGTATTTTTGAGTTTTGGCCAATTTTTAAAGTAATAATATCTTTTAAATTTTAAACTATTAGAAAATATACTTATGTACTTTAATGTTTTCTGTAAGAGGCTCTAATGACCTAACAAATTTTTGGACAAAAAATATCTACTGTTGTTTACGAAAAACCTATATTTTCACTATTTCACTTTTTTGAAATAGCACTATCTTTTTACTGACCGCTCTTATTGAAAAAAGTGTTATAATTTTGTTTGTAGGCAATACTTTAACCTATTTAATGAGCACAAATTACACACGTTAATATTTTTTGACACGGGCAGGTAAGACTCATGTTTACCGTTTAAAAGTTATATGCGAAAAATCATTATTTTTGACATTTGGCCTTGAATAACTTTTGATGCGCACACGATTTGACAGTGGACTTTTCATTTCCACTTGTGTCTTAATTGACACAAAATCGTTGGCCTTTTCAAAGACAAAGAAATTTTGACAGTAGTCTTTGTCAGTTCATTGACAGCTATTTCCATTTTAATTCGTCTCTAATGAACTGACATTTACTGTCAATGAGCAAATTTTCAGAGCTGTCAGTCATTTTCAATGAAATGTGTGCGATGAATTATTATTTGTATCTTTTTTGTTCAGAACTTATCGTTTGAATAACAAATAATTTTGAACTCCTATAACTTTTGTATCAGCAATTTTAGTTAATTTCATTGTCCTCTCCAGGAGTTGATTTTCTGACTTTTTTTTGTCAGGAACATTATCATCCAATAAAATGGATGAAATCACTCATCACTTATTTCACAGTTTCATTTTTGATAACATAATCGTCCAAATTTTTAAAATCAAATCCAAATTGCTTTGGATCAGCTGTCTAATTTGTGTCTGAATTAAAACACGTTGCTAAAAAAAATTTCTGTGTCAGTTAAATACAAAGTGACATTGCGTTTGACAATTGAGCTATTTCCACTTCTCTTTCAAATGTGTTGTTTTTCATTGACAAACAGTGTTTTTCAGTTCAAAGACAACCAATTTTGGAGTATTTCCACTTTTCGTTTTGTGAAATGACGCAAAAATGCGTCTTTCGTTTGTTGGCTAGTTGCAAAGTGGAAACCTAGCATTATGCTTTAATAAAGATATTTAATTGCATTTAAAAACCTTCCCATGAATTTTTTCCGCTGTAAATTAACGTTTTGCCTGGGCTATGTATCATAAAACATTAAAGTGAAATTTGAACTCTTTAATGTGTTACATGAGTAGTTAAAGACAAAAATGAAAATTATAGGTGATCCCAGAACGGTAAAATCCCTTAAGGTATCTTTGTTATATTGTGGTATGCTTTATGAAGTTTCTTTTAGAAAGGTTTATATCTTGTATTATGTATACCTCCTGTTGCTGTTGTTCTTATGAGCTTAAGTAACGCACGTGTAACTCATAGATGAAGATAAAAACAACACAAACAAAAAGTTTTGAAAAGGTGTAATATTTTTAAATTGAAAAATTTATGGTTAGATCTCTAAGTTCATAACATAATTGTGCACCTGATGTGCCATGGCACTTTAAAAAATGTATAGAAAAGTTATAGACTTTTTATGATCTATTTGTTTCCGTAGAATTCGAAAATATGCTCATTTTAGTTGTATAAAGGTTCATATAGGCTTTTTTGTGCATATCAAAAGTAAAGTAAATTAAGGTTCAAATTCACTTTTTCACCTGGAATTTATCTTAGGTACAAATATGCGCTGATAAACAAATATATATTTTAAAGTAAATTACTACTTATTCTGACCAGACGGGACACCAAAGTTATTATTTTAAATAATACAAGGCGTCGTCGCCAAAAAAAAAACTTAAACAATAAACAACAATCTGTGAAAAATCCACGATAACATATTTTATGAAAAAAGGGATTGTCATAACAAAATGCTATTCCACCACCAACGCATGAAATCATATTTTGTTTAAATGACCATCACATAAATTAAAGAAAAACCCCTGGATGAATATTGTTTTAAATTTCTTTTTCTCTAATTAAAAACTCATTCCATATTAATTTAAAAGCAGAATGTTTTATATCACATTTTAGTTGCTATATATTTCAATTTATTTATCTACCAAGAGAAACATTGAAACATTCCAATACTAAATCATATTTCTTGTTTAAATTATTATTAGATAATAAATAAACAAAATAATTCAGAAATTAAGTCGTCGACCAACATTCCCACCAATATTGAATAAATAAAAAATAAAAATGAATAAATAAATGAAAAATAATGTTTCGTACGAGTAGAACACAGTAACCGAAGCGTCTGATAGATTGATGCTGCATCACGTCGTGTCGTGGTGTCGATGCGATGCATTTTTAAAGTCCAACGTTTGACCACACTAGCCAATATTTATCCGCTGGATGAACATATTTTAAAATTGTATAATTGTCGTTTTGTCTTTTCATCACTCAACCAGTTGGATGTTTGAAAAAAAAATTAAGTTTTTGAAAATTATTAACGAGTTAAAGTAGGTACATATTATTTTTAAACCTCTTTGTCATTGCAGTTTAAACCTCGTTAACTATTTCAATAGTCGCAATTATTACCCTCAAACTGTAATTAAATTTTATATTCACTTTTAGTTTCTTAGCCAAAAAAATAAAATAGGTACATACAACAATCACTTGAAATATTTCGGTGTGATCCTAGATAAGAAATTGAACTCCATTTTCAACATTAAAGAAAGAACGAATAAAGCCATGTTTGCTTTCTACTGCTGCAACAGGATATTTGGAAAAACCTGGAGGCCAAGTCCATAAATTATCAAGTGGATTAACACGGCCATAGTAAGCTTGTACTGATAAACGGTAACCGGTAACGTAGTCTGGTGGAATGCATTGGCCAAATTTACACCCCTTAAAATCATGACCAAGGTTCAAAGAATGGATATTAGTCCCTTGAAATGTAACAAAATTTTTGCTGAAACTTGCATTTTGGGTAGGAAATTTGTTTTCTTTTGATGTGTAGGGGAGTTCAGTGTGAGTATAAAACCCGATTAGGCCGCCATCTTGAAAAAAGGAGTGAAAAAGGGCTTCCACGATATCTTGAAAACCGTTTATTTTACAAACAAATTTTTTAACTTTTCCTGTAGAAAATGAAGTTAAATTAAAATACTTTTGCGTAAAGTTGGAAATAAAGACGTTACATATAAAAATATACGAAAGCTTTCTAGAAAAATGTAAATTTTTTTAAATTAATTTTTTTTGAGAAAACACTTATAGCCCAGTCAAATTAGTCAAAAAAAAAGGCATGAAATCGCATTTTTCGATGGAAATTTTTTTTTATGGAATCTGTTTGGGTACGCTTCTTATCATAAAAACGAGTTTTTGGGATTTTTGGGGTTAAAGAAGAGCCGCCATCTTGAAAAAGAGATTGGTTTTATTTTTTTGCAATAGCTCGCTCGCATTTCATTTCACAGCAAAACGTCCAACTTGAATTTTGTAGAAAATAAAATTACCTTTAAAATAAGCTATCAATAACCTCTGTAGATGGTTTAATCTTTGAGTTATAACGGGCCAATGTTTCTCTATGTGTTGTGCTTTGGGGATGGTATGACTTTTCTTAAGTTATCTCGGTTACCTTTGATTTTTTTGGATGATGCTCTTTGAATCATTTTTAGTTCTTATAACGACCTATAAAATGAGCCTTTAATTGATATCATCAGCCACGAATTGTGTGAATTATCCAATTCTCATAAGGGATCACTTTGTAAGTCAGAGAAAAAAATAAGTATATTTTTTTCCGAAAAAGTTTATCCGATGAAGATATTACTTAAAATTTTGTCCATAGTAATGAAATAAATTTAACATATATCATGAAAGGAGTTGCATCCACGACATAGAAGGGCAGTCGGGAAGGTCAGGGCACCGACGTTACTTGTTGTTGAAAACTGAGTAATATATTTTCACTTCAAGTATCATCATCATCGTGTCCTGTAACCCCGGCTGGGGCATAGGGCGTCTCCAAGTGTAACGAACAAAAAAATCCTTTTTAGCAGTCTATGGTGGAGGAAAGAAAACTTCGAGTGACGAACTTCGTTATAAAAAATTTACGAAGACCGTTACAAAAACGAAAAATAATCTTTCTTCACTACTCTCTACAAAAGATGCGCTTCGACAACATATATTTCGAACATATCACCAGGTACAGGCGTACCCAAACAGATTCCATAAAAAAAAAGTTGTCCATCGAAAAATGCGATTTGATTTCCTAATTTGACTGGGCTATTAGGATATTCGTTTATTTTTATCTGTAACTTCTTTATTTTCAATTTTACCCCAAAAAGTATATTAACATAAATTGAAGAAAATTTACTTCTATACAAGAAAAGTTAAACAATTTTTTTGTAAAACTAACGTGGTAATCCATTTTCAACCCTTTACTCAAGATGGTGGCCAAATGGGCGGGCTTTCAAGCCCGAACATCGGGTTTTATACTCACACATCAAAAGAAAAAAAAATTGTCCCACCCAAAATGCAAGGTCAATGTAACATTTCAATGGACTGTGTATTGGAATATGGAATCATTGAGGCGACGAGGTCCACACCCACAGCGAGTCTGAAAACTATATAAGTACTGAACTTAAAACCCCTAGATCTATTTATAGTTACAAGAATCGACAGCGAATATCGCCATTCGGCTTAGCCAAACTGGTAGCTGGAGACAAAGTGCCGCAGGTAATTCGCAGATTCTACAGAAATACACGGGAAATGGGATACGTACTGACAACATAACACCCCGTTTAGACTCACAAGCCATTCACGACAGCCTTTCCTAGCAGTGAGGACTGGCAAATGGACAAACCATCAATCTGCGAATCCATGATAGCAATATATACCGACATTTTCAAGATGGATACTGATGTTGGTGCAGGGTTCTTTTCTAGCCAGCTCATTCCGACATTCTGATTGCAGCATTGTCTTTCAGACTCCTTGAGAGACACTTCATCAATGACTTGGAGGAACTCTTTGAAATTCCAAGCAGACACCTGTTGAAATTTATAACCGCTTCCAAATGGCTTGAAAATTTCTAAGCTCCACTAGATTACAGACCTGTCCAACCACAGTCAAAATACATAAAAAAGGTCCAGGGCAACAATGATAAAACGGACGAGCACGACTGAACGAATCGCGTGTTTCTTGTAGGAGCGGCAATAAACGGAGAAAGTACACCTCGGATATACCCTTGCGATTGCCACTCCTACGGTGAACACGAGCATCAGAGAGTTGATGAGGCCCACCTTTTTCTAAGATTAGTAAAATACTCTTGAGGAAAGGGACCGCTCTGGCGACTTATTCAGCAATCTCGACCAAACAAACGGATACATACTTCAGCCACTGACCTATGAAACTAATCTACCAGACGTTGCAATAAGCCACATGCTCTTACGGGCCTGGTGAACGGAACTTGTTATAAGATTATTTAAGTCTTAATGTGTTAGCATAAAATCGAAATAAAACTAACAACTCTCCTCAACCATGTGATTATGTGACTAGAGACATTTCTTCAATGACTTACAAATTCCCTCCTACATTTCAGACTTTAGCTTGCTGAAACTCATCAACAGCCTTAACGTACTTGAAAAACATAGGATTAATCTTAGGTTTCATAACTTGAGGGTCACAATCCCTAGGGTATGACAACGGATCTACATTGATCTAAGTGTGACGGTAAAAAGATCAACTGTCAGCCCATTAACCTAACCTAACCTAACCTAACCTTAACTAGCCTAAACCTATAGATTCGCTTTTTTAACTGTTGTCAAAATTTGCTGTGCTGGCTTCACAGTTTTGAAAGACAAAAACACGCCTAGTAACAAAAGTCCTAGTTTTTTCGTGGTTGGCTTAGATTAAAAGACAGTATTGTGCTTAAGGACTTGTTTAACTTGCAAAATCCTGAGACACTACAATTATCAGTTCTATATATTTTGACAGCTGTGACCAAATATTTAATATAGTTTCTGATTATTATGTTTTATAACCAAATCCAGAGACAATAGATCTTTAGGTCGCAGTGCACCTATATTTCCCAAATTTATATAACCAAATCCATTACAAAGTCCAATTAACCTTTAACAAAATCAACAAATAATCTCTTCGCATATTTTCAGTCCGCACACAACTTAATTAGCAATTCTGATATCACTCTGCCTCTATAAATGTTTCAATCTCTATAATCAGACATTCGTTTGACATTTACCAACGGAAGTTAACCCAACGTGTAACTGTGACGTCACAAATGTATGGCCAACATAATGCGTGCTTCCATTAAGCCATTGCGTATTAGCTAAGCTAATTTATTAATGATGAATTACTAACCATTTTCGTGTGAATTTCTAGACATTTGACCTACATATATAATAAATTAAGCTTTCTCTCCATTGGCGAAGTATATGTAGTTTAAATATCAGCGGAAACTACTTCATGCGACTCACGTATCCGTATCCCGATGGATTCGTGTTAAATTTCTAATGAAGCAAGTTAGCTATCAGAATTCACACGCACTTATAATTTATCAAGCATTTTTATTTCTCTATATTCCTCTTTCCTCCGCATCCTCATATCCATCTGTCCTTCATTTATATATACTTATCAGTTAAGAACAGTGTCAATTTGTGAAGAGGGACAATGCTATTAGTTGCGGATAATTTAATTTCCTCCTTTTAGCATTTTATAATAATATATAATAAAGTAGCACTCTAACTCTGGTATACAATGTGAAATGTAATACAAAATCTATAAAATTAATATATGAAGGATGTGTCCTTTGTCGTCCTATCGATTTGTTCTCACTTATACCATCACCACATCATAGTCAAGCCACCCACCCATGCGGCCCAGGTGACCATTGTGAATGAGAAAAATGGCAGCAGGATGGTGATGATCTATTTTTATAGCTAAATTCAATTATTGGAAAATGTAATGAAATATAATATTTCCATAATTTATGCGCTTCCATCCTACATACACAACATCGTATTTTTTTTTTAACTTGATGATAACAAAAAGGTTCTTCAGGTTAAATATAGGATCGTTTGAGGTCGTTTATCCCCCACATTTCTATTGTGCACATTGACAAAAAGAGGCATGCGATTTTGTCATCTTAGGCTCTTGGCTAACAAAAGGATAAAAATAATTTATTGATATTCTTTTTTTTTTTTAATGGCAGAACCAAATATGTAATATGGAAATAGGTTAGGTTTTTTTCTTTTCATATACAAATAATCGATAACAGATTAAGATCTTGATACAAAAACAAGTGGGGCGAGGATAGGCATGGAGGTTTTTTATCCAATCTTATTTTAACTCAATCATCCGGTTATAGGCTTTAATTTGAAACAGTTTTTCTTGTATATATGCATGAAGAGGATTAACAAAAACACCCTGGTACTACCCTGAATGGAGATTAGATAACCGAGGTGGCAAAGGCAAATAGTGTTAATTCACGGCTTTGCCGGCTTTGATAATTTCGAATCTCGGCAGGAAGCACACTTAATTTAATTGACGGTTTTTGTTGTTTTCTTTTATCTATACCAATAGGTTAGGTGGGTGGTTGAAGATCTAAAAATAGAATTAATTCGCGAAAGAGGAGAGCTTAGACATACGGGTTGTGATGATTGTTGTAGTCTTTGTACCTAGATGATGGCAAACAACACCGACCGTCATGCCTGTTAAACTTTGAAGAAGAAAATGTTGATATTTTGCCGGGATTAAATTCGCCAACGCGCAGACTATTTTTATCTTTTCTTTTGTATAGTTCGGAAGTAGAAAACGGAAATATTTTGTGCGTCATAAAGTGACAAGTAGAATATGGCTTATATGTGATGCATCGTGTTTCGTCATTGACTGAGCTTTTAGACAAAAAAAATGCTTCAAAATAGCTTTTTATGGCCTTTAGTCCTACAAATTGGCGTTTCGTTCGGCTTACTCACTTGAACTCATCAGTGACATAGTGAGGGCTTTGTCAGACGCAATATGTCACTATGTCACTGATGAGTTCAAGTGAGTAAGCCGAACGAAACGCCAATTTGTAGGACTAAAGGCCATAAAAAGCTATTTTGAATCAATAATTCAACAAGTCCAATCCTTAATGCTAAGTCTTCTACTTGGCTGATTTATTTCAGTAGTATATAGAATTTGTATTATAAAACCTTCTTATATAAAAAATGCTTGTTTATCTCCAAAATGAACGAAAGATTGGTTAGCATTTTAACGAAGATTTTTCTTCGAGATCTTTTCAAGCCAAAAAATAATAGTGATTTTTCCATGAACATTGGAAATGAAGGACATATCTACATATAATCGGTCAATATTTTGAAGAAGGATACAAGTATCCTTGTATTTTTGAATAAGAGGATGTATGGTAGCTAACATGAGTGTGTTTTTGCTCATTTTTCTTAAATGTCAAAAGGCTTCGAACTACACCCACGAGCAAAAAAATGGAATCACCCTCTTGGTTTATTTAAAGACAAAATTGCTTTCGTTGTAGTTAGATTCATGAAATTGCATGCTATCTGGAAAAATAGCAAGTTTTCGCCAAGTTTAGTCTATGCCCTGGAAATTTTTCCGTAAAAGAAATTTAGACGAGGAAAACTTGTCAAAAACTTGTGAGGAATACTCGTGAGGCCCTTGCTAGTAAAAACTTGTTGAAGAAGTTCTGTTATCCCATCGAAAATATCCCACACATAACAAAAATTAAATAGCCATCATACAATTGTATGACAAAAACTATTAAAACTATCTTGGGCCTCGTTAAAAACTATTTTTTTTTCAAGGCGCAATCGTTCTTAAGCTTTAAGAACTTAGTAGGTAATCGTAAAAGTTGAAACATGTTGCGAAAAACTGAGTGAAATTGAAACAGAGTAGCTGGAAAAATAAATATTTAAAACTACTGGCTTAGTATTTTGTACTGACCCCCCCTCCCTCTAGCTCTTATTACAGCTTCTAAATGATTCTTCATTGACCTGATGTGTTTCCTTACTGTGTCTCTGGGAACTCTATCCCATTCGTCTACCAGTGTCGCTTCAGTTCATTACCTGTTTCAGGAGCTAGATTTCTGGTCCATACCCTCCGCTTAAGCTCGTTCCAAAAATGCTTGATAAGGTTTAGGTCTGGGCTTAGCACTGGCCAGTCCATTGTGGCAATACCGACTTCCCTAAAGAATTCGACACTTCGCCGCGCACTGTGACATGGAGTGTTATAGTACATTAGAACGAATTCTTCGCCAATAAACGCAGCATAAGGAATGACGTAATTCATCAGAATATCGGAGATGTACCGATCCGAAATTAAACCTCCTCCATGACCACCACCGGTCAAAACAACCTCGCTTTTGCTTTCAAATGAAATGCCTGCCCATATCATAACAGATCGTCGCCTTCACGACACGATTTCGGCAAAATAGCATTGTGCAATACGCTCGCCAGGTCGTCTGTATTTTCTACATCTACTATCGCTTCCATGCAGACACATTCTGGACTCATCGGTAGTCGATCGATCTTGTCGGTGAATTGAAGTCAATTTTGGTCCCGTGGCAGGACGTTTCGGGAAAAGTCCGGCTCTGTTAAGTCGTTTCCTAACTGTCCATTCACTAACGATGCTTCCTCTTATCGGGCTGGGCTGTTCTTGGACGTGAACGCCAGACAATTTGTTATTGATTGGCTTAGATAGAGCTGACTAGCCACGTACGTTGGCAATAGCGTGACAACTTGAACAACTTCTTCGGCCTTGGTATTAATTTTTTTTTTTTTTTTTTTTTTCAAAATTAGGAGACTTTATTGCGTATTAATCATTTTCTACTCGTTCCAATTTTTGTTTTTATGACGAATAGCGTGAAAACTAAGCAATGCATTTTTATGTCTTTACCCTGAACTTAAAGTTTTAAATTCAAGCTATGAAATGAGTCCCTGAACATTTGAGCATGAACCCTGTATCCATGGCATTTGTTGTTTTTAAAAGGCATAGTTATTTATATTCCAGTTCCCATCCCATTAAAAAAAGCATATAGAATAATTTATAGCTTTAAATTGCTATATACTTTTCATGAATACAAACCCTAAGCTTCCAAATGTTTTGATCAAATGAATAAAATCTCTCTTTATTTCATTTCAATTAATATATATTTATTTGAAATATCATGACAGAACAAAACAATAACAAAAAATGCTTTCACAATAAAATCTAGATTGAGAGGATGCAAAAATCCAAGACAATCACCATAGGTAAACCAATCAGAAAAACATTTATCAACAAATATCTCATCACTGCAAGATAAAACAATGCCTTCCTTTTGTCTCCTTGATAACAACACCACCAACACACGACAGGACAGAAATGAAAAAAAAATCTTCTTTATAACAAATTAATTCTACAAAAAAATATATATATATATATAAAGAACCAATATCTGGGTCATCTCCAAGCTAGGTATGTTTCACCTATTCCTTTAGAAAAAAAGCAAAAGCATGGCAATGTATAACATGTACATATTTATTCTCATCAAAAAATATATTTATTCCAATAGAACAATTCAATTAATTGCTAGATTACCAAGAACCCATTCCACCCAACCCCAGGAAGATTGTTGAAAGAATCTTCATTCACGCCTTTTTCATGTTATTTCCTTTGGTGGAGGTAACGCGGCCATCACCAGGTCTATCATCTCATCTCCGAGTCCCGAGATGAAGAAAATAGCAAGTTTATATTGTGTTCTTTATTAGGCTCAGTGACTTTGTGCATCATTAGTGTCTTACAACTTCGATTAAAATCATTGAACGGAAGAGGAGAGAATGTCTATAATAGTACTAAATGCAACTTCAATTCTCCGAAGGTGGTAAAGATTGGTCATTAAATAATTAGTAGACAATAAACATTACTTCCTGACACTTCATCCAAGCTAAAAACATTTTTTAATTGGCAATTCAAGAGTATTTCTTCTTTAAATTGTATTATTTTTAGGGCAATGAAAACTTTTCTAATCTAATAAAAAAAATTACACTGAAAATAAAATTCTTCATAAAGTTGTTTAAATTTTCTAAGATATTGACTGAGTTTTCGTTGACTTAATGAAAAATTCGTTGGCTTGATGAAACACTTCATGTTCCACTGTCTCAATGAAAGTACATTCATAAACTTTTTCCCTTTACCTTTCTTGTTTTTTCCCTTTTTCTTACTCTGAAGAGACCTTTACCAATTTATAAACAGGGTGTACCAGTAAGATTGGCCCAAACTGATTATGGTGATAGGCCAGGTCCTCTTAGAATTTAGTAACTTGTTCATACAAGATTCTGCTGCAGAAATAAGCAACGCGGGAAGCTCACGAAAGTTATGAAGTCAGTTTTTTAAACGTTGTAGAGCTTGCATACGTGCAGAAGGAGGACATTTTGAACAATTTTTATAAATGAGGCAAAAAAAAAGCAGAATTTTAGGGAGGGCTTTGTTTTAATGTCTTAAGCCTTTCCTAAAAAGTTGCGTAAATTTGGGCCGTGGAAAAATTTTATTTGGAGTTTAAAAGGGTGTTAAATTAGTTTTTCTTTTCTTAATGTCTGGAAAACTAAGTTTAAAAAAGTGAAGGTACAAATTGAAGCTTATGTAGGTAATTCTAAACAAAAAAAGATAAATAAAATTTGTTTCATACAGTCAATTAATTCAGAGAAAATTGTTTTTGGGTCCCGGGTAAGAGGAAGGCCACCATCATGAAAAAGAAAGTGATTTGGTTTTTATTCAACAATTCTATTGAGTTTTCTTTTAAAACAAAATCATTAGAGAATAAAGTTTGGACAATAAAATTATCTAAAAAATGAGCTATTAACAAACTCTGTATGGATTTATTAATTTTGAAGTTATAGCGTGTCAAATTTTAACTTCTGATTTTGTAGTACGGGACAAAACACAAATTTTTTTAAATATCAACATATGTACATTTTTCAAAGAAATGAATTTATACTAGACATAGGTAGCTCATAAGACTCTACACAAAAAAAAAATTGTAACCCTTTTTTCGTAGGAGCAAAGATTTTGAGAGAAAAATGTGCACAAACGCGCTCATTACCTATTTCACCCAAGCAAGATTGCATTACAGTAAAAAGCTCTTATTATAAGGTTTCTGCACGTGTTTCCCCCGGTCCAAATTTTCGGAACTTTTTCGGAAATGCCTCAGGCGTCAAAACAAATAATAAATAAATAAATTGGGTGGCGCAACAGCTCGTGGAGAACCAGGGCCTAGTGACTTACAACTCACAACCATTCCTGTGTGCGTGTTTGTTGGCAGGAATGGAGGGGACCTACAGTTTTTTGCCGAGTCCGAACGGCTAAATGAGACGCACTTTTTCATGACGTTTTTTGCCGAGTCCGAACGGCTAAATGAGAAGCACTTTTTCATGACAAGTATACTCTTGGAGGATTTGTCAGTTCATTGCAAGAGGCAGTACCTCGAATAAAACATTTCTGTTTTTGGGTGGCGCGGCTGGGAATCGAAACCACACCTTCGGCATGACAGTCCTACGCACTAACCATCAAGCCACGAGGTACTACAGGGCGTCAATACAAAGCTCCCTTCCAAAATTCAGCTTTTTCGGAATTTTTTAGAAGTTAAAGTGTAAATTTCCAGAGCTAGGTACCTATTTATCCAAATTCAAAAAAAAAATCAGCCGTTACTCGAAACCCGTTATGATTCGGTATTAACAAGTTACATACCGAATTCTGAGGGGTCATTACCTGTCCTATCACCATATCCATATCCAGTTTGGACCATTCTTACTGGGACACCCTGTACATTATTTATATACATGTTTTGATGAAAGACTTGTGAGGCACCTTGTTTGCACGCATTTTTATTTGTTTCATTCACATATTGTTTCTTTGACAAAATAAGTAGAAATAAACCCTGCGCTAATAATAGCCTATTTCGGTGAAAATTTATAGGCAGCAAAAAATAATACTCAAATCAATAACAAACACAATAAGTGATTATAAATACTTTGTTTTTGTTTGTAAACAGAACAAAAAGTAAATAAAAATAATTTGGTATTGTTTGCCTGTAAAAATTTGCTGAACTCTCTATACGTATTTTCACCAAAACACGGCCAATATAATAATTTAATAAAAACTATCAAATTCCAACTAATGCCCTTAACGCTAGTTAATAAAAACGGTTTCACGTTTTTACGTTGACAGAATGAAAAATTTCATTGAATCTACGAACAAATCGTTATTCAATATACAGCTGCCCTAATTTATGAACAACTGACTATTCATTGAGCCTACGAACACGAAGTCTATCATTGGCTGAATAAATATTTAACTCATCCAATTATTTCTTTTTTTTTCAACGTAAAGGCTTTGTTCAGTGTGCTTTTGACATGGCAGGTTTTTTAGTTCGATTAAATAATACAAAAAAATAGTTTTGCCTTTATTAATGAGATAAATAAGGAGATATCTGACTTGAATAAAACACAAAGCGTAATCTTTTCTTTATTTCCAATTTCTGACAGCAACTTGTTAATCTTTCGTATGTCATGCTGACTTTATCAGCTTAGAGCAGAGATTAAACGTTTCGAAATAGTAGGAGAGCATGACATTTGATATAAGAATAAATGAAACATAAAGTTTTTTCATCAGTTGTAAACACAAATCATAATTTTTACCATATGTCAAGCGAATGTTTTCCCTATTGCAAATTTTATCATACAAAAAAAAATACTCGAAAAACAGAGATATACATAATGTTAATAAATTTCTTTAAAATGACAACAAACTGTTCGTCGCGTCATCAGACAGACCAATATTGTTAGGCTTCGTAAAGACATGAAAATAAATTCGAGAAATTTTGAATTTATTATTATTGCCATTATTACAGGGCCTTATGCAAAGAAAATGTAATAATTGAATCAAATTTATTACAGGCCTTATCATCATCTTATAAATCCGAAATTCTGAGTAAAACGTATGTAAATAAGGATAACAAAATGCTTGAATAGCTTAAAACAACAATTTTAATATGATTTGATAAATTTGCATTCAGTCTGAGATTATAATCGAATAATATAATAAAATTTAACAGACGCAACTTTTGATGACACACCAGCGCAGCGCCCCCTCGAACTTAAAATCATTTAATACACCAGTAGTCGTATGTATTGTATGTTGTATATTGGTATTTGTATGTATTTGATGGGTAAGCATAATATTGATTTAGTTGACGTAGGATGTATGGAAATTGTGATAATTTCTTAAACCGAAAAATCAAACAATTTTGCTTTATTGTTAATGTCAGGGACTTCTATTCAGTTGTTAATCAATCTAGATTTCAAAACTTGGTCTTCAAACAGAAGTTCTGTTCGAAAAGCCCAGGGGCCTGTTTCACCAAACACTTTTCACTTTTCACTTTTCACGTTGTATCTTTGCAAACAAAATAAAAGTGCGAAATGTTTTACACAATTCGCAAACTAAAAAGACTTTTCACTTTCAATTTTTCAGTTTTTTTTTTAAAGTAAAAATGGTTTACACAATTTAAAATAGAACTTTGCATTTAAATTCGTTTTTTGCAAAGTTGCAATGTTAAACTCAGATTGTATCAATTTGAATCAAATATGTTGTCGTTTGCTTCAACATTATTACTGTTGTGTTCCAACACTATTTCCCCTCTTCTTACTTCTATATTATGTAAGATGCAACAAGCTAAAACGATATTAGCCGTAATAGTGATCTGTCCATACATAGATGCCTGCCTGACGACTGAACATAACTTAAGTGGTGCAGCTTGGTCTCCGCAAAGTTAGGCCTCAGGAAATAAGGCCCCATAGAAAAATTGAAATAAGGACACAAAAAATTACATTTTTAGTTATGAAATAAAACCCCAATGAAATAAGACCCCAATATAAGTTTTGAGGCTTAGTTTTATTTTATTTTGACAACCTATTTGTGTTTTTTTTTTTTTTTTCATTTTGCATAGTTTACTTAAAAATGCTAAAAAATCGCCTGAAGATCTTCTAATCACCGACCAAGAACTTTCCACTTTTGTTGTCCCCTTTGTCTCACGATTCTTATATTGAAAAGCATCAGTCAGTAACAGAAAAATTGAAAAAATCGTGCGATTTTTTCAGCTATTCTGTTCCTAAGGCTAGGAAAGCACTTGCGATTCTCTGTCGCTGCGACTAAAAACGTGATCCCAGCCGAGTAGAATTTTTTGTTTTCATGTGCGTTTATTCACATTTAAAATCGTGTGTTCAATTTTTTGCGGCTGAATAATTGTGCGGCAAAAAATCGCGAGTGAGTTCCTAGCCTTACTGATACTTTTCAATTTAAGGACAGTGTTGAAAGCATCTTTGAGTTACAGAATAACTGGGAAAAATCGAGCGATTTTGTTCAGCTATTCTGTTACTCAAAGATGCTTTTCAATATTCTATTGCTCGATGATGGTTTTCAACACGATTCTTATATCGAAAAGCATCAGTAAGTAACAGAACAGGTACAAGAATCGTGCGATTTTATGGTTGAAAACCATCATTGAGTAACAGAATGGCTGAGAAATATTGTGCGATTTTATTTAATTTTTCTCTTTTAGTGCCTTATTTCCTCAGACCTGATTTCTCGGAACAGAAAATTTGATCATACTTCAAGTGTGGGCTTTAATGCCAAATCCAAAAGGTAATAACACCCGCGGTTCTTAATCCTTTTTTTTTGTGGGTCTTACTGCCCATTCAAAAAGGATAAACACCCGCGGTGGTTTTTTTCCTTTTATGTTGGAAAATAAAACTCAACGGGCTTTATTAGCATGAATCTTACTGCACTGCACCAAGAATTTAATGTTAAAATTGCAAACAACAAGTTTTTATGTACATCTTATACCAAAACAGTTTTAAATGATTTGTCTGGTCCTTTAATGAGTCCTGTTAAATCTCTGTTCCACTGAATCTACCGGATTTGTCCTTAGTGATGTTATTAACCATTCACTTAAATTAGAATATCTCCTAAATCACTGCATTTAGAGAATCCTTTATTAAAATTGGCTGCCAAACGAGAACTCCTCAGCACTCTTGCATCATCATGCACGCCACCTCGCCAGATTACGTTTACATCATAGGAAGACCGATCTGGGCCACAAACCATTATTTTGCATTGAAAGAATGGTTTCCATGCCTGTTGACAAAATGTTCTTCATTTTAATTGGGTGAATCGATATTAATCATTGAACCCTCAACAAATCCAGCTTCACAAGGAAATCCTGTTTGCGAACAAAATATCGATGCTATTTCGGAAGAATTTTGTACCCAGCAAATGTTGTTTGGGAGAAATTGATCAATGATGACAGTAATGATTGTCAATCGATGAACTACTCTGCAGACGTGTATTTTGCTTATTCCGTAAATTGATACAACACCGTGATATTACGGGCTAGGTACATTCCCAACCCAATTAAGTTTACACAAAAGTAGTTGCAAGGGACTTAAACACATATTCCTTTGAAATCGATGGTTGTTTTTGTTAATCGAAAATTCTTTTTTTTTTTTCAAAAAAATAGACTACAATTTTGCGACATTTTTAATATTAAGTATTAAAGAGTAGTTCATTTATAAATTTTAGAAAAAACAACATTAAGATGATAAAAATGTAGTAAAAGCCATTACTTACTCATTATAATTATTCAGGGCCATTTATTTGGGGAAGAGAATGATACTCGTGCCGTTTTTGGTTTTCTTAACAACTCCGCCTCCATTTCCGCTTTTGTATCAAATAGCAAATCAAACACATCCTTCGTCTTCTGCGCTCAAACATTCTCAAGACTACCTCTCCAAAAAAAAGCCCTTGCTACCTAACAAGAAAGCAACAATAAAAAAGTGAAAGGAAGGAAGTGTTTTTTTTTTCTCTATGTTAAGAATCCACTCGATGGTTCCTCAGAACGTAAAGCCTTCGCTATTACAGGCTACAATGTGTTATTGAATGCAAATTTAGACCTTAAAAGCTCTCACTATACACGAACACGATTACAAAAGTGTATGTACGTTACTTGAACATTTAACAAAAATGGGAGGGTGGTAAATAAATTTACATTCAAATTTCTTCCTCCACCCAACCTCTTTTACTCTCTGATCGTCGTTTTTCGAGGACAAAATATTCTTGATGACGTCATTAAAAAGTTAAAGATATCGATTTTTATCCCCTTATACTTATACTCGTCTGCGGTGACCATCAGCAGTGCAATATGACGGACCATGAGAAGGAGGTTAAAAGGTGGTAGGTACCTACTCAAAAGGTCAGGAAATTATATGATATCCGTTGAAAGGATAAACTTGTTTTTATTTTTGTTCTTGTATAAAATTATAATGTACGTGTATGTGTATGTGAATGTGCATATACATATGTAGGTGTCTTTACATATAGGCAAATGACCACTTGAACTAGGACATCCTTTAAATACATAATGGCAGTTTAAAAATGGCGTGAAGGCAACAACTTGCAACTACTCTTAGATTTATATATGGCAAAGGGTTGATATGTTATAGAAGGAAATTTGAAATCAGGATACAACAACAATAACGTTTGAAAATTCTACCCACATTTTGAAATTAAAAAATCATGTTCAAATAATTGGCTAAGAAGTAGGAATGTATATTGTTACAAGCTCTAAAAAGGCTTTCCGTTTGCTATTGACCTTTTTTGTGCGCGCGCGTTCTCTTTGTTGTCCTTTTATTGCCATTGCCATATCACTCGGAATCATTTCACTTTATTTAATTGCAAGAACATTAAGTGAAGCTAAGTGGTATCCGACAATAAATTGATGACAGAGAGTGCAATTCTTAAGTGTACAATTATCTAATGCAAATGAACTGTAGACGAAGTCGTCATCGTTAGCATCATCGTTGTCGTTTGTCGTCGTCCTACTTTTATTTTAAAAAACGATGAAATGCTTGAAGCTTTCACTGACACTGACTGGTGTGAATTATAAAAAAAAAATTTATTCCAAAAAGGTTTAAACATCGATGGAAATATTGAAGAATTTAATCGGAACTTCTTGACGCCATTTGCTGATTAGAAGATACTTTTCTTGATAGTCTTTTCGTATTTGATTGGATTTCCCATTGTTGTTAATTTTTGTAAAAAATCAGTAGTTCGACGTGATAAGAAGCACACATTTGAGGAAGACACTATTTCGTAGATTCGAGGGACCCCTTTCCTACTTCTCATTATGTGTTAGAAAATTATTCAAAATAAATCAACTTTTTCAGCTAGAACTTTATTAATTACACTGGGCAACAAATTTCGGCTTTGTAGCGGTAGTGTTGATGTAAACTAACTTTTCTTGTAGTTTCTGATGCACTGAATTCGAAAATCAGCATAACAAAAATTAAATAAGTTCACGTTTTTGAAAAACTAATTTATGAAGTTTTTTTCACAAAAATAAAATAATAATAATACAAAATAATTGTTTATTTTATTTTAAGTTTCAAAAATTGACCCACCCACCACATAGTTGGGAGAGATACGCCCCTATCCGATTCAATTTTTTGGGTTATGACACAACACACACGCCCGATTATTTTAATGCATCTTATGCAAACTCTCCAAATCAAAGTAAAGTGTGAGCCATAGGAGCATGTAACTAAACTAACGGTTGAATCTCGAAAAACTGAAATAAGTTATAGGTCTTACGCATGGGCCTGTGTTCAGGATGACTAGACCAGTAAAAACAAGTTGAAATTGTTTATGATACTTTTTCACTGTTGCCCAGTGTTATTAGAGCTATTACTTCGTGTTATAGAAATGGTTATAAAATAGCATAAAATACAACGAATTGTGGGTCGAGTAAACTCAGCATAACCTAAATTTGTATTTGTAAGTTTCAGCGGATTGGTAAAGCTTCCTTTTGCAACATACCTAAGTATTAAAATATTTATTCTCGCTTAAATATTATGTCAGTACGCCCATTTATTTATAAGTCGCACATAGGAGTATTTGTATGCAAAAACTGGACAAAATTAATTTTTGTCTTGATTGCAATATTTTCATCTTAAACTATGTAATAAATACCGTTTTTAATAAATTTACCCTCTTTCAAAAAAAAAATGAAGCTTTTTTTTAAATTTTTCTACTGAAAATAAACAAGAAAAATATGCATATGACAAAAAAAGCTAAAAGGGATCAAAGTTGCAGCCAATGTTTTTTTTTATCAATACTTGGAGCTTTGTTTAACCATATTTTATACAAATAATTACCAAATAACTCCGAAAAATAAAATAAAATGCAACACGAAAGAAATATAACAGAAGAAATAGTCAGTTTGAATGGGCATAAAAGTGGGAATACGATATAACAAAAAACAACTACGTCAAAAATCCGCATTTATAGAACAAAAATTCGGAAAAAAAATTATCAAAATATTTGTCGTAAAATAGGCTCAATAAAATAATGAACATCTGTAGTAGTTGATTTTTATAAACCAAAAATTTCATCAGACTACACAAAATTTTTAAGAAATAATTTAATAAACTGTTACAAATTTGCTAACGCACAGTGTGGTATTCATTAGTAAAACTTGGCCAAAAGTATTTTATTGCAATTTTTTGGTTTTTTTGAGTCAGTATTAGAGTTTCAAATAACTTGTTCAATTTTTATTAAAAAATAACAATAATTTCATAAACCTCAAAATTATCTTATTAAGATAAGGAACAGAATAAAATAATAGTCTATGATCCCGATAGAGGGCGACTTACCCTCATCGTTATTCTCAATAAGTGATATACAGTTTGCTTAGTAGAGTCTAGGCAAACTATTTACGGTTGACTGGTAAAATTTGGTCAAGGTATAGGGTTGCCAGTAGGACAAGTCAAGAGCGGCTGGACGTCGACATAAGAAAGCGTAAATGGCGTTGGATTGGTCACACACTGAGGAAACCAAACGATGAAATTGCAAAGCAGTCCTTTGAATGGAATCCTCAGGGTGCACGGCGGGTTGGAAGACCAAGAACCACATGGAAATCAACTGTCTTAGCGGAAGCAGAATCCCAAAGAAAGACGTGACCACAGCTAAAGTACCTTGCAGCAGTCCGTGAAGGATGGAGACGTTGTGTTGACGCCCTATGTCCCAACCGGGGTTACAGGACACGATGATGATGATGGGGCTGCCAGGTCAATTTTTCAGTATTTAACACAGTAATTAAAAATCAAACTCTAGAGTACACATCTGCAACTTTCTGCAGCTAGTTTAAAATAAATTTGATTTTCAAGTATTGGACCTTTATGTTAAAACACAAAAAATTACTGAGAAATACTGAGAAGTATATTAAAGCCATTTTTATTTATAATTATAATCTAACTTGATTTAAATGTATGTCTATTTTGAGTTTTTATCTAAGGTAAACTTTGAATGGTTTAATGACGAAAAACGTTAAAAAACATGAATCTTGTGATACCATATTGAAAAACTTTCAAAATTATTTAATTAAAAACAATTACAGCACTTGAAGTATGACTATTAATAAAAGGAGCTTTTTAGTGAAACGATAATTTACCTACTTAGAAGCATGTTCGTGGCGATGGGAGAGATTTCAAAAAACCAAAATTGCCACCAATCTTTAGTTCAAGGTATCTGCTGCTATAGGAAACATAGCTTTTTAAGAGGTGTTGTCACTTTGAGAAAATAGATTAATGGCCAGCTTTTGCTATTAAATACCACACTGTGTGACGGTTGATTAAAAAAAGAAGTGACAAATTCTTTATCGATGACTTTGAACTAATATCATAGCCAAAATATGTTGATCAATAAAAAAAATATTGTAGCCTATTGTTCCATGGGATCTTAGCTATTGTCTGGAAAAAATTCCTTTTTCAATTTTGACATTTGAAAAATCGACTTTTGGCCGAGTTTTGTAGGCAAATACTCCTATGTGAGTCGTTCAGACTTTTTTTTTCTGCGATAAGTAGTTCATGAGTCATCTTACAAAATCATTTTAAAAACGGCTTGAAGTTTTTTTTTTTCAAACCCTCACCCCATTATCTGCGAGTGAGGTATGAGGTAGTGATTTTGACTATGATAGGATCTTTTTAATGTTTTGCATTTGGATTGGGTCAAACGTGCTTCAATCTTTAAAGATTAGATTCTATATTCACTATGCTTTGTTGAGTCGTTTTTTCCTCAATTCCTATTTGCATTATAACTTTCTTACAACAACAGTTTCAATCCTACGTAATTGTGTCATTATACCTTAACTGCACCTTTTTTTTGTGACTTTTCTTGTTCTTATATTCGAATGAAATCTGAAATAATCATTGGTACATGGTACATCATCATTATACACCTAACTGTCATAATATTATTTGCGCTAATTCTATTTCTATTTCTTCATTATCATTCTTTTCCGCCGTTATTCGGAAACGCTTCAAAACGATTAACTTTTTAACTTACAATAAAAACTTAACATTCTTCTGTATCTCTCTTTTCTCGATTAATTCTTTGAATGACAAAATTGGGTGTTGCTTGATAAGTAAAGAAGAACATGAAAGAGGACTGATAGAACATGGGCACAAAATACGTAAGCATGTCACGTTTCTGATCCGCGACATTCTCATTGTCGTTAACATTACGCGGTTTTATACACGTGAATGTGTAAATTGATGAGCATTTTTTCTACTTTCGATAAGTTCATGAATTTGTATTTTGTATTAATGGAAAATATATAGTTAGGGAGGTAACGTTGTATTTAACAAAGGTATATTACAAGTTACACCCGCTGATACTGCCACTTGAAGTGGCAAAAATGATTCTATTTTAATTTAATTACTACTCTTTAGCTGGGAGTGAAATGTCAATTTGTGAAAAATATTATTTCAATGTCTCATGGACACACAAAAAGCATTAATTTTCTAGTTGTTTTTCTTGACTGAGGATATAGTGGGACATATCCCTGGAGGTATCTTAAATACATTAAAACTTAACATTGGAAATAGGGTACCCACAATTAATTCAACTTTATAAATTTCCCAAGCATTTATGCATGAAGTCAAACCTATTTCCGAATTCAACTGAACGTTAACTAAATCCAACTCAATGCCTCTTATTTTCTTTTTACTCCCGATATATACATAAGTACTTATACGGCAATTAAAGCATTCTTAAAAAAAACGAACTCGAGATTTTTATCAAACTTGTTACTACGATGATAGGGAAGAAAAAAATGTCACAATTTTGTCTCTCTGTCTGTCTGTCTGTTGAGCTAAAGCCTGAACGGCTGCATCGATTATCTTTAAATTTGATACAAAACGTTTTTTGGTTACATATTTTTTGGAACCGAAAATAACGGTACCTGCTATACATTTTTTCTTAGCAACGTAATATAATCAGTAAATAAATAAATAAATTGGGTGGCGCAACAGCTCATAGAGAACCAGGGCCTAGTGACTTACAACTCACAACCATTCCTGTGTGCGTGTTTGTTTGCAGGAATGGAGGGGACCTACAGTTTTTTGCCGAGTCCGAACGACTAAATGAGAAGCACTTTTTCATGACAAGTATACTCTTTGAGGATTTGTCAGTTCCTCGCTAGAGGCAGTACCTCGGATAAAACATTTCTGTTTTTAGGTTACACGGCGGGGGATCGAACCCACACCTTCGGCATGACAGTCTAACGCACTAACCATCATGCCACCAGGTACTACAAAAAGTTCCTGCGTGATAAATTTGGGATCGAACTTTATTTTACGGTTCGCAGCGAATTAGATTGGATCGTGATAACGAATTTTATTTTAAAAGATCCGACAAATAAGATTCGCGATCGGATCAAAAATAAAATCCATTTTAAAATTTTTCACGAGAGGACCAATGATATTTTATGGTTCTCCTAACATTGATTAAATGTACATTTTTCAAAAAAATAAAACAACATTATTTTAAGTTTTTTTATTTAAAAAATTTTCGATTGTTTTTCTAAGTTTAACAAAAAAAAACTTTTTATATTTGTACCTGAAGTTTTCCTTTGAGTGAATAAGAGACACCAAAATATGTTATTGTTTGTTCGGATGTTCATATGTGGATCCACGCAGCCCTTAAAGTTTATATTATCTTCAATAATCTTAATTTATCGGCAACTCTCAAAATTGATACGAAATTGTAGAGAAAAAAAGAATAAAAAGGCAAAAAGTTGCTAAAATTAAAAATCTTTTTTCCATGGCAGCGGTGCCGGTAGCACAGTGTAATAATGACGATCCTATAATAAAATAAATATTATTTAACAGAATTAACGATAACTGCACGATTAAACATAAATCTAACATTAAAACACAATACACACACACAAATGATTTACAAAAACACAATATTCTACCCAAAAAGTTAAAACCTCATTATTCGTAAGGCATTTGATTTTAAGTAGGCAAATAGTACTGAAAAATTTGCCAAAATAACGAGAGGCAACAGAAATTGGCTATGATCCAAATAAGCATATAATAATATGTATTAAACAATGATGATGCTGCTGGTGATGATGATTTTATAGGTTTTTGTTTGTGTGTTTGCAGTTGCCGCAATTTTCTCTTCCCATTTTTCCTATTTTTACTATATCTCTTTTTTCTTTTAATTTCCCAGACTTGAACCACTTTTTTCCTTCAAACAAATATTTAGGCATATTCTTTTTTTACTACTCTCACAAAAACACGTTTTCAAAAAAAAAAAGTAGAAATAAATTAAACAAATATTTCTTCATGATATTTTTAGCTACCAAAAATATGTGTGTTCTATGATTTTTATTTTTATTCTTGCTTTGCAAAACGACTTTAAACATTTCGCAAAAAAAAAAAAAAAAAACTATTGATAAAAATAAACTTAAAGATACGTATTGCTTTATTTCTATTATGTTGACTTAGACAGGTTCATTCGAATATAGTGTTACTAATTAATTTTTTGTAGTTTCTTCATTTTTTCAAGATATTTAATCCTTAAACAATTATATTTATTCTAAGGATTTTTGTTTTATGTTATTGGCCTACACAGTTGAGAAAGAAATCTGCACAGTTCATGCCCTATTCGAAGAGGCATGGAGGTAGATGGACATGCAACTTTGTGCCGAACCTGAACGGCTTAGATGAATCTTAACGGCACTTTTTCATTACAAAATCCAAGTTATCACTTCTTCGCCCCGCAGCAAAAAACTTTTTAGTTTCTTGCGTAAAAAATTAAAATTTTCAAAACGATTTTCCACCTATTCTATGCACGATATTGAATAATATTCAAAGTGAAAAACGTTTGCCTTGACCTTAGCCAGCCATTGAGTCATTAATTTTGCCCTAATTAATAAATCATAAGCCTAAAAA
The DNA here is from genome assembly GCA_963921185.1 of Dasysyrphus tricinctus. Lineage (NCBI taxonomy): Eukaryota > Metazoa > Arthropoda > Insecta > Diptera > Syrphidae > Dasysyrphus > Dasysyrphus tricinctus. Next base: position 130,819,609 of record OY992533.1, read on the forward strand.
TGGAAAATAATTATTTTTGGATGCAAATTTAATTTGCATGGAAATAATGCCTTAAGGTGAATATATTTTTTTTTGAAGTGTAAACCGACCATCAACAAAAACAAATATTTTATCCACCACACTATTTTTCGTATGCAAAACAATTGCCGGTCCATTTATTAAAATGATAGCAATGCATGATATTTGATAGCAATGTTTTTTTTTGTATAAACTCTATACCAATCATGCAAACAATTAATTTTGCATTTCACCTTAATTATTTTTGACAAGCGTAAATGTTTGCATATATTTTTTTCTGCGCACGGGAACTTTTAACTAGACTTCAGATTACATAAGCTGAGATTCGATCCAAAAGGTACTTCTATGCAATTTCTTAATATAAAAGAAAAATCTAACGTTGTACATTTAAATATTCCCCAGCAATGATACACCATTAACATTGAATGGAATATCCCAACCGACCCTGGAAAATACATCTCAAAAATCGACATCTTTCTTTCAAATATTTTTTGTATTTTTAGTAAAAGTAATATTTGTCGATTTATAACAACTTCATCATCATCATTGTGCCTATGGGATGAATGGATGTACATATTTTTTTTTCTGGAGCATAGTATGGACTTGTGATGACTTATTTTGCCATTGGCCTTTGCTATATATATAGTTCCTCTTTTTTTGTTCAGTCTCTAAAATGTTCTTCGTAAATATTTGAAACAAAGTTGTCTTGGAATATTCATTTGAAAATAGTTCTCTAAGTGAACTTGAACCTTCACCCATCGCCCATCAACCCCATGGCTTCGAGAGCAGCAGAAGGAAAAGTTTATTTCGTCGTTCTTGAAAGTCCACCGCATGAACTTTCACCCCCAGTTCCTATACTACATTCCTCGTTTGGATTTATTTCTTTCTTTTTGCTTCGTTTTTGTTTTCAATCCCATCTAGTGTTCAACAATAAATGTTAATGTTCACCGTGCAGACTCCTCTATTCTAACCCCCTATTATAACGTTCCATGCACTCGAAGCTACTAGCTACAACATATATTTGAAACTTAGTTTTGTGGCTGCAAAGCAACAAATATATATTTTAGCCTCAAACCAGAATCGGCATGCGGGCGGGTGGCAAAAACCAAAAAGGAAACACAGCACAAGGACTCATAGCTCAACAAGTGTCGATGGATTATTTCCCACAGCTGCTCTTGCTTTTGCTGTGTTTTTTTGGTGCGCCTGCCATGGCTGAGGAGGTGTGTGTACAGCTATACCACATTATGTAGGTATGGTAGGTATATCCTATACCCACCCGTCTTACATCCTTGGTAAACAATTTTCTTCGTCAGGATTTCCATCGCATTCTCGTACTGTCGAATTCACTTGTTTCGCTGGAAGGCATCCTTTGTTTATTTCCCTATGAATTATTCGTTTGGTTTTTACTCCTTTTGTTTGGATAGTAGTAGTGTGGCATACACAACAGCAAGCAAAGTCTCTTGTTTTTTGTATCACCGACTTATGCTATTTCTATAGCTTTTAGTTCTTCTGCTTTTTTTGTACCTCAAGAAATTATCCAAGCAGAATGCGGATGAAAAAAAGGAAAAATAAGAGAGTAGAGAAACTAAACAATTTAAGACAGTGTTGTCGTTTTGAAAATTAAAAGTACAATATACTTTTAAAGCACACCGCCGCCGGACAGAAGAAAATGGGTCTTCAAAAAAGAAGCTTATCTTGCAATTTGCTTTGGTAGCTAAATTTATGTAGCTACAATTTAACTTCCTTTACATAATATTCATAAATATGTATATAAAAATAATATTTTGATGCTAAAAACTACTTTGTAGAAAAATACGAAAACTTCTTCGGTATTGATTTCGACAGCCCTGCTTTAAAAGTCGCGGAATGGAAACAAACACATAAATTCTAAGTTTTAGTTTTTTGAAATTATAGACAAAAAAGATTCCAATTAAATCCTTGCAGAAAATAATTTTATTGAAGCTTTTAGCTAAACATGAATTGATTATATACGCATACACATGTACATATGTATGTATTTGCATATAATAATTTTGTACAGATTGTGGTTTTATTTGCATGAAAAATATTCCTTAGGAATAAATTTGCATTTACTTTAGGGATGGTTATTTATGCTTCTTTTTATAATAGTCGACACATAAATAAGTTTTGCGATGACGTGCTGCAGTGCCTTGCCTGATGGTTATTTTTATGCGACACAAGAAACTAGAAATTGCCAGACGCCAGGCAATATTGTTGTTTCCTTAATATATTTTCCTTCTAATTTTTTTTTGTTTTGCATTATTAAGTGGTATTCACCGTGACATTGGTGCCCCAAGCGAACAAATAATACAAACAAATTGACAGACGAACGTGTCGAGTTGAGAAATAACCGCAAGAAATATTTATTTTTTTTTGTCTCTATACCTAAGGTAAAATGGAATGTTTAGCCACAAGATTAATGTGTGCCAAAATTGTTTTCTGATTATTTTTGTTTTTTTTTTTGTTTTATAAATAAATCAACACAAGATGCTAAAATTTATTATCATTTTAATTTCTTTTTAAGTTATTTGGAAATATGGAAATTCATTGACTGAGGTGCAACTTCGCGTTTTGAATTTTCCTCAATGTGTGCCACAGGCACTTGAAATGTATGCAACAACAACTTTTAAACTTTGAGGGCTTTTAGGAGAAATTGGATACCTTTCACAGTTTTCCATTATTGCAAGAGAAACTCAATAATCTTTGTTTTGGAAATTGAAGAACCAAAATCTTTTTAAATATTGTGTTTGGGTAGAATTCTGTGAAATATATTTGATGCGTATATTTCCTTAACCAAGGACATTCAATCTTTATTTTTCTTTTGTTTATAAAATTGGAAGCCTTGAATCAATATCAAATAATATTTTGATTTGATTTATTGAAAATAAATATATCTAAGATTTTAGTGCCAATGGTTAGTGGTTAAAATTTCAACCTTTAAGATTAATATTTAGTGGTTGCTTATTGCTACGAAATGCTATCCCAAGGGTAAGCAAGGACCTGGTTCTCCGGGGAGGGAGGTTATGTCGTCGGTTTAACTTCCCTAAATAAAATTTCGGTTATGAGAGAGGCACGACGGATAACGACTTGAGGAGATGGGATGGATAGAATCAGGTATGATGAAAAGAAAAGATGGCAACATTTTTTACAGTTGTGATGAAAAACTGCATGTTAGGATGCGTATCGTCGCGGGAAATTGGTTAAAAAGCAAAATTATCGGCCTTAAACCGATAAGTGAACGCCTGGCTGTGATCCGTATCAATGCCTCTTTCCAAAATATAAGCCTTATATGTGCACACGCCCCTCAAAATGCAGTTAAAAGCTCTTTAAAGGATGGGTTTTATGACCTCCTGGACAGAACTTACGAAGCTCCAATTGGAAGAAAGACACTTTCGGCGGATAAGTTGGTTGGCACAGCCTTCACGAAGAGGCAAAAGATAACGACCTCCGACTAATTGACTTTTCAGAAGCTCGTAATACGGTGAAAAGTAGCACTAGGCTTCTACGACTAAGAATCCACAAAAAATCGACCCTGTGCTATTCGACGGAAGACACGGCTCTAACATCTTAGACGTGCGAAATTTTCGAGGGGAAAACGATGTAGCAGCAGTAAGGTTTAGAGCTCGACTTTCAAATGAAAATAAATACGAACCGTCCTAAAAAAGAAATCCGACGTTGATCGCCCTAGCATAGCTGGAGTCGCCAGAGCCTACAGTAAGCATCTGAGTGAGAAGCTCTACGCTGTGCACTCACCCTCCACAGTCGCCAGCAACCAGTGGTTCCAGTATCGCAATATCATCAAAGAGACAGCCGAAACCACAATAGGCTACCAACCAACCGCCCCGAAAAAGAACGCGTGGTATAATTATGAATGCGTACAGCTGACAAAAGGTGATAGAAGATGCACATGCGATTATGCTGCAGCGGAAAATAAGAGCTGCGATAGAGAAGTATCGAGCAAGGAGAAGAGCGGAGAAGAAGACCCTGCATACAAAGAGGAGGCCGTACGCAGCCGCCCAGCTCAAGGAGATCGAAGAGTTTTAACGCAGGCTCTTCGAAACATCAAAGGTAACCTAGTCTCCAAAGCACAGGTAATAGTAGATGTATACAAGCAATATTTCCAGCAGCTGCTGAGGGGGCATCATGTAGAGCAAGAATTCAAACCCTTCAAACTAGAAGAGGTAGACTTAGCTATAAAGAAGCTTAACTGATGGTTTACCAGGAGAGATTTTTAAGCACGGAGGAGATGTGTTGAAAGAGTGCACGCTTAACTGATCAACGAAGTTTGGGTGGATAGAAGCATTTCCGATGACTGGTCTATCATCTCCCTAAGTCCCATCTAAAAATTAGGCGATCCTATCGAGGAATATCCTAGACAAACGTCGCATACAAGATCCTGTCCAATTTACTGTGTGATGAGCGTCTTAAGCCATTCTAACGCACTGTAATCGGCATAAGTACCAGAGTGTGGCCTGCGGCCAGGCAGATTGGCCATAGACCAAATATTCACTCTCAGGCAAATCCTGGAAAAGATCAATGAATTTTAAGTCGAGACTCACCTACATACTATTCATCGATTTCAAAGCCCCATAGCATTCATCGTCAGAAGCTCTACATGGCAATAGATGAACTAAAGATCCCGGGAAAACTGATCCAATTGTGTCGTGTGACATTGGAAAATACGAGATGCAATGTGCAGCTAGCCAAAAGCTCTTTCGGACTATTCACACTGAACACTGAAGGCACTTGTTTAAAAAGATCTGTCCAACGTCCAGGGTATGCCGATGATATCGACATCATCGGCCACTCCCAACAGGAAGATCAGCTGAAACCTGTTGGTCTTCAAGTAAACAGCGACAAATACTTGCTATAAAAAAAACAATGAAAGATCTGTCAACCGGATAGGACAAAACGTCACTGTTGGTAGCAACAATTTTGAAATAAGGAATGGACTCATCTACCTCAGAGTAAACATTAATCTCACGAACGACATCTTACTGGAGATCCGATTAAGAATTGCCTTAGAAAACCGGTGCTACTTCGGTTTGGCGCAATAGATGGGTTCGATACTGTAAGTATAAGTAGGAGAGCTGATACTTTTTGGCTTCTTCAAAATAAAAATACTTTGACGGACATTTGGCCCTGTGTGCAAGGGGTGCCAATGGACTAGAAGATACAACCGCAAACTTTATGACCTGTTTCAAGATGTGAATGTAGTCGAGAAAATCAAAACACGTGACTACATTGGCTCGGCCACATCGAGCAAATGGACAGTAATGCTCCAGCCAAGAAAGTCTTTGAATCCCAGACCGAAGCTCCAGTTTAAAGACCAAGCCATCGCGGATGCCAGGAAGCTTGGTCTAGATGACTGGAAGCAGAGTGCTCGGGATCGTAGAAGATGGAAGGCTGCTGTGTCTCAGGCTGCAACTCTTCATGAATCGGGAGCCGAAAAAGTAAGTATTCCTCTTCAAATCAAGTAAAACAAAATTTACTTACAAAATACTCCAAACACTCGATACTTGTGTTAAAATTAACAGTACCTAGCGACTAACACTTCACAACATTCCTGCGTTTTAGTCGCCAGAAATGAAGGGGACCTACGATTTTTTTTCCAAAACCGTACACCTAAGATGAAAACCGCCTAGTCATTATAAGTTTCATCACTTCCTTGAAACAGCCAGTACCTGCCTAACCCTAAACAAATATTGTATGTGCAAGTGTCACAGTCAAAACAAACAAATATTAAAATTAACGCCCACACCCAGTTTTATCAAAACCTTGTTTTTTTGAAAGTATAATCCCGATGGTGTGCATTTTACCACATACTGTCTTCCATTAATTAGCTAGCAATCTCGAACTTCTGTGACATCGAGGCGAGGTAGCCAAATCACATCAGGCGCCTCAATTAAGAAACTCAAATTTCCATAATTACATACATCATTCCGAAGAATTTGAACAAATAAATCGAATGACTAAAATCATCTCTGCTCTCCACCAAACTACATTAGCGCCCTCTTCTTGCACAAATATAGAAAAGCCGTCAACATGTTTTCATATCGTCCGTTGCAACTATAATTTCTGTCCTCTTCTCAAAAATAAAACCGACACACATCATAACTACTATTATTTGACTTTATTAATTGGTTTTTCAGCACCCACATTCCATAGCAATCGCGCCGACCACCGACCGCCCGCCCGACAGGCACAAAACTTTTGGAATAATTGCAATATCGAATCACACATTGGACATTGTGTGCACACTGACTGTGGCGAAGCAACATTTGCATTTCGATACGATGACCGCCCACTCCCTCGGATGTCGGTCGGAGCCGATTGGCACCAAGCCCCTTAGTAAATATTGTCATTGCATAGTTTTGTTGTTTTTTTTTTTGTTATTCTTCTAATGAAATTAGCAAGTCGATGCATTTTTAAACGAGTGAATCAAGATGATGTAGCGTCTGCGAGGAACTATAGAAAATAGACTTATGTATGCAGCAACAAGGCGTTTTGTTTTATTGCATTCTCATTGGGAAGCACCATTCTATAGATGATAATCATACATACATTGCAAGCTGAAGTGGCAAGTTTGTGGCAAGCAAATTAATGAAGCAATTGAAGCTATAAACTTGATGATGTCAGAGACCAATATCAAGTTGAAAATGAGTCCAATAAAATTCTGGACCAAAAGAAAAAGAAAAACACAAAAATCTATAAAATTCCAGTCACGTTTGAGAATGTTTGAAATTGTTTAAAAGAGAGAACATAGAGATGTAGAACAAATTTTGCATAAAAGTTGTGCTAGAATTTTACAAGTTTTTTTTTGTCTGCTATAGGGGGATGAATTTATAAACACAAACATTTCCAATTCCGATGTGACAACACGTACTTTGTGTCAATTGTGTGTCAAAAAATGTCACATTAAATGTGTTCCGTTTGAAAATATGTAATAAATCTTGAATGTTTATTCACATTCACCCTTAGGGGTTGCGATATAAAAAGCCTACATTCACAAGTTCTAGCTCGTGTGCGTTATACTCATATGTGTTTGTTTATCAATTATTTATAAGCATCCTCTATCTCTATATATTGACAGGCGGGTTTTTTCCTTTATCATTTTTTTTTACATAAATATGTAGCTCAATTGCCCCCAAAAAAAAAAGAACCCTAGTAGTCAGGCAAACTAACTCATACTGCTCATTGTCAACTAAGGGGGAAAATTTATTGGCAAAGTCAAGTTTGATTTTCTTTTTACTTGCTCTATATGGCAGGTATTGGTTTCGTGTCAAAAAAAAACAATCGAGGAAAAAACAGCATTTTTGAAAAAGCATATAACGAAACTAAGATTTTGAATATTTCTGTAAAAATTGTCTTATTTTTGAATTATTTCCATATACAAATTCAATTCAATTCAATGCAATTCAAAGATTCATTTCTTGCAAATTGTCATTACATTTACAGAAGTTTTCAAGATAATATACAAAAAGTAAGAAACTCTCCAAGTTTCAGCTCGTTATGGTAAACTTGCTGATTATGTTGTATTTGTTGATGATAAAGATGAAGCTAATGAGTCACATATATGAACAAAGCAAAACAAACAAAATCTGAAAATTACTTCACTGAAATTTGAGATTAGAATTTGGTGTGGACAAGTTAATCGCAAAATTATTGAAACGATTTCCATGGAAAATACAGAAAATTAAAACACAGAATTAATTTGGTTTCAAGAATGTTTAAGAGTGTTTTGACCTGAACAAAACTTTTTCGTTGGAATAGGTTTATAAGACCGGTTTTTTTTTTACTAATTGGTCACTACTAGGCGTATTATTGTACTTCAAAAAAAAAAAAACATTTTGTAAAAGTAACTGATTTTAACTTCCAAATTTTCATGAATTTTTTGTCAAGAAGTGTCTTTTAACAATTGAAAATATCAATATAAAATGATACAATTATGATTATATAATAAATGATCGTGAAAAATAAATTGAAATTATATCCACTGCAAAAAAAATTGTCAAAAAAATACCGTTAGGTATACAAAATTTACTGTCAAAATTACTTTTTTTTTCAAAATACAAAATTGAAAATTTTCTGCAATAGTGTCCTAATAAAAATATGGAATTTTATGTTATTAAACATTTTTTTTTGTAAAAAATTAGGGTGGCGCTTATTTTTAACATTTTTGAATTTCTTTCGTCCCCCTCCTAAAAGTGATCAATATAATTAAAAAAAATTCTGTGCAAATTTTTTTTGAAATCGATTAACGTTAAAACGTGCCGACAAGCACTTGAAATTTCCCATACAACATACATGGAGATTTTTCAGTCTTGACCTCAAAATTTTGGAAAACGTGTGAAAGTGGTTGGAATATCTTGAAAATTGATACATATATGTATTAAAAACCATGAGTATACAAAAAAATAATTTTCAATTTTTTTTTTAACAATATTTATACCGTTTAAAATAAGAACAAATACTCAAAAACAACTAAATTAACTGTTCTTTGTTTTTAACGGGGTAAATATTGTTTAAAAAATATTGAAAATAATTTTTTTGTATACTCCTTATGGTATTAAATATTTGTACCAAGTTTCAAAATTTTCCAAAAAAGAAATTCAAAAATTTAAAAAATAAGCGCCACCTTAATGTACATTTGCTTAGAAAAACAGCCATTTTCGCTATTTTCTCGTTTTTTTTAGAGGATGTTACCAAAAACTAGAGCACACAAATAACGGTTTTTTTCCAATGATGTCCTAGAACCTAGAGAACAAGTTTATCTTTCCATAGACACCTTAATCTTTTTGATCGGACAAGTACACGCTTCACAATCTTTTTCATGAAATCACCATTTCAGTCGGGAACACTCTTAAATCTCTTTTTTTATGAATCCATTACCTGCTCTTAAAGTAGGCGAGGTACCTATATATATGTAGGTACGTAACTACATACATAAACTATTGCAAGTACGAAAAATGAAAAGGAGGCACGTACTAAATTTGCAAGGTTCAAATAATGTAAACAAAAATTCGAAATTCATACATTTATAAAAGTTGTCAGTTATTATTATTTCAAGAGAAAACTCCTTCTGATGCTGAGGTGGTGTGGGTCTTCTGCACTTTGGCACCCCTTATAGCTGTGATGACGAACCGAACGAAATAAATTTTTACAACATGCAAATTCGATTTACTCGAGTGAACAATTGTTGTTGCTTTAAAAGTTAAAAAAATAAAAACGAAACTGAATACAGCAACAGGCTGAGTTGATGCCATGTCGGGCTTCCTATGCCGCCGCGGTTGTTGCCGCACACAATTTTCGTTCTGTCATAACAAAATTGCATCGACGGAATTTGGTTATATCGAGAATGAGGGGTGTTGCGTTGAATATGAGAGAATTAAGTAAAAAAAAAACTGAACTGAACAAATCCAGGGCATGAGGTATTGCTGTGCGAGAAACACTTAATTATAGCATGACCCACTCTCGATTTGACTCGAGTTGCCCTCTCTCTTTGCACCAGAAAACCAGAATAGTGATAGTGTAAGTAGTTGATTGTTTATATTGTTGCATCTACATATGCTGTACACTTGAGCTATTATGGTGTATCGTATGCGTTTGCAATTGAGGGGAAAGTAATCAAATTCACTTGCCAACATTGGAACGAGGAAAATTTATCAAAAAATTGTATCTTAATTGGAGTCAGAGAAAAATAATGGTGAATTCCTTAATCGAAGAATGAAGCAAGTTTTTTTTTTCACTCACTAGCAGAAAACTTATCATGGGTGAGATTCGAACCATCACAAAATTTAAGCTACATTTTGGAAGAAAGGTACAAAAACGAGTTGCAGAAAACTTTTCTTTACCATAAACTCTAAGCATCGTATGGCCAATATGGCTGCTGAAAACGACGGAACCAGAGTCCTTCACTTAAAAATGTCTTCTATTGTTACATTTAGTGTAATTTGTTAAGTTGGTATAACTTTTAAAACATTAATTATTATCGAGCTGCGCGAAAAGCAAAAAAAAAACTGCCACAGCCACACTAATAGGCATTGAACTGGCGCATAAGTTTTGCCTTCCGATATCAGTCTTCTAATTAGGGCACGCTATTCCGGTGTGATGTGTTTGGTTCTTCCATTGCTGGAAAAAATATGACCAATTTTTCAATAAAAACTATGAAGGTGTAAAGGATAACAAAAACCAAACGTTTTTTGAAGTGTTCAATTTTAGAAATAAGAGACAAAAATAATATTTCTTCACATAAACCTTTGCACTACTATTATTTTAACAGACAGAGTTCGTAGCTTTGATTAATAACTACCTACCCCTGTTCTGAATTCCGATTCCTTAAAAAATCCTTTCGTTTTCAAACTCTCGGTGTTTTGAAATTCTTTTCGTTTTCAATACTTGCGGAATGAGTTTGTTTTGATTTTCAAGTGAATTTAAAACTAGCTTGACATTTTGAATTAATTTGAAGTTTAATCTTTTCTTGAATTTAAATAATTTAAAAAACTTATTTTTTATTGCAAATAAACGGGCAGGGACACCACTAGATTTTCACTAAAAAGCCACGGACCACGATATATCAATTACATTTTTGATGTTATTTTTAAATTTAATTTATTTAAACAGATTTTTTTTATATATATGTATGTATTTGACGTTTCGAATTTTCTTTTTACGGATTTTGAAAAAAAAAATCCGTGAAAGTTTTTTCATTTTATTCGAAGGTCCGTCTTCTTAACTAAACTTTTAAGACATCAGCCGTTATTTTTCCAATACTCGTTTGGTGCCTGACGCGTTTTCGCAATTTTTGTATATGTTAACAATACTAAAAATAACCAAAAAAAGGAAGTCCCACATTTTGACAAAAAAAAAAAAATAGGTATGTTCCCGAAAAGTGGCAAAATTGATATGTATTTTAACCGGAGGGTTGTCTACTCAAACCGATTTTTTAAGATATCAATTGCTATTTCCAAAACGCGTTTGGCATCTGAAGGTGTCTCCGCAATTATTTCCATAACCAAAATATTAAAAATAGAAAAGTGGCAACACTGAAAATTTACCCGAAGGTGGGTCTTACCAACACCTATCTTAAAAAACATCAATCGTTATGATTATTGAAATTTTTCAAGCGACAGGATTAAAACAATCAGCGTTATCATAGGCCCCGTCGTAATGGATTCGTACTGCGAATCCCGAAAAAAGTTCTATATCTCCCGACATAGTCAAAAAATTGCTACGTAATTCAGAGTTTGTGGTACCTACTATTTTAACGAACTCGGCATTTCGTAGCAATATTTTTCATATGACGGGAGCTATGATCCTTTCTAATCTCATTTTGAGTACGAATGTATAACGACGGAGCCTAATATAAAGCTGAATAACTCCAAAGCTAAATTACATCCCTAGCATGTCAAAATTAAATTACAATTTACTATAAAAATAAGGTCCCCCATCCCCAACAAAAAGTTCAGGGGCCAAATTGCCGCATCAGTTATCGAGTAATAGGTGACTGAATTATGTGAGTTTGGCATTACCACTCACGTTTCGAGCAATCTAGCATAACAAAATTTGATGTGGTCACTCGTTCATTCGATCTCTGATGGCACTCACTCACTCGGTCACTGAAGCGGTAATTTGGCCCCAGGTTTCGGTTTCTTGACTGGACTATAGATTGGGCGGCATTTTTCATTTCCGAAATCGTTCACAATTTTTTTTTTTCAAAAAACATTTAGGTATGCTATTTAGCATTAGTATGCAAAAAAAAATATTTGCCAAAATTTTGTTTCGTGACACCCTGACACGTACTCAGGAGACCCAATTTTCTAAGACTTTGTCGCATAAATCTGGCTGAATTTTCTGGATTGCTTTCGTTACATTGACTTTAAGAACATCAATTGTTTGCAGTTTATTCGCATAGAACTTGCGGCTTAAGATAGTCCCAAAGAAAGCAGGCGTTAAATCGCGCGTTGTTAGTGGCCAGTTTATGGCACAGTGGCCCGTTTATGCAAAAGTGCTTGCGAAATTCTTTTCGGGTGGGTCTACAATGGAAATTTTTTAAATTCAGTATATTAACAAATGTTTGGAGCTTTAATAATCGAAAAAATTATTTCGTGCGCCGCCGGGCGAGATATGCTGGCCTAAAATCGCTCGACCAGAATCATGGCAAGCGCTGGTGTTGCACGTATAAACCGTCTTGTCAGAATCGCATGTTGTCGCTATCCATATTATCCAGTTAAGTTACAAGGAATTGCTAATCATCGAGCAATAGCGCTTGCCTTTTGTACTTCGCAACAAGGCAACGCAAAACCTTTTTTCTTTGTAAAAACGTCAAAATATTTGTAAGCAATCTTGAGCGAATTCCTCCAATCTGTCATCACTGTAGAGAAGTTTTCAGTTTGCTTTCATATGATTTTTGGAAAACACCCTACTTGGCCCTCATATTTATATAATATGTATGAGTCGTTTTTGTGATTAGGAGAGTGATAACGAAGTTCAAATTTGTTACCATTAAACCAATTTAAATTTATCAAAACTATAAAATAAAATCTAAAGTTTTTTTTTTTTTATAATATTTTTAGATGACGTTGACCGATTAAAACCCCCAAAGCGTGGGTTCTTCCAATCAATATTGTGCTGTTGGCGACGCAATCGAACGAAAACCAACCAAAATGGCACACCGATCGATGGATCAACAACACCGCCACCATTACCGGACCAACAAAGGTACCTTCTACCTCAAGTTAGGCATTCGGATATGCATAAAAAATGCATGGTCATCGATTTGGACGAGACCTTAGTTCACAGTAGTTTTAAGGTAAGTAAAAATCATATAAATTATGTACCTACATACATATAGATTTCTAATGATGGTTTATAATAAATTATTATGAATCGATTTTGCCCTCATTATAAACAAAAAAACACTACCTCTATTAAAAAGGTATCAATCGATGATAGTTATTTCACTAACATTCGCATAGACTGCAATTGGCAGGCATCAAACTAGCGGGTGGTGGCCTTCTCATTTGGCTTCTGTGCGTGTTTTGTTTTTATTATTAAAATAGAAATATGTATTTTTTTTATATGTATTATTGTTTCAAATTAAATACTCTCAAGCACGTGTCTTCATTTAGCGTTAGCCTGAGTTCACTTCCCATTTATAAAGATATAAGAAAGCTACAAATGGAAATCGAAATGGCGAAGGCGATGTGCTGGAGAGTGATTTGAAAATAAATATCTTATAATTTGTTCCATTATAAGACCGACACACCACAGCAAGTTCTTCTATGGAGTTGAATGTTTTTTTTTTTGTCTTAATTTTTTCTTTGGTAAAATTGATTTTTTCTGAACACCCCTTTGGTGGACTCAATGCTAATTATATACATTTGCGACAGCCGCCACAGCAGTACCCCTTTTAATCCTTTCGTGGCTTTTACGCCGCGCCAGTCGTTGGTGATATTGTTTATTTTGTATTTTGAATATTTATATTTTTTTTTAAATATCATACGCCTCTCTTTGGATCTTAATCGAAACGAAAACACTTAGAGTTTCGCTGTAGGAAGTCATTAGAAGATAAAGCATTATATTGGATGCGAGCATTCATCGAAAAGAAAAACTTGAAGAAACGAAGATGGGTGAAAATGCATTTTACTTAAACCTCTTATCATAAGATTAGAGGAAAGTGAACTCTGGTGAATTGAAATTACTCTATGTAACTAGCTGTGGTTTTACCATGCAGTCGTTAATTGAATAATTTATATTACTCTCCTTTGAGCTAACAGTTCTATTTCATTTTATTAATATAAAATGATAAATAAGTAATTTATAGAATTTAGTTTTTTTTAATTTTAAAGGCTTTCAAAATAAAACTCTTGTTTATCCCAGGAAAACTATTCGAACTTGATATATTCAATGTTTGAGTTAATTTTCTAAAATTCAATATAAGTTTTTACAGACGGTTTTTTTTCAATATGATGAAGTTTAAATGAAATAGCTTAAGTTTTAAAACATAAAAATGTACATGCCTATTGCTATATGGTCATCCAACATGAGGTGCCTTTTTGATTTTTAATCCGTTTTGAGGTATTGCCATTCAACTGTTATTTTATTACGATGAATTTTTATAAGTAAAAACTAGGAGTATTGAATATGAAGATATAGTCATCTAACGGATGAGCCAACTATCGTTATTAATTATAAATAGGCAGGTACGTTTGATTCTGCAATTTCACAATTTCTTGTTTTTTTTTTTAACTCTAAAAAGTTACAGTTAGAAAGAATATTAAAGGATACAAAAATCACAGTACACATATTAAAGATAAGCCGTTTTTGGAAACGTCATCTGCTTCAAAAACGCATCTGCAGATTGTTCTTAAACGCGAAATTGCAGAAATCTTCTATTCGAAAACGCAAATACATATGTACAAGTTTAACTGCATTAGCATTGTGTTCGATAATGCAGTTTGCTAAAGTCACATGTTCGACTGCCGTGTAATTCTGCAGTAAAAAATTGAGTTGACGCGAAAAATATTGAGAAGCCAAAAAATTTATTTGTAAACGTCAAATGCGTTTGCAAGAAAATTGACTGACGTTGATCAAAAAGATTTAGTACAAACAGGACGATTGGATATTTGGCGAAAGCAATTGGCAATTAGCAATAGCAATCAGTTTTTTGAGCTTAGCACGTTCTGTCGTTATCTCGCTTTGGTCTCGCTTTAGTCTCGCCAAAGTCCTTTTCAAAATAAAATTGTTAGCTAACAAAAATTTCCATTGAAAACTCTTGAAATCGTTTCAACAATTGTACGTCAAAAAACTGCAAACGTTTGTCGCGTGAAAGGTTCTATATAGAATGTATACGAAACTGGTCATTCGCACAGATGTATGCTGTGAAAAAACCTTGGGTGCATTGCCGTGTGAACTAGGCCTTAGGGTCTCCTTAGAGATAAAACAATTATTTTGCGTTGTGCGGCTTCCGTGATGAGCCTGCTTGAAACGAATTTAAGCGTTTTCAATAGAAATTGTATTTCGGTTATTTGAGACCAAAGCGATATGAAGGCAAAACATGTTAACTGTCAGAAACCAAGTGTTAATGTCACGGCGAGACCAAAATAAGACCATGATGAGAAAACCAGGAGTCCACGACTCAGATCCCCGTGAAAACGGGAACGGCGAGAGCACAGCAAGACGAACGCGACCTTAGTGAGAATTTAGCGAGATGACGCTGAGACGACGCCATCAGCAGTCGTCATCGTCGTCTTCGTCACAACTGTCACCCGTCCCTTCTAACCCAAAACTTAAAATTAAGTTTCATATCTCCATGGACTTGTACTTGAAAAGTATTTTAAAATGTACTGGGGACTATTACAGTAGGTACGAAGTAAATGTACTTGGAACAAAGTACTTGAAAAAGTACTTGTAGGAACTTTGTATTTTTAAAGTAACAAGTACATTGTACCTGCTTTTTTGCAAGTACCTACTAGAATAAGGGTTCTTACAAACTAGCTTTGGTGTGTACTGTGGAATTCAACAGCAAATTAATGTCGGGTGTAACGCATCAAATTTTACATACACCTATACATATAAATATTTTCAGATTTCTGAATTTTTTAATCTTCTGATTGCCCACAACTTAGAAATCGGAGCATTCAATACTGAAATTTGACGCATTGAATGCACGCACTGTCCATTTTACCAGGTCTTTGAAAATAAATCTATTTTTTCATTATCTGACAACTGTTTTTTGACATCATGCGAAACATACCTGTTTGACGTTTGAATTTGTTGGTATCGAACAGCGATCCAACCACATCCTGCCTGGAAAAATGGCACGTTTTTGTCAAGTTTAATCGAGGCCCTGGAAAGGCTTCGGTAGCGGAAATCTGGACAAGGCAAACTTGTCAAATATTCGCGAGGCCAGCGAATATTTGACAATCCAGCCGAGATGTATGGACTTAAATGATTGATTTATTTATTTACAAATCCGTTAAATACTAACGTTTAATACACGAAAGTGGCTGAATTTCAATTCGTTCCTTAACATTCTTGCAAGTTTCTGCATTTGTCAGAAATTCTTTCTCACTTCGCTATTTTGACACCTAATGTATCGATATCATACATAATATCGCTATTTCTGCGCAGGAAATTAATGAAAAAGCCATGATTTATTCTTATGGCCTTTTCGATTGGGGGCATAATGACAGTTCTTGTTCTGAAAAAGAAGATAAAATTGTTTTGGATTTGATTTCAGAATCGAAATGAGAAGCGTTCACCCGTATCGGATCGGTGTTCCGGATTGCCAATCAAAAAGGCCATTAGTGATGAGGCTGATTTCCATTTGTCTGGGCACGTAAACTAATATCGTTTTTAATTGGATTTTGGAATTGGAATCGAATATGAAAACCTTCTACTCCAAATATTCCATATTCGATAGGAATATAGAACAATTCCAAAATCCAATCGAAAAGGACATAGTAAAACTGTTGCACCATGTTACCCGAATCCCAAGAAAGAGATATCCACAGTGACAGGCGGTGTTCACTGGTCCATATTTGCTCGAGGGTTTTAGTAAATGAAATAATATTGAGTGATCTTGTCTACCTGAAATTGATGCTATAGACTTGGACGACATTCATTCTCAGCAGTACCTACTTACGGGAAACTCCTGCCACACAGCACGTTAAACACCAACTCTATTGTGCTTCAAACTAAAAATAACACTTCTTATTGGATGACCCTATACATCAGATAAATAATATCAAATATCCATATAAAAATGTTTCAATTGATTAAATTACCAATAAACAAGAGTAAGAAAGAAAACATACAGAGCTCAATATAAATTTTCATTTATTCACTATAAGATAAATTATTCATGACCTATAAAAGCTCTAATTATCCTGCTATCGTTTCATTCAATCGACAAAAAATAGCTGGTAATTTAAAAATTAATTCACCATTAGCTCCTGTGATATGGAGTGTCCAAAGGGAATACAAATAGTATTTGTCTTTCTCTGTTTGGCTCAACCATTTCCACGATAAAACATTATTATTTTAAACAAAGTTGGTTAGAATAAATTTATAAAGGTGCTGATACCTACTATACTCCGTTTACCCTTTACATTTTAGAAGGAGTACATTTCTTTGTATTTGTCTATGTATGTTGGACTCCTTAATTCCAATCCCTAATATTTTTTTTAAGAGCTTATAAGGCATCTGCTGGACCTTTTGAATATCACCCTCATGAATCATTTTCCATTATGATTTCCATCTAAAATTATTTATAATTTCTTGCCGCTTGAGCCATCAAAAGGACATCGTACAGTATGGTATGGGCCGTTTTATCCCTCTACACCGTGTTACTAAAAATACGACAGATTACTCTATTCTCGTTATAGAATCCTTTACACATTATTTTAATGCTTTTTTTCTTCCATTTTCTCTTACAGCCAATTCCCAATGCAGATTTTATAGTTCCAGTAGAAATAGATGGAACCATCCACCAGGTGTACGTTCTAAAACGTCCTCATGTCGATGAATTCCTTCGAAAAATGGGTGAACTTTACGAGTGTGTATTGTTTACAGCATCACTAGCCAAATATGCAGATCCTGTTGCAGATCTGTTAGATAAGTAAGTTGTTTTTTTTTATAATTGATATTTTCTTTAACTTAAAATTTTCTTCTTTTTTCAGATGGAATGTGTTTCGCGCAAGACTGTTTAGGGAATCATGTGTTTATTATCGAGGAAATTATATTAAAGATCTTAATCGACTAGGACGTGATTTACAAAAGATTGTTATAGTTGATAATTCGCCAGCTAGTTATATATTTCATCCAGATAATGCGGTAAGCATTATAGTTTACTATTATTGTTCTGTCTTTATTATTATTAAGTCTTATCTTTATACGGTAGATAAGGTTTTCAAATGACCGCAAAATATTATTTATAAGTCATTTTTACTATGGGAACAGATTTAGAACTGACTTAAAATATATAGGAATACGTATACGTATAACAAAATGTATGTTGCAAATAAGGGTGGGTCAAACAAAATCACATTTCTTTTCTTGAAACCTTATAAAGTTGGTTGCTTAGGGCTTTAAGAAAAATTTCTTAAATATGAACACTTAATTTGAAATTTAGAGTGCCTTCATCGCAATTGCTTTTATTTCCTATAATATTATTCAAACTGATATAATTTAAGAGATATTCTTTGGTACACTTTTATATTTCTTTAGTAAATTTATATCCCTTAATTTATGTATTAAGATATTCAGAATTTTATAATACAATTAAGATTTAAGTCTAAAATTGTACATTGTATCGAAATACATTGTAATATACCATATTTTCGATCACCATTAAATCAACTCCATAGCGATGACGCCTAATTTCTTTAAAGATAGCACAGGAACCAAGAAAGTGCATAACTTCTTCGTTTTTTTCAGTATTACAAACACAGCAGCGTAGTGGAACATCCTCGCGGTGTGGCATATAGTTGAGATTAAGTAGTTCTCCACTCACTCGGATTACCATTGAAATCTGTGCAGTACCAAGGCCAGTGTTCAAGTAGTTTATCTGTTGGTGCTCGAGTTGCCGATAAAAAAAACGTTGTGTTTTCTGCTTGTGTTACGCTTTCGATTTTGATAGCCTGTTCCACATCCAGGACGAATTTCCGTGCGATGTTTCTCCACTCTGAAATGTTGTTTCCTCTTAGATCCGGCACGACGTTGTAATTCGTTGCAACATTTTCCCCGTCCTCAGAGAACATTGTTTTAGTTCTAAGCGCTTTTAATACGCGAACCTTGACGTAAATCATCTTCCTCGTTTATAACTTATGTCACATAGCTCATGCTTAGTTTAAGTGTGAAAAGTGAAAACAAAGAGTGGTGACAATTTCAAGGCGTACGGCGCATGACGTACGTTTTTCCTAGTCTGGACGCGGCTTTAAACCAAAATTTCTGCAGGTTGGCACTTATATCTTGAGTTCTTTTAATCGTGACCGTTAAAATTAAATTCTGTAGACTTAAAGAAAACCATAACATCATTTCCCATTTTTAATAAATTATTTGAAGTGCCTGTGCCCCTTACAGAATAGTCTCCCCTTACACAATAGTCCGAAAACAGCTATTTCCAACGCCTAGTCGTCTCCACGGGCGGCAAAAAAATCCTGCCAGACTTTTGTATTCGATGTCAAGATGTATGCACCTACAGACCCTCATACTCAGCTCTCAGTCTAGACGGCATTGTCCGAAAATTCAATACTGTCTCCTGAGTGCGAAATGATTATAGAAATAAAAGACAACTCTATTCTTCTTATACCAAGGAATAAGTTACGATTGAAAAATAAATGGTGGCTCTTAACATTGAGCACCACTTACAATTGACTGGCTCATTGAAAAATTGTCAAATTGAAGATTTGTTTGAAATTTAAATGTTAAATTGTGCTTTTCAATGGAAGTTATAACAATTTCTCCGAAGAGTACATCGATTTTTTCATCAAAAATTCGAGTTATAGTAAATCCATATCGTCGGCTTTCTGTCAAAACCTTGTCTGTTTTGAAAAGTTTCTGAGAAGACACAAAAAACTGATAGGTACAAAATGGAGGAATTTTAGGTCGTTAAAGGTTTTAAAACTGTTTGATGAAAGACATTGATATTTGAATTCAGTGATTTGTTTTGATCTGAAATACATTAAAATGGCATTTAAAGACTACGAGGTTTTGAAAGAAAGCCGACGATATATAAATAGATTTTTGTATTGAGATTGTTTCTCCTACTACTAAAATCTTGAAGTATAATGTTCCAAAAACTTGAACTGACCAGCTAACGTTAATAATATGTTAAAGCCAATTTAAAAATTGGAATATTTCTATGTCAACAAATATGCATTTTCTACTGGTCAGTGGAGTTTTCCAGTTCACCAAATTAATTTAAAATTATATGTACATTTCTAATCTATTAAAAAGACAGGCAAATGAAACTAGTGATGGGTAAAAGCATTATTAGTCAGTTGAGTTCCAGAATAAATGATATGTTGTTCTTAAATAATATTGATATTAATATTCTAATTTTGACCTGTATTGAAATTAATTTATTAAATTATTATTTTTAATAAATTGTATTTCTATTTTAAGGTTCCTGTAAAGTCGTGGTTCGACGACGTCACTGACTGTGAACTCCTGGAGCTAATTCCTCTGTTTGAGAAACTAAGCAAAGTTGATTCTGTATATAGTGTATTGTGCAATTCAAATAACCCCCTCAACAACCATCTTCAACAACAGCAGCAGCAGCAACAACAACAACAAATTCTCCAGCAAACTCATTTAACACAATCACATCAAATGCAAATGGTGCAACCGGCATCATCAACAGCATCTATTATAACTCAGCAACAACAACCCCAACAATCCCAACAACCACAGCAACCGACCCAAGGAGTTCAATCGCAGCAACAGCAGCAGCAGCAGCAACAACAACAACAACAGCAACAACAAATCGGTAGTCCGCCCAGTTTAAACGACCTAAGTAATAAAACGTAACAGTGGGAATACATGTTTATTAATATTTAAGTTTTAAAGCTTAATTGTTTATTTTTGTTTTTAATATATGTTTTAAAAATATAGGACAATAGCAAGAGGAATAGAAAAACAAAATTAACTAAAAAAAAATTAAAATGGCAAATATATGTCCCATTTTAAAAGCCTAAACTAACTGCATTCAACAAAAAAAAATATAAAAACAGAACGTACTCTTACTTAGACATATTTTGTCTGTTTTAATTTGTGTATAATCAGCATGCATGTAATACGCATATATATAAAATTATTTAAACAAAAATATCAAATTGAGTGTGTGGTTTTTCCTTTAAGAAAAAATCTCACAGAGCAAACTATAAATACATAAATAAAAATATCAATATTGCAATTGCTGTTCAAAACAAACAATTCAAATAATATTACAAAAAAAAAATAATAATAATAATTTAACGATCGAAGCGATAAAACATTTTAAAATTTTAACTTAATCGACGTTGTAACATGTTTTTATTTTTTTTTTCTACAAAGGAACCCTTTATATAAATAAATATTTAAAAAAACATAAATTAGCATGTAATAATTTTACTAAAATAATTGTGAACATTATGCATATGTATTACATTCATACAGATAAACTTAATTTATTGTAAATATTTATATAGTAATCTATATATATGTATGTTTATATGTTTGGTTTTCCTTTTTTTGTTATGTAAATAATAACATAATCCATAAGTTAAAAGAAAAACAGTAAAATTTATATAAATACATACATATATCGAAATAGTCTTATATTAAAAAAATATATAAATAACTTTTTTTTACCGACCACAAACAAAGGGAAATTGTAATTTAAAGAAGAAAAAAATATTATTATATATATAAATTAAGGACACAATGGGAATAAAATATTTATATTTATACTTATACTAAAAAATATACACGTATATTATACACAAAAAAGAAGTACCAATTATAGCTTATCAATATTACTAAAACAAAAAAAAAGGAATTTTATATCAGTGTTTTAAATTTTTGTTTAACAAAATCCTAGTTTTACATTTTTCACTTTCAAATTCCATTCACCATTTTGAAAACACACACAATTGGTACATGAAATGTTTTTGTGTAAAGTACACGACACTCCTGATATTTCGCCTTTTTCTCAATCTCTCTTAGAAACAAAAGAAAAGAAATTAGATATTTTTACATGGAAATTTTTTAAAATGAAAAGAGTGCTGTTTAGAATACGCAGCAAGAGGAGAACCTATGAAAGGAAGTAAAAATGTTTACAAAGTATATATTTTCGTTTATTTACAAAACGAAAATTCAATGATTAGAAATTTTGTTAAAAAAAAAAACCCACAGATCATACACTCTGCCATAAGAAAACAAATTATGCATTTTTTTTTTATTAATTTGTTGAAATATAAGTTAGTTAATTTTACTCAAAAAATGATTGTTATTAAAAAAATACATCCAATGAAAAAACTACGAGAGATGCAAGAAAAATGAATAAAGAATAAAAAACGTTATATACATATTATTATAAACACACATATTATATTTAATCATACAGAAAACAGAAAAAATGCAGATCCTTAATAAATTATTAAATTAATTTATAAACAGAAGAAAATAAAACAAAACAAAAATATCCGCGAATAGCTACGTGCTTATTTATATCATTTTTATCAATTTTAACAAATTATAACGCTTTTATAAGAAAAAAATTAATTAAATCTATGTATGTAATATTAAATAAAATAAAAAAAATATAAAACAAGAAAAAAATACAGAAAAATGTAAAGGGAAAAACAATTTATCATAATATAATAAAAAAAATCTAATTATATATTTTTAAAACATATATATTTGTAAGAAATAATTAAAAGAAACAAAAAAATCTATATAAAATGAAATACTTAAATAAATTATTTTCTAAGGCATGAACCATTTGGAAAAAAATTGCGTTTTTGTTTCGTCTGCTGAGAAGGCACTATGTATCTTAAAAGGATACATTCAGCCTTATTATGAGTTTCGCCCGGAAAATATTTCACCCGAAAAATTTTTGTTCCCCCGGAATTTTTAAAGCTATTATGAGTTTCGCCTGAACTTCTCTTGGCTTAAAATAAACAAAAAACTTGCGCAAAGCACACCAGTACCACCTGTTTATCTTTTGTTCACCTCCAAAAGATAAGTGATAATTTAAAATCTTAATTACGCTACACTTTGCGCGAAAAAAGTACTCACAAAAAAGGGGAATTTTTATTTTTCGGGTGAAACTCACAATAGGCGAAAAGTGAAATGTCAATTTTTCCGGGTGGAATGTTGTTCACGTGAAACTCATAATAACCCTGATTGTATCTTAAAAGGATACATTGAATTGAAGATGAAGAAAAGTACCACGACGTAAGTTTGAATATAGAATTACATATATAAGTATTCATTCATAAAGAGTATTTGGAAAAAGCATTTATTTAGCCGCTAAATAATATTTAATTAATCGACATATTGTAATTAAGAGTATTACGAATTTTTCCTTCAGCATTATCATAAAAAAACCAAAGGTTAGCGATAAAGGAGAATGAGCGAATTGACCCAACAAACACAATTGTGTCATATATTTTTGAAAAGAAGTGTTTGGTTTTGCTTTTGTTTCATAATATAGCCGATAAGCTCTAAATCATACATAAGGTTCGCGAGATATTTGGCTTCAAACCACCGAACAAAATAATAATACAACTCTGCATTCGGACATTGTCTTCGTATTCAACATAAACGTGTCGTATATCTTTGCAAAGGTTATAACATGTACTAATTTTTATTTTCATTTTATTAACCCTTAAACTGGTGAGCAAAGGGTTCGAAAGATATTTGGCAAAAACGCATTGTAGAACAATTATTGCAATTCTGAATTGGGAGCTGGTCTGTTTAAAAGATTTTTGTGAGAAATGTACCAGCTCCCATACATTTTTGCTCATTCTCCTTTCAAAGAAGTCATTCAATCCTCACGGGCGTCAACGAATCAATTATCGTTACATTGCGATTACATTTTACGAATATCGTTTTTTAAAACAATACTCGTTTTATTTTGCGACTGCTTCTGGCGGTCGTTTTTTATAGTTTTACCACATGACTTTATGTAGCTGTCGAACATTTATTATGTTTGTTGTTTGGGTTGAATTTTTTTCATTTTATAGTTTTTTTCCTTCGGTTTCGTAATTGGTAATACGGGCCCAGAATTTAATCCATATTCAAGGTGTGCAAATAAAATGACCAACAATCAACTCTATATACTATACATACATAATCAAAGACGAATACTTGAATTGCAAAACTAATTGTTTCAATCTCATCAGTAAAATTCGAAAGGAACCTGGAACACTACATGCTGGCTCCATAGGGCATGAGTAAAGCTGGGACTATGAACATAAACCAATGGAGACACAAAAATCCATGTCTGAGCGGTGAAATATCCATACAAATTGTTCTGCTGATTGTATTGTGGATTGGATGTTGGGCATCGTTAATGTCAAGTGGAGCCAGCATGTTAGTAGAACCCGCCAAACTATATTTAATGCTCTCAGAATGTTGGCTATCTAAAATTGCCAACAACGAGTTTTGCTGCTTTATTGAGGCTATGATACATACCTACATCAAGAAATTTTATTTCCAAAAAAGGGTGAAATGTAACAAATTCACACGGGTTCTTTAATCGGTCTGACAGGCCGTAGTATACACTAAAAACATTTCGGATCTGATTTGTGATCAGAGGAGCTTTAGGCGCCAATTATAGCTTTCATTGAAACTCATTATTGAAAACTTTAATGATTGATTTTGAGACGTTAAGAAAGAAAAATAACTTATTATTTTGATGGACGATTAAAGCTCAACACTTATTTAATATTTCTAGTCAAAAAAAAGTTCAAACGGGCCCAACTTTCCACAAAAATTGACTTTTAAATTTTCAATGATCATTGGTAAGTTAGTTCAATCATTGAAATAAGAAAAGTCTTTTTATGTCGAAAGTTGGGCATATTTGAAATATTTTTTTGGCTAGAAATATTAAATAAGTCTTAATATTTATTTGTTCATCAAAATAATAAATGAGTTTACTTCCTAAACGTCTCAAAATCAATAATTAAAATTTTCAATGATGTGTTTCAATCATAGCTATAACTGGCACCTTACCTACCTAGCAAGCGGTAAAAACCAATTTTGGTTGTTCTCGAAAATGCATTCATATTTTGTTTTCGATGCACTGTTAAATCACTAAAACCGGTTATGGACACTCAAAATATGCCGTGGGCTCTTAATCAATGTGTATTTATTTACCCTACGAAAAGAATGTATGACCTTTGGAATTGCGTCTTTCCATTTCGGGAAATCGTTAGTTACACTTCTATTGGCCTTCATAATATTTTAAAAATTTTAAATGGATTTTGAAGGAGGGATGTCGTACATTCTGTAACTGCTCCTTTTGGGAAGGGCACTGATTCGCTATGTATTTTATCCTAAAATATAGTGAAGAAAAAGTTTTGTTTCAGTTTGATAGCGGTATCACCAAATAGACACTTATGAAAAAATAAGTGTAGTTTTCGTATTCAGCGATTCAAACAGTTTAGTTAGTTTTTTATGGGAACTAAAAAAAATTGTTAACTACTGTTATCGTTCTTAAAAAACCTACACACTATCAATTATTTTACTACCGTCATAAGGAAAAAGGTTGTATCTCCATTGAAGTAGTTTTGAGATAAAAGCATTTTAATCATTTTTTTTAGAAAATTTTTAAGAACGATTTTTTATTTAAAAAAAATGATGTTATTTTACTACGCGCATAAGTTGTAGTTATTTAGGTGATGTACATGCTTCAAACCTGCAATGAAATTTGCGTTCGTGATTTAAGCCATTTGGATTTGGAAATAAGTTTAAGCTTCATCATCATCATCGTGTCCTGTAACCCCGGCTGGGGCATAGGGCGTCAACAAAACGTCTCCATCCTTCACGGTCTGCTGCAAGGTACTTTAGCTGTGGCCACGTCTTTCTCTGGGATTCTGCTTCCGCTAAGACAGTTGATTTCCATGTTGTTCTTGGTCTTCCAACCCGCCGTGCACCCTGAGGATTCCATTCAAAGGACTGCTTTGCAATTTCATCGTTTGGTTTCCTCAGTGTGTGACCAATCCAACGCCATTTACGCTTTCTTATGTCGACGTCCAGCCGCTCTTGACTTGTCCTGCGCCACAATTCCTCATTTGATATTATTTGTGGCCATCGAATCTTTAGGATGTGGCGAAGACAGCGATTCACAAAAGCCTGCAATTTCTTCGAAATGATAGACGTGACTTTCCAGGTTTCACAAGCATATAACAGCACGGATTTGACATTGGATTCGAAGAATCTCAACTTAGTGCGTAAGGAGATTTGACTTGATTTCCAGATTGGGGACAGAGTACCGAAGGCAGCACGAGCTTTATTTATTCTACTTTTAACGTCCAGATCCGTACCACCGTTTGCAGAGACAATACTGCCAAGGTAGTTGAACTGTTCGACTACTTCAACTGGCGTCTCCTGTAGAATAATACGCTGCTGTGTGGAGCGGCCTGTGAGCATTATTTTTGTCTTTTTGCTGTTTATTCTTAGACCACTCGACTCTCCCTTCACTTGCAGTGTTTGGCACATCCCGTTCAGCCCACTGATGTTATTTGCCAGTAGACATATGTCATCGGCATAGTCTAAATGACTGAGCCTTTCGAACGGTCTCCATTGAATGCCCTGTCGCTCAGCTGTACCTACACTGGCCGTCAATACGTCGTCCATCGCCAGCAGGAAGAGAATTGGCGATAGAACATCCCCTTGTCTCACACCCTGTTGCACTACGAAGGAGTCGGATAGCTGCCCATTGTGCAAAACAAAACACCTCGCGTTGTTGTAGGACTCTTTAATAATGGCAACAATTTTTGGTGGAATTCCTCTACCAAGCAACGATCTCCATATACATTCTCGGTTAACTCGATCAAAGGCCTTTTCAAAATCCACGAACATGAGGTAAAGCGGTGATTGATATTCCATCGACTGCTCGAGGACGATACGCAGGGTGTTGATATGGTCGACACACGATCGACCACTGCGGAAGCCAGCTTGATGCCTCTTGAGTGTAGACTCGATTCTATCCTTTATTCGCTCGAGTATGATTGTTGCCATTAGTTTTGGGAAAACGGACAAAACGGTGATACCACGCCAATTGTTGCAATTCTTTAAGTCACCTTTCTTTGGCAACTTAACAATCACACCATCCTTCCAGTCCCTGGGATAGCTTTCGTTTTCCCAAATGTTTTGTATCAGCGGATGTAAAATACTAGCCGCTGCTACGGGATCGGCTTTCAGGAATTCAGCTGGTATTCCGTCCAGTCCAGCTGCCTTGTTGTTTTTGAGGAGATTTATTGATGTACGAATTTCCGATTCTGACGGGGGTTCGATGTCAATACCCCTATAGGACCTGCGCATCTCGTTTAGTTGGGGCACTTCAGCACTCTGCTCAACTGAATCCTCATTTAGCAGGGCACAAAAATGGTCCTTCCATCTACGAAGCTGATCCTCAATTGATACCAAAAGTGTGCCATCCACATCCATTACAGGATGATTGGTGTTGCTTTTTTTCCCGATAACATCTTTGGCTATTTGGTACAATTCCCGGATATCTCCTCTTCTGGCAGCGCTTTCCGCATTATCTGCGAGTCCATCCAACTTCACCCTCTTGTCACGTCTCACACAGCGGTAGACCATCTTATGTGCAATGCGGTACTCTCTTCGCAAGTCAGCCTTTCGTTGAACATCAGCTTCGGCATTTATTTGGATTTTCAACGATTTGCGAAGTTCGATCTTATCCCAGGTGTCTTGGGATATCCAAGAGTCTCTTCGTCTCGTTCGCTTGGGTACAGTTTCGGATCCAGCCTCCATAAAAACACTTTTAATTTCACCCCACATCTCATCAATTGTTGAATTCTGGATTCCATTTAATGACGAGGCTCTGTCGTTAAGGGTGGTGACATAGTTTCGACATATGTTGGGGTCATTTAAAGCATTAGTAATGAATTTTGTGCTCCTTGCTGCATCCTGCGCTGGTTTTTGTACGGCAGCGGTTCGTAGTTTGAGACTCATCAGAACCAAATGGTGGTCGCTTCCCACATCGGCATTTCTTATACTCCGGACATCACACATAGACTTCCTCCATCGCTGCTGAATCATGATATGATCAATTTGGTTTTCGGTTTGACCATCCGGATGCACCCAGGTAATTTTGTTGCACGTCTTATGCTTAAATACAGTCCCACCTATCACAAGACGATTCGCGTTACAAAAGTCGACAAGCAAGTCACCATTTTCATTCCGTGACCCCACGCCATTTCTTCCCATCACGCGTTCCAGTCCGTAATTGTCTGAACCGACTTGGGCATTAAGGTCTCCCATAACGACTATGATGTCGGCTCTCGGAACACTACTGTAAACCGAGTTCAGATGAGTGTAGAACGCGGTTTTGTCTTCCTCGGTCGCTTCATTTGTGGGGGCGTAGCACTGAATAATTGTGACGTTACGAATTTTTGAACGAAACCTTGCTGTCATTAATCTCGCAGAAATGGGCGCCCATGAGATCAAACTACGCCTCGCTTCTTCGTTCAACATAATTCCGACACCATGCAATCTTTGGCCACCCTCTCTTTCATCTTCCCCGGAATACAGCATTCTCGTCTGTCCAGTGTCTGATCTGTATTCAGCTCTTCCTCTCCACTTAGTTTCGCTTATGCCCAGGATACTGATCTTTAGGCGAAGCATTTCACGCTCAACCTGCTCGTATCTACCATCGCTGTACAAGGATCGAACGTTCCATGCTCCGATTTTCGTACGTATGCGGTAGCCAAAAGTAACATTTGCGCTTCTTGAAAGACTTCTTCTATTTGTCAACGATTCATTTATTATTATGGCGTCTTGATTGACGCTCGTACATGAAGGATGCCGCACCCCCAAATCCGATGTGCGGTTTACTGCAACCGAAGCTACAGAAGGATTTTCTATAAAAAGATTACCTCTTGGGGACTCAATTCCATTTGTTGTCATAATTCATGTATTTGCATATATCCTTCCACCATGGTGTTTTCCGAGATATGATTAATAACATACATAAGCTCAGATTTGACAGGCACACCCGCCTTTTGTATGGTCAAACACATAGCTGCTCGAGGCCGCCCACTATGGGAAAACAGACGCCTTTTGTAGCCGCCCAATATGGGTTACAGACGCTACCTGCTGCTGCCGTTGGCCTTTTACCAAAAAAAAGCTCCTCCGCCACCAGACTATCATGCCGTTGACCGCCACCTGCAGTTCATCCGCCTTAAGGGGGCTTTTAACCATCCCGAGGACAAGTTTGTGCCCTGACCAGCATAGCTGGGTTGTCTGCTTATCCCGGCATCCATTCGGTCCCCCTGCACGTTAGCGTTACCCGCCCTCTACCACGCGGAGGTGTGCATAGGGATTTTCCTATCATTGAGCCTAGGGCCATATGGCGTCCTAGCACTCTCAAGTACTTTAGAGGGCTAAGTTTAAGCTTACACAAAAATAATAAACGGATGTAACTGTTCCAAGTATGGTACCTTTCCAATTTTTGAATTTAGGCGTTTCTGCTATTTTCTTTAGGACGGTAGTATATGTCTTCGCACGAGTACGATAACTTTGGCGCCATAAATTGATAACGGTTTTTATTTAGAGGGGTTAAAAACAAGCCCTTTTTACTATGGAAGGAGTCTTTGAATGAACAGTTTCTTTTGCATTTAAAGAATCTGGATTTAAAGAAACTGAATTTATCCTATATCGTCGATTCAAAGGTAAAACTCACTAACTAACATATTACACTTTTGAAGGAAATTTAATTGAAACTTACTTGATTTGAGTGAGTTTTACCTTTGAACCGACGATATATCCAATGGCAACAGCTGTTTTCCAAATATACATATACGCGTGGCCCAAAAGTACACAAAAAATCTGGTTTTGAAACGTAGTAGTTTTAGTTATTTTCAATTTTCTCAAAAACTAGAAGACATAAAATCATCTACATAGTTTTTGAATCAGAATTAATTTGAGTAACGAATTTCAGAAAAAAAATAATAAGGGTATTCATACAACAGCGTACAGCCGTCGTTAACGTTGTAAAGTTTTAAAACTTCGTAATTCTTTCACAATTTGTATGGAAAATTTGACAAATTTACGAAATTTAAAACTTTACAATGTTTACGACAACTTCACGCTGTTGCATAAATACCCTTAATATATAATCTTAAATTTTTGAAAAATTACAATTTAAAGTTTAAAACCAGTTTTTTCAGAAACTATGCATAGATTTCACATGATTTCAAAACTAGCTAATAGAACATAGTATTGGCTTTAAGAAAAGGTATAAATAATACTTAATTGTAAGTATTATCATTAGTTTTAAGTATTTTGTTTACATTTTTGGCACTTTTTTTTATGAAATTGCACCTCCCGCACAAACTGGGGAAGTTAGATCCCCCTCTCATAGTAAAAAATCCTTGTATTACTACAAAAAACCGTTATCATTTCTTGGCGCCAAAGTTATCGTACTCTCCCGTCTTTTCCAATTATTGACCAAAACTGCCAATTGTTACTTTTTGTCAGTCTTCACAAAGTTGGGTAGTATTGGGCTTACGTTACGTTAATTAAGCTTTGGAAGAATTATTATTATTATTATTATATTTTATTAACTAGTAATTAAAATTACAAGGTAATATACATAAAAAAGGAGAGAGCCTAGCTGCGAAGACTATTGGCTCTGCTTGTTATTAAAAATTTTATACATTTAAGCTAAGGGTTGTAAGAAATTTATTTACATTTTCGATATTTGAGCTGGTGGGGTTTTTTAATACGTCATAGATCGATATATTTTTGAAGATTGATGAAAGAGCAGGTTTCGATGATTGACAGTTTTCGAGGAGGTGAGTTAAACTCATGGTCGTATTGCAGGTGGAGCATATCGGTGGATTGTTTTTGGTTAGAAGGTGTTTGTGAGTTGCTGAGGTGTGACCAAGTCTTAAGCGAATGTAGTTAGTGATTTTTTGTTTTGATACGTCTGTAGGATATTGAGGGTAGGATTTATGTTCGTTAACTTTTTTGTAATGGTGGTGGTAAAGGCTCCATTCGATTTCTTGTTTTCTTCTCAAGGTGTTCAGTATTTGCGTTTTCAGGTCTTTTTTGGTGTATATATTGAATTTATACACTGGTGATTTGTTGGTAGAGGTTGCTACTTTATCAGCTTCTTCGTTTCCACGTATATTAGAATGGCCTGGAGTCCACATCAGTTTTATTTTATTCGGCTTCATTATTATCTTGTTCCTTATCGCGGAAATAAGATCTAAATCGTTGTTTGGATTTTTAACTGCTTTCAGGACTGATATGCTATCAGAGCATATTACGAACTTGTCGTTGGAGTTCGTTATCGATTTGGTTGCTTGCAGAATAGCAAAAGCTTCTGCCGTGAAAATAGAAGCATATTCCGGGAGGATGCCAATATTGAGGATTTGGCCATCTTCAAATGTGACGGCAAACGATGTACTATCTTTTGATTTGGATCCATCAGTGAATATGAATTTCCAGCCTTTAGTTTTAAGTTCTGATGAGATACTTGAGAACAGTGATTGGTATACTGCATTGCTTGTATTTGTTTTACTGTAGTGAGCAAGGCTCAATTCAAATGAATCAGCATTTATATTCCATGGAGGATATGATAAAGTTGGTTTTTTTGGAGTTTTTGTTGGTATTTCCATTTCTCGAGCTTTGTCGAGGATTGTTTTTAGAGAAGATGGAATACGTTTCTTGCACTTAAGGTCCATGGCTTGATGAATGTCTTTATCGATAACTGAATTTCTGGAGAAGACCAATTTTACAACTAGGCTCGAGATGATTTGTTGGAAACGTTGCTCAACAGAGGGAAGACCTGCTTCCGCAAGAATATTTTTGAGTGGTGTTGTAGGAAAGGCGTTGATGTTCCTTCTAACTGCTTGGTGGTAGCTTGGTTGTATTATTCTTAGAGTTGTTTTTGGGGAACTGCCATAAATATAAATTCCGTAATCGATTTTACTTAGTATTAACATTTTGGTAATATATGAGACAGTGTTAATGTGTACATGGCTTTTCTTCATCATCGTGTCCTGTAACCCCGGCTGGGGCATAGGGCGGCAACAAAACGTCTCCATCCTTCACGGTCTGCTGCAAGGTACTTAAGCTGTGGCCACGTCTTTCTCTGGGATTCTGCTTCCGCTAAGACAGTTGATTTCCATGTTGTTCTTGGTCTTCCAACCCGCCGTGCACCCTGAGGATTCCATTCAAAGGACTGCTTTGCAATTTCATCGTTTGGTTTCCTCAGTGTGTGACCAATCCAACGCCATTTACGCTTTCTTATGTCGACGTCCAGCCGCTCTTGACTTGTCCTGCGCCACAATTCCTCATTTGATATTATTTGTGGCCAGCGAATCTTTAGGATGTGGCGAAGACAGCGATTCACAAAAGCCTGCAATTTCTTCGAAATGGTAGACGTGACTTTCCAGGTTTCACAAGCATATAACAGCACGGATTTGACATTGGATTCGAAGAATCTCAACTTAGTGCGTAAGGAGATTTGACTGGATTTCCAAATTGGGGACAGAGTACCGAAGGCAGCACGAGCTTTATTTATTCTACTTTTAACGTCCAGATCCGTACCACCGTTAGCAGAAACAATACTGCCAAGGTAGTTAAATTTTTCCACTACTTCAACTGGCGTCTCCTGTAAAATAATACGCTGCTGTGTGGAGCGGCCTGTGAGCATTATTTTTGTCTTTTTGCTGTTAATTCTTAGACCACTCGACTCTCCCTTCACTTGCAGTGTTTGGCACATCCCGTTCAGCCCACTGATGTTATTTGCCAGTAGACATATGTCATCGGCATAGTCTAAATGACTGAGCCTTTCGAACGGTCTCCACTGAATGCCCTGTCGCTCAGCTGTACCAACACTGGCCGTCAATACGTCGTCCATCGCCAGCAGGAAGAGAATTGGCGATAGAACATCCCCTTGTCTCACACCCTGTTGCACTACGAAGGAGTCGGATAGCTGCCCATTGTGCAAAACAAAACACCTCGCGTTGTTGTAGGACTCTTTAATAATGGCAACAATTTTTGGTGGAATTCCTCTACCAAGCAACGATCTCCATATACATTCTCGGTTAACTCGATCAAAGGCCTTTTCAAAATCCACGAACATGAGGTAAAGCGGTGATTGATATTCCATCGACTGCTCGAGGACGATACGCAGGGTGTTGATATGGTCGACACACGATCGACCACTGCGGAAGCCGGCTTGATGCCTCTTGAGTGTAGACTCGATTCTATCCTTTATTCGCTCGAGTATGATTGTTGCCATTAGTTTTGGGAAAACGGACAAAACGGTGATACCACGCCAGTTGTTGCAATTCTTTAAGTCACCTTTCTTTGGCAACTTAACAATCACACCATCCTTCCAGTCCCTGGGATAGCTTTCGTTTTCCCAAATGTTTTGTATCAGCGGATGTAAAATACTAGCCGCTGCTACGGGATCGGCTTTCAGGAATTCAGCTGGTATTCCGTCCAGTCCAGCTGCCTTGTTGTTTTTGAGGAGATTTATTGATGTACGAATTTCCGATTCTGACGGGGGTTCGATGTCAATACCCCTATAGGACCTGCGCATCTCGTTTAGTTGGGGCACTTCAGCACTCTGCTCAACTGAATCCTCATTTAGCAGGGCACAAAAATGGTCCTTCCATCTACGAAGCTGATCCTCAATTGATACCAAAAGTGTGCCATCCACATCCATTACAGGATGATTGGTGTTGCTTTTTTTCCCGATAACATCTTTGGCTATTTGGTACAATTCCCGGATATCTCCTCTTCTGGCAGCGCTTTCCGCATTATCTGCGAGTCCATCCAACTTCACCCTCTTGTCACGTCTAACACAGCGGTAGACCATCTTATGTGCAATGCGGTACTCTCTTCGCAAGTCAGCCTTTCGTTGAACATCAGCTTCGGCATTTATTTGGATTTTCAACGATTTGCGAAGTTCGATCTTATCCCAGGTGTCTTGGGATATCCAAGAGTCTCTACGTCTCGTTCGCTTGGGTACAGTTTCGGATCCAGCCTCCATAAAAACACTTTTAATTTCACCCCACATCTCATCAATTGTTGAATTCTGGATTCCATTTAATGACGAGGCTCTGTCGTTAAGGGTGGTGACATAGTTTCGACATATGTTGGGGTCATTTAAAGCATTAGTAATGAATTTTGTGCTCCTTGCTGCATCCTGCGCTGGTTTTTGTACGGCAGCGGTTCGTAGTTTGAGACTCATCAGAACCAAATGGTGGTCGCTTCCCACATCGGCATTTCTTAAACTCCGGACATCACACATAGACTTCCTCCATCGCTGCTGAATCATGATATGATCAATTTGGTTTTCGGTTTGACCATCCGGATGCACCCAGGTAATTTTGTTGCACGTCTTATGCTTAAATACAGTCCCACCTATGACAAGACGATTCGCGTTACAAAAGTCGACAAGCAAGTCACCATTTTCATTCCGTGACCCCACGTCATTTCTTCCCATCACGCGTTCCAGTCCGTAATTGTCTGAACCGACTTGGGCATTAAAGTCTCCCATAACGACTATGATGTCGGCTCTCGGAACACTACTGTAAACCGAGTTAAGATGAGTGTAGAACGCGGTTTTGTCTTCCTCGGTCGCTTCATTTGTGGGG
Organism: Dasysyrphus tricinctus; assembly: GCA_963921185.1. Lineage (NCBI taxonomy): Eukaryota > Metazoa > Arthropoda > Insecta > Diptera > Syrphidae > Dasysyrphus > Dasysyrphus tricinctus. Next base: position 130,854,006 of record OY992533.1, read on the forward strand.
GCGTAGCACTGAATAATTGTGACGTTACGAATTTTTGAACGAAACCTTGTTGTCATTAATCTCGCAGAAATGGGCGCCCATGAGATCAAACAACGCCTCGCTTCTTCGTTCAACATAATTCCGACACCATGCAGTCTTTGGCCACCCTCTCTTTCATCTTCGCCGGAATACAGCATTCTCGTCTGTCCAGTGTCTGATCTGTATTCAGCTCTTAATCTCCACTTAGTTTCGCTTATGCCCAGGATACTGATCTTTAGGCGAAGCATTTCACGCTCAACCTGCTCGTATCTACCATCGCTGTACAAGGATCGAACGTTCCATGCTCCGATTTTCGTACGTATGCGGTAGCCAAAAGTAACATTTGCGCTTCTTGAAAGACTTCTTCTATTTGTCAACGATTCATTTATTATTATGGCGTCTTGATTGACGCTCGTACATGAAGGATGCCGCACCCCCAAATCCGATGTGCGGTTTACTGCAGCCGAAGCTACAGAAGGATTTTCTATAAAAAGATTACCTCTTGGGGACTCATTTCCATTTGTTGTCATAATTCATGTATTTGCATATATCCTTCCACCATGATGTTTTCCGAGATATGATTAATAACATACATAAGCTCAGATTTGACAGGCACACCCGCCTTTTGTATGGTCAAACACATAACTGCTCGAGGCCGCCCACTATGGGAAAACAGACGCCTTTTGTAGCCGCCCAATATGGGTTACAGACGCTACCTGCTGCTGCCGTTGGCCTTTTACCAAAAAAAAAGCTCCTCCGCCACCAGACTATCATGCCGTTGACCGCCACCTGCAGTTCATCCGCCTTAAGGGGGCTTTTAACCATCCCGAGGACAAGTTTGTGCCCTGACCAGCATAGCTGGGTTGTCTGCTTATCCCGGCATCCATTCGGTCCCCCTGCACGTTAGCGTTACCCGCCCTCTACCACGCGGAGGTGTGCATAGGGATTTTCCTATCATTGAGCCTAGGGCCATATGGCGTCCTAGCACTCTCAAGTACTTTTAGAGAGCTTTTCTTACTAGACAAATAATTAATTATGTTGAGTCTCGCAACTAGGCTTTTTTTTAAATTTAAACAATGTTCTTTCCATCTATATTTACTATTAAATACTAATCCTAGGATATTAAGACTATTTACATTTTCAATTTGTACATTGTTTATACTTAAGACAAATTCAGGACAATGGATTTTTCTACAGATATGTAGCATTTTACATTTTTGTAATGAAAGTCTAGCTCCTGAAGCAAACGACCAATTAAGAATATCATTAACAACATTATCAAAAAGGTTCTTACATTTTTCTAAATCGTTACTTTTACTTAATATATAAATATCATCTGCATAAATACAACTATCTAAAAGCTTATAATTATTTATTATAGTCGAAATATCGTCGAAGGCGATAATAAATAGAACTACCGATAATGGGGATCCCTGAGGGATACCATTTTGCAAGGAGTGAGTAGATGAGTAAATATTATTAGCTCTGGTAAAGAATTTTCTATTAGTTAGAAAAGACTTCACGTAGCCAAACATCTTCTCGCCAACACCCCATATTTTTAATTTTTTTAGTACAACATGCAAACCGATTCTGTCGAAGGCTTTTTCGAAATCGAGCGAAAGCACGGAAACATGATTTTTTGCTGATAATGCTCTTGATATGTAGTAATCTAAGTGAAGATGTGCGTCGACACATCCCCGGTTAGTTTTAAAAGCAACTTGGTTGGTAGATAAAAGTTTTCTTGTTTCTGCGAACCACATTAGTCGTTTTGCTATGATTTTTTCCATAATTTTGGAAGAGCAAGAAATAAGGGATATGGGACGGTATCCATCAATTAATTTCCTATCTTTATTAGGTTTCGGTATGGGAAGAAGTGTTGCAGTTTTCCAAGTTTGGGGTATGACAGCGGTGTTAAGTATGTTATTGTATAGTTTAATAAGTCTCAATTTTACATCAAATGGTAAGTTTTTCAGCATTGGATAATTAATTTTATCTCTACCAGGAGTTTTACCTTTAGTTTTGTTTAAGGAAGCTTCAAACTCAATTAGTGATACAGGTTCTTCAATGCGTTGTGCAAAAATATTTTCGGTTGTTACATAAGGGGAAGGGTTGAGAAATTCATCTTTTTTTGTTTTAAAAGTAGTATGAAAATTGTTGTCATTTGAATAATTGGACCAGGTTTGTGAAAAGAGATCAGATATTTGTTTCGAATCTGTGATAAGTGAATCCGTTGATTGGATACATGGTATCGTTAAGGGGTTGGGGTTACCGGTAAGACAGCGGATGTTTTGCCAAAGTTTGGTAATGGATGATCTGGGATTTATGCTAGCTGTGAAGCTTGCAAAACTTTTTGTTTTGCTCGCTTTAAGTTCCCGTCTAAATTTAGCATTTGCTTTTTTATATGAAATAAGGTTTGCTTGAGATGGGGATTTTTGAAATTCCTTCAGTGTTTTCATTTTTTCTTTACGCAGTAAAGTAAGATTAGGGTTCCACCATGGAACATTCGGTTTTGAGGAGGTGTTGTTTGATGAAGTTGTTTGAGGTATTGAGGCGTTAGCGGCAGTTCTGATTGCCTTTTGAATTAAGGCAGCTTCTTTATTGGTGTTCGATGTTGAGGGATTGTCTGATAAATATTCATCGATAATTTTTCTAAATGATTCCCAATTTGCAGAGTCTGTTTTGAATTTGGGGATTTGTGGGGGGTTTGTTGATATAATGCCTAGGTTTGTGGATGAGAGGATAGGGAGGTGGTCACTATTGTGAAGATCTGTTAAGGTTTTCCAGGAGGTTTTAGGAAACAGTTGAGGTGAACAACAAGTTATGTCAACATGTGTTAATGTGTTGTGTGTAGATAGATGTGTTGGGGAACCGTCGTTGAGAAGAGTGAGATTTTCATTAAGTAAAAAATCTTCGAAAGTTTGTCCTCTATTGTTTGTTTGAGGTGATCCCCAAAGCGTATTCCACGCATTTATATCTCCTCCAAGGATAACGAGAGAATTGGTTTGGTTAATTATACTGTCAAGGTCGTTTTTAGTGAAAGCTTGGTGAGGGTGGATATATAACCCGATGTATGTTATTTTGGTTTGAAGCTCAATATCTACAGCAATAGTTAGTATATCAGAGTTTATCGGTCGGAATGTGTGTGCAATGTTTTTTTTTATCAAAAGACCTATGCCTTGTTTGCATGTCGTATTATTTGGCAGGTTCTTGAAATAGCCAACATAGTTCTTAGGAATAATGGGATTAAAGTTAAATGGGCAGTGCGTTTCTTGTAACGATATTATATCCGGTCTATGGTCCTTTATTAAAATACTTAGTTCATCTAAGTTATTCAAAAGACCTTTTATATTCCATTGCAGAATATTTAAGACCTTGTAATTTTGGTTAACTTGAATACACGAACTTTTTCTTCTTGTAGAAGAAAGAGTGTGATTGGTTGTTGTTGAATTATGATTTTTGTTCCATTGAATAGTTTTTGTTAGATTTTTATTTGTAACAGTGTTGTCGACTGTTGAGGTAGGTTGTGTCAAAATTGTGGTTGGCGGTTGTATGGTGATGTTGACATTATGACCCCGCTGTCCGCTTGTCGAGGTGTTCGGACCATTACTTTGGTCCGACCATCTCGAAAAACGATCAGCGGGGTTTATAATTTCGGGTGGTTGTTTATTACTTGGGTTCATGTTCATGATTATTGTTATTAGAAGTGTGTGGCAAAAAATATGTGTTTTGTTCTAAAAGAGTTTGGGTAAGGGCTGTAATGGGTGAATGGATAGTAACGTCATCTGTTTCAGAATCAGAGACGTTCATTTTTTCGGGTTTGTTTAAAGGTTTTGGTGGATTTTTTATTGAATTTGGGGTTATGTTTGCTTCGTTATGTTTATCTTGGGTAGCAGGTTCTGTGGTTAAGGTTTGTTTTAGGTTATGAGAAATTTGTTTGCTAGCAGGGAGTTTAGTTTGAATATTTGTTGGTATAGCTTTTGGATGGGAATCCAATATTTTAGAGAGGGAAGGAGAGGATGTAATGGTATTAGAAGCAGTGGAGGTTTGTGGGATAGAGAGAGAACTTTCAGCGGTTGTATGTTTTGGTTTTTCATATGAGATGGCATTATCTTTAGAAGTATTATTACCAGTTATTGCTTTTTCGTTGTAGGGGGTTTTATTCAGGTTTGTTTCAGTTGGATTATTGTGGTAGTATAGGCGTCTCGCTTCAGCCATGCTACACTTTTTTCTCGTTTTAATTGTTAGAATGTCTTTGTTTTTAATATATTTAGGGCATTTAATAGAGGAGGATGGATGTGGTTCTGCATTTGGGGGACAGTTTGCACACATAACACGTGTGCAGCTGACAGGTGCATTTTCGTGAACTTGAAGATTGCAAGTAGCACACATTTCTTCTTTGGTACACCTTTTGATGGTGTGTCCAAGAATTTGGCATTTGCGACACCGCATTGGATTAGGGATATATTCCTTCACCTTTTCTTTGTAAAATCCAATTTCGACCGAGGTCGGAGCTTGATATAAATCGAAAGTAAAAAGCATGAGGCCCGTTGGGCGTTGCTTTCCTTCAATATTTTTCGTAAACTTGAAGACCTCAATTACACCTTGCGTGGACATTTCAGAAACGATTTCACTTTCCGGAACGTTAATAAGGAAAGGCGCAAATACGATTCCTTTACTTGAGTTCAGGCGGTCGTGATATTTCACGGAGATTGGGCATTGATTAGCTAAGTTAGTGAGCACTAGGAATTTTTCTGCAACTTTTTTGTTTTTTGCAAGGATAAGTATATTCCCATCGCGAAGCTGGGTGATACTTTCATATTCCTTACTAATAGCATCTATGGCTTTCTTCAAAAAGAAAACACTAACATTTGATAGGGGTTTGTTTTCATCACTTGAAGAGATGACAATGAATTTGGGGTTTTTGAAATTGGTGGGGGCAGGGAGTTCGGGAAATTGTTCGAAATTGGTAAAATGTTTTGTTCGTTTGGTTGGCGGGGATTTGAGGGGCGGTGAATGAAGGGGTGTATCCGGGGATAACCCCTTAAATCGGTTCCCTATCATATTAGCCCGTCGGGATGGGCTTTGTGGGAAAAAAGCGAGCACTATTCACAAGGATAGAAACACTAGGGATGGGGTAAGAAATTGAGGAGAAAATAAGAAAAAGAATAAAAAAAAAATAAGTTGAAAAAAGCAAATTAACCGGTTTAAGAGAGGGAGATAAAGCACTAGAAAATGAAAAGCCGCAGACTAGAGGAACGATGTTATCGCAACGAATGCTAGACGGAGACTGTGTGGAAGAATTTGCTGAGAATTTTCTAATATCCTTTATTCGGGATTCAAAAAAATTATTACAATAGGTCCTGCTTTTTAGTTTTTTACTCAAGGTGTCTAAGCTCAGGATCTTCTGAAGTACCTTGCGTTTATAACTCCATAGAAGACAAAAAACAATAACTACGTTTTATTTTGATTTTTTTTTCTACGCTATACCGTAAATATTTTAATATACAATTTGTATTATTGCCACTAAACTCTATGCGTTTTTTTGTTGCGCAAAGAGTTAAAAAAAAATAAAATAAAATTTGAAAATAATATTAATAACATATTTTTCACTTATCAAGAATACCAACAATAATTATTTTATATACATATAAATCTTTCTGTTTTTTTCAAAATATATTAATATATAGATTTCTCTCTTTCTTAGAAAATAAGCAACAGGAATGTTGAAGATCTTTTTAATATAAATTTATGCAAAGCATTCATTTGGTTAAGCATGCTTTCAATTGATACTATGACTTTGACAAGAGGTTCGATGTGATGTGTTCATATGCTGCCTAAAAAAATTAAATAGATTAGGAATCTTCTATAGTTTTGAAAGGAAAAGAGTAAAAATATAATGCGTAGGTACCTTTATTGTTGTGTAGCAATAGCCTGCAAGGCCAGACATCTCTGATTGAAAATTTGAACCTCCAGTAAGGTCGTCTAATAGCGCCAATTCTGCCCCTAAATGAGGCACTCCCGCTCGAAGAACCAAAAACAATGCCAATGGCATCATGCTATCTGCTGCTAGTATCACAGAATTTTCCATCGCCGCGAATTTGTGAGCTTCTGTTATAAGTTCAACGGCTCGTTCTATAACATTTAACATGGCTTTGGGACTGTACTTTTCCTGTACCTGTTTGAGCATAGCTATAGCATCGTGGAAGTATGCGTTCGAAACTACAAACAGATGGGACCTAAAGGGAATACAAAAAATTAGAGTAACAACTGACTTCATATATTTTACTTACTCATCTAACGACAAAATCTTCGCAAGTTCCTTATCAGACAGCTTATCAACATATATCAAGTTCTGCCGATATTGTTCGTCCTTGCGACTATATTTATTTGCATAGAGGACAAATAAAGTCGAGTAGATTCCTTCGGATAAAACAATTGGATAGAGCAGGGTTATGTGAGAAATAACTTCTCTAGATCCATCTGTGGAACAAAAATCCTCCGGCAGAGCTGGAAACAGCCTCCTAACGAGGCAATACACCCTCTTCGAAATGGATTCCCATTCCTGCATCGCTTGCTTGGCTAGAATCGGCGTAGGCTTAACTTTCCAGCAGCCATATGAAGTGTAAAAACAATTAGCAATCTTCTGATTCAACAAATGCAGTGGATGATGTGGATCTTTGAATGCTTGTCCTAAGTATTCCTTCATCGCAGCAACGTCATCATCTGTCAGTGAATTCACACCAAAACTTGGAACAAATTCCAATCCATTTGATAAACTCGACCCAGAATTGATAGTGCTATCGATCGAACTACGCGTACTTGTCGAATTGAGGGAATCAGTTGCCCAGCACTCAAGTTGTGCATTCAACAAACTGCTACTCAGGATATTTTCCTCATTGAATGATATCTCACACTGATGACCATCCCAGCTTTCGTTCAGAGTCTCCTGGCTATAGGACTTTTTTGGTTGTGCTTCGTCTGTTAGATCAAGATAACTAGCTTTGGCAGACGGCACCAGCAGACTGTTCATGGACTTGAGACTTATTTTATCTAGACTTGAAGAATAACCCATTGATATGTTTTTTGCAAAATAATGCGTGGATGAGTGGATATTTTCCAGATCTTTGCTTTTCTCCCGATTTTTTTCATTTGTCATGAAAACTGCTATACGATTCCAAAGATATTTTGGAGAGGCTGAAAGATCACTTGGACCAAAGACATGCTCCTCGAAATTATCAAAAAGACTACGCCATTTTCGGGAATTATCCACTACAAGCTCACCTATTGATCTGATTTTTTTTACAACAAAAAATAAAATAAGAAAATTATCACAAAAAGGTGAATTCACAAAATGGATATTTACTTGGGAAATTTGGGAAACTTTCGGTTAATTGCCACCGATCCAGTTATAACACGAACATCATTCCAAGTACCACTTAAATGACCGCTTATTACATTTCCAACCATGTTGCACTTGGTGGCTTCTTCCTCTTCCTTAAAAGAAAAAAAAATACGTTACTAGGCCCAAGTAATAACATGGATAAAAAATCGAATTCGAGATTTTGATCAAACGTGATTATTGCGATGATAGAACGAAAGAGAGGTAAGCGATTCCATCTGTTCTGCGTTAATCAAAGTTTAACAAAAAAAAAAAACAATTTTGTGTTTGAAATTTAAATGTTTGTCAAAAAAGAGTAAACATAACTCAATGTATTATTACATTATTAACGGATTGGATGCCCCTGACATATCAGTGGAAAAACGCCTCTGAAGCAAAAATGATCATGTACATATAACATCTACAGATCGAACATTCGCTAATGGTTCACAAAAAATGTTAGCCATTGGCCAATGTACAAAAAGTAAAAGTAAATTATTTCTAAAGGTTTTCAGACCGCATAAATTGAGTTTTTTAACAGTCTAGGCCAAATAAAGAGTCCAATCATAGATGGGTACTTTTGGCTTAATTTGAGACAGTTGCTGAAACTGTGTTATAATTAAAAAGAAAGAAAGACAAAATTCATATCTTTGACAACTATGTTTAAAAAAACTTACTCCATCAATAGTGCCATTCGGCATATAGTACGTCCCCTTCCCTGCTGGACCACGCATTGTAAGATCACCTTCGAAGTAATAGTCATTTTCAAAGACTGCAATTCCCTGTCCCGTCAGCTCGTCATTCACAAATATTCCTTCAAAGTAATCGCCATTCATCGTAATGCAGGTCCCTGCTCCCACTCGTTTATTATCGACAAACATTCCCATATACTTGTCTCCGCTGACCATGTCATCTAGGATACCGTATCCGCATTTGACATTAAACTGATAATCTCCCACATACGTATACGTATTCGTTCGCAGCAAACCGTGTCCATGGAATAGTCCATCACGGAAATTGCCATCATACACTTCGTTATTATTCATTTCGAAACAACCATAGCCATGGAATTTGCCAGCTTTGAAGTTTCCCTCGTATACCCCAACCGATGGGATGGCCATTTTACCATGACCTGAAAGATACATTTTAAATGAAATTCACTTATGTTTTACAAACATTTCACATGACTTACCCTCAATTTCGCCATTGCGAACATCGCCAAAGTAGAATTTTCCATCGGGGTACTCCAGATAACACTTGCCATGCATTATTCCATTCTTCCATCGGCCGTATGCCTGCACCTTGGCATACTTCGGATGCTTGCTACTGAAGACGTACGCAGTTGTTCTTACATTCGATAATTTGCCACCGGGACGTCCCAAAGCATTCATGATACTTGACTCTAGCTGATCATACCATAGGACTTTATCCTCGTGGCTTTTTGCTTCCAAACTGAATGTCTTTTCAGGCGTGATGATCTTCAACCTAGACTCAGTCTCCTTTTTAACCCAAACAGCAACCAGTGGATATGTATGTAGGCTTGTTCCTCCATATTGACAGAGACAATCCGAGAAGAGAATAAAGCAATTCGTCCCAAATGTAGTCACTCCGCTATACCATTTCAATGGAACAGTGGTGGGGGCAAGGATTACTCGTCGATGCTTCTTCATAAATGGGCGAATTTTTAAGTTTTTTTCATTGCGCAGCCAAAAGTCATAAGTGTGTTCAGCGAGTTCGATGTCGATTCGACTTTTCCGGGCAAACTCCTGCCATAAGAGCAGCTTCTCATTCAACTCATTCGAAGCCGGTTCTTCGGATTGATTCTGAGCCAAAGTTTCGAGGAGTTTGACGAAATTTGATATCTGACCGAAGGGATGTGTGAATAACTGCTCTAACATCTCCTTAGGTGCAGTTTCGGAACAAAGCGAAGCGTGGCTGGACTGTCCAAAACCATTCACTGACTTCAGGTCACAGAAAGCTTTTGTGTAGTCCTCGAAAATTTTTATAACCTCCTTGGTATTTCGAAACCAAAGAATCTCCTTGAATGAAGGACTATCGCCACGATAAAAACTTTCTAGAGACTTACAGCATGCAAAAAGTGTGTAGAGAAGTTGCAAGTAATTATGGCAAATCTGCAAAAACTGGGATTGTCCGCGTTGGATAAACTGCAACGAACGAATCACTGTCCTGCCGCGCTGACAGATATGCAGACATTGCTGGAGGGATAGAAGGAATGGATAGTAGGCCTGTTGGAATGTGAAATCGTTGTAGAGCGTAAACTCTCTGGCTGTGAGGATCAATGGAATGTTCTGAGGCACGTTGGAAACGTGCATTGCTAGCAGCTGACGCTTCATGATATCCCCGTTGTCCTTATCCCATCGCTCACCGTTCAATTTCAGCAAGACGGTTCGGTAATCTCCACAACATGCTTCCAGGACGCGGGATTCCATAGAATCAACAGAAACAGTGTCTAGGCACAGTTCTGCTGGAGAGCTTAGTTCTGTTTTGCCATTTTGAAGCTGTTGGTGGGAGTTCAATCCCCAATGAAACAGGCGTCCATCGATCGTCCGAGCAATCGAGTGCTCCCTGCCAGCGGAGATTGCACAGACTCCGATTTCACAGAGATTCAGGACATGACTGACTCCAGGACGCTTGATGTGATCACCCGTCCCGAGGACCCCGTTGTTAGTGGCCCCAAACGAACATACTGTCGTGTGAAGCAGGGCATATCCACAGCGAAGGATGTCCTGGATGTTGTCTTCAAGGCACATGGCAGCGTCACTCTCCCGACTACTGAGCGAGTTCTCGGAGCAACGTTCCATACGGGAAGAGTTTCCGGGACGATTGGAGGCGGCTCTCTGCGCGTTCCGACCAAAGTGTTCACCCTCCTTGTCACTGTACTCATTTTCCACAATAACTATGAAGAAATCATCTCCAGAGCTCACATCCAAGACCGGTTGGTTTTCGAAGGATTTAAGGCGAATCGGCAGCTGGCAGTTGAAGAGCTCACCACAAGCACCCATTGCATAGACTTCGCGTTTGTCAGTGATAAAAACGGCTCCCAATGAGTTACACTTCACACGAGAGATTCTAATGCGTTCCTCAGCGATTTCAAGAGGGTCGAAAGAGATTTCTGTCCAGCTACAATCAAAGTTTCTCGACCGTACCATTCCGGAAGTGTCGACAATGTAGAACTGTTGCTCCCACATGTCCATGTCGACTATATTCCGAAACATCACATCAAGATAAAGTTCATCATAATCGGCTGCAGTAGGAATAGGTCCATGGAATATGACTCCACGACTGAGAAGATAGATTTCGTCTTCGGTCGCACAGATACGACTCGCAGCACTTAATTCCTGATCGGCGGTGCTACTTACACTCAATTTTCTGCCATTATGGCAGATAATAAATGGATGCATCTTTCAACCTTGAAATTCTTTTGTTTTTAGTTTTGGTTTTATTTCTTATGCAAGGTTTGTTTTTTAGTTCGAGTTCCAAGTTCTTTTGTTTTCATTTTTGTTGTCCATTTTATTGCGTAGGTGGAATGGAGAAACTAATGTATGGTTTTTTTGCTTTTGATTGGCGAAAGCCGCTAGGAACACATAATTTGAGGATTTTAAAATACTTATTTGTTTATTTTTTTCTAATCTCACACAAAAATTACAAAGAAAGTTTCACGAAAATCAATTTTTTCTAATTACGGATACGAAATTACGAAGGAAGAAAAAAATCTTGTCTGTATTATGACAGGGGCTGTGACACATATGTCAAATATCTCAGAGATGCCATGTTCATTTTTATGGTTGTGATTGTGAGTTGAAAATGACAAATTCACAATGGTGTTTTCACAGTGGGGTACATGCTTTAAAGGCTCTCCCAAACCAACGCGAAACATTTGCCAACGACGCGAAATCATTCACAATAATACTAAATATGAAAGATACACAATGCTACACAATAACAAAAAATTGTCTTTGCGAATGATTCGCTACGAATTCGCGTTGGTTTGGGGCCTTAAGGCTCTCCCAAACCAACGCGAAATCACAGCGAATCATTGTGAATGATTTCGCGTCGTCGGCGAATGTTTCGCGTTGGTTTGGGAGAGCCTTAAGCATCTCCCAAACCAACGCGAAACATTCGTCGACGACGCGAAATCATTCACAATAACACAAAATTTGAAAGATACACAATGCTAAACAACAACAAAAAAACGCCTTTGCGAAAGATTCGCTACGAATTCGCGTTGGTTTGGGAGAGCCTTAAAGGCTCGAAAGCGAATCATTCGCAAAGGCGATTTTTTGTTTTTGTTTAGCATTGTGTATCTTTCAAATTTTGTGTTATTGTGAATGATTTCGCGTCGTCTGCGAATGTTTCGCGTTGGTTTGGGGGAGCCTTTAAAGGCTCCCAATGCACAATGCTAAACAACAACAAAAAAACGCCTTTGCGAATGATTCGCTATGATTTCGCGTTGGTTTGGGAGAGCCTTTAAGGCACAATAAAGGTTCTCCCAAACCAACGCGAAACATTCGTCGACGACGCGAAATCATTCACAATAACACAAAATCTGAAAGGCAAACAATGCTAAACAACAACAAAAAACCGCCTTTGCGAATGATTCGCTATGATTTCGCATTGGTTTGGGAGAGCCTTAAAGGCTCCCCCAAACCAACGCGAAACATTCGCCGACGACGCGAAATCATTCACAATAATACAAAATATGGAAGATACACAATGCTTAACAACAACAAAAATTGTCCTTGCGAATGATTCGCTATGAATTCGCATTGGTTTGGGAGAGCCTTAAGGCTGAAATCAGCTGTTTTTTTACAAGGGTTTACAACAACACAAACAAATCCGGATCGCTTAACATACGCAGCCGAACGCGCCCATAGACATGCCAAAAATTAACCACCGACTAAAATTTTAACGAGCTCCTGAGCAGGTTAAATTTTGAAGTCTATATTCACCTCAGTAATGTCAAAATTTAGCCATGGGATCAAATTTAACCAGGATTTTAACGCAATTGGCACACGGCCTTAGGTGTAAATTCATGACTTAATGGGTGGCTTAGGCCAATGCAAACGTTTTTCGCCTTGAATATTATTCAATTTGGTGCACAGAATAGGTGGAAAATCGTTTTGAAAGTTTTGATTTTTTTTCGCATTGTAACTGTAAACTTGCCTAAAATAAGAAAATATTATATGCTACTGTTTTTTAGAACAATGTTTCCCTGTTTTGTTAATTATTTTTCCATTTTCTTGATTAATAACTCGATTAATATTATCGTTCCTATTTAGGTACACCATGTTTATAAATGTGAACAATATTTCGGCATCTCTGTAGGTATGTGTGCAGCTTTACTTGCCTGCACACATTTCATTAATGGGTCTAACAATTTATGTTGAACGAAGAAGCGAGGAGTAGTTTGATCTCCTGGGCGCCCATTTCTGCGAGATTAATGACAGTAAGGTTTCGTTAAAAAATTCGTAACGTCACAATTATTCAGTGCTACGCCCCCACAAATGAAGCGACCGAGGAAGACAAAACCGCGTTCTACACTCATCTTAACTCGGTTTACAGGAGTGTTCCGAGAGCCGACATCATAGTCGTTATGGGAGACCTTAATGCCCAAGTCGGTTCAGAAAATAACGAGCTGGAACGCGTGATGGGAAGAAATGGCTTGGGGTCACGGAATGAAAACGGTGACTTGCTTGTCGACTTTTGTAACGCGAATCGTCTTGTGATAGGTGGGACTGTATTTAAGCATAAGACGTGCAACAAAAATACCTGGGTGCATCCGGATGGTCAAACCGAAAACCAAATTGATCATATCATGATTCAGCAGCGATGGAGGAAGTCAATGTGTGATATCGAGTATAAGAAATGCCGATGTGGGAAGCGACCACCATTTGGTTCTGATGAGTCTCAAACTACGAACCGCTGCCGTACAAAAACCATTGCAGGATGCAGCAAGGAGCTCAAAATTCATTACGAATGCCTTAAATAACCCCAACACTATGTCGAAACTATCTCACCATCCTTAACGACAGAGCATCGTCATTAAACGGAATCCAACATTCAACAATTGATCAGTGAAATAAAAAGAGTTTTTATGGAGACTGGATCCGAAACTGTACCAAAGCGAACGAGATGTAGAGGCTCTTGGATATCCCAAGACACCTGGGATAAGATCGAACTTCGCAAATCGTTGAAAATTCAAATAAATGCCGAAGCAGATGTTCAACGAAAGGCTGAATTGCGAAGCGAGTACCGCATTGCACATAAGATGGTTTATCGCTGTGTGAGACGTGACAAAACCCCCGTCAGAATCGGAAATCCATACATCAATAAATCCCCTCAAAAACAACAAGGCAGCTGGACTGGACGGAATACCAGCTGAATTCCTGAAAGCCGATCCCAATAACAGCGGCTAGTATTTTACCCGGAGGCCACACGAGCGAGTACTCGCTAGCGAGTTGGGTGCATACATTAATTGTCAAATCACTCGCCGCTCTACTCGCTTCTCAACTGGCTTTGAAAAAGGCAAGCCAGTTGACTAGCGAGTAGGAAAAGTTTCGATGTATTAGTAACTGGCTAGCGATTACTCGCTCGTGTGGCTTCAAGGCTCTCCCAAACCAAAGCGAAATTATAGCGAATCATTCGCAAAGTCAGTTTTTTGTTGTTGTTTTGCATTGTGTGTCTTTCATATTTTGTATTATTGTGAATGATTTCGCGTCGTCGGCGAATGTTTCGCGTTGGTTTGGGAGAGCCTTCAGGGTTACATCCGTTGATACAAAGCATTTGGGAAAACGCAAGCTATCCCAAGGACTGGAAGGATGGTGTGATTGTTAAGCTGCCAAAGAAAGGTGACCTTAAGAATTGCAACAATTGGCGTGGTATCTAAAACTAATGGCAACCATCATTCTCGAGCGAATAAAGGATAAAATCGAGTCTACACTCAAGAGGCTTCAGGCTGGCTTCCGCAGTGGTGGACAGTGTTGCCAGAAAATATTTTCTGAAATCGGGAGATTGCCACATTAAAAATCGGTGTGAATCGGGGAAACAGCTTTAACCCTAAAAGTCATGCTAGGTGTCAAAAGCACCTCAGTTTTTTATAAAAAAAAGTTTTTGCTTATTTTCTTCCGAATATGTTTTTCAGATTGTATATTTTTTTTTCATTCTAAAAGTAAATAAAATCAGATTTCATTTGAAACAAATTTTTTGAAGGTAAACAGTACCTGCGTTAGACTTCAAAATCAAAAATAAATATTTCCTTTAGGTATTTAATAGTCTTGTATGGTTCAGCACCATTAGTGCTATGTTTAAAAACTTACAGCCTTATTCATTAGATTTCTTGGAGGATTGTTGTTGATAGACAGTTTCTTAAAAGTTTTCAGTAGTTGGAAATATGATTTATTTGATTAAATAAAATGTCAAGTTAGTCAAATCTGAGGCAACCAACTCCGTTGTCCAGGTTAGACAACTTTAGGACAACAGTCAAGAAAGCTTACATCTTTTTTGAGTTGGACGGATGTCTAGAGTTAGAAAAAGTTTATAAATTCGAGTGTTTGTGCTTATAGCACCTAACCCAGCTAGCTTAGAAAGGAAAACGTAGGACATAAGAGAAAAAATTTATTATTATTATTTTAAATGTATTTATTTTGATTAAATTAAATAAAGTGCTAATTTGATTTATTTTGAATATACATATTCATTCAGATACTTTTAAAGTCAAACAATTGCATTCCTTGAACTTCAACTATTCTAGAAAGTAATATTCTCTATGAAGTGACAGCATCGATTCATTATTAAAACGAATTTTCTGACGCATGCACGCAGCCATTTTCCAAAACCCAAAATAAAGCAAATATGTAGAAAACTAAGAACAAGCTTTTGATTAACACATACGTGACGAGCTTGGTCGCTTTCAGCATATGAGCAAACAGGAAATATAAATTGCAATGGGTAGATCTTCAATTCGGCTTAAGAAATATTGAAAATCGGGGAAAAGTGTCATATTTCGATCAAAAATCGGTGTATCGGAAACAGGTATGAAAATCGGGAGAATTACGATAAATCGGTGTTTCTGGCAACACTGGTGGTGGATCGTGTGTCGACCATATCAACACCCTGCGTATTGTCCTCGAGCAGTCGATGGAATTTCAATCACCGCTTTACCTCATGTTCGTGGATTTTGAGATGGCCTTCGATCGAGTTTACCGATCGCTGCTTGGTAGAGGAATTCCGCCAAAAATTGTTGCCATTATTAAAGAAATCCTACAACAACGCAAGGTGTTTGTTTTACACAATGGGCAGTTATCCGACTCCCTCGTAGTGCAACAGGGTGTGAGACAAGGGATTTTTCTACCGCCAATTCTCTTCCTGCTGGTGATGGACGACGTATTGACGGCCAGTGTTGGTACAGCTGAGCGACAGGCCTTCAATGGAGACCGTTCGAAAGGCTCAGTCATTTAGACTATGCCGATGACATATGTTTACTGGCAAATAACATCAGTGGGCTGAACGGGCTGTGCCAAACACTGCAAGTGAAGGAAGACTCGAGTGGTATAAGAATAAGTAGCAAAAAGACAAAAATAATGCTCACAGGCCGCTCCATTATTTTACAGGAGACGCCAGTTGAAGAAGTTGAGCAGTTCAACTACCTTGGCAGTATTGTTTCTGCAAACGGTGCAGTGGTACGGATCTGGACGTTAAAAGTAGAATAAATAAAGCTCGTGCTGCCTTCCGTACTGTGTCCCCAATTTGGAAATTCAGTCAAATCTCCTTACGCACTAAGTTGAGATTCTTCAAATCCAATGTCAAATCCGTGCTGTTATATGCATGTGAAACCTGGAATAAGTCACGTCTACCCTTTCGAAAAAATTGCAGGATTTTGTGAATAGATTCGCTAGCCACAAATTATATCAAATGAGGAATTGTGGCGCAGGACAAGTCAAGAGCGGCTGGACGTCGACGCAAGAAAGCGTAAATGGCGTTGGATTGATCATACACTGAGGAAACCAAACGATGAAATTGCAAAGCAAAGCAGTCCTTTGAATGGAATCCTTAGGGTGCACGGCGGGTTGGTAGACCAAGAACAACATGGAAATCAACTGTCTTAGCGGAAGCAGAATCCCAGAGGAAGACGTGGCCACGATTAAATTACCTTGCAGCAGACCGAGAAGGATGGAGACGTTTTGTTGACGCCCTATGCCCAGCCGTGGTTATAGGACACGATGATAATGCTGACGATGAACAATTATTTCACGGATATTTTCTATTTTTCTGCTGGAGCTTGGTTAAAATGCTAAGCTAAATTTTGGAGAGAATTTGGTATGGCAGCTAAATTTAAGCTCGATCTGCTTACTAGGCTTTAAAAAGAAATTGAGCAAAATCTTATATTTGTAAAACTTTAATTTCGTTTATAAAAAAAATTAATAACACAATTCGTAAAATTTATTCAATTCAATTATTCTCTATCATGATCTCTAAGCGCGAATAGAGTAAACGAGAGTTCCATCTTGCAAAAGAATTGGTTGTGCTATTAAATTCTGCCTTTGAAGTCTAGCTGATGGCTGCCTCAATTTAGATGACTTTCCAAATGCTGCTGTTGCTGGTTGTCTCAGTTGTGACCTAGTCCTTTGAACTTTTCGTGATACCAAACGAGATGATTGACCTGAATTTCGTGAAACAAAAATGAGTCTCTCAGCCTCGGGTTCATCAGTTGGCTGTTCATCGTAATCTGATTCTGGAAGGGCTTCATTGGTCTGTGGGGGACCATATGTTTGATCAGGTGGTCCATAAGTCTGATCGGGAGGTCCGTATGTTTGGTCGGGGAATGGAGCTGCCTCTTGATTGGGAAGATCAAATGGAATATCGGGTTTTTCACCAGCCGGAGGATATGGTGTAGCTGCTGGAGCGGCATTAGGTGCCGCTTCCTGACGGGCGAAAAAACGATTGCGATTTTGAAAGCGTTCATTAAACCAACGAGGTGGCTCAGCTGCTACTGCAGCAATAAGACCAACAACCAAAACGATTTTAAAGAATTCTGCCATTTCAATAAATTACCTACTGATTAAGTTATGTCAGACAACTGATGTCTTTAGCTCAGTGTCAGAGGCTTTTATACCTTCCAACTAACTAACTGCAACCTTCCAGAGCATATTTTTAATTTAATAAATAAAATGAGTAATTAAAATTTGGCCCACCAAAGTTAACTTGTCCAAGTTTACGTGGAAAATCCAATATACCTTTAACCTCAACCCCATCCGAAATCACATTCATTAAGTGTCTGTTGTTCGAATACATTTAAATTACCTATAACCATTAACTGCTATCAATTAATTACTAAACGAATGGCAAAGAAAGCCTTCACACACCCAGCACCGCAACATAAGCACGTCCAACTTCACATATGGGATCTTCTGACTGTTTTTGGAATGCGTCAAAGACAAGACAATTCATATAAAATGTGTTGTCCAACAAGTTGTCATTATCAGTTGATTAACATCAGCCCTCAGCAACAAATAGCTTCTTTCGAAATGGCAAGTCTTTTCCAAATTGTATTGGTGGCTCTAGCTGTCACATCTTCTATGGCTGAACCAGTGAGGTTTAGACAAAATTTAGGCGGCAGTCGATTCTTTGCTCGTCAAGAAGTGGCGCCTAGTTTTTCTCCAGCTCCTCCTCTGGCGGATGCACCATACCCAGCAGCTGGAGTAACACCTTCAGTTCCATTCGAACTTCCAAATGAGCAAACAACTGTGCAACCTGATAACACTTATCTTCCACCGGCACCAGAACCAACACCTGACAACACCTATGGCCCACCACAGGATACTTATGGACCCCCTGCACCACCACAACCAGACAATCAATATGGACCACCAGAGGCACCATCACAGCCAGATAACCAATATGGACCACCAGCTGCCGAAGAACAAACTTTGGACGTAGATCCCCGGAGTCAGAGAGTCATTGTCCGCCAACGAAACCAAAAGACATCACCAGCAAAGCTTATAAGGCTGCGATCGCAACCATTGAGAATAGCCAGAATTCAATTAGAACCTTTAGAGATTATCCGGTCCCGACCAGTCATTCATTACTCTGTGCAATATAAGAGTTTTTAGAAATTGACTATAAGTGTTCCAGTGACCATCTAATTTGTTTTTAATTTTGTACTGTTGTTTGAGAAATTATAGAAATACCTACAATAAATTTGTAGACTTATAAAAAAAAAAGATTTATTTTATTGAATTATTGTTTGCGATTAAAGCGATATTTTGATAGCTCTGGGTCCTCTAGTGCAAGTTAATTATGCAGAATGAAATAAGGCTCCAAAATTATTATAAGGCTCTTATTACCTGGGCCATAATTTCACGGATCCACATCAAAACTGTGAAACGAACTGTCCTAGGTGAAGGTGAAACTAGTTTGACTCAGGATACAAGCCTGATTCAAGCCTGATTCACAATGCGACGAGGAAACGAGACGTGAGCGTGACGAGATCCCGTCGTTGCTGTGAAACGAATTTCAAACAATGAAAGTATATGAGGATATACACAATGAAGCGTTTCTCGTCGTCGCGTCACGCCAAGAATTCAAAAAATTGAAAAAAGATGGTACGAGACAACGATTTTCTTTTTTGACAAGTTATTTACATAATGGAAGTATTTTTTCAAAGAAAAAATACGATAACTTGAAATTCAAAGATAAAGTTATTCATAATCTGTCGTGCTTAAAGCTTTTTTGGATAATTTTTATTATTTTTTATTTGTAAGAAAACAGTTCTCGTTGTAAAAAACCTCGCCGCATTGTGAATTAGGAAAATATTTTATAACTAGACAAAGATGACAGCGAATCACGTCGCGCTCTCGTCTCGTTTTCCCGTCGCATTTTGAATCAGGCTACACTCGTTTGGTCTAAGAAAAACCGATTTGGCTTGAAATATTGAATAATCTAATCCGGCAAAACTAGTTTATTTCAAACTTGTTTAACCTACGAACAATTAGTTTAACCGAATGCTAGTTAATTAAATAAGTCAGACTAGTTTTGCCTAGGATAAACTAGTTCGGCTGGTAACAAAGATTTATAGTATTTATAGTACTATACAGTACATACATATATTTTTAGTCAAACTTAAGGCCTTCTTTTAAATTAAAGATAGACAAAAAAGTAAGGGTAAGATAAGATAAGGTAAGATAACCATATCATGGTACCTGGAGGACATACACGGTGATTTTCATTAGATAAAACCAAATTTCTATTTCTCTTCGGAGTTTTCAGTGAAAGTGGAAAAATATTATAAAAACAACGGATATTCAATACTATTTACCACTTAAATACTACTTCATTTTCTTTTCAATTATTTTCTTAAAAATATGTAATAAAAAAAAAAATCAATGAGGGTAAATTTGGGCAATATGACCCCAGAGGCTGTTATGTACATGAATAGTCCTTAAAAATAAAAAGAAATAGTAATTTTTTGAATTTGAAAATTATTTGTTTACAATAAATCTTTATTTTAAAAGCATATTAGAAAAAGGATTTCTGACTTTAAAATAGAAATAGACATTAGACATCCCCTGCCATACGTCTGAATAGCCTATACAATTTGTTTTTTTTTTAAGTGTTATAACCAGGGAAAGGATTTTGTTGACCTAATAAATTTAAAAAAGGCAAAATTAAATCATGAAAAAGACAAAAAAAGGCATTTATTAAATAAAGGGAATATTAACATTCAATTAACGTTCAATTATAGTAGTATTAAACACGAACAGCTTTTTAAAGTTCTCAGGTGACAGCTTCTACGATTGTTTCTTAAAAAACGCCTTGAAGGAGCTAAAGAGCCTCTTCAACGTTTTCGGGAAGTTTCGAATTGACGTCGCTATTCATTACAGGATTTTTTCGCACAACAGTCTTTAGTGCCGTATTTGCATTTAAAACAGTAGTGAACTTCTTCGAAGCTTCGTTTGCAATCGGCCTTTCACTTTAACCAAATCTTCTTTGTGATTCTTTAAATTGAGAATCTTGTCCAAGTGATATTCTTTGATGAAAATAATAGTTTTGCTCCAGTGCTTTTTGGCAAAAATTATCACTCTGGAAAATTTTAATGAATTTTTTATTTTGTTTGTAAGTCACTGATATCTGACCTTCGTCAACGGCATTTGACAATTCTAAAAATTTCTGCCCAAGGAAATTTCTTGGACAGAATGCAAGAGGAAATATTTTACTCACTGGTGATCACTCTCTTCTTGCCAAAACAATCCAATTTTAGAAGTGTGGAATAGAAAATGGACTAAAATTGGTGACAAATAGTAACATTGACCTTTTTTTGTTAATCTTTGGAACGAAACAATAATGTTAGATAATAAAAATAGTACGTAGGTAAACAGATACTTAAAACACCTTTTTTATTTTTATATTTTAGTCTTAAAAAACAATTAACTTAAAAAAAAAAAAGCAATAACGGGTAAAAAAGCCAAAAAAGACAAAATAAAATAAATATTTTTGGAACCAGGAGGATGTGAAAAGTATTTTTATAAAGTCGATACTTTCATACGATAACGCACAAATAAAGGCAAAGTAAGCATTATTCTGGCTTATAACAATCTCCCTTAACCCATAATTAGTAACTTAAAATGAGACGATGGTGGTGAAATGAAAATCTGAAAAAATAGAGAAATTGTTTTTCAATGCTTTGAATCAAATCCAAGCTCCTACCCACAAAATTTCTGGAATACAAAAAATCATAATAAAAAAGAAAGAAAAACCCAAGTTCTGCTATTCCTTCTCAAAAATATGTACCACATTTCAATAAAGGATCCCCCAAACCAACGCGAAACATTCGCCGACGACGCGAAATCATTCACAATAATACAAAATATGAAAGATACAGAATGCAAAACAACAACAAAAAACTGACTTTGCGAATGATTCGCTATGATTTCGCGTTGGTTTGGGAGAGCCTTAATAGTTTCAAATTTTCGCGAATTTTGTATTTTCAGAAACTTCTTATTTTTTAAGGAGTCAGAGTCCCAAAAGCATTAAAACTAGCAAAGAAAATCCCTTGCTAAAAATTTAAGAGTTTCTGGAAATTTTAACGTCATTTGAACCAATTTCCCTCGAAATTAACATATTTTAAGTTTTCAAAACTTACAAAATTATTTTTCTCCTTTATTTTACACCCAGGATTTTGATTTGTTGTGAAAATTCCTCTAAACAACCAAATTCCGGCTTTGGACCTTTGGCACCTCATATGAGTGAAATTTGATAAAAAAATGTCATCTAATTGGTCAGAAAAGCTCAAGTGGTCCCAGAAATTGGTCAGCAATAGATAGCTTGTAATAAAGGCTTAAAATTTCTCTAGGTCACGCATGATTTTTGGCACCTCATTTATGGGACATTTGCAAAAAATGTATACCATCCGAAAGATTTCTAGATCTTGATTAAAGGTCAACTATTTTCAGTAATTGGTAAGCCATAGATTTTTTTCTATTAGTTAGTGTTAGTGCGTAGGACTGTCATGCCGAAGGTGTGGGTTCGATTCCCAGCCGTGCCACCTAAAAACAGAAATGTTTTATTCGAGGTACTGCCTCTTGCGAGGAACTGACAAATCCTCCAAGAGTATACTTGTCATGAAAAAGTGCTTCTCATTTAGCCGTTCGGACTCGGCAAAAAACTGTAGGTCCCCTCCATTCCTGCCAAAAAACACGCACACAGGAATGGTTGTGAGTTGTAAGTCACTAGGCCCTGGTTCTTCATGAGCTGTTGCGCCACCCAATTTATTTATTATTTATTTAAGCCATAGATTTTTTTTCTATGAATTGTTGAAGTTCGTTTCAAAGTCACAAAAAAAACTTTTGGCACCTCATTTGGGTCATTTAAAAAAAAGTATGCAATTGGAAAGGCTTCTTCACGGTTGTATAAGGTCAGCTATTTTCGTTAATTGGTCAGCCATAGATTTTTTTTAATGAATATTTAATGAATGTAAAAAAAATTCAAGGTCAAAACGATTTTTTGCACCTCATTTTAGGGAAATTTGCAAAAAATGTGTACACCATCTGAAAGATCTCTAGATCTATATATAAGGTCAACGAGTTTCAGTAATTGGTCAGCTCTATAGATTCTTTTATACGATTTTCATGAACGATTCGTGACCTTGAATAAAAAAAACTTTAAAAAATCGTAAAAATGAATCTATAGCTGACCAATTACTGAAACTAGCTGACCTTTTACAAAGGTCTTAGGTCCTTTCAGGTGGTATTAAATTTTTGTAAATTTCCCATAAATGAGGTGCCAAAAATCACGCGTGACCTTAAACAATAACTTAAAAATTCATTAAAAAAAAACTATGTCTGACCAATTACTAAAACTAGCTGACCTTTTATGTAAATAGTTCTCAGGGCCTTTCTGATGGTATTAAATTTTTGCAAATTTCCCATAAATGAGGTGCCAAAAATCGCTACGATCTTGAAATTTTTGTTTAAATTCATTAAATATTTATTAAAAAAAACCTATGACTGACCAATTACTGATAATAGCTGACCTTTCATAATCCTGAAGAGCCCTTTCAAATTGCATACTTTTTTTTAAATGACCCAAATGAGGTCATAGAAAAAAATCTATGGCTGACCAATTACTGAAAACACTTGACCTTTTATCACGATCTAGAAATCTATCGGATGGTATACATTTTTGGCAAATTTCCCTTTAATGAGGTGCCAAAGGTCCAGAGCCTAAATTGAATTCATATATGAAATAAACACTTTATACTCTCCATACAGTGGTCGTTTGTTCTTATCTAAATTAAACAATTATTAAACAACTTGTAATAAATAAAACAACAAAAATTCAACAGTTATCGTCTACCAATTTTAATTTTTCATTAGACTGACTTTTTTAATTTTTCATTTTCATCACAGTCAGTGTTTTCAGGCAAACACAGAATACACAATTCGTCCATCGGCCAGAAGAATTGGCTGAGCAAGAAGCTGTGGTTGTTGGAATTGAAGTGGCTGCACTGTTTGCAGTGGTTGAACTAAGGCTGCAGATTTCAATGCTTCTGCTTGCTTCGCTGAGTCCGATTTTGCCCTTCGTCCTTGCTGAACTAATCTACTATTGCCTCTCAAAGCTGTCAAACGGGCGGGAACAGGGTCTAGGCCAATATTCTCCTGAGTTTGAACTGATTCCGATTGGAAATCATCAGGTAAGCCTTCAACTTCGCTGTCATCAAAAGACGGATCAAATTCAACATCTGGTCTATCACCTGCTGCCGGGTATGGTGTCTGAGATGGAAAATTCTCAGCAATTTCTTGTCTTGCCAAAAATCTGCTTCTATTCCTTAAAAAACGACCTGACCCTGGAACATTTGCTGAATTGATAACAACACAACAAACAAGCAATACCGCAATTCTAAGGAACTTCGAGATCATATTATTGAATTAAGAGTAAAAATATTAAAAAAAATTCCTTGATGTGCGTTTGGTGAAAACACGAATGTTGGACAACTGATAGCAATTTCAACAACACCCGAGGTATATAAATGATTTGTTTGGGTATTTGGTAACAAATTTGTGAACACGCACTCAGGAAGGTAACGTAAGCCATGTAAGGAGGATATAAATACAACATGTTTACACTGCTGTACGTGACCTGTACATTCAGTGATTTAATTATGAATGACAATATTTTCAGCTCTGTCTTGATAGAATTTTCAAGTACTTTGTATGCAGAAGAATAACCATTATTACTTTTAGGTTAAGCACTTTGTTAGTTGTGTTTTCAAGGCAAATTGTCTAGTCTGAGAGTGCATTACAAACAAAAATCAAAACTCTGAAGGACTTTTAAACGAAAACTTAAAGTTTTTCCCAATGGGTTGAAACTTGAAAGATGTTGATGTTTATTTAATTAAATTTTCCAATAACTGCAGAACATTCTTGATACAATGCGCATAAGAAAGTAATTGATAAATTTGTTCATTAACTTGCAAATTGTTTGTTAATAAATATAAGTTGAGCCCAGCAAAATATTATATAATAGTATTTATAAATATAAAAATAAATATAAATATAAATATAAATATAATTATAAATATAAATGTAAATATAAATATAAATATAAATATAAATATAAATATAAATATAAATATAAATATAAATATAAATATAAATATAAATATAAATATAAATATAAATATAAATATAAATATAAATATAAATATAAATATAAATATAAATATAAATATAAATATAAATATAAATATAAATATAAATATAAATATAAATATAAATATAAATATAAATATAAATATAAATATAAATATAAATATAAATATAAATATAAATATAAATATAAATATAAATATAAATATAAATATAAATATAAATATAAATATAAATATAAATATAAATATAAATATAAATATAAATATAAATATAAATATAAATATAAATATAAATATAAATATAAATATAAATATAAATATAAATATAAATATAAATATAAATATAAATATAAATATAAATATAAATATAAATATAAATATAAATATAAATATAAATATAAATATAAATATAAATATAAATATAAATATAAATATAAATATAAATATAAATATAAATATAAATATAAATATAAATATAAATATAAATATAAATATAAATATAAATATAAATATAAATATAAATATAAATATAAATATAAATATAAATATAAATATAAATATAAATATAAATATAAATATAAATATAAATATAAATATAAATATAAAAAAATATGATAAAAAGTGGGTTACAAGACTTTGCGCTCAAAGCCTCGAATATAAATTAAAACAAAATTGAAGTTTAGGTATTTAAGTTTAATGATAACTATTATCACAATTATCATAAAATACTTAAAGTATGGCTTTAAGTGAACTGATTGCGTAAACCCTTTATTGGTGGTGACAAGAAGATCGGGGGTGGTGAGAAGTGATGTGCGCATCACGGGTCGTCGCGCCGCACCGTGGGTCGTCACGCCACACCATGGGTCATTGAGTCGTGCCACCGTACCGCATCCCTCCCCTCCGCACCACGGTATATTTGATCAACAAGTTTTATGCAATCAATCGCCCTATTTTGGGCTTTATTTCCCATTTGATCATTTTAATTTTATATTTTGAGCATTGTTTCATTTTATAAAAGAAAGCGATTCAAGGTAATATAACCCAAAATTACATACAACTTTACAACAACAATTTTTTCGGTTTTTGGGCGTTATTTCCATATTGATTCAGGTGCTTTTTCCTTGGAAATTATTTCTTAACACCGAAATTACATGCAAGTAATGAATATTTTTTTTTGTACGATGCATAAGCATAAGGTACCTGCCTCTCAACAAGCATACTCATGATCCGAATCCCAGAAAATTCATCAAGTAAAATGTTTTTGTTTTATCATATAATTAAGGTTTACAATCAAGTTTCAGAAGAAAATGCTTGCTTGGACGAAAAAAATAGGAGAAACTGAGAAATGGAAATATTAAAATATAAAAGGTTGTTACTTATTTCTATTGTGAACATAAACAAAAAGTCAGAATCTTTTCATATAAGATCTAGAACTATTAAAATGAGGAAACATCTATTGGACATTACAAATAAAAATTAACTAGTAAAGCAAGCTTGAATTTGTGTGGCAAATTAAGTATACGCCATTGTGACCCTTAAAGACGAAGTGATCAAGGCGTTTATGTATATATGTTTGTGTATTAAGATGTACAAAATGCCTTCTAAGTTATCATGACATTAAGAGCATTTTATCTTCCTTAAGTTATTTTAGAACCCCTTCAAGACGTCTGCTTTATGTAAAATTACCAAAATCCACATCTAAAAAAATGTTGGTCCTCCACTGCCCGTATATAAAAAGCAAATTAAAGCTTTGACCTTTGGCGGTCTACAATCATGACTGTTTCATCATATGTAAAGTTTAAAGTCATCGGCAAAGAGTAATTAAAAAAATTTAATTATTTTTGCCTACAAAGTACGATTAATTTGAATAAGTACTGGCGTCACGTTCACTCAACTCGAATGTCATTCTAAACTTATGGATTGGATTGCCTTAAATTTGGACAGCAAATTTAAAGTGTCTCTGAATATTTTTTCTTGCTATAAAAACAATTGCCCAATCTTACATCGACATCAGTCAATTGAATTCAACGGTTTAATCACAATACAATGGCAGGATACATTAAAATTATTTTCGTAGCAGCGCTGATTTTAGCTTGTTCTGCTGAACCTCAACGATTAAGAAATTCAAGATTCAATAGATTCTCGGCCAGACAAGAGGAAGCTCCCAAAGAAGTCACTCCTCCTTCGAAGGCACCATATCCTGCAGCTGGTTTTAAACCAGACGTACCATTTGACTTGCCAACAGAAACAACAACAGCTTCAATTCCAATCGAAACGAGTACCGCTCAATTGGATAGCACTTACGGTCCACCAACAACATACGCACCAACAACCTATGAGCCACCCACAACTGAAATAGCTGACATTGTTACTGATGAAGTTCCTGTTGTAGTTCTAGAAGACGATGACGATGATACAGAATCAGTCATTTCAGTTGCCGTCTCTTACGATAATCCCGATGCTCCTGAGCAATCGCAACGACTCGTATTTGGACAAAGAATTCGACCATTGAACGATGCCAGAAAAGCACCACAAAAATTGCGAGCAGCTTTGGCGGAACCAATTTATTTCGAAGATGGGTCATTTGTTTATTCTGCACCTTTGTAGAATTTATTAATTTGATCAAAGTGATTACAACAAATTTTTAATAGTGTTTATTTGAGATAAAGTTAATTACTAAGTTATTATTTTGTTTAAAAAGTATATAAAATAAATAGTTTAAATGTTATTTGTGTTATTTAAATATGCTGAACTGGTTTTAAAGAAATGTGAGAAATCTCTTTGAATGTTCTATGCAGTGCTGCATGCAGCCACGCTTGTTTTAAATTTAATTCAGGACAGAAATTCAATTGTAATAGAAATTCACGGTACTAGACTCGAGATAGCTAAAAATTATTGCTAAAAAAATTAAGGGAGCATTTTCATGTTTGATGATAATCTTGAATGATGAATGAAATAAGTTCACATGAGTCTGCCTCTCTGTTGATATATTTATAACAGCTAAAACAATCCATTAAATCTCAGTAGTACTTATTTGAAATAAAAATGGTTACCTTGCTGAACTAATATACGAATATACCTGTTCTTATACATTTTAGGCAATTTAAAATTATTTATATTCACTTAATATAAATGTTTATTTGAAATCAGTAATTACCGTTTTATTCATTGACATAGAAAACATTTTCGTAAATCATATTGATCATTAAACTTTGATTCTGATAATAAAAAACTCATCAACATAAAAAATACAAACGAAAATAGGTATTTTAATTGTTTTATTTCATAATCAAATCATCAAATTAATAAATTCGGATGTTAATAATGTCAATTTTGCGCAGCTATCAAACCGAAGCATTTTTCGCACATGAGTTGTCAAAGTCAAGAAAATTTACTGGATAAAATCCAAACCAATTAAAATTTCCTTAAGACAAGTAATAAAATAACAAAAAACACTTATCATTTAGACATAATCAATATGAAATATCCACATGAGATTAAGGTAAGACCACACTCGATAAAACTGAATGGAATTAAATCCCAGCGTAAAGGTAGAACTATAATGGTCGGAAGGGCACTGAAGCTAATGTCAAAAACCAACAAAAAGTTGCTTTGCGTATCGTCAAATGGGGAACACACCCATACTGTATTTATCATCTATCTCTTTTTGGCATTCCTATGTCACCAAATGTTAGTTTTACTAAAGTGAAGTGCGGCTCGGAGGCACACCTCACTTTTGAAAGAAAAGTAAACGAAACTAAACGAAATGTTCTACTCCGCAATTATAGTCGTGTCATATGTTTGGCTCTGGACCTTTGGCACCTCATATGAGGGAAATTTGATAAAAAAGATGCCATCTAATTCATAGAAAAAAAATCTATGGCTGACCAATTGCTGAAAATAGTTGACCTTTTATCACGATCTTGAAATCTTTTGGATGGTATACAGTTTTGGCAAATTTCCCTTAAATGAGATGCACAAATTCGCACGTGACCTTGAGAAAGTTTAAGCCTTGATTACAAGTTATCTAGGGCTGACCAATTTCAGGGACCACTTGACCTTTTCTGACCAATTACTGACCAATTAGATGGCATCTTTTTTTATCAAATTTCCCTCATATGAGGTGCCAAAGGTCCAGAGCCCATATGTTTTCCTTGCTTGTTTTCTTCCGACCACTAAAGTGCCTCTCCAAGCATTATAGTTCTACCTTCTTTAGGCACAAGTTAAATGTCAAACAGTTTGTTCCCTATTACAAGATTGACCTTTGTCCTTGACTCTTTTCGAAATTTGAAGAGTGCGTAGGAGGAAAAGATCAGATTTCACCTTCACGCTCATTGAATGTCGAATAGAGTCAAGGTTGAACTATAATTCTCGGATTCTGAAGTATGTTCGGACGAAAACAAAGCGAATACACGGAAATCATTATAACGTGGTTATAATTCCTGAATGGAACGTTTCCTTAAGATTCGTTCAATCGATGTGTTCTTCTTTTGGCGATACAGAAAGTCTTTGTTTTTGTTTTTGACATTAGCTTCAGTGTCCCTTTGAAAATTATAGTTCTACTTTCAAGGTCAAAAAATTGTCTTTTCGTGCGATTAAAAAAGGGCGTTAAATGACATGCTTTTCCCATTTATATGCAATTCTGTGAAAAGCGGATTAACTTACCATAAAGCCGTGTTATGTTGCAATTGCGAGCCAATAGCCTTTTATTGCTCACGAGTCAGGAATGTGAAGGTATACGGTAATTTAGTGTTCGCAAACCGCGACTTTTTTCATATACCAATCTTAAAACTGGAATTGAAGCAAACAATTTTCCACGCCCGTCCGCGGGAGTCCAACCTGAGCCTGTAACTGATGGGCCTGGTAAGTACAAACATCACTGCATGTAGGACTGCACCTTGAAATATAAGGAACACGTTTTGTGTTATGTTTTTATAAATGTTATAAGATTTTTAAAGATCCAAGAAACTTGAGCTGTAAGCACAAGTTCGTGTGACCCAGTCATACATTTTATCAATTTAAGTCTAAATATTAAAAAAAAAAAAAACAATTCGAATTTGCATGTTTTATTTTACCATTTTTTTGCTTTCGGGTAATTTTTATTATTTATTTTTCCATACACTCGTATATTGTTTGTCGAGAGAAAAAGTTGACATATTTATTCCCAAAGAGTTTTGAAAATTCAAAGATCAAAAATATTCTCATGGTCATATCGGGTTATGACCCTTTTTTTAAAATATTGCATCGCATGGCGTTTTGAAAACAATGAAGAAAAAAAACTTAAAATCATTTGAAGAAAAAATCAAAGCTGCAAGTAAAAATAAGTAATTTTTAAAATCACTCTTCTTCACTCAACATCAATCTCAACAGTCCTATTCATAAAGTTTCCCTTGATGAAGAGTGCGCAAGTATTTTTTGAACTAAAAGCAAAAGCACTTAATCTCTCGCAAGATTAAAAACCTCTCGCATGAATTTAAAAATATATATTTTTTATATTTATTTGTAAAACACTGCTGCTGATCTTGTCGAACAGTTTCGAAGTGCGGATAAACACGGCATATTGTCACTCAGAAACGTTGATACACGGGATTGGTTTTCTGTCAAGCAATCTTTAGTGAATGATTTATAACACCAAGTGTAGGTGTTCATAACTTCCGGTTTATCACATTGCTCGATAAATTTCGTCTCAAAATATTAAGCTGATGATATTTTTATTTCAATTTGACAGCACGGGTTTCGAAGTAATTTATGTGTCATTATTGCAGATTGTTTATGAGCCTTATTCTGGCTGAAAGTGCATAGATGTAGTGCAATATTCTGTGTGTGTTCTTTGTGTTTTTGTTCTTGTTTACAACACTCATTTCTGTAAATAAACTACAATTTTTTAACAGTGCACCAAAATAAATACGGGTGGCAGCATGTTGTGTTAGCAATTTAAATGTGGTAAGCAAAAATTTATTATAAACTCATAAAAACTGTACTTGAAGCATGAGTTCAGCTAAAAATAAATTAATTGATTTTTTGGATAATTTTTTGAAAATATTTTTGTTCTTTATTTTGAAAATAATTTACGATCAACTTAGAATTAGGTAATAGAAAAATTGTTTTAGACTCAGACGTATTGTGGGGTATAGGCAAAGAACCTTCCATCGGCAAAGTAGAGTTGCTGGCCGATAAGACGTTGGGACCTATAGGGTATTGGTAGAGCAGTCACACGTTGTGATCTTAGAGGCATTAAAGGGCGTGTCTGCAACCTTGCTGTTCTACTTCTTGGTGTGAGTGGAACCACCAACAAAAGTTCTTCTTCATCTATGGGGTCCGTTTCGATTTCGTTATCCTCGGCTTCATCATTGAGTGGATCTTTCACTTCTGGTTGATCTACATTCTCAGGTTGCTCTGTTTCGGCTTCTTCAGGTTCTTCGGTAACTGCATCGTCATCGGTGGCAGCTTTTGGCTCAGCACCTTCCGGTTCAGCTGTTTCGGATGGCTCTTCAGCATGTGGTGGGCCATATGTCTTGGCTGGTATTCCTGTGGGGGCACTATCAGGTGGCAGGTATGTGTTGTCAGGCTCCACCGCTACATCCTCTGTTGGAAGGTTGAAACGGACTTGAGGAACGATACCAGCTGGAGGATAAGGAGTCTGAGCTGGGAGATCCTCTGCAACTTCCTGTCGAGCCGAAAATTTTGTTTGCCGATTTCTCAAACGAGCTGGTTCGGCACAACAGATGGCAGCACAAGTGATAAATAGAGCGATTTGAATGAATTTAGCCATTTTCGAGAGAAGTGATACTGTTGCTTTGTTGTATTGCAACGACTGACTGATATTATCTCTCAATCGCAACTGCTTATTTAAACATATTTTGAAATATTCTAAAGCACCTTATAGTTATTAAATTAAAGATGCTTCATACATAAATTAGAAACCTTCTACTCGATCCGCTGACATTACTTAAAAAAAAAACTTCCGGTGGAATGAATCTATGATTTGCTTATTCATATTCATGGAACAGAGGCCTAGTTGTGATGGATAAAAAACACTACTGCAATGTCATCAGTCGGATTAGTTCATCGCAAATACCTTTTGCACGGAATATTGATCAGCCTTATGCGTCGCACGTAGTTTAATTAATCGTGATACTTGTGTGAATATTAAATTGAGGTGGTGGCAATGTTTTTGATGAGCGGCATGTCAAAGTGATTATTATTATTTTTGGAAAATTTGGAAGGATTATACTATACTCGTTTTAGGCCATAATATATGTACTGATAATAACTTAATATACATAAATAAATTTGAAAATATTTGATACTTTCTTAAATGTCAAAAAAGTCAATCGAAAAATGTTCCCAACATCGATGGTATTCTGGATGTATGCATGCATAATGGAAACCAAGATTGGATTAAGAAATTTCATTGTCTTTGTTGTTAAGATCATATCGATATTTTTTAAGTAATATCAAAAGCTAATTCATATGTAAGCTTAATTAATATTACCTTCCAAGAAATGAACGAACGAAAGGTTGACATTGTTTTTTTTTAAATAGTTTTCCCGTGAACAACTAAAACAAAACCAACAAAATTTCGAAAATTAAAAAAAAAATCATGGAAAATGTAGAAAATATGACACTGAAAAAGTTCACAAGTGATTTTCTTACCAGAGAATACCCATTATTCATTCAAGGTTTGCCTAAACTGACGAATTTTTTCTAATATGTGATTTAAGTCACGCTGTAACACTTTAAGTTATTCAAGCCAGAACAGAGCTATGGGAAGTGTTTCTGAACTGTATTTATTTATTTTCATAAATTTGTGTACCTATTATTGTTTCATCAATAACTCCTTTTAACCTTAAGTGCAACCCACTATTTTTTTCGAAATGACATTTTTGAAAAGTGATTATATGTTATTGAATTAGTTTTGGTTATGAATTATACGAGTAATATTATATTTATTTTTTGTAATTCATACGTTTTTTTAATACTAGAATCTACCTGCTTTGTTGGATGTTGCAACCCCCTTGCATTATAAAAAAGGATGCCACGACAAATTGGACTTCTTTGCTTGATTTAATTCGAATCCGTTAGTTTTTAATGTGGCATTCCTAATGCAAGGTTAATTTTTACTTGCGATATATACTCGTAAGTAGGCATGTTATGCATTCGTAAAAAAATGGAACTAGAGATTTTGATCAGACTTTTCACTCCGATGAAAGAGAAGAAGAAAAAGTAGGTTTCACAATATTTTGTCTGTCTGTCTGTTTGTCTACAGCCTAAACGGCTTGATCGATTTTCTTAAAACTTGGTAAATAGTGGTTTTTGATGATTCTGCTCAAACTTTTTTTTCATTTTTTTTATAACCAAAATTAACGGTACCTGATATACAATTTTTATAAATTTTACATAATCGTTTTTTTCTCAAAAACAGCTTTATAACTTTTCTTAAAACAGCTTTACAACTTTTCTTCAAAACAGTATGACTGATTTCAATATTTTTCTTATACTGAAGCTTTTAAAAAATATACATAAATAGTATTGTGTACCGAAATTTAAAAAAAATATATTTTTTGAATTTTTAAAAAATGTTTAAATTTTTTTTGAAAATCAAGTATTTCGAAAACGACATGATCGATTATTTTGAAACAAGATACTTCACAGTTTTTAATACTCTCTAAAAATATTTAAAAAAAAAAATGTGTACTTTTATGTAAAAATAACGGTACCTTCCATCAAAATAAATAAATAAATTGGGTGGCGCAACAGCTCATGTAGTACCAGGGCCTAGTGACTTGCAACTCTCAGGGCCAGTTTGTTCACAGCTTGTCAACTTAAATCAATGATTATTCCAGTTGATTATCATTGAATGCGTTTGTTCAGCCAAATTTTAAACAGGGAATCCATGATTTGAGCACTTAATTGCAGAAATCACTAATTCGCCGATTCTGTCTGATTAGCACGATTTAATCAAAGATTTCCTGGAATTTTGTTTGTTCATCATTGGTTATTCCCAAAGCGTAGGTATAAAAAAGAAAAACAAAATCTATACAATTCCTACGAGCAAAGAACATGAATAAACAGAAACCATGTATCGTTCATCTCGCAAAATAAAATAACCAATTTGTAAAGATTTTACTACTAGTTGTAGTTATTTTATTTACTATCCAAAAAGAAGTGCCTAATTATGAAATATGTATAGAAAAATTTCCCATCACTAGATTACACAAAATGCCAGCACAACCTACACACTTCCCCCCATATTAATAAACGGCGGATAACAACGTGCTAGCGTTTATACATCTGTTAACTAGTAATTCCTATTAACAAATGCGTAATAGTCTGTGACGTGTGTTAACGTACGGATAACTTTAACTAGCTAGATTCCACGTATAATGAACGGATAACTTCTTAAAACATACACGCACGCGTATGATAGCACCGTTTACTACTACCAGTATACACTTCGTAAGGCAGTGCATGCATGTGACACATGTATTAGAAAATCACCATAATTTGATGAAGTGGTGAATTTGACGAAGTGATAAATACTGGAAAGATATCATATCTTTTTTAATAAGAAAAGTTATCAAGCGGACAAGTTGTCTATCCGTGTGCCAGTTAACACGTGTGTTAGGGAGAGGATACCAGTTTTTTATTAATACTGCTGTTCAACTATACATTTGGAACAAAAAATCAAAACAGAAAGCAATATTTAAATAAAAACAAATTTCACGTGGGTAGTTATTTTGTATAGTAATATAACAGGAAATAATCTTAAATTAAGCAAAAAATTAAATTTGAAGACGCTGATTGTTTTTGCACACAAAAATGTTTTTTTTTAGAAAGCTCACTCACACTAAACTAAGTTAATGGCAGAATACGCCTGACAATTGATTTGACAGATAGACTGGAAACTGGAAAGATTATTGGAAAAACTATGATTTATTAATCAAACAGAAAATTCAGTGAACAAACACTTTCTGATTATCACAGATTCATAACCATGGGTTTAACAGAATCTGTGATAATCTAATTGCTGATTTAACCCACTGTGAACAAACTGGCCCTCAATCATTCCTGTGTGCGTGTTGTTCGCAGGAATGGAGGGGACCTACAGTTTTTTGCCGAGTCCGAGCGACTAGATGAGAAACACTCACTCATGGAGGATTTGTCAGTTCCTCGCAAGCGACAGCAGTACCTCGGATGAAAAATTTCTGTTTTTAGGTGGCCTTCCAAAAACGGCTCCTACGATTCATACTAAGCTTTGTTCGTATACTAAAAAAATAGTGTGATCTATTACCAAAAGTTATAAAATTTTAAAGTGTAGGTAATTGTTTTGGTGACCTTTATTATTAACAGTGTAAAAGCTAATTTATGCGGGCCGTAGGACCTACATCCCGCATAAATTAGCTCTTATTTTACAGCAGTACCAATCATGATTTTTTTTTAGTTTTCTCATTATCAGTAGAACAGATTTTGATTAAATTTTTTATTTACAAATTTAAGCTCAAATAATTTTGCATAGCAAAATGTTCAAAAAAGAAATTTTTGAATTTTTAAAAATGTTTCAATTTTTAAATAATTGAATATGAAGAAAATTTGAAAAGAAATTCTTCTGTTTAAGTGGAGGGACCGAATATATAATTCAAAGTTAAAAGTTCAAGTGAGCTCAACTCCATGATTGCGTTTCGCTCAGGTACGATAGTTGGGCTCATCAGTTAGATGACTATCGTACCCTTCTAAGAGAGTTGAGCTCACTTATACTTTTAACTTTGAATTATATATTCGGTCACTCCACTTAAACAGAAGAATTTCTTTTCAAATTTTCTTCATATTCAATTATTATAAAAAGCCTGAGCGCGGGCATTTGAAATTCTAAGTGTCTGAATTTAACCAAATTCCCTTAGAATAATAAAATTCATAGTATCTTAATGCTGTGATTTTTATATTAGTCGGTAAACATCGATACAAAATTGGGTCTTAGAAGGGTACTGATGAGCCCAACTATCGTACCTGGGCGAAACGCAATCATGGAGTTGAGCTCACTTGAACTTTTAACTTTGAATTATGTTTCAATTTTTGTTTGAAAATTCGATATCTCTAATACGGGTTAACAATTTTTTTTGAAATTTTATTTTTATATGCACAAAAATAAATACATAAGATTTGCATATAAGCATAATTTTTCCTTAAGAATTTGATATATAAAAAATCTTTTATTAAAAACCGCTCCAACGATTTTAAATTTATTTTTTCTCTTAAATCATGTTCAATAAAGAATTATGATAGCGTTCTTTTTTTCACCTCACCAAATGAAAATAAAAATGATCGACTTTTTTAACACTTTAAAGATTATTTTAACGTTCTCTTCCATACAAATGTAAAAAAACCGTTAAGGAAAATATTTTATTTCTGAAAAATGGCTGCTACGATTCCTATACTGCATGCTACCCAAAATTATAAAAACATAAATTACGATTCCTATACTGAATGCTACCAAAAATTATAAAAATGTAAACTTATTAATAACACTTCTCATAGAAAGTTTTTTTTTTGTATTTTGTTTTTTCTAATTATTGGCCAAACGGATCTAGGCTATTTTTCTTATACACAAATTTCAAACAAGTTCGAATTATAAAGCATACTCGTATCAAAATTATGAACATATTTTTTTTGAAAATTCGATATCCTTAAAACATGTTGACATTTTTTTTATAATATAATAGTTTAATTTTATATTCAAATGAATAAATACTTCAGATTTGCATATCAAAATTTGTCCTTAAAAATGTTTTGAGAATTTGATATATAAAAATTATTTTTTTAAAAAACCGCTCCAACAAATTAATTTTTTTTTCCACGCAATTTTATTTAATCGGGAATTGAGATGGCATTCCCTTTTTTCGCATTGCATGCTTTTAAATATTTTTATCTCATAATTTTCATGTAACTTTATACAATTTTCTTAAACCCGCAGCATCTTGAATATAAGAGCAAGTACGTGCAACCCAGACGCATTTTACTTTTTTCGTAAAACGCACTTTCATTACCCTTATTACAGTTATCCAGTTCGGAATGCGCCTACGATTTAAACAATAATAGTCAAAGAGAGTTTTGTGTTACCTGATCATTAAGGGTTCATTGAGAGTCTAAATTATACCTTTTGGGATTCTAGCCAATTTGCGTTGGGCGCCACTTTTAATTTTAGGTAAATTCTTTTTTATTAAATAACTCGCTAATTTCAACTTAAGACTAAAAAGACTTGTACAATAGTTGTTGAATATTTCATTTTCTACAACTTTGATCCTGCGATTTTTTTTCCAAATGATTGGTAGGTAATGATTGATTGATTCAAAATACTACAAAACCGTTTTCGCTGATGTTTTTCCTAGTTTATTTAAATTGGTGAAAGAGGCAGGCATGTTTAACTGAAATCGCTTTTCAAAACCATCTACAACTTGTTAGAGCAAACGCTGAAAATGTCAACCAAATCGGTTGCAAGATATCCGATTGTTGTTTTCAACAATCCAACTGAAGTCTGGAAAACAAATAAACCAGCACTAATAAAATACTTAATCAACTTTCATTTAATTCATAACTTCTAATTCAGTTCTGACATGTAAGATTACAGTAAATAAAGAGTTGTTTATTCTTGTTGAACTGTCAAATGTCATTTTCGTGACAGAAGCAATCTATTTTTACGTTTTAGCTAAATGGAATTCACTCAGGTCATCCAAAAAAGCCTTTTTATAAAATATAAATTGTATTCTTCCACTCATTGCCAAAAAAAAAAAAACAATAATAATGTAAACAACTTAATTTTTGTATTTCAGAATATTGTTGGCACTCGTTGTTGATGATTCAATCAACTAAACAACAAACAGTGCCTGATGTTTTTGAAATTACTATAAGATATGCTCAGTATCACTTGACTTAAGTTGGCACACTAATACTTTACTCACACCCTACAGAATTATAGCCTCGATATGAGTGCAATACAAAATAATCAAAATTGATTTTTGATTGCATCAACTCTGAATGTTATTAAAAACTTTCGAATGCTTATTTATGACTTAATCTTCTGTTTTATTTTGCTATTAGCCGTCGAATATTTTATCAATACAATTTTCAAGTTGATATAATTCAAAAACTGGGACCTCTGCCAAACGCATTTGTTTTGCAAAATTAAATACCTATATTTTATATTTCCTTTTTTTTTATTCCAAGCTCATGGTTGTGGCGTTAATAGAAGAGAAAAAGTATAAGGGGTATATTTTTTTAAATTTTTAATTTTATTAAATAAATAAGGAGAAATTAATAAATAAACTTAGTTCAACAATCTATAAAGCTGACCATTGTAGTTGAAGTAATAAATTGGTTGTACAATTTGGGGGGTTGCAATTTGTAACTTTGCAGACTTTTGTCTAATACCTCTGGCTTGGGTTAGACGAGCTGGAAGCTGGGTTTTTACTTCTTCTTCATTCTTAACAGCTTCAGCTTCAATTTCTTCTGCTTCAATTCCTGCAGGTTCAGCAGAAGGATCTTGTTTTTCTGCCTCTTCCTCGTCAGATTCAGCAGGCTGTTCGGATGAGTCTTCTTCAGCATCTGCTGGTTTTGCCAATCTGGGTTCTCCAGTTTTGATCTCATCTGTCTGCGGTTCATCGTCGGCAAATTGTTCGACATCATCTTTAACACTAGCTTCAGGAGGACCATAGGTTTGAGCTGGTGGTCCATAAGTTTTGGCTGGTTCTCCAACTGGAGGAAGGTACGTTTTCTCTGGTTCGTCATCGAGTTTTTCTTCAGTTGGTAGAGCAAATTTGACCTCGGGCTGAATACCAGCTGGAGGATAAGGGGTTTGAGCGGGAATATCCTGAGCAACCTCTTGTCTAGCCAGGAACTTTGATCTGTTTGATCTAAGCCTGTCCAATCTTGCAGGTGATGCACTACAAATTGCAATTGTAACAATAAGTGCAAATGAAATTTTTTGAATAAATGAAGCCATTTTTTGGGTTGAATGTTTCAATTGATGATGATACAACAAATGTGATACCTTCTGCTCAGGTGAAGCTCCTATTTAAGCAAATTATTTTCGTATCAAAATCTCAAGTTCATGTACTCGATATAGTCAGCGCGGCAGGTGGCGGCAGCGTAGTGACGGTGAATCCACCGGAAAATCTGCATAAAATCCAAATTTAAATGCAAAATATCATTGCGGATAGTGTAAATAATATATACTTCCGAAACTTGTTGAGTTTAGTTTCATTGATTGCACGGAATCCAAAAGTTTTGTCAATGAACACATTTTTTTTGAACGTGAGGAACATGTAGATAAATATGTAAATATAAGGTAGTCAATAGTTCAAGTTGAATGTTAAATCGAAAGATTTTATCAAATCTTCGTCGTTCAATGAATCTCGCTAAGTCAATTTTTGTCTGCTGTATAGGGTAAGTATTGTTTTCATATTAACAGGATTTCGATGATGGAGAAGCTCGTCATGCGAGCCATTCGTCTATCTGTGTGTCTATCGAGCTGGAGACAAAACAAATAGACCAATTTGCTTCAAATTTGAAATAGAACATTGTTATGAGATTCCCTGTAAAACAGAAATTTGAATTTTGGTTTTGGCTTTGGATGCCTGCAAACAACAATCTATAGGAGAATGGCCATTGTATGAACTGCGTCCGATCGTAAGAGACCTTAATGACTTATATCTTTTTTATGTATAGGCATAAGTTTGTATCTCATGCAGGGAAAGTTTTAGAGCCCGATAACTGTTGCACTAACCTATTACTTTTCCCCTGCACATCCTGCGTCCCAAGAGGGATAGAACTTTCTGACCTATGTCATTGGAAAGTTCTTAGCGTGTGTTATTTTTTGTTGTATTGGCATAAGTCTGTATCTCGTACAGGGAAAGGTTAATTGCCCATAATAACTGTAGCACTGCGCTATAACTCTTTCCCTGTACAATTTGCATCCCAAGTGCTGTAACACCTTCTGATCTATATCATTGGAAGAGTCTCAATGAGTGCTATGCTTTATTAGTCTAAATCTCGTGCACGGAAAGTGTTTTAGCCCAATAACTGTTACGGATGTTAAAACGCACTGCAAAAGTAATGGGGCTATAAAATTTCCCCTGCACGAGATAATATACATTGAATTGATTAAACTGGAAGTCAAGACCTTAATGAGATTCTATTGTGTTGATAGCTTCATCCAAAAATTTGAATAATTTATCAAAATTTATTCCATTCCAAATGGTAACTCTACTCAAGCTTTATTATCAAATCGTTTTGCCCACCCTTCAAAAAAAAATCACTTCATTAAGATACATATACGTTTCTATGTACATATAAAAGATAATACAAACATCAGGAAGAATTTCAAACCAAAAATGACACATGAAACCCTTAGGCTTCATTCATTTTATTACTCAAAAGTTTTCCCCTAAATAAATCAGAAACTTCACATAGAAACATTCCTTTTTGTCAAATTAGTCGTGTACGCATAAGACTGATATGCTTCGAAGGTATTTTATTTATTCTTAACTACCATCACATAAATACTTCAACTTGACAGTAACATTCCTTTGCTTGTTGTAAAGCAAACAAAAAAGGAGTTGACAAACAAGTTGAAAAGATTCAAGATTCAAGAAAATGAACGACATTTTACAAGGATTATTAAATGAAATTGCCAAAAAAGAATTATGCCAATTACAAGTTCATTTTTGTTGCCAAGATTTCGCCTAATTGGTTCAAATTGGCAAGGATTATTTTTCAGGGTGGTAAATTCTGATTTTTGTTTGTTAATGATTAAGTTAATGATATCTTAAGTACTTTAAAATTGATTTATTTGAGTGATTTTATTAAGATGAAATGAATACATTATAATATGACATAATTCATCCTCACTGACCTTCACTACAGAAAATATAATATCATTAATGACATGTAGCTGGAGTCAATTGAAGGTTTATTGCGCCCCTGGCTTCATTCAGAACAGGACCTATATTAAATAAATAAAACCAAATTTCTGTCTTTCCTAGCTTATTTTTTTTAAATGTGTTACATTGTGACATTGGGACGTTTTTTGTTAAGGGCCGGATATGTATTAACTTGTCTTAGCCACGTGGTGGTAGTTTTGAAATTACTTTGTCTAATGTCTTCCATAAATCTTTTTCTTTACTCCTTACGCACCCACTCACCTGTGCCACTGACAAATGCCACAATTTTTCAATTCCATTCCCTCGCTAGGGTCGTGTTCCTAAGTGTATTTTCTTAAAATTATTTATACTCGTATAATACAGCTTAATTTTAACTTCTGGCTGGAGCAAAGGACGACTAAAAATGTCTTCATACCTCTTGGCTTTTAGTATTCGTAAATATGTATAAGCTATACCCAAAAGTCATAAAAGGAAAGCTTTTTGCTGAAAATAGAGATAATGAAAATTACACCCTTAAAACCAAATAAAGAATTAACGGTCATGAACCGTGTGGACTTGTTGAAGTCATTGATATTTAAAATTGGAATTTACTCACTACAGAGACTATCATGAAAGCCATAATTTGACATTAGCATATGAATCGCTTGCAAATTGTCTGGCCAATTTTTTTTTATTTTTTACAATCCAATGCTGTCCTCACGCCAAATGCGATATTAAAAATTATTTTTTCTCGCATCGTTTTATCCCCGATTGTGATATAAACCAGCTTAATTCTGTTAGAACATCATTTACTTTACATAATTACTTTGCATAATTGAACCCTAAATGATAAAACTAAATCGTTTTAAAAATATTCCAGAACATTGATTATGCATAAGAGTGTTTTTGCGTTTAACTGCTGCCACTACTGTCTCCTCACGTCTGTCAGCAGCATCAGGCGCAAGTTAAAGATGCAAACTTTTGGCTCGTGTTAGAAAGATTTAGCAAAAGGAAATATATTATTATCATAATTCCCTAAAGTCTATTATTTTGTTGTTATATTTTTAACTTTTAATTTTTTTTGTTTGCTCTATAAATGGCGCCTTAACTCAGTTTGTCTAGAACACATAATTTTGAAACTCTATTAGATTTACATTTAAAAAAGGATGTCGAAAGGACAATCTTCAGAGCTTTGGCTTTTTTTTTTTTATATACTCTGTGTTATTCGATTATATACTATTGAGATTTTTTGCGAATAGATTTTCAGTTGACTGGTTAAATAATTAAACATGTTACACCAGTCAAAAAAAAAAATAAAGTAACCAGATTTTTTTCATTTTTTTAGTGTTTTTTGAAGAGCTGTATCTTTGTGATGAGTGGTCGTATTGAGTTGAAAAAAAAGCTTCTTAAAGCAAATAGTTTTTCATACTGTGCTATTTTTGCGTTATTCCAAGAAATGACACACACATTTTTTTTTTATTTTTATGAAGGTCGTCTTTTGCATAGATAATTTGTTTTTGAGTCAATCAAATTAAAAGTCTGGTAAACTGTTCATTCTTATTTAATTCATTATTTTGCTGCACGGAAAGAATTCTTGGATCAGATCAAGAAAAATGAGCTGCAAATTACGAAATATGAATCCCGATTTATACCTTGGCTCGGGATTTCGTAATTTACGACTATTTGTTTGCAATTTGCAAAACTGAGCAAAATGAATATATAGATACACAACAATCGTAAATCAAAACTCTTAGAATCAATTATTCTATCGAGAGAAAATAAAAATTGCGAACCACAAATCGCAATTTGATCCAAATGTTTCTCAATTACACAATTTGTAAATTTGCAAAAAATATTTGTGGTCACCACTTTTTATTTCGTGATCTTGGCACTTGAAAGATCAATCTTGCTCTATACCCTTCATTTTGAAGGTATACGATTTTAATTTATTTTTTTTGAAATAAATGCTTTACGTTTGACTCTACTAGGATTTGAACTCGCAACCCTCCAGTTGCGGAGCGAGCATGCAACCACTAAGCCAATTTGCATTACGGATCATTGGTGTCACACATAACTTATTAGATACATGCCATGTTGTGGTGCTCTATCTCTTCGAGAAGTAAATTGCGACAAAAAAGTCGTGGTTTAGGAATCTTTTGTTGGTGATTTGCAACATTCTCATGGAGTTGCAAATTACGACAAAAAAACGTAAATCAGTGATTGTGCATGAGTAAATTACTAAATAAATAAATAAATAAATTGGGTGGCGCAACAGCTCATGGAGAACCAGGGCCTAGTGACTAACAACTCACAACCATTCCTGTGTGCGTGTTTGTTGGCAGAAATTACTAAATATTTATCGCAAATATTTTTAAATGCTGTTTGTGATATTATTCCTTTGAAGAGTAAATTACGCCAAAAAAGTTGTATTTTGCTATGAAAAGTACGAGCTTGAATCATGGATTGTAATTGCAAATCACGAAGAAACAAATTTTGTAAATTGCTACGTTTTGAATGTTAAGTTACAAGTATTTGCATTAATTTGGGGTCAAAATGCCTTGATTTACGAATAAAACATGATTCGTAAATTGCAACTGCAAATTTTTCAATTCTCTCCGTGTGTTGTTCTTGTTGGCTTTGATGACCAATATCTCAGCAAATAATGACGTCATACAAATTCGAGGACAGTTTTGGAAATTTAAATAAGATTTCTACAATTTTGTTTAGAGATTTTGTAGAGATTATTTTGTTGACCTTTCACCGTTACTTTAAAAAAAAAAACTTTAAAATAAAAACATAACTTTAAGGATTCGAATAAAACTGTGTGTTTTCTGATAGATGCTAGTGGATGTATGTCTTTCCCTGAAGCACAAAGTTTAAACTTTAATTACCTAGCTGTTTTTTTTACAACCATGTTATTTGCTTAATTAATAATATTTTATCTGTGCACTGTGCCATAAATCTGTTGAAACGAGTACGATTTTAAACCACTACTTCCTATAGACAAATCATTTGCCTATTTAAGATTCATATTTCTAATTTTCAATAGTATGTTCGAAGTTACTTTTTTAAGTTACCACGTAATCGTGCAATCACAAGAATTGAAACGCATTTAACATTTTCAAAAAGTCCAGGGACAGTTTTCAGAATTTAAATTAAAAAAATTACTTTTTAAATATTATGAGGACTATTTTTCTTACCAGCCAAAGTGATTTAAAAAAATTTTAAGTAAACCTTTTTCAAAATCAATTTTAGGAGGATTAATATTTTAGAGCCTTTACCGAAATTTTGAGACCAAGATTCTAAATTTCGATTTTTGGCTCTGTCTAATGTATATACATACGTGTTATAATTATAAAACTTAATTCATCATTTTTATAAAGTTCGGGTGGCCTCCACAGTTCTGTAAAGGCCACTAATCGAATTCTGGGGATCTCCAGAGATCGGCAGATGCCACAAACTCAGTTCTGGGGCCTCCATAGATCCATAGAAGCCACCAACCGTGTTCTGGGGGCCTCTAGAAATCCATAGAGATCACCAACTGAGTTTTGGGAGCCTCCAAAGAACCGTAGAAGACACAAACCTAGTTCTGGGTCCTCCAGAGATCTTAAGAGGCAACCAACGGAGTTCTTGCGACCTCCAAAAATATTTAGAGGCTACTATTCCAGTTTTTAGGGCCTCAAACGATCCGTAGAGGGCACCAACTGAGTTCTGGGGGCCCCCAAGTAAGTTTATCTTAGAAAAAAACAGGAAAAGGAACGCAGGAGCTATAGTAAACTTTTTGCTTGCTTGGGGGCCCACCGGGTGAAATCTCGGTTGCCCGGTGGCCCAGTCCGCCCTTAAACTCATATGAAATAAACCGAAATATTAAGTTTAAGTCCAAAAAGCTTTGGTTCAATTTAGTAAGTTATTTTAAAGGTGCTGTTAGCACTCGAAAATGTTACGAGTGAACTTATTTCGAGCATTATGTTTGAATTTATTAAACTTATCTGCAGACTGATTCGATTCGAATGCCAATTTGTTGTTGTCACTTAACACAGTATTTAAACACCTCAAAGTTCAAAACATTAAGAAAATCAAACCTCGTTCTATCGAGGGCAGTGAAATATCTCTCGGTAAACAATAACAAAACCACAGAATTGCTGGCTTATTAACTATCCACACTTTCTTGGTTTTGTTGTTTTGAAGCGATGGAAATTTTGTCTGTTGTAAAAATGTTAATTCAACCAGAGAAGGTTGCGAGAGAAATACACTGAATAACTTTTAATGC
The DNA here is from genome assembly GCA_963921185.1 of Dasysyrphus tricinctus. Classification (NCBI taxonomy): domain Eukaryota; kingdom Metazoa; phylum Arthropoda; class Insecta; order Diptera; family Syrphidae; genus Dasysyrphus; species Dasysyrphus tricinctus. The sequence goes on from OY992533.1 coordinate 130,898,750, forward strand.
ACCAAATTTTACAACAACTTTATTATAAAACTGTGCTCTTATTTACTCTGGTTCTCCATTTAATAGAAAAAATATTATACGAACTTAATAAAAATGCAAGCCCTCTCCTCTAGGCGCTGGGTTTCAGAAATTATTTGTTGAAATATTAGAAACTGACATCGTTCCAGACTCGGAATGTATCCACTGTTTAAGAAATGAGATGAAAGTGTCATGTTTTTAATAACAGAGGACCACTTCCTTGACACGCTTAGCAAACTATTTATCTCTATCACGCTGAGAAGTGTATAAGGCTTCTGGAGATGGTCAAAGTCCGAATTGAATCAGCGACGGAAAAAGACTCAATCAACATTTTTTGTACATACCTACAGTATTAGGGTGTTTTCTTGTTTTAACAAAAATTAATAGGAATGATTCCTTTCTTGTTCCATTAATTTAATTGTGGAACTCAGTTTGTAATCCCAGAAAAGATAATTCTTTAATATGTCGTCGTCATTCTATGAAAACTCAATTATTCCATTTTTTCGAAAACGGGAAACCTCTCGTAAAAACGATATTTATAATAAAATATAAACATTTAAGTTCTGTTAAAGGCCTTGAAATCTTGTGTTGGTCTATTGCTAAAAGAAAAACTCCCCTTATTCAAACATTTTCAAATTCTGGTCTGTAAAAACCCATAAAGAGTAGGAACAGATGTCTCAAAATAAAACAAAATTGACTTAAGGAGTTTTCATTGCACGACGACGATATATATGTACAAACTTTTTTGGCATCTAAATTTTGAAAGTAACTTTTCAAACAAAAAGAAAAAAAAAAACATCGACAAAATTAGTTGCTAAAAGTTTAAAGCTTCAATCTAACAAACCGAAGTGTTTACTGTGTTGTTTACCTCGCACATTAGCTGGCATAAGCTGTGCTTTGGTTTTCATTGACTTTGATGTTGAGAAAATATTTATGAGAATTATGTTCGGAAAAAAGGGAAATATCATCAGAGAGGTATGTACGTACATAACTTGTTTTTAAAAGGACACACACCCAACGAAGGAACGTGATTTTTGTTTCGTCCTTAGGATGAGAAAGGGAGTGTTTTAATAATATAGAAATGATAATCTCGAATTCTAGAACATTATTTTCGTTAGTCTTTTGAGAGCCAAAAATATTTGCATATAAAACGTTAATCTAGCTTTAATTCTAGGTAAAATTAGTTGAATTATGGGAGGAGTTATTTGTAAATACGCAACATTCTGTGGTGTGAAGTGAAATGAAACCTTAAGTTAGGAAGTTTGCCTTATAAATATGGTTTAGATTTTGTATACATTTACAGGTAATGGCAAAGTTAATCAGATTTTGTTTTTTTTTTTTTTCAGTTGTTGCCTGTATTTTGTTTTGCATAATCACCTTGCTAATTATTATGCTCAAAGGTGTTTATTTGGCAGAAAGTATTTTTGGCGACAGAAATAAAGATCAACTTGTCTACAGGGGTTGGAATAATGTAATCTTACAAAGCCTCGTGGGGCAGGCAGATGGTTAACGTTTAAATTTCAACTTAAATCAATTGTGTAGGAGATAATTGTTAATTTATTTTCAGCTGGGAAAGCTTTTTTGAAATTCGAGTTATAGTTAGAACTGTGGAGAATAGGGCTTTAGAATTACAATATTTAAAGTTTTGTAGATTTTATAGAACTAAAATTTTAAGCAGTTTTATTTGAAAAATTAACAAGAGAAACTTCATTTCGTGGAAATACTTTCCGCATTACTGTACTGAACACACGAAATCCCTGGGGCAATTTAAAATATGAACTTGCAGTTGTGGTTTTGTTGAATTCCTTAGGAAAGGCAGCTAAATAAGTACCTTAGCACTTGGATGTAATTTCATAATTGAAAGCGCAGAATATTTCTTATACAAATTTTGGGTTGTAAAATGTATAATATTTTTTTTATTTTTTTTTTCGCATCTAAGTTATCTCAAAGACATAATTTCTTGTTAAAAGTGGCGGTATATACCTTAGTTTAGTATAGGAATATCTCTGAGTTCATAAATGTAAAAATGCAGTATTTGGCAGTGATACAGTGATACACATACAGTTTTGTTATGAAAATAAATTTTGTTATTTATGTGTACATTTATAGTAAGTTTGGCTTCCATTCTTGAGAGCTTACATCCACATTTCTGAGAAATTAAACAAAATATCTATCAGACATTATTCGCCGGAAAATATGAAACATTAATTTCGCAGTATTGCCATACTTTATTATTAATGAATTTGACCTATATTTAGGTTATTTCTACTTCAGTGAAAGAGTGAGAGAGTGCCATCAGTGTTCGAATGAAGAAGTAGAACCACTTCAAACTATGGTATACTTGATTTCTCACATTATGTTTGCAACTCAGTCACGTTTTACTCGAAAACTGATGCGGTAGTTCGGCTCCTGTTTTTCTAGCTAACAAAGGTGCATGCAGCCGCTGGTGATGAATTAGTTAGGAGTATGCACCTGCTCATCTGCAAAATATATCAGAGGAAAGTATGACCGAGGAATGGAACCTTAGCATTGTTTGTCCGATCCTGAAGAAAGGCAATCCTCTGGACAGCACCAACTAAAGATGCAATAGTTTCTTTTAACATTGTATACAAGATTTTCTTTGCCGTACTTTGTGAAGGCCTGAAGTCATTCGTCAACAACTTGATAGTTCCATTTACGTTTAGGCCAGGAAAGTCCACGATCGAACAAATATTCACACTACGGCAGATCTTGGAACAAAAAATGTAGGAGTTTTAAATCGATACCACCACCTCTTCATCGATTTCAAGGCCGCGTATGACAGCATCTATAGAGACAAACTATATAGAACAATATCTAGTTTTGGCATCCTTCCCAAGCTCATCTGTTTATGCAGGATGACGTTCGAGAATGCACGCTGCTCCATCAAGGGCGGTAAAGACCTCAGCGATACTTTAGCGGCCAAAAAGGTTTTAGAATAAGAAGAAAAAAAAACGCAAGTAGTAGGGAATTAATTCAAAATAAAAGCTTTTTGTGAGCTTTAGTCCAATTGCCTTTCGCCCAGGTACAACAATTGGGCTGATTAGTTGGATGGTGTTGTACCCTTCTAAGATGCATAGTAATACATAAATAGTACATTAATTCTACAGATCATATGTAAATTCTTCTAAAAGTTGTAAACAGCAGGGTTAAAAAAGAATGCAATCCTTTGTGAATGTAATCATTACAAATAATTTAATGAATTCAATCAAAAGATTGTAGGTTTTCATTGACTTCACTTTGAGACTGCAACTTTAAATTCTGCATTAACCATTCATTTGACATTTGTCCCCGATTCATTTCACACCACTCAATTGAATGTAATCTTTTGAGGATACGTGCATTCTTTGCATTTATTTGGATTCTTTGCATTCATTTGCATTCTTTGGAATTCTTTGCATTCTTTCGCCTTCATTATTTGCTTTCTTTTGATTTTTTTTAAATGTATTTAATTTTTTTAAAATTTATTTTAATATTTTTTAATTCACTTACAATCTTTTAATTAACATTCAATTGGTCAGGCTAGGGGGAAGCGCTGGTAGGGGAATGCACCAATTATATCTTGTTGAGTTTTACTTTTTCTATTTGCCCAAAGCTTATATTAGGTACCTACCTATGTACATGCACATACATACATATACTTGAATATTTCATTCTTCCTATTCATATGGTTTTCTCCTACTTTTGGATTTCTATGTCATTAATTTTCATTTGCGTTTATCATTACTTTAAAAAAAATAATAAGAAGCTATAAACAGTCAAGAGTTTAAAATTTTAGTCCCCCAAATCCGCAAGAGAATTTTGTACTTTTTTTTTTTTTTTTTTTTTTTATTAAATTCTTTATTTCATGCTACATATAAACATACATAATTCTTTAATGTTTTATATACAAAGATAAATAAATACATATATCATGAAATAGATACCAACATTCTTTTGTCTTAACGACAAGTGGCGAATGCTCGTTATAATTAGGAAATACATACAAAATTAAATTTATTGATGGGGAACTTCAATCAAAATCAAGTAAGAATACAAATGTATGTTACGAAATATAAATGAGAAATGACAATGTTTTAATTTATTTAAAAAAATGAAACTGTTAGTAAATTAAATGTAGGGTAGTGATACATAAAAGTATAATAAAGTATAATAATAGCAACCAAAGCAATTTAAATTACAGAATTCAATAGGTTTAGCATTTCAACATGATTAAGTGTAAAAAGCCATATCTTAGTTTTACGAAGAAAAGAAGTTAATACTCTCTCACATCTGAGATCATCCGGCAATTTGTTAAAAACTCGAGGAGCATTAGTCATATAAAAGTGAGAAAAATGTGATTTATAAGCCCTGGGTATTATAGCAAAATTCCTGGTGTTTACTCGTAGATTATGAGTAGTATATAATCGAGAAACATCATATCCCGAATTTACAAAAAATATTTTAAGCACTTTGTAAACATACAAATGCCTCAAAGGGAGAATATTAAGTTTCTTGAAAAGTTCAAAGCTAGGGGTCTGACGGTGCACTTTCAACATAATTCGAATGGCATGCTTCTGCTTTACAAAAAGAGGTTCTAATTTGATAGAATGGGTTCCACCCCAACAAGAGAGTCCGTATTGCAGCTTAGAATTGATCAAACCATAATATACTGACTTGAGAATAGGTAACTGGCAGTAAAGACTAAGGTGATAAAATTGTCTAATTACATTGTTCAAATAATGCTTCAGAGAAGAAGTATGCTCTTTCCAACTAAGTTTATAGTCAATTATAATACCTAAGTATTTAAAGGAATCGACCCGTTCGATTTCAAAGCAGTTGTCAGAGCATATAGTTACATTATTCAAAGCTGGGTGAACGGAGTGAGGACAATGGCTATTTAAACGAAACTTAGAGCAACAAGGTGAATGAAATAGTAAAGGCATATCAACACATACATTCCCTACCAGATTGAAACACATATATTTTGTTTTCCTGCTTATGACAAGTTTGTGTAAAAAGAACCATTTCCTCAAGACCTCCAAGTCATTATTGATTTGGGTAAATAAATTGAAATAACTACCATCTGAGTATGACAAGGCTGTGTCGTCTGCAAAAGCTGTTAATTTACCTTTGAACGGCTGTATAAATAACGAATTAATAAATATTACAAAGAGTAATGGACCCAATACAGATCCTTGCGGGACACCCCTATTAATTAGATTTGTTGAACTGCAGCTATTTTTAATTTTTACTACTTGTTTACGATTTTCTAGGTAAGAAGCAAACCAGTCATATATAAACCCTCTAAATCCAGCCTTATATAATTTACATAGCAAAAGAGAATGATCAACCACATCGAAAGCTTTTGTAATATCAATAAATAACGTAGCAGGAATCATGGACTCATTCAGGCTATTGTAAATTTCACCACATAGCTTCAACACAGCATCTTCCGTAGATCTTCCACTGCGAAAGCCAAACTGCAACTCACTGAAGAAATTTGTTTTATTCAGAAAGGAAATCATTCGTGTCTTAATACCTTTTTCAAAAACTTTTGAAAATACGGATAATAGTGAAATAGGGCGGTAATTATTTAGAGATGAAGAATCTCCTTTTTTATAAAGTGGTATTACAAGGGCAAGTTTTAGTAGATCAGGAAAAATACCTCTCTGAACACTAAAATTGAAGATGTAACTAAGAACATCAGAAATCAAAAAAGAAATATTTTTTAAAATTTTACTAGAAATCATATCCAATGAAGTAGAGTTTAAATTCTGTAATCTGATAAAAATATGGTCTAAGCAAGAGCTGCAATCAGGTGTAATACGAGTTGGTTGAGATATTAATGATTCAAATCCGAAAGCAGATAAAGCCGATACATAATAATCCATATCAGAAGTGTCAGACAGCAAGTCTATATTAAAATCACCCAAAAGAACCATGTTTTTTGACCTTTGACTTCCCAAGAAAACCGAAAATTCATCCACAAAAGCATTTACAGTGTAGCTATGTAATCTGTAAACCACGACAAAACAATACAAAACACCAGAAATTTTAAAATTCAAGCACATCAAATCTGCACTATTTATCTTAGGGTTAATTACTTCACAGATTAAATCACTTCTATAAAAAACTGCGACACCTCCTGCAGAATAACAATCATTACATGCAGCTGCAAAGTTATAGTTAGGAATAGCATAATTGGAGACTTCAAAATCATATATCCAAATCTCAGACAAAAATATTATATCAGGCAAATGATCACAGGATGCGAGAACGGACAAAAATTAATCAAAATTTTTTCTAATGCTTCTAATGTTTTGATGTATCACTGAGAACCCAGAAAATTTTTCAGTACAAGGATGTTCTATACAAAAACAATTTAAAAATTCTTCATTTATACTTAATGATATATCTCTAGTAAATAAATTATGATTATTACTTAAAGTATTCATGATTTTGTAAAATGAAATGAAAAACCAATATATAAATTGATAAAATAAAGAGAACCAAAAATTAAAATAAAGACTAAATTAAACCAAATTTAGAGAAATCATCAAAACAAACAATTTTAAAAACTTCGCCTCCTTCTTCTTTCCTGACAAGAACATTAGAATTGTTGACCCAAACGAACTTGCATTTGTTCTGTGCTTTCAGATTTTTTGCATGACGCAGAAGAGACCTTGTGTAGATAGTTAAGGAATCATTGATGAATATCTTATGGCCACTCCCAAACACTTTAGCAAAAGATTTGGATTTATTTGCTCGCACCTTGCTCATAACAAGATTCTTCGTTGTTATAGAAGTAAATTTCACACAAATGATGCTGTTTGGAGAATTTATCTCATCTTTGCTTTTGTTACTTTTAACATAACATACATCTATGTGATTCGGATCGATTATTTCACCCACACCTTCTCCGAACAATTTGATAATTTTTTCCTGCACATTAGAGTTATTAACATCGGGAATACCAACGATATCAATGGAAGATGACTTTTCCTTTTGTTCCAAAAAATTTAGCTTCTTTTCCATAGTATTTACCTGCATGACGAGAGCGGCATTACATTGCTCCAGAGAACTAATCTTTGCAAGAGCGTCACCGTTTATCTGCTGCAATTTTTTTATTTCATTGTACAACGACTCAAGTGTTATTGTCGTATGATTACATGTGTTGTTGTTGTTAGTGTGATATTGAGAGACATTCGGTGACGATGATGAGGTATGCGATGCTTCAACAGAAGGTGATTTGATAACTGGAGATCCAGAAACATTACCTGCTATCACAGAGGGAGTGTTATGATTTAGAGAAACTCTCCGCTGAGAAGCACAAGGAGTACATTTAAAGTTTTTTTTGTTTTTTGCCATTGTATCAATTTGATTTTTTGTGAGATTGGCGCACTTTGCATGAATAAATAGACTGCAAACTATGCATTTTACTTTTAAATCAAGTTTATCAATAATAAGGTTACAAACACTGCACTTCATTTTGGAATTCTTTAAAGCACAATTCGATCAGTATTCAAATAATTGTAAAAAAAAAAAAGGATTTTTTATTAAATATACGATTGACAAGATTGTGTCTGTCCCCATCAATACACGCTTATCAACTAGCTATTTGCTGTGGCTTTTGTATACTCATAAAATATCTCTGCTAAATTTCTGTCATAAAATATAACTCATGACAAAAGCCACAGCAATCTCGTTTTGTTATCCTTCAGAAGGTCTGTCATATTATTTAATTTAATTTTCAACCATAAAACATTTCTCTAGACACCACTATCTCTTGAATACATCCACAAAAATGTTTTACTGTTCGGTAACTTCTAGGAATTAAATCAAAAGAGAGATACATATGCACATTACATAATATACATACCATCCAAATATAATATTCAAATATTTTCCTTAGCCACAACTTACTACATATCCTTTTATGGCTTTGGTTTTTAGATATAATATGTCGGGTCGTTAGATGAGTGAGAGTCATTTGGTTTTCTGGTTCAGTTGTTTTTATGAGAAGGAATCCTTTTGTCCCCAATTGGAGAATTATTGTGAGAATCAATTTTTTGCTGTTGCAGTACATTTTTCCAATTGATTCATTCAAATGGGCTTGTATAGGTATGTGGCAGTGGGTGGATATTTGTTTTCAAGTATTTTGCTTTATTTTATTTTTACTATAAATTTCGATGTGACTTTCCAATTTGTCTTCGAAGATAAAGGTGTTTCATTTCATCACCTTCCCTTTGGGTTTGGGTTTGATCTTGAAATTTATGAACAGGATGAAAACCACATTTATTTAGTTTATGTAAAACACACATGAAAAAGGACATGGGACATGCAAATCTCAGGCCCAACTGAATTTACTTTTTATCCTTTTTTGTGGTTGGTTTTCTTATTCACAAACTTTACTCGTAATGTTGATGTGAATGTTTGGAACTACCTACGTATGTAGATTAAAATGATTCTCCCAAAAGATTACATATATTATACATTTACATATGTACGTATGTTTAAGGGGGTATAATAATTTCATTTGTCTGAGAAGGGTTTTGTTTTTGATCGATGGACTCTGTTGCTTATCTAGAGAGTTATTGTATTCACTTATATTCCCAGCCCAACCAGAAATAAGGAATGGAAAATTTGGACTATGAGAATTTTCTTATTTTTTATTGAAATTTCAAGTAGGTAGTCATAATTTTATATGACAGTTTAATTTAGAACTGATTTTATGATAGGGAAAATACACTTGTTTGTGTATCGTGCTCAAAAGGGACTACCTACACATTTTAGCTAAGGGACGTGTGTCGTCGTGTTGTTTGAAAAGAAGATACAAATTTAAAATGACAAAACACATTAATATGCAGCACGAGTTTTGATTTATTGACATTTAACTTTTTTTTTTGTAAAAATTGTGTATTAAGCTTTTGATACCAAACTACTATAAAATTATAATTGAACGATAAAAACAGAGACATCGATTGTTTAGTTCTTTAAAAATAATGTTTTTGGGAAAGGATTTTTTTGTAAGCCTTGCTAGCGACATCTTCTATAGAAATTTTCTTGTTTCCATTTTCCTCGAGAGCCGAACTGTTAAACCGATTTCGATAAGTTTTTACTTGCGATAAGGTAAGTTATGCATTCGTAAAAAAATCGAACTCGAGAATTTGATCAAACTTGTTATTACGATGATAGAGAAGTTAGTCACACGATTCTGTCTGCCTGTCCGCTGAGCTACAGCCAAAACGGCTAGGTCGATTTTCTTTAATTTTGATACGTAGTGGTTTTTGGTTATTCGTCCCACATGAATTTTCATTTTTTTAGAACCAAAACTAACGGTACCAACCTACCTGGCATATAACTTTTTTTTAGCAATTCTCCATAATCGTATTTTTCTCAAAAACGGCTCCACCAATTTTCTTAATAGAGTTCAATAAATTGCTTTTAGTTAAGGCTACCTTTGGGGGTGGACCAAAGAACCATTTTCTTTGTCTGTGATTTTCTTCACCAAAAATAAAAAAAATATAGATACTTTTTTGGATTTTTAAAAAATGTTTCAATTTTTTTTTTATAAAGTCAAAAATTTCGAAAACAACAGGATCGATTTCTTTGAAAGTTGATTCTCAAGAGTTTTTTAACACTCTTTTAAATATTTTAGGAGAAAATTTATGAAAAAATAACGGTACCTTCCGTCCATACAAAAGTTAAAAAACCGTAAGGAACATATTTTTTTTTCAAAACGGCTCCTACGATTTTGATAAAACTTTTTCCGTATGCTAAAATTAGTGCGATCTACTACCAAAAATTATAAAAATTTACAGTTAGCAACTATGAATACCTCTCATAGAATGTTTTTTTTTCATTTTGAATTTTCTCACTATCAGCTGAACGGATCTAGATAAGTTTTTATTGTACACAAGTTTCAAATAATTTCAAATAATATTGCATGTTAAAATTGTCAAAAAAGAAATTTTTGAGTTAAAAAAAAAATGTTCAAATAATTTTATTTCAAAAACAGGTTGACAAGTTTTTTTGAACTATTTTTTTTAGGCATATAAATTAATACTCAAGACTTGTATACCAAAATTTGTCCTTAAAAATGTTTTAAGAATTTGATATATGAAAAATTATTTCTCTAAAAAACCGCTCCAACGATTTATTTTTTATTTTCCATGTAACTCATATTTAACCAAGATGTCGTTCTATTCTTTCTCCTCAAACTTTCAAAGGAGTTGTTATAGTTAATTTAAATATGGTATTTCATGCTTTTAAACATTTTTCTCTTAGTTTCCATGTCTTTATGTACAATTTTCTTAAACCCTCAACCTTGAACAGCAAGTAGGTACCTGCGACCCAGTCGTATATTTTATTTTATTTTGCATAGATGCTTCTTAATCAGGAGCCAAAATAGCTGTAAGAACCGTTTGGAAAAATCAAAGTCGTGCGCTTTTCATCTTTCTTCCTTTCGGTCGGGTGCGCAACCAAGTTAAAAAGACCACCCAGTTAAAATCAGAAATTCTAATTTGTGAAAAATTATAGTTTTCAATCATTTACGTGCCTATATTTAGGAAAAGTGTAATTTAGACCAAATACAAATAAACAAGGTTTTAATTGGGGTTGAAGAATATTTTAAATAAATTTATTTATTCCATTTACCAACAACAAATAATAAAAACAAAATAGAAAAAAGGATCTAAAATCAACGAATTCTTAAACTCTTAACATTCTATAAGCAATCAAAGCTCCATTAGTGGAATAGATTGGTTGAGCAATCAATCTCTGAGACCTTGGACGTACTGCTGCTGGAAGTGCTTGTAGTTTAGCACTTCTTAGTTTCGCAGGTTTAACGCTCTGCCTGCGGAAGCTTTTGGCCAAAGCAAAACGTTCAAACTGAGGATTGACAACCTCTTCAGCTTCTGGATCGGTACTGGCCAAGTCTTCTTCCTCAGGCTCATCAGCTTGTTCTTCCTCGGGTTGTTGGTATGCATCATCGTCAGCCGAAGCTGCATCACTTCCACTACCTTCTGGTACATCTTTTACTTCTGGTGGTCCATAAGTCTGAGCTGGCGCTCCATAGGTTTCTGCTGGAGGCAATAGGTTATCTGGAGGCAGATAGGTCTTCTCTGGATCTTCTGGTAGATCAGGCTCATTGGGCAAATTAAAACGCACTTCAGGAACTATTCCAGCTGGAGGATATGGAGTTACAGCTGCAACATCTTGCTCAGGATCTACCTCCTGACGAGCCAAAAATCTCGATTGTCTGAAGTTCCTCAAACGGGCTGCTTCTGTTGCACAAACTGCAACTCCCACAACAACCAAAACAATAGAAATTAACTTTGCCATAGTTTGTTTGATTTGAATTTTGTTTGTATGACTTCAATGAAGCAACTGATACCTTCTATGGCTCCGACTTGTCTATTTAAACGAATTTTTGAACAATAAAGCTGACCTCCACAACACATTAAAAATATCTTTCTTTTATTAGAAACCTTCTATTTTTAAATAAAATTATATTTTAAATGATTCGAATAAGCCTTATTCTGGAGCTAAACTCATTTTTATGCATCGACTGTCCATAAATGGATAACACTGACCATCGATGAAGTTCATCGGACTACATCGCGTCATCATATCATCGCGATGAAGTCTTTCAAAGCAGACTCGCACAAAATTTGACCATACTTATGAATTGCACGCACGTAGAAGCCGAAATGCGTGAGGTTTATTTTTAAAATTGTTATGATTTTTTTTAAACAAAACAAAAAACAACTTCAGTTTTTGTTAATCGGAAAGGTCAGGTTTTAAATTTTATGTAGTTACTCGTATGCAAGTATTTTTATTTTATTTTCTCAATTTTATTAAATGGACAGCAAAGTACTTGAGTTTATTTCAAAAACACCCACATTGAGGCTCCTTCAATTTTGCTACACCCGTGTGCATAATATTGCATTTACCATTATCACCGAGAGCGTGCTGCAGAATTTTTAATGAACAATGACACAGCAAGCCATCTCGTCCATTTCTCTCGTTGCTTTTATAATACTTTACTCCTGCTGTTGTTGTTGCATGACTCTCGAAACATATCATTAAAACACCCTCGACCGCACACACAGGTGATAGCATAATTTAATCGAAATCTAATACTTCATCAACAAAAGAGTTGAACTTTGTGTTAAGTCTGTATACATGTATTCATGTCGTGATGTTGGTATACATATAACCATCACTAAATAGAAAAATTAACTTCGCATAGGTTAAAGCCTAGGAAAATAAGAAAATCATGAGAAAACTGTTTCAGGGATAATTTGATTTAAAAAAATGCACTACACGCCAATATAAACTCCTGCATCACATGCAAATTGAAACAAGGTTAGGCGTAAGTATTGAGTAAATTATGTCTAGACAACAAAATCTATTCCCAGCCTGTGCCACCTAAAAACAATTTTTTTTTCTGGAGTTCCTACTGCCATTTGTGAGGAAATGATAAGCCATCCAAGAGTATCTCTTGTCAGGAAAAATAGGTCTGTTAAAGCCCTATTGAACGAACTGTATGCATCTTCAATGACCAGCCATATCCAGCTCTGAACCACAAGAGCAAATTCAGATGATTCAGTCGTGCATTTTATTTATCGATATTTCCGGTGGACTATTATATCCACACACTTGTCTGGTGTATGAGAAATGGGAATATCCTTGAAATGGGTTAATTAACTTAAAAGGTCACCGCTATAGTCAGATGAAACAACCATACACCCAGGCTCATCTCCAATTACATCATGCATCATCATTGTTGCATGTTATCACATAATTAACGTTTCATAGCAATGCGAATCATACAACGACGAGACCATGACCAGAAACCAGACCGCAAGAAGAAGGCTTTATTAATGTTGGTGTGCTACCAACAATAATAATAATTTGTTTCCTTCCATGCGAGTTGCGGCGACTGCCTTGAATTTGATCTCAATGGCGACAAAGAAACCGGCTTTTATATCAAATATCTCTCCAAAAAAACAGAACACAAACACAATACACACATCTCGTATGAGAGAGGAGTTAGCATCCTTTTCATTCGTTCCAATGATTACAACATCCTGATGATGGCAGACAGAGAGAATGGAATTTAATATACTTTTAATGGCGGTTAAATGCTATTATCGTCGCCCTTTTCGCTGCTATGTAAACCACCAGGACTCATCTCCTATGCGATATATGATCCAGGATGATGTATGTATAGCTATTTTTCAAAAAAAAAAAACTCATAAAGGAAGCTTCTTTTAATTCTTTACCACACGCAAAAAGTTCTTTCTTTAATAAAAACTCCCCAAAGTGCCATCGATCTCGTATAGGGAGTGAGTTCTCAGTAAAAAAAATTAAGGAAGCTCGTTTTCTTACTAAATTTTCTTCCGCACGTCTCGGAAACTTTTTATGCCATCATTTGTTTATTTTTTTAAATTATCATATCCCCAGGTGGTGGCGCGCTTGTTGACAGCCGAGTCATTTCTCTTCTTCTTAGGCTTCGAAGAATTTCATTCTAAACTGTCGTCCTTAATTAGCTGGCTAACGAGTGTGATTGACAAATTTGAAAGGATCTCACTGTATACATATAGCCTTGTCCTTATGGTGCTGATAGATAGAACGTTCGGGACATTTTATATTCATCGGATGAAGGAGAAAGTAATCTGTAAAATGCGACTGAAATGTGAATTAACTTAATTCAAATGAACCGACTCATCGCATCGTGTAGCTTACAGCACAGCATATACCAAGACAAGAAGCTGTGCGATGCTGATGGTTGGTATAAGTATTCTTTATGGAGGAAAATCAAAGACAGTTTAGTTTCATTAAGGATATCGGATTTAAGGATCTTAAATATTTTCTGTCGTTTGGACTAATAGAGCGTGCATAACAAGTTTTGCAAATAGAACTAAAAGGACGAACTTATCAAAAACTTATGTAGTCTACAAGAGATTCTCTCTGATTAATTATTACTTTTTCAATTAGTTGAAGATGTAATTGTGTTCAAACCAGAAGAACTTTGGCATGGAAATGAAGTTTGACTATACATACATTAGATATACAGTATTTGAATTATTGATTAAGTTTAATCTTACAACAAAAACAAAAATTAAAAAAATTAAAACAAATTGATTTGGGTGCCAGGGGGTAGTGGATAGCAGTAGTGAAAGTAATTTATTAGTTTTACCGCATTTCGAAGATGTCTTTCAATGATGATATATGTATTTATTTGTTTTTTTAATATCAATTAAATTGAATCCTTTTTTGCCGGTTCAGTGATTTTATAGTGGCTTGATTTCTGATTTATTAGGCCAAACTGTTTTTAAGTTTTTGTTAAGTTCTTAACTTGGTTTATTGTACGAAAAGTCCCCCAAAGTATTTTATTATTTGAAATTTATGTGATGCTAACTAAATTCAAGTAGAGCCATATCAGTTCGAGAAAACGTTGTATGGATGATGGCCTGAATTTGTACCCCTTTTAAAAACAAATGGCCTTAGATTAAAAAGCCTTTACCCAAAACGTCGAACTCAGATTCGAAAATTGGAACTTAGATATTTTTATTTATCTTAGACCCGTTTGCTGATACGAAACTTAAGCTTTTATGTTCTACTTAAGAAGCTTATGTTCTACTTTTTCCTTTGCTTAAACTGTGAACTAAGCGCTTATGTTCTACTTAAATATTTAAGTTTCGTATCAGCAAATGGGCCTTAATGTAATTCTCTTATGATTTTGTTGTAAAAGAAAATTTCATCGAGTTGTTTAATAAAAACCAAATCACCTTCTTTTTCAAGATGGTGGCTATCCTCTTAGCCCGGACACCCAAAAACATTTGGTTTTATAATGAGAAAAAACATGTAGCACAACACAAACAAACAAAAAATTTACAAAATTTTAGTAAATTCTTTGAAAAAATTTTCTACACAGTAAAGTTCTTGCACGATTTTCTCTGAATCTATTGATTGTATATCGATACCTTCCCGTAAGAATGTATTAAGCGACATTCTCAAAATTTAAAATTTAAATTTAAAAAAACCTCTTCATCAATTATTTATTTGTGTATTTTGTAGTAATAAACTGATTTTTAAAGAGATTTTGAGTTGAATATTCCGTTTCAAAACTTTTTATTCCTTTAAGTACTTTAAGTATTTTTCGAGAAAAAAAGAAAAAACTGAATTTTACTACAAAAGTTTTCCCTCTACAAAAGTATCGCCTGTCCCCAGTTTGAGAAACTTTTAAGAAAATACTTAAGACGTTAAAACAAAGCTTTCAACCAAAATTCAGCATTTTCGGATTTTTTTCGAAAGGATAGTCAAATTTTCTTGGGCTATAAGTTACTTTAAACAAAAAAAAATTACTGAAACAATTTTAGAAAACATATTTGTCATTTGGGGAAAGTTATATTGTTTTTTTTTCATATAATTACACATTTAAAAATGAGCAATTTTGATGTTTTTCAACGATTATTCAAAAATGAAGCCCAAAATTAAAAATCCAATCCGACGATTTTCAAGTTCTTTTAATTTACCTTGAAATAACGTAATATAACATGTGTTTTCCACTTCAGTTTCTCCGAAACTCTGTAAATCCTAAGCAATTTTAAGAAATTTTCCGAAAGGTATCACCGAAATATAAAAAAAAAATAAGATCAAATTAAAAAAGTGGCTAAATGATTTTGAAGTTTAAATGTTGTTCTTTGATAAACATTTTAGTTTTTTGCAATATGTATCGTACGGACTTCACAAATCCTGCAGCTATTTGCCCAATTTCTCAGTATCCTCAAATAATGGATGGAACCCTCTTAAAAATAAAATTTTAAGAGTAAAATAAGCACAATGGACTTTTATACTTCTAAAAATTTTAAACAATAAATGCAAGAAAACCTTAAAAAATATTAAACTTCTTCAAAGAAACTCAATGGAAACTCCAGCGGGTTAATTTCTTCGCTAGAGTTTTCATTGAGCTTTCTTCATGAAATTTTATATTTCATTATTTCCAAAACTTCCCAAAAATAGAATTAAAATTTGAATTAATCTTTGATCAACTTTTTATTCGAAATTAAATTACAGGTGTTTTTGTTCCAATAGGGTTTGTTGATGTTAAGATTGAATACAACCAGTTGCGTGTAAGAAATTTTAAATATATTTTGCTGGTTATTTCAACAACACTATCTTTCAATAACTTGCTATCCTTTTCTACTATTCACATGCAAGCTGTCCAAAATACCTATTCGTGTTGGGCTCTGGGCAACAAGCAGCAGAGTGACAAAATACTAACTATTATATTAAATTGTATGGTTTATTTTCTGTGTGACGAAACGAAGGTCGTCGGTCGTTTTACTTTCAAATGTTTTTTTTTTTTGAGTCCTGAGCCTACATTTTGTTACTCTCATCTCAAATCGAAAAAATTAGTTAAGAAACGTTGAAAAATGGAACAAAACTCATGTATTTCGTTCAATTTTCATAGTTTTTGATGATTTGAGAGTAAAGTCTTAACAGCCTTTCACATAAGTGGTCGCCGATAGACATGGATTGTCATAAAGAATAAACCAGTAAAATTTGTGCTAACAGAATTTGAGGTTTATTTAGTTGGTCGCGTAGAAAATATAAAAATCCTTAATTTAACAACTGAAACAGATTTTAGTTCGTGTTTTCTTTTTAAAATAAACTGTAGGATAGGATCGTTTTTTGTTGATATTTGATCTTGGAACTGCCAAAACAAATTTATTCTCATTCGCAGTTCGCAGCTCATGTGAAACGCACTTTACAGAACGTAGGCACTGAACAACAAAGAACTATAATTTTCGAAGTGATGATTACGTTTGTGAAAAACTTATCAACTAAATTTACAGTACCTATACCAGTTGCTCAAGAGTCTTGCCACTCTGTGAATATTATATAGACATTGTATACCAGACAATAAATTATTGAAACAATCATTATCTCTGTTCATGAAGGAATATACTTCCCAAAATTACGAATTTCTACGAATTTTACTATAATTTAATTTTTTGTATATGAACTTTGACAGAGCTTTTGACTGAATTCTAAGAAATTCTTTGTTTTGGGAAGTACGCGAACAGTCATATTGTTTTAGGTGTACAAATTTGACAACAATTAAAACAGAAGCTTATGAAATTTTCCAGACTTTGTTTATTTGGTTTTTCCGGATGAAAGAAAAATAATAAATTTTGTTATCACACATTTATTGTTCTTTGAAAAACTGGAAAAAAAATGATTGAAAAGTCAAAACAAAAATGAACACCAATGTACCATAGATAGGTACTGCAGTTACATAGATGCAATATCTATTCATCTACGCAGAACAAAAAATGACTACTTTTTTTTTATCACTTCACAACCTCACACGTCGAGAATTGACACGTAGAAATCTATAAGTTAATAATGTAAGTTTGAATTAATTTGTGTTATTTTTGATTAAGAAACGATAATGACTCTAATATGTATCTATATGTATACATACATTAAATGTTACCAATAAATATATCATGTAAAACCTTATAAATTCTTTTTAACTTATTATTAATATTTTTGCTTGCGATATTTAAAATGAAATTGTAATTGTAATGCTCGATATTAATTTAATTTTTTTTCAAATAATTCATTTAATTGATTTATTAATTTATTGTATTTTAAATTTTTATTTTCTTTTTTTCTTTTTATATAGCCAAATACTTAGTTTCTCATTTGTCAAAGTCATATTTTTGATTTCGTGTCTACATCTTGTATGCTGTGTGGTATGTTTTTGCGATCTTTAAGCTTTAATCAACGCAATTGATACAGTTTCCCAATCTGGTGGTAGGGATTTAAGCCTTCGTTTAAATTTAAATATTTTGTGTAAACAAGAAAAGGGATTTCATGTTTGCCATTTCAATGCACAAAGTTTGTACAGGAAAATAGATGAGTTTCGTAAAATTTTTGTAAACTCCAATGTTGATGCTATTTGTGTTTCCGAGACGTGGTTTAGAGAAGGAGTAAATGATGAAATTTATAGATTGAACGGTTATAAACTTTTTCGTGTTGATAGAAAATCCAAAGGTGGAGGCGTTGCAATATATGTCAAACAATGTATAAATTGTCGAATTATGGTTGAATCACCTGGAAATAATCCCATAGAATTTTGTTTTATTGAAATGTATAATGGTCAAGTAAAGAGGTTACTAGGTTGCGTCTATCGGCCTGATAGTTATACTAATTTATCTAGCTTTTATAACGTTTTAGAAGAGTACTCATCATTGTACGGGGAAATTTTTGTTTTTGGCGATTTTAACTGCAATTTGTTATGTAGTGAAACATCAAGATCATTTATTGGCAATCTGAAAAGCTTATCCCTTGAACCTGTGAACAAAATACAACCAACCCATTTCACGAGCACGTCCAGTACTCTACTTGATTTGTTGCTGGTAAATAAATTAGAAAACGTTCTATTTTTCAATCAATTATCAGCGCCATGTTTTTCTCGCCACGATTTAATTTTCGCTACATTAAAAGCAGACTCGTTGGAAAATGCAAACGATTTTTGGTGCTATAGAGACTTTAAACACATCGATTTAGAGCTACTTGAAAGCGATGTTGCTTGTACTGACTGGCAATCAATTTATAGTATGCCAACTGCCGATTCCCAAGTAGCTTTTCTTCAAGAAAACATTCGACAGCTTTTCAATTCACACGTTCAGGTAAGAACAAAACGAATAGCTAACAATTCGATACCTTGGTTCACCATCGAAATAAAAAACTTAATTAAAAATAGAGACATGGCATACATAAGGTGGAAGAGATACAAGCTTCCAGAATTCCATGACGTTTATCGCACTTTAAGGAATAACGTAAATTCCAAAATAAAAGAATCGAAACGTTTTTATTATTCTAAACGGCTCGATATAAAACTGCCTGGGAATGAAATCTGGAAGAACATTCGCGATCTTGGTTGTGGACGAACAAAATCAGGAGTACCTGAGAATGTTGACCCCAATAAATTAAATAGTGATTTCACAAAGATACATTCGATGGTACCTTCAAATTCATCTTTTCATTTCAATTATCACCACTTTGAATCCTATGATGATAATGGATTATTTTGTTTTTCCAGAGTTGATGATTGTGATGTTTTAAGTGCTGTTTTGAGAATTAAGTCTAAGTCAACCAGTTTTGACGAGATACACCCTACTTTCATCAAAATCATTTTACCTTATGTCCTGCCATTTCTGACTCATCTTTTCAACACTGTCATAACTACGTCTTCTTTTCCTGTGTTATGGAAAGAAGCTAAAGTGCTTCCAATCGTTAAGAAAAAAGCTGCCCGTAGTTCATTGGCTGAGTATAGGCCCATCTCGATCTTACCATTTTTTTCTAAAGTGATGGAAAAACTGTTGCACCAACAAATTTCCACGTATCTTCACAGACATAACTTGATTAATAGTATTCAATCCGGTTTCCGGGAAAAACATAGTTGTGTTACTTCATTGATTAAGGTAACAGAAGATATAAGAAATGCAATTGATAAGGATCAAGTAACTTTTCTAACTTTACTAGACTTTTCAAAAGCATTCGACACAATCAACCACAATCTTTTATTATATAAACTGAAAAATATATTTAGTTTTACCTCATCTGCATGCAGGCTTATTTTCTCATATCTGTGGGGAAGATCTCAAGCTGTTTTTGTAAATAATAAGACTTCCAATTACCTGCCTATACAAAGAGGTGTTCCACAGGGATCAATTTTGGGCCCTCTTTTGTTTACACTTTTCATAAACGATCTGCCTCTTTGCACAAATAATTGTTCCAAACATTTATATGCTGATGATTACCAGCTATACTTTAGTTGCAAACTGGGACTGATCGAAGATGGTATATGTAAAATAAACGAAGATCTTGAAAGTGTTAATAAGTGGTCTGCAGAAAATGAGCTCAAAATAAATCCGTCTAAATCAAGCTGCCTTGTTGTCTATAAAAATGAACTTGACCTAAGCTATTTCCCTCCAGTTCTTCTTGGTGATAGTCAGATTAACTATGTTGAAAAAGTTAAAAATTTAGGTGTGTATTTCAACAGAACTCTAAGATGGGATGACCACATTCAACAAATTATCGGCAAAATATATGGAGTTCTTAGGAATCTTTCATTTTCGCAACATTTTACACCTCTTGGTACCAAATTATTGCTGGTTAAATCACTAATAGTTCCTTTAATAACTTATGGTTGCGAGATTTTTTGTTATCAAAGTGCTGAAACTAAGCGTAAATTAGTAATTGCTTATAACAACATTGTAAGATACGTGTATAATCTTAAGAGGCGTGATCACGTAAGTAGATTCTCTAAAACAGTACTGGGATGCAGGATCCACACATACATTAATTACCGAACACTTATTTTTCTGTACAAGCTTATAACCATGAAAGAGCCCTTATATTTATATAACCTCTTGTCTTTTGCAAGAACACCGCGTTCTATTACATTAATACAACCTCGATTTACATGTCGTATAACAGAAATGCAATTTTTCATCCATGCCATTAGATTGTTTAACTCGTTACCACAAAGCATCAGGAGACTTATTGACACACGTAACTTTGAGACCGTTTTGTTTAAGTATATGGCTACAAATGAAAACTGATTTCATAAATATAAATTTAAAATTAAAATTTCTTTAATAGGTACTTATGTATATTTCTTTAAATTAATTTCTTATTACATAGTCAGATTCAATTAAAATTAATTTTTAACATATTACACTCGAGCAATTAAAAGATTGTACAGTCTATTTGTAAGAGATTTGATTTAACTGAATAAATATCTAAAAATATCTAAATATCTAAATATGTCTGTCAATACCTTTTTTTCACGAGAAATTGTGCTTTATCTCGTTTCACAAATACAATTTATTAAATAGTTGTTTCTTTGCGCAAAGCACTCAATTCAGAAATGTGAATCAAGCATTAAAGAAGTGATTATGATGAAAGATTAGCACGAACACGTGACCTTCAACTTTTTTTCATTTTGATGGAAAAATAACATATTTGAAAACTTTTGATGCTTGGAAAAACGGTTTCATCAAGTTTGTTTTATTTTGTGTGAAAGTTTCTATTAGTTTCATTTAAATAATAAGTTTAAATAAATTTCATCAAATTTGTACTCATACTGCATTTCTACATACATACACACATACATTTCCGCCAGAAAACCTTACAAATGAAAAAATAAAAACAAATCCATTTAATACCAAAATCTTAAATCTGAAAATTCAATTTTTTATAATATCTATTTTTACTTGTGCCAATCAGCACTTCACACGATGAAACTTATTTTATACACAATACCTTCAGGTAATATAGAAACCTTGGAAAGTTCAATACTTTATGGGAATCAAATGAAAGTCTTACTCAATAGAAAACTTGTCCATACCATAGCCAATCCTAACAGTCCTGCCTGCAAAGCAAATTGAAAGAAAAAAATCAATAAATGTATATGAGTCATTAAGCACTGTCACTTCTTGCAACCCCAGGCAAACCTTTTCCATGAATGACCACAAAAAAATCGGCTATGGGCTTATGCAAGATACCTTACTTGTCCTTTTAGAAGTAGCAAAACTTTTCAAAAAGTTATGAGAAATATTAATAAGCTGAAAAGTTTTCCGGATACCAAAATGACAAAAAAAAAACTTTTTCTGAATTCAATGCAACGAACGAAGATTACGATATGAAAGAATTAGTTCTTATTCCTATTCAGGATATATGTATGTATGTTAGACCCTAGGAAGTTTGAAATAGTAGAAATTCTTCATAATCTCAATAATATTTTCGGAAATTCTTGTATTGGTTCATTTATGGATGAAAACACTAACTTCAAAGGAGACGAAGGATGTCTATACATACCTATACTTGGAATTTATGTACTTGAAAGAAAAACATAAACAAACAAAGACCAATTGTTGACATATTTAAGCCTCGAACTTGGAAAAAGAAAACCCCTAAATGAAATACCATTGATCATAAATTCATGGAATGTCTGGACATAAAATCAAAAACAATAAAAATCCAGGTAATGTGCAATAAATTTACTTCTCAAGCTGAACAAACAAAGAAAAACAAATAACAAAAGTTTGAGTGGTTTATAGCATTCCCTATTTTTCCTTTGAAGTTTGGCATAACAAAAAGGTTTAAATATTGGTAAATCGTATTTATAATGTTTAGTGTACATACATTTTTCAGGGAAACAATTCATCAAGACCAATCAAAGAGGGTTTTTTCATCCAACTGAAACTTTTAAGAATACGATTTTTCGAATTGCCCTGAAAACAGATACATATAACTATGTGCCTGTACGTACGTAAATATTCGTATATTAGTAGGGCTCCCAAAATATTTCAGGTTTTGAACTTTAAGCAAAGTAGACAGTTCCCATGCGAAAAAATTCAAAATTTTCCAAAAAAAAATCGACCTAATCTGTGCACCATATTGTATAATATTCAAGGCGAAAATGTTTTCCTTGGCCTAAGCCAAGCATGACATTCCATGACAGCAATGGTTTTTTGTTTTGCATGAACTGTAAACCAATCATGCAAACAAATAATTTTGTAATCCACCTCAATAAATTTTGACACTACTTAAATATTTGCATACATTTTTTTCGCACGGGATCTGTAAACTAGGTTTTACCTACGGTTTGTGAAGATAAAGCTGAACAAGTGAACAATATTATTGGTTTTTTTTAATTATTGGTAAACAATCATGACAAAAGTAAAACCATGTAGTAATTTCTTGTGGTGTTGATAAAAAGTGACTTGCAAAAAGTAATGCTGGATTTACACGACTGGATCGCCATAAATTATGCTTGTTCGCGAATTTAGCCCAAAGTTCTGTCAAACTCAAATGAACGAAATTAAATTGTACTTAAATTCGTAGAGATTCGTAGTTTTGGAAAGAACCCACCCGAACAGATATTATGAGCGTACGGACTTATTGTCATCATAAAAAATCTTTTGCGCGTTATGACTTTTTATTTTGGCGTTATGAATGCATTTTGGGCCTTGTGAAACTTTCTTTCATAAGTTTTGCGTGACATGTCAATTTCTATCGCCTTACGACCAATACTTATTTGCAGTTCTATTTTGCCCCTATTTTTTTTACTAAACAGATTTTTTTAGGGGTGGAGATGAAAGAAATTCAAAATTTTCTAAAATAAGCACCACCCTAATATGTATGCATACTCAAAATATAATAATTCCATCCACCACCGGCTTATTTAAAGGTGTTTATACACTCCCCTTCAGTTGAAGACATAGACACATACATTTTAAAAGGAACTTTATCCATTTTTTCCAAACATTGTGCATTAATGCATCATCTGATGATGCTTAAGCTATGATTAGACAGCCAACGGAAATGGTCAACGCGTTGACTCTTTGACGTCAAAATGACGAAAAACTTCTGTCCCAATGTTTTCTTGTTGTGTGATCTTCAACGAAGAATACTACCTAGATTAAAATTCAATTTTCTATAGTAATTTCGATGAACTGATGATTGGACTTCCTCAATAAACATCACTCTCGCCTTCAAGTCAAGCTCTTTTAAAATTTGGTACAGTACCACCTTCCAATCCTCAGAGGTTCCCAAACTTTTTTTCCTGGTTTCGGTAGACCACCTGCTGCAACATTTTTACCATATTCCCAAAACTCATCAAAAAATGCGAAGATTAGATCTAAAGATGGAAATCTGCGTCGCAGCTGAGTTCCAACCCTAAATTCGCCGCTTTGCAAGTCTTGACACGCGTTGCACTGAATATCGAATAACGTCGGCTTTCTGTCAAAGCCTCCTAAGTCTGTTTTGAAAAATTGCTTAGAAGACACAAAAACCAAATTTAAAAGGTAATAAAATGGAATTCTTAGATCGTTAAAGGCTTTTAAACTGATTGATAGCCCCAAAAGGTCCCATAACATAGTTAAGAGATATTGATATTTGAATTCTGTGATTTTTTTGATCTGAAGTACATTGAAATGGAATTTTAAGATTTATGAGGCTTTGACAGAAGGCCGATGATATGCAAGTTTTTACAAGCAACAGTCGCAGATCTTCTTAAAATATACTTCTCAAAAAAATTAATAGCCTATTGAATAGACCTTTTAAAAAGAAACAATTACGTGCAAGGGTTTTTATTATTGAATATGTTTGTTTGGCCCATAAGCATGCTTAAAACTGAAAATGCTACTAAATTCACCCATGCGTTTCTGAGAGAATGGTCACACTGGCCACTTTTCAGTATTTTTGGTATAACTCGAAAACTAAGCCGAATTTGAAAATTTTACATTTAATACTTTTTGTTCAAAATTATATTTTCTATTGGAATGGATAGTTCAAAAAATTTTAGGAACAAATTTAAGCTGGAAAAGTTAACAAAAACCAACATAAAAAAATCGAAAAATCTAAGATTATTAAATTTTTTTCTAAATTGAGCATAACTTTTTTCGGAGCAAAGATACGCTCAAGACGTTCATAAACAAAGTAAGCTGGAGTCTTACGGCTTTAATATGAGATGTTAAAAAAGTCATATTATTTAAAAAATTGACAGAGATATAACCATTCAAACTTTACCATTTCTTATCATTTTCCGCACTTTTTGCCCGAAAGCCTATTTTTTGGTACTTTATGACAAATTTAACGTTCCTAGCATCTAGTACCAAATCTTATGTTAATCGGACCAGCCGTTCGGTCTGTAGGTCTGAACGCATTTAAAAACAGCCGAAAAACGAAATTGCGAACTTACATCCTTTTTATAAATTCTCTATAGTTCTAATGTCATATTAAATCAAAAATGTTGATTTCGAACATTTTTACGAATGTGAAATTTGCCATATTGTACCGAAAAAGGGACTTTCGGGCCAAAACTGAGAAATATTATAAGAAATTATAAGGTTTGAATGGGAATATCTCCGTCAATTTTGAACAAATATTAATTTTTGAACATGCCATATTAAGGCCTTTAGTCTCTTCTTTGTTTTGTCCATGCATGTCTTGACCCTATCTTTGCTTCAAGAAAAAGTTATGCACAATTTATTAAAAAATTTAGATATCCTTGATTTTTTGATTTTCTTTAAGTTGGTTTTTGTTAACTTTTCCTACTTAAATTTTTTCGTAAATTTTTTTGAAAGTGGCTTTTAAAAAAAAAAAACAAAGTAGGTTTTCAATCAACTCTGGATGTAATGTATTAGATTGTGGAATTCTGCATCGACACCATCTTTAAACTTTATTAATACATTTTTTTTTTTAAACTTTTATTGGCTTTTCAAATTTTGTTTCCAAAACGACTTTTTTCCACCCCCTTCGTGCAAGGGTAGAGGTGGGAGAAAAACAATAATGTGGTCCTATGGTTTCAAATGTGCTGAATCCAACGGGAGTTCTCGGGTTATCGTCCGACCCTTGGTTTTCGATTTCTGACCAAAATTTCGGGACTGTGGCAACCCTTTTCTTGTCCTTCTGACAGTGTTGCCACCTTGGCAACACTTCTTAAAAGTAAAGTTAGAACATGGACTATTTGTATACTAAAGCTCAACCCGTCAGGTCGAAATGAAAGGTTGGTCTCACTAACAGCCCCACCATAGATATTTATTTTCCTTGGCAATCTCGATATATATTAAAAGTCCACTTTTCCGATTGCGCATATCTCCCGAAACCACTTCTAAACACCATCACATTCGATTTGCTAATATTAACAGTCTTAACAGTAAAATTCCAGATCCGACGATATTGTTCCAGTTTTAGAATCATTTTTTGGAGAATGACCGGAGAATCCGCCAGCAGAACTTCATCACCTGCATACGTAAGTGTTTAAATTCTTATTCAATTCAAAAGAATACCTCCAACCAACCATTCAACCAAATCGTTGCGAAACAAAATAAAAATAAGGGCACTTAATATACCACCCTGTCAATCTCCCGAGCATGACTCAAACCACTCAGATAAAGTGTCTCCATTCCCAAACGCAGATTTTGTATCGCTATAGAGGTTTTTTTTAGCAAAATAATTATTCAACCCATTGAGCTTAGTTTATTAAAAATTAATTTTTGGATCTACCGAATTGAAAACCGCTCTGAAATCAACAAAAGACGTACCATTTATTTTGATCCTTTTTCCAGATAAGATGATGCAATTGATGTTAAGGTGAAGATATGGTCTACTGTCGAGTATTCGTTCCGAAATAAAAAAACATATAAAACATAGAACGACAAATTCGAAACTGTCACAAGAAACTAACGTCGAATGTCACAATCCAACTTCCCCCTTTATTGGATTCGTGAAATTTGCTTTGCTAACTTGACACTAATAAAAATAGGTAATGTCAGCACGATTGACTCAACTAGAAGTGGAATTTCATGCCTAACCTAACCAAAACACAATTTTCACATTGTGTCGCTGCTGTTTACTATTTTCTTACCTTTCTACTTTTACAATGCTACGAGCTACACCATTGGGTTTAGCCGTAGAAAAGCGGGATATAACTTTTGGATATTTTAATTTACAGCTGACAGCTTCCCTTGATTATTTGTTGGTAAATGTAAATTAGGAATTAAAGTTTGCGAGATTCTTGGAAGAGTGATTTACGAACTTGAGAGATTTTTTAAAAAAATATTGAGATAATTTTCGTATTTCCTTGTTTCGAATGATTTGAAAGAATCTATTAAGTTAATTTATTCAATTACCACATTTTGTAATTAAAGATTCACAGAGTTTATCGTTTGAATAATTTAAACAAAAAAATTTAAATTTTACAAGTGATAAATTTAAGTTAAATCTCTTACCGAACCAACTTTTAGTTTTATTGGTCAAAATATAATTACATAGCTATTATCCTCCCTATTTCCTTTATCTTAGTTTTATATTTTTTTTTGCCTACAATACCCTACAGCTCGAGAAGGTATAACGCCAATGTCATATAAAGAATGTTATAAAGAAAACATTAATTCGATTTGGCAAAAGATCTTGAGTAATGAAACGTAATCGTAAGTGTACATCAATATCTATGGCGTATAGTGATACCTATAAGGAGTATGGAACACTGAAGACAATGCGGCCATAAATTCTTTGGAGAATGACCGGAGAATCCGCCAGCAGAACTTCATCACCTGCATACGTAAGTGTTTAAATTCTTATTCAATTCAAAAGAATACCTCCAACCAACCATTCAACCAAATCGTTGCGAAACAAAATAAAAATAAGGGCACTTAATATACCACCCTGTCAATCTCCCGAGCATGACTCAAACCACTCAGATAAAGTGTCTCCATTCCCAAACGCAGATTTTGTATCGCTATAGAGGTTTTTTTTAGCAAAATAATTATTCAACCCATTGAGCTTAGTTTATTAAAAATTAATTTTTGGATCTACCGAATTGAAAACCGCTCTGAAATCAACAAAAGACGTACCATTTATTTTGATCCTTTTTCCAGATAAGATGATGCAATTGATGTTAAGGTGAAGATATGGTCTACTGTCGAGTATTCGTTCCGAAATAAAAAAACATATAAAACATAGAACGACAAATTCGAAACTGTCACAAGAAACTAACGTCGAATGTCACAATCCAACTTCCCCCTTTATTGGATTCGTGAAATTTGCTTTGCTAACTTGACACTAATAAAAATAGGTAATGTCAGCACGATTGACTCAACTAGAAGTGGAATTTCATGCCTAACCTAACCAAAACACAATTTTCACATTGTGTCGCTGCTGTTTACTATTTTCTTACCTTTCTACTTTTACAATGCTACGAGCTACACCATTGGGTTTAGCCGTAGAAAAGCGGGATATAACTTTTGGATATTTTAATTTACAGCTGACAGCTTCCCTTGATTATTTGTTGGTAAATGTAAATTAGGAATTAAAGTTTGCGAGATTCTTGGAAGAGTGATTTACGAACTTGAGAGATTTTTTAAAAAAATATTGAGATAATTTTCGTATTTCCTTGTTTCGAATGATTTGAAAGAATCTATTAAGTTAATTTATTCAATTACCACATTTTGTAATTAAAGATTCACAGAGTTTATCGTTTGAATAATTTAAACAAAAAAATTTAAATTTTACAAGTGATAAATTTAAGTTAAATCTCTTACCGAACCAACTTTTAGTTTTATTGGTCAAAATATAATTACATAGCTATTATCCTCCCTATTTCCTTTATCTTAGTTTTATATTTTTTTTTGCCTACAATACCCTACAGCTCGAGAAGGTATAACGCCAATGTCATATAAAGAATGTTATAAAGAAAACATTAATTCGATTTGGCAAAAGATCTTGAGTAATGAAACGTAATCGTAAGTGTACATCAATATCTATGGCGTATAGTGATACCTATAAGGAGTATGGAACACTGAAGACAATGCGGCCATAAATTCTGAAGAAATCCCGCACTTCTATATTTGTTTTATACTTTTCCTTGGAGTGTTTCCGATGGCGGCGGCGGCTTAAGGACTCACAATAAACCCCAACATACTTGCACAGCACGAAATATTGGTTGCGCACTGGTTGTTAGGTAATTTATTACAAAATAAATGAAATAGCATCAGAGGATATTAAAGAAATGATATAGCATTGTTATGAGGTAACATATTTTCTCTCATAAGTTAAAACAAGTTAACGCGCGCCGCTGCTCACATCTTGTTATATTATTGTTTGTGGATAAGATTAAATTATACGCCAACGACGGAAAGGTGACTAGTTCAAGATTGGATGCTAATAATAAGGAAGGATTTGTATATAAGAGTGGTGTCTTTAGCTCGGTAATGTGGTTGAGAAGCTTTATTACAGTGACATATTGACGTTTTTATGTCTGCATTATTTTTAATGGTTTCAATTTTGGAATGATAATGGAGTAGAAGGATTGTAAAACTTGATTTTCAAGTCCAAAAATAACAACATTCTTAATAAATCAATTTTATTGCTGTAACAGCTTAAAACACTTTTTTTACATTAACTTTCACGAATTTATTGATGACTAAGGTTAATTACTGTGGAGTTATTGATCATCCTTTCGATATGAGTAGTGTTGATAATTTAAAGGGAGTCATTTTGCATGTGGAAAATGCTGCAGATAAGTATCAGAGCCACTCATCAGAAAAGAAGGTGAACAAGCACCAATTTTTCGGAAGAAAAAGGAGGGAGCATGGTGACCAATTGAGTATTTTGAGTAGTATAAGGTCAAGGCAGGCAATGAGGGCTATCTTGAATAAAACATCCTTCCTCCTTCAAAATTGGGAACGTTAATGTTGTTCGCTACTTATTGGTATATAGGTATTGGTATATATTTTCCAGGGCAATAGAACATTTTCTTCTGGAAGAATTCGTTCCGAAAAAGGTTCACCATAGGAAAACTAGTTTCAGAGGAAGAACATATTACTTGTAATCATCATCAAGTCCTGTAACCCCGATTGGGGCATAGGGCGTGCATTGAACATATCATATACGAGTACCGCATATGGATGGACATGTACAAATGCATGTCTAGACAAATTATTGCTATCGTAAAAGAGGTTGGGTATATTCTTCTATTAATTTTCCTGAAAAGACACTCCGTCATCAAATATGAGCTTTTTGCATCTGAGTCCAATCCTAAATTACACCCAGATTGTCCTTTTTTGTTTGTCACCTACAAAATCATGAACAATACCAATTGTTCTCTACTGAGGCCAAAGTTCAACTTAATCCTCAAACAATGTCTACACAAATTTTCATCTCCAGTTTCATTATTGTATTTGGGGAAAACAATTTACGACATAAAATGCACTGTTCTGTTACCACCCCAAAAACGACAGCCCCTTCCCTAATATTATAATCTGTATAGAATTTTGGAAAGTACATGCTAACAAAGGAATGCTCATGAAAATCCTATATACAAATGTACCAAGAGCTGTCGGAAATTTCAAAGCTTTCAAAGATGATGAATGGAATATCTGGTGTGGGTGGGTAAGTACAGAATTTTAAATAAAAGACTCCGCATCGTAAATCAAATGGTCATCCTCAATTTGCCTTTAGAAGTCTATTTAAGTATAAAATATATATAGAGTATACATGGCACATGAATCATCTAAGAGCTGGCGACGCCGAATAATAGTTGGGTGACAGACAGACTGGGTCTCTTGACCAGCAAAAGGCAATAGATTGGTCAATTTGATGCTTCCATGTCGATTGTTTCTGGATAAAAGCCTTCGTTTTCTTCTTCTGTCTCTGCCCCTCTAATCCCAACCATCAGGATTAAGTTAAATGGTGTGGATTTAATATGAATTTAGTCTGATTTTGATTATAAATTCCTATCCTTAGAGAAGGAGTTGTATACTATACATATACTCGTTATGACCACAGAAGAATAATTTTTTGTGAAGAGTATTTATTATTATTTGCTTTTTGAATTGAATATGTATTTGTGGGTATTGAGGAAGAAGGCAAACTTCATCAATTTCCAATTTTCGAAAAATAAACATAAAGTATAATTTGACAAATATTAGAAATTGGTGTTTTCACAGCAAATGCATACTCGCTCAACTAACACAGAAGTTGCATTAGGAAAGTCAATATTTTCTCGAAATGTATCGCCCACATAGATGGTTGACTACTGCTGATGGCTCCGTAACATGTTTCTTAATAGAGAAGATTGCAATTTATTCCGTATATGTGGGTTGAATAAATATAAATAATTCGGAGCCTTAAAAGTTTCATTAGATTTTAATGTCGGTACATCATGTCCTTGCCAAGCCAACACAATAGAGCAAAAGATATACATGGCAAAGATGGAAGTAAAACACCTGAAAAAAAATTTCAACAGTTTCCCGGATGCAACTACTCAGAAATAGCCAATGAATTCGTAAGAATATGACTTGGTTAAAAATGCACAGGTCTTTTAGAACTTCAACCTTCTCTTCAGTAGATTTAACATATAAACAAACATAAACATCGCAAGCAACAG
Source organism: Dasysyrphus tricinctus (assembly GCA_963921185.1). NCBI lineage: Eukaryota > Metazoa > Arthropoda > Insecta > Diptera > Syrphidae > Dasysyrphus > Dasysyrphus tricinctus. The sequence continues at coordinate 130,929,753 of OY992533.1, forward strand.
CAGCACTTGAACTCCATCAACCCCCGGCCGCAGAAGCTTTCACTCCAATAGGATTCCTGCGCATTGAGTATATCACTCGATTTTCTAAAGCTTATGCTATGCGATGTTTAAAACCCCGTGTTATCAGTAGTTAGTGGCAGCACGACCTGTTGTTCGAAAAACGTGTATCTTTAACAAATCAGTTATTTGAAGATCATCAAGGAGCACGGTACACCTTTCCGGGTGAATATCTTAACCTGGTGATTTCGAAAACAAGGGCGGGAATCTTTCGAGTGTTTTGTTCAAATTCTCCTTTCGGATAGATATAAAAAAAACTGCAATGGGCTTTGAATTAAAACAAGACCGTTCAAGGCATATCCGTATCCGTGTTGGGCCGCCATCTTAATATTATTTCTTTACCATTAAGTGTGTTGCACACGTACGAAGGTATTAAAACTCATTTAGACGATTTTATATCCTGTTTTTTGTTTGTTTTTTGCAAGATAGTATTTCGTAAAGAACAAAGCAGAAAAGTAAGAAATTACGTGTCAAGTGAATTGAGTGGGGCTGTCATCTTGAGAGTGATAATCTGTCAAAGTGAAAGTGCATTTTCCCACCTGATGATGCTGGAGAAATGAAATAGTTCAAAATTGAATAAATACGAGAATAGTAAATGCACAAAAGTCCTGGATACAAAAGTGTGTGTGTGTGCTATGTGATAACCGAAAAAAAAATTAATACAAATTTAAATAAACTTCAACTAGACATACAATAAGGTGTGAATGGAGGAGGAAGAGCATACCATCAGGATCATCGCTAGCTTCATTAATCTTTTTCAGGAATCCTTTGGGGTCTCTTGAAAAGCCAACACGAACAACAACAGCAAGAGGTAGGTGAGATGGTGCATTAGCCAAGTGCTGGAACTATTTTAGAAATACACGAGTCAGTATTATATGTATTTATATTATTTGCATACTTTCCGGTGGGGTTGAATGATATTTGTTATTCTGAGTTTTCAAATGTCTATCATTCGTCAATCGTTGAATAAGATCAATGTTGTTTATAAATACAAGATGAGTTGGGGAACGACTAGGGAAAGTTACAGAAATCGATTTCTATGCAAATTTGTTAAAGTAGTATTTTCTGGTAGCTCCATCCATGTTAAAATTTATTTGGTTGTTGACATGTAGATGAATAAGTCTCGTTTTTTGCAGCCAATTTTGACATCATACTTAATGGCTGTGTAATTAATTAAGTCACCTTTTCGTGTATATGTATGAAGACACTTTTCATGAGGGACATGTCCCTTGGAGATAATGACGATCTGAGGTTACAAATAATACCGTACTTATATCACCTTTGTGGTTACCTTTTTATCATAAAAGTTTGACCCTTTTTCAACAGCTTAACCAGAGATAAACACAAACTGCTTTTGAATTTAAATTAGGACCAGAGACTTCATACCACGTACAAGAACATAGTTGATGAATGTTTTCTAAGTCAGTACTCGTGCATACATACATATGAATTTAAAAAAAAAACTATGGATGGAATAATGTATGTATGGATGTGAAGTTCTGAGGTTGAACACATTTTGAGGTTTTCCTTTCATTGAAGTCGTTCATTCATTCTTCTCGTGCATGACCCTTTTTTATGCATATTTTTGCTGGAAAAATATTTTTTTTAATATTCAATGACTAGCATTTTTTTATCTACTCGTATAGGTGAATATAAATAAGTCTAGTGAAGTACATAGCTATGATAATATCCAACGTGTGGTTATTTAAAAAAATTGTTTTACTTATCATATTAAATGAAGTTATTATCAAGAGGTTTTGGTTAAGTGCAGTATGCAATTAAGGTTGTATAAAGAGTGAATCAATAGTTCAGCAAACATTAAATTTTCTTTTTTGAAAGGCACAGCAAAGTATCGATTTGAAATTTTAAAATATTTGAGCAATAGCCCTGAGGTCACACTGGCCTCATTACTGGCTAATTGGCTATATAAATTACCTGTCAAATTAGTGGCTTTACAGTTGACGAGCCCGTTGTTCAAAGTTGGTATGCGTTAGTAAATAAGCTAGCCTGCACTGGGTCGTGTCACCTCAGGGTTACTGTCCCACCGCATGGTCTTAACCGACTTGACCTCAACTGCTTTAAGCCTAGTTTACAGTTCCCGTGCGCAAAAAAAAAATCTATGCAAATATTCTCGCATGTCAAAAATAGTTGAGGTGAAATGCAAAATTAATTGTTTGCACGATTGGTTTACAGATTCATGCAAAAAAAAACCATTGCTGTCATGGAGTGTCATGCAAAACAATGGACCGGCAATTGTTTTGCATGCGAAAAAAGTGTGGTGAATAAAATATTTTGTTTTTGGATTGTCGGTTTACAATTCCAAAAAATAAAATTTTTTCACCTCAACGCATTATTTGCATGCAAATGGGTTTTGCATCCAAAAATAACTATTTTCCATTTTAAACCCTATATTTTATTAATTAAGGGTAGATTTATGACTCAATGGGTGGCTTAGGCCAAGACATACGTTTGTCGCCTTGAACCTTATTTAATGTGATGCACAGAATAGCTGGAAAATCGATTTGAAAATTTGGATTTTTTTTTTTCGCATGGGAACTGTAAACTATGCTTTAGAGAAGAAAAGAGATTTAATTTTCCTTTACATTATTTTGCAATGTAAAGGTAGATTTTTGTAATTTATTTTCCTAATACAAAATGTAGGTAATGTAAAATTAGGTACATACGTTTTTATTCCGAGAAAATCAAAACGAAGGTTTAAAAGAGATTCATGTTAAACTCACTAACTGCCCCTTCCATTTTTCTCATGCCTTGGTTTTTCGGAATTGGCTAAGCTAAACGATTTGGATTACATTCTTCAGAGTAAGTTCTTATTAGCGGGAAAAATGATTTAGTAAGTGGTTCACCCACAAGGCTACAAGACAAGTAGGTGCATACGTGTGTTATCAAACACATACCATATTTTGTCTTTTCTCCTTTTGAAATAAAACAAAATGTGACCAGAACGAGGCATGACCGAGATAAGACCGCGAGACGTGACTACACATTTCAATTTTCCAACGAAAAAAAGCGATACCAAAACGTTGTACAAAACTATAAAGCTAGAACTATAATGCTCGGAAGGGCACTTAAGTGGTCGGATGAAAACAAGCGAATACATGGAAAGCATATGACGCGGCTATAATTGTGAAGTGGAAGGTTTCGTCAAGTTTAGTTCAACTTTGCTTACACAACTTTGCTGATATTTGGTGAAATAGGAATGCCAAAAAGATATATATATTTTCGTTGGTTTTTGACATTAATAAAACAGACAGGATCTCAGTTATATACGCATCTCTTTTCGCCTTATGTTTGTTTATTTTTCTCGTGTCTGTTGCCTCTTTTCTTGGCACTATTGAGACACATTCACAATAGTAATTTTTGGATCATTGAAATAGATCAGGATAAAAAGCAGGATCCCATGTTGTTTTTGTAATCACGTGTTAGAAATTGATCCGAATCAGATCATGTGGATAATAAAATGCGGCTATCAGCTTCAGTGCCCTTCCAACTATTTAAGTTCTACCTTATTGAGACTATCCTTATTTTTTCCGATTTCCAAACAATACTTTCAAAAGTCTCGTCTGGTTCCGGCCAGCCATTCGACTATTTTAGTTCTACCTTAAGGCCGGTATTGAGATGATGCTAATTTTTGTTCCGATTTCCACACAATAGTTTCAAAAGATTCCTCTGGTTCAGGGCAGCCATGATTCCAAAAAATATTTATCTAGAAACCTAGGTGATCGGCTTTTCTGCACGCTGCCAGTCTTGTTAATACTTGTGTGCTAAATTTTTGACGAAGCTGCTGAGAAATATGTTATTTTATTTTCAATCTCGTTTTTGTTTGTAATTATTCTTATTACAAACAAAAAAACATATTATTATACTTCTTGAAAAAGTGTCTTATTATCAATTTATTTAATCGAATCGCGTACTACAGAACGCAGAAAAACAAAGCAGAACAGAACGAAATGCATAATATAATTTCGACGTGTAATTTTTGACACACAAATTCCAATACCTACCTATGTACAATGCTCAACAAATAAACATATCTACAATACGAAAAAATGAATTCAGTTGCTTAAAGATTTTTTTAAGAAGCAAAAACTTCTACTTCTAGTGCTCGAGGGAAAAAATGGATATGACTTTGGCCCTACCAAAACTGACATTTCAGACGAAATTTTAGATCCAAAACACAATAATTCATTATTTTTCACATTTTCTTGAAGCACTATAGTCTCTAATGTCTTGTGCATCCTATCTTTTGTTTTAATAAAATGTTTGAAGAATAAATGAACTAGAAATAATACCAGTTGGTTTTTGCTTCCTGTATCGTTTCTTTTATAATACTCGTGTTACGCCACTCCCAAATCTTTTATAAAATCCCGCCCGACACTACATATCTTCATGAAGTCAACAAAAAAATTAACTGTGCTTTTATGGCACTATGAACATGGTGATGTTACCGCAAATCCCAAGGTATTCAGAAACAATTATGATTTCATTATTGTTACTTTTTGAATGTCAATGACCTGACAGGCTCTCAAGCTTCGGAAACAAAAGCAGCACATCCGTATCTTCCGATTACAACACATGGGAAAAAAAGGTCAATTTTGTCAGCGGACTTATTGGTCAAAAGACAACTTTATGTTTGAAGTTCCGGCCAACATCTCCCTGCCATTTTGACAATAATTTTTTGTTAATATTTCTGGAAGAGATGTTATTTTTTTTTAATCTTAAAACATTTTAAAAAAGACTTAAACTGAAGAACAACTAAAATGTGGCTCATGTTTTATCCTTGTTTGCATGTTCCGGACTTCTTCTTTGTTTGTTGTTGTTTGTTTATTTCGTCTTCAAAACTTCGGAAAAGCATTAAGGCTCTCCCAAACAGTTGCGATATATTCGCTGAGCATAGTTTTTTGTTGTTGTTTAGCATTGTGCGTTGGTTTGGGCAGGTGAGTGTTAAGCTATTTTTCTGCTGGGCTCATTTTTTGTCACCTTCAGGTTTTTTTTTTTTTAAATTAAAACAATAAAAAAAAAATAAGATCTCAAACTTAAATTCACAAATATTGTTAAATAAATTTCGGTAAGGTAGTGGACACAACAATGAATAATTATTAAAAAACGATTAAGTGGGTCAGTTGTTTTTTTTTCAGTTTTCTTATTATGTTTTTCCCTGCTGTCAATAGATACAATTTTAACTTTAAATTAAGCTTTCATTTAGCTTAATATCATTTTGAATAGCAATTTTTTTTTTAAATATCTAAATCTTGACGATGCGTTTACGAACTTTTGCATGCAAAAACTGAACAAAATTATTTTGTTTGTGTTAATGACCTCCTCTTTGGAAAAAATCGTCAATTTTAAACAATTTTTCTCTCAAAAAAGAGGAAATATGAGGAAAATGTTTTGGATTGTACAACACACTGATACCTTGTGTTTGCTTTAAAAATAAATTTACAACCCGACAGCACCCGGTAATATAACAAAAACACTTTACTGTAAAAAAAATATATTAACTTGGCCTGTGAACATAGAAATATGTCGATGAAATCAAATAAATCAAACGTTGAAATTAAGTATACACCATGGTCTCTAACATTCATTGATAAAGATTTTTACAACTCACTTCAAAAAACATAAAACACCAACTTCAAAGTGGTGAAAATAGAGCACATTGCAAATGCAGGCGTGTCTATTAAATTGGTCTAAATTCTGACAAGCTGCCCGAAGAGGTAGCGGGCGAAGCGTGGTGGGGGTCAACTTTGAGACTGGTCTATGATAGTCGGGTTAATTAGATACAAGCAAAACCAAATTGGGGGGCATTCACAATAGTTTTATTTTTCAATTTTGTCCAGTTTTTGACTTGTGTCTGATGGCGAGATATTAATGCAGCAAAATCAAATATTATGTTTTCGAAACTATATGTTCAACCAGCTTGGCTTCAATTGATAATATTTCGAAATTTCTTTTTTCTAGACATTGAAGTTCTAAGAAAAAAATTCCGTTTGAACGCAGAAAAAGATCGTTCCGCTCAACAATTTGTTGCAAAAAATGAAAAGATTAATTATTCTCTATGTGATAACTAGGTATGGGAAAATGGTAGCCGGCTTGCAGAATCATAAACAAGATGACGCTTTCAAATGTATTCAATTGTTTTCAATCAGTTCTAGCTCAAAAGTGTTTCAATATTTTGCGGGTCTTACAGTTATATACACATGACTTGTGAGACGCACTTCAGGTTTTTTAAATGTATCAATGAACACATTCTCTTGTAACTGAAAAACATTATATAGTAATTAATACTTTTCAAGAACTGAATTCAGCACATCATTAAAATTTGAACTCTTTTTGCTCACTTTATAGCCACTTTTCTTGTTTGCTCATTTATCTACAATTTTGTTTTTTTTTTCGGAGGGAAATCTTACAGCTGAACCTATAGCTTATTTCTATGAAAACAAATGCTTTTTGTTTGAAATCCAGAACGTTTTTTTTCGGATATAATTTGTTGTGGATTCTAAGAGAGGCCTAAGGTTTCATTATTCTTTTATTTTAATTTCAACATTTCAAATGAAATTCCAGAAAAGAATATGTACAAACAAATATGTAGGATATAAAATACTACATTTCAAATAATTTTAATACGGATTTTGTATTCTCTTGCTGGCTATACACAAAATGTTGAAAGAAAAGCTTTTTTCTTGTTGGCAATGTTTCCATTCAAAACAACATATTTGCATCCTTTTTTAAGATTCAAATGAAATATTTTTGCAACCACATGCTGCATAAATTGAACAAAAAAATCTCTCAGACCATTCCTGAATGGTATTTTTTCTGTAGTACTAAATACCATCGTACGTTGTCGGAAACCGGGTCAACTTGAAGCAAAATAAAAATATTATCTCTTCAAACAGCTGCCCTAAATTAATGTGCATATCGATAGACCCCCCCTCCATGTTGCTGATAAAACACAACCCGCTACCATACTAAGTGAATCACTTTAATATGTAAATAACAAGCAGAAGTTTTTTTTTTTTTGTAAATACTTTAGGGGCATTTATTTTACCAGGTATTTGAAAGTTAGTCTATAGACCTATCGCATATTCGACACAATCAATTTGGATCCAGGGACTTTTACAAGGCTTAACCCAACAAAGCATCCAATTTAATTTGTTGATGATGTTCACACATGCACAAGAACACACTACACACTAACAATCACTCAGAGCTTGGGCTAAAGATTCAGGTGAATCCTTTTATTTATGAAGTTGAACCTCTAACACGCACTATATATACCTACATAAATGCCAGATAAACTGTAGCCCTAAAACCATGGACATGAATACACATTAACCTATAAGCAAACCCGACAAGGGGCTCATAGTAATAATGAAATTTTCATCAGAGGACCTTTTTGTGATCAAAAACCATCGACACACGAAAGTTGTGGAGGTTTGATATAGGAAGAGAAGTTTTGAAGAGACTCATTGGAGCGGTAAAGGTGCATTAAATGTGAGAAATTCATTTTCCTAATTGACTTTCAAATTTTAAACCTTTAGTGTCTTTGGTCTTCAGGTTTTTCCTTCCTTCCTTGGGTAAGGAATAAATAGGTCTAGGGAAAAACTATACCTACTTTTTTTCTCTTGGGGAACGGAATATTATATACGGTTTAAGCTAAAAATAATACTTTATTTCTATTTAATATGTGAATCCTGACAGGAGAAGGAGGAGCTATACCTACATGAAATAATTTCAAAAGAATTTATACAAAAAGAAATTAAGGATCAAAAATATGTATATTAGTCTCCTGGGAAATAGTCTGGGATCCCGGAAGTGGTGTCAAATGTCAATTAATTTAGAAAAATCCATATAATTCTGGATTGAAATAATTTTCGAGACAAAAATTGTCTTTGGACTTACATCCTTCGAAATATTCTTATTTTTTTTTTTTTTTTATTGGTAAAATTAAATGATGATTTATTTTTGAGAAGCCTCTCACTGGAATAACTAGTATTCATTCAAGATCCCATAATCATTAGAAGTCAAGCCAAACATAGCAGTTTGTTTTTTTTGTAAGTATCTACATACTGAAATAGTACTAAAAAAAGTATTAAAATTCGGGATTTTATCTCGAATGCATTCCGGATTCTTGGCACTCGGGATCATGACATTCGGTATTCTCTTTTTTTTTGTAATTCGGGATCACAGGGGTTTCATACCCTCCGAAATTTTTGAGAAAGGCATTTCATTTTTTTCCATTTTAGTATGAAATTTGTACCCAAATTTCTGCGATAGTTATTAATTAATTTAATTTAATTTAGCTCGCGAACTATACAATTTTAAATGAATATATTACGGCACCTACCTACCTTGATAATTTCTTAGGTCAGCTAAGAATGAGATTTGTGTATTCTGGTTCCTTCAATTCTTAGCAAATATGAACAAAAATTTAAAGAAGAAAACTTCAATTTTTTAAAAAAATTTAGATCGTGACAATTTAAAGTTTAAAGGCTGAATGCATGATATGGTAGACAAAATTCCATACACAACATGATTCACATACACAAGCTTCTTAAAACTTTGGCGACTATAACGGTTTAAACATGCAACTTTTTCGACATGCAAAACTTACCTAAGAGATTCTACCGATGAAGATAAACTTTTAGGGTTGGAGCTAATGTCAGTTCATCGACAAATTGAGATTAATACTGAGGAAGTTATCAAATGGGAAAAATCTATTTCTCTTAGGAGTGAGTTTTAGGCAAAAAATTAAATGTTCGACGTTTAAGCATAACTTACAGTTCCCATGCAATAGAAAAATCAAATTTTTCAAAACAATTTTCCACCTATTCTGTGCTTAATTTTGTATAATATTTTAGACGCAAAATGTTTGCCTTTGCCTAGGCCACCCATTGAGTCATTAGTTTTGAGGATAAAGTTTTAACAGAGGTCACAACATTGCGTAGACTAGTTTTATTTAAGGGTTTTGGTGTCTGCCATTGTATCGACCCAACTTCTTTGGACCTCATTAATTTTACATTCTAGACGGTAATAGAATTCCACAAAATTACGTGGTCGGCTTAGAGTGAAAAAACAGCTAACTTATATTTTCTTAGCAATTTTTGAAGTATAACCTGTAATGCAAAAATGGTTGGGTTTACCGATCGTTAGATCTAGTTAAGAACTTACATGGAGGATCACAACTTATGGTACGCCAGCCCTCTATCATCCTCTACGATATAGAGCCCAATGCTTTTAGCTCTCCAGATCACGCCCTCTAGCATTCATCACAATGGCTTGTTCTTTGGTTTGTTATACTCTCTTGCCTGGATCATTATTGTTCAATTCGCTCGGTATACCCGCGCCAATGTAGCTGACGCGTTTTGAGTTTTTTATTACATTCACATCCATAAATACAGCTTATAAGGTTAGCGATTGTATCTTCTGCTCCATTAACCCTCCTCCCACGGGACCAAATATCCGTCGAAGAATATTTTTCTTTTGAAGGAGCCCAGAATCCGGCTTTTCCTTGCCGCTAATCGCCCAATGCTCGACACCATAAATTGGGACCTGCAGTATAAGTGTTTTAATAAGCGTTTACCCTACGTCTTAAGTGTTAAAAGTTTGGAACCCATTTGTTGCGCCAGACCGAACTAGCAGAGGTTTCCTAGGGTAATTCTTCGCGGGACATCCACTAAGCAGTCTTTCGAAGAATTAACACTAGCAGTGTTGCCAGGTCTCGAAACATTTCTGGAGTCCAATATCAGATTTTTTGTAGCCCTGAATTTAGCACAAAATAACTATTCTTATCTCACATCTGTCGTTTGCCTCAAAAAAACAAAAATTTGGCAATTGTATTTTAAAGAGTTGAATCGTCCCTTTTTTATTTCTAAGAATTGTACATGTTTAGGACGCTCTAGAATCAGAAGCATTTTTATATAAGTTTCTTCCAATTGGCAAAGACATGAGTTTCATATTTTTTTTTGTTCTTTACGGTCGACTTCCTCCTGATCTTTGTTCCAAGCATCTACAGAAATTTCAGCAAAAATTCTTCACAAACAACAAAATAGCCATAGAGCGGATGACAAAAGCCTTGGAAGCTGTTTCCTACAAACTCTATTTAAACCAGGCACTATAACCAAACAAAGAATAAACTTCAAGTGAACACCGTTTTTAACAAAAAAAAAAAAGATCACTCTTAGTTGACGACATGCTATTAAAGCTGTCATTGTTAGTGTCAGTGATTACCATTTATTATTTTAAAATAGTCATGAGACGGCTAACTGTTGAATATCCTTAAATTCATTTTTCATAATTTTGTTTACTTTATACAAAGTATCTACCAAAGAATATAAAGTTATCAAGAAGTCGCATCTCATACAAATTTTGACGGGTTCCAACGTTGGAACCCGTCAAAAGTATCCTCCTTTTTACTATCCTTATAATACGAATAGTGAATATTATGATATGCGAGATGTTTGCCAAGATTATAATGAGAAAGAGCTTTTCCCTTAATTATTTTTGTTTCTTTCTTTTTATTTTTACATATTTCGAAAAGAGCTTTCGGAATCTGATTTTATTTTAATATCCAGATAATACTTCTGGGTAACTTTATATTCTTTGATAGTACCTACCTATATATTTTTCAATATTTAATCCCAATAATCCCAGTTTCAAAATTTGCGTTGCAGATACAAACAGAAATCATTAATTTTTTACAATAATCCCAAGTTTTATTAAAATTTTCAATTCATTTTCCACAAACAAATGCTTTCTTGGTACTTACCCTAAATTCATACATAAATACAATATACGATACACAGAAAATTCTGGGGCATAAAAACGTTTGTAATCACAAAATCCTACGCCAAAAAAATACAATTCTTTTAAACTTACATTCAGTATATTCAGACATACAAAAATATTAAATTTCCCACAGTTGCCGTGTTCAGTTGAGCAAAGGCAAATCCAAAGATTATTTTTTTCTTTTTACTTCAGAGGATCAAAATGTAATTTTCACACGTCGATGTGTTTCCCAAAGGCCAAAGGACTCTAGACTTTGAAACAAAAAATATATATTCCTTCCATCCCTTCATTTGTTTGTTATTTTTCCATTTGGGCTTGTATATGGAAAAAAGCGAAAAAAGTTAATCCACACAATAAAAAATAAAAAAGCCCCGCATTTCCCAAAAAAAAAATATCCCTTTCTACCAATTTTGAGCAGAAAGTGAAAAAAGTGTCACATCCAACGAACCATAAACCTGCTCCTCTCCTAGTCTATATTTATTTAAATTAGTACTTGCAATACTTTTATTATTGTATGTATTTTCAACTATGAAAATATCTCACTTGAAAGTTGGAACAACAGTTTTATGGTGCTTGAAAGGATAACATTCTTTTTCGTTCAGAGCGCAGCAAAATATTCAATTATTTATTTATCTTTGAAAACCACAACGTACTTGTAGCTTAGTGGATGGCGTGTAAGTTTTTATTTGCGTTTTTCCTTCCTCCGACAAGTGACTACAATAAATCACGTGAGAACAATGACAACTTGATTAATAAATTGATTTTTGGGTTTATGTATGTATATTTTTTTTTTGTTCGATTTATGATGGTCTTGTTAAAATTTCACGAAATATAAATAGTTTTCGTATAAGTTTTATCCAAAAAAAAGCAATTAATCAAATTATATCGGAAGCTTTAAGCCAAAATAAAAATAATTTTCAACCATTAGCAAACTAAAAGAGTTTTATATATTATTATCCAATTGAAAACCTTTCAGCTTATAAGTTATAAGCTTGTATATGTATGTTAATTTAATCTGATTATAAGTATGTACTTAGGATTCATAAAGTTAAAGTAACTTTTAGCGGATTATTTTTTTGGTAGATTTATTTATCAAAGTAAAGAGCAATTTGAGTAAAATGTGAGTTAAAAAACTTAAGTGTTTTGAAATTTTAATAACTAATGTAGAGTTATGTATGTATGTATGTGAACAAGTTGTTGAATTATTTTACACATGTACATAATGTAGATGTTTTGTGAATTTAAAAAACAATATAATTCTCATTCGTCTTTTTGGTCGTAATGTTAAATTAATGAAACAATTTCATTTAATTTCCAGACGGTTGTTGCCTGAGGAACTGAGGATCTTTTATTTACAAAATAAAATGAACAATTGGAAAATGTTGACATTGAAGGCAGAATATAAAATAAACATAATGGAGTTACATTTTAATGAAAAAAATTATTTGTGTGAACTGTGGAAACAAGTTAAAAGATTTTTATTCTGATAATGAGAATGCTTTTAACTGAAAGTTGTTTCATTTATTTGACCGTTATTTTGTTTATACAAAAAAATTACTGTCACTAGAAATGGCTGGTTTAAGCTCAAATGTAAGTCATTAAACGTTGGCGTTGTGGCTGGGCTATTGCCACACGTACTGTTTCTAATTATGTTTTTGTCATTGCTTCCGTTAGTGCTTTTTTGAGGCTATCCAAATTCCTGTGGGGAGTTTTACAAACCATGCTCAATTTGTTCTGTCCACAAGCAGTAATCCAAAAGATAAGTCTGGACTTCCTAAGGGCCAATCTTCTGCTGCTATATAACCTGGAATTTTGATTTTTAGCGACTCTTGGGTGGTTTTGGCTAGGGGCAGGGTTCTTTTGAAAAATCTACCTTTCCCCATTTAAAAGAGAATTTGTTTAACCTTTCATAACACCCTCAAGCACATAGTTTTGGTAAACTTTTCAGCCGTTTTCACACACCGTTTTCAAAAAAGTGGATTGAAGCTGAATGATCCCTTGGAACAAGTGTTTTCACTTGTTTTAATGACGTAGCATAATCTTTATCAATATTAAGTGATTTTAAGGTAATTTAAAGTTATTTTAAGGTGTTTTTAATTTTTTTTTAAATTATTTTATTTATATAAATTTGTTTGTTTTAAACTTCTTCTACGGTAAAAATTTGACCTTCCGAAAACGAAATATTTCCATGGTAGTTTTTCGCGTGTAACAGCAAAAGTCGTTTGCTTTTTTCTAGTATTTCTCGGCATTTGTAACCATCCGTCAATGGAATTTAAAAGTTGATGGCTTGACGGATAGGAGAAAACTATATTTTGATATAAAAAGTGTATTTCGATCCAAATGTCAACCAATTGACCTAAAATCACCTTTTACCGGAGCAGTAAGAAAACTGAAAATTTCATATCTTTTTTAATCCATGCAAATTGTATTGTTTTTAAATTTGGATCAAAATGTATATCAAAGTCGGTAAAGTATTGAATTGAATTTGTTAAAATCAGATAGATCATCGAAATCGAAATGAAAATTGAAATAAATTTAATGTAATGAAAATGATTGAAAGATCGGTTGATTGAAATGATGGAAACATTTTTGTTATCGATTCTTGAACGATTCGATCATTTGAAATTGACGATTTACATAGCTCTACAATGCAGTGAACTGACAAATAGCCCGATGGATAAACATTCTCGAGATCCCAAGTGATTTTTACAAATCGAAAATTTGGCCAGGGGCCCTACTCTATATTTCGTTCCGAAAGTCAATCCTATATAAAAGTGCATTCGTTCCACTTTTAAATTGGTACTCTGTACAACTTTCAAAATGCAAAAACATGAGTACTTAATACTTTTCCCACTTACGGATTAGTTTTATTTTTTCTTTTGAGATTCGTCGAACGGAAAAAAAGGTATACCTTTTTTTGGTAGTCGGTATGACCAGTTGGGTCTGCTGGAGGAGGTTCTGCAGGTGAGTCTGGTTCTTTTGTCCCAGTTCCAGTTCCAGGCCTTCCTCCATAGCCTCTTCCGTTAGACCATACTCCATCAGACCCACCACCATAAAACCTAGGAACGTTTTTAAAAAGAAAACTGTGTCCGTTTGTCCCAGTTCTAGACCCACCTCCAGAACTACCTCCGTCAGACCATACTCAGCACCAAAATTAATGTATGAAAGTTATTTAAAAAAAAAGGTTTATTTGTCCCAGTTATAGAGCCACCTCTAGAAACTCCACTGTCAGACCTCACTCAATTGGACCCAGCACCAAATAAAAATTAACATTTTCTTATAAAACTTCTCAAATTATTCGTATTTCAAATGCGGAAATGTGTACAAAGATTCCACTTTCGGAATTGTTAATCCCAGAGTAGTAGGTTTCATTCCGTTTAAAAATAGAGAGTCCAAAATAGCGGGAAATTTCACTTACGAAACGAAATACAAAGTAGGGCCCCAGAACTCTTTCCACATCTATGCAAAACCATAAAGGCAAATATATTTTCTTTAACACCCCACTCCATGTTAATAGATCATAATCCGAACCCAAACTGATTTGAATTCTTAACTTATTAAAAGATATGCTTAGATAAAAAATCATATGGTTTTTATCTAACGGATCTTTCGAGCCACGCCTGTTGAATGTTGTTTAACAGAACACATGGCAAGACTAGGTACATATGCAGGTAGGTTCTTCAAATGAAGATTAAATAGACAAAACCACAGAAGGACAGACTCACCGATGTTGTTCTTAAAATAAACTACCTGGCCAACCCATATGAAAGCTGTTACCTATTTTGAATTTCAAACGACAAATACACTTCAAAGGTACCAGGAAGACAGCACTGGCTTGTCAATACGTTGTACGAAGTCACAAAACAGACTTTGAAATAGTTGACATTTTTGAAACGAAGACACATGTTTCTAAGCGGGAATGCTTCACATAATAAACAACAAAAACATTATGAATCGAAAACAATACATTCAACACAATTTATCACACTTCATTGAATTTAAAAAAAATACTAACATAAAAGTAATTTTTGTTATGTATCAAATTGTCAATATCTGAAAGAAAATCTTTAAACTTGTTTTCACAGTTCAAAAAACTAATTTTTTTCATGCAATTATGTACTGTATTTAACAAATGCTATTGCTTTTGTTGGCTATAAGTTATTATTTTCCTTGAACTTCCCTAGTCTGGTAGCCATAAGATATCCTAGTTGTTATATTCTTTGTACTTCCGCCTTTTCAGTTTCAAAGAATTTTTACCCAATTCAAGCTTCTGAGATCGTCGTCGTATTCTCAGAAATTACCTGAATACAAAATAGCTTCTCATGAAAAATAAGCTTTTAAAAGATTTTTCTGTTGAAAAACTCTAGCAAAAGGCAAGGCAAACATTAATTTCAGAAAATGTGATCCCCATTAAAGGAGAGTGTATATACACATACAAATGATTTGGTATCTTGTAGGTATGCTTTCCACAGTCAGAAGTGAAATTGGTTTTGTTTGCTTTGAATTGTATGAAGGTAATATCGAAATTCAATTATGCAATTGGTACTTTTGATAGAATGAAATCCAAAATCCAATTTTGTGTGAGCAATTTTGAATTATATACATATATGTACTGTACATACATATTTCAACGAATTATTTTATTCCAATACTAAATATCAATGTATAAATATGTTCATAGATTTCTTCGCAAGTTTCAGTTATTTAATTGTTGAAATATATGTATATACCTATAGGTACTCGCGTGCATCACTGCTTACAACAATTGCCGTTGGTAATTTTTATTCCATCCAATGAACTGAAACAAACTCAATTTATACTTTCCGAATGTTTGTTCGATAAACACTAGTAACATGTGGTAAAACACATTAGCACAACTCGCTGCTCCTTTATCAGCAATGCAGCTCCGATTGCAATAAACTAATTGAAATACAAACTCGTGTATTTTATCGAAGGTCTATACGCTATATATCTATGAAGATATTGTATTTTATGTTTGCCACCGAAGATTAATCTGCTAAAAGCCAGATGTGTACCTATTCCTTGTCAAACCTCAGACCGTTTAAAAGGGAATCAATTTGTCTATGACAAAGAACCAGCATATTGTGGTGGTTGAGGGGTATTAGCATTAAAGCTTCACATTGCATTCGATGACCTACAAGGTCTGGAAGACAACCAAGACTAAGAGACCATCTAAAACCCTTCCCTCCACATTTTTCAACTTGTGAAGAGTTCAAACAGCCATAAATAATGATGTCAATTGGCAACAATCGATAAACTGATAAATTACCCGAGATAAGACTTTGTATAGATTGCTGAAACATGTTTAAGTGTAAATAATAATACCATTTGCTTAGAAAATACGTGTTACATTTCATTATCATAATACTTTGCTGGTTATAGTTGTTCGCTGAAGTGCGAGGGCAAATCAAAAAAGTTCATTTACTATCAGCATATTTAATGCAGAAAGGATTTCATCCCCTTATGTCATGGACACGAGCCAATAGTGATTTATTGCCCTTCTGTGTTAATATATGTTTCGACAAAATAACTTAATGTAAAAAACGTGCCACGAGTTAGTTTTTATATATCGTTTTCCGTTCTCAAAATATATTCAATCCTCTTAAAGACGAACGAGATCCCGAAAGAGGCATCAAGTTTTGACTTCTGACAGATGCTTTTATAAGAAAAAAAAGAATTGTCATTTATCTTTTCAATCACATTGAGTTTGGCAACCAAGAATAAGTCCCCACAGTCAAAATTCCTTTTCTTTTAACGATGAAGGTAATATGGCATTTTGCTTAAAAAAAAGAAAAGCATATACAGTTTTCGATTAAAGTTTATGAACAAATTACTTTAAGAGATGCTTTAAGCAATTGGAATCAATTTGTTTTTTTTATAAGTAAATGTGTATGGGTGTTATTGGGGGTCCTTGAAAAATTGGCAAACATTTTACTGAGGTTTGCCAATAATTTGATATTTGATAAAGGCTCATTTATTAACAATAGTTTCAGGTTGGTTTTAGGGAGAATGTAAATCTTAAGATTTAGTTTGAATTTAATTGAATTTAGTTGAATTGAATTGAATTTACTGGAACTGAACATGAGTTGAACAAGAGCAATAGCAACAAAACAAATGAAAAGAACTAAAAATCCTGCAAATAGAAAGAAAGAAAATAGAAGAAATTGATGCGAACTGCTGGAAACCTCGCACTTAACCAAGGTAAAATGCAAAAATCGTTGGGTGTTACCGATCGTTAGGTCTAGTTAAGTACTTACATGGAGGACCACAGCCTATGGTACGCCAGCCCTCTATCACCCTCTATGATCTGGAGCCCAGTGCTTTTAGCTTTCTAGATCACGCCCTCTAGCGCAGAATTCAGCTTTTCCTTCCCGCTAATCGCCTAATGCCACCATAAACTGGGACATGCAGCATAAGGGTTTTGAAAAGCGCTTACACTACGTCTTAGGTGTTAAAAGTCTTGAATCCATTTGTTGCGCCAGACCGAACTAGCAGAGGTTTCCTAGAGTAATTCTTCGTCTGATATCCACTAATCAGTCTTTCAAAGAATTAACGCTAGCAGGAATGCCATGTCTCGAAACACTTCTGTAGTCCAATATCAGGTTTCTTGTAGCCCTGAATTTAGCCCAAAATAACTATCCCAATCTCACATCCGTCGTCGTTTGCCTCAAAAAAAATATTCTTGGCAATTGTATTTTAAAGAGTTGAATTGTCCCTTTTTTGTTTTTTTTCTTAGAATTGTACCTACTTGTTTAGGATGCTCACGAATCAGAAGCATTTTTATATAAGTTTCTCCAATTGCCATAGACATGAGTTTAATATTTTTTTTTTGTTCTTTACGGTCGACTTCCTCTTGATCTTTGTTCCAAGCATCTGCAGAAATTTCAGAAAAAAATCTTCACAAACCACAAAATAGCCATAGAGCGGATGACAAAGGCCTTCAAAACTGTTTCTTACAAACTCTATTGGCCTTTTCGATTGGCAATCCGGAACAGTGATTCGATACGTGTGAATGCTTCTCATTTCGATTCTGAAATCAAATTCAGAACAATTTTCTGTTCTTTTCAGAAGAAGAACTGTCATTCTGTCCCCAATCGAAAAGGCCATGTATAAACCAGGCACTTTAACCAAACAAAGAATAAACTTCAAGTGAACACCGTTTTTAACATAAAACAAAATGGGGGATATCACTTTGACATTTGTAAATATTGAAAAAGGTTTGTTTGATTTTTTTTTCTTCTCATACGAGCTGTCACTCATTGGACGTGTTCAGATGAACTGTTTTTAATAAAATGGAGTAAATATGGTACGGTACAAGTAAGTTAAACGAAACAAAATTTTTACAAAATTTGAAGAGCTAGTAAACTACAAAATATTTGGAAAATTGTTGACTAATATCATGCAAAGCATGAACAAAAAGGTTGTATGAAACTTTGTGCTATTTAAACTTTGAAATAATATCAAATTGGGCTATTTCTTGTTGCAAAATTTGGAAAAATATAGCCCAGTTTGCGATAAATATAGTCTATAGTAAGTGAATGCACAGCAGGGAGTTTCTCACTTAAATGCTCTCAGTAGACTCTGGCAACGAACTTTTCTTGAGAACGCTTTTCATTTCCATTCGTTCAACAATCGTTTTTATTTCTGATGTAAATGATTTAAAAAACTCATAAACTCGTTCACTAAAATGAATATATTAGTGACTGAGTTTCCTATTTATAATATTCACTCAAGTGAATACTCATCATTTATAAATCATTAGATTAGATTAGAATTCAAAGTATCCTTACCAAGGAGTTTGAATTCAAATCAGTTGTGTCAATAATTTGACATTCAATTCCAAAGGGGAAAGTTTGAAAATAAATTTACTATGCTGCACAGTGGTCTGTTTATTGAATTTCGGTGACAAAAATGATTTTCCACGTAAATGACATTTGCTTGGTCTGGGGATTCTGAATTCAGGCTTCACAATTTAGGTCAGAGTATTGTCCCAAAAATTGTCGTCGAAGTCTATGTTTGAATCGTCCTAAAGTATGTGCCTGAATTTATACTTTCATATAAAAATGATTCCAATGCATTATTTGTACAAGATTTAAAGAAGATTGTCCAAAATATTGAGAAATATTCCCAAGGGTTTGAACTCATTAAAGTGCTTGTTTTTAAATTGTTTGTGTTGGAAATTATTTTAAGACCTGATCTGATCGAATCAGTATGAAATTTGACAGTTTTTACGGCTTGAAGTTGCCAGTCAAATTGTGGGTCAACTACCTGCTCAAAAACTCGAAAAAATAAAAAATGATGATTGTTGCCAAAATTCAAGAAATAGACTACTGTACGACGGGTGGCAAATTCTAAAGCTAAAAATTTAACAACCCTGCTATTTGGTTTTCGTCTCAAAAAAAAAAAAAAATATAAAACAAAAGTAAAATTCATCTTTCATTTTTGTTTACCTAAGCACTCAACACTTCTATTCAGATGTCAAGTCATAACCGAATAGAATAGTCTTCGAGTAAAAGTTTTTGTGTATATATTATTTAATCCAACCATAAATAATGAACTATTTTTTTGTTGATGACAAAACAGCTCTTGAAGTGATGCGTGGTGTGATGTGATGACATTGACAAAAAACAATGAAAAACAGGACGACATATAAACACTAAACAAATACTTTCACTATAATGGAAGAGATGTCTAATAATTTCCTGTTGTGTCCTCAAGGATCTCCCTTAGTTCTTCTTACGTGTTTGCAGGCACACTCCAGTGCTCCACAAATGACAACAAAAATCTCTTTACTCAACGCCCATATATGGATACGTTTAATGTAACTTTTGTGAAAATATTATAAGATTGGGGGAAGATATTTATCCGTCCCTCCATTCTCCCCATCACCAAATCATCCATCAAGAAAAAAAAAAAATAAAAAAATAACGACTCCCTTGAACTATGTATAGCACTTAATAATCTCACCGTCAGGTGTCTCTTGGCGACAGAATCCACTCAAGCTGAATGTAGTAGATATTATGTTTTCCCTCGTGCTCGTTATACACCAGTGGTAGTCCAGCTCTATAGCTCCAACTAGAGATCCTTGTAGAATTTCTTTATTTCGAAAACGTGGTGACAGTCGTATATTCATACAAAGTCACAGTTTGGACGGACACACATCACACTATACAATAATAAATGTTTGTTGAACCAAGGATGTAATATACGACTATAAATAACACACACACATTTTTTGTTTAGAGTTATTTAACAATTTTTTTGGGGCACACATTTAAGAAGTTCCTCGGAAATTGAAACTATTTATCAAAATAATTAGATGCTTAGGCTTAAATTAGGTGCAAAACGACACATTTAACGCAAGATGATGGAGAATTACTATTACTTCGCAACTTGCAATGGGTGGTTATTATCACAATAATGGGTATAAGACAGGAGGAACTTCAGAACCTTAATTATTGATAGAGTCAGAGTGTGCTTATAATGGGTTTAGTAAACACGAAGTCAGAAGAATATAATTACGTTTTCAAGAACACTGGCAGACTTTTTCTTTCAAATATCTATCAAATGAAATGTACTCTCTTGTTCGTGGAACTCATCTTGCTTTCATATTTTTATTTTTTTACGTAATTATAATATGCAAACACTCAATTGGCTTTGACTTCACTTAAAATAATTAAAACTTGGTGAGAACAGCGTTAGAGAAACTGTTATATTAAGTGATGTTAAAATATTAAAAAATTAAGGAAAAATTAAGCGGGTTGAAGTTTTTCATCATCAGAAAAAGACATCATCCTCGTACTTGAAAGAGTTTCCGGTTGGACTCCATAGTAAACTGATGAACATTTTTATAGAAGTGCGATTATTTCAGTGAGTTTTTACTAATGTGGCACTACATGAAAGTAGCAAAAAAGTTATGAGATCCATTGAACATAATAGATCACCGGTCTCGTGTGGTTATAAAATATGGATCATCTTATCCTAATCTATTATGATATTTACCTACATATGTTTATCCAAGATACTGAAAGAGTTTACCAATGGCTGATGGACCATGGCTTTTCAACTTTCTCCCAATATAATGACATAGAACACCTGTTGAATAGAAAATCAGGAACAAATTTGGAATACGAAAAAAACTGTTTTCGTCTCGGTTATATTCATCGTGAAAAATCAAAATGCCACTTTTGTCAAGGCTTTGGCAACCAATTCCATTGCCTCAGTAAGACATTGCTATGATTTGTATTTTTAACTTTTTGGAGTTGAAAGGTTGGTGGTCTAAAGACACTTGATAGGCTTAACGCTTAGCCCATGGACTCTACGTACAGCATCCGCTTTTTTCGATAGAAAGAAGAATAGTAGAAAGTCGCGTGTACTCTGCGAATCATGGTTTGTTTATTGAGAAATTCATAAAAATAGCTCTCTCCCATATTAATTATTTGCAGTAAGCCTCGCGGTTTCCCCAATAAATAATATTTCAATTGCCACATCAACTTGACCTGCACGAAACAAAAATCATAGAATGAGATTTGTTATTATACTCGTAGTAAATATTTTTCAAGATTAAAAAAAGTATGTATACGCCCGAGTGTACCATGTTTTTAGTTCAATCAATTGCTTCTGTTTTTATATCCTCTATATTTTTTTTTTGTTGAGTTATAAATTGAATTTAATTGCAAATTTTCATTTAGGGACAGTGACAATTCCTTTTCGCCTTACAATGTTTTTCGAGAAATAAAAATGATAGAAAAAAATCTCTAAAGAAGAGCTTCCAGACTAATATCTTTTTCTAAATACGTTTTTCATTGTTCTTATGTATCTGTAGCAGTGGCAGCTCAATTTTTACTTGCAATTTATGTAGGTTCCTACTATAATAGGTTAAGTTTTGGATTCGTGCAAAAAAAAATGAATTCCCACAACAAGAACACGATCATGCGATCCTCCTCAAATTTTTGGCTTTTTGGCGATTCCCTAGAGGTAAAATTGGAAAACCTTATTTATTTCAAAAACAGCTCCATAGATTTTGGTACAAAAATTAGTGTGTTATTGTAGGTATATGGTGTACATTAGGGTGGGTCAAATTTAACTTTGCTTTGATTATTCTTGATACCATGAAAGGTAAGTAGCTTGGGGCTCAGTAAAATGTCTCTAAGAAAATGAGCTCAAAATTTTAACGATTAGAGGTCCCTCATCGTCATTTTTTTTCTATACAAATTGTATGGGAAAAAGTTGGAAGAAACTTGGGAGTTTTAGAACTTCGTAACCGTTGAACCTAGAATAAAGCCCTTGAAGTATTGGAATAGAAAATTGAATTTTCTAAAAAAAAAACTTAATCAAAATTTTTAGAAAAGGAAAGCTTGTTATCTTCCTAGTAACAAGCTTCAAGTAAGTGGAAAAGATATACTTTCCGAAAAATCAGCTATGTACTTCGGTATAAACCTTGACACCAAACCAAAAGCATGCAAGCAAAACTTTGTAAAAAGATAAGCACTGCAATAAAAATTCTTTACCTGTTAGTTCACATCAAAGTTCCTATTATCAAACGAAAATAAAGTTACATTACATAAAGTTCCCTTCCTGTCAATACTTTTAAATAGATGTCCTGTGTGGGTAAGTTGCGCGCAATGTCATCTAAAGAAACTACAAACTTTTCAAAATAAAATTTTAAAAATTATGTTGAATCTCCCATGGCATTATTCAACAATAGACCTTCATAAAAGAGTGGATGTTGAATTGATTTACGAAAGAATTTAAAAACATACTGAGTGTTTTTTAATTAAATGTATAGTTTGGTGATCACTGTCATCGTTTTATTACTGAAAGTATAGTTTGTATTTAACTTCATTTTTGGTTTTTTATTTATTTTGTGTCTTTATGTTTTTGTGTATGTATATACTTATTTATGTGATTTTTTAGTTACTTATTTATTTTAATATTTTAATTTTTATTATTCATCAACTTTTTTATTTTAGTTGTGTTTATTGGTTTATTTATTTATTGCTTATTTATTTCATAGTTTATATATTAATTTATTTGTTTCTTTCTTTATTTATCTATTTATTTGTTCATTTAGTTTATTTATTTACTCATATACAGGGTGTCCCGCACCTGAGTGGAAGTATCTTAGGGTGTGGATTCTGGGTATATTCTAAGAAAATAATTGTATAGGGGGAAAGTTGTATCTCCCCTCCCTGAGGCAGGGGGGGCAGTTTCTGAAAAATTGACTTAAAATGCAAAAAAAAAACATTAAAAGCCAACGAAAACACATCTAATAATGTGCTATATTTTTATTGTAAGTTAATACTCCATTCTTGCATTTGGTTTTTAAATCAAGTTGTTTAAACAAATAGTTTTTGAGAAATTAAATTTCAAAGTCAAAATTAAAAAAAAAAATTGTGATTTTTTTTCTTAAGTCGATATTTTTCAAAATTTTGCGTAATTAAGTGCTATTTCTGTGTTCAATATTCATTGCGCTCATCTATTTTTAGTCCATTACGGAAAATCAAATGTGAAAATCTATCTTATTTTTTGAGAAATTAAGAAAAAACGAAAGGTACTTTTACCAAAAAAGCCCGAAAAAAGGGTTAAATTATGGATAATTCATGAATACATAAATTTTTTTTTCGGGCTTTTTTGGGAAAAGTACCTTTGATTTTTTCTTAATTTCTCAAAAACTAAGAAAGATTTTTACACTTGGTTTTCGGTAATGAACTAAAAATAGATGAGCGCAATGAATATTGAACACAAAAATAGCACTTAATTACGTAAAATTTTGAAAAATATCGACTTAAGAAAAAAAATCACAATTTTTTTTTAAATTTTGACTTTGAAATTTAATTTCTCAAAATTTATTTTTTTAAACAACTTGATTTAGAAACCAAATGCAAGAATGGAGTATTAGCTTTCAAAAAAATATAGCACATTATTAGATGTGTTTTCGTTGATTTTTAATGTTTTTTTTTGCATTTTTAGTCAATTTTTCAGAAACTGCCTCCCCTGCCTCAGGGAGGGGAGATACAACTTTCCCCCCCATACAATTTTTTTCTTAGAATATATCAGGAACCACACCCTAAGATACTTCCACTCAGGTGCAGGACACCCTGTATATATAATTTATCTACCTAGAAATGTATATAACAAACAACCATCAAGACAAGTTTTTAATTTTTGAGATTCAATTTTATTAAAAAAAAATAAAAACAATTTAAATTATTTGTAAGCATTTCACATATTGTTATTTTTTTTTTTAGTTTTATCATAAAAATGAATATGTATGTTAGAAGGCTTAGATTCTGTGCCATTTACACCATTGGCTGACTTCCTTCACAGTCCAAACTAGAATGAACTCCAGAAGAACAGAAACTCCCTTTTATAGTCTTCAGATATGACATTCTCACAGAAATATAATTCAAAGATCCCCGATCTCATGAACAACGATAATATCAAAGTATCAACAAAGTAGTTTTCATCTCTAACACGGCCATCCTGCAATTTTCATCGTTCTCGATGAAATCTTGTATTTATCGTCCTTTTCGTTTTAAGAACATATACTTTTAAAATATTTGTTAGATACAGTTAATATTCAATCCTGAGCCTATTTCATTCTTTAAATCTCCATTGCTAAAATGCATTAACTTGTATTCCATCATTCTTATACCATCGACAACAAATCATATAAGCTCAGAGGTAGGTAATTAAGTTGTAGGCAACATGTGTAGACATTAACAACATTCGAAAACAATCCAAAATCAAATAATAAGCTCAGAGGTTCAGCTCGCAAGCCTAAACTTGTCTTATACCATTAACAAGCAACTCAAGTAGCTCAGAGGCATCAGCTTGTCTACTTTTATTCAAAAAACAATCCAAGATTAAATAGTCATAAGCTCAGAGGTTTAGCTCGCAAGCCTAAACTTGTCTTATACCATTAACAACAAACTCAAGTAGTTCAGAGGCAATCAGCTTGTCTACTTTTACTCAAAAATAAAACAGTACCAAATAATAATAAGATCAGAGATTAAGCTCGCAAGCGTCAACATGTCTTATACTATTAACAACCAATTCAAGTAGCTCAGAGGCAATCAGCTTGTCTACTTTTACTCAAAAATAAAACAATACCAAATAGTAACAAGCTCAGAGGTTTAGCTCGCAAGCGTCAACTTGTCTTATACTATTAACAACCAACATGCAAATTATAACTTCAATGAAATAACCGAAGGAGAAAACAAGCTAAAGACAACACTCTACTCTACACCATAGCTACTTCAAAAATTTAATAACACAAGTAATAGCTACTTAAACCTGCATTGCTCCCCCCTTAAGTTGTCGGTTATTTCATTCGTCAGACAGAAACATTTTTTTTTTTCAGAAAATTTATTTAATTTACAACTCCGTAAAGAAACAAAATCGAAATAATCGGCGTATTGCACAGTTTCACCTTTTAAATACACAATTCTAAACATCTTATAAATCTTCCATCTAAGAGACCAAAATGCAAAATCTCACACTTCGTAAATCATCCTCAATGCACTGCAATTTAAAAAACAGTGATCCAAAGCAATCAGAACTTATTCGAAAACCATACACTGTGTTCCAAAAAAGTCTCCCTCAATATTTTATCATAAAACACTGTCAAACCTGAAACACACAATTTTCCATAATTGTTTGAATAAACTGCACTGTTTTTCCAATCTTCTCTAGCACAAATCTATTGCTCACATTCATCTAATTCTCTCAATAGTAGCAGCTCAGTTCCACACGACATGGATACACGGTAATACAAACGAGTATCTATCCATTTATTTATCAACAAACAGGTGATTTTTGAGTCCTTCAAGTTTCCAAAAGACATTTTTCTTTCGATTGAGCACCGTCATCTTTAAATTATCCTATGCGAAATCTTGACTGCACATCCAAAGTTGCAAAACATTAAGTGTTACTCAATTTAAATACTACTACTTAACTCCCTATAATCCATACCTTTCGTTCTTCCCCCATCATGAACGATGTTTCGAATCTTTATTCGAGTAACCACTTCCTCAAACATTGCTCACTCTAAAAATGGTTCATAACATATAAAATCATTTGGATTGAGTTGAATATTCTTTGAGTGTCCTCAATTTGTAGCCTTTCTTTCGTCCACTAGTCTAACTAATCGTGTTGAATTCAAAACATCATTGTTCGAGGTTAAGGAAATATGTACCTTAACTTTTGACTTAAATCTGATAATATGTAACGCGAACTCTCGCCAATTGACAATAGAAGTCAGTATCTAAGACTAAGACATCGTCTTCCTGTAAAAAAAAACACAACTTCGACACCTTGTTGTGTTGAACCAACTTTAATCTAACTAAACTCTATTCTAAGCTTCTTAAAAGGGTTCATATACAGTTTCAAATACACTCCATTGTCAAAACATGAAAACACATCGACCATCCTGACAATTGCTTTGAATTTGATCTGACTTCAATGAATGATAAAACGGGTCCAGACAGAATTGTAAAAAAAAGATTTCAGAGTCCAAAAGACAAATATTTTCAAAACATCCAACCACACAAACGATTGAGGATTATAAAAGAAGTCAACACCCGTTTGGAATTCAGAAATCAGTTAAGTGCTTAAAAAAAAGGAAGATAATTACGCAACCGATGGTCCACACTAAAGAAACATACAAACATGAAAATACAGCATTCAAAAATAATACTACCAATTAAATATTTTAAATCATTTTCCCATCGCGAACACAACAGTTATAAGAATTTCTTGCCAAGATAATCTCAAAAAGAGCAGTCTGACAAATTTGGAATTCTCATGGCTTTAATACTCAATTTCATCAATAATCAGGTTGTCAATAATCCCTATCTTTCCACTTCAAAACACAAATAAATAATACTTAATACAGATACTTATCTTTTTATCTTGAGGGCAAACTTTGAGCCACGTTTTCAATCTTCAATACATTTTCTTTCTTCAAACAAATAATAAAAATCACACTTGACTCTGCTTCATCGAACCATCAATTGAAAGTCCTCGTTTTCGCAATAGAATATCCAATATAATTGATCATCAAGAGCAAATTCCTTTATACGATAAGTTTCAATTTGTCCTTTTAATTATAATTTTGTATTTATCAGGATCTCTTTAAAGGCACTTCAAAGTTCTATCCCACTTCTGATGTTAGAAGGCTTAGATTCTGTGCCATTTACACCATTGGCTGACTTCCTTCACAGTCCAAACTAGAATGAACTCCAGAAGAACAGAAACTCCCTTTTATAGTCTTCAGATATGACATTCTCACAGAAATATAATTCAAAGATCCCCGATCTCATGAACAACGATAATATCAAAGTATCAACAAAGTAGTTTTCATCTCTAACATGTATATGTTCCTTAATACTTACTTACTTACTTACTTACTTACTTACTTACTTATCCGGCTCCCGATCCATGAAGGGTCTCTGCCTGAGATATTGCGGTCTTGCATCGGTTGCGGTCCCTCGCACGCTCCCTCCAGTCGTCGAGACCAAGCGCTCTTGCGTCTGTGACCGCCTGGTCCCTATAGCGGAGGTTCGGTCTTCCTGGTCGTCTCGAACCTGGGGGCTGGGATTCAAAGATTTTCTTGGCTGGAGCGTTGTTGTCCATTCGCTCGATGTGGCCGAGCCAGTGTAGTCGACGTGTTTTGGCTCTTTGGACTACATCCACATCTTGGTACAGCTCGTACAATTCACGATTGAATCTTCTCCTCCAATCGCCCTCTTCGCATATAGGACCAAATATCCGCCGAAGAATTTTTCTCTCGAAAGTGCCCACTATCAATTCCCCTTTTTTACTTATCGTCCAGAACTCGGCGCCGTAGAGTAGAACTGGTAAAATTAGCGTTTTGTATAGAGTGCACTTTGTCTTTCGGGAAAGGAGTTTTGAACCCATTTGTTTGGCCAAACCGAAGTAGCAGCGGTTCGCTAGGGTAATTCTTTGTCGGTTTTCCACTAAGGTGTCGTTCGTGGAATTGATGTTTGTTCCGAGGTAGGTGAACTCCTTGACTACCTCGAAATTACTGCTACCAGCAGTGACGTTTTGTCCTAGGCGATGGACAGATGAGGCTTTGTTTGTTGAGTGCATATACTTTGTTTTGTCCTCATTCACTTCAAGACCAACTCGTTTCGCCTGTTCATCAATAGCTGTGAATGCTTCAAGTACAGCTCTCTTGGAACGGCCGATGATGTCGATGTCGTCCGCATAGCCAAGAAGTTGAGAAGACCTGTTAAAGATAGTGCCTTCCATGTTAACACCACTCTTGCGTACTATCTGCTCCAGGACTAGGTTGAAGAAATCACATGATAGCGCATCTCCTTGTCTGAACCCTGTACACGTCTGGAATAACTCGGATGAGCTGTTACCCATTTGCACGTTGCACCGCGTATTTTGTAACGTCATGCGGCATAGCTGGATCAGTTTTTTCGGGATCCCGAGTTCCGACATCGCCAATAGAAGCTCTTGGCGACTTATGCTATCATATGCGGCTTTGAAGTCGATGAATAGGTGGTGGGTCTCGACTTGAAATTCGTTGGTCTTTTCCAGGATTTGCCTCAATGTGAAGATGTGGTCTATCGTTGATCTGCCTGGCCTGAAGCCACACTGGTACGTGCCGATCATAGTATTGCAGAAAGGTTTTAGACGCTCACATAGTACGATGGATAGGATCTTGTAAGCAACATTAAGCAGGGATATGCCTCTGTAGTTCTTGCAGGACATAGGATCACCTTTTTTTGTAGATTGGGCATATGGAGCTATTTGACCAGTCGTCGGGCATACTTTCCTCCTCCCAAACTTGGTTGATGAGCTGGTGCATGCACCTTACCAGAACATCTCCTCCATATTTGAAGAGTTCCGCTGGTAGGCCATCCGAGCCGGCGGATTTGTTGTTCTTAAGCTTGTGGATGGCTTTCTTAACCTTTTCAGTACTGGGTGCTGGGACTGGATCTTCATTGACTGGTCTAATGCTTCTTTGTTCCCCTGTCGCCTCCTCTACATAATGCCCATTAAGCAGCTGCTGGAAATGCTGCTTAAACACGTCTACAATTCCCTGTGCTTCGGTGACTAGGTTCCCTTCGCTGTTTCGAAGAGCTTGCGTGCCAGCCCTATAACCAGATGCCAGTTGCTTGGCTGTTTTGTAGAACCGGCGAGTGTTGGTGGTGGTGCTGGACTCTTCGAGATACTTGAGCTGAGAGGCTGCGGATGCTCTTTTCTTTCTACGCAGGGCTTTTTTCTCTTTCCTTCTCTTTTCACGGTACTCCTCTCTTGCTGCTCTTGTTTTCCGTTGCAGCATTTGCATTCGTGCATTTTCCGTCTCCTGCTTTAGTACCGCGCATTCATCATCATACCACGGGTTCTTTTTTCTGGGTGGTTGATAGCCTATGGTGGTCTCGGCTGTCTCCTTAATAATGTCGCGATACTGGTTCCACTGGTTGTTGAAGCTTGTGGCTTGGTGTACGGCAGAGAGTTTCCCGGTCAATTGCTCACTGTAGTCTCTGGCTTTCTCAGATGTGCCTTTATACTATCAAACTTAAATTACACGATTATTGTAACACTTTCAAATGTGTCTGGTTGAAATAAGGTCCCACTGTTGGTGTTAGGCGACTTGATAAATATTGTGAAATAGTTACCCGAAGAACATAAAACGTTAGCTTTGATACTAAAACGAAAAATTTAATAATTTGTTGACAATTTTAAGTGTGTCTAGCTGACATTAGGTTCCACTGTAGACGTTTGGCAGCTTGGGAAATATATTGCAACAGTTACCGGAAGAACATTATGGACATACAATTCAGCTTTGAGACTATAACGTACATTTCACGACTTTTTTGCACTTTTAAAGGTGCCTGGTTGACATTGGGCCCCACTGTAGGGATCTGGCAAGTGTCAACATAACTTTATCATAATTTCCCTTTTAACATGTCGAAATATCACCTTTGATAAAATAACGTAATTTTTCATCAATCTTAAGCACCTTTAGCTCTTAATACCTCAGAGACAAGGTTCGTATTATGCATTCGTTCATTCCTACCCTAGTACATTCACAGAAAAAATATTAGCTTTAATAAAATGACGTATGCCTGGCGGCCCTGGGATCTTACTCTTTAGCACTCTTATACCTACTTCAAAATAACAAGCTATATAGTAGGTAAAACTGCACACACAGGTAACAGATGATATCAATATTACTCAATCAGAATATTTAATTATTCGATTGCGAATAAATTATGCGCCTGGTAATGAAAACCACTCGATACACGATTTAACATTTCATTGAGGGCATCATCGCATATAGAGTAGGTAGGTGACGGCGGATAATATGATATCGAAAAAACCAATAAACCACCTCAAAGACTGGGCTCCACCCCGATGCGTGGTATTTATTACTGTAATAAAATTGCAATTATCGTTCTTCGTAGAGATGCATTATGTATTAATTTTATTATTGAGTTAATTAAGTTTTACAATTTTACCTCTCGTCAGATCACAATGTGCAACCACATCGTACAAACAGGGTGGTCAGGTCATCAGACCATTTATTGTTTTTATTTTTTACGCGATGCGGTGAAGTGTGGTTTTAAATCCTCGATTGTCCTTCTTTGTGGCCAAATGCTGATTAGTTTATTGTATTTTAATAAAAAGTAATTAAATCTCTTGAACTGTATTTAATTAATTGTTAATGGTCTTTCATCAAAACCAAGTAGCTATAGGAAGTGCAGAAAAAAAAAAGGATGTGAGGTTCTTTTGAATATTATTAATTGCAATCATTTTGAGTTGATGAAATTATATGAGATCCTTTGAAAAGAATGCTTGCGATGCAACGTTACATTATGACAATTTAATGTTTATTATTTGAATTTGTTTACCCATGGAAGAAATAATTATTAAAAATTAA
The DNA here is from genome assembly GCA_963921185.1 of Dasysyrphus tricinctus. Lineage (NCBI taxonomy): Eukaryota > Metazoa > Arthropoda > Insecta > Diptera > Syrphidae > Dasysyrphus > Dasysyrphus tricinctus. Next base: position 130,960,561 of record OY992533.1, read on the forward strand.
ATTATTGTTTACTTTTAATATTAAATAAATTATGGTATATTATGGTTGCTGTATACTTCCATCAATATTGAAACCCTTTTTAAAAGGCATAAATTGAATAAATAATTCCGCTCAAAATGGCTTTGAATTCGGTAGATGTGTATCGTGAATTTTTTAATATATAATACAAATAATTAATATTATTCGAATGAAATGCAAACTTTTAATTGATGGATGTATGACATCTGTCATCCATCACATCCCATTTCGATGATTGATTGAAATAAATATGTTTGTTTTGTGGATGTAACATAAAAACACTTTAAAAGAACATTATCAGATCATACCTACATATTATGATTTTAATTTTATGAAATGGATTGGATTACTTTATAGAACCAACAAATAAATATTTATTTATTTAGATTTTTACAAAAAGTTGTAAGGTGGATATAAATTATTTAAAATTATTTAAAAGTAAAGAAAAAGATTTAGGTTTAAGATATTTTAGATTTTATTTAGATTAGATAGATTGCTTTATTTCCTTGAGTACAAAGTTTTATAGTAATTGATTAACATCCGATCTAGTTGTGGTATGGCCTTGGCCATAACCTTTCTTTTTTTTAAAGAAATAACATTAAAATAAAAGTTATAATTGAATACGCATACAATAGGTTATGTATATATAAGCTGTAGGTACTTGAACCGAAGTTATAAAACTTAAAAAAAAAAAAAATCATCCAAGAGTAAATATATCTTTTCATGATGGAGTGCCTCTCATATCCGTTCTGATTTTGCAGAATATTCCTCCACGAGCTTTCATGCCACTTATTTGCTTATAAATATGTATGTATACTAGGGTGATCGTTGTGTGGTTTTTTTTTTTAAGTTTTTATAGTTGATTGGGGCTAAATCAGTTCCAAATGAAGAAAAAAAATGCCCTTACTTGAATGTATCTTATTTATAAAATCAAACGCAATCTTTTCGATATTTTAAATAATTAATGCCATTCCGATTTTAGCTGCCTACCTTGTGTATAGCTAAAATGTTAGCACAAAAAAGGAGATAATAATATACCTACACCAGCAGCCCCTTACATTTGTATTTTTCTTACTCTTTTTCTGGTTTAAATTAACCCCTACAGCGACTATAGGGGATCAACATAAAAATCTGAAAAAAATTAGGGTTTTTTTTTTCTTTATTTAAAGCCGATTAAGGCTCATCCAAGATTACCTTTTTTAACGATCACCCTAATGTATATGCATTTTTTTAATAATCAAACTTAATATTACGGTAATCGAGAAACAGAAAAAGTCATATCAAGTTTGAAGTGATTGTAAAAACAACAGTGCTTCAATTTTTTGCCGTAAGATTTATCAAATTCTAATTGAAGTGTAGGTTAAGGTACTGTGGAGTACGTGGTAAATATGGACCACACGCTTTTCTCGCAACCCAGAAATGCTTTTGAACCACAAGATCAAATTCTTGCGATTCATTTGTGCATTTTATCTTACAACCGCAACACGCCTCTTAGTAAGGGCGTTAGTGCACTATATGAGGGCATACCTTTCATTTCGACCTGACGGGTTGAGCTTTAGCACACTAATAGTTCACTTTACTTTTATAAAGTATTTACTTTTATAAAGTATTGTCAAGGTGGCAACACTGTCAGAAGGATAAGAGAACGGTTGCCACAGTTCCGAAATGTTGCTTATAGATCGAAAGACAAGGGTCAGACGATGACCCGAGAACTCTCGTTGACTCAGTACCCTTGAAAACATAGGACCACATTTTTATTTTTCTCACACCCTTCCCCTTGCAGGAAGGGGATGGAAAAAAGTCGTTTTGGAAACAAAATTTGAAAGGCTAAGTAAAATTAGAAAAATATTTTTATAAATAAAATTTAAAGATGGTGTCTACGCAGAATTTCACAATCTAATACATTACATCCAGAGTTGATTGAAAACCTACTTTGGTTTTATTAAAATAGCCACTTTCAAAACGCTGGGGAGGGGGATATGAAAGATTAAAAAACTTTAATATTTATCTTGGAATAATATAAGCAAATGACACATGTTTTGAGGGTATTTTTTAATGCCCAATCTTACTAGATCAGAATAAACTCGATACAACTACCTTGAAAAAAGTTATAGCCTTCTTCGTAAATGATGACCGAATTATTAGTGAAACCCGTAAAATATTACCAAATTTCAACAGCATTGACACGAAATGTGGTCCACATATGTCATTTGTCATAAGAAACAAGCCTTTGATTCTTTGAGTCTACAAAAACATTTAAAGTTAAATGGTGTTTTTTCATTGAAATTGAAAAATTTTGAACTACTACCATGAATCCCCTCCCGAAACTGGAACATTAATGGAAATTGGTTAAAACATTAAACTTTTCATCAAGACCAATAAACAAAAGAGACCAAACAAATATAAACTATCTGAGGGTGTTATTCAATGGGGAATAAGAAACAGAGTTTTTGGCCGAACATTTTTATGTTTTTGAAACCAAGATACATAAATGTAATATGGTGCATGAATTTAAGGTATGTGCTAATGCCGAATACAATAATATTAAAATAAAGTAGATTCAAGCTCACATAAAAAAGTTATTTTACTTTTAAAGAGTTAATCTCTGTAAGTGATTGTATTTTTTGACTAGAATAGGTACGAAACTTCCTCTAAAAAAAACCCGCACACCATGGATATTTGAATGGTCTTTCTTGATTCTTGGTTTCGATGATTAATCAAACATCCAATCAAACGCAACGAACTCGAACGTTATTTTTAGATTCTAGTGCTATTACATTCGGCGAACGTTGCGAAAACTCATCAAAGTGCATTCATCCCTCCTGAAAATCTGCTAGATGACGAAAATGCTTTCAAATTAATTTTAAAATATAATTTGGACTTTTCTTTACCAGTAGTCGACATTATATTAAAAACTATTATTTAACCATATATTTAGAAAGTTCAAAAATGTTGCTTCAAAAATCTCAAAATAATCGAATTTCATCAGGCTACAAAAATAAGAAATTCTAATTTTCAAAAAAAAAAAAAACTCCAAAAACAGGTCGAGGCAGACAATCATTTAAATTTTCAGAATCAATAATCAATTTACCGAAATTCATCATAAGGTAAGCACCAGGCACTTAAGCCCTGGACGTTGCGTTTTCGCAACGTTAGCCGGAAATGGGTTTTAATACTCAGTGAGATAGTTTAGTTATATCTCAAGATTAACCTATAAACAGTGTACAGGGTATATCAGCAAACTTCACATAATCTATAATGTATGTATTGGACAAAGTCTTGGATAGCCCTCATTCCATTCAAGATATTGAACAAAAATATTCCCATTTTGTTCAGATTTTTCTTTCACCCGTTCCTCTACCTCTTTCCATTTTAAGTTACTAATTATGGGCTTAGGGTCGTTCTTATAACACACAAGACAAAAATCTGATTAGATTCAGACGAGAAAAAAATCGTATCGGAGGGGGATCTATCTCATCTCGTTTAGGCGGTGATTTTCTAAAAAGTTGACGCAAAAGAGAAAACAGTTATTAAAAAACAACGGGAACACTTAGTATGCCAAGATTTTTATACTTTCTAAATAACGTTTTTATTGTAAGAAGTTTTTATGAAAATATTTTTGAAACTGAAAAAAATATATATTTTTTTTTAATTTTAGGTTTGAAAATTATTTTTTCACTATTTAGAATAAAAAAAATTATTTAGAAGGCATATTCGAGAATTGATTTTAAAAAAACCTATAGCGTGGCATTTGTAAATGATCCCCTTGTTTTTAATTTTATTTTTCTATTTTCAATCAAATTTTTAGAAAATGTTCCCTACCGTTTAAAGGGGGGAAATAGGCTCTCCTTCCGATACAACTCATTCTCATCTGAACCTAATCTTTACGCTGTTGTTTTGTCTGATATAAGAATCACCTATAATTAGTTACTTAGAGAAAAGAGGGTCACGAAGGGGGAGAGGGGGGGGGGGAATACAAATCTGAAAATATTAGGAATTTTTGTTTCTATTTAGAGCCATTTGATACCTATCCCGCTCAGAATTTCAAAAAAACCCAATATAGGAACCATCACGCATTAACATAGATAATAATGGAATTTCTTTAAAGCCTTCCAAGGACATATTTTATTTGTTCTTAGCGAAAAAAAAAAAATATAAATAGCTTCTAAAAATTATTCACTTTAAAAGTATGTAATAAATTCATTGTATATGTACAACAAATTCAACAATCTTCTAAAGCTGGAGCTGAGTCAATACATAAACATATGCTTAGTAAACACTATAGCAGATAACAATAAACAGCATCATTTTGAACAAGTTTAATTCTCCCTGCCTCCCCATTCCAAAATAACTTTCAAAGGCATACTTTGCTCAACACTGCTTTTCTTAGTTCACTTTGAAAAATATTAATGTGAGCACAATACTGGCATTCTCATGTTTACTTAATTAAGATTCTTGTATTATAATTTTTAATAAACATCAAAAAGATTATCTCTTGAGTAAGTACAGAAACGTATCTTTGCTTTTCATTTCAAATCAACCCTCCTACTCTCATGGTAATCCTCGGCATCAGGATATCCTCAAACCCATCGCTATTCATATCCATCTACACAGAAAACGTTACGATGAAAATGTTGACGCTTATCTTTTCGAAAGTTAAGTGTTTTATTCAAACAAAACGAAACACGATAACTTCTTCAAACTACACAACCATATCCACCATCATCATCACTTTGTTGTAATAAATAATTCAAAAGAGCAAAAGGACTCTGTAATTAAAGTTGTTTAACAATGCGTGGAAAATTCAAACAATACTCCGCTCCACCACCCAGTTGACAATAATTATCATAGTTGCCTTGCGAAATTGAAACAGGCATTGTCATTATTACCGCGTACCGCAATCCTTTAAGTGACTGAAACGCCTCTCAATTCAATAATATCATATACGAGTACGAATACGAAATACGAGCAACAACAAGTACATTTTTAATGATTGAACGAGTAAGAGCCTGCTGCTTTTACCAAATTGTGTAAGTTTGGGAAGTTAGTGAAATAGTTTTCCTGGCACATGGTGGCTTTGAAACTTGGATGATGGGAAACCTTTTAATGGATTCTCTAATCTAAATTAACGATTTAAATTATTTGCAATTGTTTGCTGTCGAGTAATGTACATGTTGTTGCTGGCTTTAATGGAAAGGACGCCCGCCGGAAATGTGGAAATTGGGGAGGATGAAGGCCTAAAGTGATATAAGCACAATAGCACATACAACTTCCTCGGTATGGCGGGCGTGATTAATTTGGGCATTATTTGCTTTGGTGGCTTATTGTGTAGACAGGACTTGTGGTAACAATTTCTCGGAGAATTGCTAAAGTTTTTGCATTTAATTTAGGAGCTGAGCTGAACGGCAATTTAAATAAATAGGGATGTAATTTTTCATTTTTTTTTTGTTCAGAGGGCTACAGCTATTGCGTTGACAAATCCAACAACATTGAGTTAGATTTTATTTCAATGGGATTTTTTTTAGAGGTAATTGTTCAACGGACAGCGGAGAGAAGTTTTTCTTTTATTTCCAACATAAAATATTGACATGGGTTGTTGGATGGCCTCGGATGATGTTTATTAGGGAAAATTGACAATATAAAATATGAAGTGGGGCTGTGATTTGAATTTACAATATAAACCCAAAAAGAAAGCACAGAATTTCAAATCAATATTGTTAAGATTTGGTAAAATTTATGCAAAGGATAGGAAATCAAATTATGTTTAAATTGAACATTTTGAATGAAAAACAGTTGTGGTTAAGATAATTGTATTTCTTTAACCTTTGTGATATCCTCGAAGCCTCGACGGAATATACATAATATTTAAGGAATAAGGACACTTGTTTGCTGACGTTTTTGGGCTTCGTGCCCTGAACTGCTGCTCAAAATGTTTTTTGTAGTTGAAGAGTGTGCAAAAAATACAGGGATATGCCATGAGTCTATTGTTGCTTTCAAGAATGTTTAATCATCAGCTTGAGTGTAAATAAAGTGATAGATCCCAAGGTACATTTACATTCGTTATTCTTTGAAGAGGTTAGAGACACCATAAAAGTAATTTTCCCACATCCCTGAAATGAGCTCTGTGCCTTCTGACAGTTCAATTCACAAAACGAAAAAAGCAACTTGTGTGCTGCCTGATTTATATTACCTACTAATAATCCACACCGACTTCATAGAAGTAAGATAATAATTATTTGAATATAATACCCTATTGAAAGCATGATGTAAGGAGCTGAATATGCTTTAGGTATGTGTGGTAAAAGTAATTGAATCGTTCCCGTTTATCGGCAAGGGCTGAAAGTTCGTATGTATATAGTCAAACGTCATAGTTTCCGCATAGTTTTGAAGTCTTTCTACATTTATATTTATATTTTTAGGATCGGACGTTTGATGTTATTGTGAAACTGATTTGTTTTGATGCAAGTGTGCAAGTAAAATATGAAAATCATTTTCATCACAGAAATTTGGCATAGTCGTATGAAATTCTTTCCCACTTTATTCTGACATGTGTTAATACTTTGTGGGATAATTTAGAATCACTTTAAGCACAATGGATTGAGAATTTGATGATATCTTCATAAAATCTCGCAGATGGCGTTTATTCAAGGGCGGATCCAGATCCTGGGGGGGTAATTTTTTTGTTTTGTATTGTAGTTAAAAGTTCAAGTGAGCTCAACTCCATGACTACCTGGGCGAAACGCAATCATGGAGTTGAGCTCACTTGAACTTTTAACTTTGAGTTAGTGAAAAGTTTTCTTTAAGCCTTAGCCTGTTATCACTAATAAGATCGCATTGAAATTACATGACCTTATTTTTTCTTTTACCTGGCAACACGAAGCAATACATGTTAGCTATTTAGAACTTTATTTAATGGCATTGCCCTTTCCCTACGCAAAACAAATGCAGGAAATGTTGACATTATTGAATTCCCAAAAGTTGCTAAGTGAGAAAGCTCAAGCAATTAGTCTTGGAGAAATCAAAGCTAAACGTATGGTATGGCTACCATAAATCGCTTCGTTTTGCCCAAGGCTTAAATTTACTTCAAATAGTGCTAGGAACTGGGAACACTTTGTTCTCTAAAGGTGCCAAGCCTTGGCTTTGGGATCGATACAATATTCACAAAAAAGTTTTCATCTAATTGGTCAGCAATTGGTCCAAAAAAGTCAACCAGTCTTCGAAACTGGCCGACCATAGTAAATTTTTAATAAATGGCAAAAATTTTTCAAACGTCACGTGAGATTTTGGTACCTCATTTGTGGGATATTCCCAAAAACTGTAAACCATTTGAAAGGCCGGGAAGTACTACAAAATCCCGTCAACCAAATATCTGGAATAAAGGAAACTCACAAATAACTATTAGTTCTCTTCATAATCTCGCAATTACAAAATCCCGCTTTTATACTGTCGGAATAGTATTGTTGGGAGGTAGGCACTCGATTTATTTTGCAGAAGGGAGGAATTTTCGCAAAATTGAAATTTAAAACTTATGCCAGATTTTAGTCGCAAAAAAAAGTCTCGTAAATTTTATGTTTCATTAATCCTGTGCGTGATTTTGTTACAATGCAATTAAATGATACGAGATTTTCTTCCTTCTGCTAAATAAGTCGAGCGCCTTGCCAACCAAAACATATTGAAATTGTATATCGAGTTGTAATGCCAGGTTAATTTTTTAATTGTAAAAAAATATGGTTTGGAAGATAATAAAAACCAAGTAAAAGGTTTCTTTATTAAGTTGGAAAGATTTTTATTTTTCAGTCAAAAACTGAGAGCAATGTTTGTGAGATTTGAATTTATGAAATTTAAAATGTGACATTTTTGTTGATATTTGCGAGACTTTTTGGTGCGAAATTATAAAAAGCTTTATTTTTAATTGCGAAATTTCGTAATGCGCGATTTAAATTTCCAAAATTTTGGTACCCAACCCAAAATGCCGCATGATCGTAATCAGGTTTTTTAATTCATTTTTAAAGTTGAAATAATTGAAAGTAGTAATTCCCGATTGAAATCTATGTCTGCCAAATCCAAAATACGCTGAACTTTCAAGACACTTTAATAACCTTTCACATATCATACATACAAGGAATCTATAAAAAGGCCCATTTTCGTATGTGATTGTGTGTGCACGGTTGTCAGAAATTTGCACCAAATCGTCAAATCAATTTCTAAATCAATTTTGCGGTCACATTAAAGTAAACAAAAATTTAAATTTTTATTAGTCTCTAAAACAAATTATCAATTCATCAATTAGTAAATTAAACTTCACAAAAACTAAAAAAGAATTATTTTTGTGACTTCTAATCGAACTTTGTGTCTTCTCCGCTTAAATACGAAGCTCTGAAAATATATTTCTGATTCTGACAGAGAAATCAAAAAGTTTCCATCTCGATTCCGATAGTCAAAGGGTAGTGTCCATAGAATTTCAATAAGTATTTTACAACTGAGTATCAAAAGTTAAAGCCTCATACAACAGAGACTAGTTTAACTGTTCTATGAGATCTTTACTTTAGAAATGGGAGGTATTTTCATTACAATCACTTGTAACAACATGCAATTTGCGTTTTATTGTTTCTTACCGTCTTAGCTAAAATTTGGCGAATTTTTCTTTCTAGCACTTTCTAGTTCCACGTGTATTCATTCCTAGGTTTTGTAGGCCAAAAAATAGCAGCTTACAGCTCTTAAAAATGTTTGTATAAGGTCCAAATCTCTAAAAATAGTACCTTGAAAGCTAAAAAACAGCAAAGTTTCCAAGAATCGAACATTTCAAAATACGAAGAAACAGATGTTTTGAAACTTTTTCATCCTCTTTGTATTGATATACTTGAAACGGTTTTTTTTTAATGCTGTGGTTATATTCGAATAAGGAATAGTTAATAATTAATTATAAAATAAGTTTTGGGAAAAATTATTGTACGAAACTAACATTTCAAGACGGCATAGGTTAATATTCATTGAGATATAGAGAATTGAAATGATTGTGTACTTATTTCCAACCCTATAGATGAATCTTTACGAGCAGAAAAAATTAAATTATTGTTTTTAAACTCAATGCTCCACATCAGTTATTCAAAAAGATACTTAAGGCGTTTTAAATAGTCTCACTTAAGCAATTTTCTTTTTCGACAGCAATTTAACTCTTATTAAAACTCATTCAATTTTTATAGCTTGTTGATTTCTTCTTTCAAAATTTTTTATTGCTTCAGGTGTCTGCGTGGAGGTGAATGAGATATTGCAATTATTATTTTTCTGGAGCTTTGTATATGAAATTCATCTTTATTCACATTTGCCATAATAATCCTGCTTCAACACTGTTCCTTACTTATTTCAATCAAGAAAAAAAAAAAAAAAAAACCTTCACAAACTTTTTAATAAGTGCCTACACACAATTTATTTATGCAGTATAAATCATTCTCATCTCAGATATCACTCCTCTTCTTTAGATACCAAATGTTAATCAAAAACATTTTACAACCGACACATTTTGTAACCTAATTCAACTTCAGTAAGTTTTGATGAAATTGTGGCCGTGGGTGCGGAGGAGATGCAAGGAGTTAGTCGTTGCTTTTATTCATTAAGAAGTACCTGATGCTACAACACTTGTGAGAATTTCATCATAATTTTTTAAGCCAGTTTTCGAGGGAGATAATAAGTGCTCAAGATGAATAAAGTTTCTTTTCCTATGGTAGCTGATGGCCTTTATCCTCAGGCTTATAGATATACAGAAATAAGGGATTTTGTTTTCAATCTTTTCAACAAGCCAAAAAGAGGAATTCTCACCTCTCACTATGATTATAGTCTAATTTATATACAATTTTCATATTTTTGGAAGAAAACTTGTTTCATTATGACTTGGCCTTCCTCAAAAGGATAGTATGTCAATCAAATGATATAACTTTTCGAAGACTTCTTATAGCATTTCAAAAAAACATATTTTGCGTTAATATACTGACTTTCAGACTCCTAGGGTTATATCATACCAAAATTCACATACTATACTACCTACTACCATACACCCCTATCAGCTATAAAACTTCTATCAAACTTAACGGACTTAGTTAGATTAACTATATATTTGGTTTTATGATGCCAGTTGTGTGTGATAAGTGTTTTGAGCTTGAGTGCTTTTGTCGGTTTAATTTTTATGTAATACCACTTCAGGATAAACCGATAAAAAAAAATATAATATATTCTGCGTAATTATACAAACTTGTGACCTTCTTAAGAGCAAACGCAATAAATTATCCACCGAGACATCATGGAACTTGAAAGAGCCACATCTTACCCAGGCAAGAAAATCAGCATGGTCACTAATTAAGGACATATTGCATTTCCTTTCTGTCTTTGTTACTGGAAGAAGGAGGATCTACAAACCAAAACGGTCAACTTTCGTGGAGAAAAGGGTTATCATTTTTAATTTAACCCCATAGCTTATAGGAGTTAAATTATACAGAAAAAAAAAAAAAACAAAAATAAAGGATTCATTCGAGTCCTTATTTCATCTTTTATATCATTTTATCTTTTATCGAGGGTGGTGGTGGATGGGTACATTGCCCCTAGTATTATTTTTCTTGTTGGATTTCTTCCTTCAACACACTTTCAGTGTCGGAGCATTATAGAAAGCCATAATTAACACGCCTTACCCTAGGGGCCTCTCATCTCTTGGGACTATTCTTTCCCACCTAAACACACAATAAAACTGTTGCCTGACTCTGAATCTAATTTGAAGTGGTATTGTTGACTGAAAAGATGGCAGTACATATATGTATGTTATGTAGGTATAGTTCAGTAAGTTAAAAAAAAGCCTGTGGCTTAAAAAAGGTGTGTATGGCCAAACTTTGTATGTGTTAACAATGCTGGCGTTTTGAAGAGAAACATATCTATGTTTGTATACATTTTTGACCTTGCGTGGGGTTTTTAAACTGAACATTTTATGTGTGCGTCAAAGTATCAAGAATTAAAAAAAGTCTAATAAAATAACTGAATTACGTAACACCTGTCAGAAAAATGAGTGGATATAAGTGAATATGAGTGAGTTATACTGGATCTATATACGACTGACAGAATGCCATTATTTTTGCCATGTTCTAGTCATAATTGTTTTAAATGACAAAAAAAGGTCTGAATCCAGAAAACCCAAAATCTCGGAAAGCCAGAATTCCAAAAGCCCAAAATCCCAAAAACCCAGAATCCCGAAAGCCCAGAGTCCCCAACACCCAAAAACCCAAAATCCCGAAAACACAAAATCCAGGAAGGCCGAATTCCCGGAACTATAGTTGAAAAAAAGTAAATTATAAAAAATATACCAAGTTTGAAAAAAATGTTACTGCCATTACTGTGACTTCTCTTTCAAATAGTTTTAAATAAATTAATAACGTTATGTCTCACATTAGTAATGAAGCCCTCTTCCGAATTTAAGCATGTTGTTTTGTATTTAATACTCTGATTTTAAAAAATGGCTGTTAAACTTTTTTTTCGTGTTTTGCTTATTTTTTGACCTAAGCATATTATTTGCTCAAAACATTCGCTTATTAAACGTCTTTATAACGTTCTGATTCATTTTCTTGTTTGTTTGTTGTTTAACAAATTGTTTTTCAGATGAAAATTTTAACACAGTTTTTGCCTTTTTCCAATATAAGATTGAACAGAAATTTACATCAAAAATCTAGAAATACTTTTCGCGAAGATGAAATCATGTAAAATATAAAAAATGGTTTCCGGAGGATAAAGAAAAAAGCGAACAAATGCTAAAATGAAAAATAGCATGCACAACTATGTCGCACGAACTTGCTCTAGTAGTTCAAGGATTTTGGCTGACCTTTTATGATCGTGAAGTGGCCTCCTTTAATACCCCAAATGAGGTGTCAAAGACCTTGAAACGAACCTTAAAAAATCATAAATTCAAAAATCTATGACCATTTACTGAAATTTCCTACGAATGAGGTGCAAAAAATCGCGCGTAACCTTGAGAAATTTTAAGTCTCGATTACAATTAATCTGGGGCCGACCAGTTTCTAGGACTAGTTGACTTTTTCTGACCAATGACTTACCAACTAGGTGACAATTTTTTTAAAATTTCCCATAAACGGTTCAGAGCCGAGTTCTTGATCAAATATACAATTATTGTATGGAAACAAAATTTGAAGTCGAGGGAGTGGTTTTTTAAATAATATTTTTTTATAAAAAATGTACCTGTTTTTGATATATCAAATTTTCAAAAAAAAAAAAATAGAAACTTTTTTAAAAAATTCAAATGTTTGTTTTTGAAAATTTATATATGCAATATTATCAATCATATTTGAAATTTTTATATAAACTATATAAAAAAAATTAATCTAAATCCGTTCAGTCGATAATGAGAGGATTCAAATTAAAAAAAAACGTTCTATGAGAGGAACTTTTAATAGTGCTAGGTGTAAAAAAAAATTTTCCGTAACGGGTTTTTAACATTTGTGTGGAAGGTAACTGCTATTTTTTCATAAAAGTAAATTTTTCTTAAAATATTCTAGAAAGTTATTAAAAAAAACCAAGTTTAAAAATCGAGAAAGCTTTTGTTGAATGATTTTGTTGTTCTGTGAATAAACGAGAGGGTTATATATTACTCAGTTGATTAACCTGCAAACTAGAGGTGTTGATAGACCACAGCAAGGAGTGTTGCGGTGGAGCTTTTTGTATACATTTTTACGTAAAGCCTAGTACGCTGCTGATGCGAAACGAAAAATCCCATACAAAAATGACACAACGAAATCATAAATTAAAAATTTAGTTCTACTTTTCGTTCTGCAGTACGCTGTTCGATGAGCGAAATTGATAATTGTAGCAGATTATTTGGAGATGTCTACACTCTTTTTTCGCACTCAATTAATTACCCAGACCATTGTATATCCAATCTATAGTATTCTTATGAAACACGATTTTGTAGGTAGACATTTGGTCGATAGGTTCGCTGTGATCGCCTTACCGAGATCCCTTAAGAAAAATTAGTATGACATTTGGACGCATAGATGGCCACGAGCTTTTTTTCTTCATGAGAATACTATAGAATTTATATACAATGCCCAGACCATTTATTGTGTGCGAAAAAATGACATTTGTGTTTTTTCGTGTTTATTTTTGTTGTTTCTTTCATTACAGCATGGCTGCTTGTGATTTTTTTGCATTTGCATTTGTTTTAATTTTTTGAATTTGTGCAACTGTCAATGAATATTTTTCCGCTTCGTAAGCATTTCGTTGTCTTGTTGGAGAGTAACTAAAAATTTCGTTTCGCATCAGCAGCGTACTAGGCTTAACGTGAGATTAAGTCTCTGAACAAGGTGCTAATTTCAGGCCAAAAATTTATTTTATCTGTTTTTGGTTTAGTCAACTTTAATTAAATTTAAAATTTGCAACCATTAAAGAAGCTGTATTTTTGTCTGTACGTTCACGGCCTTCCAAAATTCCAGTCCACCTCTGCCCGCATTCTCAACAGATATAAGAACAAAGTCGGGAATGGTATCTAAATTATGCAGGCAGACAGCTCTGCCCATTCATTCGCTTCTTTTTTTTCGTTTATCCTTTCTGACATTTTATATAACAGCGAATGAATGAAAAAAGTTCTTCATTCCTTTCTTGTTTTCTGCTTTTGTTTAATTTATTTTTTTATAATTTGCATGAAATCTGAATTTCAATTGTTTTACTAACTAAGAAACGAAACGATTTGTGCTGCTGCTCTGTTTTGAGATTAAAGTTATGTACATCTAAAAGGTAAAATGAAAAATGTTAGATATTTCTGTAATGGACATAGCATTGGATTCGTCTGGGGTGTATCCCTTTTGTTTGCAAATGACTTGGAATAAAAAATGGGAGAGCTAGGAAGAACGCCAATCCAATGACGTGGACAGGAATCTAGATGATGACACGACTAAAGGATCGGTGAAAGATAGAACAAACAAGCAAAACAAAAAACACCACACTTTGAGTTGTAAGTATTTGAAATGATGAAACAGAAAATATGCTGTTGTTTGTTGAATATAACTTTTGTAATAATGAAAACAAGATATTTAATTGAATTTGAAAAAGGAATTATCATTCAGCATTCTGTATTTATTTATTTTTTCTGGAGATGAAGTAGGCAAATACTTTTGTGATCTGTGAACATGATTTGACCATATATTCCACTTGGAAGTTTGTTGAATAATAAACAAAATTTCAACTTTATATATGAAATGTATCTGGAGTCGTTTAACTCTAATTCTCATTATCAAAAAGGAAAACTTCAGGATACATAATATGGCTTTCCGTTTTGGTCTAAAAGGCATACGAAAAAAGATATTTTGATTGCTTTGAGATAAAATAAATATTTTGTATCCATCACATCAAGGACACTAAGAGGACTGTTTATTTATTTGGAATAAAAGAAAAGAAAACCCCTGAAAGATAAATGTCTTTTATCTTTTACAAGAAGATATAAGACATAATTTAAGATCGAGAGTATTTTGTGGGATTGGACTTTAATTGGCCTTTAAAAAAAAAGGGTCAGCAATATTTGGTTTTTTTCATAGATACTCGTGTAGACCCAATTCATTCAAGGATGCAGAACCTTAATTTTGCAATCGAATAATAATAATTATGGAAGTTTTCTACTTTTTATGCTCAATTCAAATGCACAACTAGGTGGTAAGGGTATGCTCTTAAAGTTCAGAAAAAAAGAAACTGTGAAATGTAATAATGATTTTATTAAGAACACACTTAAAATGGTGTTGAGCTCTAAACATCAAGACCAAAATAACTAATGATACAAAAAATGTGGCGCTAGCCGTTTTTCACTCTAAGTCGACTAAGAGATTATCTTGGAATTTTTATCACTTTCATGCCAGAGGCAGTTCCCCTTAAATAAAACTTTCTGTGGAATACACAGGGATTCGAAATCATACCTATGTCCATGGGCCTATAGCACAGGTTAATAAGCCAATTAGCAAGCAACTACTTGTTCAACTATGCTTGCTCAACAAGTGAAAATCATTTCTGTAACTCAATAAAAACCGTAACAATTGTCAACTGAAATTATTTCCCTCGACTTGTTCAACCAGTTCAACAAGTAATTCGTACAAGATGCGTCGTTAAGTTTCAGAAACTTTTAATCTAAAATCAGCGCATTACTTTTATTAGTGCACGAACGTTATCCGTGGGAGGGACTTTCAGTAAAATAACCAACATTTTGTACACCGCACATGGACAAAAAATGTGGCTCTATTTCAAAGTTATTTTTTTCTTTCAATTCAATTGTTTTGGCTTCTTTCAACAAGTGGGAAATTTCATAAATCCACCGTTTCTGTAACTTGAAACAACAAGAGCTTTAAAAATGGAGAATAAACTTGTTGAATAATTTATAAATTTCAACCGACGGCTGCGGACTTGTTCGAAGTCAACAAGTAAAAATAAATACTTGCAATAGTGTTTATCAAGTGATTGATTGCGGGAATAATCGTTTAACTGGTTTAACAAGTCGAGGGCAATCCTTTCTATTGACAATTATTACAGTTTTTATTATGTTATGGAAATGATTTTCACTTGTTGAACAGACATAGGCAATCGTCGTCGGTTGAAATTTATCAACAAGTTTACTGTCTATTTTTTTTTAACTCTTGTTGTTTCCAGTTACAGAAACGGTGGATGAACGAAATTTGCCACTTGTTGAAAGAAGATAAAACCATTGTTATATTCTTCCTAGACTTGTTGTTTCGTGTAAGGCAAATTTTAAAAAGTTGTTGAATTTAGCATGTTCAACAAGCACTTTATGTATTGTGCTATAGGACCCTGAAAGTTCCAAGTTCCAGGGGTACTTCCATCTTAAAATATAAAGTTCAATTAAATTTAGCTTTTTTGTAACCGATACAAATATTTGCACTGTGCACAAAGTGGTTGAAATCCCATCTTTAAAACAAGTTTCGAAGAGAATAGAAAGTTTTGTAAAGTATTCTGTCAATGTTAGTATTCGAACTCAATTAATTACAACCAGCCATTCAAATTAAACTAAGTAAAAACATCAATAAAATTGCAAACAAAGTTGTAAATTAATCAGGATGCTCTATGACATTTTGTAAACAAACGTTTAACAATAAAGGTACCGATTGTATAGTCCAAGAAAATTCCTGTAAAAGAATTCCTATTATTCAAACCAAAGCAAAATGTTGCCAACAAATTGCTTTAAGTATAGTTAACCAATTTGACTTCTTTCTGGCAAAAACTTTAATGACTTACCTGAAGAGTTTCCCTCAGCTTCAGCCGCGCCACAAAATGCAACAGCTAAATCTAATTAAAAATAAAATTGTGCGATAGACTGTGTGGGCAAACATTGCATTGAAGCCCTAGAAAATATACCGCATTAATTTCATTCCAACTTCCCATTTACACAATAGAAAAACAGAATCCTTGTTACCTCTTGTTGTAACTTTACTGCAACTCGTATATTTTTCATTTTTGAATACATATTTAGTTAAATGGCTTTATTTTTGCAGGTGCAGATGGTGTTGGTGGTGGTTCATCAACGAGATAGCTTCTTCTTTTCCTTGAATATCAAAGCCACGCCAGAGATGAATCCATAATTTCTTGGCAAAATACTTTGAAGCCGTAAGGAAATCACATCCTTCTCATTGTCATCATCATCACGAAGCACAAAGCAAAACCATGGAAACATAGAATGCAAAATATATCTACGTCGAAATATTTGGTTCAGATTGCGCTTGCCAGTATGAATGCAACAGATTCCATCAAGAACAGCTTCAGCTATGAATACAACAACACAATGCCTCCATCGCTCCTCACAACGACGACGACGATAACAGCGGTGGCAAGAACCATGGCAACAGGCACCCAATACTCGTCATCTCCCTTCCTGCCCCTATTCTCATCAACGACGACAAAGCCTTCTTCACTTTGGTCGACAACAATCGCTGGTGGACAGAACGACACACTTACGGCAGCACGGTCACCAGACTCTCCGGATGTCATCAAATACGAGCTGGTGCAGATTTTCTTCTGCATTCTGTACTCGACGGTGTTCGTCCTGGGAGTGTTCGGCAATGTACTTGTGTGCTATGTGGTCCTTCGTAATCGGGCAATGCAAACAGTGACAAATATTTTTATAACCAATCTAGCCCTTTCCGATATTCTTCTGTGCGTGCTGGCCGTTCCTTTTACACCCCTTTACACGTTCATGGGCTATTGGGCGTTCGGTAGGACTCTTTGTCACCTCGTGTCCTTTGCGCAGGGATGCAGCATTTACATATCGACATTGACGCTCACCTCAATTGCTATCGATAGGTATTTCGTGATCATCTATCCCTTCCATCCGAGGATGAAGCTGTCCACCTGCATCGCGATTATTGTCAGCATTTGGGTGATATCCTTGCTGGCTACTCTGCCTTACGGCATGTTCATGAAGCTTGTATTTGCCGCAGACACCAATCAAACAACGACGACGACGCCCCGACCTGCCAGCGGACTGGAAAGCTCAACAGTTCCATACAGTTCAAGCCGATATCCAATATCGGCCTCGACGTACGCCTTTGAAAACACAACGTCATCGTCAGTACCACAACCGTATTGCGAAGAGAACTGGCCATCGGAACAGTACCGGAAGGTGTTCGGGTCGGTCACGACTATCCTGCAGTTTGTACTTCCTTTCTTCATCATATCATTGTGCTACATCTGGGTGTCGGCAAAACTGAATGCTCGAGCTCGGGCGAAGCCCGGTAGCAAAAGCTCTCGGCGAGAGGAAGCTGACCGGGATCGAAAGAAGCGGACAAACCGCATGCTTATCTCAATGGTGGCTGTTTTTGGACTATCATGGCTGCCAATCAATGTGGTGAACATCCTAGACGACTTTTACGAGAAGTCCAACGAATGGCGCTTCTACACCCTATTCTTCTTCGTAGCGCACTCCATAGCCATGTCCTCCACATGCTACAATCCATTTTTATACGCCTGGTTGAACGAGAACTTCCGCAAGGAGTTTAAGCACGTACTGCCGTGTTTCAATCCTTCCAACAACAACATCATCAATATAACGCGTACTTACAATCGGTCAGACCGAAATACTTGCGGTCCGAGGCTGCATCACAACGAGGCCGACCTGGACAACGGGGATAATAACTTAATGCTGACGGAAGATAAATGCATGAAGAAGAAGGACATTATCATACCACGTGAGGCAACCTACGGTAATGGGGCAGCATCTATGACAGGGAAACGTGATAAGAAAGGAGTTGATATTCTACTGAACGATGATCCATTGAAGGAGGATAATGAGGTAGATTCGGGCGACGAGCAGACGGTGGAGATGAGATTTTGCGAGACACCCTTCATGAGCTCGGACAATACAACGGGGTGTAGCAACTTTGAGACGAGTACAACCGACAACGAAAGGACAAATGTATCTCTGATATCCAACTAAGGTGAGTTTTTTTTTCCTTCTTCCTCATCCTGGAAAGTCATATTTATATGTATAATATGGATTGAAATTTGTTCGAGTGTTTAAAAGAATTGATGAGCCACAGCTGGTTTCACTTCAGGGGGCTGTCAATTTTCACAGACATTACAGTTTCATATTTTATATATTTTTGACATCTGTATATTAAATGTGTCGTGCCTTCCTGCCTTCCTCGTATTTGGATATGGACCACCCTTTGAACTGCTCCTGAATAAGTACTGGACACCAAAGACCAACATTTTTTTTTCCTTTTTCATTCTTATATTTTCTACTGCTCTTGACATGCAATTAAAATTAAATTTCATAACTCTACTGGAAAGGGTCCAAAAACGACCATTTAACTTTTCAGTTTAAATTGGAAATTCTTTGTTGGGTATTAAATATGAGATAAGCTCACAGATATCATTAGTACCCCTTAGGAGATTACTTAGAAAATGTTGAAATGGGATGTAGAAAATATTTAATGTCATAAACAATTATTGTTTTCATTTTCATCATTTTATAAGAAAAAAAAAGAATTGCTTTTCCGAAATGTGCCGAAATAGTTTAGTTTCTAAAATTTAGTATTTCAAGATTATATGAATTTATCATTCTGTGAATTCACATAAATAAATAAATTTGGTGGCGCAACAACTCGTGGAGGACCAGGGACTGTGACTTACAACTCTCAACCATTTCTGTGTACATGGAGGGGACCTACAGTTTTTTGCCTATTCCGAACGGCTAGATGAGAAGCACTTATTCATGACAAGTATACTCTTGGAGGTTTTGTCAGTTCCTCGCAAGAGGCAGTACCGAGGATAAAACATTTTTGTTTTAAGGTGACAGCGGCTGGGAATCACTAACCATTATGCCACGAGGTACTTCATTAATAGCCATTGCTCGAATTAAAAAAGGCATAATGAGCCTAGATTTAACAACGGTTCTTCGTCTATATTTAGTCGTTTGTTGATGAAGTTTGTTAAGGAAATATTAAAATAAAGATTTGCATTTTTAAATACAAGCAGGCTTCGTTTATTGTTTGAGAAGTCAGTACTTTTAGTGTCAAATTAGGGACAGAGGACACTTGAGTGGCTGGTGACGACATAAATTTGATTGGGGAATATTGGCAGAGTAGGACCTCTAACACCCGTAGTTGATAACACACATTTTTTCAAACTTTGTTCGTGTAACCAAATAAAATGATACCTTGAGAGATAGAAACGTAAGGGTTAAGGTCCCTAACCTCTCAGCTTATATTTCGTTAATGATCTTACATATCCATGTTCAATTTTCTGTTTGAGGAATGATAGACAATTCGTTAATAGACAGCATGAAAAAAGAGAGTTTCCCAATTCCTTATATGTATATACAAGTTGCGTTTGACAGGTTTCATAAAATATCGTTCGCGAATAATAAAATGCAGGTCTTTACCATTCTTTATCGATCTTTTCAGATCGGAAAAATTTAATTCGGGTAGAATATACTTTTCTCATGATAAGGGTCTGAAAAGATCCTTAAAACAAATCATTTTTCATCAAATATCCATTCACTATGGTTGTAAAATTATTTTATTTTTTATTTTCTTGAAAAATAGAAAAAAAAGACATTGGAGTAATTTAAATATTTTTCTTATGATGAAGAAGCTTGTGAATCGTCAAAGTACGTATAGTTCGACCTCTATCTGTCAAGCTAGTAATTGTCAAATTCAATTAAAGGATGGCTACGATGTCGATGCATTAATAAAACCCTCTGAAAAATTAGAAATTTTCAGTTTTTTGCAGTTCCGGAAAAAAGTGAGTTTAGCTAATTTCGTTGATATTTTTAAATTTGCAAAACAGAGTGTTTTAAAGAACATTTCAACATTTTGCACCTTCGTTGTTCCTTAAGCTAATTCAATTAAATTGAGGCAGGTGATAGCTTAAAAAAGAAAAAAGTATTTTCAAAACAGGGTGTTTCAAAAAAATGCAAACATTTTGGAACTTCTTTGTTGTTTTAGTGACTTCAATGAAATTGACACAAGTGAGAATTAAAAAAGAAACAAATATTTCCTAAATAGGGTGTTTCAAACAAATTTCAATAAAATTGAACAGCTGATAGCTAAAACAGATTTATAACAGAAATAAATTGTCAATTGAATTAAAATCACTCGAGAAGCAACAAAATTGCGAGGATTTCGATTTTTTTTTTTTCGAAACTTTATCTCTCGATTCTCTATATTGCTTAACTTTGGCTTTTCGAAACTTCCTACTTTCGTTATTTTTCCTTTTTATTTGAACGGTTCGTGAATGGATCTTCAATAGTTCTCACAAATTAAAAAATAAGGAACCAAAAATAAAATTCCCTTTTGAATTGTTCACCACAGAACGAATCATATTTTATCGTTCTACGGGCCTTGTGGTTCGAGTATATAAAATAAAAGATAAGAACTTCAATAAATTATAAATATTTATTCAAACTTACAAACTCGTACCTACATACAAATATGACAACTTAGTTTTTTTAATTTGGTTTTCGAAGCGTTTTGGAAATCAAAGCTCCATCATCAAGTTCGATATTATTCATTATTTTATTTAAAAATTATTTTGAACCTGATGATGGACCTCTGATCCCAGAAACGCAAACAGAATTAATAAAAATAAGCTGTGATATATGTATGCATGTAAGTTTAAATAAGTATTTATTATTTAAAGAAATTTTTACCTTTTATTTCATATCTATAACCCTAAATGATCAAGTGTGTGTTTTATCGTTTTTTGAACAACAACAACAACTTTAGACAATAGTTTTCCAACTCCAAAATCCTGTTTAGATAAATTGTTATCGATTGTTTATGAAGGAATGAATGAATTATATCTGTGGTATAAGTGCACTACGACCTTTAAATCTATTGTAGGTACCCCAACCTGGAGGCGGATCGAACTTGTCTAACTTAAATACCAAAATTTGTTGTCTAAATCTTTTATAAATTGGGTATTTACATTAAATAAATAAAGTTAGGCTAGTTTCTTGTTTCTAATTGAATGATTATTTTGATATACCTATGTACATATGTGTGTATGAAAACTTTATAGAGCGTATCCACTTAATTAACCACTTTGTTTACTGAGAGTATACAATAACTACTGTACATACATAAGTGTATTCTTAGGAAATCTAATAAATACAAATGAGAGAGTATAAATAATTCAAACTCAATACACACCAAAAGTGTTTTGCCGTATCCTTTCCACAGAAACTTCAAACCACAGCTTTCTAATTTCTAAGAAAAATAAATGAAATACGGATACAAGGATACACATACACACTATAGATAACCCAAAGAGCAATAATTGCCATTTGCCATGCAGATACAAAAGACAGTTCAGTGGGTACTGGCTTCTGGCCTTCTATGTAATCTCTAAAATGCATCGGTTACATAGCAGTTTATCTCAGGATATTTATACTTTTCTCTTTCTCTGTAACAGACGATTTAATAAATTGATTTTTTGCCATGCAATATCACAGATCAAACCTTTCCTAGAATTATTTCATCATTATGTTACGTTGCGTAGGGTAATGTAAGTACCTCTATGTAGTTGTTTGGCTGTGGCTTTTTGGCGGAAAATACTCTATTTTATTGATCAATCAAAACAAAGTGTAGCTTCATCTTGGAAGGCAAAATTAGAGATTCTATCGACCGACGGGAAGAAGAGGACATGGCACACGGACCCCGGGCATAGCAGGAAACGGATAGCGGAAGATGAAAACTCAAAGTATCCATTCTATATCCTATCCATACATGTGTTGTGTAAATGTGTACATCCTTAAACCAAAAAAAAAAGAAAGGCAGAAAATGGAAAAATCATGGGGCGGAACTTTGTTACACTAAAAAGGAAAAGCCATAATATTGTGCGGTTCCGTGTGGCAGGGATAAACCTTCATTAAAACTATTAAGGTTTAACGTTTTATGCTTGAATATGTCGTATCTTCAGTGAGCCTTAGCCGATAACGTAAATAACTAAAAAAAGAAGGAAAAAACGTTAAGGGAGTTATTTTTTTCTTTTTTCGTATATAAGGATACAAAAAAAAAACAATTTTCTTCATAATCTGAAACTATCCCACTTCAAAAACAGAGCCTTTTCGTACTTATGAGGATTTTGTTTCAATGAACTTTATGAGGAGGGAAAAATAAGTTGAGACATCTATGGCATATTAATATCTACTTATATAGCAAGCAATAAGCTTATTGGATAGGTAAAATGTTCTTAACAAAACTTATTATTTCCTGAAGAAAGAACTGGAGAAATATTGAGATCTCTTAATTCCTAATTATTTTGTTTGAAGTGAGTAGAATTTATTAAAGTATTTCTAGATTGAGAAAAAGATATAATGGGACTAAATTATGATGTTGTAACCACAACGGTTTATTATTTTAAGTGTGATACGAGGTGAAATTGACGTTTTTTAAATGTCAATGTACAACCCACTTTATGTCTCTGTAGCGTTGGAAGAAATATGATAGCTCCATAAAATAATTTGCGACTTAACTTCCACTTTACATGGAGCAAGTCCCTAAACGAGTGAACCTTAAACGATTTTCTACATATTTGGAACATAATTTTTTTACATAACATGTTGTTTAATATCTTAAATTTAAAGAAAATCGGTGAACATGTTTAGACTCTACCTCGATGTAATTGGACGTACAGACGGAAATTATTTTATGGAGTTATCTCGATTCTTCCAAACACCACAAATTAAAAAAAAGCCTGATTTAAAGGCTCATAGTATTAAAAAAGGTACCTCGTAGCTCGTACCTCAACCATACCCCACAGCCGTCCTATTTCAAGACAAGGAACGCTTTTCTGGTTTCTTGGGAAAGATGATCTCCACTTGGAACCTCTTGTAATGTGGAGTAAGCAGACGGAGGCGCAAGAGGAAATCTCACATCCAACCCAAGGAACGGGACCCATCCTCATACCAGCAAAAATTAGATAAATACTTTAAAGCTAAAAAATAGTCAATCAAAAATATCCCTACACCCCTAATGTAGGCTGTCTATAATTTTTCGCCATAAAATGATCTACATTTTTGGGAGGACATTTATAATTATGTCGTTTATGACGGTTTTTTGAAAAACAAATTTTTATTAATAGTCAATATTTGTATACCTGCGTACAGTATAATAAACTCATCATTTTTACGTGTTCTATGAAGCAAACATATTGGTTTCGTGTGTTCACAAACTTTATGAGTATCTAGAAGTTTAAGGATTATTAAGTTTCAAAAATTCGGTTGATGCTTTGGGTTAGATTTCCATGAACTCATATAACTTGCCTCCTTAAAATTTTTCATACAAGTAGATAAGGCCAAAAAAAATACATAAACCCTTAAAAAGAATGAGGCATTACTTATTAGACGAGAAGAAATGATGATTTTGATGTATGCAAAATAAATTTCTAAAGCTCCTTTTTTTGCCAAGCTATTGTCAAAATGAATAAATAGTTTTATCTTTCCTTTAGGTGGTACATGAGGGTGACCAGAAATATCTAAGAAAATTCTTAAGTTAGTTATCAGTTTTGCCAGTTTTTAATGCTAAAATAATGGGAAATGAAATCAGCCGTTCGAGAGATACGGCTATAATTTAGCGAAAAAGCGGAGATTTTTGCAAAGCACGTAGTGGCACCATCTAACACAATTAAATCGTACTCAAATTTTTCTATATATAAATTTTCAAAAGCTGATCATTTTGTGGAATTTCCACAACCGATTTTTGAAAATGGATTTCTTGCGGTCACCCTAGTGGCACAGCCATAAACATAAAATTAAAGTATTGCATAAACTAAACATGAAGAATTCCAGACTAGACTATTTAGGTATGCAAGGTTCTATATTGATAAATTTAGGTTTGCATTTTATATATAGGTACAAACAAGTATTATAAGTCATTTGTATTCCGCTCGTAAGATGAAACCAGATAGAGTGATTGTGAACAAAATTAAGTGTCTTATTTCCAAATATAAACTTTTAAACTTGACTATATACTTAAGTTTTTATATCAAGATGATGGTTTGTTTCTTAATAAATTACAAATCTCTTATTTGTATTTAAGAATTGTCTCATTTCAAGAATGGCTAGAAAGAGAAATTATTTTGAATCAAGAAAACTAACATTAAAGGAAATCTCTATTTTCGAAACTAATGTGTGTTTTTAAAACAAATACGAGTGTGTATAACTGTGTTAATGTTGATTATGACACAGCTTTATTACACTATTAAAATACCACAGAAGACTTTTTCTTCTTCATTTAGTTGTAAAATAGTTCATTTCAAAGTTAGAATCTTAAATTTTATGAAAGATTCCCAATTTAGTTACTTTTGGACCAAGCTTTGTAAGTACTGTCAATTATGTACTTAGAGCGATTCGTCCCTTTAGCCCCACAATTTATGTTTGTTTAATATAGCCTAAGCAGATAATTTTATGTATTTATTAAATTCCTTAGTCAGATAAATTGGTATGCCAACTTTGAGTATTTAATAATATACATTTTAAAACCTAATTTCAAAAAAATTCATCGAGCCGTTTTCGAAATATTGATTTTTCAAAAACAAAAAATAAATAATTTTTTATAAAAACTTAATAACAAAATTTTGATATGCAATATTATTGACATTTTAAAGGAGATTTTTCATAAAAAAATTAATTGAAATAGATTAAGCCGTTAATGACAAAATCAATATAACCATTATATGGCAGGTATAACAGTTTTTGGTAATTTTTGCTCACCAAATGTGTACCATGCCTTGGAACCGTTTTTGAGATAGATAAGCTTTTCCTTAACGGTTGTATGGCAAGTACCGTTATCTTTGAAGCTTAAAGAAATTTCAATATCCCCTCTAGGGAATCACCAAAAAACCTTAAGCTCAAAATTGAAAGAAGTATCGCATCATTGGTTGACGCTGTAAGATCCAGATACAAATAGACAGACAGAATTATGCCAACCACTTTTTTTTGCGTTTTCTATCATCGTTATGTCATGCTTGATTGTTATGTCGAATTTTTTTTTCACGAATACAAAACCTCCACTATAGTACCTATATATTTCGAAATAAAAATTGGGTTTTTACTGCATTATTTAATCGAGTTCCTTCAAAAGCTGCCGATCCAATTTCTCAGAACTTTTTTACAGTCTTAATTTGAAAATGAGTAATAAAGTCACGAACACCATTTCGAGGAGATTTCAGGCTTTTGTGAATCGCTGTCTATAGTCCAGTCAAAGTGTCATGAAAAAGGGACTGACCTTGCGCGCATAGACATGGTCTGTTTTTTTATGGATCGATTAGAGCTTATGTGAAATGTGAAAGTCTTTGAACCAAATTCGCACCACCTAACAACTTTTTTTACCGAAGTTTTTGTTAAAAATGTGTATTTTGCCATTTTTTGGCCTTGTGTGAATATCTCGACTCAAGTATCTCACGCAGAAATAAAATAAAATACAATAAAATAAAATAAAATAAAATAAAATAAAATAAAATAAAATAAAATAAAATAAAATAAAATAAAATAAAATAAAATAAAATAAAATAAAATAAAATAAAATAAAATAAAATAAAATAAAATAAAATAAAATAAAATAAAATAAAATAAAATTGAATAAAATAAAATAAAATAAAATAAAATAAAATAAAATAAAATAAAATAAAATAAAATAAAATAAAATACAATAAAATAAAATAAAATAAAATATACATTTATTCGTAATAAATAACATTAGCTATTGTATAATAAATAAATTAATTTGTTAAAAAAAAAACAAATAAAAAACATAGTTTATAGTTAGTTAAAGTTAGTTTTTGTGGGTTAAAAATCACTTTTTCGTGATTATTAAGAAAAAAGCTCATTTAACGATAAAGTTTTTATTTTTAAAGTCCTTGTAATTACCTACAATTTAAAAAAAATCAGCCCTCTACAGCTTTTTTTTTTTAGGTTTTGAGTATTATCTCAGCCCCAGTATATCGCAAAATAAAAATTTAATTATTTACAATAATATTCTCTCTCAATTTGCGTTAAATTCATTTGGTTTGAACGAATACACAAAAAGTTATCGTTGGCTTAAACGGGTTTTTGTCTTGCTTTACATAACTTTTTCGTAATTATTGAGAAAAAAACTATATTTAACGGAATATTTTTGTTCAGTTTTTTTTTTTTTTTTTTGTCTTATTAGTTTTCTATAAATAACAAACAAATAATCCTTCACAACTAACGGTAGTCGAGATATTCATGAATAAAAAATGACGTATCAGTTTACTGACGCTGCAGTACAATACATTTTTCAAGGAAAACGTTACAAACAGGCTGATTTTTGGTAAAGGTGAAAGGTAATGAAAATAGGATTTTGCCAAATATACCGAAAACATTAAATTTTAGAAACAGATTTTGTTCTAAAAACGGATAGCTGAGGCAATTTGCCAAAAAAAAAATTTGCACAAGTTTCTTCGTAACATTAACGGTTAAGAAGTTGAGCTTTAGTATACTAATATTTCATGTCATAACTTTACTTAAAAGTAGTTTTTCGAGAGTGGCAGTGCTGACAGAAGGACGAAAATAAGGTTGCCACTTACCAATATAAACCCCGAAATGGTACATATACATTGATGGACATTCGATGATTACCCGAAAACTCGCGTTGGATTGAACACACTTGTGACCATCGTATCTTATTATTAATTTTAAACAGTATTTGTATGGTCTATTTTGACTCTTTGTGCTGACGATCTATTATGATTTCATAAGATTGGGCATTGAAAAATTACCTATAGTCAAGGGTCAAATGCTTATGTTATACCATGATTAATATTTCAGTTTAATAAGCTTTCATATCCTGCGTCTCCACCACTTTAAGGCGATTATTTAATAAACCAAAGCCTCGTTTAAATATAATGTTGATGGTGAAACTCTGCGTCGACACCGATCTTTATTATAATATTGATAAACGTAGGTGTAGGTAACTAAACATATTTTTGTTTACTATTCTCGACTTTACAACTGCCCTTTTCCATATCAGGTCCTTTTTTTACCCCAGCGTATTGTAAACAATTTGCCTAAAAAATGAAAAGGCGCCCACCTAAACGAAAATTGCCTTGATTCACAAAAAGTATAACTAAGAATTTTAATTGAAATTGTACAAAAAACTACTTCTTAATTTATGGTATACGGTCCGACTGAGTCATAAGTATTTTGTTAATATTCTTATTTGAATAAGTAAAAAATCCATTCAAAAAGCCCATATGTATTAGCATTTAAAGCAAAGCATCAACTTTCAACATTGATTTTAAACTTATTCAAATTCCATTTTATGATCATTGATTGACTATAAGTCTCTCATATCTTCAATGATTTCTAAAAAAAAAAACAAATCACTGACAACTGTATTTTCTCCTCGTCTTAGAGCACAGAATACCACATTCACAAATTGTATGGAATGCAATAACATTTCACATCCATATAGGTATAATTTTTCTGTTATGATATGACCCTTTCAGATGTGACAGGAAATTTGATCCTGAACCCACGCTCACTCACCTGCTCAATCAAGCTTAATTTCGTTTACCTTGTTGAAGATGAAGTAGGTACAATGGTACATAACACAAAAAGCTTTACGTTTGCCAAAATACGAAGGACCATCATCACTTCACTTGACAGAAGGTACAATATGAGCAATCACCGAAAAGCATGAACGTATAGAAGCATATCGAAGCGTCTATGCCGCACAAAATACACAAAATGTTACCTCATATCCTTTAGCAAAAAAAAACAATCATCCGAACAAAAGGGATAAATCTCGAACCCAAAATCCAGTACAGTGAACAGTACACTGTACATTTACACCTATGCCAGTGGTATAGCAATAAAATAACTTTCCGGTGAAGTTGTGGGATATTAAAATGTAGTGTTGACCACATACCTATCGGGAAAGTTTTCCAAACAACCTGACCACCACATAACACCGGAGATATGTACATGTCTCTGTATCACACAAACAAGACTAAAAGGAGTTCGATATATTCGGAACAATCCTGAATCACCGATATAGCTTTTTGCGTTGAACGTAGAGTCCTTCACGTAAATTTAACAAACAATGAAAATTTCTGTGTGTGTCGTCCTTTGGTCAATCTTTTGTGTGTGGTTAAAATTAAATTTTCCAAAAAAAAAGCTGCTGCAAGGCAACCAGCACCAATATTTGTAGTTTTGGGTATTTGATTCGAGTAAATAATATATTTTCCAGCGTACAATTCCAAGGACCTTTAATACGGCTATAATTAATGGTGGCTTTCAATTAATTTGAGCATAGGAAAATGAAACTCGGTACAGCTCCAAAAATGCAGCTAACATAGTTTGAAGTTTGAATTAAACATACAACTTTTAAGGCCATTCAAAGAACAATGGAATTTTGATTCTACAAAATTTTGACATTTAATTACCGAGTCCTATGCCCTGCCTAGTAATTATAGTCTAAGGGAATTGGGAAAGCTTTGTCATTTGCTTCGCTCGCGCTATTA
This sequence comes from Dasysyrphus tricinctus, assembly GCA_963921185.1. NCBI lineage: Eukaryota > Metazoa > Arthropoda > Insecta > Diptera > Syrphidae > Dasysyrphus > Dasysyrphus tricinctus. The sequence goes on from OY992533.1 coordinate 130,989,604, forward strand.
ATCAATGGCGTTTTTTTTAATTCAACTTGCCATCAGCCCATATAAACCCTTCACAGAGACACTCCTATTTGGGTGAATGAGGCGTGTTTTATTGATTTTAATCCAATCCCATGTTACTGTCACTATCATACCATTCTAAGTCCCAGGACTCGCAAAGCTGAAAACAATAGTGTTGGAACTTGAAGCATGGTAGACCAACGAACAAAATGTCGATTCTATCAGTCGTTACACAATCTCGATGGAAATTAAATACTCTGGCATCTCAGTTTTAACGGCCGTTAACTTAGATGAGGAAGAAGATTGATGGTATTCCTAATCACTTAATCAACATTCAACACAGCCGCATTGAGCAGCTTGGTGTAGGGATTTTAAAGTGAGATATGTCAGTTGTGTATTGGTGTTCTCTGTGTGTGGAAATAAATGGCTTTGGGGAGAATAAAACTGGCCATAAAAGCGCAGTTTAAATGGAGGCTTTTATTTTTAGATATGTCTACCGAGGTTTTGGAAACGTTTGTTTTTCCATTCCAGAACAAAAACGAAAAACAAATATTTCCAGCAGGTGCAGTATTTCCACTTGATTTAACATATTTTTTCAATTAATTTCAATAATCGCTCTGAATCTATCATTAAGCTGCTAGAAGCTTGGGCATTTCGAGATAAAATATGATGTCGACCAAATCGTTGGTTAATCCTTGACCTTCCCACAAAACAACCACCAACAACAACACCACACAAAAAAAAAATAAAAAAGCAATATTTCAAGTTTTGTATTTTGATATTTCTGCCTTACCCACATCATAAATCAAATTCCTACGTACCGCCTTCATATCCTTAATGTTGTCAGCAATCTATCATAAATGTACTTCAAACAAAATACACAATTTTCCATTCATTAGAAACTGGAAGCTTATTATTTGTGTTTTTGGATATTTTAATTTTTTTTTTGTTTTATTATTTATTTAACGAACCTTATTGTGGATTAGGACGATAAGGCCAAGAACTCCTGAGACCTGACTGGTGACTGCCATTAAAACGCAAAGTTGATGAATAATTTAAATGAATTATTAGCTGAGCTATGTATATTATGGAGTGTGACACATTTAGGCTATGTTTTATCGACTTTTCCATTACGACATTCGTTCAGCTTTAGTAGATGTGTTTTATAGTTTGAAATCAATACTTGTACAATGGACATTTTAATGAGAAGGTTGGATATAAAGACAGAGCGGGCGTGTCCTCTTATACTCGTAGTGATCTGAGAATTAATAATTCATTTCTATATTCGGAAAATTATGAACATAAGCAATATTAATGATAATGGCTACAATTTGTTAAGATAAACCTAAAGGACTTGGATAGACATGAAATAGTGTTGATTTCATGTGTTGATTTCCGGTTCTGTCCAGCCAGACCGAGGATAAAGTAATTTTGAGAGGTAGTTTTTAATGCTTTACAATTAATATTCGACCTTTCAAAAATGGCCAAAATGGAACTTGAGTATAGGATTCTTGATCTATCTTCTCAACGTGACGAAATGTCTTTGAGGCAAATTTGGGTTATTTTTGCTTTGTAAAGTGTTTTCAATCAATTTCAATTTTGTATGGAGCTATATTAAATAATTTTGAATGAAAAACAATATTTATATTAACTTACATTTTGTATGGAATGACTTTTTCACTAGATCGCATAGTTGCTGAGATATTCACGAAAAAAGGAAACTTTAAACTCAACAAAAAACAATTCAGGTAAAACAGGCTAGTTTTGAACTCAAGCCCCATCCTCATAGTTTTACATACTAACCATTTCGCCAAGAGTATGGCACTCAAGCACCAACAAAATAGTGCTGATGCTGATGACTTATATTTTTTGTGTAAATTGTGTAAATTCTTCATAGGCCTAGTTTCTGGGTTAGGTCCGGGTTGATTTCTGATCTGAAATATACTTTCCTGTTAATATAGATCCGAGTTCACTTTAGACTAAATGAATAATCCTATTGAAATCGATGTGCGATACTTTGGGAATGGGAAGTGCCACAGTAGGTATGCTCATCGTCATTAAATACCCAAGTCACCTTCTTGGTGTATCATGACGTCATAATCATCTTTTTTTACTTTTTTATTTTCTAAGTAAAGCAAAAGTTACGAATTATGTTAAGAGCTAAGGAGCTTGAAACTAGTGAAAACAATCAAATGCTATTTTGAAATTTATGTTTGTTTTTGTTTTCTGAGCAAAAACAGATGACTAGACATCACACAACTAAATAACAAACCTTGTTTCTGTTTATCTTCGGACAGGGCGATCTCCATAATGGTACCATCTTGATTCCGATGACTGTTTCTACAGTGTTGAATTTTGATTTCAATAGATTTTTAACAACTGTTCTGTGTATCATATTTTTTAATATTCAAGACGAACAAATGTTTGCCTTTGGCCTAAGCCACCCATAGAGCCATTAATTTACCCTTTATTAATAAACTACTATAGGCCTAAAAGTGAAAACCAATTATTTTTGGATGCAAAAACCATTGCCTTGAGGTGAATATAATTTTTTTAGAAGTGTAAACCGACCATAAAAAAAATATTTTACTCACCACACTTTTTTTCTCATGCAAGCAAATGAAAATAAAATGCACGACTGGATCACACGTACTTGCTCTTATGTTCAAGTTGTGTGGGACCTAAGAACTTTGAAACATTATATACAAGTAATTATAGAAAAAGTATAAAAAGCATTTAAATCGTTCTTTTAATTGTATAAACAGTCTGATAAATAACTTAGAACTCAAAAAAATGTATGCCATCTGATTAATTGAAAAAAATATGAATATATGCAACAAAAAATAAAATGCACGACTGGGTCGCACGTACTTGCTCTCATATTCAAGACACTGCGAGTTTAAGAAAATTGTATATACAAACATGGAAATTATGAGAGAAAAATGTAGAGAAGCATGAAATACGACATTTAAATTAGCGAAAACAACTCTTTTGACAGTTTGAGGTGAAAAAAAGTATGCCATCTTAATTCATGATGGAATATGATTGTATGGGGAAAAAATTTTAAAATCCTTGGAGCGGTTTTTTTTTAGTTATTTTTTTTATATATAAAATTCTTAAAACATTTTTAAGAACAAATTTTGGTATGCAGATTTAAACTATATATTTATGTGTATATAAAAACAAAATTAAAAAAAAATTGTCAACCCGTTTTTGAAATATCGAATTTTCAAAAAAAAAGTTTGAAACTTCTTTTAAAAATCCAAAAACGTTTTTTTGAAAATTTTGATATGCAATATTATTTAATCTTATCTGAAATTTGTTTATAAAAAAATTCATTTAAATCCGTTAAGCTGATAACGAGAAAACTCAAAATAAAAAAATACGTTCTATGACAGGTTCTACTAATAGTTGTTATGTGTAAAATTTTATAATTTAAGATGGAAGATCGTTCTAATTTTAGTATATGAAAAAAGTTTAATCAAAATCGTAGGAGTCGTTTTCAAGCAAAAAAATATTTTCCTTTGCGTTTTTTTCACTTTTGTATGGAAGGTACCGTTATTTTTTCATAAATATAAAATTTTTTCTTACAATATTTTAGAAAGTATTAAAAAAGTCTTAATAATCGAGTTTCAAAAAAATCTATGATGTTGTTTTCAAAATATTTGATTTTCCAAAAAAAAATTTGAAATATTTTTTAAAAATACAAAAAATATTTTTTCAAAAATGATGGTACACAAAACTATTAACATTTTTTGGAAGCTTCTGTATAAAAAAAAAATGAAATCGGTCATACCATTTTGAAGAAAATCAAAAATTAAAAAAATGGTTCCTTGGGAGGTACCATTAATAACCATTTTTGAAAAATGGTTTTCCACCCAAAGAAAGCCTTTACTAAAATAAATTTATTGAATTTTTTTTAAGAAAAGTTGTCGAGCCGTTTTTGAGAAAAATACGATAATGTAAATTTGCCAAAAAAAAATGTACGGGGTTCTAAAAAAAAAATGAAAAAAACGTGTCGGCAGAATCACCAAAAACCACTATGTACCAAATTTGAAGAAAATCGATCCAGCCGTTTAGGCTGTAGACGAACAGACAGACAGACAGAATTGTGCCACCCAATTTTTTCGTGTTCTCTATCATCGTAATGTCATGTTTGATTGTTATTTCGAAATTTTGTAGTAAAAATATATTATTGTGTCAAAAACAATTGAGGTGAAATTCAAAATTATTTGTTTGCATGATTGGCTTACAGTTTCAAGCACATAACACTATTGCTGTCATGGAATGTCTTTCAAACCAATTGACCGGCAATTGTTTTGCGTGCGAGAAAATACAGTGGTGAATAAGAAATATTTTTTTAAGGTTGGCTTACACTTCCAAAAAAAATATATTCACCTCACAGTATTATTTGCATGCAAATGGTTTTTGCTTCTAAACAAAGTTGTTTTCCATTTTTAGGGCTATAGTTTTTGTTTGTCGTGCAAATCAATGTCACTGGCAACGTTCCGATGTTATTTTCAGTTATCCAGATAGTGTGTCGTTGTAATCCCTTTGGCAAAACATTTTCTCACAACGAAGCATTCTTACTTGCGATTTATATATACATAGGTACTATGTCAATTTATGAACCCGTAAGAAATATCAAACTCAAGACTTGGTCAAACTTGTTATTAGGAAAAAAGTTGGTCTCACAATTCTGTCTGTCTGTCTGTCGTTAAGCTTTTTTCTCAACCAAAAATAACGGTACCTGCCATGCAATTTTTTTGAAAACATTTTAATGTAGTCGTATTTTCCTCAAAAACGACTTCACAAATTTTCTTTAAAAAAAATACAAATAAATTTAATTTTGGGGGGGAAACCATTTTCCAGAAGATTGTTATTACCTCCCAAAGAATCACTATTTTTATTTTCGATTTTCTTCAAACGGTATGACTGATTTCAATTCATTTTCAATCATCATTTCAATCATTTTTTTTTTTGAAAATCAAATATGTACTTCGAAAACCACATGATCAATTTTTTGAAACACATAACGTATGAGTTTTTGGAAAAAAATTAGCTTTTAGCAAAAATCATGGTACCTTCCATACAAAAGTAAAAAAAAAAACAGTTAAAGAAAATATTTTTATTCTCAAAAACGACTTCAACGATTTTGATAGAACTTTTTGCGTGTGCTAAAATTAGTGTAATATACATACATGTACCTACCTCCAAAAATTATAAAAATTTACATTTACCAGAACTTTTAGTGGTACCTCTCATAAAATTGTTTTTTTTTTATTTTGAATTTTCTCATTAAATTATTTTTTTATATTCAAATTTGAAATGAGTTCAAATAATATTGCATATCCAAATTTTCAAAAAGAAATTTTTAAAAAATCATTTTTTGAAAATTCGATATCTCAAAAACGGGTTTAAATTTTTTTTTGAAATATTATTTTAATATGTACATGATTAAATACATACATACGATTTGAATACCAAAATGTGTCCTTTAAAATGTTAAACGAATTTGATTAGGTATAACAAAATATTTTCTTTTTTAAACTGCTCCAACAATTTTAGTATTTGTTCCCATGCATTCTTATTCAACCAAGGATTCAGGTGGCTAATTTATATATCGTATTTCATGGGGTTTTAAACATTTTTCCCTCATAATTTCCATATCTTTATATACAATTTTCTTGAACCTCAGCCTCTTGAACTTAAGAGCAAGTACGTTACCAGTCGTAAATTTTATTTTGTTTTGTATTCAAAATAATTTTAGGTGTACTAAGCTTAAAAGTGAATGCTAACTCACCATTGAAAAGATGCGTCTGACTTAAGCTAGGTTACAATTTTGCGAGTAACGTAACCAACTCTGATTTGACTCAGAGCTAACTCAACACTGGCCCTTAATTAAACAATAAAAAACAGTTTTGAATGCTAACAAAACTCAAATACTGTTTTATTTTGTTAAAAAACACTAAAAGCCTGTTGTGCAAACAAGGTTCAACGACTTGTTGATCTGTGAATACAATTCTAACCCACCTATTTCATCCGAGTCTATATTAGGGTAAGGGTTTATGATTCAGATAATAGTCAATCACATACTTGAACCGTGGTTGTAACAAATCTTTGAAGCATGTTTGAACAACTGGCCCTTAGACACTGTTTGTATAGAAATATTTCAGAAATCTAAATCTGCTGAAATTATTGATTTTTGAATGAATAGAGCTACAGTTGAGTACCTATTGTTTCTGTTTTTAATAAGCTCAAAGTAAATGCATAGAAAATTTTGCCTTCAAGCTTAACGTGGGTTGGGTAGTCATAACCTTTTTATACCTTATTTGTGACAGTGTATTTCTTTAGCAATAGCTTACCTACCTCTTAAGAAAGAAATGTATTTATAGGATGACTTGAGGTAAAAAAAGGAAAAGTGTGAGTATACCTACCTTACACTAACCTTTGAATAATTTCCAATAGATTCCATCAAAGTCTTTGTAGATTTTCTAAAAATCAATTTCATTATCTCCTGTCCTTTGGTAAAAAAAAGTCAAATTGAAATACAAAAGCCTTTTGACTTTACCTAAAACTGTAAGCGACCACAACCGACCTGGTAGTTAAGTGGTTTTTCTCATTAAATATTCTTTTTTGTCTTTCATCACACTTAATTACTATACATATATCTAGAATATTAGATCAAAAACTTAAGCAAACATTAAATTAAAATACAGTGTGAACCCTCATAAACATGACAAAAAACATGAATTGTATCATCATCAACCAAAAGCTAAGAGAAAGAAAAATGTAAAAACAATGATGAACGGCCTAAACCTTAATAAGAGCTCTTCACATTTAAAACCCATCAAAATGCGATAAACGTTAATCTAGAAAAATTACGTCCATACTTAGTTGAAGTTAATGTTTTCTTTGCAACCTGAGCCACAAATTTATGTATATCAAACTCATTAATCAAACCTTTGGACTGTTCGTTCGAGGATGAAAGTGAATGAAAATACGTACATATACTCTCATCGGAAGCCTATTATAGAAAAAAGCCCCAACTAGCCCATCCGTATAGTTGCTTTCACAGACGATCCTTAAAGACTAAAAAAAATAATTCATAAATTAATCATCTAAGGATATCGATAGATATATATACATTCTGTTGTAACAACACATTTACCGAATTTTCAAAATACTTACAAAACTTTAGTTCCTTTTTCTTTTCCAACTTAGGTTCGATAATAGAGGCTGACTTTTCCAATTTATTTTATTCGTCTCATATTGTCAAATATTTTCGAGTTATAAATTTTATGAAACATTATATTTCATAGTGTTGATGTCAAAAAGGACGGAACATCCCTAATTGGGGGCTTTTATATAGAAAATGCCACGCACATGAATGCATTTTTAGCCCAGTTAGGGACGTATTTTGTATTTGAAATTCTAACCTCTATACAGACACACGTGTTAAGAGTTTGTTCGTGCCTTTTGAAGCTTTTACTATAGGACTAAGGAATCTTTAGGGACAATGAGTTCATTCCAGACAAATGATTAGGAACGTCTAACCTGACAGAAAGTATAATTGTAGGTTCTTTTTGTCTCGAAACTTGTCATTCAAAATGGAACTTGTGTATTATATGGAAACCTTTACTGCTGAGTTTATAGATCAGTTATAATGCATGAGGGCTTCTTGGGGTTGGATTCCCTTAAATATAAATTAAATACAAAATTAAATCTGCCTCGCTACAAACAAGACAAAATACCATCAAAGAAAATATAAATCTTTGCCCTTGTTGACTCTTTCTTAAATTACAACACTTCGCAAGAATGTTTGATTTTACTTTTAATTTCTTTGTTTCATGCTCGTGGCTTTTCAAAAAAGTTTGTAGAATTTTTCATTTGTTGTTGTTGTTCATTTATTTAACTCATTGTTGTTGCTTGTTTGGTTTTGTTGTAAATAATTCTTAAATTGTTTGTTCAAAGTCCTTTAGCTTTTTGAAGGATTTATTTAACTTTAAACTTTGCCTGTGTTTTATGCTGGGAAAAGAAATACAAAAAACCCTCAACCGGAACCTACTCCCACGGGAAGAATGGGTAAAATATTTTTATTTAGAAAAATCCTTCACAATTTTTGCATTATTGTTGTTATTTTAAGTCAGTGAACCTTGCGATATTTTTTTTTTGTTCTTGCTCTTGACTGAAACTTTCGACGATTTTATAACTTTTAAAACCATAAAGGTAAAGGGTGGTAGGTAGGTTAACGGCTATATACTCGTATGTATATATGTATCTTGCCCACATTAATGTACATATTTAAAACTTTTCAGACGCTTTGTGTACGATAGTTATGTAATGTAAGAACAAGCATATTTGTATTAGTGTGGAAAATTCTATTATCCTTAAGTTATGTAGGTACTCGCCGACCACCGTCTTCTGAAATTACCTCAAAGCTGCGTTTTAATAACAAAATAATTGAGAAAGTGGCCATCCTAGTTGAAGGGTTAAAGCTGAGGTAACTCTTAGGGCCAGTTTTTTAGTTCAGGGTTTACTCTGATTTAAATCAGATCAGCTAATCCTGAGAATAAATTAACCAAGAGTTAGCTGTCAAAATTCTGAGGCCAACGATGTTCGACAATATGGATATCACCCTTCTACGCCTTTTACGCAAAGGAATAGAGATGGCGCCGCAACGAATTGCACTGGAAAAAACTTTCAATATCGAAATCGAGATGGCGCCACAGCTAAAAAGACCCTCAATTTGGTGCCTGAGTTAACTCACCAAATTAGAAGAGTTAACTCGGAGCTAACTTTCGATTTCAATTGACTGAAAAACACGTTTTTGGAGTTAACTCCGGTTTAACCCCAAGACTAGGATGATTCGCACTGAAAACTGGCCCTTAAAGTATTGCTGTAACAAACTCAACAAATAACAGATTTTTTTGACAGATGTCAAATAACTATTCGAAATCTAAGCACTTACTTCGATATATTTTTTACGACTCAAAGTTAACCTTCCACTGAAAACCAGCTTCTTGAGTTAAATCGGGTTAAATATAATTGCTGTATTAAGGGCTAGTTATGTAAGCACGTTATTCAATAATTTAAACCGTGGATCATGATTTTAACCCACAGCTTTCGGTGAATTACCTGAGGTTTAAATATGATTCAAGTTAATCATCGTTGTTCGTGACTTTAAAAAATTGTTAAAAAGAATCTATCATCATCGTGTCCTGTAAGAAAACGTCTCCATCCTTCACGGTCTGCTGCAAGGTATTTTAGCTGTGGCCACGACTTTCTCTGGGATTCTGCTCTTGCTAAGACATTTGATTCCCATGTTGTTCTTAATCTTCCAACCCGTCATGCACCCCCATTCAAAGGACTGCTTTGCAAAAAGAATCTATAGCTGACCAATTTCTGAAACTAGCTGACCTTTGGTCCTTTTAGGTGTTTTGAAAATTACCCATAAATGGGGTGCCAAAAAATCGCTATGACCTTGAAAAAAAATTATTTAATGACCTTTAATGATTTTTAATTCCATATAAATGAAATGGACGAATGGGTCGCGCGTACTTGCTCTTATGTTCAAGAGGCTGAGGGTTTAAGAAAATTGAAGATAAGGACATGGAAATTATGAGAGAAAAAATAGTAAAAATTATGAAATATCATATTTAAATTAGCAAAAACTACTCTTGAGGTGAAAAATAAGAACGCCATCTAAATTTTCTATTGAATTTAATTATATGGAAACAAATTAAATTGTTGGAGCGGTTTTTTAAAAAATTAAGTTCTTATATATCAAATTCTTAAAACATTTTGACGGAAAAATTTTGGTATGCAAATCTTAAGTTTTTAATTATGTGCATATAAAAATAAAATTTCAACAAAAATTGTCAGCCGGATTTTGAGATATCGAATTTTCAAAAAAATAATTTTAAACTTTTTTAAAAATTCAAAAATTCATTTTTTGAAAATTTTGATATGCGATATTATTTAAACGTATTTAAAGAATTGTTTCTGAAAAAAATAATCAAAATGAGAAAATACAAAAAATCATTCTTTGAGAGGTATAACGAATATTTGCTAAATGTAAAACTTTAAAATTTTTGGTAGTAGATGGCACTTATTTAAGCATGAAAAAAGGTTAATCAAAATCGTAGGAGCTGTGTTCGAGAAAAATATTGTCCTTAACGATTTTTCAATTTTTGTAAGAAAGTAACAATATTTTTGCATAAAAGTAAATTGTTTCCTTAAAATATTTTAGAAAGTGTTAAAAAACTCTTAAGTATCGAGTTTCAAAACACTCGAAAAATTTGATTCAAAAAAAAAAAAAACGAAACATTTTTAAAAGATAAAAATACTATTTATATTTTTTGGAAGCTTCTGCACAAAATAAAATTTGAAATCAGTCAAACCGTTTTGAAGAAAATCGAAAATTAAAAAATGGTTCCTTGGGAGGTACCATGAACCATTTTTGAAAAATTGTTTCCCACCAAAAGGCAGCCTTTACTAAAAGTAATTTATTGATTATTTATGAAAGATTGTGAAGCCGTTTTTGAAAAAAAAATGATTATGTAAAATTGTTAAAAAAAAATTATACCGTTATTTTTGGTTCTAAGAAAAAAATTAAAAAAACTTGTGGGTATAATCACCAAAAACTACTATATACCAAATTTTAGGAAAATCGATCCAGCCGTTAAGGCTATAGACGAACAGACAGACAGACAGAACCGTGAGACCCACTTTTTTCATCTTCTCTAACATCGTAATGAAAAGTGTGATCAAAATCTAAAGTTCAATTTTTTTACGAATGCATAACTTGCCATAAATGTGTAGTACCTACATATACATATATCGCAAGTTAAAATCTATGGTTGACCAATGACTGGAAATAGTTGACCTTTTCTGGCCGTGAAGTGACCGTTCAAATGCCAAAAGTTTTTTTGTGGCCTTTAAACGAACTTTAAAAATTCATAGAAAAAAATCGATACTAGACCAATTACTGAAAATAGTTGAACTTTAATCACGATCTAGAGATCTTTCTGATGGTATTTATTTTTTGCAAATTCCCCACAAATGAGGTCCCAAAAATTGCTTGTGACATTGAGAAACTTTAAGCCTTGATTACAAGTTATCTAGGGCTGACCAAATTTCTATGAATAGTTGACCTTTTCTGACCAATTAGATGGCATTATTTTTTTCCAAGTTTCCCATATATGTGAAGTTCCAAGGGTCCAGAGCCCAAGAATTAGCATTCAACCTAACAACCTACAGCTGTAAGCAAAATCAAAAACAAATTGTATAAGTGATGGCTATATAAGTAAATTATGTAAGCTAATTTAAACCATTTATACTAATAAAGCGGTGCTTCATAGGCAAAAGTTTTAAATAAGTTAAGACAGTGTAAAATGGACATTAGAGTTTAGACAATGCAGCGTTTCAAATAAGACGAAATAATTAATAGCCTTGGTATATTATCCACTTTATTTTCGAAAGGATTAAATCCTGCTTTCTTTCTAGATTATTTTCAATGATCCAGAAATAAATTTTTATTGAAGCGGGTAGATGGCTGTTTTGTTTTTTGAATGGCGTGAGTAGCATAGAGAAAAAGACAACAAAAGCATACAAAATAAAAAAGCAAGCAAAAAAGAGATGGGTATATTGTATTTAACACTTTTGCTATGTTTAGTCTGTTAGACTGTCACGCCAGCAGCGCCGCGCCGCACTGCAGAAGCCTCAGGTCTGGGGTCAAATCCCAGCCTATGAGGCATGTTATGAAATGCTCGAATACAAAGGAAAATAAAATGCACGACTGGATCGTACGTACTTGCTCTTATGTTCAAGTTGTGTGGAACTTAAGAACTTTAAAAAATATTCAAGAAATTATAGAAAAAGTATAAAAAAGCATTTAAATCGTTCTTTTAATTGTTTAAACAGCCTGATAAATAACTTAGAGCGCCAAAAAAAGTATGCCATTTGATTACTTAAAAAATATCAATATATGCAAAAAAAAAATTTAAAATCGTTGGAGCCGTTTTCTTAAAAATTAATTTTTTATATATAAAATTTTTGTAACATTTAAAAAAAAAAAATTGGTATGCAAATTTTGAGTATATATTAATATACATTTAAAACTGAAATTTCAAAACAATTCATCAACCCGTTTTTGAAATATTGAATTTTCAAAAAAAAATTTTGAATCTTTTTTTAAAAATCCAAAATTTATTTTTTCAAAAATTTTGGTATGCAGTATTATTTATATTTTAACAAAGCTCTTGTGCAAAAAATTTCATTGAAATCGGACGAGCCGTTAATGAGAACACCAAAAATCAAAAAAATCGTTATATGACAAGTACCGTTAATAAATGTTTTTGGTGATTTTTTGTCTTACTTAAAGGTATATCATATCTACAATAATACACTGATTTTTTTTTATCAAAATCGTTGGAGCCGTTTTTGAGATAAATAAGCTTTTCCTTAACGGTTGTATGGCAAGTACCGTTATTTTTTGAGCTAAAAAAAAATTTCAATTCCCCCTCTGGAGAGTTACAAAAAAACCTTAAGTTAAAAATTTGAAGAAAATCGCTTTAGTGGTTTAGGCTGTAGGTTGAGGTACATACAGACAGACAGACAGACAGAATTGTGCCACCCACTTTTTTCGTGTTCTCTATTATCGTAATGTCATGTTTGATTGTTATCTCGAAATTTTTTTTTGCACGAATCCAAAACTTGCCCTATAGTACCTATATCGCAAGTAAAAACGAGGATTACCATCGCGTTTGTCGAAAATGTGCAAAAGTTTTCAGAACACATGCCCCTCATGTTGCGATCGAGGAGGGTTTAGGAGTGTATAATTGAGTAGGTACATTTTTAGAAATCCTCCAGCCAGTCTGCACAAATTAAATTTTTATTACCACACTCCAAATTTGTCTACCCCCTGCGATGTTTGTTTCCAAATAAAGATCAATTTGTGTGTGAAAAAAACTCCCCTAAATTTAAAATTAAGATATAAAACTTCAGGTAATAAATCAAAAAAACAAGTATGTGTGTAATTACAACACCCTCCGCTTCATTTTGTACTGGTATGTACGAGGGTTTTCAAAAGAAAGGAAATAATTAAAAAAACTGAAATCCTCCTTGGGGTTAGCACAAAAATGGAGTAGGGTAAATGTGTTCATTTGGATATTTTATAGCAAAAAAAAAACCCTACTCGACGTCAGTATGTACAATGTGGGTGCTGTGGCTTATGTAAGAGCAATTGATTAAACGCGCTTATTCTACCTTAAAATTAAAATATTTCTTCATGGGTTGTGAAAGAGTATCTCTTATCATGGAAAGTGTCCTTCGAAATTCACAGACAATCCCCTCCATTCCCCACAATTACAGGTATGGTTGAGAGTGTAAGTTACTAGATCATGGTTCTCCACGTGTTATCATGCCACCATTTATTTTTTTTTTTAATTTTCTATTAGGTACCTATACCAACTGCTTAATAATCTGATTGGTTGTTTCTCAATTATTTTGTGTTTGTATATTGTTAATTTATTATTTTATTTGGCGCAAGGCTGTATCGTTTCTCAAGTTCGGAAGGAAATACTTTTCACAGCAGCTTTAGCATAAAAGCATATCTTGGCTACTTGAAAGAATATATTGAGAGATTAATGTTTGGTTTGGGGAGAGAAATTAATGTGAATTAGTAGAACCTACGATTTTGTACATTTATTTCCGAAACAGGGATACACGGAGTACTTCCTATTATTACTTGTAAAAAAATTAGATCTCTAAATACGTGTTTTTATTCATTTATCATCATGCGCCAGGAAGATATTGCAAAAGATCGTCCAAAAAAAGGCTTTAGAGAAGTGGACTTAATTGGCAACCCTGACTTAACGCATGTAGATGTATTGAACCATTTTGACATCACCTTCACCATTCTATCCCATACCGTATTCTGATTATTTTCGTATATGTTGAGTTTTAGTAAGAGTGCTCTTCTATCCAACGCGTTAGAGGTAAGAGGCAGCACGGAAATCAGCAAATCAGGTAAAGATTCTATGCTTTTTTTGCTGATTTCCGTACTGCCTCTGAAATATTGTCCTAATATTTGCTGACACAAAGCTAACTGTCCACAGTTGAGTAAAGCTTACCCTGAATCCCACCAGATATTCGCTTAAAAGTCCGTTTGGTTAACTCCAGCTATTAAGCCGTTACAGAAGTATGTATGCTAGTGAGAAGCTTCAAAAGTGAATTTAGAAATGAGATTTCTTTAAGGTTTTATGTATCGCTCGGGTCTCCTTTTTTTAAATAAGAAAAATCACATTCTTTTGGAAAATATTTTTGCAACAATTCCTGTGTTGGTAGATTTTTGAAAACCTTCAAACAGAAACTGAACCAAATTTCTTGGAAGCATTTTTGTAGAATTCGAAGGCTAATTCTATCGTTCCCTAGAGCTTTCTTGTATTTGCACTAATCAATAATGGGAAATATGGACTTGAACAAATTGGAGCGCATAGCATGTGCGAGATAGTAACTACAACAACAATTAATAGGGTATGGAAATGCGTTTAAGAAATTAAATTCAAAACACCACAAGATTGATAGCTTCCGCTTCCCTTATCAGTCAATTTGAAATTTTATTATTATTCGAAAACAAATATCCATTCATCGTTGCCTTAGAAGCAAACATATATGTCATCCAACTTATTCAAGGACACCACTTTGAATTTACTCACCTGCTCCCCTTCAATGATGTTTGCTTCACATTTTTTTTTTATATTTCAATAAAATTATGTCAATTTTCAATTCACACTTTTGCATGAAAGCATATATTTTGTCATGACGCAAACAAAAAATTCTTCTTTTAAGTTAGTGAATTTGCAAGACACGCAAAACCTCGAGAGATAAGCGGAAATAATAACAAACATCGGCATCATCTTTCTCATCGAGTATATGAATGTATCTATGTATGTATGTATACATATGTTGGTGTTCATACTTTCATATGTCCTGCGGCCATTAGGATTATATCTATAGACATACATATCTATCTACCCTTGAAAAAAAACACTTCCTTTTCTTGTGAGAAACAAACACCTTGAGAACAAATTCACAATTCAGCTCTGTGGATCTTTGTAGCCGTTAAGTGTGATATATGTATAATATGCAGCTTAGAAAAACAAATAATTTTGCTAAAGGCCACATCATAGCTATTTGACAAATATCATCCATGCCAACATTCAACATTGACAAAGAGTCATCCCTTTTTCCAGGACAAGAAACTATTCCTTAACAGAAGGGTAAAACGAAATGCACACTTAAATAAAGCATCATCATCGTCAGCCAGGACACCTGATGATTACACATAATTTTTGTTTTATTTCTGTTCGGGCAATAGAAGAGTCCTTCGTATGTGTCAAACCTAATATTTCACATGGTCATCATCATCAAGGTTGTGGGCAATCACACTAATGGCTATAGCCTGACACTGTGAATACTTTGGTAAAGGTTTTACGATCTATTAAGGACATATTCTAGAAGTGAAAATTGAAGCAGAACTTCGAGTAAATGCGCACTCATTCACGTTAGCTATGTTATGTGTGTTATGTGAGAAAGAAATTTCGGATAAGCTGTGAAAGATAAATGCTACTGATGCCACTGCTGCTGCTGCTGAAGGCTGAGGAAATTAGGCTTCCGCTTGTGGCAATGAATAATGTAACGATAAAATGTGTTACAAAATATGTCGGGTTTTTGGGGTGGGGTTGAAATGGAAGAGAAATATAGATTCATGTGGAGGAAATTTATGAAACACTTTGGTTTGTTGGGATAAGTATTCTCCATTATTTTCTGTTCTCGCAAGAAGACAGATTTCCCTCGTCTGAGTTGATAAAAAGATTTTTGAAAAGAGTATGTGATTGTCATGTGTGCCTCAGGCTATCACCATAAAGTTTGCAGCTTTTGGTACCTCACATCCGGTGAATAGAAAAAATTGAATTCTAACAATAAATAATCGAAGAGATTCCATGTAAATACACAGGAAACAAGTGAATCCGGTGATAGGTATACACACTTTATGTTTGATGGTAGGGTTATACTTCTGCATACATTTTCCAAGAAAAAACAACTTGGCTTTTTTGGTGATTATTTTTTTAAGGTAGGTACAACACAAATACATCAATATTTGACAAATAAATTACGTTTTTTCTTGGTATTTATTTTGTGTGACATGTCCTGCCCTGCCCTGAATGCACGATGGTTTATTTTGAATAATTTCCTACAAACAACTCTCAAGGAGAACTCCAAACTTATTGGCAAAAAAGTTTGAATTGAAGAATTTGAGTTGCTTGAGTAAATATAATGGAAGCGTGACTATACATACCAAGGCAATATCCGCTATAGATATGTGACAAATGGATGAACAAATCGTTTGAACATTTACGGTATCCGGTGATAGAAATGAAGAACGCAAAAGCAGAAATTTTATTGTAATTAGTTGTAAATCATAATACATAGTAGATTAGTTAGAAGAAGATTTGTTGAATGGTTTTAATGTTTATTCAGAATAAAAGCTATGGAATATGTTAAGTTGTAAATTTTAAGCTTACGTTTTTTTTTATAAATTTCACGAAAAGTTCACACCTACAAACTTTATAATACCTCTTGTAACGGCTTCCAGCTATTGAAATACGATAAGATAATGAAATTTGAGATTTCAGCTAATTTAGTACGATACCGAGCTTTAAAGACAATTTGGCAAATTACAATCAAATTAAGTATCCTACTATCTTCAATGCTTTATTGAATTAAAAATCATCGAACACTTATTATCTTCTTAACCCTACAAAAACTGAACTAGTTCTGTTCACGAAAAAAAAAGAAACTAGAGGACTTTACCCCTGCTAGGCTTCTTGGAGTAATGCTTGATTCTATAAGCTAACATGGAAACGGAACACAAACAATAAAATGTAAAGAGCACACTGCGATTTCTGCACATGCAAAAAAATACCTTCGGTACACGGTGAGGTATGCGAACGCGGGTCGTCCAGTGGATGTACATGGCGACTTTCCATACTTACCTATGGTTCTATCGTGTGGTGGAAGGTTGTTGAAAAAGTTAGCTTTCTTAAAAACCTGAACAAGGTACAGAGACTAGCCCTTATAGGAATAACAGGAGCACAGGGGGTACAAGATGCACAGCAGCCAAAAGCGCACTTCGACTCAAAGAACTGGGCTCTTGAAAGCACAGCTGCTATGGTCACGGGTCTATCTTGGCCGGACTTGATGTGACGACTGATTACATACCGCCTTTAATAGATTTTAACAAACACTTCTCTATTTCAATACCCGCGAAAGACATGGATGGGAACTTAGCTCACTAACAAGTGAACAGAGTATCCCCATCTATACTGACGCGTCAAAAATAGAAGAAGGAACAGGAGCTGGGGTGTTCTGTGAAGCTCTTAATATTAGAAAATCATTTTCCCAGATGAGTGTAATGTGTGTCAAAATGCCGAGCCATACTTAATAATATTTGTAACACACCGAGTCAAACTCTGCTGGGTTCCTAGCACAAAGAAATATAGAAGGGAATGATATAGCAGATGAACTGGCATTTAAATATGAGACTAGACATCTCGATCGGCGTATCTTGAAGGGTATACTAACGGGTCATTGCGCCATTGGCACAATGGCCACCACTCTTGATATATTCGCACCCGATTTCTGTAGGAGCTGTCAGGATGTAGAAGAAATAGAAATAGCATCTCTGGTTTCCTTTACAAAAAGAAACCAGAGATGCTATTTCTATTTCTTCTACATACTGACAGCTTCTACAGAAATCAGGTGCGAATACATCAAGAGTGGTGGCCATTGTGCCAATGGCGCAATGACCCGTTAGTATACCCATCAAGATACGCCGATCGAGATGTCTAGTCTCATATTTAATTGCCAGTTCATCTTTTACATTTAAAAGTGCCATTCAAAAGTGTTATTTGAAAATGCTAAGATAGGTGTTTTTGATAAGCTCGCTGTACAAACTGCCATTGTCTTAGTCGAATTTTGCTGCATTTTATTGAAGACAAAGGCTAAGCAAAAGTTGGTACACTGTCAAAAATTTAGCAAAATGTTTATTTATACATTGGGCTATTTAAAATTTTTCGCTGTATTTAATTTTGTTTGCCTCAAATAAAATTTAAAAATGATATTATTTATAAAAAAAAAAAATATGCCACAATCTTAAAATATTTTGAGTTTCTCTTTGAGTCCGTACATAAATGCATATCCCAACTATGAAGAATCAACATTAAGAACGTACAGAAAACATTAGGTACCTTGATTTAAAAATACGGGCTTCTCAGGAAAAAACAGCATAAAGCTGTTATCTTTTTTAACGAAATTTTAAGTATTTCAAACATAAATACCAAGTTTTCCTTTAAATTGTATTAACACAACCACTTCGATTATTTTTTTAACTCAAATCTTTTAGGCAGCCAAAATTTTATAAAAGCACCCCTACAATAGAACCATTTGTCGATGCAAACGATAATAATCTCTTAAAAAGATTTAAGAGAAGAATTGTTGAATAATTCTGCTTAAATTGTATTCAAAATTTTTCCCATCAAGCTCCTCATTTGCATTGCAAACTACAAACCTGATTTTTTTTTAGTTTATTTAATATTATTATTTGCTAACTTACGTACATTAGGGTGGTCGTTATATGGGTTTTTTTGATTTGTCATATTTGGATGGGCCTAAATAAGCTCCAAATGAAGAAAACTAAAATTCCTTAATTTTTTTCAGTCGCTTTATGGGTTAATTTGTAAATTCCATCGAGTTACAATTGAAAATATACACAACTTCCAACGAATATTTTGTTTTAGGTTTTTTCTGCAACAACCTATTTGATGAACTCAAGCGCTAGTTGAAAATTTATGTATTTTTGCTGTTTTTGTGCTTAAAAGGGCTAAAAGTAAATTTTGGGGTAGTTTTGAATCTTTTCCTGCTGTATCTCGAGGGTGCTGAATCCAAATCTGAGGTTTGCGTAAAAAACGTATTTTCTGGAATACCTCAAAAATGTGACGTGCTAGAGAATTCAGAGTGCATCAAAAACCATCAAAAAAGTAAATATTGGTTCATGTAGAGATAAAAATTCAAATTATGTCCCACAAAGTAATTCAT
This sequence comes from Dasysyrphus tricinctus, assembly GCA_963921185.1. Classification (NCBI taxonomy): domain Eukaryota; kingdom Metazoa; phylum Arthropoda; class Insecta; order Diptera; family Syrphidae; genus Dasysyrphus; species Dasysyrphus tricinctus. The sequence continues at coordinate 131,008,762 of OY992533.1, forward strand.
ATGTGTTTTCGAGTTGATTTTCGGAAATAGTAAAATTACGTCAATTTTCAACTAGAGTCCATTTTGGTGGGAAAAAATCTCTAAGAAGCATTCAAATAAAATTCATATTTGAGATTGCGTTCTTTTGTTTTTTGCAAAAATGAGTGCAACCACCATTAATTTTTGAATTTAAATGATTGCAATAAATTTTAGCAAATTTAAAAATTAATCATTTGTAAATGCATGCATTTCCTTAAAATTCGTTGCCATCTTTTACATTCTTTGCATTCTATACTTTTTCAAATATTCTTTCTAAGATTTTGCAGTAAATGCAGAATGCAATTGATTATTTTCTGAAAACTCAAAATCCAGTCAATGAATGCATTTTCTTAAAGATTTATTCATAAAAGAATGAATTCCTTTAATTGTGTGGTCATGTTTGTCGGGAATGTTTTAAGTACTCATGCATAGAGCATAAATGAATAATCATTTAACGAAATGTTCAATAAAATTAATAATAAATTTAACTGCAAGGAAAACAAAAACCAGAGATTAAAAAACAACTGTCAACCTTTATTTTCAATTGGTTTCTCTCTGAGAGTAACTACATTCCTTTTAAAAGATTGATTTCGGTTTGACATTTATTAAAAACAAAAATAAAAATGTATGTAGGTTATCTGTTGAGATTAATTTTTATTTTTTAAAATATCTATTTCGCTAAAAATAAATCAAAAATTGTTTTCACTATTTATTGCACAAAATCACTCAAAGTCCACAAAAATTAAATGGGAAAGGTCAACCATAAGAACCTTTTTCGCCGAAAATAAACCAAACATTGTTTTCACTATTTATTGTACGAAAATAAACCAAACATTGTTTTCACTATTTATTGTACAAAATCACTAAAAGTCCACAAGCCTAATTAACTGCATATCTCCATGTAGAGCCATCAAAACGACTAAAAACAGAAGAATATTATTTTCTAATTTTCTGTAAATTCATAACTCTTACAACAGGTACCTACAATAGAATTCAGAGAATCGTAACCATATACGGTTACATAAACTATGAGCTGATTTTTGTTTAAAAAAAAAATAATAAATCTTAACGTAATGAATTCTGCTTTATAACCACAGATTTATCACTTTTATTTTTTAATTTATTCTTATAAATCTAATCCTTAAACGACTGAGAGTAAGCAGGTTTTATGGGCAAAATTATAAAATTAAATTATTTTACTCAGAACAAAATTTAAGGAGAAATACAAAAGAAACCAATAATTTCCTTCCATTTACAAGAGTCCAAATTTTGTATCTGTTTTTCTTGAAAATTATTTCGAAAAAAAAAAATATGTCAATTCTTCCAAGTATGTATTTGATTGAAACGAAAACGAATGATTCAGTTTAAAACTTTTTTTTTTTAAATACTTATTCATCTTTGCAAACCATTCTAAAAATCTTCTTCAGAACTTGTTTTCATATCATTATAAAAATTCCTTAGAATCCACTTGAAAATTATTAATATTGATGAGATTTCAAGGAAATTCCTTCGAGGGATTCAATTTATATAAATCTTCCACACTCCGCGAAATTTTAAATTCGAAATTTGTATCACTTTAAATTTGGAAAAAAAAAAGAAATCCTTAAGGCTATAACATACCATTTACCATTAAAATCAACAGGGTGGGCTACAACAGTGTTACAAAAACAAAAAGGAACAAAAGAATAGACCTATTCGTTAAAATATTAAATTCACTTCAGGTCAACTGGGGTGCACCTCACATGATAAAATATCTTTACAACTTAAGCTAAATAGTGAAAGCACATGTCTTGCCTCACGTTTTATATTCACACAAAGCCTCTCCTCCCACCATTAGTCCAACCACCCACCCTTTGCCAACGTCATCGCCATCATAAGTTATGAATGTATATCACGCCCACCAAAGAATATTATGTAAGCGAAATCCGCCACGTTTCCCTCAAAGCAAGTTTTGCTGGCTTTCAATTTATGACACATCACCGCCTCTCGTTAGCGTTTAGGAAATATTACAATCTAACGCTCGAATGATATTCATTTGTCTTCATATAAATAACAAAACAGAAAAAAAAATGTGAGACCCATTACAGAAATTACATTTTTACTGCATTTCTCCCAGTTATTGTGTTTAAAAAAAAAATTTAAGTGTCTTAAACTTTTCGCATATTACGAGAAATCTCTTCTCTTTTCCTCCGACAAAAATAAAAGAACAACAAACTTCCAATGTCCTTGATGTTGCTGTCTTTCGGAAACAGCTTTCCCCACAAACATTTGTGCTGGATGAATGCTTGTGCTGGCACTGGCGGCAAGGGTTTTAAGAAAATTCATTTTTAAAAATAATGCCTCTGTTTGTAAGAATATTTAAATATTTTTAGTCGAATTGGAAAGACAATAGAGCTGGTTGTGTACTTTCTGAATTACTGTTTCTGTTTGCAGTTTCCATGTTGCAGTGCAATTTATGCATTTAATAATAACACGCAAAAATGTGGAAAATTTATTTCTATACCTACCTCATCAGGACCACGATCCTAAGAGGGGTGGAATGACTGACAGATTTTATTTCCCGCACAGATTTGAGGTTAAAAGGGATACCAAGGATTTCCTGTTCTCTGTCAGCTTCTGAAGTTCCATAAAAAGTGCAACAAATAAAAACAAAATGAACTTTAAGAAAATAATCCGGATTTCATTGCAGACAAAAACTGGGAAAATAAAGGAGTTAAAATACGAATCAGCAATAAATCCCTAGCTTAACAATAGGAAAGATTTTCTAGAATATCCTTGATACTAACAAAAAGAACCCGCAAGTACCTAACCTTTTCCTATGTTTTTGTTGTATTTTTTTTTTTTTTTTTGATGATTCATTGCTTTACTGTCTTTTGTATGTTCTGTTGCTATGCTGTGAGCGCTCATTCCATTACCGAATTACCAGTCAACAAAAAACGAGGACGACTACAGCATTATGAGATTTTTTTGACAAATGGCTGTCGTTAGCTGTATGTATTGAAAATATGCCTCTTTGGCAGAAATCTTTGAAGAAAAAAAAAATTATTATTTTTATTATAAAAATGAAATCCACAAATGGGGTACACAAACCTTAAGGCTATAATATATAGTGAATTGTAATTGTAAGTTAAGGATTCATTTTGTAAACAGAAATTTGCACAGTTATAAAGCAAAAAAAATACTTAAGTTCGATACTCGATTCAAATCGAGAGTGGTATTATTTTCGGGGACATTTTCGAAAGCAACAACCCATATAAGGAAGGAATAAGAAGTAAAGTTTCGATTTCAGGGGCGCAAAGTACCTTTGCGGTGTATCAAAATCAAAACCTTATTAAGCTGCTTATTGACAATTTTTAATGAGAAGTATTTGAAAATCACAAAATTGCTCAAATGTTAAGATCTAACGATCATTGATATGTTTCTGTACAGCTTTAATTTTTTGTCAGGCTTACACAATAGAATAAGTTAATAGTTAATGCGAAATGGAAGCGATGAACGAACATCAGATACAAATTATTAATTATAAGTGCGGGAGAAGGGTGTGATTTTTGTTTGAAAACTTATTGCCTTTCACCATAAATAGATGATAAATTGAGATCGAATGTTTTTTTTTATATTTGATGCCCTCTGGGTATTCGCGGACTTTTAATGAAATTTTCCCGAACAACGAGGATAAGGAGAGTTTGAAAGTAATGGGTAAGTGTATAACTTCCAGGTTCACGTTTTACAGCTTGATAAATCATTTGTTTCTACCACCCACAGCAATCAACGATAGTTCGAAGTCCACAAAAACATTGGCTTACAGTTTGACTCTTTTGTTATAGGATAGGAAAATTTTGTGATGAGTGATTATGATTACAGGACTTTAATAAGGACATACATACATTTATCGATCCAAGTTCCATTCACAATTGTAAGGTAGCCTTTGCATTTGCCAGGAATACATTGAATCATAAGTTTTTAGCTTAAAACTTGCACAATGCAGCATATTAAACAAATGCTAAAGTTCTCCTTGTCGTAGTTATTAATGTTAGGAGTTGCATAGCAGTTGTTGAACCGGATTCAATCAAGTTCCTAAATTCAATTATAACTTAGGAAAAGTACTACCTATTGGCTTCGTGTCAAAAATTATTTCCAAGTTTCAATCAAATTTAACATTACTATGATGGAAATGTCTAAAAAGTGTGTCTAATCATGACGTTTTTCGCATCCTGGTGCTTTTTCTTCTAAGATGTTATATTCTTACTAAGCAGTTTAAACAGAACCTCATTTTTGATTCTTGCCCAAAACTGCACATAACTAAAGTAAAGTTTTGGCGTTTTTTTTAGAAAATGTTCATGTAAGCAGATCAATAAATAAATAAATTTGGTGGCACAACAGCTCGTGGAGAACCAAGGTCTAGTGAATTACATCAACTCTAAACCATTCCTGTGTGCGTGTTGTTGGCAGGAATAGAGGTGACCTACAAACAAAATTAGCTGTTTTTAGGTGGTAGCGGCTCGAACCCACCTTCGGCATGAAAGTCCAACGCACTAACCATTATGCCACGAGGTTAATATATTGTGTCACTCATAAGTCGCAAAGATATGAAAAATGTTTAAGTTTCGGGATCAATATAATGTACATATACATATATTACATACCTACTTAATGTCCTAAAGATGGCTGGCACTCGGATTTGCATGAAAAATTCTTGGGAAGGGTACAAAATACCGAATTGCAAAAAAACAACAGAATACCGAATGCCCAGCTTCCCGAAAATACCAAAATCCCGATTGGACAAAATCCCAACTGGAAAAAATTCCGAATGGACAGAATCCCGAATGCCAAAAATCCCAAATGATGAATTCGAGATAAAAACCCATTTTAAATACTTTTTTAGTACTATTCTAGTATTTTTTTAAGAAACCAAACTGCTATGTTTGGCTTCAATTCTGTTGATTTTGTGATCTCCAATGACAAGAATCTCGAATATAAAAATCTCCTAATCATATATAAAAATCTCGAATGCAAAAATTTCGAACGAACAAAATTCTAGAATGTACAAAAATCACGAGTTGTATAATATCAAAAACAAATTGCTCATTTGAATATCAAAATTGTTAAGTCCAACACATCTACTAATAAGCACAAAAAGTCCAATTTTAAGGATAGAACCTTGTGGCATTCGGGATTTTTTGCCATTTCTGGGTTTTAGCATTCGGGATTTCGTACCCAAATTCTTCCATAGTCCGTAGTCCTCATAGCCCAGGAAAAATGTACTTTCGCTGCGGAAAAATTCCAAGTGAAGATTTTTGAATGCAATTATCTTTATTTGTGCCTAAGGAATACGCATGCGAAAGTCTACAAACGAAACTGGCTCTAAAAGAAGATTCTGCTGGCGTTTGACCTTGAATAACTTTTAGCGCAAGCCAGATTCGTGTGTAGACTTTTGCACGAGTATTCTTTATGGTAATTTAAAGATAATTGCGCTAAAAAATTTTAACTTGGAATTTTCCCGAAGTGGTAATGCATTTTTCCTAGATATACTACCAAAAAACATATAATAACAAAATAGTTTTCTTAGTTTACAATTTTCTCAAAAACTAGATGGCATAAAACCATCTGGTTTTCAGTGTTCATTTAAAAATTACAGGAAAAGTGTATATCCTGATTTCATATTTTGAAAAAAGAACAGTACCTATATAATTTTTTTCAGTTTTTTTTTAATGTTGGGTTTGAAGGTATTTTTTGCGAAAACTATTGGCAGGAATAACTTATTTTGAAAAAATGTCTCTCTAAAAAACCCTATCATTATTTTATGTCGCTGGGCGAATCATTTTGGGCCGGAAAAACCAGCATTTTCGAAAATTGATACTTTTTGAAGTCTCAATATCTTTTTATTGGGGCCTTATATCGAAAAAGTCTTCATAAAAGTTCTTATAGAAAATATTTTTGTTTACATAAACAAAAAGTTTGCATTATTTTTCAAAAACTTCACCATTTAAGAGAAAACCGCAAAATACCGTTATTTTTGACTTTTGTGCATTTTATATAAAATATTATATCTTTTAAATAACAGCAAACAAAAAAATTTTTTTTTATTTTCTTGTAGAAGGGTAAATAACCTACAAACTGTGTAAAAATAAAATTTCTAACATATACCATTTAAGAGTGGTAAGCGAAAAATCCTTATTTTCAATACTTAACCTTTTTGAAGTAGCAATATCTTGTTACTGGTCACTCGTGTGGAAAAACGTGTGTTAATATTTTTTGTAGATTACATTATAGTCTATAAGCTGAACATAAATTATTTTATGAAAATTTCGTTATTTAAGATTTAAAAGCAAAAGTCTGGAATTTCAGGTTTTTGACGAAATTTTTCAAATAATTATATCTTTAAAATTATTACTCTTAGAAATTTTTTTTTTTTTAATAGAGGGTAACATAGTATACAAACTTTGCCTATAAATGTTTTCAATAACACTCACCATTTCTGAGTTATACGCAAATAAAATGCACGACTGGGTCGCACGTACTTGCTCTTATGTTCAAGACACTGCGGGTTTAAGAAAATTGTATATAAGACATTTAAATTGGCTAAAACAACTCTTTTGACAGTTTGAGGTGGAAAAAAAGAATGCCATCTTAATTTTTGATTGAATATGATTGGATAGGAAAAAAAAAATTTAAAATCGTTGGAGCGGTTTCTTAAAAAATTAATTTTTTATATATAAAATTCTTATAACATTTTTAAGAACAAATCTTGGTATGCAAATCTAAAGTATATATTTATGTGTAAATAAAAACAAAATTTGAAAAAAAATTGTCAACCCGTTTTTGAGATATCGAATTTTCAAAAAACAAATAGAAACTTTTTTTAAAAATCCAAAAACTGTTTTTTTGAAAATTTTGAAATGCAATATTATTAAATCTTATCTGAAATTTGTATATAAAAAAAAATCATCTTAATCCGCTTCGCCAAAAACGAGAAAATTCAAAACAAAAAAATACGTTCCATGACAGGTACTATTAATAATTGCTAAGTGTGAAATTTTATAATTTTTGGTAGTAGATCGTACTATTTTTAGTATATGAAAAAAGTTTAATCAAAATCGTAGGAGTCATTTTTAAGCAAAAAAAATATTTTCCTTTGTGGTTTTTTAACTTTTGTATGGAAGGTACCATTATTTTTTCATAAATGTAATTTTTTTCTAAAAATATTGTAGAAAATACTAAGAAACACTTAAATATCGAGTTTCAAAAAAATCGATCATGTCGTTTTCGAAATATTTGATTTTCAAAAAAAAATTTGAAACATTTTTTAAAAATCCAAAAAATATTTTTTCAAAAATTTTGGTACGCAAAACTGTTTATATTTTTTGGAAACTTCTGTTTAAAAAAAATAATTGAAATCGGTCGTATCGTTTTGAAGAAAATCAAAAATTAAAAAAATGGCTCTTTGGGAGGTACCATTAATAGCCATTTTTGAAAAAATGGTCTTCCACCCAAAGGAAGCCTTTACTAAAATAAATTTACTGAATTTTTTTTAAGAAAAGTTGTCGAGCCGTTTTTGAGAAAAATACGGTTATGTAAAATTGTTAAACAAAATTGTATGGCAGGTACCGTTATTTTTGGTTCTAAAAAAAAATGAAAAAAACGTGTGGGCATAATCACCAAAAACAACTATGTACCAAGTTTGAACAAAATCGATCAAGCCGTTTAGGCTGTAGACGAACAGACAGACAGACAGACAGACAGAATTGTGCCACCCACTTTTTTGGTGTTCTCTATCATCGTAATATCATGTTTGATTATTATCTCAAAAATTTTTTTTTGCACGAATCCAAAACTTGCCTTATAGTACCTATAATCCAAGTAAAAAGGGATATTTTCGTCAATTTACGTTTTTTGAAACGCCGATATCTTCTTGACCATCAGTCAGAGAAAAAAAAGTGTTTTAACATTTCTTGTAGATAATCATATTATCTACAAGTTTTATTTGCATTACTTTTTAATACCATGTACCGTTTGAAAGTTATACGTGGAAAACCGGTATTTTCGACTTTCAACCTTGAATAACTTTTAACGCAAGCCAGTTTCGTTTGTAGACTTTCGCATGCGTATTCCTTAGGCACAAATAAAGATAATTGCATTCAAAAATCTTCACTTGGAATTTTTTCGCAGATTGGCAATTTATTTGTACATTTTTCCTGGGCTATCAATTAATGTTTGCACATAGGTTTTCATCTTTTCTTAGGCGCCAGATAGTGGCTATCGCATTGACCCTCATCATTGAACATTTTGTTCTTCAATTTTAAAGCATTTATAGCCGTTTGCTAATATGAAACTTAAATATTTATGTTCATCTTATACGACAATTTACTCAGAGGATAAAAGTAGAATATAAGCTATTAAATAAATACTTAAGTTTGGTATCAGCAAACAGGTCTTAAACGCTAATGTTCGTTCTACTTTTTCCTCTGCGTAAACTGTCACAGTTTCGTATCAGAAAACGGAGAAGAAAATAATATATTATTTAGCTGGACAAATAGAGTTCAAGACTTTTAAATAAAAAAAAATGTTTATATAAGCTCAACTTTCTCATTAAACTGGCTAAATACTTCAATGATCATTGATAAGGTAGTTCAATACTTGAAGTAATAAAACTCATTCAATGTGAAAGGTTGAGCCAAATTTTTTTTAAGCCAGAAATATAAGAAAGAATATTTTGGCATCAAATATACCACTAACTTTACGTCTCAAAATCAATAATTAATACTTTCAATGATGAGTTTCAATGATAGCTATAATTGGCACCTTAGTATACATACATATCTTCAAAATTTGTATAGCCAGCATACTTCGTCTTGCAGCATTACAGGATCATTATTTGATCTATTATTTATATTTATTATAAACATTGAACATAGGAGATTCACTTGAAAAAAAAAAAACTTGAAATTAAATCAATGCAACTACAGATTAAAGCATCCCCACTTCAAAAAGGTGGTTGTTTCCATTTACACTTAAGTACTTCGTTTCATTTACGAGTATATGTATCTATTCGTATTACATTCATTTTGTATTTGAAAATCTGAAGTGGAAGTCATGGTATTTTTGATAAAATTAAATACCACAAAAGGCCATTAAAATTTCATCAAGATTTTTTGGTTGTCAATTGAATATAAAAAGCTAAATGCTGATGGAATCGACAAAAATTTAATTTTCCGGAGCTCATTTTCCTTAAATGGCATTCAGACTGTTCAAATTGAGATATTTGTTTGGAAACTAAATATTCTGTTATAATCTTTGAATAAAATTTTTGTCTGTAAAAAAAATGTATGAATAAACTAAATTATCTACCTTCAATTTTGGATGAAAGTAAAGAAGTTTGTCTTTAAATATTAAAGTTTGAAATGTAGGTAGGAATAGTATTTGTTTATGGATTCTAATTAGACCAGGAAAAATAGCACAAATCGTATGGGGAACCTTGAAAAAATTAATTCATGAAATATTAAAATTGGAATCGACGCAGAATTGCAACCTCTATAACATATCCAAAGTCCCCCAAAATCCCCGCATTGGCTTTTTGTGTAGATGCATTTGAAGAGGTGCAGACGGGGAGAATTTGGAGGTCTATAAAACTTAAATATTTGTTTGGGTAAAACCTGATCATATGATACATGCTTTAAGGGTAGTTTTTAACGCCGAATCTAATGAAACCAAATTCAAAATGATACAACCACCCAAAAAGAAGTTATAGTGCTTTTTATGTAATGATGATTTTTTTTTCAGGTACAACAGGTAAAATATTACCGAAACCCCTTTGAAAATAAGGGTATGTTAATGAAACTTGGAATGAATGTTTCATTTGTCTTAGGAACTAAGAATCAAGAGAGTCCTTAAAAATATGCATTGTGAAAGGGTGTTTTTTTTAAGGGGGAGGGGCAACAAAGAATGTTAACCATAACACCCACGTAAAAACTCTTACACTCATGAAATTCGCCAAAAATATATAATTTGTCATGGCAACCAAGAATCAAAATAATCCTCATAAATATATTTGTTCTGGGGTTTTTTTATTAAAGAGAGGGAAAATCTGGGAAGAAGTTGGAAGATTTGAGCCAAAATTCCGATTTGTTGTAATTGAGGTATATACACAAAGTATGGTATATGATTTAAGGGTATTTTTTAACGCTGAATCTAATAAAAGCAAAACTAAAATGATACAAGCACCCTTAACAAAGTTATGGGCCTTTTCAAGCAAAAATTAATTTTTGAAATCGTATTTTCCGTAGAACAAGTCAAAAGTTAACAGTCACCAAAAACACGGTTAGAACAAAGATATTTGTATGGACTATTTTGATTCTTGGTTGCCATGAAGAGTTTAATATTTTTGGCGAGTTTCATGAGTGTAAGAGTTTTTACGTGGGTGTTATGGTTAACATTCTTTGTTGCCCCTCCCCCTTAAAAAAAAACACCCTTTCACCATGAATATTTTTAAGGACTCTCTTGATTCTTAGTTCCTAAGACAAATGAAACATTCATTCCAAGTTTCATTAACATACCGTTATTTTCAAAGGGGTTTCGGTAATATTTTACCTGTTGTACCTGAAAAAAAGTCATCATTATATAAAAAGCACTATAACTTCTTTTTGGGTGGTTGTATCATTTTGAATTTGGTTTCATTAGATTCGGCGTTAAAAACTACCCTTAAAGCATGTATCATATGATCAGGTTTTACCCAAACAAATATTTAAGTTTTATAGACCTCCAAATTCTCCCCGTCTGCACCTCTTCAAATGCATCTACACAAAAAGCCAATGCGGGGATTTTGGGGGACTTTGGATATGTTATAGAGGTTGCAATTCTGCGTCGATTCCAATTTTAATATTTCATGAATTAATTTTTTCAACCTCGGAACCTATTTTTCCTGGCCTAAATGAAGTTTTTTCAAGATACGTTCATTGAATTCCCATTCATAGTTAATTAATCTACAAACATACCTACATACATGCATACATACATGACATTCAATTATTTTTCTTTTCACAAACGCATAATTACATAAGCATAATGTAGATATGTATGTAGTACATATGTACATTCATATATCATATTTAATTGACAGCCAAACACAATAAAGGATTTAAATTACTAACGTTTACTGTTGGAATTATTAATTATTATGTAAATATACATACATACAAACATATACTTTGTATTGTTTCTAGGTATATGTTTGCTTTCTCAAATGCTTGCTTAATAACAAAAGTACCTAACTATTTATGAAAACAGCTGTCTCTGCTCCAAGACTATTAAGATTTTATATGTAGGTAGGAATTATGTTTTTTTTTAATACAATGACATAGTAGGATAAAAAATATGGCAAAAGTCAAAAGTTTGATGAAAACATATATTTTCAATTGTTTTGTAAGAAATTTACTTACAAGTACCTACCTTTCATCGAAAATTTAAACAAAATCGGTTTAGCCATTTACAATGAATTCGGGAACTAAAATAAACTACTTGCAATTTTTACAAAAAAAAAAAAAACTAAAACATATCATTTCCGTTGTGTAAATTTCGTGTCAAAAGGCTTTGTACGAGGAAGTGACAAATCCTCCAAGAGTATCTCTTGTCATGAAAAGGATTTGAACGAAAATTTTGTAACTCCCCTCTACCTCTAGGCTCGGAGTCCTCCAATTTCTCCAACTAAAAATAGGAGCTTCGCACACAGGAATAGTTGAGAGTTGTAAGTTAGTAGACTATGGTTCTCAGTGAGGTATCGCGCAGCAAAATTTATTATTTTTTTAAAGCGTTTATTATTCAATTCCGGAACATTTGAATTTGAATGGTTGTATTTTTGTATGTTTCATCTATCACTGATAACAGTTGTAAGCATTTTTCACATGAGGTTCGCACCCGTAGTCGTACAATATTCTATGGGGTGAGATAAATTGTGAAACTTAATACAAATAATATGTAGATTCATTTTCAAGAACACAAAAATAGGTTCCGCAATGCTCATTCAATGTTTTATTTAATATTGTCACTGCAGGGTTTTTGCAGACTTTCATAAATTTAAATTGAACTTTAGATTTATGTAAGAAGTAAACTACCGTGTTAAGAAGAAAAACAGTATCTGTATTTTTGGCATTTTGAGATAAACGTGTTTTCTAATTCAAGTTAAAAATTCAAGTGAGCTCAACTCCATAATTGCGTTTCGCCCAGGTACTTGAATTATAAATATTAAGTCACTCCACTTAAACAGAAGAATTTATTTTCAAATTTTCTTCATATTCTATTATTATAAACGTGTTTTCCATTTTTTATCTCTATCATTTTTGTTTTGTTAATGAATGTTTTTCTGTTGTATCTACAAGTAAATACATTTTTTCTTAAATTTATTTGTCAGATCTACAAATGCATGTATGGTAGTCCTATTTTCTTAAAAAAGTACTTATGTATATGTCAATCAGAGATCGAAAATAACAGTTAACAACATTTATAAAAATTGATTTTCGGTTCTAGATAGGAAGGGGTATGACCATAAGATGCCACCGCCACCACCGTTGCCGACGATGACGACGACAACGATGACCACGACGACGACCGCGACTACGATGACGACGGCTACGCCCAGTACAAAGACCACGACAACGTGTCATCTCGCTGATCGCTTGCCGTGGTCGTCTAAGGTGCCGTGAAATAACGCCGAGTGAAATAAAGCCGAATGTTGAAATTCGGCTTTATTTCGCTTTACTAAAGTGAAATAACCCCGAGTTTTAGAGTTCGCCCTTATTTCGCTGTGGCAAAGTGAAATAAAGCCGAATGTTAAGAGAGAAATAAGGCCGAACCAAACAAACTCAAAATTCGATTTTATTTCAAATTTGCATTAAATCGAGATTCTATAAATGAAAAAGAAACTTTGCATACACCCATCCTCGCACAAACCCAAAATCTTATAGCGAGTCCAAGCTCGCTGGGGTTGCAGGGGGGCAACATGCCCTCCCATACATACCTCACTGTTTATTTGTGAATTTAAAAATTTCCCAAACGGGAAAGGAGACGATTTATTTGGATTGTGAAATTAAAAAATTCGCGAATAAACAGTGAGGTGTGTACGGGGGGGCATGCTGCCCCCCTGCAACCCCCCTGCTTGGGCTCATTATAGGATTTGGGGTGGGTGCGAGGTTGGTGTACGTAAAGTTGCTTTTGCATTTTCAGAATCTGGATTTAAAAATCTATATGCAGATGAACTTTAAAATTTTTTAACTAATCAAATATGTAAGTCCTTTTAAAAAGTGAAATAACGCCGAATCGGCCTTATTTCACTTTTCAGAGCGAAATAAGGCCGAACGGTTAAACTCGGCGTTATTTCACTTTAGTAAAGCGCAATAGAGCCGAATTTCAACATTCGGCTTTATTTCGCTCGGCGTTATTTCACGGCACCGTCGTCTAAACGTGGCTTTTAGTGCCGTGGTAATTGTGTTAATCTCGTTTTCGTGTCGCTATAGTCTCACCAAAACTCTTTTTTTTATTATTTTTTCAAAAAGGTTACCATAAGCTGAAAACGAGGTTAAAATTTCTAAACGTGGTTTTTAGTTTCATGATAATTGTGTTCGTCGTGCTGTTGTCTCACTTTGCCCATCAACACAACTACCTGTATCTTGGATTTCTTGCTTTAGTCGCGCCGTGACATTTACACGTGGTTTTTGTCACTGTGCACGTCTTAGCATCGTCTGGCTTTGGCCTCGCTTTTATTTCACTAAGGTCAGACTATTATAGCAGTTAGAGTTTCATTTTAGCTGCTGACAAGGGTGCCTGACTGGCAAAAGAAAACTGTTGACAATGAAAATCGAAACCTTGCTGCTGACTGAACATACATACCCTAAGTGGACCAATGGTGTTGCGTGAGTGGCCTAGAGGCCCCAAGGAAGGAGTAAAAATCCAGATGATGTAAACCCTTTGTACAGCTAAGGCACAATCGTTCATGAATCTTAAAAGATCCCTTTAAGCAAATTTTTCAAATAAAACCATGACGAGATGAAATTATAACCATAAAAGAGAAAACCTCATGTACTCATTTCGCATACCATGGCTACAAATGAGAAAACATCGTGTAAACGGCCATGGCGAGGCGTATGCTATGGGAAACAAACGAAAAAACCACGTGTAAACGCAATCGGCAAGGTGACGCCAAGAAATTGTCATCGTGTAGTCGTCGTCATCGTTACTGTGGCCGTCATCATTGGTGACGTGGTATTTCAACTTGCGCGATTTTAATGTGCGAGATTTTGACCACAACTCACACAGACGCATGTCAGCTAAGACCAAAAAGAGTCAATTAAACAATGAATGAACAAATAATTCTTTAAAAATCCAAAAGCAGAGCTTTTTATGACTCCTCCTGTACTTGAGAGCACTAACGTTTTCATGGGACGAATCTTTTTTCGCACTCGTGCAGTTGCAAGAGTCCTGAAAGATCTTGATATACATAAATCCGCTGGTCAAGATAGTATCCCTCCCATTGTTCTGAAGAGGTGTTCTTCAACGCTGGCAAAACCTCTGCGTAAGCTTTTCCATCTATCCTTCTCTACAGGTTTCTTCCGAGCGGATAGAAAACTGCATTTGTCCAGCCTGTCCCTAAAAAAGGCGTACCTTCTTCTCCCTCCAATTATCGTGCAATTGCACTTACGTCCCTTCTTTCCAAGGTCATGGAAACGCTGATTGATTATCAGCTCAAGAAATATCTTGAAGAACGAAAGCTTCTTAATGACCGGCAGTATAGCTTTCGTAGCAATAGGTCCACTGGTGATCTGATGGTATATCTCACCGAACAGTGGAACAAATCTACATCGTTTTGGAGAAAGTAAGATTATTGCACTTGATATTTCAAAAGCGTTTGATAGAGTTTGGCACCAAGCTCTCTTATCGAAAATGCGTGCATTTGGTATCGACGAATCTCTTCTTCGTTGGATTGGAAATAACCTTTCGGACCGTTCAATACAAGTTGTACTGGATGGTTACAAGTCTGATATCCATAAAATAAATGCTGGTGTGCCCCAGGGCTCCGTTCTGTCTCCGACTCTCTTCCTTATTTTCATAAATGATCTTTTGTCTGAAACTTCCAATCCATTAAATTGTTTTGCAGACGACAGTACCCTCAGCTTTTCATATTCGTTTCAAGATTCACTTCCTTGTTCTTCGGATGTGGAACTTGAACGGCAGCGTATGATAAGCTCATTAAATTCTGATCTCGACAGCATTGTCCAATGGGGAACAAAAAACCGTGTAGAATTTAATGCTTCGTAAACTCAATGCTGTCTTCTGTCGTTAAAGCGAAACCCACCCCCTATGCCACTATCCATGAGTGGCACTTGCATCGAGGAAACCGAACAGCTTTCAGTCCTGGGTATGTGCATCACAGACCACCTTCTGTGGAATGATCACATTTTCGACGTTGCTAAAAATGCTGCGAAATGTCTTGGTTATCTTCGAAGATGCAAGAAATTTTTCTCTCCTTCTGATCTGGCTGTAATCTATAAAGCCTTCATTCGTCCAAAGCTTGAGTACAACTCCCATATTTGGGCGGGTACTCCTAAATCCCATTTAAGTCTCTTGGATAGAATTCAAAAAAGAGCTTTAAAATTGATAGGCGACAGAGCTATAACGGAAACATTTGCATCTCTCGAACACCGCCGCAATGTTTCGTGTCTGTCATTATTTTATCGCTATTTTTACAAACAATGCTCTAGTGAAATAGCCAGTTGCATTCCTCCCCTTAAACAATTCCGCCGTAATACTCGTACTTCTAGGAATGCACATCAGTTTACCCTTGAGCCCAATTTCGGGCGTACCGTCAAGTACAGAGATTCTTTCTTCAGCCGCACAACACGAATGTGGAATGCTTTACCCTACTCTATTTTTCCTTCCCATTGTGATATTCAGAAATTCAAAACCAATGTGCATCGGTATCTCCTTTTAAATCCTGTCCTACTTTCCTAACACTCGCACTGTGTTTAACATATTAAGGGTAGTCATAACCTCTTGAGTGTGCGTTAATTATTAAAAAAAAACTGAAAGAAACCGAAAAAGTTCTTTTGAAGTTAAATTGTAATAAAGTGACCAGTTTTAAAAATTTCGGCAGGTAAGCGAAATTTTAAAGAATTTTCAAAAGGTTAAGTTTTATGTTCGACCTCAGTTAAAAATTTATTTTCCTTTAAATTTGACCACTCGTCCTTTTCCTTAAGCGTTTTTAACCTTTACAAAAGCAAGTTAGGCGTTTAATTTTTTAAGGAATATAAAAAACAAAATGCGGCAGAATAGGCTTAAAAGTATATTTTTTATACGATATTATTAAGAGTGAATTATTTTTTTGTCACATAACATGTATGTTTAGGTGTCTCTTAGTTTAGTTAGAAAACATATTAAATATAAATTAAAGAAAAAAATACACGAAAATGCAAAATTTTTCACAATCATCCCCTATGACCCTACGGAATGTTTTATAAATTTCTCACTATGGAAATTGTTTTTTTTTCTCCGAATTTAATTTATGGTCGGAGCATTTTAAACGAAAAAAAGATAACAACAGTCAAATATAAAGGGGCGTGATATAATAGGTATCATAAAAATCAATTTATATGACAAATATACCTTCAGCGAATTTCAAATTCCCTATTTCAACACTTTTTAAATTCAAATTTCAAATCAATAGATGCCGTAAAGAACAATTTTAATTTGTATTCGTGTCAGGTTCGAAAAGAAGAATAAAGGAGAATAAACAAGAAGTCCCCAAAAGGCAAAGACGCCCACCCTACTTTACATTTGTTGTTTGCAGCTCCCCCGAGTCTAAATAAATCAAACTTCAATTACTTTTAAATCAGATCTGTCTTGAATGTCATAACGCCAACCTTATTATTTCATTCACCTGTTCTGAAACAAACATAATTATTATCATAGGTATTATTTTATGAATCTGATGAATAAACTCAAAAATAATGTTTAAAAGACCCGTGATTATTCAAATTTGTGAGTTATTGTTGTTAACCGTTGAGCTTTCACATCGTGATGTGACAATGGATGACATTTATATCTTAAGGTAACGAGATTTATGGATATTCTTATCTCCAAAGAATATTCAGTGGCTCAGAAGATGAAGATGTGCACAGCGAACACCTCTGTTGATATTCGAAATTCGAAAATGTATCTAATCGAATGGAATTGGATGTTTAATGCATATGACTGGGTCGCAAGAAATTCCTCTAATGTTTACGAGACTTAAAATAAAAAAAAAACAAAATCAAAATTACAGAAAAATGATAAAAACCAAGAAATTCACTATCGAAATTGAAGACGTAGCAAGAATTGTATAGAGTAGTAGAAGTTGAAGAAGTTGCTTCATTTAGTGTGTTCAAGGTGTTAAAATCACACCCGTTTCCAAAAACCAATAAACAAGAAATGACAGTGATACTCCGTGCTTCTGTTGAAATTCAACCGATAATATTGAGAAAACCTAGATTCCTATTTTTTTAGCAAAAATTCTGCAAGAAAAATGTAAAGTGCTAACTTTAGTTTGGTTTGAACTTGACATTTAAGCGTTGTATGTACGACAATGCGTAGTGTGTATTTGTCCTGAGGAATGCTACATTATCTATGCTCCTTGACACGCTATCTTGATTTATTATTGTTATTCGAATGACAAAAAAAATATGTCAACATTCCTCGTAAATCAATTTTCTTTCACGCACTAAAAGGGTTTCACCATCATATTGAAGGATGCACGATTTTTAGCGAGAAGGTAGAAAGCCTTTCTGATTTGATTTTTATTTTTTTTTTGAAACCCAATTATCAAGGAAAATGTATTTTCCTTTTTTTTAATAGAAATTGGTTTTATATTGCGACATTCCGAGGTATTTCACTGTCGATATCCTACAGGACTAGAGTAAATTAAATTTATTCATCATCCTTTTTTCCATTTATACCTGAACAACTTTTTTTTATTTGGGTATGCACTTTACTTATAGCTTGAAGTGAATAACTTTTCATGTGGAAACTTATTTTAAATGAAAATGGTTATTGAAATATAAAACAGCAAAAAAGTGTGCATTCGAAGTACTTATGGAGATATTATTATCGTGTTAAATAAATAGTCTTAAATGAATTTTGCAGTACCGTTTTCTTAAAAAGTTTTCAACCGATTTTGATCAATTTTATATTGTGTGAAAGCCATAATCGTGGAGGTGTGCAAAATCATAACTTAGAAAAAAAAAATTAAATTAACATTTCAAAATACCTACTCATGAAAAATATTATATGAATAAATACATGGTTGATTCTCCATTGTAACTATAATTTATAATTTTAGAAAGTATTTTTTTATAAAGGGTGTTTTGAAGTGGATAAAAACAAAGATGATTTTTTTTTAATTGACATGAAATTTACTCTATTTGAAAGATGATCTTCTGGCATTATAATTTAAATATCATTTCTGGCATATGACTGCCACGGCTGGCTCGGACGTAGTCTTATCTGGAGGCCCAATTTTCGATGACTTTTTCAAAAAATATATGGCCGTATATCGGCAATAACGCGGCGAATGTTGTCCTCCAAGTAATCAATCGTTTCGGGCTTATCGGCGTAGACTAGCGACTTCACATATCACCAGAGAAAAAAGTCAAGCGGCGTTAAATAGCACGATCTTGTAGGCCAATTCACGAGTCCGTAACTTGAAACTGTGGTGGTTACCAAACGTTTTCTTCAATAAATCAATTAAGACACGAGCTGTGTGACATATAGCGCCGTCTTGTTGAAACCACAGCTCCTGCGCATCATGGTTGTTCAATTGATGAACGAAAAAGTCAGTTATCATGGCTCTATAGCGGTCACCATTGACTACAACCACACAACGTTATGGCCAGCATCGTTTTTAAAGAAACGGACCAGTTATTCCACCAACCCATAAAGCACACCAAACAGTCAGTTTTTTGTGGATGTAACGGTGTCTCAACATACACTTGAGGATTATCATCACTCCAAATATGGCAGTTTTGTTTATTGACGTATCCACTCAACCAAAAGTGAGCTTCATCGCTAAACAAAATTCGCTTATTTCTTATTTGGAATAGAACCAGGATTTTCAAAATAAATTGGAACAGTTTGGAAGCGTTGTTCAGACGTCAGTCT
Source organism: Dasysyrphus tricinctus (assembly GCA_963921185.1). NCBI lineage: Eukaryota > Metazoa > Arthropoda > Insecta > Diptera > Syrphidae > Dasysyrphus > Dasysyrphus tricinctus. Next base: position 131,027,953 of record OY992533.1, read on the forward strand.
ATTTATGTTGAAATGCCAAACCAAACCAAAAGCCACTTGACAGCTAGTAAAATGGCCGCTAGATTAAATAGTGTTGCCAACTTAAAGTGCTATGCCTCTAAAAAAAACGCCCTCCTACATAAGGCAGGAATATATATACTTGCGACGGCTTCCACGATCTTTACTTTTTTGAATAAAATTATAAAAATTTTCCCGGAGAGAAAGTTCTGTGGCAAGGTGCTCCATCCAAATATCTGCAATAAAGGGAGCCAAAGTTAAACACATAGCAACGACATCTTCTTGCAGATAAAACTATTGCTTGAAACAGAAATACCCCAATTTTAGGCAAAACTCCAAAAGAGACAAATAATTGTCACGGATGATGGCAAGTGCCTCCTGCACCGGCACATTCGTAAAAAGTGACTCAACATCAAAACTCACCATCATTTCATCATCTTCGAGTTTTAAACCACTTAAAATCGACACAAAATGTGAGGAATCTTGTATGTAGTATTCTGTCAAGCCAACCAATGGTTTAAAAACGTCAACTAAATACTTTGACATCAGATGGCAAGGGGCGGCACACCATTCAATTTCGTTTTCGGTGGCTGTGTACACGAAGGAATGAGGCTCCTAGATGGTAAAAGCTCGTTGTTTTCATTGATGAGTTTGGTTACTTTTCTTAAAACACGAGCTGTGGGGTCGTAATCAACCGGCAAATACGTGTTTCTGTCTTAAGCCAAAATATTAATTTTGGCAAAATAGTCACATCTATTTAATACGACCGCGACCGTTTCATTACCTTTATCAGCAGAGAGAATAATTAGCTTCGTTCCTTTATCTGGATTTTCTATGTATTTACATACATAATATGTGATTTTCAGTTCAAATTCCAAGTCGTAACATTTTTTAGAGAATATTTGTGGAAACAGCTCTGTAGATGTACACAAATGTAAAATATTGTTTTTAAAAATTCTGAATATGTTCTTCAACTTGTGCATTTTTAGAAAGCGATAGTTTTGATCCGATAATACATACAAACATAATATTTTATATATCATCAGTAGTAGTTGATTTACATATTTTTCAAGTAAAATAAAATTCTTTGATGGCATTTAACTGTTTCCATTTTTTTTTTTTTTCAGTTCAACGAGAATGAATTTCATGCATCATTCGAAGTCAGAAAATATTGCAACAACAAAGAACTCTACATGAATGAATTCCATGAAAAAAATCAATCGACTTTTATCTTCTTTTTTTTTGCTGTTGGTCTGCGTCAAGCTCCATGAACTGATACGGCTATTCTCAGATCAGGAGGCTGATTTTGTATCCATCAAACGCCAAACTTTCACACACTCCACCGACCATCAGTATCTTTAAGCTTTGAATCTATTTTTTGTGACGTGGGTCGCAACACAAGCGTTTGATGACTTGTCAACTGAACGACTCAGTATTCTTGTGAGAATAATAATGAAGTGGATCAAAAAGGATGTGGCACGTGGATCTATGGATGAAATGGAACTTCGTCGTCAATTTATTTTTCTACCAAGCTTCTGTACATATATTGTGAAGTCTGTGTGGTAAAACATACATATAGGTATATGTTCATACAATACAGTTGTTCGGACAAAATAGTAGGATATATGTATTGTATGTAGGCATGTATGTAACCAAGTCAAAGTCTGGAATGGAATGGTCCATTTTTTTTTTTTTTTTTTTTTTTATTCCAACAAAAGGAATTTATACAAAATTATGTTCATGGTTACAGAGAACCCAAGTTTATATAGAAAAAAAACTTCATATATCGAAATGTAATTTAAAATTCTGAAACCTTTGAGAAGTGTTATCCTTTAGAGATATTAAACAGTTACATATATATATGTATACCTCACCTACATATATATCTTTTTATATATTTTCTAAGGATAATCCAAAGATAGAGTCACGTAGATATTATGGCAAATAGTCATATTCTGTAACTGATACATTCACACAAGTCTGCACATATTGAAAGGGGTATATTTTTCATTTGCGAGTATTTTCCCCTGTTCTATTATTTTACGAATCAACGCTCGCTGCACTCTACAAAGACAAAGGCTCTTTATAATACAACAAACTCAAGCATTGAATAACAAAGAAAAATTAAACGCATGCAACCCCTAAGGATAGCCCCCAAAGAAACCCCTTTTTTCAATTTGAATTAAAAATGAGATGCAAATGTGTTCCGAATGAATACAATCTATTCCGTAGGGATGCGGCCCGCTGGCATGACAATGGGGTGCCGTAGCGTTGGCATGAGTAAAAGCTTGAAGAACAATTGAATAATAATATAACCCAGATATAAGAATCTCTACTATTAATATAAACAATCCTGGTGGTAGGTAGGTGGTACTCGCTGAGCTGGGTCCGTTTGGAGGTTTTCTCTGGCTAAACATGGATAAGGGTCAGGACTTTATTACTCTATTCATATTGATCTCTATATATATTTGGCCATATCTAGTGAAAAGAACGTGGCATAGAGACATTGGTTGGATATTCCAATTAGGATCAGGTAATAAGCTTTTAAGTTAAAGAGGGTAAAGGATTTCCATTTAAACAATTGAGATTTGATTGGATTGTTTTTGTGGTGTATATTCAATGATAAGAACAAAGTGAGCTGTGATTTCTTGCTTGGGGAAAAGAGTTGAGCTTTATAGTATAAAATTATCATGGACACAATAATTGGTTAATTTTGTAGCACCTAACTTCGATATGAATCAGGTTGTTGGTGATTTTAATGGACTGATGGAAGATGAGGTTTTGTCTTCATGAAGGTTTACCAATCTATAGATATATGAAGTCACATTTTGCACTTTAACAAAACTTCCATTATTCAAGGATCGTAATTGAAAAAGAAGGTTTTGGTTTTAAGAATAGCTCAAACCACAACCTTTAAGAAATAATTATTAAAACGAAAGAAAGTTTGACATTTGTCTAATATTTTAAGGGCCCTATTACCGTTCGCGAATCGAACCAAAAAGCTGGCGAATGAATCAATGGGTGTGTTTTTTTTTTTAGCAAGCCCAGGGGAATCGGATGAAAAAAACGACATCGGGGCTAAGCGACGCCATTACAGAAAAAAAAAATGGAGCTTCCATTCAAACTATCGATAACATGTATTAAATTCATTCCGGTAACACAGTTTTTATCTGGGCTTAAGTTAAGACCCGAAAATTCTCTGGACTTAGCTAAGCTTGAAGGGACTTAATTGTTGTTGCTTTTAAAATGTAAATTGCTTAGCCCCGACATCGTTTTGTTCGTCCAAGCCCATTTGGGCAAGGAAAAAAACACAGCTAATTTAGTATTACGATCGGCGAACATTCGCCACATGACTCGCCCCAAAAATCAAAATTAAGCGAATGGAAAATTTTAGTGACTGGCCGGCGAACAGTAAATAAAACACGAATTTCTTATTATTTTGTCATAAAAATCAGTTTATTGGATATTTGCAATCCAAACAAATTTATAAAAATGATATTCACCACACAAAACCATTAAATAATTAAGTTTTAAAATTAACACGCTAGGCAAAACCTACACCAAATTGAACAAATTTAAAAAGCCGTTGTAGTTTAATCCAGACTGGTTGGATATCTTTTGTTTTCCTCAAAAAAACGCATATTAATCACTATAAAATCGCGTAATGACCATTTAAATAATTTAATTGAGAATAAAAATTAAGACAATTCCAAAAATTCTGCGCTTTAAGATTATTATTTGATTTAATTCTGTTTATTTGACATTTGTGGCAAAAAAATGATTGTAATGAATTTTTCCTGTGACAGCGATGAATTTTCAGCGAATGAATTCATTCGCCAATCCTAATATGAACTTTCACAACATTCGCCAAACGGTTCGACTTCAAGCGAACGTTGGATTCCCGAACCGTAACAAGGCCCTTATTCCAACAAAATGAAAGTTCAGAAAATTAAAAAAAAAAGACAAGCAACTACTTTATTTTAAATAAAATCATAATTTTTAGTTACATTTTATTGCCTATATTTGCGTTTTGTTTAAATCGAATTGCGATTGGGTGAGTTCTATTTGCGTTTGGGTTAAATCTATTTGCGCTTGGGTGAAACTTATTTGCGTTTAGGTTAAACCTATTTGCGATTTGGTTAATTTAATTTGCGAATGCTAAATAGTACTCTTTATATATCGGCAATGTGCCAGAAAATACCGAGGAAGTTGATTATTTATTTTCTGTATTGGTTAAAATTTGCAAAAAAGTGTCAACATAATATTTATACACGGTGCAAGAATAATTGAGTAAAATTATATATCAGTTACACTTGTTAGTCTTATGACGAAAGCGCTGACAAAGTAAAGACCATTTATTCTCTGACAAAGTAAAGACCATTTATTCGCTGACAAAGTAAAGACAATTTATTCGATGAATTCATATTTCATAAGTAGTACAAAAATGGGAAAAATTATGAGAAAATATTACAAGGATGATTCCAACATTAGTAAATAACACGATGAGAGGTTTTTCTACTATTCCAAACTCCACAATAGAAAAACAAAGAAATATTTCCACTTCTGAGCACGTGTAGAAGTACCTTTTTTTAATCAAACAAATGGCGGGTTATCAACACTTGAATCGACATTTCAATTAAGTTCTTTCTTAATATTTATTTTCAATTAAAAAAAGCATGAATGCTGAAAAATACAAACTTGTGGATGAAATTCAAAAGCGTAAGTAAACACTTAAGAATAACTTGTGCTATTTTTCCACCAAAGGTTTTTCTCAGTTCAGATTAAATAAATCTAATTGGTGTTTCCAAAGCACAAAAATTTAAAGAAGATTTACTTTGACATCACCTTTCAAAATACAAATGGTGTTAATTTTTTCTTCTGAAGTGGAAGTTAGATGAAATATTTAATTTTTTTTGTGTCAAACAATGTAGAACTGAATTCAGCCATGAATGTATGAATCCTTCAGCGCCATATAAGAATAGGTTAGTTTGATTTGTAAAACTATTTGCCCTAGGAAGATCTAACATGATTTATTTCTAATCTTCAAGATTAACGAAATAAATTTGTATAGTAAATCTTTGATATGTGAAGATTTGAGATAAGTCTTTAAAATCTCAGATTAATGTTAGGTGTATTTGGAAGCGAGTTTAATTTTTCATCTCCAAAGGGGTATGAACATTGCTTCAATGATTGCAAGGAAAATTAATCCAGCGAGTTAGCTGGACGAAATGCCAATTTGTAGAACTAAAGGCCATAAGAAGCTATTTTGAATCAATAATTCAACAAGTCTAATCCTTAATTCTAAGTCTCCTACTTGGCTGATTTATTTCTATAGTATGCAGAATTTGTATTATAAAAAAAACCTTCTTATTAAATATTTCAATTGCACCTACAACTCATTAGTGACGAAATCTACCCTCAAGAATTTGGATGGTCACACAATTAAAAACAGATAAAACCCAATATCCACCTTAGTTAGGAAAGCATGTTACTGTTACCTATCGTGACGATTTTATCTCTGACATGTGAAACACCCTTTAAAACAATATTTTGGCAACTTATCTACCCTACAGGTATAAGGACCTCCTCAGTATCTACTCAAATTCTTAATCTTTTTCGTGTCGGAAAGGAACATTTTCTTTATATTTTTCTAGAATACCTGCAATGTTATGATGATTCATCATGTATATTATTCCAATTTAACATAACTTGAAAAAATGTAGCTGTATCATCAATCTGATTTTCCTATAATATTTGCCATTGGAAATATTTCAGTAAAATTGAGTTGCACTTCAACAAATACTACAAAAGTTTCCCTAAGGCCTTAAAAATCTGAGAAATCCAACAGAATATTTTCATAAAATCATATTTATGTCATTTCAGATATCACTTCATGTTATAAAAAAGTTTTATACAGAACTTTACAACACTATACAACCTCTGTTTTCCTCAAATCGGTTGCTATTTCCGGTTTTCTGAGCACTATGCAATCACCTTTAACCATATATAATTTGGTTTTTGTTTTGCATATGCATGTAGTCGTAGAAATTCAGATGATTAATGACTTTCAAAACTTGCAGATGCGTTCTGGCATCTCTTATATTTTGGAAAGCTATTATTTATTTATTTTTCGTTAAAGGTATTGTTTGAAAAATGTTTTTTTCTTCAACTATCATCATCAATTTTCATGGTATTAAATGATGTATTTAATTCAGAGTGAAGAAGTGCAAAGGACGCATTTCTACAGAAAAACAAATATATGGCAACTGTTAGAAAGTTTTAACATGAATATTTAGTGAGATTTATTCACAACTTTCGTGTAAAAAAATACGTAGGTTTTAGTCAAACATAATATAACGATGATGAAGAAATTCCAAAACAGTAGAAGGGACTTATCAAAGGGCACGGTAGTGCCCAGCCAAGTTCGCGGCACTACACCCTTTTTACAGGAGCAAACTCAGGCGATTTTCAACCCCCCTCTAACTTCAGTACCAATAAAGTCAGAAACTTCAAATTCGCAGTATTTGCTGAGCTGATCAAACACAGGTGGCTCACCAAATTTCAACTCTTTAGCATTAGTAGTTCCCAAGATATAGGACTTCAAAAATCACAAAAACCGTAACTGACTGACTCACTGACTCACTGATTCACTGACTCACTGACAGATCATCAAAATTATGGAGCACTTCCCGACATCGTAGAAACTTGAAATTATGCACAACGGTAGGTCTTGTGGTGCATACAAAGGAAAAAATCGAAAATCTGCAATTTTCTATTCAGGGGGCGTGGCATCCACCCACTTTCTTAAATATTCTATAAATTATATGGAGCCTTTCCGATTGTCGTAGAACAATGAAAATTGGTAAGTTGGTAGGATTTGAGGTACTAAGAAAGAAAAAAATTGAAAAATTGGAATCTTTCATACAGGGGGCGTGGCATCCACCCACATTCTTAAAAATTCTTATAAATTATATGGAGCACTTTCGATTGTTGTAGAACGATGAAAATTGGTAGGTTGGTAGGGCTTAAGGTACTAAGAAAGAAAAAATTTAAAAATTGGAATTTTGCATTCAGGGGGCGTGGCATCCACCCACATTCTTAAAAATTCTTATAATTATATGGGCAACTTCCAATTGTTGTAGAACGATGAAAATTGGTAGGTCGGTAGGACTTGAAGTACTTAGAAAGGAAAAAAATCGAAAATTTGGAATTGTCCATTCAGGCGGGGGGGGCATCCACCCACTTTATAAGAATTGCTATTATTTGTATGGAGCACTTTCGGTTGTCGTAGAATTATGAAACTTTGTAGAGCGGTAGGGCTTGACTTTCACCTGGCAAAATAAATCTTTGCAAAAAGGAGTGAAATCACAACAAAAACCTAAATGTTAAAAAACGAGCCAAGTTCTTTTGTGTACAAGAAACCTGTGCATAAAAAGTCAGCCCAAAAAAGTAATGAGATCTAAAATATATGCCAAGTTTTAAGTTCATGAAGGTTAATATCAAATATCTTAAGTAGAGTAACATCGAAACAATTCCAAATCATGACAGAAATTTGGTAATTAATGATTACTGATTAAAATTTGGTGGATTTACTTGGCAAGTTTTGTCTTAAATACTTACTTAATCAAAAATTTAAAATGTATGAAAACTTGACCAGTGAACCCACCAAATTTTAATCAGTAATCATTAATTACCAAATTTCTGTCATGATTTGGAATTGTTTCGATGTTACTCTAATTAAGATATTTGATATTAAGCTTCATGAACTTAAAACTTGGCATATATTTTAGATCTCATTACTTTTTTGGGCTGACTTTTTATGCACAGGTTTCTTGTACACAAAAGAACTTGGCTCGTTTTTTAACATTTATGTTTTTGTTGTGATTATTCTTACTGAAAATAAGATGGCTCTCGAAATATTTTGAAATGCTCTTAAGCGACATTGTGACTTTTTAGAATTTTGTTTTTTCTAGAAAACTAGATACATACATGTCATCTTGTCGATGACAAAACAAAGATATGTATTTGGTTTAACAACACAAATTTTGATATGTTTCGCTAGTTCCGAAAATATGAAGTGACTGATTTTGCAATATCTGGAAAATTTATCGCCGGATTTAAAAGATTTTTGTTTTTGATTCTAATGATTTCTTCCTAAATTAAAGTCACTTAAAGTTTCTTGTGAACTTGTAATATAAGGTTGGGAAACACTGAGCTAGAGCCTTAGCAAGTTGACCGATTTTCTTAGAGCATTTTTATGTGATTGGAATATTTATTTTAGCCCATGTTGAATGGATAACTCCCATTCAAATATATTTTGGGTTATTTTAATTTTCTTGAAAACAGCTTAAACGATTTCAAATAAAATTGGAAGTTTGAAAAAGAGAATAAGTGCCACTATGTATTTGAGCAAATATTTCACAGTTGCAGAAATTATTTCGATCAAATCTGAAAGTCAATTCAAATATAATAAAGGTTAGATCACTAGGTATACATTTTGATTTAAGAAAACAATATTATGCGTGAAGTAATAATTTTTAATTGATTTCCCGAACATTTGTTTTTTTTTATTTATTCCCTTCTTCAAGGTAGTTTAACTATTCGACTTCTTCCACTGGCGTCTCTTGTAGAATAATACGCTGCTGAGTGGAGCAGCCTGTGAGCATTATTTTTGTCTTTTTGCTGTTAGACCACTCGACTCTCCCTTCAATTGCCGTGCTTGGCACATCCCGTTCAGCACATTGATGTTATTTGCCAGGAGACATATGCCATCGGCATAGTTTAAATGACTAAGCCTTTTAAACGGTCTTCATTGAATGCCCTGACGCTCAGCTGTACCAAACACTGACCGTCAATTGGCGATAAAACATGCCCGTGTCTCACACCCTGTTGCACTTCAAAGCAGACGGAAAGCTGCACATTGAGTGAAACAAAACACCTTGCATTGTTGTAGGACTCCCTAATATTAGCAACAATTTTTGGGGGAATTCCTCACCAAGCAACAATCTCCATATAAATTCTCGGTTAACTAGATCGAAGGCTTTCTCAAAATCCACGAACATGAGGTAAAGCGGTGATAGAAACTCTTGTCTTATCTAAATAAATAGTTAAGGTGGGGTACTTCAGCACTCTGCTGAACGGAATTCTCATTTAGCAGGGCTCAAAAATGGTCCTTTCATCTGCGAAGCTAATCCTCAATTGATATCAAAAGTGTGCCATCCACATCCATTACAGGATGATTGGTGTTGTCGTTTTTTTTTCCAATAACATCTTTGGATATTTGGAATAATGCCCGGATATCTCCACTTCTTGCAGCGTTTTCTACATTATCAGCGAGTCCATCTTACCTCACCCTCCTGTCCAAGACGATGCTGGCTTCGAAATACAGGCTTTCATTGAACATCTACTTCGGCATATATTTTCACTTTCAACGATTTGCGAAGTTCGAATATATCCCAGTTGTCTTGGGATATAAGAGTCTCTAGCTTGGGTACAGTTTCGGATCCAGCCTTTAAACTTACTTTGCATTATGCACAGGTGCTTTTGATATAACATTCCAAAATCAAGCAAACGATTTCGTTCTATAAAATACAGCGGTACTACCATCTGCCAAAAAGCAAAACTATGTCTCTCCAAGTAGGAGTTATGGTCACCTTCCCTACAATATTACTTTGTTAGATACCAGAAGAAAAAAGAGTGCTTCTGTGCTTCACGTTTTCGATATACATACATATATATTCAATATTTTTTACGGAACTGTTCCTACCTATTTTTCATTAAAGTTGTACAAGTTTTTTTCTTTTCCAAGAATTGTATTAAAAATTCTATAGAACTCAAAGTATAAAAACGTATTCCTCAGTTCCCTTCTAAGAAACAATACATTTCAAATATCTCAAAGAACTACTTATTTTTTTAAATAAAATGAATATTTAGATTAACATGAAAAACTACAGTTAGACTATTCATTACCAAAGCTTTAAATTTCTGTTAGCTTCCTGGCCACCATCTCTACTTGGTTTCGTCCGAAAGCTTTTGTCATTTTGTTTTTGTTCTTAATCCCCAAACAATTAAAATAATATCCATCTCTGTCAACTGTTTAAAACACTGCAAACAATGTTTTTTGTTTTGTTTTACAAGGAAAATATCCCTTGTGGCGAAAATGAATTACTTTCGAGTAAAAAAGTCCCTATTTCAATAACTTACCCATATAGTCTCAAAAAAAAACATAGAACAAGAGTTTTGAATAATCTGTCTCCGGTTGTGCCATATGTCACTTCCTATGATTGCTTCACCAGGACCACCAACCACCACCACCAGCAGCAGGGTTTTATAGGAACTTTTGCTTATGAAAACGATGCTAACGCAGGGGAAAAACAACAAAGGTACAACTTTTTGTCGAAACCTTATTACTCCGTTGTATGCCTCGCCTGCAAGTAATATTTTCTAATGGGCTTTGACTTGGTTTTGGTGGATGTGTATGTTCGTTAAACTGCATAATGTTTTCAATGAAAGTTTATTAGCCTAAGAGTGTTTTGTTTATCACAAGTTTTTAAAATTAAATTATTCTCAAACTATATATTTTCTGACGGAAATATTTACCCTCATCATCGGCAGCAAAATAAGATTATTTAAGTTTGAATAATATTCATGTCCTTTACACACACAAACTCACACACAAAATTCTAAAACAGACACAAAATAGGAAATATATAGTCATTGTTAGCTGTGAAAATTTGTTGTTGTACTACTTGAAACATTCAATATTTTGTCAATATATGAGTGTTCGTGTACTTTGTAAAAATTGCTTTTAGGGAATATATAAAATTGAAATTAGATATAAAGTGTAACTCAACACGAACACATTTTTATATTATAATAAGATTCTAGAGAATAAGATTAATATTACAATCTAATTGAAAACTGTACATATAATATGAAATTGATATTTATTTGTAAAATGTAAATATAATAATTTAAAACAAAAATACATATAAATAAATTTAAATTTAAACCTAAGGGTGTACAAAATTATGCATCAAATGAGCCCCATTTGGAAGGTTTTTGTTATTTTTTTCTCTGTAGTTAAATAAAAAACAATAAAACTTCCAAAAAGTATCGTAGTTTTGTATGCATTTTAGGGTTTCTCTTTCCTTTTATCAAATAAGTAGTAAATTGCTTATATCCAATACTAAGATAGATATACATACATTAAAATAAAAAAAAAAATATTTTATACATACCACCAAGTAGATTTAGACTTAAAATTATAGATGACACTTAGTAGATAAAATATAATAAAAAATTGTTTCATTAAAATAAATAATATATTTAATATATAAAAATTGAAATTAATAGTTAAACAAATTGTATTATTACAAAATATAGGATGTTTAATATTATATTCAGGGAATGCATACGAACATACAATATTTAATGCAATTAAATTCAACGTGTTTTGTGTAAATAGCTATGTATAAATAAAATATAAAAATGATATATGAGAATAAAGTGGAATTTATTGTTAAATAAAATGTTGGTTCCTATTGTTGTTATTTATTCATCTTTTTGAGTGAAAAAATGGTGCAAATTTGGTATGGTCAGCCAGTAAGTATTTTAATAAAGTTTAAAGTTTAATATTTAAAGCAAAGTGGAGAATGCGGTCACTGTCTCATCTCACCGCATAATTATACTAGCCATGCAAATTTTTACTTACTCTATTTATGTCACGTTTCGGTTTTGTGTTAAAAACAAATCGTGGTTGTAATCAAATTGAACATTTGGTGCCAGTAAATAGCTGTAATTGAAACTCATCATTTAAAATTTTGTTCTTCAATTTTGAGGCATTTAGAAAGCAAAATAACTTATTATTATGATGGAGGAATAAATTTCAGGACTAAATTATTATTTCTAGCAAAAAAAAAAAAATCAGATGAGCTCAACCTACCTCATTAAAAGACTTGGTATATATCAATGATCATTTGTAAGGTAATTCAATCCTTGAAATAATAAAACTCATTTCATGTGAAAAGTTGGGCCAAAAATTAAATTTGTTTTTGACTAGAAATAATAATTAAGACAAGAGCTTAATTTTGGCATCACTGATTTCGCTTTCTAAACGTCCGAAAATCAATCATTAAAATTTTCAATGGTGAATTTCAATGATAGTTATTACTGGCGCCTTACGATGAAAAGTAAATTTGCATCAGATCCTCCGTCACACTAGAAAAGTAGCTCCATGAAATTGAATTGAAATTTGAACTTGATTTTCAGTAAGCTTACTTACTTACTTTCTTCGTGTAATATACACTGCCAATATTTCCTACCTTCTTTTTATTATAGAAGCAAGCTTGTGGCTATGTAGGTGTAATATACCAAGGAAATTTCACACCATTGAATTTTTCCTTAGAAAATGATGTATGGCGTATGAGTGCTTTTTTTATACGAGTGTTAAAATATAATTTGCATTTTTAATATTTCAGATAAGAGCAGTAAATCCTTTTAACTTGCGGTAAGGAATATTTTACCCATCTTACAATGTTTCAATCATCTTTGAAGAGCATGGTGTATTTATAGCCCAGGAAAATTAGACTTTCACTTCGAAAAAATTCCGACAAAGCTAAATTTTGCTGGAGAGCTTTGTTTTGACGTCTGAAGCATTTCCTGAAAGTTCCGTAGGTTTGAACCAGGGCTACATTTTTTAGGGAGGGGAGGGGGGGTGGTTAAAAGCGGGTAAAATTTAGTTTTTTTCTTAATTTCTTGAAAACTTGCAGTTTTTTTGAACAAATGTGAATGGCACAAATTGTAGCTCATGTATTTCTACACAAAAAAGATTAACATACTTTTTTTTCATACAATCAATAAATTCAGAGAAAATCGTGCAAGAACTTCATGGTGGAGCAAATTTTTTCAAAAAATTTATTAAAATTTCATTAATCGATGGGCTAAATTTTTTGTACGATTTGTTTGTGGATTCATCTCCTCATTATAAAACCAAGTTTTTGAGGTGCTCGGGACAAGGGGAAGGCCGCCATCTTAATAAAGAGAGTGATTTGGTTTTTATTCAAAAACTCGATTGAACTTTATTTTACAACAAAATAATGACTGAATAACATTTACACAGTAAAATTATCTAAAAAATGAGGTATTAACTCTGTAGGTTAATAAATCTTGAAGTAATAGTATGTAAAAGTTACACTATTGATTTTGTAGTGTAAAAGGGATAAATTAAATTTTTTTTGTAAATAGCTCAGAAAACATAAATTTTTTTCAAAAAATTAATGAATTTATATTATTGCTCTAAAAAACAAGATTATGACACTTTCGTAGGAGCTACAGATCTTGCGTGCACAAACCCGCTCATTACCTATTTTACCCAAGCAATATGATGATAAAAATTGCATTACAGTAAAAAGCTCTTATAACGTTTCTGTACGTTTTTTTCAAAATCTGTTGCTACTACGAAAAAAATCGTCAAATCTCTTTTGTGTAGAATTTTCGAGAAATTGAGAGAGAAATGAATTTTTATTACATTTTTACCCCCCTATAAAATTCTGCCCTTGTCCAAATTTACGGAACTTTTTAGGTAATTCTTTAGACGTCAAAAGAAAGTTCTCCACACATTTGTTTGGCTAATTTTCTTGGGCTATCAAAAAAAATCAAAGAAACTAAAAAATTACATAAAATAATTAATTTTTTTTTCAGGTAGGTACATAAACTTCAAGAACTATTGCAATGGACAAATTACAAAATAGTTTCAAAAACGAGTTCAAAATGTTAGAAGATTTTGTATTTAAAAATTGAAAAATTACGATCACAAAAAGCTAGGAAATGATTCTGTTCACTTTGAACTCATCCTATGACAAAAACTTACAAAATACACTTGCGAGCAAAAATATAGAATCACCCCTTTAACCTTCTAAAAACAAAAATTGCCATGGATAAGAATTATGCTTGAATGTTTATGGATGCACTTTACAGCTTGCACATAAAAACCAAATACATACACTTTTCACACTATCCGTCAAAATTTATAAATTATATTAATAAATTAAAGTTGCCACGAGTAGGATACATTAATATTCACAATATTCGCGCCAAATGTTGGTTTTGCTTATTGGTGTACTAATAAAAGTGAATTCTGACATAAATTTCAGTTTATTTGGTCTCCAAATCTTGACCAAAAATTAAAATCACGCCCGAAGAAGCTTCTCTAGTTGCCACACTACTTCAACAAGGAATGAGCCACAAACTGTACTTCGTCAGCTCCATCTAAACCAATCTTGCGTATCAAAAACCTACAGCAGGTTCAGGGAAGCTGGAAAGTTTATGCAAAGGCCAAGAACTGGACGTCAGATTTGTCGTAATGACTTCTCTCTGACTTAAATTCACGGACAAGCTCGACTGTGATTTGCTTACGCACACTTCGGTTGAGAAATTGACCAATGAAATTGAGTTATGTCCTCGAATGATTCACAATCTCCAGAATGTGTCTGCATGGAAGCGATCGTAGATGCGGAGTATACAAACGCTGTTCAAATGCTGTTCTGCCGAAATAGTGGCTTACAGGGGAAGATCTGATACGATGTGGTCATGCATTTCAGTTAAAGGCAAACCCGAGCTGGTTTTTGTGCCCGGCGGTGTTCGAGGGGGCGGTTTAACTACTTCGGATCCGTACATCTCCGATATCACGTCGTTCCTTATGCTGGTGGGTTTACTGGCGAAGAAATCGTTCTAACGCAAGAAAACACGCTTGATGTCGAACTGTGTGGGGGAGTGTCGAGTTCCTTAGGGAAGTCGATATTAGCAGTGCTGAGCCCAGACTTAAACCCTTTTGAGGTTTTGTGGGGCAAGCTTAAACGAAGGATAAGGGTCAGAAATGCAGCCCCTGAAACAATTAATAAAGTTAAAGTGGCACTGGTAGACGAATGGGAAGGAATCCTTCAAGATACAGTCAAAAAATTAATCAGGTCAATGAAAAATTGTTTAGGAGTTGTAAAAAGGGCTTGGAGGGGGGGGGCAGTCAAAAATACTAAGCCAGTTAATTGAACTTGATTTTGTTTTCAATGTTTAATTTTCCAGCTACTCTCTGTTTCAATTTCACTCAGTTTGTCCTTACATGTTTCAACTTTAGCGATTTTCCTAAATTCTTGAAGTGATTGTAATGGTTTTAGCTTTGGTTTCAGCTTTTAAACGATACCATACCATTTTATGCATCCCAGCTACATCCAGAGCAATTATTGATGTTTTTTTTTTTTAAATACACAAAAACAATGTTGTTTGACATATTTTCTTGATTTTAATACCATTATCTTGAAGATCAGGCCATTAAAACTCAAGTTCTTTCTCTTAAGAAATAGTGGGGTTTTTATTTTTTTTAAGACTTTATTGGAAACCTCTCACCGAAAGCGACGGCCACGACGCGACGCACGGTTTGCAAACGAACAATTTGACCCTTTTCGAACAAGGGAATTTTTGTGTCTGATAACTTTTGTTTTTTACGTGAAAATTGCGCACGAACAAGCAGAGATAGTCCAATGGCCCTGGTGGACCGTTCGGATAAATTTAACTTAGTGTGTGTTCAACTAAAAGACCAAAAGAAATTAGAAAACTGGAAGAAAGTGAAAAAAGAAGGAAGTATCAGTAGTTCTATTTACAGGCGCTGTTTATGCGCCCCCGTAGGGCCAGGGGCCTTAGTGCAGGACATACTTTGGCCACCGAGAGTTTTTAAGGACAAGACTAGAGGCATTCACGTTTAAGAAGCTGCTATACCAGTTTATTGCAACTTAAGTACACGGATCTTTATACCAAGGATTCTTACAACACGATAGTTTATGAATTATTTTGGACAATACACTTTCTGATTGAATAATTATTAATTAAATGGACAAAATAGCTTCTGATTCTATTGATCAGAACTCACATATAATTTCTCTTTCTATTTCAGGCACCAATCAATGTACCTAAAGTAGGGATTCGAAAATCAATATGAAAGTCTTCCAACTTTTTAAATAGTTCCGAACTTTTCAAAAGTTATTCATCAGGCAACTACTTGTGTGCATCTTTCAATGACGACCGTCACCTCCGAAAATTCTAATAAAATTCCAAACTCTTAAGCTCAACGAACAATGTTCACTTAAAACCACCACCGTTCCATTCAAAATGAACCCCTCTCGTCGGAAAATTTTACTAAAATTATATTGCACTTAGAAGCACGACCACAGAAAGTGCATATACACACCTATCCATCCATCCAGGCTATGCACCTTCAACACAAGTACTCATCCTGAACTCACTGTTGAGTAAAAATGTCTGAAAGTCATCTAAAGTGGAGGTTGTAGAATACCTCTAATTTCAAACGAGGATATATTTTTAATGAAAACTCACGATACGAAAAAATCGCTCTTTCACGGGAGCAAAGTCCCCAGTTATATAAGTGGTGATTTTCCGTATGTATATACGCTTTGCGATATTAAAACCAACAGCCAAGAACCATGGGAGCAAGGAATGGAGATGCTCAATCTGAGGGTGGCGATGGCAGAGTGTTGAGTTGAGTCGTTTTTATACCTTTTTTTATATCCTTGATAAGATTTGCATTCGACATGGTTTATTGTGCGAACAAAAGGTATTGCCTGGAGCCGAGGAAAGAAGTTCTTACACTGACTGAAGTGAGTCGCTTTAATCGCTTTCACTTTCAAGGAAGTGCATGCATAATCAACTTTGCAGTACTCTGACAAGGAAACATAAAAAAGAGGATATAGCATTTATGTTGCATTTCAACAAGGATATCATTCACAGGATGTAATTTCACTTTTATGGCAAATTGCAGTTTACAAAACGAGTTGTGCAATTTTCACATTCGCAAAGCAATTACAGTGCACCGCCACACAGGTTACTACATACATAAGTGTACCTCTCTACAATAAATAATGCATGGCTCGTTAAGTCGTGGAAGTCATTACATACCCAGAACCAGCAGGCCTTTGGCAATCGCACGAGCTTCAAAGTGGTTGGCAAACAAAATTGAGAACAACTCATGTGTGAATGGCTGGAATGGGAAATTTTATTACATACTTTGCTGGAAATATTATTTTCACTTTCTCAAGAGTTGTTTGCCAAACAATAACCTTAAAGCTGACAATAGGCGCCCTTATAAAGCACAAAGAACCCCAAATTCACTCACAAAATTGGGTAAGAAAAGTGATTCTTTTTAGAAAGCGGTGCCATTTTTATAGATCAGATAAGGTTCAGTCTAAAATGGCTGATTTTCTTTATTTAGTAAAAGAATTACATGTACATGTACATGTTTTTACACAGGAAATAAACCACCTGAATTTTCGAGGACACATTTTTTCGATTAGTGTCAGTTATAAAAGCAGAAAAGTCCAGTAAAGTTCTAAGATGTCACTTCGAATCATTTTGTATGTGTTACATGAATGAATATTAATGCGATGCGTTATGTGTAATCTTTTTTTAAAGAAAAACGGTTTATCTGATATACTTGTTTCAATTAGCCAATACGACCTACAGACAGGTAAACCATCAAAAGGATTACTTGTAAAATTTAAATGCACGAATGGGTCGCATGTACTTCTTCTCAGTTCAAGAGGATGAAGGTTTACGAAAATTGTATAAAAAGACATGGCAATTATGAGAGAAAAATATTTAATTTCAAACAAAAAAATATTCACGCTGAATACAGAATCCAACGAATGAGCTACGGAGGGAGTTAGACTCAATTTTGACGTTTGCCTCATAGTAAAAATGTCAAGATTGAGTCTGATTCCCTCCGCAGCTCATTCTCTGGATTCTGTAATCGGGGTGATTATCAATCCATTTTTAAAATACCGAATTTTCAAAAAAAAATAATTTTAAAACTTTTTTTTTTATCAAAAATTTTATATCAACATTCTACGATTGACCAAGTGCTCGAATTATGAATGTGTGGAAAAAAACACTTAAAGAAAAATAGGTATGCTCGGCTATATTCTTATTCTTAGATGTTGCTCAAGCCTTTGCCAATGTTTGGCACTTGGGACTTGAGTACAAACTGCATTTGAACCTTCCCCAAGCAATACTACGAAATACTGAAATACTACGATACGAACCGACTCTTTAGAATACGGTACGCCCAAAATTACTCGGAGCTGGAGAAAATTGAAGCCGGTCTACCACAAGGAAGTGTCCTAGGACCAACTCTGTATCTGTATCAGATAAATCCAAAGGGTACACAAAAAGTGAACTCGGAAAAGTTAGTGATTATAGACGCAAAAATAGCGTATCAAATTGAACGAAAAAAAATTAACGCACATATATTTTACAAAGAAAAACACTAACGATATTCCAATTTGCATAAACAGTACAGCAATACCTTACTCCAATACTGTCAAATAACTTGAAATGACTTTGGATACAAAGCTAAAATGGAAATAGCACATCAAAAAGAAAGAGCCGAACTAAACTTGAAGTAGAGAAAAATGTACTGGTAATTAGGAAAGAACTCTGACCTATCCATCCTCACTCTGACCTAAGGTCCCCATGAATCCGAGGCAAGCTCCAGCAGCAGGAACAAAATTTTTTTTCGTTGTTCACGGTTATCTTAGAAATTATTTGTCTTATCAAAAAAATTTCTAAGAACAAAAGAAAGCTGATAAAATTCTCTGTAATATTGAATATAGCCAAATTTTCAATATCTTTTTTAGTTAAAAAGTTATTCGGCGCCAAATGTTGGTACTTTTTTTATTGCTTAAGAACGCTTTATTTTATAAGCTTGAGTATGATATACGACTCAAGCTCTAGAGCTTACGTTTTAAGAGTTCTACAGTGCACGCATCTTAGGATCTTGTAACACCTGTCCAATATTTAATAGAAAATGTATATTTCTATCCTCCAAGCCCAATTTCAGAAAACTGAAAGCAAGTTACGGAAAACAGCAAAACGATAATAATTTTTTTATTTACATATAACTTTAAAAAATATAAAATATAGTAAAAAGAGGTGCTTATAGTAACTGATAACAGTTCAATTAAATCTTAATATTTTGCTTCATGAAGATTTATAAATCATAATTATTCCAGAAGAGTTATTGACGTTAATGGATTTAATTTTTCCTTTTCGGAATAACGTGGAATCGGCGTTATAAGCTTTTCAAGGAAAGTTTTAAGTTTAAGGCTCTGAGGCACACAATCATCAAGGTTTTTGAAAAAACCATCAACAGTATGACTGCTGTAGCTTTCATGATTCTGCTTCGTTCCTCAGTTTCAGCATTCCCAAGAAACGTTTGAATTTCATAATAGAATATGAAGAAAATTTGACAAGAAATTCTTCTGTTTAAGTGAAATTTCATCCATTCCTACTGAAGCCCAATCAGCTCCAGTACGCCCTCATTTGCAGAAAGGAACAATCGACCTTCCGAAGGTATCAGAGCTTGTAAAAATATTGATTGGAGAACTTAGCAATCAAAGAACTCATGTTCTTTCATGGCATTTTTTTGAATGCCATAAGGCTAGCTGAAAAGTTAGACGTTGAAGTAAGAACTTGCGGTCGCAAGTGTTTCAAAACAGCTGTTGCATTTTTTTTCCCCTTCATTGACTAGACTATAATGCCCCTTGGTATATATAATATTGATCTACGTCGTGACCTTCAAATTTTTTTTTATCGTAGGAGCCATTTCTGAATAAAAAATATTTTCTTAAGTGGGTTTTCTAGCTTTTGTTTGGAAGGTAATTACCGTTATTTGTTCATAAAAGTAAATTTTTTCCATAAAATATTTTGGAGAGTGTTAAAGTATATTTTTTCCATTAAATATATATTCAAGAGTGCTCAAAAAAAACTCTTAAGAACCCAGTTTCCAAATACTCGATCACAATGTTTTCGAAATATTTGATCTTCAAAAAAAAAAGTTTTTGAAACATTTTTAAAAAAATCAAAAAATATACTTTTTTCAATTTTCGTACACAATACCATTCATATTTCTTAAGCTTCTGTATAAGGAAGTTCATTGAAATCAGTCTTACCGTTTTGTAGAAAATCGAAAATAAAAAAATGGTTCCTGGGAGGTATCATTAATAACCATTTTTTGAAAAATAGTTTCCCATGCAAAGGTAGCCTTTACTAAAAGTAAATTATCTAATTTTTGTATATGAAAATTAATTTAGACGTTTTTGAAAAAAATATGGTTATGTAAAATTGCTAAGAAAATAATATATGGCAGAGGTAATATTATTTTTGGTTCTGAAAAAAAAGAAAAAATATGCGGAGAGAATTACCGAAAAACGCTATCTATTAAGTTTAAATAAAATCGATCAAGCCGTTTAGGCTCAATGGACAGACAGAAAAAAATGTTAGACCAACTTTTTTCGTCTTCTCTATCATGATAATAACAAGCTTGATCAAAATTTCTAGTTCGAGTTTTTTTTAATGAATGCTTTACTTGCCATATATAAATCCTATAGGTACATAGCAAGTTAAAATATATGGTACTAAGGCAGAACCCGATATGGGTGATTCCGTACCAACTGTGATTCTTTGGTCCAGTGCTTTTTTGGTTATTTAATGTAAAATTTTTGAATATATTTCTGGTTTGAATGGTAAATGTAAATGGTGATTTTCTAAAAGAGACACTATTTATGTATAGTTAACAACAGTCACTTTATTTTTTGTACGTTGTTTTACTTGAGTGTGATATGTTTTCAAAAATTTATTTGCAAGTACCGTGGTAGTATTTATTAAGCATGTCATAACCTGTTTTGGGTTGACTATCAGAATTTTGTATTCTTTTTAATGGCATAAGTTAAAATTTTCCTGGAAATGATTTTTCTCATTAACATAGAGAAGTAAAGTTACATAGACTGTCTAAATGTCAGTACCATCTTTATTGAACTTTAATTAAATATCATTAAATAATTTCTTGGAATAATACTCATTTTCTACCAATTTCCTTTATAAGAACGGTAGCAATACCTCGAACGAGTCAAACAAAAATTATTCCGTGCAATAAAAACCAAGTAATAACCCAGCATATAGGGTTGCCATTCAGAAGAACCGACTACAAAAACGAAAAAGAGCAAAATGATTTTACTGATTTGATATTCGGGTTAAATGAAGCCACAATCTGTTTCGAATTTTTGTTTAAATTTTTGAAAACTTTTCAAAAAAAAGTATTACAGTTGGCAGAGAATCACTCATACATCAAAATCAAAGAAAGAATTTATGTATTTTGGAAATTCAACCTTTAGAGGTCAAAAGAAAATTCTAAAACATTAACCTCTTTAGCATAAGTCTTATTGAAGAAATTTACAGTAAAAGCCCGTAAACATTGAACATCATTTTCAAAGAAAATAAATTGGTAGCTATCGGGTCTTTGCTTCAGCCTCCTTCCACATCGGCATTAGACACATAATTCAGTTTCCTTTCACATGAACATATGTATGTATGTACATATGTTGTGAGCATATTTTTATTTCAAAACTTAGAAATATTTTTTTAAAACACATAAAGAGTCCTCCAAATAACTTTTTTTTTTTGAAAATGGTATAAAAAAAAACTACTGAATATTTTCTCAAATTTCTTTTTTTATTTGAAAGTACATTCTTCCGGTTAATAATGGAAAATAATTTCATTCAAATGACTGCTTCGCTAAGTGGGCCTCCGATCGACTTAGAGAAGATGCCGATTTTGCCAAAAAAAATCATCTTTTCAGATGAAGCTCATTTTGATCTTGGCGGGTATGTAAAAAAGCAAAATTGTCGCATTTGGGGCACAGAAAACCCGCACGCCATTGAAAAGCCGATACACCCAAATCGAGTTACTGTTTGGTGCGGATTTTGGTCCAGAGGCATAATTGGGCCATTTTTCTTCGAGTGGCCGTTACAGTCAATGGCTATCGTTATCGGGCCATGTTGAACGAATTTTTGTTCACAAAAATTGAAGAGGAGGATATTGGCAACATTTGATTTCAACAGGACGGCGCTACGTGCCACACAGCCGAAGCTATACTCCATGTAGTAGTAGCATTTTCAAAAAAAAAAAAAGTTATTTGGCGGATCCTTTATAAATACCTACACAGCACTCGGTAAAGAAAACCGTTGAAAATCTCAATTATCCTCCAGTTAAATGCTGAAAGCGATATCAAATTTATTTTGCAATATAATTTTAAATTCTCTTACATATAGTAAAAATTATTTTGAAAAATTTTAGTCTCTAGTCTAAATATTTCTTATAAACTTTACCTATAACAATATGTTTTTAATTTATAATAGAGCTCGTGCTTATTTTTCTCCAACGAATTCTTATAATGGCTCTTCTAATGTATTTAACTACACTTACTATTATGTTATAAAAATCTCAACGAAATGTTTACACTTTTAGCAAAAGACCAAACCTTTTAAGCATAAAGGTTTGCCCCTATTGACTAATGTTAGTCGCATATGAAGAATTTAACACCCAAATTTGTTTCATAGTTTCGAATATTTTTGTTTGAGCTAGAAATTTTTTTATCGAAAAATATGTTGAATTGCTGGAATAATGGCCCGCACCTTTTGATTTTGGCCTATAATGCCACTCCTATAATTGTATACGAGAACAAGAACCTGGTCTCATTTTTAGTATAGGTATACAATTAAACAAGGTTACAATGTATTCATTCATTATTATTAATTAATTAAGGATTTTTATACAATACCTGGAGTCCTTCTCCTTAGTTAATAGAAACTTACATAATAGGCACAATACATTCTTCAATAAAATTTGTTCTTAATTCGTTTCTGCATGCAACGAAAAGAATCTTTTTGGAATAAACATTTTCATTTTTGTTTTCCTTGCAGAATTGGGTAGGTATTCAATTATAATATATTTATTATTAATATTGATTTTCAAATTGTCTTTATACTCACAGACTAATGAGCGTTGGTTTGAAGTCAGTCAAATATAACGTATAATATAAGCTTGCCCATTCAATTGCCGGACGCCATTATTATTCTCCAATCGATAAATTTATATTATTCTTTCAATTTAAAAAAAGGAAAAAATACAAGATAATAGAGCTCATAAAATAAAATAATTACTTTTGATTTTGAATTTGTAATGGAGTGCGCATATCTATCAAATACACTATAGGTTATAAAATACACATGACTGGAGATCCAGAACAACTTAACTATTGAGTATCTATCGAAAGTCATTGCGCTGTCTTCGAATAAAATTTTGCAAAAGGAATGGTTTCCTATTATCCTTTAAAAATTGGGGTAGTTTCAACCACCCTTCCCCCCGTTCTCAGCATGAAATGTATTTGAAAATCACTCAAGTGGAGTTTATTTGCTGGAATGCACGGTTCAACTATTAGGGGGTGTTTTCTGTTGTTGTTCTTGTCCTGGTATTATGTATATTTTTGTTTTTGATTATTATCATTTTCATATTGTATTCAAGCATCAAGGGGTTGCTTTCGCGGAATGTTTTCAAAATTTAATTTCAAAAACTGTCAAGGTTTCACTAATTATAACGTTGTTCAGCCCAAAGCTCGCACACTTTCTCGTTTGAATCATCATCATTCTGCAAACACAAGAGCTCTTCTTCATCATCTCATTTCTCACATCTCCACGTGTCATGGTCGCACAGGCAAGGGACAAAAGGGATGTTCTCATATAAAAGTTTGTAACTGCAAAAGTCGATATTAAATTACGTTTTATTTTGGCCTGATTATACAAAGAGTGCAGCGTGATAGCACTTTCCTGAAACGACCTCTCTTATGGTGCCGCACTATATCATCCTTCACTCTTCATTTTGTTAATTTTATTAATAGCATCGTTATTGAGGTTGCATATATTAAATGTTTGCAATTAAATTCCACAAACTGACGTCACAAAAAATTATTGCATCAATAGCGGATTTAGCAAAGAAGCAAACTACGCACCAGCTTGCTCTCTGCTCATAAGGGCCTGAGAGGCAGCAGATTTATTTGTATTTAATAATTCTAAGAGTGCTTAATTACAAAATGTCAGTCTGCTAGGGTACTGGGGCGTATACAATTGAAATATAAGGAAAATAGACGGGCAGAAGGCAAGTTTCACTGAAATCAATGTTCAAAGCTTTCTGTCGCCAGTCTGTAAGAAATATCAGCGAAATAAATCAGCTCTATGAAAACAATTTTATAAGCATTGTTAGTCTTGCACTGAAAATCAGTGAGGTATTAACTTCCCATTGGAAGTAATTGTAATAGGTTCGATTTCTCAAATGGAAAATTTGACATAATGTACATATCTCCACGTTTATAGCTTCATACAATCGGAAACCATCATTTTTAAAGTGAAGTCTGTGTTTTCACGTACGATCGTCCGTTCGTTTACGTTTGTCCGTTCGTAAAATCCCTCACCTTTTTTCGTTTACCATATCTCAAGAACAAATAAAGACAACAGGTGCAGAAAGGACTTTATAAAATTTCAATTAGCGGATTTTTTTCGACAGCACTTAAAAAAAAAAGTTGTGAATTCATTGGTCTCAAATTTGTATCTCAGGATCAAATTATGCTATCGACTTTTGAATTTTGATTCAATACAGGGTGTTTCATAAAAATGTCAATATTATGCAACTTCGATGTTCCCCGAACGATTTCAACGAAATTGGCAAAGGTGATAGCTGAGATAGGATTTCAACTGAAAAAATAATTTTGAAAACAGAGTTTCCAAAATCATTATGAAACTTCGTTGTTCCTTGACAGATTTCAATGAAATTGAAACAGCTAATAGCTAAGATAGAATTATAAAAGAAAAAAAAATTATTTTAAATAAATGTTGTTAAAAAAATGAATGATTAAATCAGTATGTATCAATTTCATTGAAATCCCTCAATGAACAACGAAGTTTCATCATGTCGATATTTATTTTGTTTGAAACACCCTGTTTTGAAAATATTTTTTTTTCTGTTATAGTTCTATCTCAGCTATCTCCTGTATCAATTTCATTGAAACCGCTCAAGGAACAACGAAGTTGCAAAATGCTGACATTTTTTTGAAACACCCTGTTTTGGTTTTTTGTTTTTCTTTTTTTTTGTACGAACTTTATTTTGACAATTTAACAGCTGCTTCAACATATAAGACAAATATTATATTTACTCAAATGACTTTATTTTACTCATTCCAACAAAATTATTTCAAAAAATAAATCACTAAACAAAGTGGATGGATTCTTGATGATCTTTTTTTTCAGATCCTTATCGTGAGAGAACTATATTCTACCAGAATTATATTTTTCCAATCACTCACAAACGAGAGATACAGAAAAAAGAAGTACATATGTATTTAGAACTATAAATTTTTAAAGATCGAAAATTTTATCGTTCGCCATCTATATTTTTTATGGTTCGTGAGAAGATCGATAAAGAATGATAAGGATCCGTATTTTTTGAATCGAACCCAGACCTTCGGCATAACGGTCCAACGCACTAACCATTATGCCACGAGGTACCACTTGATAGAAAGCGTTTTTTAGCCACTACTTATTTTTTTTTATATTTTCTTAGAGCCAACAATAACGGTGCCTATCACATAGTTTTTTAGCAATCTAACATAATCGTAGTTTTCTCAAAAACCGCTCCACAAAACTTTTCCTTAAAAAAATTCAATAAATTACTTTTAGTAAAAGCTTCGTTTGGATAGAAAACTACATATTTTTTTTAAATTGTCATTTTTGGTAGATCCCAAAGAACCATTTCAATAAATACAGAAGCTTCTAAAAATATATAAATAGTATAGTATACCAAATTTAAACAAAAAAATATTTTTTGGGTTTTTATAAAATCAAACCAAATATTTCGAAGATGAGAAAATCGATTTTTTAAACTCGCGGTACTTAAAAGTTTTTTAACACTCTTTTTTAAAATATTCTAAGAAAAAATTTTACTTATATGAATAAATAACGGTACCTTCCATACAAATGTTAAAAAAACCGTTAAGGAAAATGTTTTTATTTTCTCAAAAACGACTCCTACGATTTTGATTAAACTTTACCAAAAATTATAATAAATTACTTTTAGGAACTATTAATAGTACCGCCCATAGAACGTTGTTTTTATTTTGAATTTTCTTATTGTAGATATCGGCTGAACCGGTTGAGATTATTTTTTTATTTACAAATTTTAAATAAGTTTAAGAAATATTGCAGTTCAAAATTTTCAAAAAAGTAATTTTTGAATTTTAAAGAAAGTTTCAAATTGGAAATTCGATATCTCAAAAACGGGTCGATAGTTCTTTTTTTAGTTTTATTTTTGTATGCGTTTTATTTTTTAAAGCACAAGCCGTGCATATTATTTTACAATGCTTTTGTCACAGATCTTTGGTCTTCAGTTGACTGCATACTGGACACCTAAAAACGTTTTCGAACATCTTGAATTGGGGATTTTTAAATAACAAAATAGCTTCTAGCTTCTGAGGGCAACAATTGGAAGTTACTAAAGTGGGATGCACCCAGACTCTTTAAATAAAATTGTACAAGTACAAATGCAGAAATTTGCAAGTGAGTTTGTTGTTGATTTTCCATCGACCCCATCTCAATTTTTCATCAATCTAAATTCAATCTAAATATTTCTGAATCAACGCCAGTTTGACGAATTTCTGTAGATCCACTCCTGTTCATCAAATTCATGAAAGCAGAAGCTGCATGCATAACTCAATTAATGCAACAAAAATAATTTATTGCGGTAACGTTCGGTAGATATTATTCGTTTTAATTGGTAATATTTGTCCTAAATAAACATAAGTAGCTTATTATTGTGAAATTTAAACAATAACATTTAATAAATGACAAATATTTTCAATAATTATTGTAATCCTCATAAACACAATGCAAGCTAATTCGCTATAGGTAACCAAATTTAAATATTTATTAAGTAATTTTTATCGTGGGTAAAGGATATGATGGTTCTAGGAAAGCTATACTCAAGCTATGTGCATACATAATATGTAGGTACATATGTGTATGAGGGCTAACTAGAGAGTCAAAGTGGATTTTGGAATTTAATAATATTGTTCAAATCGATATTGAAAATATGTGCTATGCTCAAATTGCATCAGCCAATAATTTTCAACTGATGATGTGTAGGAAAATAACAACGAAATTATTTACATAATATTACACAAAGAGCATAGTATGATTTTGGGAAAATTGCTCAACGTTTGGGTGAAATGGTGTATTTGCATAACATTTTTAAACACTTATATGGAAATTATATTCCTTTTAGTAGCAAATAGCAAATAAATTAATTTACGTTTAACACCTACAATAGTCGGAAAAAGTATTTTGACAAAAAAAATCGCATTTTTCATCTACATCTTTCTTTTTATTGATAGAAAAAATCTGAAAAAATACACTAGTCAACAATATTAAAGGAACAAATTTTTTTTTCAATTTTTGTTAGCGTTTTTTGAAGAGCTGTATCTTTGTGACGAGTGGTCGTATTGAGTTGAAATAAAAAGCATTTTACAGTTTTATGTTTTTTGTTTCGAGATTTGTTTGCAAGCAAATTTTTTTGAAGTACCGTTATTGCGTTATTGCAAAAAATGAGACGAGACAACTAAATTATTTTTTTTTGTTTTTTTTTTGAAGGTCTTCATTTATTACAAGAAAACCGCAATTCCAGTGGATTTTTTCACAGTTTTGCATTAGTTAGATACTTTTTTTGAATGGAAATGAAAAAAAAATTACATTTTTCAAAAAAATAAAAAAAAAAATTAAAAAAATCAAGTTTTTTTGTTTGAAAATTTTCTTAAATTAATTTTTTTATTTTTTTGAAAAATGTAATTTTTTTTCATTTCCATTCAAAAAAGTATCTAACTAATGCAAAACTGTGAAGAAAATCCACTGAAATTGCGGTTTTCTTGTAATTTTGATGACAACTTCGCATTGTTTAGGAACACCACAATTTGTTCCTTTACCTGGTTTGTAAGACTTTGAAGTTTTGGTGAGGAAAAACGGTTCGATGAATCAATTTGAAAATTTACAAGAATATTGATGATTTAAAAGTCTATAAATTTGCATACCAACGCAAGCCATGCAATCAATATTTGCAACGAAAAAAAAAGATTTACGAAAAGACCACAAAACGTCGGTTTTTAGTACTTTTTTTAAACTAACGGTGAACGGTAAAAAAAAAATAACTTCTACAAAATCATAAAACAATCTTGTAAAACGCTTTTTCAAATTTCCAAAACTGTCTTTGAAATTTTTATAACATTATTACTTGCTGAGATATTGGTAATAAAGGCTAAAAGTATCTTTTTTCATTCAAAGTCAGATAAACCATGTCAAAAAAAATCGTACAACAACAAGAAAAAAACTGAATTGAAGCTGAATAAACAAGGTATCTGATCATGACATTTAATTGACTCAAAAAAAATTATCCATAGAAATGAGGACCTTCAAAAAAAATAAAAAAAAATAATTTAGTTGTCTCGTCTCATTTTTTGCAATAACGCAATAACGGTACTTCAAAAAAATTTGTTTGCAAACAAATCTCGAAACAAAAAACGTAAAGCTGTAAAATGCTTTTTATTTCAACTCAGAACGACCACTCGTCACAAAGATACAGCTCTTCAAAAAACGCTAAGAAAATTTGAAAAAAAATGTGTTCCTTTAATATTGTTGACTAGTGTATATTATAATGGTATCAAAATGAGCTTCCAAAAAAACATACAAAGATAAGATTCATAATTATAGTTTTGAAAATAAAAACTGTATTTCAAAAACCAACCGGGTAAAAAGTATTTTGACAAAATTAAAAAGGCTCGCAAATATCCGCTTACTGTTTAGGACAGGCAGAGAGGATTGTTTTTTTAGTATGCTTTTGAATGCCGAATTTAAACCCGTCATCCATTTGTGGCTATCAGCTCGGGTTTTCAAGAAATTCCCGTTAGAAATTGACAAAAATAGTTTTTTACTATTTTTGAGACCTTGTAACATCTAGAAATAATTATTTTTCAACAAAATTTGCGAAGCTATCTGAAAGCACTAATCTTCTCCTTCAAATATAAATTTAAATCTTTTCGATATCTCACTTACTTTCCGAGAAATTCTTACCTAGATATTAGCCTTTCACTCGATATTTCTTAATGTAAAATAAACCGTGTATGGTAAAATATGCCAAACCCATACATTTCAACAAAGGGTTGATTAGAGAAAAAAGAAGATATTGTAAAGATATAAACTGATATTTGGAGGAGAAGGTTAGTGCTTTCATAGTTTCGCAAATTTTGTTGAAAATAATTATTTCTAGATGTTACAAGGTCTCAAAAATAGCAAAAAAAAACGGTTTTTGGTAATTTTTTAACGGGAATTTCTTAAAAAGCCGAGCTAATAGCCGCAAACGGATGTCAAATTTGAATTCAGCATCCAAACCCACACTAAAATAACAATCATCACTGCCTGTACTAAAAGGTAAGCCAATATTTGCGAGTCCTTTTAATTTTGTCAAAATACTTTTTACCCGGTAGGTTTTTGAAATAAAATTTTTATTTTCAAAACTATTATTATTATGAATGTTATTTTTGTAGGTTTTGAAAGCTCATTTTAATACCATGTTTTTCAATTTTTTTCTATCAATAAAAATAAAGATAATGAAAAACGCGAATTTTTTGTCAAAATACTTTTTCCGACTATTGTTTCTTTATTTTCAAGGAATATGAAGTTAGCAAAGCCTTATTCTTCGATCGAAGAGTGAATGGTTGTAAAATCCGTGGTTGGTTACTTATGACACTTTCAATTTTTTCGTTGATATGTTGTTTTTGCTGCTTTTTAAGCTTGATAGCAAGTAAGTGACAAGGATTATAGCAACGATACACAACTGATGAGATATTTCTATCAACGAATTTGAGATGAGATCAAGACGATACATACTACCTCGAAAGCATCCAAGGCGAGATTGAGACGAGACCATATTTTTGGACTTATATCTTTCCAAAATCTTGGCAGTCTCAGCAGATAAGATTAAATATAAAAAATATATTTTAAATTATTATAAAACTGACTCTTTCAATACTTTATATAATTTCAAGATTCAAACTCCTGGTCAATATTTCTTTCACAAAATCATCATCATCATCAAGTCCTGTAACCCCGGTTGGGGCATAGGGCACCAACAAATCGTTTCCATCCTTCACGGTCTGCAGATAGATATTTTAACTGTGGCCACGTCTTCCTCTGGGAGTCTGCTTCTGCTAGAACTGTTGATTTCCATGTTGTTCTTGGTCTTCCAACCCGCCGTGCACCCTGAGGATTCCATTCAAAGGACTGCTTTGCAATTTCATCGTTTGTTTTCCTCAGTGTGTGACCAATCCATTGCCATTTACGCTTTCTTATATCAACGTCCAGCCGCTCTTGACTTGTCCTGTGCCACAATTCCTCGTTTGATATAATTTGTCGTCAGCGAATTTTTAGAATATGGTGTAGACAACGTTTCACAAAAGCCTGCAATTTCTTTGAGATGGTATTCGTGACTTTCAAGGTTTCGCAAGCATATAACAGCACGGATTTGACATTGGGTTCGAAGAATCTCAACTTTGTGCGCAAGGAGATTTGACATGATTTCCAAATTTGGGAGAGAGAACCGAAGGCTGCGCGAGCTTTATTTATTCTACTTTGAACGTCCAGATCAGTACCACCATTTGCTGAAACAATACTTCCAAGGTAGTTAAATTGTTCAATCTCTTCAACTGGCGTCTCCTGTATTAAAATACGCTGATGTGTGGAGCGGCCTGTGAGCATTATTTTTGTCTTTTTGCTATTTATTTTAAGACCACTTTCACAAAATACCGTAAAGAAATAGATACTATACTAAGAAGGTGCCATTATAGGACCAAGATTAATACCGAGACGATACTGAAATGTTTTGATCTTAACGAGACTGAGACTTGACTATCATGTCTCGTGTGGTCTCATGTTGTTTTCATCTCTAATTTTGTACTCATGTCGTGAAAAGAAATTTTTAGAATGAACCAAAAACCAAAATTTTGAATTGAATTGGATAAACAAAATCACAGTCACCAGAAAATTACCAAGTAAATAATTTGTCTGCATGTCAATTCATCAAATTTTTCAATTTTATGGTTCAATAAAAAAAAATATCGAAACCATTTACATACTTTCATCAGAACATCCATCAATATCATGAAATTTAATTAGAGCCATCAATGTCAATAATTCTAAACAAAAAAAATCGTGTCTATGAGTTTTCATGCATGAATGTCCTCTTGCCATTTATAATTCCATTGTTTTATGATTGAATGTGCTTATCCTTAATTAGAATTTAGAATGCAGCCAGATGAAAACAAAAATTATTCTATCAACCATCATCAGCTAAGACTGATGATATTCATTGTAAATGCTAATGATTGCGAATACAATTCCAAGTTTTGATTTGAAGTGAGCTCTTCAAATGTTGATTCAATTGAATTTTGAAGGAAATGTTAAAATGGAAATCTTCTTGAAAGAATTTTTAATTGGTAGAAGCATTCGTTTTGTTTCTTGAACAAATATGAAACATCATAGGTACGCTCAACAAGCAAATTCATGGTAAACTAATTTCCACTCCAAAAAATATTAAATATTCTGAAAATATTTCAAATATTTGAATGAATCCATTCAAACTACTTACATATACAAAATATAAACAATAACTCTTTGGACTTATGAATATATATCAAAACGTTTCTAACATATAACACCAAACCAGCTAGAGAAGTAAGACCGCATCATTATTTGCAAGTGGCACCTACAGAAAAGCCAAAAGGGAAACTAATAAAAGAAACTATAGGATCGTGTTACCCACAGAACTGGAATCCCTTCGAAGATATAAATGTATAAAATAAATATTGTATATAGGGTGATCCAACTTTCATTTGTTTTCTTGGGCTGTTATATTGTAATGTTGTGCAAAACATAATTTCAAAATGGGTTTTAGTAAATTACTGGTTTTATAAAATGAGTATATATGTACAATAGGGTGGTCGTTTAAAAGAAGATCATCGCGGTTTCACCTTAATCGGTTTTAAATGAAGAAGAAGAAATTCCCTAATTTGTTCAGATTTTTATTTTCATCCCCTATAGTCGCTGTAGGAGTAAATTAAATTTCGCTTTTTCTTTTTACATAAATGCATACTAGGAAATTCACGAAAAATCTTCCAAAAAATTCAGAGCACGTAGGTGGGAAGTAGACAAGAAAAAATCCTATCGGAGGGATGTAATATCTTCCCCCGCTTGGACGGGAGAGGCAATTTAATAAAAAATTGCATAAATTGCATATATTGCTTCATCTAGCTTAGAACCATTTCACACATAGCCGGCAACCGGGTACCCGATACCTGCTAACTGGTCGTTTGGTTAAGGATCGTATGGAAGCTTTCACACATGCCGGAACCGGTTCATTTGTTGCAAACCGGGTAACCGATGCCGGCTAACCGGCTGCCGGGCATGTGTGAAATGGGCCTTAGACTTTGAAAGGTTTGACATCAGGCGCATTGGTGGATCCAGAGGGGGGGCTATAGGGGCTGAAGCCTTTCCTCCCAACAGTCAATTCGTACATTTAATTTAATAACAAAATAAAATACATCATGATGTTTCAATTTTGTGTTCTTTTTCAAAACTAAATTGTTGAAACAAAGAATGATCGGTTAAATCATTGAATAATATTTTTGTATTTTTTCCATTTTTCAAAATTGGTTTTAGTAAATAACGGTTTTTATATATGTACATAGGGGTGGTCGTTACAAAAGATGATTGCGGATGGACCTTAATCGGTTTTAACTGAAGAAAAAGAAATCCCTAATTTGTTCAGATTTTTATTTTCATCCCCTACAATCGCTGTAGGAGTAAATTAAATTTCACTTATTCTTTTTACATAATTGCAAGGTACTAGGAAATTCGCGCAAAATCTGCCAAAAAATTCAGATCATGTAGGTGGGAAGTAGACAAGAAAAAATCCTATGGGAGGGGTGTAATATCTTTCCCCGCTTGGACGGGAGAGGCAATTTAATAAAAAAAATTGCATAAAATAGAAAAAAATTAATAAAAAACTATAGCTTCATCTAGCTTAGGCTGTGAATGGTTTTACATCAGGTGCAGTGTGGTGGATCCAGAGGGTGGGGATATAGGGGCTTAAGCCTCTCCCCCCAACAGTAAATTCATACAATTAATTTAATAGCAAAATAAAATACATTATGATGCTTTAATTTTGTGTTCTTTTTCAAAACTATATTTTTTAAAAACACTTGATGAAACAAAGAATGATCGCTAAAATCATTGAATAATATTTGTATTTTTTCTAGTAGTTATTAAAACAAGGTTGGGGCTGAAAAATTTGATTGAAAGTATGTTTTTCAAAGCTTGCAAAGGAATAAGATGAAAAAACGAAGATGAGACTAAGCAATTTGAATATAAAAACGTAGGCTCTATTTATTCAAAGCCCTACAAGAGGGACAAAAATCAGAGTTGGGGCTGACCAATTTACGCCTAAAATTTGTTCTTCCAAGCCCTAAAGGAATTGGAAAAAATGAGAATGGGGCTATCAAATTTGCATGTTGACTGTGTTTTTTACCAAGCCTTAAGAAAATTCGACGAGGATTGGGGCTTTTCAATTTTACATGCAATCTGTTGTTTTCCCAAGCTTCAAGGAAACTGAACGAAAATATTATGTTGAAGCCTTACTTTTACACGTTAACTTTGTTTTTAAACCCCTAGGGAATTGGCCGAAAAAACAAGGTAGCCGAAAAAACAAGGTAGACGGTACGTTTTTGTTCAAGCCCGTAGAGTATTGGGAGAAATATACGAGGTTAGTTCAACAAATTTACATTTTCAATGCAATTGAAGCGCTTTAGGGCAACACCTGATATTTTCATTTAATAATTTTTTTCAGAAATTGAAAACTGAAATTCAGATATGTAAGTGTCTGTATTCAGTGCAAAATGTTACCGTTTGCCTTTAAAATTCCTTTTGATTAGAGTATGCTACTGCTTTAATCTGAATGAAAGAAAGCTTAGGATATCGATAGAATTCATCATTAGGTATTCTATTGAATTTGACCACAAGAGCAAATACATATTACCTTTTTTCCTAAGCTCTTCTGTTGATATCTTCCAGACTTAGCTGACCCCCGAGAAATTTTAGAGCTTATAACTCTAAAAACTGTGTGCAAAAAAAAATAACTTTGCATGAAATATTTTCGACCAACCGAATTCAAACAATTATTGTTTTTAACAATCAGTGTCCTCGGAATTGAAACTAAAGATTTGCAGTTCGAAGATATTTTGAAGATTTTATACGTTACTTTAAAACGATGCGATTTTGAATCTAAGTTTCTCGTTATTGGCTTTCATTAAAATAATAAATAAATAAAATTAAATAAATTAATAAATTCATAAATATTCATTAAATGTTTATGATAAGAAATTGTGGGATCATTCAAACAAAATAGCGTAGCTGTAAATCGTTGCTTAAGCCAATATCAATATCATGATTTAGCCAATATCTTTGGAACGCGGTAAGATTTTGCTCCCATACAAAAGTCTCCCCAAAATTTTTCCTAGTATTTTAGCGGAGCGGTACGCAACTCAAATTAAATTTTCTTTTTTCACTGTACATCACCAAGATACCTGTCAAAATTTAGTGCATAAAATAATTGTTCGCCAAATTGTTCTCGAGCTAATTTGTAACAGCTTATTTTGTTCATTAGATTTACGTAGACGTTACTTCTTTTAAATGAAAATCGAAAACGAGCAACATTCGACAAAAACCCATTTTATTTTATCAGCTTTACTTGAAATATAAAAAAACAGCTGTTTTATGTTATACTTACTTATTTACTTAAGGTGGTGCTACAGTCCGGGGTGGACCAGGGCCTCAACCAACAAGCTTCTTCCAGCCGGCTCGGTTTCTAGCTAGCTGTCTCCAGTTTCGCAAGCCAAGTTGGTTGAGGTCCTCTTCCACTTGCGTGCGCCACCTTTTACGCTGTTCACCTCTACTGCGTTGTCCCACGGGGTTGGATTCAAAGACTTTCCGGGCCGGAGCATTGGTGTCCATTCGCTCTAGGTGACCCAGCCATCTTAGTCGTTGGCTTTTCACTTTTGTGGCCAGGTCGGTGTCGCTGTACAGCCCATACAGTTCGTGGTTGTATCTTCTCCTCCATTCCCCATCTATGCAGACGGGACCAAAAATCACCCGGAGAATTTTCCTCTCGAAACAGCCTAACGCGTTCTCATCCACCATTAGCAGTGTCCATGCCTCTGCACCATACATCAGGACCGGGATGATAAGCGTCTTATACAGGGACAGTTTAGTTGCTCGAGAGAGGGCTTTGCTTCTCAATTGCCTTCTTAGCCCGAAGAAACAGCGATTGGCAAGAGTAATTCTTCGTTTGATCTCAGCACTGGTATCGTTCGCTGAGTTTATAGCGGAGACTAGGTAGACAAAGTCTCTGACCACCTCAAAATTATAGCTGTCTATAGTGACGTTCTGTCTTAGACGTCGGTGTTGGGTGTCCTTTCTTGTTGACAGCATATACTTCGTTTTGCTTTCATTCACCGTTAAACCCATCTTCTTGGTTTCCTTCTCAATGCTCACAAAAGCACCACTGACATCACGCTTTGTTCGTCCTATTATGTCAATGTCATCAGCGTAAGCGAGTAATGTTTTATGTTATATTCTTCTCAAAAATATTATATTAAAATAGGGCTAGCATTTTAGGCAGTGTTTGCAGAGAAATGTGGCAGCTAAGATTCAGCATGATCTGCGTACTGCCTAAATGTATAAATTCTACGAAAAACATTCTATAAAAAGAAAGACATTTAAATTATCCTAGAAACTTTTTGTATAGTGTGACGTTCTTGACATATGTATTTTGTTATCTACTCTGCACACTGGCCTGTATTCTGCGAAACAAAAACTAGTATTGAGAGGGATTGCGCCTTTTTTTTAATATATCTTAAAGGAGCCTCGAGCTCCCCCCACAGCCAAATCCTGGATACGCTACTGATCATGCGTGTTTTATTTGTTGGGATATTATATAGAATAAGGAGAATTTAACCCTTAAACCCTACCCTGGGGTCCAGTGCGATGAAGAAACTTAACTTTATTAAATATTTTTTAAACAACGCAACCCACGATCGTCCTATTCATGGTATTCTTATAAAACATCATTGGGCGTCCTGTCATTAGCTATTTTTTACAGTTTGTGCAGTACAGTTGCTTATATAGCCACTTTGGGGTCTCATAGACCCCAGGGTAGGAATACTGTAACATTTTCGAAATCTTGTTTATTAAATTATTTTCATTACGTTTGATTGGTAAGTCGATAAGATAGTTAGATTTTGTTTATTAAATGCGTGTTTGAAGAAAATAAGTACAAAAATTAAACAAACAAAATATTTATTGTTTTGTTACCATGATTTATTCAATGCGTCCTTCGTGTTTTAGTATATAAAACTACTGCTTTGCCCTATTTATCTCCAAGTACTGGTGCGCGATATTTAAAAAAAGAAACGGCTAATGGCTGAGCCCAATCCTGCTGAACATACAAAAAAAAGATGAGCAGTCTGCCCAAGTGATAAGGACGGCAAAACAAAAATCAGGCGTGGGAGGTATTGAAACCCCCTTTGTGGTGAACAGAGCTGGGCTGTGCCCCAAGCTGCCAAGACTCTGAGGTTTAATTAATTTTATATATTCGACATTTATGTCTCATTCAAATAAAAATTAGTTTATCTTAAAATGTTTTATAATTTTTGGAAAAACGACAAACATCTGTATGGGGTTTTCTGGACCCCAGGGTAGTTATAATGTTTCTCTATGGATGGGTAGGGTTTAAGGGTTAAGAAAAACGCATCTGCAGCAGCCTATATTTTTTGTATTTGAAATATGGTACGCCTGAACAGCTTTGTGAAAGTTAAAAGTAGAAATAAACCAAAATTATTAACACTAACTTATGTTCAAGTAAAATGGGAAATATAACTAGTTTGTGTCCCCGTTCTTTTGTTTGCCAATTTCAGATACTAAAATTGATTTTGCAGCTTTAAAAAAGGTTTAGGTGTTTGTTGGTAGACAATGGTTAAAGTAAAAAAGTCGTCATTTAGTCTGCTATTACATCAGTGTGAAGGTGAATTCAGCTACGAATAGTGAACAGCGAATTTCGAATGATCGTGAG
Organism: Dasysyrphus tricinctus; assembly: GCA_963921185.1. NCBI lineage: Eukaryota > Metazoa > Arthropoda > Insecta > Diptera > Syrphidae > Dasysyrphus > Dasysyrphus tricinctus. The sequence continues at coordinate 131,065,117 of OY992533.1, forward strand.
ATTTTGACATTCCATTTAATTTACATGAGTAATTTGTTTGGATACCGATAGATGCAATTTGCCATAAAATATAAACCCAGTACGTAACCAACAAAATTTTTTCTGCGAATTGTCAAACACTTATTCGCAGTCCACAAAGCTGCGAATGAAAAATACACTTCGAATTTAACCTTAATTTTTGTTTAAGCATTTGCTGTTTTTTTTTATGACAATTCGAGTTTGTCGGCGACCAAACAACTAACTCATTTGATAGAAATGTACCTACAAATTTGTGACCATTCGTAATTCGCAGTTCGCTATGTTCAACTGATATGCAAGGCACTTAACGGTGCTAACAAAAATGTGAAGTTGAATTCAAGAGAATTTTTCCTCTCGGAATATGAAAGCTCCATTAAGAATCTTTCCAATATTTCTATTCCTCACAGGCGATAACTAAAGCTGAAAAAGCCACTGAGACGAATATATAATTTTCTTATTTAATGATGATTTTCAATAACCCTTTGAAATGCATTGATTAAAACCCGAATCACCCTTTATGTTAAGAAATCTATATATATATATATAAGAAGTAGGTTATCTGCAAAAAATCGATGCTCACTTTTATGGAACTTCCTATATTATTCTCCCAAAAGAGCGTTATATGCTCAAATTGTTTTACGAACGGGTGTTGTTTATGGATATGACCTTTAAGTATATAAGGTAGTTGAAGTAATTAGCATTGTTCTACTTAACCATGGCTGTTTAGAAATATAGACCTTCATAAAGAAATCAACCCAAAATCTTTGAATGGCAACGTGAAATGGAGAAAACAGGATAGGCTAGAATTACACATTGGTTGAGCTGTTTTGGGCTATAAGGTTGAATACTTTTATAGAGACATGGTGTAAGATTTCACCATTATAACACTCAATTCCGAAGCTAGGTTATACAGATAATTCCACCTGGAATAATTTGACGGAACGACCTCAATTTAAATTTAGAGATTTTAGTCTTAAACTGTCAGTACTATTATGCCCTTTGAACTTGTGTTGTTTTTCATCGGACGTCAAGAAGCGTACGGAACCAAATTGAAGTGCTCTGAAGCCATTTCGTTGGCACAACAAATACTTGTTTAATCTGAGGAGATTATTTTGCTTTTCAATTTCAATAAGAAATCATTTTTTGTTTTAGCTCTACAAGAATAATAATAATGAATGTGGCTCCTGTAGCGATTCTTTGTTCTGAAACTGCATCCCAGCACACTCTGAAAATGAAATCTGAGATTTTACAAATCATTACTGACAATATTCAATATTCAAAGAAAGCCCCGGAGTAAATAGTACTAGATGATTTGATAATTTATTTTTGTTCGTTTTCTTTTATATTAAAAATAAATATAGTTATATATTTTACAATTTCATCTAAATCTAGGCAACAGTGTATAAGGACCCATTGATCAAGTAGAACTGCTGAGCGTGATTGGATTTTTGAGTTAGAGGAGCAAATTGTTTCAGCTTAGCTGCTTTTATGGTACTTGTACTTTTGGTCAAAACCAAGCGTTCAGGTATGAAATTATCTTCTTTCACTTCAGAAGCCTCTGGATCAGCTTTATTTTCAATAGTTGCTTGCTGCTCTTCACCATCAAATTGCTGATCTGAATCAGCTTCTTCGGTTACAACTTCCTCTGTCGGAACTACTTCTGTTTGTGTTTCTTCAACAGGCTCATCTTCTGGCACTTCTGTTACGCTTTTCTCATTTTCATCTTCATCGTGACTTACCTCAGCAGGTGGACCATAAGTTTCAGCTGGGGGTCCATACACTTCAGCAGGAGCAGAATAGAACATAGCAGGATCAGTTAATGGTGGTAGATAGTGATTGGCCGGTGCTAGAAGCCTTTCTTCAGTTGGCAGATCAAACGAAACTTCCGGTCGAAACCCAGCAGCAGGATATGGAGTCACAGCTGGAACATCCTCATCGGCGGCTTCTTGACGAGCAAGGAATCTATTTTTTGCTGTTCTGATCTTATCCAATTTGGCTGCATGACAAAGTGCAACTGCAACCACACCAAAAACCAAAACTATTTGGAATATTTTTGCCATTATTTGTTTTGTTTAAGTGATTTTGCTGTGAGACTTATGAAACAACTGATACCCTAAGCCTAATTCAATTGTCTATTTAAAGAAATCAATTTCCAAAACCATGCGTATCCGCAAATAAAAACAAGCCCATGAGTGCATAAAGTTTTTGCATAAAATTCAAATTTGAATACAAAATCAGATTTAACTTCCGAAAAAGATCAAGTGAACTCATTTCCATTCATAAACATTGAAGGCACACATTTTGCCAGTTCATCGAACGTTCAATAAACCTCACTCACCCTCGCACGTATTTCTGACGTAATTTCGATTTTATTTTGTGTCTTCACTTCAATTTCAGACTGTCTAAGAAAATCACCATCAGTATTTTATGTATGATCTGGTCATAAATTTGATTTTGATTGTAATTTAATTGGATATTTGTCCATGGCTACGACATTTCGTACTCAACTTGGGGTCTTCCTTTATACCTTAACCTCAAGTCATACCCAGCCGGCTAACGTCGCTCGTTGGCAGGACGCACAATGCGGGACAGCACGAAGACATTTTAGGCTATTTAAAATGGAAAAATTTCTAAGTGTTCTTTTCGAGGATTCTTCTATCAGAGAAGATAGCTTAAGTGAATATATTTCATTGCTATCTGATGCGAATCAACGTGACACTTGCCATCATCGAAAGGACTTTTATATACCTATACCCTCCCACGAAAAGCTTTTTTAGCTATTCCTGATGTGATGGCAGTATAAAATTCACAATTGATGGCTTGTTGACCTTCATATAACAAAACAAGGAATTGTTTGCGAATCTCGAGTGTCTCATTTAAAACGTTATTGGAAAATCCAAAAATAAAGTTTACATCAAATTTTATTTGTGTGATGCCCATCGTTATCGCCTTTTAGGGAGGTTCATCCATAGCCGTTCGCAGAAGAGGACAAGGGGGCACTTGTAACTTCTGGTAAGTACCATGGTTTGGTATTATATTGCCTATGATTTTGAAGATTCCTCCTTCAGATATTTGACCATTTGAGAATTTGTTTTCTAATAACAACTTTGCTATTACAAGCCGATTCGAAGAATTGAGATAAAGCCCTTTTCGACAAGAGTTCATTTACACAATTTTTTGCGATACAATTTCCTTGGAAATTGAACTCTTCAAAGTGAATGAATATAAAAAAGCTTATTCTTCCACGTGGGCTTTAAGTAGATATATTTATAGATTTTATTCAAGTTAAATCTGAATGACGGACATTTCGTGGAAGATGATTCGAATTCGACTATCTTAGCGCCAGTTTGCTCACAGCTAATCATCTATTATTAATGATTATTGTGACTAGTAAGTCAATTCCCGAATGTACAATTTATTTCAGTCAATGGATCCATGGTTTGAGTTATTATCGAAATCGCTAATAAGCCAATATTGGTTAATTAGCTCCATTAAACCAGAGCCTGTGAAAAACTTATTAGAGACTTAACTCAATGTGAAAAAATTGGCCCTAAGTATTTTAATAGTACTGAAATCAAAAACGTAAACAAAATTCGTGCTAGGCCAATTGAGCTGTCTAACATCTCCGACATTTTTACTCAAGAGCTTCCTTTATAGCTGTAAGAACTGAGACAGTGTTTGAAATTGGATTCATTGACCTTACTTTGAGATTTGTACGTCAAATTCTGAAGTCATCAACATGTGCATGAAGTTAGCTCCGCCATTTTCGATTTTCAAAAATAAGTTGTGCTGTATTGTGCTGCCTTATGCCGTAAATATTTTTAAAAAACTCGTAAATTGCTAATTTTATTGATGTAAATTTTTCAAATTTTGCCATTTTGTAAAATTGAAAGTTGTGGTGTTCTGTGCTCAGTTTGAGCTACCATGTTCCGAAAATATAAGATAAAATTTACATATTTGTAACTTTTACGGCCAAAAAACAGTTTTGGGAAGCATGAAGTCACAGTTCAGCATACAACAACACACATTTTTTTCGAAAATCGAAAATGGCGGTGCTAGCTTCACGCAAAAAAATGGCTACCCTCTAAAAAACCATTACCTTAGTACAATTTTTTTCAAATACGGAACATGACAGCAAAAGTTGGGAACATTACAGCACATTATTTTTTTCTTAATCAAAAATGGCAGTGTTATCTTCACGCACATATCATCACCACATGATCTGAGCCTAAAAGTTACATCTCTCAAATTTAACTTTGAATCAAAGAGCAATCAACGTAGGTATATTTAAAAGAAGATTTTACAAACGGTCCGATAGAACTAAAAAAAAAAACACCCCACACCATCACCGAACCTCCACCATGTTTCACCGTTCTATGAAATTGAGGTTGCTGAAGTGGTTTCCCAAAACGTGACCACTAATACGACGTGACATCAGGTCTTACTCGATTAACCTTTTTATCGTCAGACCAAACTATTCTTTTCCACAGGTCAATGGACTAGTTTTTGTGACTTTTGGCGATAGTTCAAGAACAGTGAAACATAGTGGTGATGGTCAGGGGGTATTTTTCTTGGAGTTCTATCGGACACGTAAAGATCGAAGGAACAATTAATAGAAAAATATCTAAATATATAACGGTATAATTTACAAGAATTTATGGCAAGAACTGGCTGAAGGGAGTCTGAAATCATTTTCCAACAAGATGGGGACCCCAAAAATGCCTCTAAAATTGTCAAGGAATGACTCGAGAATCAGGAGACTCAGACGGAACATGGCGAACATAAAGTTCGGACTTCAATCCAATTGAGAATCTCTGGTCAATTGTGAAGGGACAGTAAGGAAAATATTCCCGACCAATTTACTCACAAATTGGAAGAGAACACCCCGAAGTTGTATATGTTCACGTGTTAAAGATCAAAGATTAATGGTCTAACTATTGAGACACAAGCTTAATCCCTAAAACAAAAATTCATTTAATATTTCTTTGTGTCCTGTAGTATTTTTTTTTTTTTTTTATTTAACTGAAGAAAATAAATTTTGATCTAATGCACAAAATTACAAAATTAAAATGATTTAATCTCTATACTTACAATGCTAATAGATCGAGAGCCCATAGCAGATTTTGGGTGTGGTTGATAGCAAAACAATTAAGTATTGGCGTCGAAAAGCTTCAGTAAAGACGAGTGTCAAGTAAGCAAAGCAATTTTGATGGATCGAAAAATGGGTAAGTGGATAATTTACCGTAGATAAGTAGTAAATTAGTTGTGACAATTGGTTGTTCAATGTTTTCTATGTTTTGTTGTTGGTTGCTTTGCTAACTTGATATCAAGTAAGCAAAGCACCCTATCGAAAATCAGTAAAAACTTCTTATACCAGATGGTTTATGGCTTAATAATTTGCTGTTAGTTAGTCGTTAGTTAGTTGTGACAAATTCAATTTGATCGTGCAATTTTGTCTATGATTTGTTGAGTGCTTTGCTAACTTGATATCAAGTTAGCAAAGCCAGTCTCACGGATCGAAAAATAGAAAGGTGCATAATTTTTCGTTAATTAGTCGTTACTTAGTTGTGACAGTTTCGAATTTGTGGTTCCATGTTTTTTTTTTTTTTTAAAGTGGTAAAAACTTCTTAGATTTGTAATACAGTGCCAAATTATTTGCCGCTAATTATTTGTTAATTAGTTGTGAAAAAAATCAATTTTTTCGTGCGATGTTTTCTTTGTGTTCTTGGTTATTTTTTTCTATGAGTGTCAAGTAAGCAAAAGGAACTTTGATGAATCGAAAATGGATAGGTGGATAATTTGATGTTTATAAATTGTGACGGTTTCGAATTTTCGTTCTATATTTTCTAGGTTTTTTTTTTTTGGGTGCTTCGCTAATTTGACATTACTCAAAAAGCGGTAAAAATTTATTATACTAAATGTCTTATGCCTTAATAATTTGCCATTATTAAGTCTTTAACTGGTTGTGAAGAATTTAATTCAATCGTGCAATGTTTTCTATGTTTTTGTGTCCTTTACTAATCAAGTAAGCGAAGCGCCACACAGTGATTGGAAATCAACATTTAGTGCGAACTAAATAAAAAACTGAAGGTGCAAATCACTATGACAAATGTTATCTCTCGTACGTAAAATACATCCACGTACCCACTGATGACCTTAGTTTTTTTTTTTAAGGTCGAAGATGTTACTCAAAGATTCTTCAACTAGGATTCAACCAATATTGGCAGCGTATTACAACTTTTGCAAATAAGTGAAAACAAAAAATTTTTAAGTTTAAACTTTCAACAGCCCCCAGACATTCAAACATTTTTGATGGCGCCTATGGTGGAACATCTATACACATCCATAACAATCCATGTTAATTCACTATATATTCTTATGTATCAGCGATTTCCGATCATTGAAATGTGCCCATTACGAAATCATTGCTCAATAAAATCGACACAACAGTCATTATAGTCCATAATATTATAAACTCACCCTTACACAGAATAGGAACACAGAATAGTTTTCTGTATGCCATAATAACGCTCCACTCAATCGAACAGGACATTATAAACTATAAACTCATTCCATCCATATTTGCCATTAACAGGAATGGGAAGAGAGGAAACACATAATTCATCATTCATCATAACTTCCTCTCAGCTTATTGTCTCTTCTCCGGTTAGAGTCATGCATTTAAAGCGCTTTTCGAATTTAAATGAAATTTTGGTGCATATTCATATTTCCCGCATCGATGTTTGATACATATGAGGACGAAAGCAAAATGGCTTTAAGTAGAAAATCGAATCAATTTCGTTTTCGTATGGTGAGGCACAGCCTGCGCCTCAAAACCAATCGAAAAATCCAATCCATAACTCCCTCCGTTCTCGAGGAATACATGGAGGGATGCGTAGGTTGTGGTAATTGCTTACTCTAGCAACTTCAATCGTTCTGATCCATTCGTTCACTGTGCGTAATGGAATTAATTTATTTAATTGGTTGTATTGTGCCGGAAGCGTCGCGTATGCAGCAACAGCAACACCGTTCTGTGGTCAAACGCTAATTAGGTCCGAAACGCTGGCGATGGCGATGAAGCTATATTTATATGATGGTGTTGTGCATCCTCAATTGCATACAATAGAGTGGACCAGGGCAAATTTGCGTCCAACCATTACTGTGTTATCCATACTGAGGACTAATGAACCGATAAATTACACTTTTACACTCATCCAAGGCCAGACTGTTATCTTTTTTTTTTTATTTGTTTGTATCGTTCCCATTGGTTTGGTTAATTAAATAGGTCGCCCGTGTATTAATTGGATTTGAATGAATGATTATGGTGGCAAATGTGATTCTTTTCACGAACATAAGAACTTTGTATCGAACATGAAGTCAGGACAGAATCAGTCCAAGGATATCCAGACGAAATTTACCTTGCGCATTCTTTGAAGGGATTTATTGAGGGGAATATGCGGTGAAAAGGCGGCTATAACCTCATGGCACATTTCGTTATAGTCACTTTGGATATATAAGGTTGATTTTCCATTAAATATTTTATTATATCGATGACTGCCGATGTCGAATTCAGAACCTTTGTTACCTATTTATTTTGATCCGATTGAATTCTGAGATTAATTATAGATGTTTAATTAGCTAAGAGTAAGCTTTGGTTAAATAAAACCAACTTCCAATAAGTCAATAATACTTTGGATTTAAGGGGGTTCGAGATTCGTATGTATGTATATTGTATACGTTTATATTGATTTTCATTTTATATCCAAACACAATAAGGTGGGGTTTATGATTAACAATTTCATGTACATATGTAGGTTGTTACTCTGAGGGTATAAAAATTGGCATTCTTGATTTTAATTAAACATGACATTACGGTGAAGTAGATCCCAGAATATAAGCCGTTGACATAATTATGTTTGCCTTTTGCATTTATGATTATGATATTATGTAGGTACTCGTACCTATGTACCTACTTCTTAATTAAACTTATGCAATGGAGAATGTGGTAAGCAAAAGCAGACATTAGGTTTACAAAATATTGCAATCCTTAAGAATCATTCATTAAAATCCATTAAGCGATTGCATTCATTGACATCACTTTTAGACTTTGAGCTCAAATTGTTCAACCACCATTCACTTTTGAGATTGAAACGATTGCAATATTTTTTTCCCGTTCAATTGAATTTAAAGTAAACCATTAAATGCAAACTTTTAAGAATTTATCCTTACTTTGAATTCTTTTGCATTATTTGTATTCTGAATTTCATTCCCTAGAGGCTTTAATATACACTAACGCTCCTATACATATAAAAGGGCACGATAGTGCCCAGCCAAGTTCGCGGCACTATACCCTTTTTACAAGAACAAAATCTGGCGATTTTCAACCCCCCTCTTTTTTTTGTACCAACAAAGTCAGAAACTTCAAATTCGCAGTATTTGCTAAACAGATCAAACACATATGAGTCATCAAATTTCAAGTCCTTAGCGTTTGTAATTCCTGAGATATAGGACTTTAAAAATCGCAAAAACCGTAACTGACTCACTCACTCCCGACTTCGTAGAAACTTGAAACTTCACACAACGGTAGGCCTTGTGGTGCATACAAAGGAAAAAATCGAAAATCTGCAATTCTCTATTCAGGGGGCGTGGCATCCACCCACTTTCGTAAAATGCTTAGAAATTATATGGAGCACTTCCGATTATTGTAGAACGATGGAAATTTGTAGAACGGTATGACTTGAAGAGCATACAAAGAGAAAAATAAAAAATTGAGATTTTCCATTCAGGGGGCGTGGCATCCACCCACTTTCTCAGAAATTCTATTTTTATATGGAAAACTTTGGGTTGTCGTAGAATTATGAAACTTTATGGAGCAGTAGGGCCTGATTTTTACCATGCAAAATAAAATCTTTGCAAAAAGGAGTGAAATCACAACAAAAACATAAATGTTAAACAAAAGAGCCATATGTACAAGATACTTGTGCGTAAGAATTCAGCCAAAAAAGTAATGAGATCTAAAATATGTTAATGTCTGTTTTAAACGTGTTGTTTTCAATCTGGCAATACTTTCTTCGGAGTTGGTCTTTTTGATAGCTATCAACTGATTTATGCCAGTGTTCCCAGGTTGGTGGTTTTTCCAACCAAAATGGTTGGAAAAAATGCCTTTGGTGGGAAAAATGGTGGGAAAATATTCATAGTGGGATTTATGGTGGGAAAATATTTCAATAGTCTCTTTTTTGGTGGGAAAAACCACAATTCACTATTACCTGCCTATCTTCGAGTTTTATGACATATAATGATTTGGCACTAAAAAACAGAAACTTTCAAAAATATTTTTTTTTGTGAATACCACACAAATGCGGTAACAAAAGTCAATGAAACTTACTAGCTGACCTTTTATAACCATTAAGTGACCTTTCAACTGAGATGCCGACATTTTTTTTTTGTAACCTTGCAACGAAGTTTAAGTGAGCAATTATTGAAAATAGTTGATCTTGTCATGATCTAGTGATCTTTCGGATCGGTATACATTTTTTGTGAATATTCCACAAATGAGATGGCAAAAATGGTGCATGACCTTAAGAAACTTTAACTCTTGATTACATGTTTTCTAGGGCTGATTAATTTCTAGGACAAGTTGAATTTCTTCACCAATTACTGACCAATTAGATGACATACTTTTTTTTTGCGAATATGAAGTACCAAGAGTGCAGCGCCAAAATTCTTCTTTTTTTATATCTAGGAAATATTTGTAGCAGAAAAGGTTATGGTGGTTTTTTTTTCCTCCCAGTACAATAATGGTGGGATTTTTTTTGGAATTTGGTGGGATTCTAGAAATCTCATCTGGCATCACTGATTTATGCTCAGTTTGGTTTGCCATTTCATAATGAATAGACTCACTCCTAAACAACGTTTGCAAATCGTGCAAATTTATTACCAAAATAATGGTTCGGTCCGCGCATCGCACGCTTCGTCCAATATTCGGTCGACATAATCGCTCAGCAGTGTCGGTAATTCAAGCAACACTGGATCGGTTTCGCACCACGTTTAGTCTAGTGGATAATGCGCATCCTCAGAGACGCCACCGTACAGTGCGCACCGAAGACGCTATTGCTGCTGTGGAGCAGAGTATCGAAGAAGACCCGAATGAGTTCATCCGCCATCGCATCCAAAATTGGTAGTCGAAAATTCGTGGCCGAAAATTGGGCCTCTCGGCTGAAATTTATTAGAGCCAGCTACGGGCTCAATTCTTAGCCATACCATGACATTAAATTATATGCGTTTTATTTCTTCTTGAAATCCACACGTCTAAAGAAAAACTTCCTTTATATGCCAAGTTTTAAGTTCATGAAGTTTAATATCAAATATCTTAAGTAAAGTAATTTACTGAAACAACTCCAAATTTTTACATTTTGTTTGGTTTTAAAGTTGTTTTCTTTAACAAATCGACTATACTTGATTCCTAGTAAACATATTACCAATCACCATTATTAATTAAAATTAGCTCACATTTTATTTATTTCATTTTTGTTTATAAGAAAAAACTAAACAAAAAACTATGTAAAAGGCAGCACTTGAAGTTATCTTCATTAACTATTTTTATAGTCAATTATTTCCTGGGAACAATTATCCCTTAACGCCGCGTTGGGGAACAAAACACTTTTAATAATAATTTCTTATAAATCTAAATCTCGATAACTTCTTTAAATAAAATAGGATATTTACTGTGAATCAGTCACTTTTTTGGATATGAGAAAATTCTACACTAGTCAAAAAAATTAACGGGGTAAGCTTTGTTTCAATTTTTTTAAAGAGCTGTATCTCTGTGATGAGTGGTGGTATTGAGTGGACACAAAAACATTCTACAGCTTCATTTTTCTTGTTTTGATATTTGTTTGTATACATCTTGGACTCCACAATACTTCCGGTTATGACATATGGACTCCAAACATTGGGACTCACATCAAATTCACTTGACAGACTCAGAATATGTCAAGTCAAGATAGAAAGACGATTATTAAACATAAGGACTATTCAAAGAATTAAAAATGAGGACATACGAAGAAGAACGAACATAGTAGATGGAATCGAAAGAATTAAACAATTAAAATGGAGCTGGGCTGGTCACATCTCAAGAATAGAAGACAACCGATGGACAAAAATAGTGACAAAATGAACCCCACCCGACGAAAGGAGACAAAGAGGACGACCAAAGAAAAGATGGATAGATGATCTTAAACAATTCAACAACAACTGGTACAATGACGCAAAAAACAGAGATCTATGGACAGCAATGGGGGAGGCTTATGCCAGAATGACTTAATTTGACAACAATATTATTACATTTTGTACTTGAAAAAAAAAACTTGTAAAATTAACGATAAAAAGATAAAAACATTTAAAAAAAACAACTTAAATTTGTATAAATCGTAAGAAAGAAAGAATCCTGTATTATAAATATTTATGTAAATGTATAAGATATTTTAGACTATTAATGTATGTAACTATATTGGTTAATAAAGCTTTAAATAATAATAATAATATTAAGATATTTGTTTGCAAATAATTTTTGTCAAACTACCGTTATTGCGTAATTGGCAGAATTTATTTCTATATTGTTTCAAGGTCTTCATTTTGTTGGATAATTGTTTTAGTCACTCAAAAAATTAAACTCGTTTATTCAGCTTCAATTCAGATTTTTGTTGTTGTTGTACAATTTTGTTTTGCATTTAATGAAAAAAGAATCATTTGATTACTAATATCTCAGCAAATAAATTTGTCATACAAAATTCAAGTACAGTTTTCAAAATTCGAATAAGTTTTCAAAAATATTTGTTTAAGATTTTGTTGAGAACATTTTTTTTTTACCCTTCAGCGTTAGTTTAAAAAACGTACTAACAAACTATTTTTTGTGGTCTTTCTGTAAATATCTTGTTTCTTAAAATTTGTTGACTAGTGTAGATAAAACTCTCACTGAAAATTAAAAAAAAAAAACAACTATACGTATTTTTCTTTTTTAGTTCAAAATAGAGATCTGAACAGAGTCCGAGCATGTTAAGAATGATCAGAACATCCTCTGAACGAAGCGTATTCTGAGCCCGAGCGCTCTGAATTAATTTTGAAATTCACCTGAACACTATCTGTCAAATGCTTGCGTTAAGTATTTAACTCTGCTTATGCCCAGTTGCACCAAAATTCACTAAAAGCGGTTTTTGCTAAAATGGAGTTAAAATTTATCGGATTGATAGATTTATTTGGGTTGCACCAATCTCTTTCGCGCATTTTTTAGCTAAAATGCAGTTCATGAACCATCCCTGTATTTTATCATATGTTTATTAAACTGAACGAAAAAATTGAACCAGTGCAAGTGAGAGAACAGTAAGGAAAATGTGAATACACAATAAACAGAAACAAGGTATTCTGGTATTCTCATTAGATACAGCCAATGCGCCATCTTGGTGTTTTTTTTATTATTATTTATTATTTTCTTTTTTTCAGAGAAATTATGAAACTATTGAAATAGATACCAACTAACACTAAAAAATTTTCGACACACTCTTGGAAATTATGAACAAATATTTTAAAGTGACGTCATCGAATTCAGAAAATTGATTTCTATGTGAACCTGAACAACTCTTCGTCGTCTCTCCATTTTTTGGTTTAGTTTGTTATCAGATGAGCGCACGATGACCAGTCTATAATTTTTCTGGAATAATTTATTTATAAGTAGTGAAATACAAATAGGAAACAAAATGCCTTCACCTGTTGTTTTCGTTATTTTAATTTGGAATTAACAACATTCCGTCAAAATAAATTGAATTATTTTGTTTGTAGGTAGTTAGATATGTTCGTTTAAACGTGCTTTTAAAATTTATCTGGAGGAAAATGGAACTTTAGTTTATTGGTTCGTTTATTGGCCTGTTAGATTTAGAAGTGGTTGGTGCAACCGATAAATGTCATTTTAAAATTAAACGAAGCAATAAATATTTAAAAGAGGTCGGTGCAACTGGCCATTAGTTATTTTATTCTGAGCTCATAGTCCACGCTTTGAGCACGCTCAGAACGAAAAAAGAAACACAAATTTTTAGCTCTGAACGCTCAATGCTAATAAAGATACACATTTTTTTTTTGACAGCTCAGGCTATGATCTGAACTAAAAAAGAAAATGGGGGCCATTTTTTTTATGAAACTTACCAAACAAATTACGACTTTTTCGACTGTTTGCAAACGTTATAAGCAGACGATGAAACAAGGACATAGCGTGACCCAATCAATGTTGCCATTGAGGTGGTTTTAAATGTATTTAAGGTCAACAAATTAAGGGGTATCGTATTGTGGTGCTCCAAGGTAGGTATTATAGATTCCTAGGCTCTGTATACCAAGAAGTATTTCTTTTGTCGTCTTGCTACCAACATAACTTCCTATAATTTCCCCTCTACACTTTTTCTGATATTATTCAAGAACAATATACAATTTAAATTAGATGCGTCATCACCTCAATCATTTCCCATTCCTCTGTATCTATACACATTTTAATCTGCTTTGCTTCTATATTTTGTGATAACATAACTTCTTAATGGCATGGCACAGTCAAAATAAATTAGATAAGCCATTCCATTCCCTTTATTTCATTAAAATGGATAATAAATCTAATAAATTGAACTCAGATCCAAATATTGGCTTTTAATACTTTTCACCAAACGAGGAGTTTCAAAATTAAATTATCCTTGTTTCTTCTTGTGGAAGAAGTGAAATAGGGAAATCGAAAGCCTACACACTATACACATATCACACATACATAAACTCTTTTGTTTCTTGAAGATTTAGGCTTTCACAAATAATAAACAAATTATATTTTGAGTGCAATAAACAATGATGGTTGATATTTTATTATAATTTTAAATGCAAGCGCTTTATTTTTTGTATTGCAAACACCAGGCGCTTTCTTTACTTAAGTCTTAGGTAACCAATAAATTGAATATTTTAATGTCCTCTTTCAATGTTTCCCTCTTTAAGTAAATTTTCAGCTCCCGGCTCCCCATGGGGAATACAATTTTATTTAAAAAAATGAAACCCATCTTTTTTATGATAATACTCGCACCAAACACTCTGTAAACGCAGCAGGAAGCTGTTTCCATTACTAACAGGTGGCATGAATGGTGTGAGCTTCAAACGATTTACCATAACAAAATAAATAAACCACCAAACTTTAGGGTTGCCAAATGTTTGAATTACTCGTACCTTTCCATTAAACAATTTCCCAACTTGCTTCACTACTGGCTTCAAAAATTTCATGCCAGTTGATGAGCAAGTTGCTTGGGTGTGTATTTGTTAGTGAACAAATATTGTGTATTGCACATCGCTTGCCAGTACTTGCCCGTGTGGTCTCGAGGTAAGTAAGCTTATAGCAACTTCAAAAAAGAAGTAATGGCTATGGCTTTTTGATCTATGCAAGTCGCATCACCTCACTCGCATCTCACTGGATCCATTGTGCTCCCCAGGATGTGGATAATGCAGGAATAGGAAGGGTAAGAGGAGGGATTTCGTTGCAGTTTTGGCAATGGAGTGCCTCCTTGAACCATCCTGTACTCTGAATGAAGTTCAGGATGCTCCTTAGTGGCAAAACGGAGACGTCGCCCATTTCGTCGACAAAAATATTCTCTGACGGCTGTTTTTCTTGTTCTGGCTAGGCTGGTGAATTTACAGAGGAAGTGAAAAAAGCCCTCCTCCGTCTCTTCGTCCTGACGCCCTCTGCATAAGTCTGATGTGCTGATGCCCATTCTGATCATGGGGGTTCCTACTGAGTTGTAACCCGTAAGGATTCCAACCAAGAGGGACAATTGGAGGTCTGCTTAGCCTAAGTAAATATTCTGTCTTATTCTTTGAAATACCTGGCCAAAGATTCCTTGAAACCCGGCAGATGTCACTTGTTCACCATCTGTTGTTAGCGCCTCTGAGGAAACTTTGGTGAATTCTACTCTTTTCCTGCTCCAGTGGCATAAGTACTCAAGGTACAGTTTGGCTCGGTTCAAGTAATGAACCATTTTTGGCCAGTTCATAAGCCATTTTATTAACATAAATGTCGCGGTGACCCGGGACCCATCGAAGGGTGATTAAACTCGTTTCGCCAAGCAATAATTTCAATTCACTACTGGCTGATGGGGAGTGTTGCTTTGCCCGCCAAAAGGTGTTGAAAAACATAAATGCCATTTTCTCTGCTCCTATTGGAGTAAAATGTTTGTTTGATGACAATTTTGACATCTTCTTCCAATGAAAAGTTAGTGTCGTAAAAACTGTCATTTTTTTTAATAGTTTTTAGCGTTTGTCTCGCCTTCTTGTTCATCTGATCTAAAAATGATTAATGTAGAGTACCTGATTACCTTCATTTTTGTATATTTATATTTTATGTGAAACAAAAAATGTCTTAAATACAGTATGACAAAGTTGCAAGTATACAGCAAATAATTCCTTAGTAAAGCTTACAATTCGTACAGTTATGCAAAATTATAACGAATTCTTAAAGAGGGATACAAATCAAGTGTTTTATTATTTTAGAAGTGGGGTCTATCTCTAACTCTTTAGGGAGGATGTGTACTCTTATAAAAAAGCAATTAATATGCAAACAAAATTGTAATGGAAAGCTTACAACAATGTTTTATAGCTCGTTTTGAAAGCTAGAAGTCTCTTCTCTTAATATATTTTTCAATCGAGTTATTTTGGTCAATAGTTTTTGAAAAAAAAAAAACACTTTCAGTTTAATAAGAAGCAGTTTTTGTAATTTTCAATTAATTTTTCCAAAAATTACTTACAAACAATTTTGAAATTTTTTTAAAAATCCAAAAAATATTTTTTTTGCTAAATAGCTGTATACGGTAGATACCGTTATTTTTGGTTCTAAATACAAAATTAAAGAAACGTGTGGCGGGTATCACCAAAAACCACTAAATATGATTTTCTTTTCTTTTCCATGTGAAGTCTTTTTCAAACGCTTTCAAACATGTGACGTAAATAGAAAATTATGATTGTAAGAGAGTGTACTAACGGGTCATTGCGCCATTGGCACAATGGCCACCAGACTGGGTGTATTCGCACCTGACTTCTGTAGGAGCTGTCAGGATGTAGAAGAAATAGAAACCATTAAACACCTGCTCTGCGATTGTCCAAACCTCCAAACAAATCGCCTCCGTTACTTCGGAAACAGGTTTGTTGGAGAACTGGACAATCTAGCGCAGGTCTTAATGGCAAATATGAGGAAATTCATAGAGAGCACAGGCTGGTTTGCAAATGAGCCAGTCTACTTGAATAATTAGTTTAGGAGCATCTCTGCTTTCTTTTCGTAAGGGGATCACAATGGACCAATAGGCCCCCGTGTACGCAACAGCCTTTGTGCTGTGCACACCCCTCCTAACCTAACATAACCTAAGAGAGTGCAATCCTTAAAAATCTTTCGGTCAATTAAATGATTGTGTTCATTGACTTCACTTAAAGACTTTGACCTCAAATTATTCAATCATTCATGAGGTAGTATTTTCTTCACGCAGGGATGACCTACTTTTTGCGGAATGGTTCATAGAATAACGAAAAATATAGCTCCAATATTATTTATAAAGAGAATACCATCAAGATGGTAACCCTGATGCCCTTACCCAACACAATACAATAATTAGGTGAGAGAGGGATTACAAAAAAACCTTAAATGTATGACAATGGAGTACATACATATATGTACGTATACCGAGTCTTCTGATATCTATAGTGCAACGGACGTGATTTCGACGCACGTTACAGCAAGCAAAGGAGCCATACCTTTGTGTACAGATTATGTGTTTACAATTCAATTTCGGGGTAAAAGAAACCAAAGGTACGTACATCAACACCCATTAAAAGAGCTTTACTACCCGTCTATAGTTGCGAGTGCTCTTTGAGGAATAATAAGGGATAGTGAGCGGTGGAGGTGAAAAGCGACATGTTGACATAACAGATTTGCATTCAAAAAGAGACAAAGGAAGCATGCGGTATTTTAATTAAAAATTTCCGCTCAATGCAATCTCATGCAAAAGTATTCTCTTTCATTTGGAATATCCTTCTGATTCCAAATGCAACAGCGGCTATATCGCTGTGTAGTGCAATTGGTTCATTGATGAATTTAGTCTGTACAACTTTTATCTTCTTAAGATAAATCTTTTCTCGGAAATGCAAAGAGCACACAAACATTTTCTTTATTTGAAAAGTTTAGGGACTCATTAAATGTCGAGAGGAAGTTATAAACATATACATTTTGTAGCCTTCGATATTCGATAAAGCCGGGCGTAGTCGTTGTCATCGTTTTCCATTCGTTCTATTCCAAAAAAGGATCAATTGCGCAGGTATTTTTCCTATATTCGAAAGAAAACTCGCAGAACTATTGTTATGCGATAACTTCTTCAAGAACTAAAGGAAAGTTTTTTGTTTTTCAATAGTTTAACGAGTAAAGTAGAATTAAAAAAAAACAAAAGAAAACAATATTAAATAGAACTTATCACGTTTTATTTGTAAGAATGCTGTGATAGGAAATAAGATATTGATCCTTTGTACATTGCATTGGCTGAAATAAACAACAAATCTATATGTATTGTGTTTCAAGAGAAGTTTTAATTAAACAAGTATTATTTTCAGGATTGCAGATGATTTTAGTAGGAGTATTATTTCACTGCGTTTTCTCTGAAGCAATATTTTCAGGAGTCTTGGCTCTGTGAAATTTACAAATTGGTTTTGATTGCTAGAAAAAAAGAAAATATGAACATAACTTAAATTCATCATTTTTTCCTTTAATAAAAACATTTTTTTTTTACTTCAGAACTTCTTCAATTTTTGTTCCAAAAGTTACTCTAAAGAGAATCGTTTTCAATTCAACTCAATAAAACAATTTTGTTATACTTTTTACTTCGATAGCTTTTGTTATACGATCTTTCTTAAACTAAAAAGAAGCTATTATCTATTACAAAGCTAATAGCCAATATGATGCACACTTCGAAAATCTACGTGGTATTTGATTTAATTGGGAGAATCAATCAATTTCGATTCAAGGCAAAATACAAAACCGAACTTAAAAAAATATCCTTCTCAAAGCAAAAATCATAAACGGAAAAGTTCTTTTTTTTTTGGATGAAATTGTTTCCGGCATTCGTTGTTCGTTGAACTTCATAGTTGAGGCAGCATCACAGACTCAGGATATTTACTTACGGCCTAGCATCCTGCTTGTGTTTCCAGTGCAAATGGGAGAATGATTGAAATAAAAAAAAGGATGCGGAAACCTCTAGGAAATTGAACAGGAAGCAAAGTGCACTTTGGTCGCATTTCGTTCCATCCGGCCCAGTGGCAGTAGCAGACTAGGCGTTTTCTAAAAGTGAATGGTGAACCAACCTGGTCGAATGAACATTTGAAAACTATGGTGGCCCTTCAATTGTGAATTGCAAATCTCAGTTTTGCTAAGTGGCGTTTGATAGACATAGACTGCACGAACGGACCGACAGATGGTGAGACGGTCAGTACACTGAGCATAGATGTATTCATATTTCGTTCTTTGTTGCCTTTTCAAATTACACGCCTCTAAGCGGTGATATACGAATACATTATGTTTGCAGAACAACTCTCCATATAAAGCGAGAAACAATTATTGGGACTCCATTAAGGAAATTATAGTCGAAGGGACGTTGTGGAAGTTTGCGGAAACAATGGCAATTCATCTTCCATCATTCATTTGTAAACAGACATAAACCTTTGTGTTTACACTTGCGATATAGGAATTATAGAGCAAGATAGGGATTTGTAAAAAAATCTAACTCGAGATTCTATTCGAACCTGTGCCCAAGTTCTGTGACTCTACCATCCATAAAATCAGTCAAGAAACGTTGAAAAATGGAACAAAACTCATGTATTTTCTTTCTAATTTCATCGTTTCTCAAACAAATTTATCTGTGCAAGAGTTACAGAACGTGTAAGAAGAAAAACGCAAATAATAGAAAATTATTTTTGTTTATGTTTTGAGGACTATTGAATATAATTCAAATTAAAAGTTGTTTGCGTTTCGCCCAGGACAACAGTTGGGCATTGGGCTCATTATGCTGTTGTACCCTTCTAAGACAGAATGTGGGCACAGGGTGAAGAACACAAGGAAGTGGGGCCTACAATTCTGTGTTTCTATTTGTATATATGTACCTCAACCTACAGTTTAAAAATCTGAAACCATTTTCTTTAAATTTGGAGCTTAAAGTCTTAAAGTGATTTATTAGCAGTTCCCGCCATAAAAACCGTAGCAAAAAAATATAGCTATCTCAAAAGCGTTGCGAAAGCTATCCATTGCCAAAAACGATTACTTATACGTGTTTGCCATAAATGCAGTTTTTTGACTTATTGTTAGTATGACTACCTCGTTAACGAATGCTCCGATTTTTTTCAACGGAAGTCTTCACTCTAATTCGAGCAAATACATGCGACCAAATCGTGTATATATTTTGTTTTGTTGTTATTTAGTATTCTGTATTTAGTTAACTGCTGCCGTTATCCGTGTCCATCTCCATGTGCTCAAAATACAACCACTGCTGGCGTAGCTAATGGCAGTTGAAGCTATCGCTTTAATTAGTACTTGAAGGGAGGCAATAAGTATGTAGTAGGTAGATGAATGTGAAGGGATTGTCTTCAATAATTTCCATGTCTGACTTTTCTATATTAACGATGAATAATTTGCAAAATGTTTTTTTTTTTTTAAGGATTTGTTCGTAGGATCTTTCGGGGAACGATGATTGTAAGTGCCTCATTCTTATTTCCTGGGACTTAAACTGAATTTATTTTGAACAGTACTTTGCATACTTTCTGTTCTCACGTCTCTTAGCTTAATTTCTTAGGTGTATACATAAATTAAGCAAAATAAATAATGAAAAATCCTTTTTACTAGTCTAGTCACTAATGAGTTCAAAAGTGAGATTGCAAGGACGAAATACCAATTTGTGTTGACTAATAGCCGTTTTAAGCTTTTTTGAATCAATAATTCAACAAGTCCAATTAAGTAGTGCTAAGTCTTCTACTCTGCTGATTTATTTCAGTAGCATAAAGAATTTATTTCATAAAACCCTTAGCCATAGGAAATAACAATTAATAAATTGTGATGTCCGACGCAGTTATAGCTTAAAATTTTATAACTACTCAAATTATGCATTATTTATATTTAAATTTTTGCAATTTATAATTTAAAATTGAAGGCACTAATTAGTTCCACAAAACTGTGTATTAAATAGTAAGTACTCGTATGTAAATTTCATGTTCACTGATTAATTATTTTTTTAAAGTAGGCAGGAATCTGTTGACATAATGCACGCAATATTGATTCAGTTCAATTTTATTGATTATAATAATTTTATAAACCTAAATTCTTTGGTAACAATGTGATTTGCTTGGCTTAGGTGATGTTTGCCAAATTGGCAGTATTAATCTGGACAAACAGTAGTTTTACAATGTGAGGTTAGCTTTCATTTTGGATTTCAGAAAGAGTTTCAAAAACGCATTTTTTTTTTAAAGTATGGTGAGATTTTTCAAGAAACTCTGCTGTAAATGATGAAATACGATATCTTCCGAATGACTGCTTTGAATACAAATAGTGATTCTTTTGATTAAATTTTGCATCACGTTTTCTCATAATTGTGGCTGTAATTTCCAGAAAAACAGCTCTGCTTTTTACTTGCGAAAGTTTTTTTTCACGAACACAAAGCTTGCCCTATAGTACATATAAATACTATTAGACCGAGAGCCCACAGTAGATTTTGGGTGTGAGTGATAGCAAAAACAGAAGTATAGGCGTCGAAAGCTTCATTAAAGGCTATTCAAAAAATCAAAGTCTTACAGTCTACAACTGGGGCCTTTGCGAGAAACAGTGCATCGAAAAAAAAATATGAATGCAACTTCGAAAATAATCGTGTTAGCCAAAATTGGTTTTCACTCCTACCTAGATTAGCTCCTCGGATCACATATCACGGAATCTGAGATCATTTGAGTATATTGTTCGTTCTACCAGACCGTTTAAAAAATTCAAAATTCTAAGTGAAAAACGGTTTTTTTAAACAGTCTGGCAGGGCGAATTAAACACGCAAATGATCTCAGATTCCGTGATATGGGATCTGCGGAGCCTATCTAGGGAGGGGTGAAAACCAATTTCGGCTAACACGATTATCCTCGAAGTTGCATTCATATTTTTTTTCGATGCAAAGGCCCCAGTTGTGGACTGCAAGACTTTGATTTTTTGAATAGCTTTTAATGAAGCTTTCGACGCCTATACTTCTTTTTTAGCTATCACTCACACCCAAAATCTGCTGTGGGCTCTTAGTCTATATAGGACAAGCTATTCGTGCAAAAAAAAATCGAGATAACAATCAAACATGACATTACGATGATATAGGTTTAGGGTAATGAATATACATACCTACCTACATTTTAAAAATGAACAATAAGTGCAAATTTTGTTATTATTGAATATTTTTGATTGTCCTATAAGCATGCTTAAAACCGAAAATGCTTCTAAGTTCACCCATGCGTTTCTGAGAGAATGGTCACAGAAACTTAGCCGAATTTGACAATCTTACACTTAGAACTTTTTGTTCAAAACTAGATTTTCTATCGAAATGGACAGTTTAAAGAAAATAAAAAACTATACTAAAATTTATTAAAGGCAAAATAAAAAAATCGATGATTCAGTTTTTTATTTTTTTTTTTTCTCAATTGCGCATAACTTTTTTCAGAGAAGAGAAAAAGTAGAAGCTGAAATCTATGACATATTCAAAAAGTAGTTTTTATAAAAAAAATTGATAGAAAATAGCCATTCAAACTTTTACATTTTTATCATTTAACAATCCGTGCAATATATTTTTAGCACCAAAAAAAACGGTATAACATACAAAAATGTTTTTATCCCAAAAACGGCTCCAACGATTTTCATTAAAAATCATTAAATTATTGTAGGCATAATGTACTCTTTGATTAAACAAGATATCAAAAACTGTTATTAACGATATGTTCCATACCACGATTTTTTGATTTTCAATTTTCTCTTTAACCACTTCATTTTCTCTTCCACCGAATTCAATCAAAATTTTTGAAGAATCAGAATTTTGAAACAAAATAAAAAGAAATTTTGGGTTTTTAGAAAAACATTTTTTTTTTTTTGAAAAAAAAAAATCAATACTTCAAAAACAGGTTGATAGCTTTTTAAATTTTGGTTTTTAATGTACATACATATATTAATAAAAACTCAAAACAAGCAACCATATTTTTGTTTTTAAAATATTGTTAAAATGTTATACAAGGTATCCCTTAACTCATCAATAATATTTTAAGGGTTAATTGTTGGCCATTCTAAGAAACAAAATGTATTGGTTGAAAGTTGAAACATTGACTTTAAATGCACAAAAAATTAAAAATCAACGAAAGCACATTCAATAATGTGCTATAGCTCTTTGAAGGCAAATACTCCATGTTTTTATTTGGTTTTTTAATAAGTTTGTTTTGTTTTAATTTCAAAGTAAAAATTTTTGAAAAAATCGTGATTGCCTAGCTTAACGGTATTTTTGTGTTCAATATTCAATGTTTTACTTAATTTTTAGTCCAACTACCAAAACCAAATGTAAAAATGTTTTATAATTTTTGAGAAATTAAGAAAAAACAAAATATACTTTTCTAAAAAAAAGTCGAATTGTTATGAATCATTCATGAATAATTCGGGTATTTCCGTTTTTTTTTTTGGGAAAGAACCTTTTGTTTTTTCTTAATTTCTCAAAAACTAAAAAAAAAATTTAAATTTGGTTTTCGGTATTTAATTTAAAAGTGATAAGGGCATTGAACATTGAACATACAAATACCACTTGAAAAGGTACAATTTTGAAAAAATCAATTAAAAAAAAAAGTTACATTTTTTTTCAAAAATTTTGAACTTGAAATTTTATTTCTCAAAAACTATTCGCTTTAAAAAGTAAATAAAAGAATGGAGTATTTGCTTTCAAAAAAGCTATAGCACATTATTAAATGTATTTTTGTTCATTTCAAATACTTTTTTTGCTTTTAAAATCATAGTTTCAGAAATTTTTTTTTAGAAAACTGCTCTAACGATTTTGATCAGACCTGTCATTACGATGGTAGGGAAGACGAAAAAATTGGGTCTCATAATTCTGTTTGTCTGTCTGCCTATCTGTCTATCCGTTGAGCTATAGCCTAAGCTTCTAGACTGATTTTCTCCAAACTTGGTGCATAGCGTTTATTTGGTCAATCCCTCCACACGTTTTTTTTATTTTTGTTGAACCAAAAATAACGGTACCTTGCATACATTTGTTCTTTGCAATTTACATAATCTTTTTTTATCAAAAAATGGCTCCACAACTTTTCTCAACAACAAATTCAATAAATTACTCTTAGGAAAGGCTTCCTTTGGGTGGAAAGCAATTTTTCAAAAAATGGTTTTTAGCTCCCGATTTTCTTCAAAACGATATCACTGATTTCAATATTTCTTTTATATACTTGCTTCCAAAAAACATAAGTAGTATTGTGTACCAAAATTCTTGAAAAAATATTCTTTGAATTTTTAAAAAATGTTTCAATTTTTTTTGAAAATCGAATTTATATTTCGGAAACGACATGACTGATTGTTTTGAAACTCGATACTTAAGAGTTCTTTAATAATATCTAAAGTAGTTAAAGAAAAAATTTCACTTTTATGCATAAATAACGGTACCATCCATACAAAAGTTAAAAAACCGACAATATTTTTTTTCTCAAAAAGAGCTCCTATACAATTTTCATTAAACTTTTTTCGTATGCCTAAAATAGTAGTATTAGTAGTACCTCTCATAGAATGTTTTTTTTTTTATTTCGAATTTTATCATTATCAGCGTAATGGATTTTATTAATTTTGTTTATGTACAAATTTCAAATAAGTTTAACTAATCTTGCATGTCGAAATTTTCAAAAAAGAAATTTTTGAACTTTTAAGAAAAGCTTCAAATTATTTTTTTAAAAATTCGATATCTCAAAAACGGGTTGACAACTTTCTTTTTGAAATTTTATTTTTATATGCAAATAAATTAATACTTAAGATTTGCATACCAGCATTTTATTTTTCTTTAAAAATGTTTTAAAAATTTAATATACAAATATTTTTTTTTTTTAAACCGCTCCAACGATTTTTAATATTTTTTCCATACATGATGTTCTTGAAAGTTTTATAATACAAATTCTATATACCACTGAAATAAATCAGCCAAGTAGAAGACTTAGCAATAAGGATTGGACTTGTTGAATTATTGATTCAAAATAGCTTTTTATTGCCTTTAGTCCTACAAATTGGCGTTTCGTTCGGCTTACTCACTTGAACTCATCAGTGACATAGTGAGGGCTTTGTCATACGCAATTTGTTTTACGTTCAGTTCAACTTACATGAATTTTTCAACGAAAATCCACTGTAAACTATATCCAACAAGATTAGAATTCCTAATCATTAATGCTATGTTACCACCAAAGGCTTATCTCAGTTTAGATTAAATAAATCTTTTTGGTGTTTCCACCGCAGATTAAAAGATTAAATCTGACAGAACCTTCGAAAATGCAAATGGAGTTTAAATTTTTCTTATGAAATACGAAAGAGACCGAATGTTTGATTCGTGTCAAGCAAAGAAGAACTGAATCGTGTCTCGAATGAATCGTTCAGCACCATGTAAGAAAAGGTAAGTTCGACTTGTAAAATTATTTGTCCTAGGAAGATTTAACAAGATTAATTTCTAATCTCCAACATTTACGAAATATATTTGTATGGTAAATCTTCAAGATTTAAAGAAGATTTGAGGTAAATCGTATTAAATCTCAGATTAGCGTTAGGTGAAAATGTAGCATAAGCTGGAAGTTTTTTTGCCCGGGGCCAGGAATAGTTTCTATATAAGAAGGTTTTATAATACAAATTCTATATACTACTTAAATAAATCAGCCAAGTAGAAGACATAGCATTAAGGATTGGACTTGTTGAATTATTGATTCAAAATAGCTTTTTATGGCCTTTAGTCCTACAAATTCTTTTTTTCACCTCAAACTATGAAAAGAGTTGCTTTAGCTAGTTTAAATATCGTATTTGATGCCTTTCAAAATTTTTCTCTCATTATTTTCAATTCAAGTCTATACAGTGGCGTAATTACAAGGTAGGCAAAGGGGGCACTTGCACCCCCTGACACCACTTTTTCGTTTACTATAAAAAAAGCTCCGCATTACCTAATAGCTTTAGCTTAGCTAGCTTGAACCTACTCACAACTTACCGTTCTATGGCGCTTTGTTCCTTTAAGATTTTTGTCCCAAGTAACATTTTTACTCTCATAAGACTCTACCAGGTAGTCTACTACAAGATTCTTATACGATAGTTATGAGCCGTAAACGGCCTAGTTACCAGAGGCGATTTTGTATCTCATAACAAGAGTAAAAGATTTTATATGAGATTTTTATTTTTATCACGGCAATTTAGTGAGATTACTTATCTTATGAGTGAATCAATAATTATTATGTTTGAGTTGTAATATGGATACATTATTTCTCGTTTTTTTTGTCATAGGTACAATTGGACCAAAACTTGATTGCGGCTGAAGTTTTATTAACTAATATTAACATTTTACCCCGACAAAAAAAACAAAGCGCCTTCAAAATAGGTATCTAATACATATTTCAATTTTTTGTTTGAATTTTTTCTCAACCTTTTCTTATCGTCTTCAGTTTTTTGGCGAAAGAGTATCTTTACGCAGGCTCTTTGAACTCTCTTTATATAAGATATTGAATATTTCATTTTTTCCACTGACTATTGTCCATTTAAAAAAAAAATATTTTTTTTTTACAATGCTGAAATTGTTTTTATTGTTTGCATTTTGTGTTTATTTTAACTCCTATTAGAGATTTTGGAAGGAGTTGAAATGTCCCGATGTCGTTCTTTTTGCCAAACATATGCAAACAAACGCAGCTATTATTTCTAGCAAAAAAAAAATTGTTTTAGGCTAACCTTCCACATAAAATGACTTTTAATATTTTCAGCTACTAACTACCTAATATTTCCAATCTCAATTTTCATGAAAGTCTTTCGGACAAAAATAATCACTGATCTAAAACAAAAAAACTAATCTAAGGGACTTCTGCACCAACAAAAGGGGATATTAAAATAAAACTGGGGATATCTATCCTTGTATCGATAAAAAAATAAAACTGAAAAAATGTTTAGCTTTTCCTTTAATGGATAAGAGGATACTGCTGATTTCTGTTGTCAAAAAAACGTGAAAATTGGCCTTCTTAGATTCCTGAACCATTCGAATAGAAAGCCAGGTCTAATGTCAAAAATTTAGTAAATAATTAAATATTAAAGCATAACAAATTTAACTTGAACTGGTTTATAGAATGTTTATATAAAACTAATTTTATTTACTGCAGTGCTTTTCAATTTTTTTTTTTTTGCAAGCATGTTAAGATGACGCTTCCGTGTATTGAAAGAGTCAATAAAAATTCAATTTTGATTCGATAGGCACTGATGACGGTGAGTTTCCACATCAAATGGCGATTAAAAATTTATTGATTGACACTCTGCTGCGGGTTGTATGAGACGACACGGTATGGTAAGGGCATCACATACAAACATATATGTGATGATGATGACTAGTATCATACAAAGGAGGTTGGCCTCGATGGGCGGTCAGACGTAATTAATTTTATATTTTTTTTACTTTTTATCCTTATACGTTATACAGTACAGTACGTATGCGAAAGTGTTTTTTTTTTTTCCTATAAAGATTTAAAATTAATCGATTTTATCAGTTCATTTGGCAAAGTTATTGTGTTTGTTTGTGTAGCTTAATGTAAAGTTGGAGGATCCATATTGAGATTGCAACAAACGTTGTGGATAAGATAATTATATTTTAATGTTTGTATTTGAAAGCACTTGAGTGTGCATATAAGATGTAGAGCTAATGGTTTTCTAACGTCCTCGATTTGAGTCTGTGCTCCAATTCACAGAGAAGCAGATTTAATGTGTCTTTAGAGAAAATAATTTTCAATCAAATTTTCCGTCAAGATTAAAAATGAGGCATTTACCCAGAGGAAAGCAAGTGATTAGTTATTATAAAATCAATTTATAAAAATCAAGTGCTTGATCTGAATAGCAGTTTAATTCAAAATTAAAATTCCATTTTACCTTTGGTTTAAAAACGAGAAGCTTAAACCAAAAGCCAGATTCACACATTTGGAGGAATGAGAGCGTATCTGGTATGGATGATGTAAGCATACCCATTTTTTTCTTGTGTCAGAATAATTTATTGATGCGAAAATGTACTTTTTTAAATGAAAAAAATGCCTAAGAACAACCTAACAAAACCAACCAACCAACACTTTTAAATTAAAATCGCTTCGTTTGCTCCTCTATTTCCATTCAAGCTGGTTAACAAGGCATTTAAAGAATCAATGTAAAGTGATTGAATGGTATTTATTTATTTTTTGTGACATTAATTTGTAATTTATTATTTGATTGATTAATGTGCTGCTTTTTTGTTGTCACTATAACAAGCGATAACAGTTTGTCAAACCATATCGCTGGTTTTCATCAACATAAACTGCCATTCATCACCATCTTCTCCGTCCTCTTGATGAAAGAGATCTAAATATAAAAGGCCAAAAATTGATGGATGATTCTTAAACACTTCCGATTGAAATCATTATTACAATTTTGTTCACGTACCCATCTTGTTTATTGTCTTCAGACTTAAGTTCTAAAATCATTTTTTTGCACACAAAACATCAAAATCCCTTACCATGCGAAGTCTCTAGACACTTCCGTTCTATTAAATGACATCAGAGCTGTTATTAAGCGACTAAATGACTCAGTATTTTACTTTAATAGCGTTTTTAATGAATGAATTTTTATGTTGTAATCAACATAACAATTGCACCAGCAAACCCTCAACCCCAAAGCTCGTATAATCGCGGCTATAATAGGTTTGAAGAAGGCGGAAGGATAAAAGTATCCCTCAAAAGGTTCGTTAAAGTATAAAACAAAAACACAAACAAGACAAAAAATAAATAACCCAACCCAACATAACACAAGGACTATACTTTAACGTAGTACGTGGAAACATTTCATGAATTATTAAAAGGGGGTACTTAAGGGCCAATTTCTCAGTGCTGAAATATCTCTGAGTAAGACCAGACGCGGTTGCCCTGCAAATAAATTTTACTCAATTTACATCATAAAGCCAGTATATCAGTGGAGGATTCACGCCAATTTTTGGCCCCAGTTTTTCAATTTGAGATAATCTGTGTTTGGGAGTTAAGGCCGACTTAAACTCGAGCTGACTCCTGGTCAGTCTTTTTGGATCCTGAGTTTACTACGGCTTACTACAAGTTAGTTCATCAAATTGTATGTATTTATATAGCAGAAAATTAAAGGAAATGAAGAGTGGCACTAAGGAAAAGGCGATTTTAATAGTGCTAATTTTGAAAACGCTATTTCTTGATACTACTTCAAAATGCTAGCATCTTTATGAATTAACACAGGCTTAATTTATGTGCATTATTAACAAACTCTGATTCAACTCAGCACTGAAAAAATGGCCTTTAGTTGTCAAAAATCTATTTAAATCGAAGTGCGTCTCTATATGAAAATCACCCTTTTTTATGGTGCCAACGTTCGATTTCTTGAAACGCACCATCCAGTGTAAGCTCCCGGATTGTATGAGTCAACTCAGAATATAAATTGACTTAAAACATATTTCAGGATTAACTTCGAACCTGGGATGATCTCGCACTGAAAAATTGGACCTTAAGAAATCATAAGCATAATAATGTTACTCTGCCACGAGGCACTGAAAGAGAATTTTTTAGACGTTATTTGCGTTTCGTACAAAATTCATCTCCCTGAAGAAACGCGATATCTTCAAACCATGATTGGTATACTACATGATGGTCACTCCTATTGTTTTTGTGAAGTACAATCCTCAACTCCATTTTTTCATGTTTTTCTCAAAAATTGTAGCCGTCGTTTTTAATTACCTCTGGTAGATATTTTTACATAATTTCTTCCCCTGGCTGATGGGTTCTGTCATCCTTTATATTATATAACTTTGGTTGTTTTAGTCATGGGTTGTTGTTCGCGTTGTGGCAAATTAAAAAAGACTTTTTTTTTCTTGTATCCTTAAGCGATTTTACATTTAATTTTCATTTTGCCCATCCAACAAGTTTTTTGATGGTCATCATATTGTTGGGAAAAAAAAGAATTAAATTTAGGAAACACGAGCATAAGAAGAGTGAGTTGAAAAGGTGTTGGATTCTGATCATTTTACTCATCTTTTGTTAAAAATTGAAAACAAAAAAATGCTTTGGATTGGAATAATTAATAGGGAAAGATTATTCCATACCTTTTCCTTAAAAATACAGCTTAAAAATATGAAGGTTTCTTTTTTTTTTAAATGAGAGCCAGCGGAATTTATGAGATTTTGTATATCTAAATTGAAAAGCTACATAATACTTACAAGTACCTGTAATCTTTTTTAATAAGATTAATAATAAAAAAAAAAGAATATTGCTTAAACTGAATTCTAATGAAAATTAAAACATGAAATTATTTACCAAAAACTTTTACATAGCAATACACCTTTATAAATAAACATGAATTAATTTTGATTAAGTGAAATTATGGTGGGAAATCTTAATGATAAGATCAAACATAATTGGAGTTAATTGATATTTAAAAGTCAATTTGTAGCTGACTGATTTTACGAGGTAATGGGTTTTAAATAGCCCTAAGCCATAACGGAAATAGTTGTTTGTTCAATGCTTATTTTTTCACAAAGTCGAAAGTTTTTAATTATTTACCTTGTAGGCTTTTGAATATACCTTCTAAAAAAGAACAATTACCTACTTGCAAAGGTTCTTATTATTGAATATGCTTGTTAGGCCCTTAAGCATGCCTTAAACCGAAAATGCTACTAAATTTACCCATACGTTTCTGAGAGAATGGCCACACTGGCCTCTTTTCAATTTTACATTTAAAATTTTTTGTTCAAATTTAATTTGTTTGTATAAAAATGGATGGTTTAAAATTTTATAAGAAAATTTAAGCCAAAAAAGTCAACAAAAACCAACATAAGAAATCGAAAAATCAAAGATTATTATTTTTAAATTGCGCATAACTTTTTACAGAGCAAATATAGGCTCAAAACACACCTACGAACATAAAGTAAAGGCTTTAATCTATAATATAACATTTTCAAAAAGTAGTTTTAAGTTATAACTAGCTGAACCGTACTCACCTTGCTTCGCTTTTTTTTTTTTAATTTCTTCTACCATATCTTTCAATGAAAATAAATTAAATTAAAAAAATAAATTTAGGGGCGAAACAGCTCGTTGAAAACCACGGCCTAGTGACTTACAATTCTCAACCGTTCCTGTGTGCGTGTTGTTGGCAGGAATGGAGGGGACCTACAATTTTTGCCGAGTCCGAACGGCTAAATGAGAAGTATACTCTTGGAGGATTTGTCAGTTCCTCACAAGAGAAAAACATTTATGTTTTCTTTCAAAGAAAGGCACAGACTTTTGTATTACCAATATTAAGCGCAAATGGAAAAATTTAGCTTTCAAATTTGAATTCACCAACTGAACCTCTGCTGTATCTCCTTTTTTTCTTCCTCCACCTGAACCCCTCTTTTTATTGATTTCTTCTCTTACTGATTTTTGTAAAATGCCGTATTAAGGCCTTGAGCCTCTAATTTATTTTGTTTAGGCATGTTTTGAGCTTATTCTTGCTCCAAAAAAGTTATACACAGTTTATTTTTGTATTGCATTTATTTATTGACTTAATTTTTCAGAAGTTGCCGGTGCCGTGAAATAATGAAATTCAGCTTTATAGTTCGTGGGAAATTTGATTTACTTTCTCTTAAAATTTTCAAAAACCAAAGTAATTCCAAATTTAAGCAACTTCTTCGTTAAATTTTCAAAACCAAACTACCTTCTAAATAATCAAAAACGTTTCAAGGCATGGTGACAATTTGTGCTTCTTTTTTATGTTGTGAAGTGGTTGCGTAATGCAACTAGGCATGAAAAGATGGGACCTACAAATTTTTGCCAACTTCAAATGGCTAAATTGGACGGCACTCCATCGCAAGAGCCAGGAGGCACCCCTTGAAAAAATATTTTCCTTTTAGCTTGAATACGCTGGGACTTGAACCCAAGCCTCGGTCTCTCAGGAACGTTTTATTTTCTAAGTACACAAAAACGTAGGTAAGTCCTTTTCGAAAGTGAAATAAGACCGAATCGGCATAATTTCACTTTGTCAAAGCGAAATAAGGTCGAACGCTCAAATTCGGCGTTATTTCACTTTAGTTAAGCGAAATAGAGCCAAATTTCAAAATTAAACGTTATTTTGCCCGGCGTTATTTCATAGCACCGAAATTGCCTCCCCTCCTCAGGGAGACTGAGATAGTGCTTTCTCGCAAAAATCATTCCCTAAAATATTATTGACGATACTATTTCTTTGGTGGAGGCATAGATCTTATTAATCGTGGTAAAAAAAAAGGTTTTAAATGAAATTTATGTTATTTATACAAGATCGATTTGGATGCCAATATTTGCAAAATATAATTGAAGACATTTCAACGAATATTATATGTAAGTAGTGGGAGAAAAGAATTGTACCTACCTGGAAACTTTATCAAACAAAAATAATACTTCCCGATCTTGGCCCCAATTATAATTTTTTTTGTATTTTTAGATGGTAGATATAGATATGCGCTTTTCAAAGGCTTCATTTTGACATGGTATTCAAGTCTTAGGAAAACATATAAAACAGGCATATCATACAATACCATTTTTTTGTTATAAATAAATCAATAACAAACCAATGCGTTTATTTCAATCCAAAGCACACCAAAACTTATCCAAAAAGGGCAATTTGAAGCAGTCCCAATATAAAAATCATGCAAAATATTTCACTTACATTCTAGTTTCATTTTAATATTCAACTTGGGTTGGCTATGAAAATTGCGTATTCAAATCCAATACAAATTGCACAATAATCCCCGATGTGCTATTCCCTTACACTTCAAAGAACAGACACATAAAATACTCAAAAGGGTTAGTGCAGATAAAAGAGCTACATATACATAATTATATAGAAAAATACGAGAATAAAATAAATTCTATGCGTCTGGTCTTTCGCCTTGACTCGGTTTCAATGAAAGATGGGTGGTTTGTTGATTTGAAAAAATCGCCAAAAAAGTCGTTAGACTCTGACCAGATTATTTATGTCTACCAATTGAGTAGGTGGAATTTTTATATGGATGTAGATATATGTATAAATAGAGACAAAACATCAAGGCGTTAAAATATTTGAAATGGTTTATGTGAACTAAAAATAAGTAAGTAGGTGTTAAATGGAGACTTATACAGTTGTATTAATCTTTGACAAATGCTTTGTAAATTTAAAAATTTAAAACAAAAATTTTTCTTAATTTAATAACAAACAAATTTACATAAACAGTAAATATTGATAAAAAAACTAAATGAATAACATTTACGCTGTAAAACAGAAAGAAAAAGTCACGAAGAAAGATAACTTTAATATGTATCAATATTTAATATTATTCAAACACATATAGTTTTGTCAGGAAACCGAATCCCGAGCGTTTATTGGCGGGAACCATTTTTTAGGGCTGGAATTCATTCCATTACACATTAAGGGTGAAAATAATCTTGGGAGTGATTTTTAAAACCCTTTTTAAAAATGGCACCCAATCTATTGTCCAGTCAGGAAACTGAAATGCCTACACTTTTTGTGTGGGTGGGGGGTGGGGTGATAAGGACATAATTTTTATTTTGTCATGCTAAGGATGTAATTTAGCTTGGGAGTCATTTATGTAATCCTGTTTCTTTGACACCATTTTTAAAAATGGCACCCAATCTGTGGAAAATGGTAAATTAAACAAAACTCGAAATTACTTGAAAAATTTACATGATCAAAATAACGATTTATGTCTTAAAAGAAAGGTTCTGAATAGACGCCCCTTCGATTAAATTTCCATGTTGCCACTTCTCGGGAACATACCTTTTATGCCAACGGATAGAACCTCCACTTTTTTGATCATTTTTAAAATTTTAAACATTTGAAAAATTGCGGGACGCCTCTAGATGTCAAACGCATTTTGGGAAATAAAAATTTATATTTTGAAAAATAGGTATTGAGTAGAAGCACTTTCCGTTATAAATTCAATGTTGCCACTTTCCAGGAACATATTTTTTTATACCATGTCGTATGGTATGGTTGCGCAATAGCAGTACAGAAATATAAAAATTATTTAAAATTAAATCTCGAAACAAGAAACACGAAGCTGTAGAATGCGTTTTGTTTAAGCTCAATACGACCACTCATCACAAAGATACAGCTTTCAAAAAGCACTTAAAAAAAATACTGAAAAAATCTTGTTCAGTAAATTTTTTTGACTAGTGTATTTAAATTCTTAGCAAGATTTAAAACTGAACTTTAACAGAAACTTGATATGTTCTTTAAAAGTTATCTTCTAACATTATTATTTTATTACCTTTGAAAAGAACATGGAATAGATTCAATAACTTCAAGAATCTGTGGCAAACATTTTAAGTTCATACCTACCTTGTAGTTATCAAGGAAACTTCTTTTATCCAATAATAGTGTAACAGATACCAACATTAATTCTAATAAAGGAATTGTTCAACCGTACTTACATGTATGTACGTATCCCTGAAAAGAATTCAAACAATATAAGGTTTAAACTGCGACAGTAACAAACACATCTATTGAGGATTCAAAACGCCCCCAATGCCATCATAAGATCCACCTTTCCACCGATAATACATACTTCTACATTAAAACACATCCACTTCCACATACACACAATGGCAATAAAATAAAAATAAAAATCATTTGAAATTAAATTAAACGACAATAAGAAATCCAGAGCGGAGGAAGAAATTTGCTTTGAGCACGTATACTCACTCCGCTCCCAGATTCTGAGAAAGAAACCAAGATTCATTTAGCAAAGATACACGACAATACAGATATATTTATAAAAAAAAAAGAAATTAGTACAAACAAGGATTGCTATTGCCTGTTGAGATCGAAGATAAGGAAACAGAAAATGAGTAGAAATTCTGTGAATTACTTCAATGGATAGAGTATTTCTTTTAAATTTAATTCCATTGTCATTGTTTAAGTTGTTGTTCGTAGTCCTTTGAAAACATCCATTTAAGTGTTTTAATTCACGGAAGGAGCATCTGGCGATGAGAATTTTTGCTTCCCGCCCATTAAAGAAGCTTAATCTAAGAACAATAATTATGCCAACGCAACTATAGAAGGATGATAAAAACATAGAGCCAATTAATGAAAAGAAACATTAAAAATCATTTGTATACCAAACCAACTTGAATATTCACTTCCTCTCTTATCGCTCTGGAAGGCATATTTAAAAATCTCCAAGGACACTGATGGTATCTAATCCCTTTACAGATTTGAGCTTATTCATATTATAATTTGTGTCAAATTAAAATGCTTATCGTAACATAACAAGAAAATGAACATTAATATTGAGAGCACCTCATACCAATAAGCACATAAGACTAAGACTGATTGTTTTAATATGATACGCATCACGTTGCCGCCCGCCAAGAAATGATATTTCATCAACTAGGACTTCTGCTTGTATCATCGTGGGACTATTAGTCACTCATTTACATAGACGAAACGAGAGCCTTATAAATGAGAGCCAACCTCAGTAAACGAAGGCATGTGTTTTCTGAACTGACACATACAGTTCATAGGACGACTTTATGGAAGGATTATGCTTAATATTAATCCTAATATGAGCACGTTCAGTGGAGCAAACACACATTCATAAGTGGATTTGCAATTTTACCCAAGCGGGACTAAAAAATAACTCCTCTTTAAGTGTTGGCAGTGAAACCATACTGGATACGTCTTGTCATGATGTTCCAGAAATCTGAATTAAAGATTAGAATGAAGAAGATAATTCAGAGATTTGATTTAGTAATTTAAAAGCACATTATGAGAAGACGGTTAACCGTATCTTTTTTGGTAAATAAAATCTTTTGAATGTGTCAGTTAAATAAAAAATATAATGAGTTAACTTCGTAACGGACGTTTCTGGTTGGAGATATATAACAGCAGTTAACAATTCCCTTATTCTTAACGCTTTAAAACACATTAGGAAATGACAAAAGCAAAGGGTAATCTTCGAAGTAGTGAAAGACTCTTTGATAAAAGTCCCAGACTTGTAGGTCATAAGCAATTTTAAATTACTAATATTACATTCAGTAAGTCTGCTGTCAGGAATAACAACTTAGGCATGAAGCAGGTTTATAAAAGAGCTAATGAAACTTAAAATGAATGGGTGGGCCTTCTTTTGTTTTTTTTTTTTGTTTTTAAAAGGCTATAAAGAGAGGAAGAAACTGTCCGACGATTAATTTGGAAATGTTATTTCGTTCAAATTATGGCTTGGCTGGCCTTTCAGAAGGCAACACAATTTATCAATACGAAACCTTATTTCAAGAATACCTTACCTTACCTGAACCGTCTATTTGCATTAAGCAAGATGAATCTGATTATACGATAATTCAAGACTCAGGACAAGTTTTTCCAAACTATTCCAAACATGCACATGGTTTCGGCAAGTATAGATGCGCTATCACCCGATCCTTTTAATCTCGTTCTGTAGCAAATAGTGTGCTAGGCGGAGGAGGCGTTTGCACTGAAGGCACTTTTTTCCATACATCTGTCTAATTTTTAGGGTATGCCGATGTTACATCATTGACCGCTCCCAACAGGCTGTTATATGGCGTTTTTCTTTTTTGGCTCTGAGCAAAGCTCTGAGCAGATCTCCGAATAGATTATGATCAGATTCCTCAGGTTAAATTTTGAAACACACTCGAGCACTGAACTGTAATTTCATAGGTGTTTTTGGTTACGTGAAATTTCTTGCATTTTTTTTACAACTGACGGGCGATTGTCCACTGACTGTCCAGGGAATCCAGTTCTTATTATGTATCACTAAAAAAATATGTGAAGTTGGCTTGGCTCAGCGTTTCGCTCGATTCACTCGGTCATTTAATCCTGAGCTAATTTAGCCAGCTCTGAGCTAGCTCCGATGGAAAAAAGAAACACACTTTTTCTGCTCTGATATGTCTGAGCTAAAAAAGAAGCATAGAACTTTTGTTTGACAGTTCCATAATCATGCTCTGAGGTAGAAAACAAAAACGCCAATAGACTTTTATGGCAGTTGAAGAACAGGCAAAACTTGTTGATCTTCAAGAAAAAAATCCGTCAACCGGCTAGGAAAAAACTTCACTACTTCTTCGGTTTGGTGCAGCATCAGATGGGCTGAAAACTCCTCCTCCAAGAAAGACAAAGTCCATGTTCTATAAAACTGAAGGATCCCCAGGAAGCTGGTGCGCTTGCATCTTTCAACCGTACTACCCATGTACCAATTACTTGGTTGGGGAGTGAGAAGTCACCGAAGAAACAACTCTAGCTCAATGTTTATGAACATGAGGATCATTCAGTTACCCTGGCATTTCAAAATTGATAAAAGTATTTAATTATAGCTTTTACAGGTAACCGCCTTGAGGTACGACGTGCACCTATCAATTTAGTCGGAGTTGCATACTAACGTATAATAGGTCACCGTTGACTCTCATTCAACTTCAATCCACAAACTATCCGCTCCATTACTAGGTCAGGAAGTCGTGTTCACTGTTACTAAGGGTGGCAAGTCGTTTTCGCAGCTTATCATCCCTTCCTGAGTGTTCTCCCCATTTTGATACACACACGGGTAACATTAAACCATACACCACATGATGGCTAGCTGTTCGATATCATCATTCTGCAACGATCATTTGCAAAAGTCAGAACCTGTTACTTAGGTTAACTGGGATAAGGTTCAATCTTTCTTACTTTTTAGATAAGACATAAGCCGTGTATCACTTAGGCCCATTTGCTGATACGGAACATAAATACTTATGTTCCACTTAAACCCTTAAGTGACACTTATCGCTTTGCACAAAACGTAAACTCGAACATAAAAATCCTTAAGTTGAACATAACTTAGGTGGAAGAAAAAGTGCCACATAAGATATTTACGTTAAACATACATTTTCGTTTACTTTTGATTTTGACTTGTTTGCCAAGAATTGTGAAGATAATGGGTACGATAATAATATTAAAAAAGGAGCTGGGTGTGACCCACACTGGTAACTTCCCATTGGTGCCCTAGGAAGCTAGATGCCCGATTTTATTTATTATTAAAAAATCGCCAATTCAAGATCTTTGAAAATATTTTCAGGAGCTGGGTGCGACCCACACTGGTAACTTCCCATTGGTGCCCTAGGAAGCTAGATGCCCGATTTTATTTATTATTAAAAAATCGCCAATTCAAGATGCTTGAAAATATTTTCAGGTGTTCAATATGCAATCAAGTGAAGACCAATGATTGGTTTCCCTTCGATATATTAAAGACAAAAACATTGTTTAACTACTGTGTAGAATACAAGATAAGAGGAAACAAAATTTTCAACAATTTTTGGTAAAGCCTCTTATATTTTTTTTTCTTTTAAAAAAGAACAGTGCATTGAATATCTATAAACATTTAATTAATTATAACAAACTATTATCAACAATGTAAATAAAAGATGCTTTTCGGACTTACCACAATTGTTTTTATTTTTATTTTAATCAACCGATTATTTATTGAAACAAAAACTATAAGTTGATCTGTTTTTAAATTTTAACCAATTCTTCATTACTTCAATATGCGTAGAGTAAAATTAACCCGAAATCGATAGCATCATTCGTTCTCAAGAGTCGAGAGTAATGAAATTCAACGCTTTATTAAACTTTTTTTTAGTAAGAAAGCGCTTAATGAATTTTTTTGAAATTCCTTTCTGTACTTTACGACATTATTATTATCTATAAAATAAAATCCATTCTAAGTCGATATCTTTATGCGTTCTTGAGATTTATGGTGAATGAAAAAATGGAAGGAACGTTCGAAGCACGAATGTGCGTACAAACACAGACATCTCTCTAAAAATGATGGACTCCTTGGGAACCAAAATTTTAGATGCACGCACGATGTACGTAATTTTTTTCAACATAGCACTGAACTACATCACCTGTTTGCAAGACCTACATAGGTGAGTCATTTTCTTTTACTTTAATAAAATCTCAGCAATAACGTAAATATTTTGTGCTGTTAGCCAGACTTTTCTTCCAATGTAATTTCGGACTATCATCATCCCGACTGGGTTTTAATTTTTGTTTGTCCATTTCATCCCAAGCGTTTTCCTTAATGTAGCTTTTCGCGTTGCACTCGCACCATTGTTTTTTTTTTCGATGAATTCTTTTTATCAAAAGCACAATTAAAATAAAAAAATAAATTTGGGTTTATTCTTTTTACTATTCCGGACATTGTTAAAAATAAATCACCGTAAAATGCGTTTAAGCTTGAAAACAAATCGAAACTAACAATATTTTGATATTTTCGCAAACACACTTGAAGTTAATTAGAATTCAAATGTGGTCCCTTACTATGTTAAACTTAAATTTTTTCGAGCAACTTACATAAATTTAAGTATCACATAAAATGTATGTGGAACTTAGCTATGTATAAGATTTATGTTTGGAATCAGCAAATGGGCCTTAAGCTCCACCGGATTCCAAAAACTTCACTCAATTCCAGGTGATTAATCTAGTAAATAATTAATTGGTTCATTCAAAATTCAGTTCATACTACTGAAAATCAAATAGCTTTACTCCAACTTCAGTATACTGAAGCAAAAAAATCACATTCCTCAGTTTAGATCCGAAGGATTGGCCTGAGATTGTTTCATCATTTGCTACTTTTCCTAAAGTCAGAAGAATACCGAACCTTTTCCATTAGCCGTTCCGAAGAACATTGCCCGCTGGTCATCACGAGGATGTTGGAAATCGGCTAATCTCTCTTGAATGGGTGTTGAATCCCACCCCCAGACTTGAGAGATCGAAGAAGAACAATTCTGCAGTTTAAAGCTTGGTCTAGATGATTCAAAGGAATCTCGTCTGAAGAAAATCATTTTTTGAACAAAATTGCCGCCAATTTCAAGCAGCTTTTAGGTCGAATTAGACGAATTAGAGAAACGAAATCGAAGTGGTAAGTCATTTTGCTCCAAATAATAATTCAATTGGACCTTATAAACATTTAATCTGAAGATATACATATGAATATGCATTATGCAAGATTCTTCTCAGACTAGTGCGGATGATGTTCAACTGCCGGTTCTCGGGCTTATGAAAACTTTGAGCAACGCTACAATATTTTTCGTTAGGCGCACGGTACAAGCACACGAATATCTCTGGGTTTCTATCAGAAAAGAAGTCTCCAAAAACTTGTTCTGTTTCGTTAGCATAGTATCCATTTTTAAAGTACCTTTGCCAGTATTTTTCAACATTGTTTAAGCATAATCAGTCTTTTTTCAATTCCGTTTATATTTATTTATTTATTTATTTATTTATTTATTCATCTACAAGCAAAGCTTAACAGACTAATTATAATAATTTATAAAGGGAAATAAACTAAATATATTATATAGGTATGTACATATATACAGTAAAAACATAAGTAAGAATAAGTTTAATTTTACTATACAAAATATAATCAAAAAATTGCTTCAATCGAATGAATATAAATTAAATACAATGTTTTTGAAGCGGTCCCTTGAATAGTGCAATTCTAAGACAACACAAAATTTATTAAAAGATCGAATAGCTCTGCAGATAGGTTCATTCATCCCATAGTTTGTTCGATGCTGTTGCTGAAAAAGAAAATTTCGTTCCCTCAGTGGTCTAGCAGGAGCATAAATGGGAATAAGACTTAAAAGTGAGGGGCAATTAATATGGTTACATAATACATCTCTTATAAGCATTACTTCATGGGCGTTCCTTCTTTTAATAAGAGGCAGTATACCCAGTAACTGGCATCTAGCAGCATAAGAGGGGGAAAAATCCCAGCCCATTTTTCTAAATATATATTTAGTAAAACGTCTTTGTACATTTTCGATGCGATCTGAATGTACTTTGTAGATAGGGTTCCATATAATATCTGCATATTCAAGAATAGATCTAACTAATGCTACAAAAAGAGAAATGAGAGTGTGCGGATCAGTAAATTCCTTACTGTTTCTTTTAATAAAGCCCACAACAGAATTAGCTTTTGCTATCATATAATCGATATGTGAGTTAAATGTTAATTTCGTGTCAACTATAACACCTAGATCTTTAATTTGATCTACTCTTTTTAGCTCACATTGATTGAGATTATAATCATAGATATAAATAGAAGAACTTTTAGAAATGGTTAAGACATTGCATTTTTTTAAATTAAGTTTGAGGCAGTTATCATCACACCACTTCGAAAGACTAAGCAAATCATGCTGAACAATTAAGCAATCACTAGGGTGATTAATTTTGAGAAAAAGTTTTAGATCATCAGCATATATTAAACATTGACAAAATTTAATTTTTGACACTATGTCATCAATAAAAATTATGAACAACAAGGGTCCCAAATGACTGCCCTGGGGCACACCAGATGTACAGATTATGGATCTTGACAACCTATTATCAATAGTTACTCGCTGAGTTCTACCAATTAAGAACGAAGCAATCCAATTGAGCATTGCTGAGTGAAACCCAAAATGTTCAAGTTTCTTAATAAGAATACAGTGGCTAACTGAATCAAACGCCTTGCTGAAATCAGTATATATTGAATCTACTTGTGATCCATTTTCAACGGCATTAGCAACATAAGAAGTGAAGAGCGTGAGATTGGAGACTGTTGATCGGCCAGCGATGAAGCCGTGCTGATTTTCGGATAAATGTTCCTTGATATGAAATTGTAATTTAGATTTAACAATTGACTCGAATACCTTTGGTATTGGTGACAGTTTACAGATACCTCTATAATTTTCAATATTATTTTTGGATCCTGACTTGAAAATAGGAATTAAAAAGGAAGATTTCCATTCTTCAAGAAAAATTCCTGAGCTAAGTGATTTATTGAAAATCAAGGATAATGGCTTGGAGATTGTCTGAAAACACTCTTTTAGAATAATGGCAGGTATTCCATCTACCCCAGGTTTAGAATTTGGCTTCAGTTTAAAAAGCGCATTTTCAACATCAAGGATATCAAGCTGCATTGATCCGATATCAATTCTTGAAGCTATATCAACATTAACATTTGAATTCGTTGTTGAATTTGAGTATACAGATTCAAAAAATGAAGCAAATAAATTCAGGGTTTGGTCAACGTCATTAGATTCAATATCCTTATAAAACATAGTTTTAGCTATTCCTACTGATTTCTTTCGATCGCTTATATAACACCAGAATGTTTTCGAATCAAGTCTGAGCTTGCTTTCGATATCTAAAATGTAATTATTATATAGAAATTTGCTTAAAACCTCAAACTCTTTCCTATAAACACTGAAGAGATTGTAGTCGGTTTGGTTAAGGGTTTTTTTGTACTTAGTATGAGCTTTATTTTTAAGGTTTTTTAAGTGAACTAGCTGATTATTGTACCAAGGGGGCTTTGACAATTTTCTTTTAGAAAAACATGGAACAAACCTAGGAAAAGAATTTATTAAAATATTTGTAAAACGAGAAAACATTTCTTGGGTATCCAGAAATTTGAATTCATTTTCCCAATCAAAAATGTTTATGAAATTATTAAGTCCCGAGAAATTTGATCTCGCGAAATTAAAAACTTTCTCAGAGTTTAAAATGGGTTCCAAGAATGTATAACCCCTCATTTCTATTAAAATTTGATTGTGGTGAATAGAATTACTTAATAATTGATATGGAGCCTCAAAAACATCGGTTTTAAAATCATCATTACAGACAAAAATTAGATCAAGAATTTTATTTAAGGAGTTAAGGATTGAATTTTTTTGTACAAAGTTTAAAGAATATAAATAATCAACGAATTCAAACTCAAAATTTTTTTTCATGTTACAAGGAATCAACATTTTTTCATTATCAGACCAAGTCCAAACAATATCACTGAGGTTAAAATCTCCAATAACACAAACATTACTAGATGTATTACACTTATTAAAAATAAAGTCTATATTCATAGTATGATTTAAGTAAATATCCAAACCACTATTTGGAGGAATATAACTAACTATAAAGTATAAAATATGAGAGGAAAGATTTATTGATACACATAATTGTTCGACATCAGGAATAGGCAAATCAATTTTACTACCCGCTAGAGATAAGCGAGTTGCTATTAAGACTCCACCTCCACGATCAGCAGCTGTCTTACAACGATCAAAGCGAAAAACATTATAGAGTTTACTATCAAATATCTCAGTTGACAAGATTCCATCATACAACCAGGTTTCTGTTATAATTATGACATCATATTCAGGTAGATACTGAGCTTATGCTTATTTTTTTCATTGCAAGTAGGTACTGAGTGTCAAAAAAAATACAGATTAAAAAATAAAACCAACAGATGCTTCAACCAGAGACATGTTACTATAGTAACTGAATAAAAAAAAATTATTCAGATACAAAAATGTATACCATTTTCTTATTGTACTGTCTGTCAGAAACAAAATAGCTGCATTAATTCCAGGAGCTTAAGCAAGCATTCTATACAAAGCTGTACCTTTTGTACGACTATTGAAAATTCAGCTTTTAAGTTCTCATTTCTTCTGTACCTATAAGGAATCTTTAATTTTATTTTTCCTTTGAATATTTGCATGCATCGTTTACCCATAGAAAATCGATTAGGCTGAGCATAATGACACACACATATGTACCAGATTTACTCTACATGCACCAGATACACAAAAGCTTAAATAGCCTGAAATGAAGGTTTATGGTCTCTATTCTTTTTGAAATTACACAAGAAGGACCTTGGGCACTGGATCTGTCACCTTTTGTTTTTCATTTTCCTAGAAAATACTGCTCTGACATATTCGTGATGCATGCAAGCACAAAATGTTGTAACATGTGGTTGCCGTTGGGATTGGTTAAGGATACTGCACTGCTTTTGAATGGATATATGAGTTAGTGTCTCAACTCAATATACCCAAAGCTGACATAAGCAAACTCTTTTCCAAGTTTAAGGATATCCTCAGGCTGTGAGACAGAATCTAAATATGTATGTATGGGTTTTTTTCTTTATTTTCAATACTGAATAGCATTTGTGCTAAAATAAATGACAGAATTTGCATACTGGCATGGATGGCGGCATGAATATGGACATATTGCAACTACATAAAAGTTAATGTCCTGTGAGAAGAAACAGATGTGTGTGCGTTGCTCAGTGTGTTAGTAATGTTTACTTAACATTCACTATGGTTCCTCACCGACGTTTGTTGGTGTTTATTTTTTCTTTGTTCCGTGTTCCCCACTGTTGCTTGCTTAAGGAGGATATCATGTTGTTCTGGTTCTGAGGATTCTTCTTTCTTTCTATTTTTTTTTTAAAGTTTGATACATTTTGTGAGCAATGTAAATGTGAAAAGGTTTTCATGTAAAATTCTATAGTGGATCACGTTTTGGATGGTAAAGTGGGACGTTAAGGATCGACTTTATATGCATTGATGGGTGATTTACGAAGTTTATATGTGAAACGTGCTGCATATAGTAGGTATGACTAGGAGGTTGATTTGTTTGTAGAGTTTAGCATTAAAGTGAAAAGCTAGTTTTTGAAGTTTTATCGATAACCCTTGAATTATTTTTTACTGTCATGCAGTCAGTACTTATTTCACGTGTACCTACATTTTATTAAGTTCAAGACAACAGCTTAGATAAATAGCAATCGTTTATACACTAGTTCTATTTGATGCACTAAGGACATATTGAGAATTAAGATGTTTTGTTCGGAGAATCTTTCATGCAAACAAACTGAAGCATTAAAAGTCAAGAATATTGATACATTGATAGGCTATTAATATGAAGCGCCACGGCTGTAGCTAGACAATAATTTGCGTCATTTGTCACAATTTAAGCTGAGTTCATAGTTCTTTTGAGTAAAAATGGCTTGGTGGTGAGAAAAAAATTGTCCTTAAAGAAATAAAATGCACGACTGGGTCGCACGTACTTGCTCTTATGTTCAAGACACTGCGAGTTTAAGAAAATTGTATATACAAACATGGAAATTA
This sequence comes from Dasysyrphus tricinctus, assembly GCA_963921185.1. Lineage (NCBI taxonomy): Eukaryota > Metazoa > Arthropoda > Insecta > Diptera > Syrphidae > Dasysyrphus > Dasysyrphus tricinctus. Next base: position 131,109,409 of record OY992533.1, read on the forward strand.
TGAGAGAAAAATGTAGAGAAGCATGAAATACGACATTTAAATTAGCTTAAATAACTCTTTTGACAGTTTGAGGTGAAAAAAAGTATACCATCTTAATTCATGATGGAATATGATTGTATGGGAAAAAAATTTTAAAATCGTTGGAGCGGTTTTTTTTTTTAAATTAATTTTTATATATAAAATTCTTAAAACATTTTTAAGAACAACTTTTGGTATGCAGATTTAAACTATATATTTATGTGTATATAAAAACAAAATTTGAAAAAAAATTGTCAACCCGTTTTTGATATATCGAATTTTCAAAAAAAAAGTTTGAAACTTTTTTTACAAATCCAAAAACTTTTTTTTTGAAAATTTTGATATGCAATATTATTTAATCTTATCTGAAATTTGTATATAAAAAAATTCATTTAAATCCGTTTAGCTGATAACGAGTAAACTCAAAATAAAAAAATACGTTCTATGACAGGTACTACTAATAGTTGCTTTGTGTAAAATTTTATAATTTTTGATGGTAGATCGTACTAATTTTAGTATATGAAAAAAGTTTAATCAAAATCGTAGGAGTCGTTTTCAAGCAAAAAATATTTTTATTTGCGGTTTTTTCACTTTTGTATGGAAGGTACCGTTATTTTTTCATAAATGTAAAATTTTTTCTAAAAATATTTTAGAGAGTACTAAAAAAGTCTTAAATATCGAGTTTCAAAAAAATCTATGATGCCGTTTTCGAAATATTTGATTTTCCAAAAAAAAATTTAAAATATTTTTTGAAAATCCAAAAAATATTTTTTCAAAAATGTTGGTACACAAAACTATTAACATTTTTTCTGAATCAAAAAAATAATTGAAATCACTTATACCATTTTGAAGAAAATCAAAAAATTAAAAAATGGTTCCTTGGTAGGTACCATTAATAACCATTTTTGAAAAATGGTTTTCCACCCAAAGAAAGCCTTTACTAAAATAAATTTATTGAATTTTTTTAAGAAAAGTTGTTTTTGAGAAAAATACGATTATGTAAATTTGCCAAAAAAAATTGTATGACAGGTACCGTTATTTTTGGTTCTTAAAAAAAAATGAAAAATACGTGTCGGCAGAATCACCAAAAACCACTATGTACCAAGTTTGAAGAAAATCGATCGAGCCGTTTAGGCTGTAGATGAACAGACAGGCAGACAGACAGACAGACAGAATTGTGCCACCCACTTTTTTGGTGTTCTCTATCATCGTAATCCAAAACTTGCCTTATAGTACCTATAATCGCAAGTAAAAATGTTCATGCTTTAATCGAAATTTTTGCATCTCTTTCAGTTTACAGTTTGCAGAAAAATTGTTCTATGCAAAAGCAAGTACAAATAGAGGGCTCAGAGCTGTACCGAACCAAGTTATATTTTGTTTTTTTTTTTCGCAGATTTTTGTGGATATCTTTCAACTCAAGTTTTTCATTTTTAAATAAGAGAATTATAATAATAATTTAATTTAGAGAATAAACTTTTAGTCCAGTCAATTTGTACTCAAAAAGGCTCTTTTGCGAGCAAATTGTGGGGTAATTTTGATTGTTTCCCTCCTTTATGTTTCGGGGGTGCTGAATCTGTCAACAAAATTTCGTGACGCAACATGGAAAAAAACGCAAAAAATTGTGCAAAAATCCATTTCTTGGGAGTTTTTCACTTATGGCTCGAAAACTACCAACTATTCGAAAATTTCATCAAAATACCATTGAAAGTATACACAATTTCCAATAAATCTCTATTCAAGGTTTTTTCCTGCGATAATCCATTTGGACTCAGGCGCTAATCGAAATTTGACGTATTTTTACTGTTTTCGAAAATCCACTCGAAAGCGCTAAGAAATTACATTGTGTGACAAAATTTAAACTTTTGTCTGTAACATGAACCAAGATATACTTTTTTTGGTGGTCTTTGATGCGCTGAGTTTGAATCTGGCCTTGGAATTACTGTAGCACGTTACGTTTTTGAGATATTCGAATCTAAAGATTTTAAAAAAATGCATTTTTTATCGAAATTTGAAGTTATATTTTTTTCGAGGTAGTTTTTTTCGAAAAAATGTTTATGGTCATTCTTAAGTATGAACATTTGAGTTCAAAATTCTTTTTGAATCTTTCAAATACCTTCATTCGTCTTCGAGAAATCGTTGGTTTTCGTCTCGTAGTTTTCGAGCCATCAGCGAAAGACTCACAAAAAATGCATGTTTGCATCATTTTTTGCATTTTTGTCCATGTTGCGTCACGAAATTTTGTTGGCAAACCTCAGATTCGGATTCAGCACCCCCATAAACATAAAGGAACGAACAAATAAAAACTACCCCACGATTTGCATGGTAAAAATACAATATGACTGGACTATTTATACATTTCCTTTTTGCGAGTAAAAAATTCATTAATTAATGGCAGTTTATTTAATAAACCTCTTATTATCTTTGAATTTTCTTTTTCTGAATTGCTTCAGTACAGCTGTAAGCTCTCAAGGAAAAAAAACGTCGTTAAAGCCATGTTTACATCTCCCGTGCGAAAAAAAATCTATGCAAATATTTTTGCATTTCTAAAATTATTGAGGTTTCATGCAAGCCATTGCTGTCTTGGAATAACAAAACAATTGACAGCACATTTTTTTGCGTGCGAGGAAACAGAGTTGTGAATAAAAAATATTTTTTTGAATGGTCGGTTTACACTTCCAAAAAAAAATATTCTCCTCCTCCCAGCATTATTGGCTTGGGCCAAGGCAAACATTTTCACCTTGAATATTACACAAAATTTTGCACAGAATAGGAGGAAAATTGCTTTGAAAACTTACTCCGATAAGAAATACTTCTCATAAGATAGTTTTTTCAGTGTTGACCTTAATTTATCGATGAATTGACATTAACGCCAACCCTGCTAGTCTATCTTCATTGGTAGATTTTCACTGTCGAAAAAGTTCTTTCGGTGTGCGTCTTGAAACCGCTAGAGTCGCCACAATTCAAAGAATCTTGTGTATCTAGTTGTTTAGAGCATTTTGTCTACCAACGAATGAACTCAGCCTTTAAACTTTTAACTGCCACGATCCAAAATTTCTTCGTTTTTTCGTTAAAATTTTGTTAATTTTGCCAAGAATTGAGGAAATCAGAATTCACAAAGAAGAAAGTATCGAGTTATTGTTCTCGAATTTCATTTAAAACTAACTTAATAAACCATCAAGATAGCTATCTACCTTGCTATGTTCATTAAAAATTATATAGGTACTACGTGAGGTTAATACTGAATTCAGAAAGTTTTGAACATATTGTAATATTTTCTCAGGTTCGTTAATAAAACTTATTTACTTTATTCAAAACGTCCACTTATTTATTTCGCAAAATAAAACACTTTACTTTTCTTACTACAAACAAAACGATTTATTATTCACCACTGAATTAGTTCACAAACTTTACTTTTCACTTTTATTACAACCAACTTTATTCATTCACGATTAAAAAACAAACTGTGTCGCTGCCGTTCAAACCTGTGCCTTTTATACTTGTTTTCCAAACTCTCGAAATAAGGAGAACGTTCTGGTCTCTGCTTCCAGAGCTTTCCGTAGGGGAAATTTCCCAATAATTTCCCTTCCAAAAGCTTTTATTTGACAGCTGGTAAATCTGCTATAATCCGGCAGATGGCGCTTCCTTCGTTTGAGAGTTGCTATAATTATAGCTAATAAGGGTATGTTTGCACTGCGACCGTAAGTTTTATTGTGTCCGTTTGTTTGCATTTCGGAGTCGTTATAGTTCAAATATGGAAAGTTATTACAATATATTAATAACTATCGCAGAAATTTGAATATAATTTCATACTAAAACGGAAACGTATGATTTAAAAATGCCTTTCTCAAAATTTTCGTTCGTGGTTCAAACCCCTGTGGTCCCTCTAGGATACAGCGTTGTTGAAGCCCTTGGAGGGTTGAGACTTTCTTATAAAAAGCGTTTAGCCATGATAATGTGCTAAACCTGGGTCAGAGTAGAAGTTTACGGCTTCATCGTTGGTTTTTAGAGTTATATGCAGGATTTCCATAGCGCTTAGGTAACTTTGTTCTAGAAGTTGCATTTAACTAAGAACTTTTGTCTGTTGTCTTATTCCAGTTCTCGTTTACATCAGCAGGTAGAGGCGGTGGAAAGAAAAATTGGCCTTTTTGAGGTTAATCCGTGAATGTGGGATGCATCCTTGATGTTGATGCCTTGGCACTGCGTTTGGCTAGCAATCTGGTTCAGTCTGGGTGTGCTATAGGTATAGATGCTTCTGCAGCTTTAGCTGATCGACCGCGTCTGCCCCCTGGTCTTCTGAAGCAGACAAACTCCGATTTGGGTGAGTTGACCCGGATACCTCATTTGGTGTTAAATTATAATTTGCGGATGTGGGTCTCGACTTCTCGGACCACCTATCAATGGAAAGAATGATGAGTGAGTCATGAGCGAAGAAAAGGTTCTCGTTCTCGCTTTCATTTAAAATTGGTTGGTGAGAGCCAGCTTGTATAGAAGTGGTCAAAGTTTCGACGCACGGGCAACTCCCTGCCTTGATATTCTTCATTGTTAATTTGCAGTTCTCACGTTGCACGAAAAACGTGTGAGCGTTCCACATACAACTGTCCATGCCATGTCCTAGAAAATGCCACCTCAATCGGATGGTAAGTTTTTAAATTTTAGCTAATTGTGATTGGTACAATTTTCATGTTCACTGCCATCCATGGCGAAACTTCGAAATGTGCACTTTTCTATTCACAGCAAATATGCGAGTAGATATTATTTATAATTATTAAAAGTAGAAAATTTTCTTATTCACATTCCCAGTTCCAACTTTTGGAAACTTTGCACAATTTTTAGTACGCTAAATGCATGACAAATCTAAACATTCAAATTCAAAAAAGGTTTCCTCATAAAGTCATTACCCTACCGACTTACCCTTAAACAGGCCCAATTCTTGAAGGCCTTTTCTTTCAATATAACATATAGTTCAAGTCATAAAAATAAGATCTAACATCCATAAAAGAACAAGCCCAGATATAATTATATAAGATAAACCTTTTAAACTTATTTCATTGGATAAACATCCTTCATATGCCTTGAACACTGATGTTGACTTTAAGAGAGAAAAAAAATCTTCTTCACACAAGTATAAGAGTAAAGGACTTTGAGATCTCCGAGATTATTTGTTTGTTCATAACTTTTATTTTTATATCTGTGGTGGAAATATAGATGAGGTTACGCGTTACGGTCAAAAGGACAGCAGTTTTTCCTTTGCTCAAAGATTAACGAAGAAGAAAACATTGTTAAGTGGTGTGTTCTTTCTGAATACGCCTCAGGCAGGATACAAAGCGAAGAACTTTGCTTTTATGATTGGACAGTATATAATAATGTGTGTAGTATGTTTGTTGTTTACTTTGAATCTTTCAGCAGGAAAAGGAACTTGTAGTAGTTGTTATCCTTTTATTGTTATTCTATTTGAATAGTTTCTGATTTTGATAGAAAGAAAAACGATATGGTGGTACAGCGGACTTTTGTGATAAAAGTGAACATCATTATGTATAGGCGCTGTATACACATAAAGGGATGTGTGTTGTGAATTATTTGTTTGAAATTCCATTTGAAAGAAAAAAGTATCTATAGGTACGTACTATATTTGTTTTTCTTTGTTCAACAAAGGAAGCAAAGGAAAACTTTTATTATTTTGTTTGTTTTCGTTAGTAAAACAATATTATTTTCAATTCTCTCTATTGCTTTAAGGGTAAAGTTTAATCCATTAATGTATCGTTCATCACAAAAAAACAATACTTAAAAATATAATTTAGCTTTAGGCTTGTTGTGTTTGATTCCGCAATGAAATAAACTGAGGACTTAAGCAGTTTCTTTGGTTTTGGAAGTTAACAAACCCCAAAGCTCATTTGAAATTCATATCTTTTTCCCAAGGCTATTTTAAATTTGCGAAGATCAAATAAAAATTAATAAACCTACTCGTTTAATATTGTTTTCTCATTTCATTTTGCTTTTTATTTTGACTTAATATGCTGAAGATTGAAAATGCCAAAGATTATTATGAGTTTAATTTTAACCTCGAAAAATTACACATCCTGTGATAAAATGTCAAAGTGATGATATCTCCCGCTTATTTGATAAATCATTAAATAACCTAAATTTTCATAAGAGTCAGGGCATTAATTATCAACCACTATTAAGTTTATGAGGCTCATAACTCAAATATTTTTCTTTTTGCTATACAAAGTTTGTTTTGAAACTTTTCGAACAAGTTTTCGCTGAGAACACACTATATCATAACATAAGAATGGTTGTGACCACTCATAACTTTTAGGAATGCTCATAATTTTTGACTTTTACAGCTTAGTTATTTATTAGTGTTAGATAATTACGTCCCTCAGAGTTCAAACCCTCTAGAGTATTTATCAAAATATAATAATTTAAGATTGAATTATGTCACATCTTTTAATAATTCTGTTTCTGCGATGGTCTTGTGTGTTATGTTGATGTATGTATTTTGGTCGTTCATCTCACAGCCAAAATAATTAAAAACGAATCATTTTTTTTTTTAATAAAACAAAAATACATACTGTGTTTTTAATAGCTTTTAAAGCTAAGAATACTATACAATAAACACGTATGTATGTATTTCTTTTATATGAATTATATTTGAACAAAACTTAGAATTTCCATTTTTTCACCAAAAATGCCAATCAATAATCTTCATCATCTCCCAAAATTTCATACTTCTAAGCTCAACCTTTAAAAAGATAAAATTCAATAACCTCAAAAAATTCAAATAACCATTACCAAGCTTAACGGCTACATGGACAAATATTTTTTAGATTCTGCACATCTGTGGGATAAAACCTTTCCAACTGTTTTTAATTCATGCTTTTGCGTTGAGTATTAACGGAGAAAAGTGTACCGAAAAAATTTCCATACATTTTTCTAAGCGTATTAATATATAGATTTTTCTAAGCGTATTAATATATAGATATTAATATATAGATTAATTAATATATAGATAAGGGTTTGCCATTATGTTTTAAAAATGATTTCGGCTGGCTCGAATAAATGCTAACCGAGGGGCCCGATTTTCGACGCGATGGCGGATGGACTCATTCGGGTCAGCAGCAAGAGCCTCTTTGGTGCGCACTGTACGGCGGTGTCTCTGGGGATACGCACTATCCACTAGAGTAAACGTGGTGCGAAACCGATCCATGGTTGCTCGAATTACCGACTCTGCTGGGCGCTTATGTCGACTGAATATTGGACGCACCACGCGATGCGCGAACCCAACCATTATTTTGGTAGTAAATTTGCACAATTTGCAAACGTTGTTCAGGAGCACAGTACACAAATCTAAGCTATTATACTGCGCAGGTTGTCAGTCGAAAATAAAAAATGGCTGTGAGCGTGAGGAAGAAAACACACGTAAAAACAACAACAAATAAAAATTGAAATTGTCAGAAATAAAAATGGCTGGAAGCGTGCTGACTTAAATACACGTAGAAACAACAACAAATACTGGCATTTGACAAAAATTTTGATTTATGCGCAGAAGAAACCAAAATCAAAACTCTAATGATATTACCTTTAATATGTGTACTGTGCTTCAGGAGTAAGTCTATTCATTATGAAATGGCAAAGCAAACTGAGCATAAATCAAGTGACAGCTGTCAAAAAAACCAACTCCGAAAGAAGTATTGCCAGATTGAAAACCACACGTCTTAAAAAACCCTTTAAATACAGGGTGTCTTGCAAATAATGGATAACCTCGCAAATAATAGCAGGCTTTACGACCTTTCCAGAAAAAATGTACCTTAAGAAAATATTTCCACAGTTGCTACTATCTAATGGTGTTTTTTTTTTTAATTGTTAACGAGTACTACTTTCCTCAAAATCCTGAGCACTTCGACCATATATGAACAATTTTTACTATTTTTTTTTTATTTTCAAAATTCCAGAATAACTGTTCTAATAGATAGGTTTTTAAATTTAATAAAAGTTATTGCATTTGTTTGTTATATTTTTTTTTAATTATTTTGTCAATACAAATATTTATTTTCAAAAAAATCCTCTGAAAACTTAAAATTGTATGGGAACATGAATGGTCAATTGCTTATAAAATCTGTATATTTAATGTCCTTTCCAAAAAAGTGTAACTTACTACGAAAATTTGTTCATTAATCTAATAAAGTAGTTTTTATCATTTTAGCAAATAGTCTATTCTATTAGAATGTATCAATAACCTTCCAGTTTGGGTAGGACATAGATTTTTTCCTTTGATGTTTAAGGTTTTAGGAAGTTCAGTGCAAGATAAAACTGTAAATGTTTCCGCAGTATTTTGAGTATTATTAGTCTTAGAAAAAAAACTTTAGTACAAATTTGGAGCAAATTCAATTTTCTCCAATTCATGTTAGCACACTTTTTACCCTAAAGCTGTTAATAAAAAAAGTTATATCAAAATATTCGTGTATTTTTGCTAATAACTTTTTATTTAGAGTTTTAGGGTAAGAAGTGAAGTGAACAGTGAAAAATTAAGTTATTTAATTTTTTTATTTAAATAAAGACTTGGATATTTGGACCTTAATTTTTTTTTTAATACAAGTTAAATTACAAATTTAATTCACAATGAAGTCAGCCGTACATTGGGTTACACCCACTATTTAGTGAACTGCAAAATACAATAAAAACGCAAAAAATCTGCAACTTCATCCAAGCTCCCAGTTTTTGTAGCTAAAAACTATTATTTTTTTTTACACTATCAGATCTTTGCCGAAGAGAGCTAAGTACAAGCAACATCTTGCGACCAAAGAATTGCCAACACAAATTAAGTGCTCATTATGCTAACTTTGCAGACTTAAAATGTTTATTAAATGGAGGTTGTCTTTTATGTTCTTTTCGTCAAAATCAAATTTTGAATAAGTTTTTTCAAGGACAGCACTTTGACATGAATTGAACTTTACATGTGTTAAGTCAATTTTGTTATTTTCGGAAAAAAGTTGTATTCTCGACCTGTGGTATGTATTATGTTCATATATGTCTAAAGGTGAAAGACCCAGACTATTGGTTTAGTATTCCTTATGTTTATCTAAAATCGATAATTAAAACGAATTCGAGAAGATGTGAATATGGGTGGAGTCGTGGGTTTGTTTTTGTTGCGAGTTTTAATATGAAACTTTGTATCTAATTGGTTATTGCTTATTGACATGATAGGAGATGTGAAATATTATATTATTCTTAGAATTTAATGATGATGAAAAAATAATAGGTAGAAAATAACAAAAGAAAAATATTTACTTTGAAATGGAGAAGAGTAATAGCTGATACATTTTTTTGTTAAGAACGACGTGATTGGCCCTTTGCTTTGTATAAGCAAAAAAACAAGTTAGAAAATATTTTCCAAATAAGAAAACGAAAAGGTTAATTTGTATCCATTTTCAAACATGATACGAGTTAATTTAGAAGTATGTATTAGACTGAGAGCCAACGACATAAAAAGTCAAAGTCAAGTCATTTGCGTAAAGTTGTAAGTCATATCAATAAAAGCCTCAGAGGTGTTGAACCAATAACCGTTAGTCTGCCTACTTAGATACGTGTCGATCAGGTGTAGGTACAATTTGACGTACATTTTTTTCATCGATTCCTGTCAATGCCTTTTGGCCGGAGGGAAAAAGTGTGAATACAAGAAATATTTAGCTTGCAATTTTCAACAATTGTTGACATAGTTCGAACTCTCTGTTGTTTTTCACTAGAAAGCGGCAACACGTAGCTATGTAGGCAGACAAATGGCTAATAGTTCAACACCTCCAAGGCTTTGACTGATATGACTTTACGCAAATGACTTGACTTTTTATGTCGTTGGCTCTTAGACTATATGTATTAAGTTAAAATATAAATCTGTAGTGAGTTTCTCAATGAAGCACACATTTACACACCTAACCAGAATTCACATTTAAAGTTACCTTAGACAATTCAAATTATTTATGATTTTGACAAAAAAAAATAAAGTTTTTAAAAGCAAAGGAAAAGTTGTTCAAAAGACAAACAACAAACTACATTTTAACCATAACTTTAAATAAAGACATTGATCGAATCCGCCTCATATTTTTCTTCGCAAAGGGCCAGTTGTTCAAATGTTGTTCAAATTTTGATCCGTGGTGGAGCAAATTTTAACTCACTCATATCGGCAGATTAACTGATGTTGAAGGAAGTGACATAATAGCCAATTATGTGCTTGAACTTTGCGTCGTTGAATCTCAGTTGATCCACCGAAATTGGCCAGATAAAATTGCTGAACCGCACGGATCAAAATTTGAATTTTGTTTGTGCAACTGAAACTGACCCTAAGTAGGTAGATACTCTCTTGAAAATAAAATAGCAGGGCTAACACTCAACGACATTTTCACCAAGGCGAAATATTATTTTAAGTAATGTGACCACTCTGATTAAATGATAGTCGGGTCGATTGACCAATTGATTGATTGATCTAATGAGTTCCAGAATTCAGGGCCCAGCTACGGCATTAGTTTTCGAGTAATACGTAGCTGAATTATGTGAGTTTGGCATAACCACTCACTTTTTGAGTAATCTGGTATACCATAATTTGAATTGGTTACTCGTTATTCAATCACTGATGGAACTCACTCATTCGTTCACTATAGCGGTAATTCGGCCCCACATTCTTGAGTGCTAGCTTGTGAATAGTTCCTGCTCATTCAGCTGTTTGAGAGTGAGGGGTAGTTCTTTTTCAAAGTGCCATAACTGGCGATTCAAACGATTTAACGATTTTTTTATTGAACATTTATATACAATTTGAGTTAACTTACAACTATTAAATACATTGAAGAATATAAACCTTATGGCACATAGGGCAGGGGGCCTATTGTTATACATTGGCTTAGATTTAATAGGAAATATAAATATATATTATACATGTCAACTTAAAATTAAAAGCGGTTGACTTTGATGCTCTCGGGATGTTCCGTCCCGGTTGTCCATTGGTGGTTTGGGTGTGGCGTGGAACCATCATTTCGTCCGTCATTTAAAAGTCAATAGCCAAATACTATTTTCGAGTAGATAAAATCTAGTATAGAGTCTTCGCTCAAGAAACTCTAAGCTGGTTTTCCTAGTAGGCTTCATGGTCCAAAGCTTGATTGCAACGAAATGATATTCTCCTATTTAATCTTACAACGCTGAAGTGTATATTCAAGTTTTTATACATTATTAACTCAGGTTTGACATTTCATATAGCAACCAGTGCTTCTGGCTTCTGAATTCGGTTCATATATGTACATGTACATATGTGGTCCGGTCATATAGTCCTTGCAGCAACACTTTAATTCCCCCTGGGAGCAAAGGGCAGCAACAAATTCCGTCCATCTATCCCGTTTCGCGGCATGGTGCTTAAGCTGTGCCCACGTTTGAATATTAATGGACTGAGCTTCGTTAAGTACAGTCGATCTCAAGTGTTTCGTGGTCTTCCAACTCACCTTGCACGCTGAGGTTTCCCCAAGAAGGACTGCTTCACTATGTTGTCGTTGTTGTTTCCTCAGAGTATGGTCAATCCTTCGCCATTTTCGTTGCCTGATATCAAGATCCACTCATCTCTGATGAGTTCTATTTCACAACTCAACATAACTTATGGTTTGTGAACAAAGATCTTTGTGGCCAGCAATCTTAAGAATATACCAAAGAAAATGCTTGTAAGAAGCTGGAGATGTTATTGCGCAGCATTTCCAGGTTTTGCAGGCGTATAGAAGGGTGGATTTTACGTTGGACTCGAAGAGTTTCAGCTTGGTGCGTAGCGTTATTATACTAGAGTTCCACAATACACTACTAGCTTTGTTTATCCTATTGACAACATCAAAGTCTGTTCCACCATCAGTTGATACGATACTACATAGATAGTTGAATTGTGACCTTTTCAATAGCTTGCTGCCTCACAATAATATGCTTTTGTGTGTTTCGACCTGTCTGTACCATTTTTGTATTTAAAGCGTTGATCCTTAAGCCAGCCAGGTCCAGCCAGGTCCAACCCACCCACCTTGTTTGCCATGAAACATATCGTCGGCGTAGTCCAAATGACTAAGCCTTTCGAAACGATTCCATTTTATGCTATTCGACTCGTTTGTACCAACCGTAACAGTCAGTACATCTTCGATTGCCAATTAAAATAGAATTGGTGACAATACATCTCCTTGTCTTACTCCTTGACGCACCTCGAATTAATCGGAAAGCTATCCATTTTGCAGCACGCGGCACCTTGCATTGTTGTTTAACTCCTAACCTAAATAATAGCAACTATCTCCTCAGGGATACCTCTCATGATAAGTGATTGCGATCGACCCTGACAAATGCCTTCTCAAAATTGACGCACATAATATGTACATGAGGTATATAGAGGCGACTGATTATATGATCAAAACAAGATCGGCTACTGCTAAATCCATCTTTCTGCCTTTTGAGTGATTAATTTTGTGAACATGAACACAGACAGAACAGGAAATTATTGAAATTTTTTAGATCGCTTTTTTGGGAACTTTTACAATAACGTCATCTTTCCGGTCAGTGTTTGGCATAGGTAACGTTCGCCCAAACATCCTGAACTAGTGTAAGCTAAATAGCAGCATTGTTCATCATTGCCCTTTTGTCAAGCCTCACACAGTGTTGTACTATTTTAAGAGTTGCTCTATACTGGTTCTGCAGAGTTTCTTTCCGATGCGTGACATTATCAGCAATAATCGGTGCAGTTGTGGAGCCATATTCCATACAAATATTCTTTACTTGGTCCCATTTGTCGTCTATGAATATAAAGGTTCTTATAATCTTCCTTAACTACATTTAATTAAGCTGAGATTAAGTTTACAGGGTGAAATCGATAACCTTAGCACCAAACTTAATCTAAAGCAATTTTAAATTGGATATTTATTTCCACAACCAGCGAACAGATTAATTACGTTTTGTCAAAAGTCTGTACCTGTGCGAGGAAATGTGGACTTTCGGTAAACCCACAAAAAACCGAACTGGTTCTTTTTACTAACAAAAGGAAAATACCAGAATTTGTCCTACCATCAATAGAAGGAACCCGACTTAGACTATCAGATCATGCCAAATATTTAGGCGTAATTCTTGACAAAAAGCTAAACTGGGGTATGAACATCAAAGAAAGAGCCAAGAAGGCCATGATCGCTTTTTACTTTGCAACAAAATCTTTGGTAAGACCTGGGGTCTAAACCCTAAAATCATAATGTGGATGTACAGGTACACGGCCATTATAAGACCGATCCTCACATATGGTATAAGACGCTTAACAAAGTTCAAAGACTAGCGTGCATAGGAATCACAGGGGCAATGAGGTCCACTCCCACTGCGGGAATGGAAACCATACTCAATCTAAGACCCCTAGATTTATTCGTACAAGAAACTACAGCCTACGGTGCTCTAAGACTAAGCCAGATCGATAGCTGGAAAAAGAACTCTGTAGGTCATGCACAAATTATGAACAAATTTACGGAGGGGTATGTATGCACAGACTACACAACACCCCGTACACATTTTGAAAAGCCGTTTTCTGTCTCCATCCCCACAAGAGAAGAATGGGAAGCTGGTTTACAACAATCAGATACACCGATGGCGATGGTAGAAATTTACACCGACGGGTCAAAGATGGATACGGGAGTAGGTGCGGGTTTCTTTTCAGAATCCCTCAATTTAGCGAACTCTTATAGACTCCCTGATTATAGCAGTGTCTTCCAAGCGGAGGTTCTGGCAGTGATTAAGGCTGCCGAACAGATCTCAATGTTGGGGATACCACGGGCTGATATCACCTTTTACATTGACAGCCAGGCAGGGATTAAAGCTATCTCTGCAACAGATATAAAATCCGAGCTGGTTTCATGCGGTCGCGAAGAGCTAAAGATTCTTGCCACACAGCACAACATCAAACTCTGCTGGGTTCCTGGGCACTGAGGAATTCTAGGAAATGAAAAAGCAGATGAACTGGCAAGGACTGGTTCATCGTTAGATCAAAGCCTAACGGACTCCGGTGTTAAAATTTCATCCTGTGCCATTAAACATACAATTGGTAAGAAGATAGTGGAACTTACCAATGACAGATGGAACTCACTCGCAACTTGTACCACTACAAAGAATTTGTGGCCTAGATATAATAAGAAAAAAACGCACCATATCATAAACCTGAAAAAGAGATCCCTGAATCTTTTAATAGGAATTATTACGGGACATAGGTTAGGTTGGAAGGGGTGATAATACGGCAAGCCGCACCATCTCACTCGGATCTCAGTGGATCCATTGCGCTCCCCGGGGTATAAATGGTTAGTGAGGAGGGATAGGAAGGGAGTTAATAGGAAGTTTTAGGTGTGGGGGGCCTCCTTGAACCATCCTGAGTTCTGAATGAATTTCAGGATGTTCTTTAGTGGCAAGACAGAGATGTCGCCCAGTTCGTCGAAGAAGTATTCTCCAAGGGCCTCTTTTCTGGTTCTAGCTAGACTGGGGCATTCGCAAAGGAAGTGAGGGGAGCCCTCCTCTGCCTCTTCATCATGACACCCTCTACATAAGTCCGATGAGCTGATGCCCATTCTGTACATGTGGGTTCCCATTGAGTTGTGGCCCGTAAGGACACCAACCATGAGAGATAATTGAGGCCTGCTTAGCTTGAGTAAGTAATCAGTTTTTTTCTTTGAAATATTTGGCCATAGATTCCTAGAAACCCGACAAGTGTCGATGGATGACCATCTGACATTTGCAGCCTCTAAGAAACTCTGGTATATTCTACTTTTTTCTTGCTCCAGTGGCATAAGCACCGAGAAGTCGGTTTGGCTCGGATCAAGAGACGATCCGTTTTTGGCCAGCTCATCCGCCATTTCATTCCCATATATATCACAATGTCCTGGGACCCATCTAAGGGTGACTGTGTTCGTTGCACCTAGTAAAGATAACATATACCGGCAACGCTTTATCAGCTTTGACTTTATAGTGATTGAGGAAATGGCTTTGATTGCCGCCTGGCTGTCTACAAAGATGTCAATATTTTTGTTTATTACTTCGCGTGAGGAGAGATGTTTTGCGGCTTCACAAACTGCAAGTACTTCCGCCTGGAATACGCTGCAAAAATTTGGAAGCTTTATAGATCTGCTAATTGGTGGGTTATCTGAGTAGATACCTGACCCAACCCCCTCTAAGGTCTTGGAGCCGTCAGTAAAGACCGAAACATGGTTTTCATTTATGACCCGGTTTTCATTCCAGAGTTTCCTGGTTGGGATATCTGTTATGGCTACTAGGTTGAAATCAATGTGCGGTGTAATGTAGTCTGTTTGAATGTCTATGTCAGTGAACTTCACTATAGTTCTATGACCGTAGTGGCCCTTTTTCCAGTTATTACACTGCTGAAGTCTTAAAGCACTTTTGGCCGCTAGCTCTTTCGTAAACAGATCGAGCGGGGCTAGTGAAAGGAATGTTTCTAGGGCTGCCGTTGGTGTGGTTCTAATCGCACTGGTTGTGCCAATACATGCAAGTCTTTGAATTTTAGTCATGGTTTTTAGATTGGTTTCCTTTTCCAAGGCTGGCCACCAGACCAAACATGCGTACGTTAGGATTGGCCTTATTATGGCTGTGTACATCCAATGAATGGTTCTAGGGCTGGGACCCCATCTTTTACCAAAAATTCGACTGCAAGTGTAAAATGCAATTGATGCTTTTTTCTCTCTTTCTTTTATATTCTCTTTCCAGTTCAGTTTACGGTCCAGTACAACACCAAGATATTTGGCGGTATCCGAGATTTGAAGCGGAGTTCCGCTAATGGTTGGCGGGTTTATGTTGGGAATATTATTTTTCCTTGTAAACAACACCAATTCTGTCTTAAGTGGATTGACGCTAAGTCCACAACTATTGGCCCAATTACTGAGCTTGTCGAGGGCTGTTTGTAGGAGATCGCATAGAGTTGGGACAAATTTGCCCGAGGCCATTAACACAATGTCATCGGCGTATGCAACGACCTTGATGCCACTCATACTTAGTTCAACTAATATCTGGTTAACTACAAGAAGCCAAAGCAAAGGAGATAGGACTCCACCCTGTGGAGTTCCTCTGCATGTTTTAACTTTTATCTTGGTGTTACCCATTTCTACATTTATAAGTCTTGTCTGAAGCATGGAGTCAATCCAGTTTATCAGTAACGGATCGATGCTGATGGAGTTCAGGGCTTGTCGAATTGCATCGTTATCAACGTTGTTGAAGGCCCCTTCTATATCAAGGAATGCTACCAGGGTGAATTCCTTGAATTGGATTGACTTTTCGATTGTGCCGACCACTTCATGAAGTGCTGTCTCGACAGATTTGCCCTTCATATATGCATGTTGGGCCTGTGAGAGAACACCATCATTCAGTTTTAGGCGAACATGTGTCTCCACTAGTCTTTCTAAAGTCTTGAGAAGAAATGAGGATAGGCTTATAGGCCTAAAATCTTTCGGTTCGGTGTGGGTGGGCTTGCCAGCTTTCGGAATGAAGATGACATTGACCTCTCTCCAACTAGAAGGAACATAGGTGATGTTAAGACAACCCCTAAAAATGTCCACTAGAATTGGAACAATTATGTCTTTAGAGCTTTGGAGCATAATTGGAATTATTCCATCAGGCCCTGCAGGCTTGTATGCTGAGAAGGAGTCAATGGCCCAAGCTACCTTCCTTTTATCTACAATTTGGTTACCTATGTTAGAGATTACACTTAAGTTAAGGCCTCTGTCCACAGGAGATGTATCAGTTGAACATCCTGGGAAGTGAGTGCTCAAAAGTGACTCTACAGTCTCGGAGCAGGAGTCAGTCCAGGTTTTATCAGGTCTTTTTAAAAAGCCCGGGGGAGTGTAAGCCTTAGACATGACTTTCCTTAGCCTAGCAGCGTCATTTGTTGACTCAATGTCAGTGCAAAATTTTTGCCAGGCTGCTCTTTTTGCGTAGGTTGTCCGGTTTTTGTACATATTTTTGCTGATCTTGAAAAGATCCCAGTCAGCAGGTTCATTACTGTGTTTTGCTCTATTGAAAAGCCGCCTTGAGTTTTTCCTAAGGACAGACAGCTCTTTGGACCACCATACGGGGTTGAGCTTACCTTTTCCTTTAGTAATGGGGCAAGAACTTTCATAAGCATTATTGATGGCTAATGTTAGTTCATTTATTTGTTTTTCAATCTCTGAGCAGTTTGTCAAGGGTTGATTTTCATAATGACCCAAAGATGAGGCCAATTTCATATGAAAGGCATCCCAGTTTGTCTTCCTGGGGTTTCTATAGGGTTTCGGGTTTTCTATATTGTGTTCAATTGGGAATGTTATCATTCTATGGTCAGAGAATGTTACATTACTTGAGACTTTCCAATCACTGACTACGATAGAGTCCGAGTTATTGGAAAGCGTCACATCGAGCACTTCTTTTCTGTTCCTGGTAACGAAGGTTGGTTCGTTACCTTTATTTAAAATCAACAAATTTTTCTTAATAATAAATTCAAAAAGTGACTCACCTCTTTTATTTGTATCAGAGCTCCCCTACTGTAGATGATGAGCGTTTGCGTCACAGCAAACCAGGAGGTCCCAACAGTTCTTACCTGTCGCTGAAACTAGGTCATCAAGAGCAGCTGACGGCGGAGGCCCCGGTGAATCACCTGGCATGTAGACGGAGGCTAGGATCAGGGGCGGGGCCCCTTTACATAATATCTTCGGGTACCACAAGAAGAAGTACTGAAGACCTATGCAGAGGTTGCGGTGACGTAGAAGTAGAGGAGGACACCCTTCACTTCCTAGGTCAATGTCCGGCACTCTGAAATATAAGGAAAAAATGTTTGGGTAGCTATTTCTTCAATGATCTAGCAGAAATCTCGTAGTCAACAGGCAATAACATCTCAAGTTTAATGAACTTCATCAACGCCTCTAAATGGTTCGATGCTCCATAAGATTTCATAGGTTATATTTTTAAAGGGATGGTCAAATCCATCAGGGTACAACAATGGATCAACATTGATCTTAGTGTGACGGCAACAAGATCCACCGTCAGCCCATCAACCTAACCTAACCTTACCTAAATTGGATATTTTTGAAATATCATCACATTTTGCTAACAAAAATCTTTCAATTCTAGTGATGCAACTTTCCTAACTGTCCCAAAAAAAAATATTTCAAAACACTTTCAATTTCAATTTCAATAAAAGGGCAAACTCTTAAGAAGATCATATAATTACAGTTATTGCCAAGAAATCCCACCAACTGCAACAGGAATAGCTAAGTTCGTTGCCCGACATCAAAGTTGCTGAAGTTTATTTTATTATCCCCTTTGCCACCAAACATGCGAGAAAATCACAATGAGCGCAATCTTTGGGTATCTTGACTGAATATAACAGAGACTTCGTGGAAAGAATCATTAACTATTAAACGTAAGGGACTGTTTTGTACTATAAGGGCTATAAAAAATTGTATGTGTACTTGAAAAAAAAAATACAAACTCAAAGAAATAAAACCTCATCTGAAACTCGCTAAATTGAAATCAATCAAAATCGGTGACTGTACCTACGCACGTACTTTAACCGTAAAAAGAAGTAACAAAGAGTTCTTATATTATAGATGTCTTCATTGCTGTTGTCAAAAGTATACACAAAAAGCAATACAGTATATTAGGTGTTGTATAAAAGCACATGTGATACCTACGCATAACATATGTAACTATAAATAAAATGTGAGACTTATGGAAAAAAATCATTATACATATATCTCGAAGCTGATTTTAATCAAACAAAGAAATGAACTCATATTTATGCTGAAAGAAGAAATAAATCAAATTAGATTTTAAATTAAAAAAAAAGTAATAAAACAAAAAATTCATTCATGATTGTTGACAGGATTCTTGTATTTCGTTTTAGCTTTTTGCATCATCACAGAATCGTTTTTATTGAATCCGTAATTACTTTTTACTATAAAGTGAAGGAATAAATCCTATAAATTGATGTCGTTTCTAACTCTCACACCAAAAGTTCACAGTTTAAAAACATAACGTGCTTTTAATTGGCGCCCAAAACAACACCATAAGGGACTTGGTACTTTTTCATTTTTATATCAAAATAGAATTTCCTGTGAATGTTATTTTCTGGAATTATCTACATTTTAATCACCTTTGTTAAAAGGTCTTTCCCTATTTTAGGAAATGAAGCAGGTATAATAGACACATTTACCTTAAATGCGCAGATGTAAATATTTTACATACTTGAAAACTATTGACATAATTTTAAGCTTTTGAACACTGCTTTGGATTCATCAGGCATTCATTTAATCACATAATATAATGAGATAAGATCATGGGATTAATATTGATGCTTATACGTATATATTGAAGGCAATTTAATGCGAAAAATATATCGATACCTTCCCGTAAGAATGTATTAAGCGACATTTCAAAAATTTTAAAGGCATCGACAAAAACCTCTGGTCCAGTTATTTATTTATGTATTTGTAAAAATAAAAAGATTTGGAACAAGATTTTCAACTCAAAATGTCTCGAAAAATCTATTTATTACAACAAAATACCCAAATAAATAACTGAATAAGAGATATTTTAAAAATTTAATTTAAAATTTTTAAAATGTCGCTTAATACATTCTTACGGGAAGGTATCGATATTATGCTAGTATTTTAACTACATAAGTCAACATAAAGGGCTTACCATTAACTGACTGATGCTAAAGTTATATCTGTTCATGATGTTAATAGAGTCAGTGATTAATCTCAATTTTTGTTTGAAATGTGTTCTCCGATTTAAGGCACCTGTACAAATTTTTTTTTTTTCTTTTTTACGAAACGAGACAAAATTATATTCAAGGCATAGTCAAAACTTTGTTTTTTTTTATAAAATGTTTGTCAGAATTCTCGTTGTAACGGGTGTTCTTGAATTTTAAGTTGGCAACACTATTTTAACTGGCGGCCATTTTGTCAGCTGTCAAGTGATTTATTTTTAGTTTGGTTTGGCATTTCAGCATGAATAGACTGACGCCTGAACAACGCTTCCAAATTGTGAAAATTTATTTTGAAAATCATGGTTCTGTTCGAAATACCAATTAAGCGAATTTAGTTTAGCGATGAAGCTCACCTTTGGTTGAATGGATACGTCAATAAAGTGCCGTATTTGCAGTGATGACAATCCTCAAGTGTATGTTGAGACACCGTTACATCCACAAAAACTGACTGTTTCGTGTGCTTAATGGGTTGGTGGAATAATTGGTACGTACTCCTTTAAAAAAGATGCTGGTCAGAACGTTACAGTCAATGGTGACCGCTAAAGAGCCATCTTTACTGACTATTTCGTTCATCAATTGAAAACCCATGACGTGCAGGAGCTGTGGTTTCAACAAGACGGTGCAACAGCTCGTGCCACGGTTGATTTATTGAAGGAAACGTTTGGTAAGCGCATAGTTTCACGTTACGGACTCATTAATTGGCCTCCAAGATCGTGCGATCTAACGCCGCTTGACTATTTTCTGTGAAGTCGCTAGTCTACGCCAATAAGCCCGAAACGATTGACTACTTGGAGGAGAACATTTGCCGCATTATTGCCAATACATGGCCACAAATGTTGGAAAAAGTTATCGAAAATTGGACCTCCAGATTAGACTACGTCCGAGCCAGCCGTGGCGGTCATATGCCTGAAACCATATTTAAATTATAATGCCAGAAGATTATCTTTCGAATAAAGCAAATTTCATGTCAATTTAAAAAAAATCATCTTTGTTTTATTCCATTTCAAAGTGGGAGGTCAAAACCCGCCGATCAAAATCCCGCAAGTCGAAATCCCGCCAAATAAAATTACTAATTATGTACACGAACCCCGCCAGTCAAAATCCCGCCGATCGAAATCCCGCCGCAACAATCCCGCCAGTAGCCTGCTACTATTTTGCGGGATTTTCAGTACTTTTTTAAAATAGTCCCAACTTTTTAGATACTTTTTCATACTTTTGAAACAATATTTTATTTTAATTTGTGAATTTATTTTTATTCAAAACCGCTCCCCCTTTTGAAAAAAAAGTAAATAAGCAGTTGTGCTTTGGCATTTATCTTCAGTTCTTCTCAGAACTCCGTAGAGGTAAGTCATCGAGGTGATTAGAGAGATAGAAATTGGATTTTATTTTGGTTTTGTGGGGACAGGTGACAACGACGACGACCATCACCACAACAGTGATGACGACAACGATGGGACGAGAACGACGACGACTAGAAGGACGAGAATGGCGACGAACGAGGACGACGGCCACGATGCCGGCGGCGATGTGATGGCTTTGACTTGCTGTCTCGGCATCAACTCGCTGAAGTCTTGCCTTGGTCGTGGTTCACAGTGCCGTGGATCTAGACGTTGGTGGATCTGGATCTGGACAGAGGTGAGTGGATCTGGACAGAGGTGGGTCTGGATCTGGACATATTTAGGTGGGTCTGGATTCTGGACAGAGGTGGGAATTTTTTTTCGGTTTGGGGATGGGGAACGGTAGTCAAAAAGAAGACACAGGTGGGTCTGGATTCTGGACACAGGTGGGATTGTTTTTTCTTTTTTTGAAAAAAAATCATATAGAAATATAAACTTTTTGGACATTTTTTTTTTGAAAAAAACAAGATTTTTTGAAGAAAATTTCAAAGAAAAATTAAACTTTTCTCAATTTTTTTTCAGTTTTTAATTTTTCTTCGAAATATGAATGAAAATATTTTTTTTTTGGAAAATTTCAATCAAAAATTAAACTTTTCTCAGTTTTTTTTTCGTTTTTTAATTTTTCTTTGGAATATGAATGATAGGTACTGTTGCTCAAGAAAACTTGACATTGGCGCTCAATTGATGCATCGCATTATATACGAAAATTCGACTTATATCCTTAAACGCGATTTGTGGCTAAACTAAGCGTCCTAGAGACATCAAAGTTGACACCTTTAAACTTGATTTGCGGATAAACTAAGCGTCCTAGCGACTTATAAATCCAGATTCTTTAAATGCAAAAGAAACTTTGCATACACCCAACCTCGCACCCACCCCAGATCCTATAATGAGCCCAAGCAGGGGGGTTGCATACACACCTCGCTGCTTATTCGCGTTTATTTGTCATTCAAGGTACTCTTGCTCAAGAGAACTCAATTAATGCATTGCATTATACGAAAAATCAACTTTTATCTTTAAACGCGATTTGCGGCTAAACTAAGCGTCCTAGAGGCATCAAAGTTTACATCTTTAAACTTGATTTGCGGCTAAACTAAGCGTCCTAGCGACTTATAAAATGCATGTCTTTTTTTAATTTTTTTTTTCGAATTATGTGTGAATGATATTTTTTTCATTAAATGCAAAAGGAACTTTGCATACACCCAACCTCACACCCAAATCCTATAATGGGCCCAAGCAGGGGGGTTCCAGGGGGGCAGCATGCCCCCCCATACACACCTCGGTGTTTATTCGTGTGTATTTGTCACCCAAAGTACTGTTGCTCAAGAAAACTTGACACTGGCGCTCAACTAATGCAAATTTGCAAATTGCATAGGAAAGACAAATATTAATGAGCTGTCGCATAGTAGTAGAAACGGCGGGATTTTGATCGGCAGGATTTTGATTTTCGGGATTTTGATTTCCGAGATTTTGGAAAACGCGATTTTGACACGCAGGATTTCGACTTACGGAATTTTAATTCGCGGGATTTCGACCCTTACCCAATAATAATGCCAGTAGACTATCTTTCGAATAAAGCAAATTTCATGTCGATTTAAAAAAATCATCTTTGTTTTATTCCATTTCAAAGTTCTATCCCTCTAAAAAAAAACACCCTCTATGTACATACATATGTATGTATATGAAAAGTGATTTTTTATATTTTTTATTAATGTCAAAATTATGGTTTTTAGTTTTGAAATGATGAGTCAATCTCTGAAATAAAGTATTTTCCTAACATTCACTTACATAGGTACTTCTGAAAATTTTTCAGTGACAGCATGCTCCTTTTTAACCAGTTACAGGAAAGAGAATCTTTCAAGCTTTATTTTGGTACGCATATAATATTGTAAAATTCCGTCAACATTAACATTAACCACCCAACTTGATTTTAATACCACTCTCATATATGAATGCTTTTGGTCAGAAAATGTTCCATCTCCTTTATATGTATACATGGAAGTGCCGACAACAACGAATTAACAACACATTGGCTGTTCAGAGCTCAGTAACTACATTATATACTCGTAGCTTAATAAAGTTAAAAAACACGACTAAGCATTTACATAATTATCTCCACATGTCCTCGTACTTTGCCAGGAAACTTAACTTTTCTATTACAGATCCCAATAGAGACATGCGGAGTATCAACCACTACACGACTAACTGTCAACTGTCATTGCTTGATGGTTGATGTGTGATTCTAATCGAAAAAGAATCCTTTTGGAATTGAGTAAAAAAATAGGTCTACTGGGTATTGTTCTCCCTGATGGTCATTCTGGACGAGCAGATACGAATAGGTACGATTGAATTTTATTCCAAATCTACTTCCACATACAACCCGTCTATTGATTTTGGATGTGCTGTGCTTCTGATAGCTGATGTGGTTTTCTTTTGAAGTATCAATTGAACGATTTCTGGCCCGAAACGTGAATAGAATCATTTATTTATAAATATATGTACCTACCTACCTACGTTCAAAGCCTTGTATAGTTCACTTGACGCTGCTGGCCTACATTGACACGGAGACGACGACGAGTGAATAATATTCTTTTGTCAAGGACTAATTGAATTCAAGGATAAACTTTTTGAGTTCCTGCTATACAAACTTATACAAAAATATATAACACATAAGTAGGAACGTTTTTGGGCTGAGATATCATGTAAGATTGCTTGGTTCCATAAAGGTTTTACGTAGAAATCCCTAGGATTATATTGAAACAATGATTTTGGGATTTACAGCAAAGAGAGAGAGAGATCCATTCAGCCTATGCTGGTTTGGGTTTGGTCACCTCCTTGCGACTTGCGTGCTTGGAAAATTGGGTCCCACAGAAAGGTCACATCTGCCATTTGGAATGTGTGTCTCCTCGTGCGTTTCGCATGTGAATACTAATTTTGTTACAAATCGAATTGACAGTTATTATCCCTTAACAAGATGTGATACCTACATATAAGTCATACCAGTAGCGTTCGCTGCATTTTTCCTGTGGGACACGACAAGTCCTGAATATTTTAAAGCATGCTTTTTGGACCTGAGCTCAAGTCCAATTCAATCAATTTTCCGCTATCAGCCTATGTTTTTGAGGAGTTCCTATTGGAAAATGAAAAAAAGCAGCTTTTTACCATTTCTTTGTAACAACGAGAGTAAATTTTTGTTCAAGATTAGTAAAATCTTTTCAATATCTTTATTACCCTCTGAGATATCCCTAGTTGTTTCTTAGTCGTCACCGTTTTTTCACTATCATTTTTTTTTCAAATTTTTTAAGGATTCCTGAGAGTACTTTTTCTCTTCTCTCAAACTCAATCTAAGCCTTCCGAATAAGAAGGAAATCCTTTGTTAAAATGTGTTTAGCATATTAAACTACATTTCTGCCTTCTGATTGAATAACGTAGGATATAGGTGGATTTCTCAGAGACTAAACATGATATTGGAGAGATTTAAACTACATTTTGAAGAAAAATCGGAATCGTTGCAAATTTTGTTGGAAAAAAATTAATGCTCGCTGTTACAAAACCTTAAAGGTAACAAGTGATTTCATCACGATATCCATGCCTATAATATATTTTATTTTTTATCAAAATTGAAGAATATTTTTTAAGTTAAAGAACTTTAAAATATTTTCGAATATTATTTGGAAATCTAAGCATAGTATGCCACTTTCTTAAGGGGGACTTAAGTTCCGTAAGACCCTCCCTGCGTACGCCACTGCTACGTACTTAAGTATATTATGCATACCTACATATGTAGCATTAATTGGATTGTAATGCTGTTGGCCACCCATTGCAAGCGATGATTTCCGCAAAATGTTAATTTATTTGTGCGTAGGTTAGTTAGGTATATGGGCTTTGTACTCGGTTTTGATTTGGTTGGGGTTTGTGCTCGTATATGTATGTTCGTCTGTGGTTGTTGGATAAAAATCATCGCAAATTGATTGAGTGACATTCCGTGATTGATTGAATATTTATTTTGTGTTGCAATGGAAATTAATGCAAAGCTCTTGCCATATCCAGTATCAAATTTGCAAATTTATTAATGAGACTATAAAATCGAAGTTTGATGCCTTAAAATTTCAAATCCTTATATTAGTCGTCTCTAAAATATCCTCCGCAGCAATAAGGAGATGGCATATGTAAGGGCTTATTAATTTTCTCGAAGAGACAAACATTATTCTGGTTTGCTTATATTATAAGTTGAAATTAAAGGTGAAGCAGGAGAAGCTTCAAGGCTTTTCCAATTCTATAAAACTTTCGCATCCCCTTCCTATGCTAATGGCATCTGCAGGAACAAAGCAAAAAGAAAACATTTTTCTGAAATAAACTTAAAATCATATTTCCGTTAGGTATGCGTATTTTATACCAAAACCAAAAATACAGATTTAATACAATCATGTCTACGAACAAGGCCTTAGCCAGGGGAGGATCACAAGAAATTGCCCCCCCCCCCCCCCCCTTCCGAAAAAAATTTAGAAAGGAATTTGTAAATCATACTTTTGGTTGGTATTAATGTCAATTCATCGACAAATTGAGACTAATACTGAAGAAGTTATTTTATGGGAAGCATTCTTATGGGAGTGAGTTCTGGGCAAATACTAATACTTATGACGTTTAAGCATAGTTTACAGTTCCCATGCGAACAAAATTTAATTTTTCAAACAAAATTTCCATATATGTACATATTCTGTGCATAACTTTGTATAATATTCAAGGTGAAAATGTTTGCCTTGGCCTAAACCACCCATTGAGTTTTTAATTTACCCTTAATTAATCAATTTACGTAGGCCTTTAAATGGTTAACAATAATTTTTAGATGCAAAACCATTTGCATGCAAATATTGCTGTGAGATGATTATATTTTTTTAAGTGTAAACCGACCATACAAAAAACTATATTTTTTATTCACCATCCTATTTTCACGCATGTAAGACAATTGCCGGTCACTTGTAATTTTACAATTCATCTTAATAATTTTTGGCATGCGAAAATATTTGCATAGATTTTATTTCGCACGGGAACTGTAAACTAGGCTTTAATGACGAATTTCCTTTCATGCAAAACAATGTCACTGACATTCCTTAGCCACAAAAAATTGCGCTCGACTTTCCAAAAAGTTACAAAACAATACTGTAAATGTTGCCGTGTTTTTTTCTGTTGTATGCAATTTTTTATAAAATCCGTCCAAGTGGAGGGGGAATATTACCCCCTTCTGCAGGTTTTTTTTCTTGTCTATTTTCATCCTATGCCAAAAAAAATAAGCAATTTAATTGGCTCTGGACCTTTGGCACCTCATATATGGGCAATTTGGGAGAAATAATGCCATCCAATTGGTCAGTCATTGGTCAGAAAAGGTCAACTAGTCCTAGAAATTGGTCAGCCCTAGATAACTTGTAATCAAGGTGCAAGGTCACGAACGATTTTTGGCATAAAGATGCAAATTCATAAAAGCAATCTTTGGCTGACCAATAACTGAAACTAACTGACCTTTTATTACCTATCCGATGTGGCCTTTCAAATGACATACTTTTTTTAATTAATTGACCCAAATGAGATGCCAAAAGTTTTTTTTGTGACCTTGAAACAAGCTTAAAAAAATCTATGGCTGACCAATTACTGAAGATAGTTTTATATCTATCGATCTTTCGGATGGTAAACAATATTTGCAAATTTCACACAAATGAGGTGCCAAAAACCACTCGTGACCTTGAGAAACTTTAAGTTTTAATTACAAGTTATCTAGGGCTCACCAATTTCTAGGACTAGTTGACTTTTTCTGACCAATTAGATGGCATAATTTTTCCCAAGTTTATCGTATATGAGGTGCCAAAGGTCCAGAGCCAATTAAATTAGCACCTACAGCGACTAAAGGGAATAAAAATAAAAATTTGAAACAACTAGGAATTTTTTTCTTCATTTAGATTCGATTTAGGCCCATCCAAGATAACCTTTTTTTAACGACCACCCTAATGTACACACCTCGCCTTCTTCAATTACAAAACAGCAATTCGTAAAACTTATTTACAATTGGGTATATTTTTCTGTGTATAATTATTCGAAGGAAGATTAGAAACTCACTGCCATTGGAGAAACACCATTAAAGGTGATATTTTTTTTTGTTACATTCCTTTGTGACACTTGGCCTAATGGAACAGGGAAATTTGAGATGTGTTCATGTTTTTATTCTATCAATTAGAGTGTGTCGTTAAGTATGTAAGAGTAGTTATTTATTTGTTTGCAGTCCTGATGTGACTCACATGAATTAAGATTGATGGGTTTCATTGGTGGTGAAAATTGCATACATGTATCTTTAGTTTGGACTTGAAGTAATTTTATGCTTATTAAAGCAATTAATATTGTGACAAATAAATGATTGAAGTATTTTAGATATAGGCTTACCTATTTTTACTTGCGATATAGGTACTATAGGGCAAGTTTTGGATTCGTGCAAAAAAAATATTTCGAGATGACAATCAAACATGACATTACGATGATAGAGAACATGAAAAAAGTGGGTGGCACAATTCTGTCTGTCTGTCTGTCTGTCCGTACCTCAACCTACAGCCTAAGCCACTGAAGCGATTTTCTTCAAATTTTGAACTTAAGGTTTTTTTGTAACTCTCCAGAGGGGATATTGAATTTTTTTTTTAGCTCAAAAAATAACGGTACTATAGCCATACAACCGTTAAGGAAAAGCTTATTTATCTCAAGAACTGCTCCAACGATTTTAATAAAAAAAAATCAGTGTATTACTGTAGATATGATTTACCTTTTAGTAAGAAAAAAAATCACCAAAAACATTTATTAACGGTACTAACGGTATAATTACTTGAATGTTTTTTAAAGTTCTTAAGCCTTACACAACTTGAACATAAGAGCAAGTACGTGCGATCCAGTCGTGCATTTTATTTTATGTTGATACGAGTTTGTGGTTTTATTGGAATGGTATCGATATAAACCGATTATTTAAAACTTTTCAAAACAGACATATTATGGGACGGCTTCAAGAATAACATCTACATACACTCGAAGTAATAAGGTTAGAAGCAGATGGACATTTTAAAAAGTTAAAACTGATATAACAACCATTACATGATGTTTGATTCACCAAAAAGAAGCTTTTTAGAAGAGCAACTGGTTTATTTATACAACCAAAATGGAAAAGAAAAAATATTGGAATTTAGAAAGGGCATAAGGTGCCACTTATGTATAGCTATCATTGAAACTCATCATTGAAAATTTTGGTCTTAAATTTTCAGGCGCTTAGGAAGTAAAATTATTTATTATTTTGATGAATTAATAGTGCTTAGGGCTTAATTAATACTTCCGGCCGAATCAAAATTTCAAATAGGCCCAACTTTCCACACGAAATTGACTTTTAATATTTCAATAATATTGTCAAATGCGCGATGTATACAATCAAAACATTTAATTGTGACGTTTAATACTCTTTCTTCTAACACTTTTCCTCGTAACACCCTCTGTTACTAGTACTTTGTTAATTGAAAATATGTTAATTCTTTGCATGAATAAAAGTCACATAATTTAGTTTTTTTATATTCAGCCAATCGCCAAATCTGGGAGAGATATGTAGCTCTCCTTCGGATTTTATTTTTTCCCCGGAGTTGAATACTCTCATCGCCAATCTCACCCGAATATAATTTCCCCCGGAAATAACTTCGAACCAGTTTCGAAATATTTTGAGAGAATTATTTAATTAAAATCATAAAACTGTCAAACTTTGTGAATAAATTAATGAAATACAATTATGTACATAATATATACAATAATTATATTTTATATTTTTTAAGTTACGGGATGACCCCCAGCTTTCACATATTTACTGGATATTTAAATTAATTCAGTGCCCCCACCCAAAAAAGCATTTGACATACCTTCTCTCGTCTCGTCAAACTAAATGCATGCTTGCTTGTCTAAATAAACAGACAAAACTGGAATAAAATAGACAAACGTAAAACTTACTTGTTATAATTGAATATGAAGAAAATTTGAAAAGAAATTCTTCTGAATTTAACCAAATTCCCTTAGAATAATAAAATTCATAGTATCTTAATGCTGTGATTTTTATATTAGTCGGTAAACATCGATACAAAATTGCGTCTTAGAAGGGTACGATAGTCATCTAACTGATGAGCCCAACTATCGTACCTGGGCGAAACGCAATCATGGAGTTGAGCTCACTTGAACTTTTAACTTTGAATTACTTACTTGTTATATTTCAAAATCCTCCAGCTAAGCTTAAGTGAATTTTTTCCAGGGAAAAATCACTAATTTTCCTTCGGAAAAAAATGGCGATACCTACTTTCTTCTTAGGATTTTTTTTTTCCTTTTTTCGAAAATTGTTTACGATTGGAGAGTATCACAAGGGGGGGAAAATCCGGGAGAAAACTTATTTGCGATAAGGCTGATTAAAAAAAAAAACTTTAGCAATTGTTTTAAATTGAAAGAGAGTTTTTTTGTTAATACTTAAATACCTTCACAATAATGTTTTCCATTTTATTTTATAACGACTTCATAGTTTTCTTTGGCAATTAGCAAAAGTTTTAATTTTTGTTCTTTATTGAATTCATTTATTTTTAGTGCAAGGACATTTCTCTGTAAAATGCAATGCAGTACAGAGTCTCCCTTGACTGTGATGCTGACCCACAACCAAATTTAATTCCTTCAAACGAAATAATTTTCTCTTGTTATTGCATCGTTCTTCTGTGATTCCTTTGTGCAGAACGTGCAAAACCACTTTTACGAAACTTCTCTTTCACGAAGATTCTTTGAAAAATTAAATTAAATAAGGATATGTAGGTACTCGAAGAAAAAAAAAAGGATTATTTAAGTAATTGTTACGTAGCCACTCATGCGACGGCGGATGTTGATGGTTGCGAGGATATGATCGGAAGTTTTCCATCAAAATTCACTTCCGCTTAGGTTATGCACTATAACCGAAAAAAGGTCAAATTTTTAATTAAAACTAGAGACTTTCTTTCTAATTTTGCTGAAAGCTTAAGATGGATACGTTTCAAAAGAGACACGTAATCCTATAGTTTATGAAATATAACCCCGACAGATGCCCTCATTATTTCCTGACTAAATTAAACCAACTTTTTGGCTTAAGGGTAAGTACTATAACCATTCATTCTCAAAATTAAAGGAAACGCCATACATGCCTGCCATTTTTTCGTTTGCCTCATTATGAGTATCATTAGCTGGGAAAACGAATATAAATGGGATGTACGTTAGCAAATGGATACCTATAAGAATTAAGAGAATGTATGTATGTATATAGAAAAATATTTGAGAAATATGCTGTTTGCTGAACGTGTCCCCCAGTATAGTAGTTAATGATTTGAGCTATTAGTTTTACAATTAAAATGCAAAAAAATAAAATGTGAACATTTCCGAATTTTTATTTTATGAATTAACTCATCCCTTCATCAGCAATGAAATACTTACGGAAATTCAATGCCTAACAGCTCCCATTCTTTTCTTCGCAGTAAGTTCCTTGTTTTTTAAAGGCTTTCTTTGGGCTCTGGACCTTTGGCACCTCATCTATATAAATAGGCTTAAATAAATTTTGTGGTACCATTTTCTCAAAAGTATTGGACCGATTTGGATGAATCTTATGTGATTGGAAAGCTATAATCGCGGGGAGTGTGCGAATCACAAAATTGAACACTGCTGGTCCATTTTAGCTAAGTACCATTTTATACTGCCGCTCACTGTGCACACTCAAAAAAATAAATTTAAAAAATAAAAAAAATGTTTTTTGCTTCAATTTTCAAATATTTTATTGCTAGCTTTCATTTTTTGAATCGTGTCGAATTTCGACACGGGGTGGGGACGAGACTAGTATGAGGGAAATTTGATAAAAATAATGTCATTTAATTGGTCAGTAAATGGTCAGAAAAGGTCAACTGGTCCCAGAAATAAGTCAGTCCTAGTTAACTTGTAATCAAGGCTTAAGCTTTCTCAAGGTCGCTTAAGGTCACGCGCGATTTTTGGCACCTCATTTATGGGAAATTTGTAAAAAATTTATGCCATCTGAAAGATTTCTAGATCGTGATAAAAGGTCAACTATTTTCAGTAATTGGTCAGCCATAGGTTTTTTTCTATGAATTTTTGAAGCTCATTTCAAGGTCACAAAAAAAACTTTTGACATCTCATTTGGGTCATTTAAAAAAAATGGTATGCAATTTAAAAGGCCTCTTTACGGTTGTATAAGTTCAGCTATTTTCAGTAATTGGTCAGCCATAGATTTTTCTTATGAATACAGTACGTTCTCGATTAACGCAACTCTCGATTCATGCAACTCCTCGATTTTCGCAACAGCTGAATTTATATCATTGTTGACGCAGTAATCGCAACTCTTCAAAAAAAATTGACTCGATAAGTGCAACTTTTGGTTTTATATGCATATCTTTATTTACTCAGGTTCTTGGCTATGTTTGTTTTTGTCAGTTGCGTTACATTTTGTCTCGGCAGTTATTTTACCGCTACTTTTGAATGATGATTCGGTGGAGTTGTATGAATGTGTATGATATTATGTATCTATACCTACAATGCAAGATTTTCTTGTTAGTTTGATGAATTTTGTCCAGTGAACAGCCGTTTGTGTGTTTCGGAAAATTGGGTACGCGAAACCAGTTATAACAATAAGGAAATCTATGAAGACAATGAATTGAGCCTACAAAAATATTTACTCGGTTATTGCAACAACCTCGGTCATTGCAACCACCCTTGTTTTAATCGAGAATGCACTGTATTTAATTAATTTTTAAAAAAAGTTCTAGGTCAAAACGATTTTTGGTACCTCGCTTTAGGGAAATTATTTTTGGCACCTCATTTATGGGATATTTGCAAAAATTTAATACCATCAGAAAGGCCCTGAGAACTATATAAAGTGTCAGCTATAGTTTTAGAAATTGGTCATCCATAGTTTTTTTTAATGAATATTTAAATTATTGTTCAAGGTCACGTGCGATTTTTGGCACCTCATTTATGGGAAATTTACAAAAAATTAATACAACCCCAAAAGTCCCTAAGATCTATATAAAAGGTGAGCTAGTTTCAGTAATTGATCAGCTATAGATTGCTTTAATAATATATTTTATCCTTATGCCAAAAATCGTTCGAGACCTTGACAAAAAAAAACTTTAAAAAATCGTAAAAAATTAATCTATAGCTGACCAATTACTGAAACTAGCTGACCATTTATAAATTACTTAGGGTCCTTCGAGTGGTATTAAATTTTTGCAAATTTCCCATAAATGAGATGCCAAAAATCGGGCGTGACCTTGAGAAAGTTTAAGCCTTGATTACAAGTTATCTAGGACTGACCAGTTTCTGGGATCAGTTGACATTCAGATGGCATTTTTTTATCAAATTTCCCTCATATGAGATGCCGAAGGTCCAGAGCCCTTTCTTTGCCTTTCTAAAATAATTTCCTATGCATGTTCTAGTTTTCAATACTATATTTAGCTTAACTTTTTTTCTTTTCTTTTCTTTCTTATTAATTTAATACATATTATAAATGAGAAGGTATTGTTTGTTTGGATGTTTGTAAGTCAATCACGCTCAAATTGCTGAACAGATTGGATTGCAATTTTAAAGAGATGGTTATTTTGTCTTGGAATAAGCTCTAGGATGCTTTTTTTTAATGACAAATGAAAAATTTGGTACCAAGGCCAGAGGCCTTCAAAAAGTGTCAAAAAAATCATTTTTTCGGTCAGGGGTATAACCAAATGAATGATATGTCAAAAAATTATGAAAAAGCCAGACGGAATACGAGGGAAAAATAGTGACAAAAAATTCAAACACAAACCATAGTCCAAAAAATAAAAATATGAGTAACTAAGATGATGCTGTTGGGCCGCCTGGCTGGCTGTGGCAATACTAAGAACGTCTGGAACCCCCAAATTCATAACCAAAGCATAGTTTTCTATAGTTTAAAGTTATATAAAAGTGATTATATGCCTTGCTCAAAAATCTATAAAATCTCTGTTTTCAGCCCTCCATCTCCCGCCCTGGCAACAAAAAAATCCTGCCAGACGATTGGATTCGAAATCAAGACTCTTGTACCTCAATATAAGGATGTCCGTTATTTCCCAAAATCGGTTTTGAATAGCAGACACCTCTAAATTAAAACTTTATGCCCTAAAAAAAAACTTGGCCAACAAATTTTTTTTTCTCTCGAATTACTCCAGCTATTCTAAATTTTTTGTTGATATTTGTTTTTTAATCATCCCTTTAAAAGTTCTCATTCAAAAAATGTATTAACAAAAATTTAAAAAGAAATATTAAGGGCCTGTTTCACATAGTCTGATTAAAGTTCTGATTAGTTATTCGACACATAAATTCTGAGGCAGGGTCATAAGTTCACAAATAAGAAATAAAAAATAGTTTGTGAACTTATAACCCATTCAGGGGGGTCATAACATGAGACAATAATTGTGAATTTTTCTTCTGTGGACTTATTACCCTGTGCCAATATTTATGTGTCGGATATCTAATCAAAACTTTACTGAGACATTGTGAAACAAGCCCTTAGACGTTCAGTTTTATTATGTTTTTTTGTGGGAATTCCCATGTAATAATCGTTTTTTTTGTTTTATATATACATTTTTGAGTGAGGTCTTTTAAAGGAATGACTAAAGAACAAAAATCAACAAAAAAAATTTGAATAGCTGCATTAATTCGAGAGAAAAAAAATAAAACATGAAAAGAGCGAAAATCCCATACAAATTTGTATGGGAAAAGTATGGGCTCGGGATATTTCAAACTTTCTTTCATAACATAATTTGGGATGCTGAAAACTATCTGCCGCAGAAACAAGGTTTGACCTTGTATGAGCGGTACTATAGTCCTTCACCTTAGTCATCCGAGAATCAATATTCAAAAAAGAATTACATTGGTCAACAAAATTGCAATTTTTGATTGATGAATGATATATGTCACATGACGTTTTCTAATTTATTTTACTGATTCTAAATATACCCTCATTTTCTTTCTAGCAGCTCTTGTTTGACAGTTATAGCTTTTATTAAAAATTCGCTGATTTAGAGTGCTTATTTGCTGTAAATTTAAAAATTATTAAGTTGTTTTATAATAATTTTATATGGTATCGTCAGGAAGAGTGTGTGTGAATGATCAAAACAATTTTTGTTTCATTTGCGTTAAGTACATTTGCTGCAGGACCGGCATAACTCAAAAATTGATGACTTTGATCTTTTTGTGCATAAAACATTGTGATTATGATATTTTTTTGTATTACATTTAACATCGATATCTTTTCACAATTTCAAATAAGAGCACTATAGCTTTTGCACAACAATCGTTTTTTCGTATATTTTTCACGAAAACAAAATTTTCAATCGCATTTATCTCGAAGCAACAAATTTTGAGTTATGACGGTCTTGTAACAAATGAGCGATATATATTTAAAGAATACCTTTTAAATGTGACAACGTTCGTAAAAGAGGCTTACAAAATTAATTTTGGATACCTGCTGGAATTGAAGAAACTATGCAAAACATGGTATTGAGTTCCTACGTTTGTGGACATACACTCCTCGTCAACTGAATACGCACAAACATTTTTTAATATACTTTATCCATTTTTTCCAAACAGTGATGGTTATTATGCCATCTGTTGATGCTAACTATTCCCTTAAGATGTTAAGCAGATAATTCCGAAAGAATTATCCAAAAACAACCGTGAGTTTTTCTTCAACCACTTGCAAAGTGTTTTATATGCAAAGTAGGAGTTTTTTTTTAGTCAACTGAATAGGTACAACGCCATTTTCTTCGTTGTTTATAAGTTTTTTGGAGTGCTTGACAGTTTAAATTAACGATTTTAGTGTTTTCAGTAAAATTTAATTTTTGATTTCAAATTTTAAGAAAAATGGGTAGATCTACGTGTCTTAACAGTGTTGAAAAAGCTAAAATCGATTTACTTAGAGACCAAGGCCTAACTGGACGTGCAATAGCTGATAAAGTTGGCCGAAGTTTTAATGTAGTTTATTCTTACTTGAAAAATAAAGATGCATACGGCAAAAACATGAAGGGAGGTAAGAAAACAGCAACAACAGCAGCTGAGAGACGAAGAATTTTAAGATATGCATCAAATTCTTCTGATTCTGTGGCAAAAATAAAACAAAAAGTCGGCGTAAACGCAAGTTGCTCAACAGTATTAAGAGTAATCAACAACTCAAGCCATCTTAAACGAATGAAACTTAAGAAAAACCACCACTTGACGAGAGACGGAAAATGTTGCGATTAGATTTTTCAAGACTTCACATGAGTTGGAAAAAAGAATGGTATCACGTGGTTTTTTCAGATGAAAAAAAGTTTAATTTCGATGGCCCTGATGGGTTCAACTTCTATTTTCACGACTTAAGAAAAGAAAAAAGATTTTTAAAGCGCCATCATAGTCGTGAAGGAGGTGTCATGATATGGGGAGCAGTCAGTTATTATGGAACAGTTGAGCTCGAGGTTGTAACATCAAGAATGACAGCAGCTGGGTATAAAGTAATTTTGGAAAGAAATTTTCCTAAATTTTCTAACATCTTTGGACCCATAAACTGGACCTACCAACATGATAATGCGCCTATTCACTCAGCGCGCATAATAAAAACATGGATAGAGGAGCAACAAGTGCAGTTGCTTCAATGGCCGCCGTACTCACCTGATCTAAACATCATAGAAAATGTCTGGGGATGGTTAGTACGCAAAGTTTATGAGGGTGGTCGTCAGTTCGAAGACAAAGAAACCTTAATTTCTGCAATCAAATAAGCGTGGAGTGAAATTTCGTTAAATTACATTAAAAAGCTATACGATTCCATGCCGGATCGAATTTCCGAAGTAATTAAAAATAAAGGTGGAAGTACCCACTACTAAACTTAAACAAAAACTTGTTTCATTCCATTCCAATACCAATTTTAATTTTTGTACCTATTCAGTTGACTCAAAAAAAAACTTCTACTTTGCATAAGTTACACTTTGGAAGTGGTTGAAGGAAAAACTCACGGTTGTTTTTGGATAAAACTTTGAAATTCTGTTATTTATATGTTACGAAAATTTTTACCATCAACAGATAGCATAATAACCATCACTGTTTGGAAAAAATGGATAAAGTATATTCAAAAATGTTTGTGCGTAGTCAGTTGACGAGGAGTGTATAAGAAAAGACATAGTTTCAGGTACGAAACTGCTATGATCTGGAATGAATCCGCGAACCACCATGTGTTTTGTTATAAAACGGGCCATGTGTCACATTTTCGAAACAAGAGCTGTTAATAGAAGTTTCGGTCACAGATTTGAAATCGTCATAAAAATTAGCATGCTAAAAACTGGCAGTAGGCCCCCAAGTTTGCACTCCAGGTACAAAATTTTAAGTCCTTAATTTGAAAAAGTTCATAAGATTGGCTTTAATGAAGTAAACAGGTCACATTGTATATTTCAGGAACCGAACGTTGCTGGGGAATTGGCAGTGAGGCTTCAAATTAGCAGTTTTTTGCGTGCACTAGCAGGTCAGTATGATTTTTACTTGCGATATATGTAGGTAGGTACTATAAGCTATTGAACTGCATTATTAACTTAATTTCGTAAAAACTGTCGCTTACGAATAAAATCTCGGTAAGGACTCGTTATTTTCCTTGATAAAAAACTT
Organism: Dasysyrphus tricinctus; assembly: GCA_963921185.1. NCBI lineage: Eukaryota > Metazoa > Arthropoda > Insecta > Diptera > Syrphidae > Dasysyrphus > Dasysyrphus tricinctus. Next base: position 131,146,306 of record OY992533.1, read on the forward strand.
CAATTCTTTCAAGAATTTCTGATCGACTTTTGTCTATTCAAATTTTTCGACTCCGGCAATAAGCCCTTTATACTTAAAAATAGAAAATAATTTATTTAAATACATGTACTTACTTGTTCTTCTGTTTATTAAAATGCACAGAACAACTTTGCGTTCAGCTAATTATTTTGTTGATTAATTTCTGTTTACTTTATATGTACATAAATAAACTTTAGAAAAGTCATGCACAAAACATGAAGAAATTAATAAACCAAACTAACACTTTTGTTTCAACTAAACCAACATTTCGTAAACATAAGCCAACATGATTAATTGTGCCAATTAGTCTACTCAAAGGAAATTGTACGACCATGTCCACGCCTTTATGAAAACAGAGTCTCAGTATTTTATACCAGGTCATTTCTGTTCGCACTTCGCACCCTCATATTAAGGACAAAGAAAAAAACAAATATTCAACTTCCTTGAATTGAAGATATCTTCAATCTCTCAGTAAATTAATCCCTATCATGGAATGTCACAAATCATTGATACGTGACCGAAGTGTATCTGAAAGCCTTATAGGGATAAAGTACTGAAATACATCTTTCCAAGCTCTTGTCAATTCGAACCAAACCAAAAACTGTTTATGTGCTGGGGACTTTTCTTGTTTAAGAATGTTCCAAAATTGGTTAAAGGGCAATTTGTCTAACAAAACCGCCGCCGACCATCACCCTCTGAGAAAACAGAAAGGTACCACACACCATGTCAAATCTTAACTTTTCGAATAAAAAAAGTCTTTAATGGCTCCATGGAGCCATATGAAAATTAATAAAAAAGTACTAAAGGAAACAACAAGAAACCAAAGTTTTTTCGTGTCGTTTTTTTTTTTCTTCTTCTTTGGGCAACTAAATGTTCAAAGATACGACAAGAGTTAAGGGGGTTAAAAACGAAAAAATGAAAATACCTTTTTCATTTTTAATTTTCAAACATGACGATGATTATTACGATAATGATGACAGAGTAAAGCCTCTAAGGATTAATCAACTAAGTTGGCAATTTTTTGCCCACGTTTTTTACGTATACAAAAATATTAATCAAAAATAATAATTAAATGTAGAATGGTCCATATGAGACCGGAAATGAGCAATGAGGAGAATTTTCATAAAGTATTCCATGTCCATCCATGGGATATTAATTAGAGCCTTGTTGACATGGTATAATCCTTTTGCTCTCTTTTGACGTCAGCCAGGGAATTATTGTTATTGAAATTTTATGAATATACCTACAGTTTGGGGATGAATGCTTTATTAACATTATGGTTTCTCTCACATGAGAATTATAATGATCTGTTTTGGGTTATTTCCCCTAATTTATTTTTGATTGAGTATAAATGTAAAATTAATTCATTTAGTTCTTTTCCTCCGTTTTTAGTTCCCGTAATCAGAAGTGATGGCAAAGTTGCTGGTGTCTTTCTGTGCGTGTATGAAAACAAAAGCCAAAACTTTTTCTTCTTCAAAAACCCCTTGAGATAAACCTACTTCTATACTTCTATTTAACCAAACCATCATTCGAGGCCAATTTGATTGGGTTATAAAGACTTTTGTGCACTGTATTCGATGTAATTGGTCTCTAAAGATTGTGTTTCCATGTTTTGCAAACCTTCTTCATTAAAATGGTAGATACGAAACACACTAGGTCTCAAGTGACCACAAACTATATTATATGAGAGTACCTAATTGTGAAACATTTGTTCGTTCAATAGTTTCTTGCTAAAAACAGAAGCTTTATTATTAACATGAAACCAAAAACAAAAATGTTGTTTATACTTAGTTAAGTGGTTTATTGGTACATATATATGTAGATAGCTTTCAAGCAAATAACAATATAATTGTAAGGAGTGGGTCTGGCATGAGTGAGGAATTAAGGTGCCCATCCGGAAGAATTTATCAATTGATAGAAATTTTGGTATTATGAGAATCAAGTGATACACTTTGTTTAAGAGTTTTTCAATAATGACGGGTTTTTTTTATTTTGACAGTTCATGGCAGCCATTTTGCCTTTTCTGGTAATACTTTTTTTATTTTTCAAACAGAAAAAACAAGCTGCCGTGTCAAATTACAGCAGCAGCAGGGCCGCTGCTAGCGAGTGTGTAAGATGTGACCACACGAGGCAGTCTAGGGGCAGCAAATTAACAGATCAATTCATGCTCCAAACGCCCACGAAAAAAAATAAAATGCACGACTGGGTCGCACGTACTTGCTCTTATGTTCAAGACACTGCGAGTTTAAGAAAATTGTATATAAAAACATGGAAATTATAAGAGAAAAATGTAGAGAAGCATGAAATACGACACTTAAATTAGCTAAAACAACTCTTTTGACAGTTTGAGGTGAAAAAAAAGTATGCCATCTTAATTCATGATGGAATATGATTGTATGGGAAAAAAAATTTAAAATCGTTGAAGCGGTTTTTTTTTAAATAAATTTTTTATATATAAAATTCTTAAAACATTTTTAAGAACAAATTTTGGTATGCAGATTTAAACTATATATTTTTGTGTATATAAAAACAAAATTTGAAAAAAAATTGTCAACCCGTTTTTGAGATATCGAATTTTCAAAAAAAAAATTTGAAACTTTTTTTAAAAATCCAAAAACTTTTTTTTTGAAAATTTTGATATGCAATATTATTTAATCTTATTTGAAATTTGTATATAAAAAAATTCATTTAAATCTGTTAAGCTGATAACGAGAAAACTCAAAATAAAAAAATACGTTCTATGACAGGTACTACTAATAGTTGCTATGTGTAAAATTTTATAATTTTTGATGGTAGATCGTACTAATTTTAGTATATGAAAAAAGTTTAATCAAAATCGTAGGAGTCGTTTTCAAGCAAAAAAATATTTTCCTTTGCAGTTTTTTCACTTTTGTATGGAAGGTACCGTTATTTTTTCATAAATGTTAATTTTTTTCTAAAAATATTTTAGAAAGTACTAAAAAAGTCTTAAATATCGAGTTTCAAAAAAATCTATGATACCGTTTTCGAAATATTTGATTTTCCAAAAAAAAATTTGAAATATTTTTTAAAAATCCAAAAAATATTTTTTCAAAAATGTTGGTACACAAAACTGTTAACATTTTTTGGAAGCTTCTGTATAAAAAAAATAATTGAAATCGGTCATACCATTTTGAAGAAAATCAAAAATTAAAAAAATGGTTCCTTGGGAGGTACCATTAATAACCATTTTTGAAAAATGGTTTTCCACCCAAAGAAAGCCTTAACTAAAACAAATTTATTGAATTTTTTTAAGAAAAGTTGTCGAGCCGTTTTTGAGAAAAATACGATTATGTAAATTTGCCAAAAAAAATGTATGACAGGTGACAGGTACCGTTATTTTTGGTTCTAAAAAAAAAAATGAAAAAAACGTGTCGGCAGAATAACCAAAAACCACTAAGTACCAAGTTTGAAGAAAATCGATCGAGCCGTTTAGGCTGTAGACGAACAGACAGACAGACAGACAGACAGACAGAATTTTGCCACCCACTTTTTTGGTGTTCTCTATCATCGTAATATCATGTTTGATTGTTATCTCAAACATTTTTTTTTGCACGAATCCATAACTTGCCTTATAGTTCCTATAATCGCAAGTAAAAATTTACGTTTTTAATTGCGATTATAGGTACTTTAAGGCAAGTTATGGATTCGTGCAAAAAAAAATTTTTGAGATAACAATCAAACATGATATTACGATGATAGAGAACACCAAAAAAGTGGGTGGCAAAATTCTGTCTGTCTGTCTGTCTGTCTGTCTGTTCGTCTACAGCCTAAACGGCTCGATCGATTTTCTTCAAACTTGGTACTTAGTGGTTTTTGGTTATTCTGCCGACATGTTTTTTTCATTTTTTTTTTAGAACCAAAAATAACGGTACCTGTCATACATTTTTTTTTTGGCAAATTTACATAATCGTATTTTTCTCAAAAACGGCTCGACAACTTTTCTTAAAAAAAATTCAATAAATTTGTTTTAATTAAGGCTTTCTTTGGGTGGAAAACCATTTTTCAAAAATGGTTATTAATGGTACCTCCCAAGGAACCATTTTTTTAATTTTTGATTTTCTTCAAAATGGTAAGACCGATTTCAATTATTTTTTTTATACAGAAGCTTCCAAGAAATGTTAATAGTTTTGTGTACCAACATTTTTGAAAAAATATTTTTTGGATTTTTAAAAAATATTTCAAAATTTTTTTTGGAAAATCAAATATTTCGAAAACGGCATCATAGATTTTTTTGAAACTCGATATTTAAGACTTTTTTAGTACTTTCTAAAATATTTTTAGAAAAAAATTAACATTTATGAAAAAATAACGGTACCTTCCATACAAAAGTGAAAAAACTGCAAAGGAAAATATTTTTTTGCTTGAAAACGACTCCTACGATTTTGATTAAACTTTTTTCATATACTAAAATTAGTACGATCTACCATCAAAAATTATAAAATTTTACACATAGCAACTATTAGTAGTACCTGTCATAGAACGTATTTTTTTATTTTGAGTTTTCTCGTTATCAGCTTAACAGATTTAAATGAATTTTTTTATATACAAATTTCAAATAAGATTAAATAATATTGCATATCAAAATTTTCAAAAAAAAAGTTTTTGGATTTTTAAAAAAAGTTTCAAATTTTTTTTTGAAAACTCGATATCTCAAAAACGGGTTGACAATTTTTTTTCAAATTTTGTTTTTATATACACAAAAATATATAGTTTAAATCTGCATACCAAAATTTGTTCTTAAAAATGTTTTAAGAATTTTATATATAAAAAATTTATTTAAAAAAAAACCGCTTCAACGATTTTAAATTTTTTTCCCATACAATCATATTCCATCATGAATTAAGATGGCATACTTTTTTTTCACCTCAAACTGTCAAAAGAGTTGTTTTAGCTAATTTAAGTGTCGTATTTCATGCTTCTCTACATTTTTCTCTTATAATTTCCATGTTTTTATATACAATTTTCTTAAACTCGCAGTGTCTTGAACATAAGAGCAAGTACGTGCGACCCAGTCGTGCATTTTATTTTATTAACATATGAGTATGTAAACGTTGATTGGGGATTGTAGACTATATACATAATACATATGGCGCCGCCGACGCACTATTATCATCCTAAATTTGTTTTGTTTTAAGCTAAATTAATTCTATTTTACGCCACAGATAATGTAGCGCTGATGACAGTGAAGTTTATTTATGTAAAAAGTGAACAAGCGCGGTCCGGTGATCTTTGTGAAAATTTACAAACAAAATTTGACCACCGCGACCCGTAAAGACCCCGTAAAGTATTGACTGGCCCATCTGCCTGCACTCTGTTTGACTAGGCCTTTAGTGATGTGTCATCTTGTCTTTAAACCGAGTCAAACGAAGCTAAGATCAAACCGAGTTGAACCGGTCTAAATTTTTCTCAAGCCGAGTTGGCTTGAAAATGGATTGAAAGACAATTCGGTTAGGTTTCTTTGAAAATGAATGCTTTCGGTTCGGTTTTAGAATATATCCACTCGGTTTGCCTTCGATTCGGGCTGAACGTACAACGACAAACAGTCGGACCGAGCTGAATAATTGAAATTCAATAAAAATCTTAACCGAGCTGTATTCACCCACCACCTGCGTTTGTTGGGAAATAAGAGATTTTAGGGCAATTGCTTTATATTTGGATTGAATTACATTTTTTTCGTCAAATTTCATTGGTCGATGGATTAAGGCCCTCATTATGAATAGCGAATCGAACGTTCACTTAAAAGCGAATGATTTTGCGAGTACCTTTATCACGGTACTATCGAAAGCGAGCTCCCAGATTCACATCAAAAATCAATGCTATTGTTGGCAGCATTGAATTTTGAAGCGAATGTGGAAGCTCGCTATAGATAATACCGTGATAAGGGAATTCGCGAAATCATTCGCTTTTAAGCGAACGTTCGATTCGCTATTCAAAATGAGGGCCTAAAAAACCTCTTAAAAATATATAAATTTTAGAAGATTTTTAACTGCTCCGTAAAAAGTGATTTTAGGGCAATTTGGTGGTGTTTGGTTAGAAATACACTTTTACCGTCAAAATATATATATATGTAGATAGTTCGTTCCACATCTGTAAAAAGCCATCAACTATCAGATTCTATTGAAGGGCAGTGTTCACATTGGACTGTAAAACTTTTCAGTATTCACATCTCGCCACACTTCTTCAATGAAGTGAAGTGAGATCCGGTGACACCATCAAGAGTCGCAACGATATCGATGGAGTAAAAAACCTCTAAAAACATCAGACGTTCCGGAAAATTATTTTAGGACAATAAGGTGGAAAAATAACAATAATAATAATCATCCCCATTTGTGAAGTCTTGAGACATGAGCGGCATTTTGTGTTCTTGCACGCAGGCGCACAAACACCCAGCGGTAGCTCTGAGTGACAGTATGTTCGCTGACTGGGTTCTGGAGCTGTTGGAAGTAGAGTTCGAATAGAATTTTTTAATATTCCCTGTCAATAACAATTTATTGAATGTGAAACAATGGTACACTGTGACGTATACGTACTTATTTTTGTTTAAGTTTTGTTCTACCTATATTCTTTTAACTGCAATTTCAGCTTGTCAAGTGCATTCTTGTGAAAGAAGCAGATTTGTAGCTCCACCAGCATTTACCATGCTCACAAGCATCACGCTTGCTGCACGAAATTTGAATTTCAGGCAATACAAACAAAGCAAAAAACCACTTCAGATCAGGGTTGCGCTATTTATCAAAAATTGAGCAATCTTTTTCCTAAATTTGCGACAAGAATTTAAAAAAGTAGCCCAATTTCATATTAATTGTTATTATTTTTAAGACAATTTGTTACGTAAGTCCAGTAATAAATTTTAACTCGTTCAAATTTTAAGAATCTGCCGTTAAAATTATTCCAAAAAAAAATGAACGTGAAATATACTCGTATAAGAAATTTTAGATTTTTTAAATGCAATTGGGCTAGTTTTTAGGCTAAATTTAGGGCAGCGATTTTGAGCCCCAATAATTCTGAAATTGGGCTTCACAAGTGCTTCTTGACCTGGCGACTCTACTTAAGATAAAATTCTCAAATGTCAAACATTAAAACAAAACCTCAAAAATAAATCAAAATTTATATCTGGTGCACATAATTATGTAAATACTAAATCTCTAGAGCCTTTCTTGAATAACTTCAAGAGGAAAAATTACCAAAAAACACAACGAAATCCATAGCCTAGTATGTACATTTCCGGAACTATTATTATGTTTTAGATATGCACATTTTCATTTCAAAGCCCAGTCAAATGCTTGTTTGACCCACAAGCATTTGATTTCACTAACAATACTCGTTGAGCTTTTCTTCCTGATTTAATCTTAAAACCCTGGTCTTGCTTTTGCCAACAATATTATTGTTAGTTAAATTTAACCTTCAATCTAACAATCCAACACGTATTTTTTAATATTATAAAAGTATATGTACATATCTACATATCCCTCTCTCGTTTTGATAACATTTTAACCTAAAAATTTCTGCCATCCTTGTTGATTTATTCATTCTAAAAGAGTAGGTATACTTGAGACGGATGCGTTTTTTACCACTCCATAATCCCTCGTTAGGTTATTGTTCGGCCAAATGTTTCCCATACACTGAAAAAAAATTTTAGTATAAACTTCATTGGATTACATAATATTTTCAAAATTTATTTTTTCTTTAATTTGCATGGTTATATTCCTGAGATCTCAGAGATTCTTCTCAGTTACTTTGAGAGAAAAAGAAAACGAAGTACCTTTAAACTTTTTTCTCACGTAGAAGTTCTATTACTCTCTCTGTCTCTATTTCTTTTCTTTTTATTTTATGCACTGCAACATAAAATATTTTAGAAAGTTTATAGAAATATTTTAGAAAAATCAAAATATTTCATCCTCAAATTGCATGTATTTTTCTGAGAAAGCAAAGTGAGCTCTCAGAAATTTAAGCTGATTACATGCTTGAAAAATAAAAGAAACCAAAATATTTTAATTAATAAAAAGTTTATTACCTAGATCTCTTTTTTTATAAATTTAATAGTAAAAATACTTTATCAATTTCTGCTACACGATCAATAGCCGGTTGAACTTATTACTATCAAGCCATTCTGATTTTATAGTTCATCCTCTAATCACATCAGTTTGGGAACTCTCATAATTCTTATGACTGGTGTCGTCTTTCTCTCCGTGTAGAAAAACTACGATTATAACCATGAGCATTATGAGGATGAGGATGGGGCGAGAATGATAACAGCGCAATTCTTAAAATATAAAAAGTCTGCAAATTTTTGATGTCATGCTTTAAGTAAAATTACGACTTTGTAGCTATACAAAAACTTACAAGAGTCAACTATAAAATAAGTTTAGCCATAGATATTCAGGAGCTTTATATTTTTTTTTGTTCAAGTAAAAATTATGTTATAGTTGAGATTCTGTTCTCTTGTTTGACTTTTCTGTTTGATTACATCTTCTTCTTCTTGGTTGGTTTGGTTATGTGGGAGCAAGCTTATGCAAAGAGTTGGCTTGGCTGGCAGTTATCCTAGGATTTTTCTCTGTTTTGTTTAAACCTACAGAGAGAGGTAAATCGTTTGTAAGAGAAAAACCGCTTATGGCGAAAAAATATCTTAATTTTATGTGCAAACTTATTTCAAACTTGTAGTCTTGTTTTGTAATCCTTAAAGCTTGTTAATATATTCATAATTCTGAATATATAATGAATTGACTTACCCTCAGTTAATGAATGAAATGTAGTTTCAAAGTTTTTTAATACAAATAAATCAGTTTCGAAAATGTGATAATGAAAGGAAAGTCATAAGGATTTGTTTAATCACTTTTATAGTTTTTTAATTTTGAATTTAAAAAAAGGGTCAACCAATAGGGGTGCCATTTAAAATAAGTATAAAAATAAAGCCATATTTTTATATTTATCTAAAGTTTGAGGATAAAAGTGGCATACGATATCTGCAAATGTTTGTTAAAAAACAAACCTTGTTTTGACTTCAGCGTAAAAAGACTGCTACATCAACTCTCGAAAGTTCTTTTGAAAAAAAAATAAATTTGGGATGAAAGAGTTAAGCGATATGGAAGCTTAGTTTGGAAAATTTTGGAGACAAAAGAGGTGTGGACCGTTGAAAGCCTTAAACTCTTGGATTTTCTTTAGTTAGAGAATCATCAAGGTAACATAAGAAAAGCATCTAAAAGCAGCACACGTATCAACAAGTAGGTACCTAGATCACAACAGAGACAATGGTTTTTATTGTGAATAGTTTTTGAAAAAATAATAATTTTCAAACTTAAAAATTTTTTATTTTTATTTTGAAAACAATTTTTTTTAAAACTATTTATAATAAAAAACTGTTTTAAAAAGCATATTAGAGAGTGGATTTGTGGTATTTAAAATAGCTTTAGCATGAAATTGTAGGTGTTCCCTTTGTTTTTTAATAATTTTATTCAATTTTGAGTACAATTTTTAGAAAAATACCCCACCCGCCTGAACGGGGGGAAATAGACCCCCATGCAATACGATTTTTTTCTCGTTTGAATCTAATATATACGCTCTGATATTTTGTCGTGTGTTATAAAAATCCCCCTTAACCCATAATTAGTAACTTAAAGTGAAAAGAGGGTTGACGAAGAGCCATTTGATGCCTATCGAGCTTGGAATTTCAAAAAAAAAATATATAAAGACCTAAGCAGTCCTTATGCAGGTCTTTGTCACATTAGGGAAGAAGAAAACATTCCATTCATTTTTGGCAAAGGAACGGTGCTACGAGAATTGAGAACAACTTTCTTTGATAAATTATTTTTTGCGGAAAACGAGATCGCATAAATTTGCTAAATGGTAAAGTTGCTTTTGATTGGGAACAATTGGTCCCTTTCCTTCCTAAGCCTTAGATATGGCGCACAATGGAATTGCACTGAAAATAACTTTCAATATATCGATATCAAGATGGCGCAACATCTCAAAGGCACTCAGTTTGGACCTAATTTGGTGAGTAAATTCGGAGTTTACTTAGGATTTCAATTGACTGAGGGCTAGTTTTTCAGTACGAGATCATAATAAATATATAAATTGGGTGGCGCAACAGCTCGTGGAGAACTAGGGCTTAGTGACTTACAACTCTCAACCATTCGTGTGTGCGTGTTGTTGGGAGGAATGGAGGGAACCTACAGTTTTTTGCTAATTCCGAACGGCTAGATGAGAAGCACTTATTCATGACAAGTTCCTCACAAGAGGCAGTATCTCGGATAAAACATTTCTGTTTTTAGGTGGCATTGTGGGGAATCGAACCCACACCTTTAGCATGACAGTCCAACGAACTAACCATTATGCCACAAAGTACTACAGATCATACTAGTCTTGGGGTTAAACCTGAGTTAACTCCAGAATCGTAGTTTTAGGTCAATTGAAATTCTAACCTAACTCCGAGTTAACTTAATTTATTTGGTGAGTTATTTTACGGACTAAAATGAGGTCCTTTTCCGTGGTGGCGTCGATAGTGAAAGTTATTCACAATGATTCCGTTGTAGCACCATCTCTATTTTGATGCATGACAGGCGTAGAAGGGTGTGATATCCATAGTGTCAAACATCGATGACACTAGATATTTGACACCCGATCTTTCGGGTTAGTTACTCAACAACTGAAAAACTTTTCCTGAGTTAACTCGGTTTTAATTTATTTTCAGGATTAGCTTACTCTGTAAGTAAGTAAGTAAGTTATCATGAACTGAAAAACTAGCCCCGAAAAAACGTTTCTAGTTTCTGGATTTCCTGTCACTAAAAAACTGGCCCTTAAAGCCATCAAAAATAAAAATGTTTTTAATGCTATTTCAGGTTTTTCAAGTGAATTTTATTTAAATAACAGCTTCCCTCTCAATTTCAGAGAATCTTTTGATTTCACATAATTTAATCAAGACAAAGATACAAAAAGTTGCTGTATTGTGCAAACCATAGCCAATAAGCTCTTTTCTTTTTGAAACTCAAATTGCTCCAGATAACTTTTTCACTAATTTTCATCAAATCAAATTCATTTCTTGTCTACATCGGAATAAATTGTATATCATTTACATCTGCTTTCTTCTCTTATTGTGTTGGAATTGGAAGTCTCTTTGAATTATTAACCGGACTTGTTTTAGGTAACAAAGAAGCATTAACGAAAAATATCTTTGTCACGATTTAGCAAATGGCTTTTCAGATAAAGTATTACTACATAGCTTTCAACGCACTCACGTTCACACCATTTTTATAAGATTTTAATTAAAAAGTCAGAATGATGGGTGGCCTTCAGGGCAAAAGACCAAACGCCATAATGCGGTTGTGACTAACAAAAGTCACGTTAACACCACGGTTCGTTGCCTCCAACTATACTTACCGTAATGCAGGATATTAGAGTATAGAGAAGGCCTATTCAGGCTACAGGCTATCCATGAAAACAAAACGGTAAATCTTATAACAAAGGAAAGATTTTAACTTTTCTGTTTGCTGTTAAACTAATTTTCGGCTTATAAGCAAGATTCCGCTTGAGGAAAAGCATTTCCCAACAGCTTCGTTCTACGTGGAATTTGAAATTTTAACACCACAACTCTCATCAACTTGGACTGATACACATCAATGGGTACCTATTTGAATGACTTTTTAAGGACGAAGCACAAAAAACTTCCCCAACAAAAATAAAATAAAAAAAAAGATCCTTGAAGAATTTTTTTTTTGCTGTCGATTTTCTCCTGAGCTCGGCAAGAGCTCACTGGCTACACAAAATATTTATGGATTCACTTTGTCATATTTCGAAAAGCTCTTGACTCACTGCGGACGGCGCCCGCTGTTGGTTGAAAAAGGCGTCCCACACGATTTTTTTTTGTTTTGTTTTGTCTTTTTAACTACGATTTGACATGAACAACAAGTCGTCAGTTGGCTGTAATTTGGATGTGCCATTATGAGGCCAGACACATTTTCATATTGATTTCGAAAGTCCTTTGTCATGAAGAAAATGGAGGCTTTTGTTACGGAGTATTTCTTGGCAAGGCATTGACAGGCAAAGGGACAGAGAAGAGTCACTTGTTGATTATTGCTAGAGACAGTCCTCGAAAGTAATTGCTGTGGGTAAATGTATTGTGTGTGAGCCAGGATATTTGTTTAGCTGTCATTCCGTGTTGTCGGGCCGGGCACAACAAAGTGGTTTGGATAAAAACTTGCTGTAAAATATGGACACGCGGAGTGAATAAAAGTTATGTCCTTTTTTTATGCTTCTTTTTATATAGGGTGCTTAAGATGTCGTTTGCTGTTTCTAACATTAAGAAATAATGTGGTTACGTTGGAAGTAGTTGTTGTTCAAAACGCTGTAATGCGGGTGGTGGAAAAAAATAAAATAAAAATATAAACTGGCTGACTAGTTGTATCTTCCGAAATTCTGTCAACTACGGAAAAAGAATATGTAGAGATGTTCATAAATTGGGTTATATTCTTCCTAAATTGCGAAAATTATGACTTTTAGTTTGAAAGAAAATTCGTTGCATAAGTCCAGATTTTAAGGATTTGCTCCTAGAAATTATCTCAAAAACAAGAAGAACGTGAAATATAAAAGCAATTTTAAATTTTTTAAATGAGATTGGGCTAGTTTTTGGGTTACATTTAGGGCTACTAGAATTTTGAAACTGGGCTACATAATTCCTTCTTAACCTGGCAACCCTGGTCGTTATTGAAAACGATTTCTTCTTTAACGCTAGCAAGTCACTTGCGATTTTCTGTCGCAACGACTAAAAAAGTAGGATTTTTTGGTTTCATGTGCAATTATTCACATTTAAACTCATATGTGTTCTTTTTTTCGCGACTGAATAATCGCGCGACAGAGAATCGCAAGTGCGTTTCCAGCCTTATAGACAGATCGACAAAAAGACTTAAAGAATTTATGGACCCACAATGTTGATTAAAATCTCAAAATCCATTTTTTTTTAACTATGGTATAGCTTTCCTGTATGTTTTTTATTCTTTCAAGGAAATTTCTATTTTCTTATATGCATAGTGAGTTTGATATTCCAGTGAATTCCTAAGCAAATAAAAGTTGTAATGTAAACACTGTTGACAACCAAGTAAACAGAATTTGTATACATTTCAACATGGGATTGTAAATTAGAAGTTTGAATCGGAATAGATTTGATTGCAACATTGTTTGTTAATATTTTTTTTTTTTTTGCTTCCTTAAGGTTGAACACAATTTCCCAACTTATGAAATGTATTGCAATTAGTAGGAGAAAAATATTTGCAATATTTTGTGTAATATTTTAAGTGTAAGGATAATTTTAAATTGTTTGTAACCTTCTTTGAAATCGTTTGAACCAATCGTTCATTTTTTGTATCGCCCTGTTGCTTGTCCCTCTCCAAAATGGGAAGAGCCAAAAGTTTCTTATAAACCTAAAATTTAAAGCACATTTTCCTTTAAAAAAATAATCTGCAGATCATAATGTAGCTCCATATGTATGTCCTTTAGACTTGTATAGAAAACTTTGAATAACCGTATGAAACACTTAGCTTCGACACATTTTTTTGAATAACAAAGTCTTTTGGGGATTTCTTTATTGTATTCTATGGTGAATATAGTGTGTTGAATAAAATAAAAGTGACACAAAAAAGGATTTATATTTACAATGACAAAGAAATCCGAAAAATCCCATAGGAGCTATGTATATGAAAGAAATGAAAAAACCGGAAGAAAGAAAAACCATTACACAGATAGATATAAATGAATGTGATTGATATCCCCAGTTGCTCGCAAGCACTTCGGGATCGGATTTGGTGGTTTTCCGTTAGTGAATCAGTATTCCCATATCTCACCCATCCGGTATATATTATGTAGGTATCGATTCATGAAGCATATAACACAAGAATCACTTCTTGGCTGAGATTTTTTTTTCTGAGACAAATTGGATTTTGGATGTCCTGGCAAACAAACTCCCTTATAAAAGTGTGTCAAGTGATTTATATGGCAAAAAACACACATGAACGCACATACCTGTCAAAAACAGAGCCTTTTACTACTAAAGCTAGCTTTTATGTGAAGAGATCCATTTCCGGAAATGATGAGAGCAACAAAACGGATAATTACGCTTGGTCATGCACAAGAACACGTAAATTTCGTCCACATTAGGCTTGATTTAAGTTGGCCGATAATAAATTTGCAAAACATGTGTATGTACTGTACATAAATATATGTGCTGCTATGTTTGAAAATAAGGTGAATCATGAACAAAGTTTTGTTGGCACTGAATTTAACTTTCAATTGTTCCTAAGAAAAAAGAAGTACTTTATGTTGCCGATCTTTTAAGCTCGTTAGTGCTTCAAAATTCAAATACTCGTTATATCAAAATCTTCAAATAATTTGGTTATTCGGACCGGATGCATATGAATGAGATAATTGAGAATCGAAGCTATCCGGATAGTGTCGGATCTCAACTGTCTCATTTAACTATCTGGATATTTGATATCTGATCCTAGATCCGGATCTGTTTAGGATATCCGAAATATCCGGATTCTTTGAGGCACTTGCTCTAAACTTTAACATTGAGTAAGAATTATGAACCAGAATAAGAGACACCTTATTGACCACAACGATTTTAATAAATAAAACAAAAACAAACAAAATTTAATTTTTCATTTTATTTTTTTTTTTTTTGATAGCTTGAATGCATTTCGAACCAAATGTGGTTCATCTTCAGCAATACACTAATTTGGCATACAGAGAAGAAAGGAGGTAATTATAAAACAAAACAATAAAAAAGAATTGAAGATGACTTTACATTTTACATTAGAGTGACAGAGACATTTAATTATTTGACTAGGTTAAACAAATCAGACATAATATTGCCATTATCACTTTTCATGATTTTGTTGCTGTTATGAATGTAAAGACTTTCATATGCATCAAGTCGTCGATGGTTTGTGACGTGTTTAATGAGCTTTACGTCTTCCAATTTTACATTGAAGTGTTTGTGGGTGAGGACGTGTGAAGCCACGGAGGATTTTTCGGGTCTATTGAATCTAATGTGGTTTGAGTGTTCACCGAATCGAACACCAATGCTCGATCCAAACACATTTTTAATTTTTCCGTTGCTGGAGTAAACACATTCTATGTTTTGGTTTTTTAGTTTTGTGTGCATTTTGTTTGTTATTGAAGGAAAATAAGTCATCGATGCTCTTTCGTGGTTGTTGTTGTCGTGAAGTTGTTTATCTTGTCTGTATAAAGTTGTAAGTTCTGATTTTTTGAGTTTTTTGGTGTGTTTGGCGATGAGCTGGTCTATTATAGATGAATTGTACCCATTGATGGTAGCAATATCTTTTAAAAGGTTGTACCCAGCAGTATAGTTGGCGATTGATAGTGAGATAACAACGCGACTACAAAACGAAGTTCAATACTTTAAGACCTTTCGTCTGGATTTTTCCTAATAATACATTTGTGTCTCAAAAGACTTTAATTAAATTTAACATTGAGAGTTCATATTTCTAGAACCTTGAATTAGAACCTTAAACAACCATTTCTTCGTTGTATCAATAATTTGGAAACAAGAAGTATGTAGGTACCTACTAGAGGTCTGCAATGAACGTCTTGAAACCAGTTTCAAGACGCTCATTTTATTTCAAGCACACTTCAATATTGTAAGTACTGCTTCAAACTCAAATTAATGAATCGTTTAATACATATGTGATTCTGATTACTGAATGAGTCCTGCACCCATTTTAAAACAAGCATTTACTGCATTGAACTCACAAAGAACGGATATTCACAAATGGGTATGGTACACTATGAACACTGAGCGCATTAGTTAAAGCCAAAATCAAGCTTATTAAATGACAAATTGGAGAGAAATGGTTGTTGAGAAAGGAGAATGGGCAAATTGGTCTACCTACTCAACAGAGATGTGTGATACATCAATGGAAAGGTCATTGCAAATACTTCATTTTATTATATGGCCGTTAAGTTGTAAACCATGGGTTTCAAAAGATATTCGGCTTTAAAGCACCAAAAACAATAATAATGCATTTCTTAATTGGTACTTGGATGACCTGCTCAACATTTATGTGTTATATATCGTTGGAAAGGTTATTGTATGTACTACGTTTTTGTATATGGCCGTTAAGCCGTAGACCCCGGGGTTCAAGAGCTACATGGACATGAAAAACCCCAAATATAACAATAATGCAGTTCTTGATTAGCACTTGGTCTACCAACTCAACAGAAATGTGTCAAACATCATTGCAAAGCTCAATGAGAGTACTTCATTTTCTTATATAGCAGCCAAGCTCCAAACCATGGGGTTCAAAAGATATTCGGTTTTGAAGCGGCAAAAACAACTAAAATGCATTCTTAATATGGTAACTGGTGTCACAACTCAACAGTAATGTGTCAGGTAGCGTTGAAAAGGTTAACTTATGTGCTTTATTTTTTTATATGGGCGTTATACGCTCAACCATGGGATTCAAAAGATATTTGGGAAAAATGCAGAAAAGAGCAATAATGCATTTCTGCCTTGGAGCGTGGTCTTCTTACTCAACAGCGATGTGCCATACTTTTTTGAAAAGGTAATAATAATATGCACGGTCGGTACATGTGCGCATGTGGTGTTTGTGTTTTGCCCGGCATCAAAATGGATTTACGCCTCCTACAGCTCACCTCAGCAATGTCATATTGGATGACGCTATTATTTAAATATTAAAAAAAAAATATATATGAATTCATTTTCTATGAATTACTATTACTTATTTTTAAAACTCACCATTGATACATATATACGCTCAGCTTGAATATGAATATCCTTAAACCCCAATGTCAACAGCTGATAGAAATACAAATGATTGAAGAACATATTATTACCTTTTCAAAAATGTATGGCACATCGCTGTTGAGTAAGAAGACCAAGCTCCAATGCAGAAATGCATTATTGCTCTTTTCTGCATTTTTCCCAAATATCTTTTGAATCCCATGGTTGAGCGTATAACGCCCATATAAAAAAATAAAGCACTTAAGTTAACCTTTTCAACGATACCTGACACATTACTGTTGAGTTGTACAACCAGTTACCATGTTAAGAATGCATTTTAGTTGTTTTTACTGCTTCAAAGCCGAATATCTTTTGAACCCCATGGTTTGGAGCTTAGCTGCCATATAAGAAAGTGAAGTACTCTCATTGACCTTTCCAATGACGTATGACACATTTCTGTTGAGTTGGTAGACCAAGTGCCAATCAAGAAATGCATTGTTGTTATATTTGGGGTTTTTCATGTCCAAGTAGCTCTTAAACCCCATGGTCTACAGCTGATAGATATACAAATATTTGAAGAACATATTATTTCCTTTTCAAAAATGTATGGCACATCGCTGTTGAATAAGAATACCACGCTCCAATGCAGAAATGCACTATTGCTCTTTTCTGCATTTTTCCCAAATATCTTTTGAATCCCATGGTTGAGCGTATAACGCCCATATAATAAAATAAAGCACTTAAGTTAACCTTTTCAACGATACCTGACACATTACTGTTGAGTTGTGCAACCAGTTACCATATTAAGAATGCATTTTAGTTGTTTTTGCTGCTTCAAAGCCGAATATCTTTTGAACCCCATGGTTAGGAGCTTAGCTGCCATATAAGAAAGTGAAGTACTCTCATTGACCTTTCCAATGACGTATGACACATTTCTGTTGAGTTGGTAGACCAAGTGCCAATCAAGAAATGCATTGTTGTTATATTTGGAGTTTTTCATGTCCATGTAGCTCTTGAACCCCGGGGTCTTCGGCTTAACGGCCATATACAAAAACGTAGTACATGCAATAACCTTTCCCACGATATATAACACATAAATGTTGAGCAGGTCATCCAAGTACCAATTAAGAAATGCATTATTATTGTTTTTGGTGCTTTAAAGCCGAATATCTTTTGAACCCCATGGCTTACAACCTAACGGCCATATAATAAAATGAAGTATTTGCAATGACCTTTTCATTGATGTATCACACATCTCTGTTGAGTAGGTAGACCACATCCCATACATTTTTGCCCATTCTCCTTTATATCAGTAGTTTCTATTTTTACTTGCAATATAAATGTATGTACTCGTAGGTACTATAGGGCAAGTTTTGGATTCGTGTGAAAATAAAAATTCGACATAACAATCAAACATGACATTACGATGATAGAACATGAAAAAAGTGGGTGGCACAATTCTGTCTGTCTATTCGGCTAGAGCCTAAACGGCTGGATCGATTTTCTCAAAACATGGTACATATTAGTTTGTACATATTTGGTGATTCTGCCCACACGTTTTTTTTTTTTCATTTTGTCAAGAACCAAAAATAACGGTACCTACCTTCCATACAACTTTTTTGCAATTTTGAAAAATCTCATTTTTTTTCAAAAACGGCTCCACAACTTTTCTTAAAATAAAAATTCAATTAATTTATGGTACCTCCCAAAGAAACATTTTTGATGTGTAAACATCTCTTTCTCTCTCTCTCTCTCTCTCTCTCTCTCTGTATGGGTAAAATTGAAAATCGGCTGCAACGGATATGGGCTCACGGTTCCGTTTCGAACCATTTTGTTTGTTGTAGGTAAGTTGAACTCTGTAAACTTGAATAGGTAAGGTAGTTTTCGTTTGATATTTAATGGTTTTGGAATTTGCTAAGTGGAGTGAATTCCTTACACCCCGACTCCACAGTAGATAATTTCGCTCAGAATGCTCGTCTTGACATAAAATATTTAATGGAGTCACTCCGTTTCATCTCTTGATTGGATGTCAGGAATATATCTGCAATCATATCTTGACAGAGATATTTGACATAAATTTTGCCATTTTGTTGCTTTTTTTTCTAGAAATAAAATTATTTTTTTCTTTATTTTGTATCCATATGCTGCTTTTGATGTTAATCTCTGCAATCGCGGGTATGGCAATTTTGGTTTGTGATATTATGTGTTATTTGCAATTTCCTAATTTGAAATGTCATAACATTATTTGCAAAGTGGAGCATTCTTTTATTTTTCTCTAGTGAGCTGTGGTTAATGTGTCAAAAAGAAGAGTTGCAATGCCATATTTAAAAAAGTTACTTTAAGTAACTTTTCATTTAGGAATCTGTCAAACAAATTAGGTGAAAAAAAAGTCAAAATAGATTTGGAATTACAAATCAAGAACAATTTGTGATTTCATTAGATTTATTGAAAAGAACTTTTATCAGCACTTCGAAAATGCATATATTTTTCAAAATAAATTTCATTTAACTTCATTCTAGCACAAAATAGAATATTTAAGCAAAAATATTACCGATTTGTTTTTATCATTCATTACTAGCACAAATTTCTTTACTAAAAATCGGATAAAAAATGTCGCAAAACGTAGAAAAAAATATTTTCAAACTCACTATCGACGGTAAAATTAATTAAATATTAAACTAAAAATATATTAGCTTTATATTTTCCCCCAGATCTGATCTGGGCTGTATATGCATATGTACATGTATTACAAAAACAACACAAAATCCGACTTTGCTTTTGGATTTCGATTTGCAAATTAATTCTGACCATACACCCTTAGTACTTTTTTGCAAAAATGAGTTTTTTCTCTGACAGGTAGATGGCTTTTTGTATTGAAGATAGGGAGAAAAAAGAGTAGAGAGAAAATACAGAAACAAAAGGGTAAACGGGGATAGGCATATAACACTCTTGTCGTACTGGGATCCTGTTTGTTTTATTATGATAATCTAATCCGGATCAGATCTGGGGGATACTTAAATTAAGCTATTATTACAAAAATGAACAATTCCAAACCGAACAATCGAGAAGCAAACAAAAGGTAACTCATAATGAAAACATCGTGATTTCAGCTGCTTTTGACGGATTAACCGTTTCAACTCAGTATCAAGGAGACGAGTTGTAAAAATGTACTCAAAGTTACTTTTTGACACCTTAACTTTGAATCCAGGAACAACTTTGTGACGTCATAAAGATAATTAAAGTAGCTTAATTTGTGATGGTTTATTTGCGGAGTAGTTTTTTCGGAAGGGATTTTTAAATAGGTAAATTCACTATAAATTGTGTCGTGCGACCATTTTGTTTGAGGAGGGGATTCCTAATTTTTGCCATATGTGGTAGGTAATGACCCGATCCCTTACCCTCAGGTGAAAACGAATGTTTACACATCTTCAACGCGAGTCCCGGTACTCACACATTTTTTTTTTTTATCATGTTCCAAATGGTACTTATGATTTCAATCATTTTTTAAACAGAAGCTTCTTTTTAAGAAACAGTTTTTTGCTACCAATGTTTTAAAAAAAAATATTTTTTGGATAAAGTGTTTCGAAATCTTTTTTTGAAAATCGAATATTTCGAGAACGACGTATATTTTTTTGAAACTCGATATATAAGAGTTTTTGAATACTTTCTAAAATATTTTAAGAAAAAGTTTTACTTTAATGCAAAAAAAAAACGGTACCTTCCATACAAAATTTGAAAAACCGTTAAGGAAAATATTTTGTTCTCAAAAACGGCTCCTGCAATTTTGGTTAAGATTTTTTGTAGGCCAAAATTAGTACGATCTACTACAAAAAAATATAAAATTTGACACTTAGCAACTATTAGTAGTACCTATCATAGAATGTTTTCTTTATTTTGAATTTTCTCATTATGCTAAACCGATTTAGATAAAATTTCTTATAAATAAATTTCAAATAAATTCAAATAATAATATCAAAATTTTCAAAAAAGAATTTTTATTTTTTTAAAAAGTTTCAAAAATTATTATTTTGAAAATTCGACATCTCAAAAAAACAATTGTTTTTGAAATTTTATTTTTTTCAAAATTTTTCCTCAAAAAAAACCGCTCCAGTGATTTTAAATTTTCAATCAATAATTGAAATGACGTTCTTTTTTCACCTCAAACTATCAACAAAATTGTTTTTTGCTAATTTAATTATCGTATTTTATCCTTTTAAAAATTTGTCTCTCATAATCTCCATGTCCTTACATACAATTTTCTTAAGCCCTTAGCCTCTTAATCATAAGAGCAAGTATGTACGTGCGATCCAGTCGTGCCGCTATTCCTTTTTTTTGTTGATTCGTGTTTGATTATAATCCCATTCAAAAATTAATTATTCTAAAATTCAAAATTTCGATTTTTTTTAACAGTCATATACGTACTTTTAACTCAACCCATCTTTTCTAAAATTTCAGATCATTTTTTTTGTGCGAAAATCACTTACCACGCGTGTCTATCAGAAACATAAATAAGTAAAATAATACCATATTTAAAAAATTGGTCTTATTCAGTTTCACAAAGTGTTAATTAAGCCAAGCGTTAAAAATTATATTTGCGGGCTTTGGCATTTTCACTTTGTCTTATTTCAGGATATCAATATTGCAAAATAATTTCCCCGAGTGTGAAATTCACGATCCATTTTCACTTTGGTGAAATCCTTATTTTTAATATTTTTAATAGCTCAGCGTGTGGGTTATGGTTTATACATGTATAAAGACTTCACAAAACTCCTCCTCATATTTTCTTTATTTTGTAAGTTTACGAGGAAAACAAAACCAACTACAACCCAAACCCCCAAAGTTCTTCGGATTTAATGCGAAACCCACAGAACCCCCCTTCCATCACATAACCTTATAATATCACACACATCGTATTTTAAACGTGCCGGGTCTCTTACTTTTTCTCAGAACTAAAGGAGAATTATGTAAGTATGTATAAGTGAACTGAGAAAACAAATATTAAGCATTTCTTAAGCTGGGATCAACAGAAATAATGCATCAGAGTTGGGCATTAATCTCATAAATCTGTATCCGCATTCCGCAGGAGTAGATATAAATGAAGGAAAGAGGATGTGGATGTGGATGTGGATGTGGATATGTGTTGCTAACGGAAAAGTATATTTATAATGGCAACGGTCGAAGGACCCTTCATCGCATAATTTTTATTTTCAATCTTTTGATTTTATGGTGGCTTTCAACGTCCTGCATAAAATACTCTTACTTGTTGCTGGTGGATATTATTATATGGATATGGGTGCAGCTGGAGTCGACTTGTGTGCAAGGACTGATGGCTTTTAATTAAATCTAAAAGTAAAACCAAGCCAAGTGAATTTAATAAATCGTTGCGGTCAATGGGTGAACGGGCACGATGTAAAAGTGTGTGACCTTGTATAGTGAGTCCAAAGTGAAGGGTGGATCTAGGGAATGACCAGTCTCGTTTGTTTTACGTTTACAACTTAACTAACACGGGGAAAATTAATTTGTCCAGCAAAATGGTCGTAATAAGGTTCGTTTGATTTGTGTACAAATGTCAACAGCTCCACAGTTTAATTAATTAAAAGTAGCTCAATGGGTGCAGTTTTGAAAATAGGAAAAAAAAAATTGTACCAATAGAAAGTAAATTTATCGAATGAAAAAGAAAAAAACTTTTCAGTTTGACTTTTTTTGTTTTGTTAATGTTTTTTGTTCCTGAATGCAGGGTGTAATTTATGTTTTACAACTAAAGTATTGTTTTCAGCCAAGATACTGAAAATTTTGTAAGTGCTGAATTTATATGTTGGGCTATTTAAAAAATATATGTATCCTTTTTTCCAGAATCCTTGTTTGCATAAACTTGACGCACACAACCTCTAAGGTCCGGTTTTTCAGTGAAAGATCATCCCGGTTTGGTTATAAGTCCGAGTTGACTCCTGAAACATGTTTTCAGCAAATATAAATACATAGATGCCGAGTGATTTATTTTCGATTGTAGTCAGAATGACAGTTCTCATTCTGAAAAGAAGGGAATATCCTTCTGAATTTGATTTCATAGAAACCCAGAATCGATCGAATCGGTCTTCCGGATTGCCAATCGAAAGAGCCATTAATTCAAAAAAAATAGAGAGCTGAACTTATATTTCTGACAGATGCATGTCAAAAATGTATTGTAATTAAAATGGGGCACTTAACAAAGGAAAATTTATAATAAAGGTCAATTTCCATTTCAATAGATTATCAAGAGTGAAAACTAAAGTTGAACCTACATTGAAAAACTGCTTCTGAGTTAACTAGGATTTAATTTATTTGCTGGATTAAGAGCCAACGGTACAAACCCTTTAACTCTTATCGAACCTCAGTTAATCCGTCGTCCGAGGATAACCCATATTTGTATAACTGTTGATTACAAACTCTTTTTTAACTCAGAGTTAACTCACTGCAAAACGGGTCCTGAATACCAATTTATAAATCTAAAACAAAAGTTAATATTTTTGGGCCAAAGAAAAATTTCTTTCGTGTATTTGTGTTTTTGAAAAATATTCAAAAAGTAAAATAAGAAAAAAATAAGAAAAAGAAACAGCAACTTGAACCGGCGGATAAGCTATCCGAGACTTTATCTGTCGGACATCACTATCCGAGACATTTGAAACCATAAGTTGAAGTTTATCTTGCGGATAAGTTCCGGATAGGCTATCCGAGACTTTAACCGGAACATTTGAAACTGGCCCTAAGTCAGTTATTGTTTGCGTTTTTTCTTCTACTTTATTCGAAAAATATTTTACAAAAAAGCTACACACCTTTGTTTATTCTCCTAAGGACTATGACTTTCTTCTTACGTAGATTATATAGAAGTGAACATTACACACATTCAAGATATATCATTTTGTTCCTTAACGAAATGACATGCAGTAGTTGGTAAAAAGATGTATGACATCAATTTTAATTTGATTTACGTGGAATTTTGCATGCTCCAGAAATACCCCAGATTTATGGTTGAATTGAATTAAACAAAAAAAAGACCTAATCCTGAATGTCTTCAAATGTGGGGCACTCTGATTTATTCACCAGCAATATATTCCTCTTAAAGCAATATTTCAAAAGGTCGTTGTTAAAAAAGGGCTGCAGCGTGAAAATGTACTGTTCACTGCACAGTAGTTCACATAAGACTAGGTACCTCAGATATCCTTTTTTTAAACAGGGTTATTCCACCACAAAAAAGGCCTTTTTAGGAGGTATAAGAAAAGAAAAGAAAAAAAAGGAAATCGATATGCCACCTAAATGTGATATCTGCGTTTTTCCTTTTTTGTTTCCTTGAATCTTATTTTCAGACGTTTGTGCATAAATCTTGCAGAAAAAATAAAAACAATAAGGCAGAGGTCGGTTTTTTGTCTGTGTAGGTGGTAAGCATCTATTTTACTGTTATGTGCCATCAGACGAGCATGAAATAAGATAGGACAGAAGACACAGCAGCAGCCACACCACAACCATATTTGTTGTTGTTGTTATTATCATATGTCGGTTTTGTTGGCTTGACATTCTGCATGAAATTAGATTTTTTGGTTTCTTATATCTACCTTACATCCTTACAACCCACTATAGAGGAGTTTAAAAAAACTCTCACACGCAAGGATCTATGAAAAGGACAACATATTTTTCTGTCCTTCTGGATGAAAATACATGGAAAATATAGCGCACAATAGTCCACAGATGACTTGCACTGGACATTTTGTAAAAATATATCTTTGCTTCATTAAATCAAGATGGAGAAGTGAATTTGCTTTGCATATAGTCAAAGACGGATGTACTGTTAAAACTTGAACTTTAGATTTAGATGATCCCAAAGAATAAGAAAAACGATGGCGTATAGGTTTCTTTCTACTTCCTCGAAATTTCTTTACCATACTTAGATTTTTTTTATTTTCAGATCTTAAAAAAAAACAATCATAGTTCATAAACATAACCAATGAATTGTCAAAATAAAAAATAATTATCAAACAAGAAACAATGATTAAAACTTGTATGGACAACATAACAACAAACCCTTAGACCTGCTTGTTGATTTCTTAAAAATCATTTTTTTTTTTTGTATTAAATAATTGTGTAACATATTTAAGATAGAAATTGATATCCCAATATCCTGAATATTTACCGATATTTTTTAAAGACCTTCATAGAAGTTTTGATTAAAATTGATAAAGTCGTTAACGAGAGAGTCAAAAATCAAAAAAAAATATACGGTTGGTCTTTTTAATTTACTTTTAAGAAAAAAAATTTACAAAATATTTAACTATGCTGATTTTTTTTTTGAGAAATTGTTAATATGTACGACTTTCTTCAAATATGAGAAAAGTAGCAAAATTTAATACTAGTTATTACATTTTTCTTATTTTATAATTTTTAAAACAATTTTTCAATACAAATATTTCCTTTGAAAAAAGTAAAACCACCTCTAGAAATAAAAATTGTATGAGAATATGAGTGGCCAATTTCTTATTGAAGTTGTCTATTTAATGTACTTTCCAAAATGGTATAAAACATGTTTAGATTAGTTTAGTTTAAAAAAAGTAAGTAAAATGTCACAATAACCTTTCAATTTGGGTAGGAAAAAGTTTTTTGCGTTTGATGTGTAAAGGGGTTCAATGAAAGTATAAAGCTTGATTCTAGGTGTTGAAATCCTTACCATTTGACCACCATATAAGAAAAGGAATCCAAAAATGTTTCCGCGGTAACTATAGTATTTAAGTACAAATTTGTTATTTTTAGTATTAAAAACAATTTGTATTTGACCTCTAGAAGATTACCAAAATACTATTAATTTTAAGAAAATCGCTTCAGTCTGCAGCGGTTAAGGATGGGGATAGCAGATAGACGGATTAAGGCCCCCACTTTTTCATTTCTCTTTTTTTCACGAGCTCAAAACCAGATACTAGTTTTTATTCGAAGGCTAAAACCATATGATTTTATGTCTACTAGTTTTTAAGAAAATTGAAAAATACAATTTTTTGCAAAATTTTTAGTTTGAAAACAATTTTCGCCGAAACCGTTTATTAAAAGTATTTTATTTGAAAATAAATCATTGGAATGGACTTATGGTTTTCCAAAAAGCTACTAAACAATACTGTAAGTGTTGCCGTTGTTTTTTAATATAGGTATATTTTTCCATTTTAAGTATTTTTTTCTAATAAAATTTTTCCTTATGTCCAAGCGGGGAAAATATGTAGTTTTGTTTATCTACTTTAAACCTGGTATGCAAAAAAAAAAATAAGATAATTTTTTGTCTTTATTTAGAGCCAATTTAGGCCCATCCACAATGACCTTTTTTTAACGTACATTTTTTTAAATGTATGTACATACGTAGATATTAATACAAAAAATATCTTTAGTAAACTTTTTATTGGCAAACTCTTCATCTGCTCATGAAGCTGACAAATAAAAGACAAATAAATTAAAAACTAATTTTGAACGAATTCGATTAAACAGCAACACCAATGTGCATAATGTAATTTTTATCAATTTTGCGCGGCGCTCGAGGGGAAATACATACTTGGATTATTCATTAAGCCAATAAGTTTAAATTTGTGTGATCAGTTATAATTTGTTGCGAAGTAAATTAAGGTAAAGATAAAATTTTGACTTAGTAGTTCTAGACCGAGAGCCCACAGCAGATTTTGGGTGTGATCGATAGCAAAAAAAGAAGTATAGGCGTCGAAAGCTTCATTAAAGGTGATTCAAAAAATCAAGGTCTTGCATTCCACAACTGGGGCCTTTGCGAGTAACAGTGCATCGAAAAAAAAATATGAATGCAACTTCGAAGGTAATCATTTTAGCCGAAATTGGTTTTCACTACTCCCTAGATAAGCTCCTTGGATCACATATCACGAAATCTGAGACCATTTGAGTGTATAGTTCACTCTTCCGGATCGTTTAAGAAATTCAAAATTCTAAGTGAAAAAACGGTTTTTTTAAACAGTCCAGTAGAGCGAATCAAACACTCAATTGATCTCAGATGATATGGGATCCGCGGAGCTTATCTAGGGAGGGGTAAAAACTAATTTCGGCTAACACGATTATCCTCGAAATTGCATTCAAATTTTTTTTTCGATGCACTATTTCTCGCAAAGGCCCCAGTTGTGGACTGCAAGACTTTGATTTTTTGAATAGCCTTTAATGAAGCTTTCGACGCCTATACTTCTTTTTTTGCTATCGCTCACACCCAAAATCTGCTGTGGGCTCTTAGTTTATTCCTATCATTAAATAGATAAAACATTAAAGTTTTCTTTGAAAATTCACTTTCACATAAGTATTTTACTTTAGTTTTTGAAGATGCCAAAGCTTTAGCTGCTGAAATCGACAAACGATTAGAGGTGAGAATTATGTCGCGTACTTCTCAAAACTACGAATCTCCAAAAATTTAGCCCAAAAGTTCTGTCAAAGTTCATATAAAAATAAAAAGAACGACTGGGTCGCACGTACTTGGTCTTATGTTCAAGACGCTGAAGGCTTAAAAAATTGTATTTAAATGCATGGAGATTATGAGAGAAAAATGTTTAAAAGCATGAAATACGATATTTAAATTAGTTCAAACAACTCTGTAATAGCTTAAGCTGAAAAAGCAGAAGTCTTTATTAAATTAACATACCTGTTTTGAAAGCCAGTAAAATAATGATATTCAACATTTCATGAAAAAATAATAATAATAATGCTATTATTAATATACCGATTAAGGTCCAAGTAGCAGGCAATCTTCGGTATTGGATTGGATTATTTCAGTCCAACAACTGCATTTTGTAGGCGGTACAACTTTCATATTAAAGAATTCAATTACATTAAAAAAAAATGACGTATACGCCCGAGTGAACCAGTGTTTTCCCATTTCATCTTCTTGGTAAGAAATTCTTTACCATTTTGATCAGGTCTTTTTGTATTTTACATATTTCTTCAGCTTTTATCATAGCGTCATCTATGTATCTGCGTGTCTATATAAAAATCAATTGCCATGCGTCTTAGTAGTAGTAGTCTTGCAAAAATTTGGAAACGGCTTCACAAATTTTGATGATTCTTTTCAGAAAATTTTCATCTGTTTCTGTGACAAAAGTCGGCTTTGTGGCTTACCAAAAAGGTGCAACAACGCATTTTAGCTACCCGTTTTATATAAACAAAAAACAGATCAATTGCTTTTGAAAACGAATCAGACAATTTTGAAATTTTAACGTGTTTTATACGAGATTTATATAACAATACACCCTCAGTAAAAGCACCCCCCGACAAATGTAATATCTCGTTAAAGCAACATCCAAATTTTTACCATTAGCGAAACAGTAATTACAACTTTTCAAAAAATTGTGACGCAGTTAATGCAACTTTTCTTCCACTATCTCTTATTTCGTCTGATAAATATTTCTATTTGTTTTACTATGTTTACTTTTACTGTCAAAGGTGCATTGTATTTACATTTTAATTAACCAATATTCAGCCATTTCCATAATCCAAGGCTCAACTTTTTTGGACTCGGTTATTGCAACAAACTCAACTGCTCGAATTTTAAATAGTTGCTTTTACCGAGGGCGATTAGTAATCTGAGCAAGAAGTGATTTCAAAAATATTTGCAATTATTAATACTGTCTATTTGCCAATTAATGAACCTCAATTTTTTTAACGTCAAAATCACGAGTAATCTAATCCTGTTATCAGGCTCTTTAGATGTTAGTTTTAGTCTATTTGCAAGACGTTTTAAAATCTATAACGGAACTAAGATTTGGAACAAATATCAGTAGGTATTGTTCTCAGAATTTTTTTGACTTAACCAGTAACTGTTGCAAGTGATGAAAGGAGCTTTTGTTAATTAAAAATAATGAAAATTATATTTAAAAAAGATTATCTAGATTAGCAATGACTTCTATAGAACACAAACCTACAGAGTTTGTTAATAGCTCATTTTTTTAGATAATTTTAATGTTAAAATTTATTTAAATTATAATTTTGTTGTAACGGGTGATTTTTTAGCTGGTTTGGTTTTGGCAACACTGGTTTTGACAGCTGACGTGTGTTTAGTACCTTGTGTCACTGTCAAACAGCTTCAGTTTGGTTTGCAATTTAACCATGGATCGTCTTACAAATGAACAACGCTTGCAAATTATTGAATTTTACTATCAAAATTTGTGCTCGGTTCGAAATGTTCATCGCGCGCTGCTTCCATTTTATGGTCGGCATTCTCGACCTTCTGAGCAGTCTATTCGGAAGATTGTGACCAAATTTCGCACCAAATTTACTTTGTTGGACATTAAACCACCAACACGTTTACGTACTGTGCGTAGTGAAGAAAATATTGCGGCCGTATCAGCTAGTGTGACAGAAGACCGCGAAATGTCGATTCGGCGCCGTTCCCAGCAGTTAGGCCTTTGTTACAGCACTACGTGGAAAATTTTGCGGAAGGATTTGGGCATAAAGCCTTTTAAGATACAGCTGGTGCAAGAACTAAAGCCAGCCGACCTACCACAACGCCGAATTTTTGGTGAATGGGCTCTTGGAAAGCTGGCCGAGGATCCGCTTTTTTATCGAAAAATTGTGTTCAGCGATGAGGCTCATTTTTGGTTGAATGGGTACGTAAATAAGCATAATTGCCGCATTTGGAGTGAAGATCAGCCAGAAGCATTGCAACAGCTACCAATGCATCCCGAAAAAGCCACTGTTTGGTGCGGTTTATGGGCCGGCGGCATTATTGGGCCATATTTCTTCAAAGATGATGCGAATCGCAGCGTTACTGTCAATGGTGAACGCTACCGAGCGATGATAACAAACTTTTTTTTGCCCGAAATGGAAGTTCTTGACTTGCATGATATGTGATTTCAACAAGACGGTGCCACATGCCACACAGCACGCGAAACAATGGCGCAATTGCGAGGCGAGTTTGGTGAACAGTTAATTTCACGTTTCGGGCCGGTCAATTGGCCGCCTAGATCGTGCGATTTGACACCATTAGATTATTTTTTGTGGGGGTATGTCAAGGCTAATGTCTATAGGGACAAGCCCGCTTCGATTGACGCACTGGAAGCCATCATCCATGCATTCATTCGTGAGATACCGGCCGATATGTGTGAAAGAGTATGCCAAAATTGGACTCAGCGGATGGGCTACCTGAGACGCAGCCGCGGTCAACATTTGCATGAAATTATCTTTAAACATTAAATTGCAAGGTTCAAACTATCGATTCAAATAAATATTTCATTCATATTTTCGAATTTTTTGTGTTTTTTTTTTTTAAAGTTCTAAACCTCTTAAAAAATCACCCGTTAAAAGGAAATTCAATCGAGCTGTTGAGTAATAAATAAATCACTTTCTTTTTCTATATAGTCGCCTTCCCCTTTCACCGGGCACCCCAAAAACTTGGTTTAAAAATGGGGAGATGTAGCCAAACACAAATCGTACAAAAAATTTTGCCCATCGATTAATGAAATTTTAATACATTTTTTGACAAAATTTGTTCCACCATGAAGTTCTTGCACAATCAATTGATTGTATTTAAAAAAGTTCGTTAATCTTTTTTGTGTAGAATTACATAAGCTACAATTTGAACCATTACATTTTTTTTTTTTCAAAAAAACTAATATTATTCGAGAAATTAAGAAAAAACTGAATGTTACCCCCTTTTAAAAGTTTTGCCCCGAGCCAAATTTACGGAACTTTTAGGAAATGCTTAAGACATCAAAACAAAGCTCTCTACCAAAATTCAGCTTTGTCGGAATTTTTTCGAAGTGAAAGTCTAATTTTCCTGGGCTATCAATAGTTTATAGACATTTTTAAACAAAAATAACATGTCGCTCATGAAACTTGATATACCTAACTTACTCGTTGTTAGGAAGCCCTAGATCTTCTCCTACTTTTTCTAAATCGGTCGAAATCACACCATCTATAGCTATGCAGTAACATGCTTAAGACCTATAGGATGTCATTGCAAAGGCCGGAAAATGCCTATTATTTTTGCCCAGGATGGAGAAAAAGCAGGATCGGGCCCATGTGGTATGGTCAGTTATTATGATTGGCTAATCGCAATCGCACTTATGTACACACATATTGTTTGTTTGCAAATCTCCATTCGACTATGCTAAAACAAACTTTCAAACAACAATAGAAAGCACCCGTGATAAGAAGTCATTAGCTAGTAAAACCCAGTACACTGTCCCTGTATACATATACAGGGTGTCCCGCACCTGAGTGGAATTATCTTAGGATGTGGTTCCTGGGTATATTCTAAGAAAAAAATTGTATGGGGGAAAGTTGTATCTCCCCTCCCTGAGGCAGGGGGGGCAGTTTCTGAAAAAAAACACCTAAAATGCCAAAAAACATTAAAAATCAACGAAAACATATCTCATAATGTGCTACATTTTTTTTGAAAGTTAATACTCCATTATTGCATTTGGTTTTTAAATCAAGTTGTTTAAGCGAATAGTTTTTGAGAAATTAAATTTCAAAGTCAAAGTTTACAAAAATTGTGATCTTTTTTTCTTAAGTCGATATTTTTCAAAATTTTACGTAATTAAGTGCTATTTTTGTGTTCAATATTCATTGCCCTCATTATTTTGTAATCCATTACCGAAAACTAAATGTAAAAATCTTTCTTAGTTTTTGAGAAATAAAGAAAAAACAAAAGGTACTTTTCCCAAAAGAGCCCGAAAAAATTAATTTATTCATGAATTATCCATAATTTAACCCTTTTTTCGGGCTTTTTTGGTAAAAGTACTTTTCGTTTTTTCTTAATATCTCAAAAACTAAGATAGATTTTCACATTTGATTTTCGGTAATGGACTAAAAATAGATGAGCGCAATGAATATTGAACACAGAAATAGCACTTAATTACGTAAAATTTTGAAAAATATCGACTTAAGAAAAAAAAATCACAATTTTTTTTTTTTTAATTTTGACTTAGAAATTTAATTTCTCAAAAACTATTTGTTTAAACAACTTGATTTAAAAACCAAATGCAATAATGGAGTATTAACTTTCAAAAAAAATGTAGCACACTATTAAATGTGTTTTCGTTGATTTTAAATGTTTTTTTTGGCATTTTAAGTCAATTTTTCAGAAACTGCCCCCTCCTGCCTCAGGGAGGGGAGATACAACTTTCCCCCCATACAATTTTTTTTTTTAGAATATACCCAGGAACCCAACCCTTAAATACTTCCACTCAGGTGCGGGACACCCTGTATACACAATAGACGATTTCTTTTTTTAACTCATGCTAGAAATACTTGATTTGTTTCTTCCATGATATGGACGAACTGAAAACAATAAACTATTCTTAAGCATGACTATTTGTATGTTGGAGAATAAATTGTCATTCTTTATGTTTGTGTTTACAACTATATGTAGTTCTTGGAAACAAGCAATTTGCGAGAAAAAGACTCCACAAACAGATGTTGGTGGCAACCTCAGTTTATGTTGAGGTTAGTTGAAAACAATGACTATCCAAATTCAAATTCAAGTCACTTTGATTTATTTTGCTATTTATATCAGAGTCGTTGTTTGTTTTTAGAATTAAAGCGTTGAGAGCAATATTGAATCCTTTAGAGAATTTGCGATGAAATTAATTTATTTGATTAACATAATTTAAAAGGGATGAATAAACATTTATTAAATTTATTTTGTTTGGAAATTGAGAATGTTCATAATTCGGTGCCGAACCTACCTGAAGACAAAAGAGTCAATTGCCTAGGGTGGCACAAGAGCGATTAGCAGGTCTTGCAGCAATTTCTATTGAGAAAGACGTCTAAATCGTATTGAAGAAGAAGAAGTCTCTACCAGATTTACAAAGATTAAATCACGCAAAGCAGCATTTTAGTTTTCAAATTTTGAAAATCTTGTAGTTTGTCCAAAACCCTTAAACAATTTTAAATAAAACCGTAAGTGTTTAATTCGCTTGGTTTTCTTTTTTAAACTTTTCGGTTCTGCAAAATTTACATATAGGACATAGTCCAGAGTTGAAGTATAATAATAAGTGACTTTGAAGTCTAAAGATTCAAGGAATATAGGAGCCATGTTAAATGGTCCATTTGAGATTTAATATTCCAGCAGCTTAAACATTCAATATTTACTTCTACAAAAATCTAAATTTGGAATTCAAACAAAGAAGCACGTCAAAAAAGCGAAAAGAATCTTCAAAAAATGTTCAAGACATATATAAATACAAAAACATAAAAATATACATAACGTACATGCTGCATACTGGCATGTATGTGACTTTTGAAGTTTTTCAAGAACTATAGTTCATAATGGTAAATAATATCGACTTTTCAACTGACTTCATAAGTAAGGGAGCTATTACCAAATACTTGTCAACTTCACCTTGTTACTTCTAGTTTTCTTTTATTAAAGTTAATGGACTTTTTCAAAGTAGGTATCTGGATTCATATCTTGGATCTGATTAAAAACTTAACTTTGATCTTAATTTTGTATAGCAAAGTTAAATTAATAAACAAGTAACTATATTACTCTACCGGAAAGAATAATTTTCAAATAAGACCAACTTTTGACTGCAGGTACATATTTAGTTACTGTAAGTAGATTCAATGCAACAGTGAATACCCTACGAAATGTTATCTTCATACATATACTTACAAATACACTACACTACCTTTACAAACTAAAACTTTATCCATAAATATTTTAATTCGTTTTTTTTTTTGACTATTCAATTTTTCATCATCTTTATCCCGACCGACGTCCTTGTTCAGTGCAACTTTTTCGGCTTTAACTGCATATTATTCGGGTATTAGCACAACAATGCAAATTAATTCAAAGAAGGGCAAGTCTCGTTGTCTCCGGAGGCATTGGTATAGATTGTCATAAGCCCCAGTCTTATACAAATTCTGTGCTAAAGTTGTGCATCTCTTTTATCTATTTTGGCAAAGAGGTGATATTGAAGTGGAATATATTTAACCAGTGAGTGTGTATTTTCTTGGGAAAAAAACAAAAAAGTTTATCGCGGGAGGCTTTTGGAAGGATCTGCTTTTACAGATGACAGTAAGATGGATTAATGCCAAGCTGGACTAGCAATACCATTATTTCAGCATCAGGATCTTCTTTTTAAATAGGATGGGATTTCCACTTTCTTGGCAATATTTTTTACGTGAGAAAAGTTGCAGAAATGCCTCCAGATGCCAAACGCATGTTGGGAACAGAAGTTGCAATTTTGTTAATGTTCAAAATATTAAAAATTACCGAAAAAGTGGAAATCACATCCCTTGACATGAAAAAAGTATATGTTCCCGAAAAGTGGCAACACTGAAATTTTACCCGAAGGTGCATCTACGTCAAACCTTTCTTTTAAGATATAAATCGTTATTTTGATTTTAAAAATTTTCCAAGTAATTTACAAGTTTTTTTCCAATTTACCATTTTCCACAGATTGGGCGCCATTCTAGAAAATGCCATCCAAGCAACAGTATAACAACAATGACTTCCAAGCTAAATTACATCCTAGCATGTCAAAAATTCTAAATATAAAAATAAGGTCCCCCACAAAAAGTGCAGCAATTTCGGTTTCCTGACTGGACTATACAGATAAGGCGTCATTTTGCAAAATGGTGTCGAAACGACAGGATTACAAAAAAGGCTCCCAAGTTAAATTTAATCCTTTATGTGTAAGGAATGAATTCAAGACATTAAAAAAAGGTCCCCGCCAAAAAACGCACGGTATATTGTATTCCTGACCGGACTATAAAGTCGATAGCATTATAGGAATCAACCAACCTTTTTTTTTAAATTGCTGTAATAAAAAATAAAATTGTTTGCAACTCCTTTCTGGACTTAATGACACTATTGATTTTGGTGAACGAAAAATGGTGACGGAACCATTAAAGATTTTTAAATCTATGTACATTAGGGTGGTCGTTATAATGGGTTTTTTTGAGTTTTATTATTTGGATGGGCCTAAATCAGCTTTAAATGAAGAAAAAAAAAATCCCTAATTTTTTCAGATTTTTATTTTCATCCCCTATAGTCACTGTAGGGGTTAAATTAAATTTCCCCTTTTTTTTGGAAATTCGCGTAAAATCTGCCGAAAAATTCAGAACATGTAGGGGAGAAGTAGACAAGATAAAAATCCTACTGGAGGGGGGTAATATCTCCCACCGCTTGGAAGGGAGGGGCAATTTAATAAAATATTTGCATAAAATAGAAAAAAATTAATTAAAAAACAACGACAACACTTGCAGTAATGTTTTGTTTCTTTTTGGAAAGCCAGAAGTCCATTTTAATAGTTGATTATTAGATAAATTTCTTTGAATAAACAATTTCAGCAAAATATGTTTCAAACCTATAATTCAAAAAAAAAATAATAATAATTTTTCTTCAAAATGTTGAGTTTGAAACAATTTTTTGCCAAAAGTGTTCATCAAAAAAACTTAATTTAAAAACAAGCCGTAAGAATGGACCTCTGGCTTTCCAAAAAGCTACAAAACATTACTGTAAGTATTGCCATTGTTTTTTAATTAATTTTTTTCTATTTTATTAAATTGCCCCTCCCGTGAAAGCGGGGGGAGATATTACCCCCTCCTGTAGGATTTTTTTCGTGTCTAGCTCCCACCTACATGCTCTGAATTTTTTTGGCAGATCTTACGCGAATTTTCTAATATTCAAAAAAAAGGTGGAAATTTAATTTACCCCTACAGCGACTATAGGGGATGAAAATAAAAATCTGAAAAAATTAGGAATATTTTTTTTCTTTACTGAGAGCCGATTTGGACCCATCCAGGATGAACTTTTTTTTAACGACCACCCTAATGTACACATATGTTATGATTAAGAGCAAAAATATAATGAAAGTTCCTTAGCCTATTGAATAGACCGGAAAATGAGGGGTATAAAGGAACAATTACGACAGTTACGTGCAAGGGTTTTTATTATTGAATATGTTTGTTTGGTCCATAAGCATGCTTAAAACCGAAAATGCTACTTAATTCACCCATGCATTTCTGAGAGAAGGTCAAGCTGGTCACTTTTCAATAATTTTGGTATAACTTGAAAACTAAGCTGAATTTGACAATTTTATATATAAAACTTTTTGTTCAAAATTAATTGAAAAGTTAGTTCAAAAAAAATTTATAAAAACATTTAAGCATGAAAAGTAAACAAAAACCAAAAAAAAAAAAAAAAAATATCAAAGCTTTCTATTTTGTTTAATAAATTATTCACACCTTTTTTTTGTAGCAAAGATAGTGTCAAAACAGGCGTAGCCAAAATAAAGTAGAGACTATAGAGGCTTTAATATGGCATGTTCAAAAAGTAATATTTGTTCAAATTGACAGCGATATGCCCATTCAAACTTTACAATTTCTTATAATTCTTCACAGTTTCGGCCCGAAAGCCCCTTTTTCGGTAGAATATGGCAAATTTCACATTCGTAAAAATGTTCGAAATCAAGATTTCGATATAATATGACATGACAACTATAATAGAGAATACTTAAAAAGTATGTAAGTTCGAAATTTCGTTTTTCGGCTGTTTTTAAATGGCTCGGGACCTACAGAGCCACAGTACACATATTAAAGGTAATATCATTACAGTTTTGATTTTTTTCAGTTCTGCCCATATGTATATCAAAATTTGTGTCAAATGTAAATATTTGTTGTTGTTTTTACGTGTAAGGTTATTACGTTCACAGCCATATTTTATTTCAGACAATCTAAATTTTAATTTGTTGTTGTTTTTATGTACGTGTGTTTACTTCCTCACATCCATTTTTTATTTCCGATAATCGCAGTTTTGACAACCTGCGCAGTATAATACCTTAAATTCGTGTACTGTGCTACAGAGCGAACGGCTGGTCCGATTAATATAAGATTTGGTACTATAGGTGCTAGGAATGTTAAATTTGTCATTAAGTACTAAAAAATAGGCTTTCGGGAAGAAACTGCGAGAAATGATAAGGAATGGTAAAATTTGAATGGCTATGTGGGTGATGATTCTTTTTTTAGAAAATTTTCAAAAATTGAAACTTCTTGGCAAGAACTTTTTTTTTTGGTTTTTCTAACAAAATTGGAACTTCCATAATTATAAAAGTTGAAAAAATGATCCATCGTAATTATTCGAAGTATGCATCTTTTAAAATACGAGCTCCAGATTCAATTTTCGCCGTTCTAAACTCTTCATCATTATGGCCTAAAGGAATAATAATGCATGAATTCATAAATAAACAACTCAATGAGAAAACTACATCTCGTAACCCTTTTCAGGAGACCCGGACAATGCTAAATCGACAAAGAAGCAGCTTCAACAATTACTGATTTATTACCAAAACGTTAATGGTTTAAGGACTAAGATCAATACGATCTATAAAAATATCAATAATCTTCCGCATGATATCATTGTAATGACAGAAACTTGGCTGAATGATACATTCTTGGACACTGAACTCTTCGACTCAACCTACCAAGTCTTCAGACGTGATAGACACCATTCAAATGATCTAAACACTGTGGGTGGCGGAATTCTTTTTGCTGTGAAGAACTCTCTAGTATGCACTCTGGTCGACAATTTTGAATCTTCGGACGTGGAAATAATATCTATAAAAATAAA
This sequence comes from Dasysyrphus tricinctus, assembly GCA_963921185.1. Classification (NCBI taxonomy): domain Eukaryota; kingdom Metazoa; phylum Arthropoda; class Insecta; order Diptera; family Syrphidae; genus Dasysyrphus; species Dasysyrphus tricinctus. Next base: position 131,183,685 of record OY992533.1, read on the forward strand.
AATAGAAATTGGCTACCTGTATATTGTCTCCGTTTATATACCTCCACGATCTACAAACAATGTTTACGAAAACTGTATTAATTGTATTGAAAGGATACACGATCAAATGGAACCAATTGATGAGCTATTGATCTTAGGCGACTTTAATCTTTCAAACCTGCAATGGACAAAATCTTCAGACTTCAACTGTTTATCGCCTGTTAACCCATCGTGTGCTAATGAGTTCACTATTATTGATGGACTAGCTTCTTGTGGACTTAATCAATTCAATGGGATTGCTAACCGCTTCGATAAAATACTGGACTTAATCTTTTTCTCGGAAGCTATTAACACCGATACATCTGTAACCCCTGCCGATACCATATTACTAGATGAAGACCGGCACCACCCGGCCTTAGACATAATGCTAAATATAAATCTTTCCAACATTCTAACTAGTTCAAATGAAAAACTTGAGTTTAATTTTAAAAAATGCAATTTTGATCAATTAATTAATTTATTGTGTAATGTTGACTGGAATCAAATCCTTTTAAATAGTAATATTGACGATATGTGTTTAAAATTTTATAATATACTTTTCAACTGTTTTTATGAAACTACTCCACTGCGTAAAATTTGTATAAGTTCTACAACACCACCATGGTTTAATACTCAGCTTAAGAACTTAAAAAATAAAAGAAACAAAGCATGGTTAAAATATAGTAAATCCAGAGCTGATGAAGATTATAGGGCATACTCCGAATTGAAACTTATGTTTACAGATTATTCTAATGCCTTGTATCGTGACTATATCGTAAAAACAGAAAATGATCTAAAAGGTAACCCAAAAAACTTTTGGAGTTTCGTGTCTAGCAAAAGAAAAGTTGATGGCTATCCTAACTATATGTCTTTTAAAAATGCTACTAGTCATGACTCCGAAGAAATTGCAAACATGTTTGCAAATTTTTTCAAAGATGCCTTTGTAGTATCTAGTTCTCACGAGCCCATGGATCCACTCCTTCCTAACCCTAGTTTTTCACACCTTAATTCAATTAATCTTTCTATTTGCGAGGATTCAATTATCCAAAGTATTCTTGAACTTGACGACTGTTTTAGTCCTGGTCCTGATGGTGTACCATCTTGTGTATTAAAAAAATGTGTGTCTCAGTTGTCCTATCCTCTACATATTCTATTCAATGAATCACTTAAATGCTCAATGTTCCCTGTTTTGTGGAAAAGTGCTTTTATAACACCGGTTCATAAAAAAGGGTCGAAAAATGACATCATTAATTACCGCCCTATTGCTAAACTTTCTGTCATTCCGAAACTTTTTGAGTCCATTATTTGTAATGTGTTATCTTTTAATTGTAAATCTATTATTTGTGACAACCAACACGGTTTCGTCAAAAACAAGTCAACTGTTACAAACCTGTTTCATTTTACTTCTTTTTGTCTTGATTCCTTCGAAGATCGAAAACAAGTAGATTGTGTCTTTACCGATTTAAGTAAGGCTTTTGATAAATTGTGTCATAAGACTTTAACCAATAAACTGAAGGCTTTAGGGTTCAATGAAAATTTTTTAATGTGGATCTCGTCGTATTTGGAGAATAGGTGTTATAGTGTGAATTTTCGAAATGAGCTTTCTGATCATTTTATTGTTAACTCTGGTGTTCCACAAGGCAGCCATTTAGGTCCATTATTATTTATTTTATACATAAATGACTTGACTTCGATTATTAAAAATTCCTCTATTCTTTTATATGCCGATGATATAAAAATTTTTAAATGTATAACCTCTATAAATGACTGTTCAACACTCCAGGATGATCTTAATAGGTTTAGGGAATGGTGCAATTCAAACCGTCTTCTGTTAAATATTGACAAATGTAAAACAATGACTTTTACACGCAAAAAAAGTATGATAACTTATAATTATATGTTAGATTCTTCTTCTTTATGTAGATTGTCTGTTTTTTCAGATCTTGGCATTGTTCTTGACACAAAATTAACCTTTGTCAACCACTTTGACTATATTGTAAAAAAGACCAATAAAATTCTGGGATTCATAAAACGATTTTCTCGTGATTTCCAGGACCCATATGTTCTAAAGCTTCTATACGTATCTTTTGTAAGGCCAGTACTAGAATATGGATGCGTGGTATGGGCCCCTTACTACACTGTTCACATAAATAGACTTGAGTGTATCCAGAGAAGGTTTATGCGCTTCTGTCTTCGTTTTCTTCCGTGGTCCCATAGACATGCTTTACCTCCTTATGCTCAAAGACTCACGTTAATTAATCTCCCTTTACTCTCAAAACATAGACAATATATCCAGCTTTGCTTCGTTATAAAATTGATAAATGGGTCAATAGTATCTCCATCAGCTCTGTGTCGTTTGAATTTCAGCTACAGTCAGACAAACTTAAGAAGACAGTTGCCTTTATGTCCGATCTTCAGTAGAACAAACTATGGTGTGAATAGTCCTTTAAATCAATTGATTTCAGTCTTCAATAAATATTATTGTGTACTTTCTTGTATAAATGACAATGTCAAAAGTTGTAAATTCAAAGAGATCTTTTTCAATACATCATTGTAATTGACTATATTAATTTATATTTAATGTAAACTAGTTGTATAAGCTTTCTATCGTTAGTTATTTAACGAATTCAATAAATAATAAGTGGCTTCATTTAGTCAATAAATTTGTGACATACTTTCATCGCATGAGAACATATAACTCTTAAAGTACAACAACGTCCAAAAAAATAAATGGCTGTTTTTTTAATAATATTAACTATATGCCTGTAAGACCTAAGGTCTTTTAAATGCAACCTGAAATGCACGGCACTAGTTAGAAAGAGTAGGAGGATAGGAAAGATTTGGCACAGTGGATTGAGATCAAGGTGTTTATTATCTCATTACATCTCACGGGTGGCGTCCAGTTAAGCTGGGAGAATATAGAAAAGAATGCTGCCTAGAATGGGGCTCGAGCCCACACCTCTAAGTTAGCAGTCAAGCATTAAATCCACTGCACCATTGCCACCCGGAGCTGTTGTTAACTGTACATAAATAGTGTCTCTATTAGAAAACCACAATACAAACGTGTTAAAACCAAAACAAAATGGCGGTTGAACGGGAAATCTTTTGAATTAAAAAATAAAACTTAAACCTCGGACACCATTAATTCACGATTATTTTATTCAGCAATAAGGATGTTGTCTTAATTTTTGCAAAATTTTGCCAAGTAAGTATTGCACTCAAACTTTTATAAGGATATCATTTTTATTCAATGAAGTATTTAATTAGAAAATAGTAGATTTAATTGGAAAAACAAGATAACGACATGCCATGATGGTACTGACACTTTGACTACACTTTTTCAAGCCATGTGGAATAAGTAGCAAATTTGGTCATGGTTTCGAATGTAGATTGCAGTAAAAAGCTGTTCACCCAATTCAAACCAGAAATATATACAAGCATTTTACATTAAATACTTATCAAAAAAAGCACTGGACACAAAAAATCACAGTTGGCACGGAATCACCCATATCTCTGTCAGTTTTCAAATAATATGGCTTTTTTACATGTCACATTAAGGCCTTAAAACTCTACTTTACATGTACATGAACCAAACATAACGGTAAATACCTGCCATTATAGTTTTTTATCAATTTAACAACATCTTATTTTCTCAAAAAAAATTATATAAACTAAAATTTAATTTAAAGACTTCATTTAAAACCTTTTTTCGACAAATGGTTAATATTAGCTGTGTTTTTTTGTATGTCCGAATAAAATTGTCTGAAAAAAACGACAACAAAGCAAAACAATTTACATGTTAAATACAACAACAAATATGTCCATATAGAGTTAGCTAAGTCCAGATAATTAACTGGAGTTAACTTTTGTCCCGATAAAACGGTATTGCCAGACTACCATTGTCGTTGTGCTATCGATAATTTGTATAGAAATGTCAAATGTTTGTTGGTAAGATAGTTCAGAACAAAATGGCAGACCAAGGCAAATGTTGAAATGTCCCGATGTCGTTTTTTTCGCCAAACTCCATATGGACATACAAAAAAACGCAGCTATTGGAACCTTCCGTAGAACCTTTCTTTTATTTCTTGAAAACGGTTATTTGTGCAGAAGCTTCCAAAAAGTTGTTTTAGTATTCGGTATACAAAATTTCAAAAAAATATTTCAAATTTGTTTATTAAAACACAATATTTCGATTTTTTTAAATTTTTATTAACCTATTTTTTTTTTTAATATTTTACTTTTATGTTAAAATAACGGTAAATCTCATTTTTCTCAAACGTGACTGGATTTTAATATAAAATTTTCTAGTTGCTAATTTAAGAATTTCGACCGGAAAATATTTCATCCGAAAAATGTTTGTTCGCCCGAACTCTTGGCTAAAATAAACAAAAAACTTGCGCAAAGGGAACCAGCACCACCTGTTTATCTTTTGTTCACCTCCAAAAAATAAGTGATAATTTAAGGTCTTAATTGCGATACATTTCGCCCGAAATGAGTCCTGACAAAAAAAAGGGAATTTTCATTTTTCGGGTGAAACTCACAATAGGCGAAAAGTGAAATGTCAATTTTTCCGGGTGGATTGTTGTTTACGTGAAACTCATAATATAGGCTATTGATTATGTCCTAAAAAACGGGCAGTAAGGAAGTAAGACGTTCATGGAATTTTATTGTAAAAATCATCAAAGGGGTCATTGAAGATGAGAAAACCGCGGAGTGCTATTAAATTGGAGGGTGCATTTTTGAGAGGGGGGTACAAAAGCACCCTTTTTGGTTTTTTGCATATAACTCGAAAACGAAGCAAAATTTCTCAAAACCTTTTTTGTAGAAAATAAAATTTACCGTCGAAATGGATTTTTCAAAAAAAAATTTAAAAAATTTTTAGTTAGCTAATTTTTAAAAAAATCATTGCAAAAAAATGTGAAAATCGCATTTTTTTATTTTTTTTACGTATTTGATTATAATTTTCTTACCAGCAGAGATAGGTATAGGCATTGCTTCATATAAAAGAAAGATAATTAAATTTTCTTTAAAATAATTTTTTTTAAAAATGGTTTGGATAAAAATCGACCGAGAAATAGTCGTTCAAACTAGGCTGATGTAAAGTTTTTAAAGCTTTATAAATGGCATTTTTGGCTATTTTGATGGACTTGTTAGATTATACGCTCAAACTGGGTGTATTAGGGAGTCATGACCAGTTGAGTCAAAAATAAAAGTCAAGTTTCAAATTTTTCGCACTTTTAGGGATGCCATCTAATTTTTTCAAAATTTGAAATAATTATCAGAACCAACACACTTGCTTTTACAAAGCCGGGTTTTGAACAAATGTAAGCTTATACCTTATAAGAAAGTTATAACTATAAGCAAATACGTAAAAAAAAAAACAAAAAATGCGATTTTTCACATTTTTTTGCAATGATTTTTTTTTAAATTAGCTAACTAAATTTTTTTTTAATTTTTTTTTTTTAAATCCATTTCGACGGTAAATTTTATTCTCAAAAAAGGTTTTGAGAGTTATCTCGAAATTTTGCTTCGCTTTCGAGTTATATGCAAAAAACCAAAAAGGGTGCTTTTGCACCCCCCTCTCAAAAATGCACCATCCAATTTAGTAGCACTCCGCGGTTTTCTCATCTTCAATGACCCCTTTGATGATTTTTACAATAAAATTCCGTGAACATCTTACTTCCTTATTATATGACATAATCAATAGCCTAATAAGGATGATTTGTTCGAGAATTCAGATGGCTTTCTTTTTTTCACACAAACTATTAGAGGAGATGTTTAGCAATAAATAAAGGAACGAATCCCATAGTTTTTAATATTTTTCCCTCATATTCACCCCTATTACGGTTGTCAATTATCAATTTGATATTTGATAAACCTTGAAAATTGTTTTTTTAAACTCAATTTATCAATAAACTGGTCAACAATTCTTTTATATTTTTTAATTTTCTTGTTATTAGCAACTGTCTGCATCATTCTCAATGATCAAAACTTTTATAAGATGGATTTTTAAACATTGAATTTTAAATTTATCAACTATCAAATTGATATTTGACGACCGTAATAGGGGTGATTGTTAATGTTCTTATATAAAGTATACAATTTTTTAAATTCTAGACTTCTTGAGCATAATAGCAAGTACGTGCGACACAGTCGTGCACTGTATTTCTATGTATGTAATATAATAACCAAAAAACTTAAACTTGTATTTTTTTTTAGTTTTTATAAACAGTAAAATACATTGATCTCGAAATCATTTTTATGGAGAAACGCCCTTTCTTCTTAAAAAGCAGCACTTATATGTACATATATTTGTATGGACTTATTTTGATTGGATTTGATTACTAGTTTTCATCATCCTCATACCATTATTTTCAAAGGGATTTGGTAATATTTTACATATTGTTCTGAAAATACAGTTATTTTGACATAAGGACTATATAGTTTTTTTTTTAAGATCCTCTATACTCTTTTTTTCAGTCTCATTAAATCCAGCATTAAAAACAACTCTAAAGTAATGTGTCATGCTTATATTGTACCAACAAAATTTTTCAGTTTTAACCCTCCTGGATAACTACAAAAACCACATATTTGTATCTGGCCCTTTTTGATTTTCCATTCTCATGGTCTACCAAACGTTCTCATCCAGTTTTCGAAGCATTTCTGCTGTCAGGTGTATTTCTATAATAATTAAAAAGAATCAAACTCCTTTCTATACTTAATTATTTTCATTCAACTTTAATAAATACACTCCGAAACATACCTCTCTTCACTCAGTAGAAGAGCAAAAAACTTTAAATTAAATTCTATTGTTAAAAACAACATTAAAAACTCCATCACTATTACAAATACCTTAGTATACGCGAAATATAATATACAACGTTTATCATAGAGAGCTTTGCAGATTCAGTGGAAATTAATTCAAGTGTCGAGATAAAAACATCACAAACCAACCGTCGTCGCATCGCATCGAGGAAAACTTTTTATTTTGCTGTGTCAACTAGTTTCCCGGAAAATGAGCCAATAAAATTTCCAGCCAACTAAATCTCTGTGGGAAAAAAGGAATCAAATATAAATGCTTTGTACATAACATATACATATATAACTTGCCACCATCCGGTGGAGCCATAATAGGAAATGCGAAACTCATCACCCAGTAAAGTAATCGTGTGGTTATAGCGGTGGTAGGTGGCAACGATGGTCGAAATCACCAAACAGATGGAAATCCAATAAAATTTGCATTCGTGCAAGGCCAAAAGGAACCCTCAAATGGAACCCGCCTTCAGCACCCAAAGTCGATAGATTCAAATGGTGGAAATGGTCCTTTTTGCATACAGCATAAGCACAAACATTATAGAGACTTTTACTTCAGCTGCAAATAATTCTGGTATAAAATAGTTAAGAGCAGACGATATCCGCAATCTGACATTGGAAGTTCATTCAATTTTCTGTTCCGCTTTGGAAAAACGCACAATGTACTTTGAGTCGTTTTCAAACTATGAACTGTTGCAAATAAATCCCATTTATGCCGACAGTTATTGATAGTGAGGATTTATATATTCATTCGTTGTCGTTTATATTGGGTATAAAAACATATCATAGATATCTATAGCATTTGCAGTTGCAGTTGCATTTGAAGCCATTGATCTTAGTAATTGCATTTTTATGGTACTGAAAGTTCTTTGAAATATTTATGCATGTATTTTGGTAATGGAATGCATTTGGTTTGCTTTAAAGGTGAATAGAAACAGAAGCTCAACTGATTTCCGTTTAATTTGAAATGCCTTTATGAACATTTTATTTTGTCGGTTTTTTTCATATAATAGGATAGTATAAACGAAAAAGACATTCCATAACTACTAAAGGTAACCAACATATGTATATGCTGCCTTTTTAATAAAAGAAAAGATAACTACTAAGGGAAACTGTCTATGCTGTCTTTTTAATAAAAGGGACCTCTTTGAGGTAGCAATTTTCAATGTTCTATCAATTAAAAGTTTTAATATTCATTTAGATAGACCAGTTTTAGTTAGTCAAATCCTTATTGGTATTTTATATTTCATTGGGAAAGACAACAAATGAAGTGACTGGACGCGAGTCCGACTGAAATAAATTTACTACAATGAAACGTGCGGCTCTAAATTTTCTTCTTAGTGGTATTTCTCAAAAATATGGTTAAAAATTTTTAAATAGACTCAATTTTTGTTACTGGTAAAATGTTTTATTCAGGGGTTCTGCCTTCTCCGAGGAAAAGTTAAGTTCCCTAAGAACGAAGAGTATCTCTTGTCTTCATATTTTAGCCGACAAGTAAGACAGACCTCATGCTATATACCAATTCGAGTTTGTCTCACTACAAATCTCTATCTCAAACTTTAGACATTGGTCACAGCACAAGTACAAAAAATATATGAGTTTTGTGTGCATGTACATATAGGTTTATGTTTATTCAGAATCTATTTTACCCTTCCTCTAAAAAAAAAAATTAATTGTTGAGTTTAACCGTGTAAACTTTTAATTCAAAATTAACTTTCCATTTAAGCGTCCGATTTTTGCATTCTAGGACAGTTTGCAAATGAAACAACATGATGTACTTTATTTTTAGCTGAAAACTATTTTGAAATTGAATAACCATGCGATCAAACACGTGAGACACATACATACATACATATATGCATATAGCTATAATATAATAGTATGTATGTTTAAAATTTTGTAGTATTTATTCATATAGGTACAAGAAAAAAGCGGAAACCTGTAACTTTACCAATAAAATTAATTCAAAAACACACTTTTCAAATTTTACATAATAAATAATTTTTATTTAAATATTTTTTATTTTCCCAAAACATGAAATATCTTTATTTTATTTTTTGTATAAATATTTACAAATTGTTTGCTTTTGCTTTAATATTTCACACTATTGCCCCAACTGTCTCATGCGATTTATGATTCTCCTCATTTCTTATCAAAAAGAATACAATTATATAAAAAAAAATAGGTCAAGAATGCAAAATAATTAGGGATAATAAAAAAAAATCACAACTTAAATCTGTTAATACAAAAACTAAACTCTTTGTTTCCCAAATAATTTGTTATGCCGAAAATACTCTTAAACTACAAAATAAAAATCATCGACACGATTATTTTTTATAAACGTAGTAAAATAAAAATATCTTTCGTCTTAAGGCATCATCCAACTTAATTCTATTTATTTTTTTCAAAAAAGTTAATTTTGTTTAAATTAAGTTTTTTTTCATCAGATTAATTCGTATGTTCTTTTTTTTTGTACTTAATTAAGACATTTTTATATTTAAAATTTTTTGTGGTGTGGGTATCATTACATACATACATACATACGTTTGTGCTGAATAACCAAAGCAAAATGATCGCCTTCTGAGTAAAGAAACCAAATGAATGATTAGCTTCGCACATCACTCAAGCATCTACTCAAAATTTACTTATGCTGGTGCCTGCTTAAAATGAACGCCCAACGAGAAACAATTCCAAATCATTTTGCTGCTGTGTTAGCCGTTTGGGGAATTTTTCACCGACTCCGACAGTGTTTGCTGGAAGATTAGTAAGTTCCTAGAAATTGGCAAAATCTCATGCGTCGTCGAGTTTCGAGCAGAAAATCAACAATATTACAAACAAAGGAAGACGAAAACAACAACAACAAGATGAAGATGGGGGGAAGACGAATATCCCAAACCAATCCCGAACAATACTTCTTACCATAAAAACTGTTTGTCATTTACTTCCTACGCCCACCAGTGTATCGTCCATTAGTTCCTCGTCGGTGATGCAGGGCGAATTGGAATGGGGTGATGGCATTACCACCAGCGGCGATGGGACGGGAGATTTGAGAATGTGCACCGACACAGACGGGGATGGCGGATGTTGATGGAAGGGAAGTTTGTTGGAAATTTGAACTGGTGGGGGTTGTGTGTGCACCAACGGTGGCATCAGTTTAATATCATTTTTCAAAGTGGACACCGACGAGGACGCCGACGATGACGAATCTTCCGTCACACTGGGTTTCAAGGGTGGACGCATAGTGAGATCACTCGCGTGACTATTCGTATCTATGAGTGGACCCCGATATGAATTGAAATGAGCAGGTGGGACAGAGGATGAGGTTATGGACGAGGACGACAAAGCGGCGGCGGTGTTGGTTACACCTGTATGACAAGAGAGATTAAAGAAATCTTGTTGCTGACCTTTGTTCGGTTGCACGGGACCGGAGATTTTTGGCAGATTCTTGTTTGAATCATTGCTGTTGCCACTGCTTTCAGAACTGCTCGGCGTCGGAGATGGCGTAAAAGTTGTAGCAGGCGTTGAAGGTGCCGAAATAGGACGTGGTTTGTCTCCGTCATGAGCTTGAGAGTTGGAATTCCTTTGAGACAATTTGGGGATTTGAAACTTGGTGTTGAAGGTCTTCATGAATCCTTCCATCGCGGCCATATTGGGAGACGCAAATTGCAGGATTTTCATCATGTCCGTGGGATCTGGTCGAGGCGTAACCTTCTCAATAAAACTTGAAGTCGACCTCGATTTGTTGTTGCTTGAAGAGGAAGACGATGAGGAGGAAGTTGATTTGCGAAAGGAATCCGAATGAAAGGAGTTTGTACTGTGAGATTTGGTCAGGGAACTTCCACCGCCCGTGGAATTGGCGGAAAGTTTCGTGGAGAGATTACCCGATGAATTAGATTTTTGAAAATTGTGCTTTGTTCCTTGAGAGCTGCCACCGGACGAAGAAGACGCCGATTTGTTTGTGGGTAATGGCGGTGCGGCAGGAAACGGAAGTGTTGAGGATGACTTCTTGGAGGCTGGTCCACTGTTCACCCCCGGTTTTAAGCCGGTGTGCTTTTTTGGAGAATAATTCCCTGTATCGACGAGTTTATTGTTAACTGTCTTAGATCGATTGAAAGTGGCACCGATAATATCCTTACTTTTTGTTTTGTTGATTGTGATCTTTATACCATCTTGGCCGGGTTTAACCATGTACTCCGAGCCAGGAGTGCCAGGGGTGATTGGTATTGAATCAGTTGACTGGCCAGTGTTAGCCGGCTTATCTGTTCCATCGGAAGAATTTTGGGAAGATTTTAGTTTATCTATCACGGCGTTGAGTGAACTTTTACGAACTTTGTCACTTTCATCAGATAGCCCCGAGAACCCCAAATGGTTTCCAACGTCCAGAGGTTTGAGTTTTATCGTCGCCGATTTAACTTTTGGGCTAGTGGGAGTTTTCGAATTCGGGTTAGGGACACTCAACAATCTTTCCTTGCCGTCCTTATCGCGATTTTTTGAAGAAGACAACCCAGGCGAAGACAGAGGTCTCGTAGGCAGTGCGAGTGTAGACTTTTCACTCTTTGGACTTGTGGCATTCTTAAGAGTAGACATGCTAGGCTTTCCCGAACTTCCATGCTTAGGAGACAATGTGCCAAAAGGACTCTTGGGGCTAGACGAAGCATGCTTTGGACTTGTATATACTGGGGAGTGTTTTGGGCTTGGTTTTGTGCCTGGCAAAACCATAGAAGGGGTTGTTTGTGGAGAATATTTCCTCGAGATGGGATCGGATGCTGGCGAGTTCTGTCGAGAAAACAGCTTTTCTGGTGGACCCATAGGCGAGTCTTCACGTTTTTTCTTCCGTTTCTTCTCACTCTTGTTGTCCTTATCATCAGCTGAGCGTTTTCCTGAACTGGAACTTTTCTTTTCTGCCATCTTCACTCCAGTAACCGAGACTGTGGGAATAGATGATGTTGGGGTCGTTGCCGTGGTATTAATCGGAGTAATGGTTATCGTAGATGATATTGAGTTTTGTGATGGTGGTGCCGTCAGAGGAATAATCTCAATTCCAGGTCTCTTTTCTAGACTACCTTGTGATGGATGAACTACCGATTCCAACGAAGTCGGAATCGGCGTGATACTGACGGTGTTCTTTAAGGTGTTGGTTTTATCTTTCCAAATTTTCTGGTACTTCCCAGCTATATCAGCGCTGCGCTCATGATCACTCTTCAAATGTGCCGCTGATGTAACGGTAGTGGGTGTTGTTGATACAGCGACTCCGGATGCAACAGCAGTAGCAGCAATCCCGGCGGAATACATTGATATTTCGTGGGAGTTGCCGCAAATTTGTTGTGCTGCTGCTGACAATGTGCCCAAAGAGCTGGAGTCGTTGCTGCTAATATCAGACTGCAATGTATGGTTACTCTTTGGGCTTTTACAAAAATCCTCTTGCTTTACTTCGGATTTGAATTGCGATTTTATGAGGTTGTTTGTCCCAGCCACTGGTCCAACCGATGAAGTCAATTCAGGAAACCCCTCAGCTCCAGTACCTGTTAATCCAGTGGCATGAAAAAACGGTCGACTGTTTCCTGCACCAAAATTTGATCCCCCACGATCAGTGCCTCCCGGCTTAGGGCCTTTTATATCGCGAAAGTCACCACCTCGGCCTCCAGGATCGATTGATCCCTGTGCCAGGTTAAAATTTCCATAGTCCCCGCCATTACCTCGCTGAAAACACTTTATACGCTCCTGATGCCAATATTTTAATAAACTCCGAATTGTTATTGGTATCGAGAGACTCTGCTGCACAATTAGAGTCAAGTTTGCTGCCAATGATTCATAATTGGTAGAAAGCGAGTAGATCTCACATGTTACTAAGCCTGTGTCATTCAAATTAAATTCGACTGTAGCCATAGATTCCTCATATGGATGCTCGAGGGCTACGGAAATTTGATTAAACGAAATTGCGTTAACCTCAAGAATAGTCGTCGATTCGATATCTGTAAAAAGAAAAATATTGTTTCTTTGTGTATATTGGCACTATAAGTTAAAGTTGAATAAAAGTCAAATACTTGTGATATATTTATTAATCGAGCCACAAATTGCTTTTTGTGTTTAAAATTGTCTAGTTAGTGGAAATGGGTGTGATAAATAATATAATTTCATGTCCGAGGAAATTCAAATTTTGTGAAGGAAAAGCTTTTTTTTTATCTCTGAAACGGCTAAACGGTTTTGATAGAAAAAAAATAGATTTATTAAACTGCCGGAGTGGTCTACATTTTACTTACAAAAAATGTGCCAAAAACTTGTATTACGGGGCCTGCCGGAGAAAAAATTGTTTGTTTTTCTTTATTTCAATCAAATATTTTTTACAGAAGCCCCTTAAAAGTTTAATTTTACTTACAAAAAATGTGCCAAAAACTTGTATTACGGGGCCTGCCGTAGAAAAAATTGTTTGTTTTTCTTTATTTCAATTAAATATTTTTTACAGAAGCCCCTTAAAAGTTTAAAAATAATGTTGCGTATTAAAATTTTCCTCGTGGCATAATGGTCAGTGCGTTAGGCTATCATGCCGAAGGTTTAGGTTCGATTCCCAGGCGCTACTTCATATGAAAAAGCAAAAATGTTATTATCCGAGATACTGTCTCTTGCAAGGAAACGAAAATCCTTCTCTAGCCCTTCGGACTCGGGAAACAATTGTAGGTCCCCGTCCCCTCCATTCATGCCAACAACACGTACAAAGGAATGGTAAGGAGTTGTAAGTCACTAGGCCCTGGCTCCCCGCGAGCTTTCGCCCCACTAATCTTAATTTATTTATTTTTATTAAAATTTTCATAAGATATTTCTTGCATTTGGAAAAATAGTAGGACAAAGGTCGGTGGATCGCTTTAAATTGCAGATTTGTACTTTCCTATTCCCAGGAACAGTTCGCTAACAATTCTACTTATGTGAGTAGCGAAAGCCCTTTCCAAATGTAGGCCGAAAAATGTTTGATCGCGTATTAAATTATTGTTTTAAATTTAAATTAAGATTCTTTTAAAGAATCAGAAAAATTAATAAATAAATAACGGTTAACGTCAACATATATATTTAAAGGTGATTTCTTTTCGTATTTGGTATGATAGTGCATTATATATAAAGGCTCCGATAGAACTCTCAAATTGCGTTTTCGAAACATAAGATTTAACTTAGTATATTGAATATAAATATAAAATATAAATTGATGTATAATTCGCAGCATACATGGATTTCCATTCCAAATAATTCATAAAATTTAACACACGAGACAAAAGGTTCAAAGCGTCGATATAAAAGTCAATAACTTTAACAACAAAGACAAAACATCAATAAGAATGTCTTCTCTTAGGTAGGTCTATAAGTTTGAAAGGTTTAATGGGTTTTGCCAGCCTCTGAAAGCAAATTTCAAGAATCTTATTTGAATATTTTCAATTCATATTTTATGACAGCTGTAATAGAAGGACCAAACTTGACAATCATACTCAATAATGGGTTTGACAAATGAATGCCGTATAGTTTGTTTGATAATATATGGGTCAGAAAACTGACGTGATTTCCTTTCAATCCAATCGAATATGGAATTGGCCTTATCAAACAACACCAAGGGCAGATACCATAATAAAACTATCTACTCAATACTCAACAACACGCACACAGGAATGGTTGTGAGTTGTAAATCACTAGGCCCACGAGCTGTTCCGCCACCCATTATTTATTTATTTATTACAGATTTTTCTCTTTGAATTCCTGTTACAAAAATGTGTAAATTTTGTGATAAATTAGTTTGTTTAATTGTGCTGTATGGCGGGCCATGCACCAGGCAATATTACTCAATATCACATACTGCGCAGTAATATTGACCGTATAAGGGTTACATTGCGCAGTTATTACGGTCTCCATAATAAATTGGCGAATACTATTTTTTTTTTAATATTCGTTAAAACTTTTACAAAATTTTTCTTTTACCTACTCATCGCATCAGACAAAAAGAGTCTCGCCGACCATTGGTACAGCAAAGGTTTACCTTTCTTTTGATGCCCCATTTATAGAAGATCCTTATTTTATAGGTACACTTAGCAAAAAATGCAACCTGAAAGCGCATTTTCTAACCATTGTAACCAGATAAAGCTTGTCCGACCAGTAGTTCTATAAATGTTTGGACTAAGCTATCGGTTGGCATCCTTTTTTTTTTGTGTGGCTGAATTCACGCTCTAAACGCCACATATCATATAACATCGCACTTCTATTGACCTGGAGCATACTAAAGAACTTCTATTTGTACAAACCGAAGAGATCACAAATAAATTCATATGCATAGTTATACCGTGCTCGTATGAATGCTTTAATTTTGGATCCGTGCCCCAAGTTCTCTTTAGATTACTTAAAGTACTCTTCAATAATAAACATAACTACATAAGTTAAAAAAAACAATTCTCTTACCTCCCATCTTAGTCTGAGGCCGGACACAGCTTGAAAGGAGAGTATAGAAGAGCGCATGCTTCTTAAGAACGGCTAGGATCTTGGGGACTTGAGAAGGTTCAGTAAATGGCACACTGGAAACAATGGATGCCTAAAAAATGACAAAATTAAATACAACAAAATGCAATAAAACTTTGAGTTATTAACTACCTTCATTAATTTGTTTTCGGTGAAGAAATAGCAATGAGTCTGATCGGGCAGACATACGAACAAGCCTTTGGATGAATTCTGGAGTTGATTATCGGAGGCGGTTTGTATGACGAGCTTCATAATGGATGATGTCACCGGTGGCTTGGTGCCTCCATCTCCGGGTACTGTGGCCACACCGGGTTCAGTTGTCTGTGCCGGCATGATGGTGCGCAGCAAGTTCTGACACACAGGCAGTGGTGTATTTAACCGCAAAACAAAAGTCGCCGGCAGAAGTGTGGAATTCTGTGGAGTCAGGGGCGAGTAAACTGGCACATCAGTCATGCCCTCCTTAGTAAATGAAACCGTTGGCAAAATTTGCAGTTTATTGGCTGATGAAGCTTCTAGATTCACAGTCACACTCATGCCCAAGTTTTTACTCGTAACCAAGTCAACTGTCAGGGGAATCATGGTTTTCATCTCGAGGTTTATCAGGTCATAGGGCGAGACAAAGTAAGTCAGGCGCATTGGGTGCCCACCACGCCTTCGTAGAGCGATTCCTACAGACGACTCGGTTAGAATTGCCTTGGCATCGTTCGAGAAGTTGTGCGCCTGGTAGAGGCTGTAGAGATCCGTTTCCATTGCCTGCAATGCGACGAAAGCCTTTGTCTTGACCTTGGGCTCTGCATTCAGTTGGTATATTGATGTTAGACCATCCAGCTGGACGGTGAAGTCAGCGAAATCCCCACGATTCAGACAGTTGACGAGTTCGCTACACGACTGTTGCTCTATTTTGCATTCGTGGTGCACTTTGACGTCCGTTAAGGAGCCATTGGCATCGAGAATTATTTCCAAGTAAAACATGTCTGTGGAAATGAACAAGCCCGACTTATCTTCCATGAACTTAAGGCCCAGCTGACGGGAGAGGGACTCCAGGCGTTCTACCAATCCCTGGCGGGAAGTCACTTTGATGCAGTGCTGCATGCTGTCGAGACATTTTTGTAAATTTGATTTCTCAACGGCGTCGAGTGCGTATCGTTTCTCCAACATGGACAATCGCATCGACTTGGAGAGCTCCTGGAAAGTTTTGTGCTGCGACGAGTGTGATCGAATTTTTTCCATCAATAGCTCGCGCTGCCATTGCTTGTTCTTCGCAGCCGAGATACCCAGTGGGCCAGCAACGGCTGTGGGGTCTAGAAAAATAACATACCATTTTTTGTATTAGTTTATCAAGGCCAGCTCGCGGACAATGGCTAGAGAAGTGGATCCCCACCCCATCGTAAGCTACTTCACTTACCAGCAGATGAGGAGGAAATCATCTTATTTTTAGTTTTTTATTGGGCTCGTCTTACAGAATGGACATTTGAATGATTCAAGTTGGAGTTTATAATGTGCTCGACGATTGTTATTTTAACTAATAAACTTTAAAGAGGTACATTTCTTGGATGAAATAAGTTTAAATTTTTTTTCTTTTTTTGAGCAAATGGAAATCGACAGCGACCAAAAATTCACATCGCTCTTTCTGAAAGGTTAGTTGTAAGCGAAGTTGGTTATGGTTTTAAGTGTGTTGTGTCAACGCGAAACGATACTGGAATAGAAATGAGAAATGCAGGTATGTAGTCGAGGTAGCTAACGCTGTGGCTCCATTGGCAATTTTTGAGGCAATTGCAATTGGAATAGGAATGGCAATTTATTGCTTGGGTGGGCATTTTCATTGCCAGGCAATTTCAATTATAAAATGCGTGTATAGAAATATTTGACTGCAAATACTGTTCAAATCCCTTGTTTTTAATAAAATTTAATTTTAATTCACTATATTTTGTCATGTGCGTTCTCATATTCTACGATTTAATTGAAAAAATCAATAAAGAAGCAATTCACAATTACGGGGAATCCCATTTTTCCTCAATTTATTGCCTTGAAGATGGAAATCAATAATTGACTCTCATCTTCTAGGCAATAGCTGCGTTTTTTTGTATGTCCATATGGAGTTTGGCGAAAAAAACGACATCGGGACATTTCAACATTTGCCTTGGTCTGCCATTTTGTTCTGAACTATCTTACCAACAAACATTTGACATTTCTATACAAATTATCGATAACACAACGACAATGGTAGTCTGGCAATACCGTTTTATCGGGACAAAAGTTAACTCCAGTTAATTATCTGGACTTAGCTAACTCTATATGGACATAGTTGTTGTTGTATTTAACATGTAAATTGTTTTGCTTTGTTGTCGTTTTTTTCACACAATTTTATCTGGACATGCAAAAAAACACAGCTAATATTGTCATTGCCATTGACAAAGCGTCTCCATTTGCATTATTCAAGGCAATAGCAATGAGTGAGGCAATTTATTGCCTCAAATATTGCTAATGGAGCCGCTGGGTAACGCTATAGCTCCATTGGCAATTTTTGAGGCATTTGCAATTGGAATAGGAATGGCAATTTATTGCTTGGGTGGGCATTTTCATTGCCAGGCAATTTCAATTATAAAATGTGTGTATAGAAATATTTGACTGCAAATGCTGTTCAAATCCCCTGTTTTTAATAAAATTTAATTTTAATTCACTATATTTTGTCATGTGCGTTCTCATATTCTACGATTTAATTGAAAAAATCAATAAAAAAGCCATTCACAATTACGGGGAATCCCATTTTTCCTCAATTTATTGCCTTGAAGATGGAAATCAATAATTGCCTCTCATCTTCTAGGCAATATTGCCATTGCCATTGACAAAGCGTCTCCATTTGCATTATTTAAGGCAATAACAATAAGTGAGGCAATTTATTGCCTCAAATATTGCTAATGGAGCCGCTGGGTAACCCTCAGGCCACACGAGCAAGTACTTGCAAGCAAGTTGGCTACATATCGCTGGCTCAAAACTATAATAGGCGTTTTCCTTTGGAGGTGGCGAAGTACTTGCAAGTACTTTGCTAGCTTTTTTCAATGGAACACACTAAACTGCTTTCCCATGTTAAATGTATCTACTCGCACATGAGAGCATGTGCAGTTGGTAGTACTAGATTAAGGTTTTCATCTACTCATAAGTACTTTGCCACCTCCAAAGGAAAACGGCTAATGTTCTATGTTAAGGTACCCTCATGCGGAGATATTCGTGTCCAAAGTTTTACGCTGCTTATTTAATATCAAATTATCATTTTTTCAGAAAGAAAACAATACAGTATTATTTGAATTTACAAGTTTTATTGAATTAAGGCCCTCCCAAACCAACGCGAAATCATAGCGAATCCTTCGCAAAGGCGTTTTTTTGTTGTTGTTTAGCATTGTGTATCTTTCATATTTTGTATTATTGTGAATGATTTCGCGTTGTTGGCGAATGTTTCGCGTTGGTTTGGGAAAGCCTTTAAGGACTTTCTTTCCATTTTTCGTGTTGTATAGCGAAATAATTAACACTTATTAATTTTAACATAGAACACTTTTCTTATTTGGTTGGCATTTTTGTAAATTTTGTGTTCTATGTCATACATAGAACATTATAGAACTGAGTGGGATACACATGAATACCTATATAAGAAATTAGTCTGTCCAAATCAAAAATAAATTAATTTATTTTACCAAATGAAATTCCGCATTAGTTCAGAACAAAATGGCAGACCAAGGCAAAAAATGTTGAAATGTCCCGATGTCGTTTTTTTCACCAAACTCCATATGAACATACAAAAAAACGCAGCTAGTAAGGCCTGGCGCCAACTGGGCAACTTAGTTGCCGGCAACTTTTAGTTGCTCGGTGTTGCCGGCAATTCCGAGCAACTAAAGTTGCAGGCCATCGCCCACTAGGCAACTTCCGAGCAACTTTTTGGCATTTGTGTTTTTTTTTTCAAGGTTGACTTTTGCCACCATTTTCCTTTTTCTTTAATGCCTGATCCCCAAATCGACTCAATAAATAGCAAAATAAATTAATTGAAATGTATTTACTTATAAATTTAAGATATTTGTATAAACATTCATTTATTATTTATATAAAGAGATCATCGGATCATTAAACTTTTACTGCTTAATGGATTGAGAACAGGATATTTATATATCCATATTTGAAATACTAAAACAAAAAAATACAAAACTATAATTGATTTAGAAAATATACAAAAAAAACTTCATAAGGAGGTCCGTTCGCTTTGAATTTTAATTTTATTTATTTTGAATAGTCTTTTTGAAGACAGCATGTTATTTCATTTTGCGCATGCCAAAATGGCTTTGTCTAATTCTTTCAGGAAGCCATTTTGGTATGTTATCTATGCATACAATTTCAGTCAGATTAATCAATTGTCCACGATTTCTACTGGCCAGCTTCCATACAAATATATATGACATCTGACAGATGGCCAATCAGAGGATTAGAAAATTCAAAAATCTGAAAATCAATACAAAAGATTAATCTTTGAACACGGCCGTTTTGACAGATAAAGTTGCCGGCAACAAAGTTGCTCAGTGGGCGAGGGCAAGCAACTTAAAGTTGCCGGCAAAAAGTTCCGCGAGCAACTTCGAGCAACTTAAAGTTGCCGGCAACTTACCAGGAGGCCACACGAGCGAGTACTCGCTAGCGAGTTGGGTACATACATAATTGTCAGCGATTACTCGCTCGTGTGGCCTCAGGATTAGTTGCCTAGTGGGCGCTCTTCCATATAACCCAATGTAATTGGATCGGGAGCAACAAAAAGTTGCTGGGGCGAGCAACTAAAAGTTGCCTAGTGGGCGCCAGGCCTAACACTTTAGCAAACTCACAAAATTTCACAAACAAATATCTGCTGATAAAATGAATGATATTTGGCGAGTTACCAAGTATTTTTCTTTTACAATAGGGTTGGAGTATAGCAAAAGTGTAAAAGTGCAAGAATTTGACATTCAGCATATTTTGTTGTTGTAGTACAAGAGTGTTACACTTTTACACTTTTGCAATGCTACAAGACCAGTGCCGAGATTCAGCTAGTTCGAAACCGCAGGGAGTGAGTGAGATGAGTCACTTTTCGTCGAAAATCGATTCAGCTAGCAAAAGTGAGTGAGTGAGCGAGTGAAATTAAGTGTCAGATTACTCGCCAGATATTTCCGCAGTGACTTGGTGTATGTGTTGCAAAATTTCCAGTTTTGGATTGGTATATGTGTGCTTTTCTCAAGAATTTCTATTCATGTATAGGAAAGGAACTACCCTTTTATTGATTCTTAAATCTTATTTTACTATCATAATTATGCACACATGTATATTAAATAAAATTATATTCTATTCACTTTCGACACTATTAAACTTCTTATTTCTGAAGGGTGGAAACTCACATCAAACTTTAATTACGACAAAAAAAAAATAATTGAAACAAGAGATACTCCATTATTAAAGATTCCAATATTTACATTGTTGTATTTTTATTTCATTTTTGCTAACGAGTGTGGCAAGGAGGTAGAGATTATTAAATTTAATTCGAACTTACTCATTTCACTAAAATAGCTGAATCACTTTTGTGAGTGAAGTGAGATGAGTCGGCGAGTTAGGCGAGTCATCTCATCTCACTCGCTGAAATAGCTGAATCTCGGCACAGTTACATCGGATCGTGAATACCCCTAATTTAAAATTAATTTAGCAAATGTAAATTTTTCGGCAGATTTACCCCTCTCTGTACTTATACCAAAACAATTTTTATCTGTCAGTTTATAGATGTGGTTTTTTATTTGTCTATTTGATTTCGGTTGTGAAAATTTTTCAAAACATGAAGAAATATAATTTGTAATGAATCGGTAAATTCATGAACCTGTAGGTGTGTTTTTTTCCTTGCCCCAATGGGCTTGGACGAAAAAACGACGAAAAACTACAACAACAACAACTAAGCCCCTTCGGGCTTAGCTAAGCCCAGAGAATTTTCACGGCTTAAATTTAGCCCAGATAAAATCTGTGTTACCGGCACGAATTTCATACATGTTATCGATAGCTTGTATGGAAACCTCATTTTTTTCTGTAATGGCGTCGCAAAGCCCCGATGTCGTTTTTCGTCCGATTCCCCCAGGCTTGCAAAAAAAACACACCTTATATATCTACGAAAAGTAGACCAACGGATACAAATTGCTAGGAATAATGACATACACATGAAACTACACAAATAAACTGGCAAAAAAATCAATTTTAAATCGCACACATACATAATCCAAATCCAAAATATCCGGCGAGTCGTCTGATATTTTCATTTCACTCACTCATTCACTCACTTTTACTACCTACATCGTTTTTCAATAAAAAGTGACTCATCTCATGGGCCTGCACATACGGAATTAATTCTGCCGGGTAGAAATCTGCTTCAATACTTCGCTTCAAGCACACAAGGGATGAATTATTCTGGTAGAAAGAATGTATACATGTACTTTTTTCATTGTGTTAGTATTTTATGCAGACATCAGTGTGAAGAAAGTTGTATAATGAGTAGTTAGTCCCCTATTACACGATGATTCTATGCATCGTGTGTGAATGCGAAAAAAGATGAGATGAAAGACCAGTTGCCCTGTGAGTCGTGGGCTTAGGTTTCCACGACTCTTTTTGACATTTCTTTTTAGCTTAATCCATATTTTTTGTATACAGACAGTACAAACCGCAGCAGTGAATTTCGCAGAGAGAACCGTCAATTTTGTATCAAGCGTTGAGAACCACATGTGTAATAGCGCTTGCCTCACAGGATGATTTTCAAAGAAAAATTCGAAAAAAAAGTCAGACGCAAGGAATGATCGTGTAATAGAGAGGACCTAGTTTTCTACTTCGTTCTGCCACTTCGAACAGGGTAGAAGATTTTATATTAAGGGTATTTATGCAACAGCGTAAAGTCATCATAAACATAGTAAAGTTGTTAACTTCGTAAATCTGTCAAATTTTACATACAAATTGTGCCAGAATTACGGAGTTTAAAAGTTTACAACGTCTACGACGGCTATTATATTTCATACACATTTCATTTCTCTCTCCTATAAGCCCTGTTTTCTGTCGGTAGAAATCATCCCGTGTGTGCAGGCCAGCTCACTGTGTACACAGAAAATACTCACTCTTGTATAATTCGGAATCAGCGGACGTCAGAATTAAACGAGCAAAGAAGAAAACCAAAAGAAAAAAGTCATGAACTATGGCGAAGAAAGAAGAATCAAAAAAGAAATTCACAGCTTCTAGTGAACTGTGACAAAAGAGCCTCAGCCGTATTTATTAAGAAAACTTAAAGGCATCTTAACTTTAAGATGCCTTTAAATTGCTCTTAATTTCGAAATTGGTATCTATAATCAATTTTCACATTTAAGCAACGTTACTTAAATGCATCTCAACTTAAACGCCATCCACCACGTTTAAAGGCTACTCAAAGCCATCTTAAACATATTTTGACATTCGAGAAGAATTATTTTTATTACAAAAATATAGGTATGCCTATGTATGTATGTATGTATGTAGGTAGAGTTACCATATTGAATGTTGTAGGTATCTAATTGAAGTTTTAAATTTGTGATTTCCTTTCGTATATTAAGTTAAAACTAAATTATTTTATTGATTTATCAACAAAGACCAAAGTGTGAATTAATAAATTAAATAAAAGAATTTCTGTACACAAAAATAAAATTATCACAAACCAAAATGGAGACATGTTTCATTTCTTTTGCATTGGACTATGCCAAGATGCTACATCCAGTTGCTTCTCTTTCTGTCTTATAAGTATGCGCTCGTTTTTGTTTGCAAACTGTCAAAAAACAGCTGATATGTACATGTACTTGTCAGTTTTCTCACGTTACGTTACATTTCAATCGTTTAGTTAAGTAGCAATAGAAAATTGATTATAGATTATAGAATATAAGTAACGTAATTTAAAGGCAACTTAAATATTTAAGCAAACTTAACTAATTGACCTCTAACCCCGAGGCCACACGAGCAAGTACTTGCAAGCAAGTTGGCTACATACACTGCCTGTCAAATTCGTAATTTGCATTCCACTTGCCTCCCACTTGCCTTCCACTTGCATTCCACATGCTTGTCTCCCAACTTGCTTCACTACTGGCTTCAAAACTTGCATGCCAGTTGATAAGCAAGTTGCTTGGGTTTGTTTGTGTTAGTAAACAAATTTGTAAGTATTGCAACTTGCTTGCAAGTACTTGCTCGTGTGGCCTCGGGGTAAGAGCCATCTTACCCAGAGGCCACACGAGAGAGTACTCGCTAGCGAGTTGGGTACATACATAAATTGTCAAATCACTCGCTGCTCTACTCGCTTCTCAACTGGCTTCGAAAAAGGCAGGCCAGTTGACTAGCGAGTAGGAAAAGTTTCGATGTATTAGTAACTCGCTTGCGATTACACGCTCGTGTGGCCTCAGGGTTAAGAAAATGAAATAAATTCGGCTGCCTGTATTTAGATTGGGAAAATTGAGTCCGGACTCGTGAGTCTGATCGTGTCTACATTAGAAAATTTGAGGTGCCTCAAAACACATAGACACAACAACAACTACAATGTTTTGCGCATAGACATACTAGATATGGACTGCTAGTTGTTTGTTGAAGTTGGTTCTAAATTTAATTATAAACGCCACGAGCGCTGTTGGTGCAAAGCGGAAAATATGGGAAAACTTTTGACTGACACTTGTTTTTTAAAATTTGATTTGTCATTTTATTTTGTTATTACAAACAAAATTAAAAATTAGCGCATTCCTTCAAGGAAAAGTTCTTGAGAAATTCAAAGAAGCAACTGTTCCAAACAAAAAATCCTGCCCTAGTTTCCAAACTTTGTAAGGCAGAGTGCTGACCCTGAGGCCACACGAGCAAGTACTTGCAAGCAAGTTGGCTACATACACTGCCTGTCAAATTCGTAATTTGCATTCCACTTGCCTCCCACTTGCTTTCCACTTGCTTGTCTCCCAACTTGCTTCAAAACTTGCATGCCAGTTGATAAGCAAGTTGCTTGGGTTTGTTTGTGTTAGTAACCAAATGTGTATGTATTGCCATTGAATAAATATAAATAGAAGTGACACCGCATTACTCAAAGCGGTACTAGAAGATGTTGGCCAATAGAAACAAATAAATAGAAATTATGAAACTTTTGCGTACGCAAACCAATTCTCAAAGGGATATTTATTTAATTTATATTTCCTTTATTACTGGTTTCCATGACAATTATGGGTCAATTTATTATTTTGTATTTAAATTTTGTTTACAATTTGTGTTATAAGGTATGGTGGTATTGGTTTTGTTTGTTTTTTTTGTTGCCATGACTATGATTTTTCAAGCTAAGCTGAAGATTTTATTTTTTTTATTGAAATATAGAACAAAATTATTTCAGGATAGTCTTATTATTATTCCATAATGTGTTTAAATAAAAAAAAATATATGTGGGAAGCTTAGAGACTTGTTGATTTTGATTATTTATGTAGGGTGGAGGGTTCATTATCATTTAGTTTCTTGTATGTATAATTTCTGTGAAAAATAGTTTTTGCTCTCAGATTTTAATTTAGGGATGTAGCTAACATATGTATGTACTGTACATACATATTAACTGGCTCAGTAGAGTAAGTCATATTTTAAACAAGACAAACACTTTGTTTTTGAAATCGTTTGGTCACTTTCCGGAAGCTAAAGTGCGTGGTTTCAACCATGAGAAGTGCAACAGGTCCATTGCTAGGAAATTAATTATAACATTTTGCTCAGAAGCTCTGATTGATGTCTTTAACGTCATAATCTTTCTCCTCTGTAGGAGCATCCACGCATATGAAGCTTTAGTTGGTGAATTCAGGCCTGAAGTGATTTGTCATGAAGCATCGACAGATCCACACCTAGATAGACGTTGTTTTTGGTCTTGATAACAGTCGATACAATGTGTTCAAAAATCATAACACTTAAGGATATCCTATTTGTTTCTGCTTAGATAAAATTTTGTTAAAAAAACACTCATGCAACTTAACATCATAATTTAAAATGGCTAGTGCATTGGGATCTGTCACGCTGGAAGACTTGCAATCGAATATTAGCTTATTCCATCCGCCATTTTCGAGGGATTATATCAATTATATCCGGCTACAGTCAGCAGAAAATCGTAGGCGTTCTCCATTCATGCCAATGGCAGCCCACCATACGGACACTGTATAGGCCAGGAAACCACTAGAACCTCCTTCTTTGCGCAGAGGTTGTACTAAAGACCATGAAGAAACGAGGACTCTTCTTGATTCTAGTTTATGGTTCGATAGTTGATTTTGTATTGCCATAGAAAACTATGAAATTTTTTGATTCCAATTCGTAATTAGTTGAGTGGAGTCATCCATAACGTGAGAAGCGCAGTATCACAGAGAATAGAATTACATACGCATCCCAGTACATTATTTACCAATTACCAATTTTCAATACTTTTCCTTTTAAGCTTTTTCTTCTTCCTCAAAAATTAAATCGACAGAGACTTTTACTGTACAGAATTTTTGTTTTCATCATTCATTGGATAAAATAGGTAATGAGTTGGTTTATGCACGTTTTTCTAATCATAGACATACTAGTATGTCTATGTTTCTAATATCTGTTGCTCCTACGAAAAAAAGTGCTACAATATTTTTTGTGTAGAATTTTATGAGCAATAATATAAATTCATTAATTAACCTACAGAGTTTGTTAGTAGCTCATTTTTTAGATAATTTTACTATCTAAATGTTATTCTGTCATTATTTTGTTGTAAAATAAAATTCGATCGAGCTGTTGAATAAAAACCAAATCACTTTCTTTTCCAAGATGACGGCCTTCTCCTTACCCCGGGCAGGCAACCCACAAACTTGGTTTTATATTGAGGAGATATAGCCAAACACAATTCGTACAAAAAATTTTGCCCATCGATTAATGAAATTTTAATACATTTTTTTGACAAAATTAGCTTCACCATGAAGTTTTTGTACGATTTTCTCTGAATCTATTAATTGGATGAAAAAAGTATGTTAATCTTTTTTGTGTAAGATTACATAAGCTACAATTTTTACCTTCACATTTTTTCAAAAAAAACTGCTAGCTTCCGTGAAATAAAGAAACAACTGAATTTTACCCCCCTAAAAAAATTAAGCCCCAGCCCTAATCACGCAAAGTAGGTAGGTAGTAAATTAGTGTTTTCCAGTGGATTTTCGGAAACAGTAAAAACACGTCAATTTTCAACTAGCGCTTGAGTCTAAATGGGTTGCCGCAGAACAAAAACCTAAAATAGAGATTTTTTGGAAATTGTTTATGCTTTCAATTGCTCTCTGATGTAATTCACAAATAATTGATAGTTTTCAAGCCATAAGTAAAAACCTTCCAAAAAATCCACTTTTGCATAATTTCTTGCATTTTTGTCCACGTTGCGTGACGAATTTGTGTTCGAAGACCTCAGATTCCGATTCAACAACCCCGAAACCATAAAGCAGGGAACAGATCAAAACAACCCCACAATTTGCATGCTAAAAACACAATATGACTGGACTAAATCGCAATGTAACGAAAACGATGGATTTTGAACGATAAATTGTAATATAGGTAGTACAAGAATTTAGTCTGTTACATATATCTCTTTTTTTTTCAGTTCCTCGATTTTCGCTTCATTCGATATCAAAACGCACGTACCAGACCCCTATATTCATGATGCATCACCATCCACAGCCAAACTATCTGTTACTATAAGCGCTCAAAGTAAATGACGGTAATGTTTTTTATTTTTAGTTATACTTACACCTTAAAATCTACTTAATTATTTATTCAAAAGCCTTGATAGACCTTAAACTTGAATATGTATATCTGTGGTGTTTGGTAGAAACCTGATAACTCCATTTTAAAATTAGCGTCTTTACGCCCACTTTAAATCAAGCTAGAGTGTAAACGAGGCCACAGATTTTCTTCAAATTTGGAATACTTATGAACATAACCTTTGAAAAATTATGTTTCAAATTTGAAGAAAATCGGTTCACCCGTTTAGGTTGTAGGTCGATGTAAAGTGGACGCAAAGACGCAAATTTTAAAATGGAGTTATCATGTTTCTACCAAACACCACAGATATTTAAAATAGCTTTTTATGGCCTTTAGTCCAAAAAATGGCGTTTCGTCCGGCTTACTCACTTGGACTAATCAGTGACATAGTGCGGGCCTTTGTCATACGCAATTTGTATTAAGTTCAGTTTAACTTTTTAGCAAAAACCACTGTAAACTATATCTAACAAGATAAGAGTTCCCAATCATTAAGCTGGAAGTTTTTTTGTCCGGGGCCGGGCATAGCTCCTATAAGGTTTTTTTACTATACAAATTCTATATATAGCCTATTGAATAGACGTTTTAAAAAGGAACAATTACGTGCAAGGATTTTTATTATTGAATATGTTTGTTTGGCCCATAAGCATGCTTAAAACCGAAAATGCTACTAAATTCACCCATGCGTTTCTGAGAGAATGGTCACACTGGCCACTTTTCAGTATTTTTGGTATAACTCGGAAACTAAGCCGAGTTTGACAATTTTACGTTTAATACTTTTTGTTCAAAATTAAATTTTCTATCGAAATGAATAGTTTGAAAAATTTCTTAAAAAAATTTAAGCAGCAAAAGTAAACAAAAACCAACATAAAAAAAAATCGAAAAATCAAAGATTTTTAAATTTTTTTCTAAATTGCGCATAACTTTTTTCGGAGCAAAGATACGCTCAAGACATGCATAAACAAAGTAAACTGGAGTATAAGGGCTTTAATATGACATGTTAAAAAGGCCATATTATTTGAAAATTGACAGAGATATATCCATTCAAACTTTACCATTTCTTATCATTTGTCACAGTTTTTGCCCGAAAGCCTATTTTTTGGTACTTTATGACAAAGCTAACGTTCCTAGCAACTTGTACCAAATCTTATGTTAATCGGACCAGCCGTTCGGTCAGTAGGTCTAAAAGGATTAAAAAACAGCTGAAAAACGAAATTGCGAACTTACATCCTTTTTATAAATTCTCTATAGTTCTAATGTCATATTAAATCGAAATTTTTATTTCGAACATTTTTACGAAAGTGAAATTTGCCATATTGTACCGAAAAAGGGACTTTCGGACCAAAACTGCGAAAAATTATAAGAAATGATAAGGTTTGAACGGGAATATCTTTGTCAATTTTGAACAAATATTAATTTTTGAACATGCCATATTAAGGCTTTAAGTCTCTACTTTATTTTTTCTCTGCATGTATTGACCCTATCTTTGCTTCAAAAAAAGTTATGCGCAATTTAGAAAAAAATTTAGATATCCTTGATTTTTTGATGTTTTTTAGGTTGGTTTTTGTTAACTTTTCCTGCTTAAATTTTTTCGTAAAATTTTGTGAACTATCCATTCCAATAGAAAATTTAATTTTGAACAAAAAGTATTATGTGTAAAATTGTCAAATTCGGCTTAGTTTTCGAGTTATACCAAAAATACTGAAAAGTGACCAGTGTGACCATTCTCTCAGAAACGCATGGGTGAATTTAGTAGCATTTTCGGTTTTAAGCATGCTTATGGGCCAAACAAACATATTCAATAATAAAAACCCTTGCACGTAATTGTTCCTTTATACCCCTCATTTTCCCGTCTATTCAATAGGCTAATAGTACTACTGAAATAAATCAGCCAAGAAGAAGACTTAGCATTAAGGATTGGACTTGTTGAATTATTTTTTTTCAGTAGTATATAGAATTTGTATTACGTATACAAAAACATTCTTATCTTTAAAATATTAATCATAAAATCGAACGATTTTCTAAAAATTAATAAAAAGTTTTTGGCGTTTGGAAATTCTGTTTACCATACCAACCTATATTCTGCTCCCATGCCTATCTAAAAAAAGTGGTACTAGAATATATGTAGCTTATTTTATTTCTTGTTTATTAAGAATTTTATCCAAAAGATCAGATCAATTGAACTCAAGTTGAATACCTCAGCAATGCTATGCAGATTTCGTATCAAGAAAATCAGTACATTTATTATTTATATACTAAGCTTTGAAAAAAAGTTTAATTTGAAAAGGCAACGAAAATCATTCAAAACTACAAATTCTAAAGAAAATTTAAATTTCATATTAGAACACAACTAACATCCAAAGCAGTCACTACAATCGTCCTGACACCCATCGTTTCCATAGTAATTCATAATAAACAAAAATAACAAACAATGCTATTATTGAAAAATTCCCTTTCGAATACACCAACTTTTTATAATTAAGGAAATTAATTTTATGTTATACACCAACCTTATCATAATATTTAAAGCGAAAGCAGAGCTACTTGAAAACGTTGCGGACATTTTGCCCGGTGTCACCTTCTATTTATATTTATTCAATGGTATTGCAACTTGCTTGCAAGTACTTGCTCGTGTGGCCTCGGGGTGAAAGCATGCCGCAAACAATTGAGTGTACATGGAAAGCCTAGAAAGTCTGAAGAATTCCTTGGCAATTGTCTTCTGATTTGCTTTGGATTTTATCACAGTGCAAATATATATCCAGATAATTGGTATCTCTATAATAACATTGGTCAACAAAATTTAACTATTTTTTTGTTACAGAAACCAAAATATACTTTTCCGTAGGTTTTTGGTGTGCTGAACCTGAATCTGAAGTCAGAAAAATTCTATCGGGCCACGTTTTTGAGATATTCCCGTTACAAAATCAAAAAACCGTTTTTTTGCTGTTTTCAAAGTTGTATTGTAACGTGAGGTAAATTGTTTCAACAAAATTTTTAATGGTTCCTGAAAGAAATAATGTTCTTCTTTTAAAATCAGTTTAAATCTTCCCGATACCTCTTTTCTTCTCGGAGAAATCTTCAGTTAATTGTAGGCTTTCCATTTATGACATACATACAATGTAAAGGAGAATGGGCAAACATTTATGGGAAATGGTCCATTTCCCAATACGAATGTGTCATATATTGTTGAAAAGGTTATTTTGAGTAAATCATTTCATTATATGGCCATTATATCAACTGTTGACCAGAGATTCAATGGAAATTTTGTAAAATGCGACAAGGAATTCTTACTAGAATTACTTGGTTTGACAGGCAGTCCCAAGCAACTAAAATAACGTGTGCAAAGCGTTTGGAATTTACTTCAGTGCTGGACCTCGAGATTAATACGGTTTTCGTTTAGTAATCTGAAAGAACCTTGGTTGTTGCATTTGGGTGATGAAACTTTCATACAGCTGTTTCTCTGAATATTCAATAACAGCAACGAATTGTTTGCTTTTAATTCCAAAGTTAAGAGAAATGCACAATCGCAACTCCAAAATAAATATTAAAAAATTACATTTGACCGTTTTGATGTTTCAATTGCGTGCATGTATGCTTGCTTCTGGTTTTGATTCTCTCTTCATTCAAATCCAGAATCGTTTTCCATTCTTTTCAGAAGAAGAACTGTCATTGAATTTGTTTACTGAACTGGAAGCGGTTGCAAAAAAATTCTTGGTTAAGTAAAGTAAAGGTGAAATAATTATTAATTTACTGGCCCGTAATAGTTGTACACATTGAAAAATCTATTTTTGAGTTTTGTCAGGGAACTCATTTCCATTTATTGATTCTGATGTCTTTGTTGGTTACTTATGTTGTTGGTGATGCTGCGTTGCGTTGCTTTCGGAACTCGTTTTTATGAATGCTATAACAGTGGGGTTATCACCTTTATCAGTTGCTGTTGCTCCTCTTCTTCTTCTTCATGTTGCTGCTGATTTAGTTATTCTTGTTGTTGCTGCTGTTGTTTCTATGCTTTAACAACCCAATTTCTCCGAACGCGTGTTATTGCTACTACGGGAAGTTTCTCTTCATCAGCTGCTTTAATTTGCTCCACCATATCAACTATTTCCCTTTTTATTTTATCTGGACGCGAAAACTCCTTACTTGCACAGAGGACAAGCAGCTACAAAATGAAAACCATAACTAAATGTAAACAAATTAAATAATAATATGAATATCATGTATGTATGTACCTCTATGTATAGTTACGTTGACCCAGGGCATTTCCTATGGCCCCGAGAATCTTTCCCACAAAATTAAACTGAAAGATGTTTAAGGAAAACAAACAAAAAATACAAACCTTGGGGTAGCCCCGCAATGTAACATATAGCACGCATCGTATGAGAATTCTATTTTAAGGGTGGGTAGAGATTTAGTTCCAATTTTTTGCAAATTGATTTCCATCGATTTCTTCTTCGAAAAACAATCTTGCAAATATTAATTGTTTTTTTTATTTAGATATAAATATACACTGCATCGGCTTGTTGATGATGGCTGCTGCTTCTCTCGTCATCAAGATGTTTTCTTTTAAGGTGGTTACAGTTAAAACTTGCCAGTATCCTTAGATTTTTGCAAATAGGCTATTTTATCCACTTATTTCTTCTCCGAAGGATATTCTTGCAAACTATAATTCATTGGTTTTATAATTTGTGTTGCTTATTTGGTGATCCATTTGCATCGGCTTGCTGATAATAGCTGCAACCTTCATCTTACTATGTTTTCTTTTGATATATTTATTTTTTTCCGACATTTTCATTTAATTTTATGTTTACTTAATTGAAATTCGCGATTCATGAAATAAAAACGTAAAAAAAAACAAAATTTGCACCCAAACGTCAGACGTCAACAAAATAAAGATAATTAAAAGCAGCTTCATAAATCAGACATCGTCTTGTTGAGTGGACGTAGTATTAAAAAAAAGAAAAGAATCATATCTAAAAGAAAATTTAAAGAAATGTGCGCTTAAAAGCAAAAACTAATATTTAATTTGTGTAGCCTGACCAATTTCTAAGTCGGCAAAATAACTATAAGTTATATTAAAAGTCTGTGTATCCATAGAATTAAGAAACAAAAGTGTATCAAAAATAAAACTCAATAAAATACATACATACATTAAAAGCAGCTCCGTTTTTTATAATTTTTTGTAATAGATGTCCTTAGTTTCTATGGCAAAAAATACTTGCAAAGGCCAAGTGCCAAGAGATGGCACTAACAATATTTATTTTTTTTCCGTTTTGGACCAACAGCGCATTGGTCACTAGTTATATTTGGGACTGCTTCCATTGAAACTTTTGTATGAAAATGAGTATCGACTAGCAGTCCATATCTAGTATGTCTATGGTTTTGCGAATTGAAACAACAACAAATGAGACTCATGAGTCAGATGTTTATGTTTTCTTCATGCCTCATGACATCCCTGACCCACCACTTCCCTTGTCCAGAAACCACCGTGAGACCGGTCTCAGCCTTCCCAATCTAAACAGCGTCAAAGGTAAACAAAGTCGTGAATTATTGTGAATCGTGTATTTTTGTAGATCACGACTGTTTTCCAACAAAAACTTTCCGAATTATAGTTTTATTAAGGGTATTCATGCAACAGCGTAAACTCGTCGTAAACATCGTAAAGTTTTAAACTTCGTAAATCTGTCAAATTTTCCATACAAATTGTGACAGAATTACGAAGTTTTAAAGTTTACAACGTTTACGACGACTTTAAACTGCGTTTTCATTAGAGCCGAAATGAGGTAATTTCACAAATTACAGAAAAAGTGTTTACATCTAATTACCACATTTCGTTTGACAGCCCTGTTTGACAACCCTGTATGACAAGCCTGTATGACAACCCTGTTGATTTTTTTCTTCACTACTGTCAACTACTCTGGTTATAATTTAAATCAATTGAAATTAAAAACAATTCTGGAGAATTTCTTTACTTTTACTGCCTACGAAAATAGCTTGCTTCTGCCATTAACAAAGATCATGCTTCGATACTTCCGTGCAATTCATCGTCGACGTTGAACCAGAAACCGGCAGGTTCGGTGTTGGATCCAAGGCGTACGTCATTTGCCATTATATCAGACGCAGATCCAGATTTAAAGTACAATGTTGGCGACTCGGAACCTATTAACTTCGGCCACATTGGTTTGATGGTTCTAAAATGTAATGTGTATCTGATAATCCCACATCTTATAAAAGGAACAATAGAAGGAATAAGCATATAGCTGGCCCATAATTTCGTGAAGTAACAACGGCATTTAGTGAAGATAAAAGCCATCATTACGGTGACCTGGAACAATAAATGATTGGTACCTCGTTTGGTCCATTTCAAGATTCCACACTTGCGCCGCAAAATGGCAATATTATACCCAAATACGATACTATATAATATCATTGTCGAACGCAAATAATAAAAATATATAAAATAAAAAAAAACTCGGATGTTTTATTTTTAAGGTTAAAGCATCTTCTTTACCCAATGGAGAAGGAAATTGTTACATTTGAACACAACAAATAGTTTCGGGACTGTTGAGAACTTCTCCAATATAATTGATAACTTGCTCTTTTGTCTACGTAGGGTGCACAATGCCTTTTGGTGGCTTCTCTTGCTTCGAGATCAAAGCAAACTTCTTGTTGAATCAGTCAAATACAAGTAGGAAGTAGCTTGTTCTCTGGCGAATAGTACAGACTGCGACTGTATAATATAATTTAACGTTGGGTTAGTTGACCTAAGTAATTAACAAACAATGAGTATATCCCAGCTCTTGTGATAGGAGTCTTGCTTCATTGCTTGGGTATTGCCAATATGTCCAGGATTCCATTGGGATTTGCAAGGAAGCTCGAACCTTTATTCTAGTCTGACGCAGATGTTGTTTTGTTAATTGATGCAACAAAGTCCATAGCTACAAAAAAAAAAATAATAAAAACAAAAGAACAATATTTTTTAATTTATTATTTATCTGATTGCTTCCGTACAATAATAAATTTCTTCATTTATTTTGTTCTTAATTTGACATTTCCAGTCAGATTTTACTTGATTGTGAATTTTGATTCACAATAGCACCGAAACTAGTTGTGTTCGATTTCGTTTTACCTAATTTCCAACCTAATTTCGTGCAAATTTGGTTGAAATTACCTCATTTCGAGATGTGAATTTGTATGGGAAATGAGGTAATTTCGGATCTAATTTGGAAATTTTCAACGAAATTACCTCATTTGCTCTAATGAAAACGTAGTATTACGCTGTTGTATGAATACCTTATTTAACTATTTATAATTATTAAAATCCTTTATTTTTATCAAAAAACGCAAACAATATACTTAAATTCTTTGTTTTGTTTAGCCTGTTGAAAAGCAGGTGTGAATTTTTCGTTTTCTTTTTTTTTTTGTGAAATGTCAAAATTAGAAAGAGAAAAGACAAAGACAGTCGTATTTATTAGATTTTCTAAGCACCCGCTTGTGCAGTTGTCCAGCTAGTCAATGCCTAAATAGTTTAGGCAACTTGTTATTTATAAACGCATTCCAATAATAAATTGCCCAAATGTGACCTCATTTATTCAAAGACATGCCTGTATTTATTCATTTTTGAATGAATTAAGCATTGACCTACTAGATATGGACTGCTAGTCGAGTCTCATTTCCATACAAAAGCTGTATTAAAAGGAGCTCATATCTTTTTAGCGACTGAACTGCTTATTGGAGCAAAGTGACAAAAAATAGTAACAATTACCAATGCCATCTCTTGTCACTTGCCCTCAACAAGCTTTTTTTTCCATAGAAACTAAGGCCATCTTTTTTATTACTTATAAAAAACAGTCATCTGTGTAAATTCAAATCTACAGTTTGACATCTTCCAACGTTTGTGTGTTATTTTATTTTTTGTTAACAAAAATATAAATTTTCTATAACAGCAAGCAAAAACCATCTCAATTGTTTAAAATGCAACATTTCATTCGAGCTAACATTGGAAAATGAAAAAGGTTACTATTCGTCTATTTATCATGGCTGAGTAGGTCAATGGAATTAAGGAATTTTAGTACGCACGCTCAACTAGCATTTCATTCATTTCAAAATTAGAAAATCAGAAATATTTGCCCACCTTATTCATTAAACGTGTCTTCTTTGAAATAAGATTTGGACAACCAATTTCAGTGGCTAATGGCCAATTTCATAAACAAACACTAAAATTACTTTTATCTAAACTCCTTCTAAATTTTATCAGACATTTATGGCCAATTTCACGAAAGGCTTTTAATTATTTAAAAAGCCTTAAAATGATGTTTTTTGGTTTCACCAAATGCTTTTATATTTAAGAAGATTTTAAATGCCCTTGTAAACTAAAAGCTCGTTTTTGTTTCATTTAATTTTAAAGGTCTTTTTTGTGAAGCCATTCCAGTCAACAACAGCTGATATTTTGCTGTCAGAATAATTGTCCCTCATCCATAATGCTTTTTCACTTTTTCTCATAAGGCGTGTTCAGGAAAATGAGATCTCCGACGGCTCAGTGTCAAAAACTGAGCAAGCCATCCAGTATTTTCTTTCCTCAGTTATTTGACAACAAAATTTCTGAGGAATCCTGTTCACGAGACTGAGATTGCTGAGGGCTCTGAGATCTCATTTTCCTGAACTCGCCTATAGACTTCGCATGTGCGAGGGAAACAACCTCCTTTTTTGAATCCAGGGATGTGAGCAAACTCAGTCAAATTAAAATATCCCTTTTCTACATTGGTGAAACTGAAAAATTTTAACACTGGTATTTATAAACCCATTCCAAGCAAAGTCTAACTGACACCTGTCCAACTCTAAAATGTTATTTATAAACATTTAGCACCGATTGGCTAACTTAGCCACTGAAATTGGCTGTCTAAATCTAATTTCAAAGAAGACACGTTTAATGAATAAGGTAGGAAAATATTTCTGGTTTTCTAATTTTATAGTTTTGAAGTGAATGAAAAGCTAGTTGAACGTGTCCCAAAGCTTACTAAAATTCATTAATTCATTCAAAAATGAATAAATACAGGCATGTCACTGAATAAATGAGGTCACATTTGGGCAATCGTTGGAATGCGTTTATAAATAACAAGTTGCCTAAACTATTTGGGCATTGACTAGCTGGACAGCTGCCCAAGCGTGTTCTAAGAAAATCTAATAAATACAACTGTAAATGTCTGATAAAATTTAGAAGGAGTTTAGATAAAAGTAATTTTAGTGTTTGTTTATGAAATTGTCCATTAAAATTTTTCAGTTTCACCAATGTAGAAAAGGGATATTTTAGGGATATTTTAATTTGACTGAGATTGCTCACATCCCCGGATTCAAAAAAAGAGGTTGTTTCCCTTGCACATGCGAAGTCTATGAGAAAAAGTGAAAAAGCATTATGGATGAGGGACAATTATTCTGACAGCAAAATATCAGCTGTTGTTGACTGGAATGGCTTCACAAAAAAGACTAACTTTTAAAATTTAATGAGACAAAAACGAGCTTTTAGTTTACAAGGGCTTTTAAAATCTTCTTAAATATAAAAGCATTTGGTGAAACCAAAAAACATCATTTAAAGACTAATACTACGTTTTCATTAGAGCTGAAATGAGCTTATTTCGCAAATCACAGAAAAAGTGTTTTCATTTGTAATTTGGTAATTTCGTTTGACAGCACATTTCATTTTTGAATTTCAACTGGCTGTTAATCGATTTTTATTGTTGTTTTCTTTTGTCTCCTTCCATTGCGCTTTGACATTTTCATACAAAACCAATTCAGAGCTCTTCAAACTGTGGCAAATTGGGTGTGTTCGTTAGATTTTGACTTAATTTCCAACCTAATTTCGTGCAAATTTGGTTGAAATTATCTCATTTCGAAATGTGAATTTGTATGGGAAATGAGATGATTTCGTATCGCATTTGGAAATTTTCAACGAAATTACCTCATTTGGCCTAATGAAAACGCAGTATTACAGCCGAATTTATTAGATTTTCTTAAGATGGCTCTTAGAGGTCAATTAGTTAAGTTTGCTTAAATATTTAAGTTGCCTTTAAATTACGTTACTTAAATTCTAATCTATAATCAATTTTCTATTGCTACTTAACTAAATGATTGAAATGAAACGTAACGTGAGAAAACTCACAAATACATGTACATTTCAGCTGTTTTTTGACAGTTTGCAAACAAAAACGAGCGCATACTTATAAGACAGAAAGAGAAGCAACTTAATGTAGCATCTTGGCATAGTCAAATGCAAAAGAAATGAAACGTGACTCCATTTTGGTTTGTGATACTTTTAATTTTGTGTACAGAAATTCTTTTATTTAATTAATTAATTCACGCTTTGGTCTTTGTTGATAAATCAATGAAATAATAAGGGTATTCATACAACAGCGTAAAGTCGTCGTAAACGTTGTAAACTTTTAAACTTCGTAATTCTGTCACAATTTGTATGGAAAATTTGACAGATTTACGAAGTTTAAAACTTTACGATGTTTACGACGAGTTTACGCTGTTGCATGAATACCCTTAATATAGTTTTTACTTAATTTACGAAAGGAAATCACAAGTTTAAAACTTCAATTAGATACCTACAACATTCAATATGGAAACTCTACCTACATACATACATAGGCATACCTATATTTTTGTAATAAAAATAATTCTCCTCGAATGTCAAAATATGTTTAAGATGGCTTTGAGTAGCCTTTAAACGTGGTGGATGGCGTTTAAGTTGACATGCATTTAAGTAACGTTGCTTACGCTGTGGCTCCATTGGCAATTTTTGAGGCAATTGCAATTGGAATAGGAATGGCAATTTATTGCTTGGGTGGGCATTTTCAATGCCAGGCAATTTCAATTATAAAATGTGTGTATAGAAATATTTTACTGCAAATGCTGTTCAAATCCCGTTTTTAATAAAATTTAATTTTAATTCACTATATTTTGTCATGTGCGTTCTTATATTCTACAATTTAATTGAAAAAATCAATAAAGAAGCCATTCACAATTACGGGGAATCCCATTTTTCCTCAATTTATTGCTTTGAAGATGGAAATCAATAATTGCCTCTCATCTTCTAGGCAATATTGCCATTGCCATTGACAAAGCGTCTCCATTTGCATTATTAAAGGCAATAGCAATGAGTGAGGCAATTTATTGCCTCAAATATTGCTTATGGAGCCGCTGGGTTAAATGTGAAAATTGATTATAGATACCAATTTCGAACTTAAGAGCAATTTAAAGGCATCTTAAAGTTGACAGAAAAGAGATCCCAAGCTATCCTTAAAATTTTAGGATACAAAGCCATCCTATGAGAAATGTCAACAACAGCTGACTTGCGTTCAAACACATACATGGATACAAAGCTATCCTAGATAGGCTATCTATTCAAACGAACGCGCCCAGTAGCACTGAGATTACTGAGATATACTACGTTTACATGTGGTGTTGAAGCGAGCTTGAAGCTCGCTTCAACTCTTTGTATAACTGGCTCGAGTTGAAATGAGCTTGATTCGACTCGATTCCGCTCGGGGAGCTGAGTCGAGTCGAAATTTGTGACGAAAAACCTGGGTCGAGGAGTTGGCTTTACAGATAATACACTTTGGTCTGTTTATTTGTATGTTTGTCTTCAAATATAGTTTTGTTTAAAAAGATACGTGTAGTAAACTACTCGTGTTAATTAAATTATATTTGCTTTGCATTAAAATAAATACATTAATGCCATTCATTTTTCTGGAATCTCAATACCATTTCAACTCAACTCTAACCCGGAGGCCACACGAGCGAGTACTCGCTAGCGAGTTGGGCACATACATTAATTGTCAAATCACTCGCTGCTCTACTCGCTTCTCAACTGGCTTCAAAAAAGGCAAGCCAGTTGGCTAGCGAGTAGGAAAAGTTTCGATGTATTAGTAACTCGCTAGCGGTTACTCGCTCGTGTGGCCTCAGGGTAAATGGAGCACTCAACTCAAGTAACGAAAAACCTGGGTTGAATATTCGACCCTATTTCAACTCGAGCTTTCGATTCTGCTTGTAAACGTAGTAATAGTTTTTGGAAAAGCCCAATTGGGCCTATATCTAACCCTGAGGCCACACGAGCAAGTACTTGCAAGCAAGTTGGCTACATACACTGGCCTGTCAAATTCGTAATTTGCATTCCACTTGCCTCCCACTTGCTTTCCACTTGCATTCCACTTGCTTGTCTCCCAACTTGCTTCACTACTGGCTTCAAAACTTGCATGCCAGTTGATAAGCAAGTTGCTTGGGTTTGTTTGTGTTAGTAAACAAATTTGTATGTATTGCAACTTGCTTGCAAGTACTTGCTCGTGTGGCCTCGGGGTAATCAAAAGATGCAAATAAAAAATGAATCGAACAAGTCTTTTCGAAAATCGAAGAAGAGTGCCCATCTACCCCTTGACTAATTTTCTCTAGCTCTTGCCATTTTTCTTTTTCCAATCTATTCTTTTCGACCATTTTAATTTGTATCCGGTCGGGATGTGCACGTTTTTTTTTTTATAAAATACCAAACATGTTCAGAAATAAATTCTTTAAATAAATTAAATATATGCCATAATATATATCAAGCAAATATCATCATGGAAGAATAACATTTTGTGAGGTAATACAAAATTTATGAAAAAGAAAGGGCTTCTTTCCTTCTGATGAATATGAATAGAATTGAAAATTTATGATATAATTTTACATGCACTACCAACTGAGCCAAGAACTTAAAACTTAAAAGCAAACAAATGTATTTGAAGTTCTAATTACTAATATTTTAAATGTTCTTTATTTTGACAGGTTTTACTGCCTTTCTGTTTGCTTCAAGAAGATGTAACACTAAACACCCACGAAGTAAGTATTGTTCACTTGGGTGGAATAATTTTTATTTTCATGAGAATTAAATGATGAACATGTTTTAAGTATGATTTGTGATTATATTTTTACATGCACCACCAACTGACTTAAAACTTAACAGCAAACAAATGTCTTTAAAGTTTTAATTACTAATACATATTTTCAATGTTCCTTATTTTTACAGGTTTTACTGCCTTTTGTTGACTTCAAGAAGATGTAACACTAAGCACCAACGAAGTAAGTATTGTTCACCTGAGTTGAATAATTTTTATTTCCATGAGAATTAAATGATGAACATGTTTTAAGTATGATTTGTGATTATATTTTTACATGCACCACCAACTGACTCAAGAACTTAAAACTTAACAGCAAACAAATGTCTTAGTTTTAATTACTAATATTTTAAATGTTCCTTATTTTGACAGGTTTTACTGCGTTTTGTTGACTTCAAGAAGATGTAACAATAAACACCCACGAAGTAAGTATTGTTCACTTGAGTTGATTAATCTTTATTTTCATGAGAATTAAATGATGAACATGTCTTAAGTATGATACGTGATTATATTTTACATGCACCACCAACTGATTTATTTCCAAGATTCAATTAACCTTAGTTTTCCTTCAAACATAGTTTAAGAACTGCTATAGATACCTATATGTTTTTTATTTTAAGGTTTTGCACTTTCAGGAGAAAGAAATGATGCCGTGATTCCACGTGGCAAGTTACGTCCAAAAATCCTTTCCCTTTACGATTTTCTTTGTTATGGACATTCTGATGGAAACAAATTTGGGCCGAATTACCGCTAATATATATACCATAATATTTCAAGGCACTTACTCGCTTGACTCGTAACTGAAGATGTAATTCGCCTGATTCGTTTGTGTTTTTATATACACTACCAACTGAATATCAAGGTAGGTCCATACGCACTTATTTAATAGGAAGAAAATTAAAACAACAATTTTTTCAGATGAGCAATCAAGATGCTCCAGATAAATATGGCACGTTGTCCAGCAACAAGACAAATAATATATGTAGAAACTTATTAAATTTTAAGTAAATAAAAAAAAATTTGTAAATAGGCATGTTGAATTGTTGAGAAAAATGTGTTCAGGAACGGATTCTTCGTAAAAATGTCTTACTTTCACTTTCAAAACGTGAGGAAAAATCCGATTTCGATGTCAATGTGTCAAAACGAAATATTTTATTAGAAAGCACACCGATAAAATTTGTCTGTTATCTCAATCAAAGGTAAGTGCATACACGTTAGTCTATTCTCTTGGATGCAAAATTGTTACATTTGGATAAAAATAGGTGCTGAGGTTGCAGACATTTTAAAATTGGCACCAACGTATGTAGAGTTTCACCCTCTTATAGCATAACATCCAGAGTCCCAAAATTCCCGCATTAGCTTCTTCTGTAGACGATTTAAAGAATTGGAGAGGGGGGAAGTTGGAATTGTATCAAATTGAAATATTTGTTTTGGTACAACTTATCTTTTATATTTAGCTCAAAGTTAAAAGTTCAAGTGAGCTCAACTCCATGATTGCGTTTCGCCCAGGTACGACAGTTGGGCTCATCAGTTAGATGACTATCGTACCCTTCTAAGACGCAATTTTGTATCGATGTTTAACGACTAATATAAAAATCACAGCATTAAGATACTATGAATTTTATTATTCTAAGGGAATTTGGTTAAATTCAGACACTTAGAATTTCAAATGCCCGCGCTCAGGCTTTTTATAATAATTGAATATGAAGAAAATTTGAAAAGAAATTCTTCTGTTTAAGTGGAGTGACCGAATATATAATTCAAAGTTAAAAGTTCAAGTGAGCTCAACTCCATGATTGCGTTTCGCCCAGGTACGATAGAATAATAAAATTCATAGTATCTTAATGCTGTGATTTTTATATTAGTCGGTAAACATCGATACAAAATTGCGTCTTAGAAGGGTACGATAGTCATCTAACTGATGAGCCCAACTATCGTACCTGGGCGAAACGCAATCATGGAGTTGAGCTCACTTGAACTTTTAACTTTGAATTATATATTCGGTCACTCCACTTAAACAGAAGAATTTCTTTTCAAATTTTCTTCATATTCAATTTTTATATTTAGCGCTGAATCTAAAAAAAACTAAAGCCAAAATGATAACGGTAACTTTAAAAGTTAATCTGTTTTAAGTATGTAGATATGGGGATGCATATCTGGACGTGGGATGGGCAAATTACATTCACCCTTATAACGATAGTCGTTTACTAAAACGAAAAGACTCCAGAAACGACATTGGCGTGTGAATGAAACTAAAAGTTGAGTATTTCTCTCCGCTCTTCACTATTCTCACCATTTTAACTGTAGTCGTTTTACTGAAACACCATATGTCGCTTCCAGAGCCGTATCGTTATACTAGTGTTTTAGTAAAACGATTATCGTAATAAGGGTGATTATAAATTCTGCCAAGTACCAAGACATTTGGCACTTGCATTTGTTTATTCTCTGTTGTTACATTTGTATGTGCTTTGCTTTGCCTGTCTTAAATGCA
The DNA here is from genome assembly GCA_963921185.1 of Dasysyrphus tricinctus. NCBI lineage: Eukaryota > Metazoa > Arthropoda > Insecta > Diptera > Syrphidae > Dasysyrphus > Dasysyrphus tricinctus. The sequence continues at coordinate 131,226,225 of OY992533.1, forward strand.
ACGAGTCACTCACAATTTTGAAATAAGCTCTTTACTTTTTATAGTTCATTAAATCATCACGCATTGGTTAACCAACGGCATTTAAATGTTTTAATACACCTACTTGGACTTCCAGTTCTTGCGTCAGCAGTGGTATTTTAGTTTTAAATTTCCTTTTAGTGTTCCGGAGTGAACAAAACCAAAGTGCCTTTTTAAAAATTTCAATATTAAATGATACAAAAATTAATGAAAATCGTGAATAATAAATTGAATTTATATCCACTAAAAAAAAATTGTCAAAAAAATACCGTTAGGTATACGAAATTAACCGTCAAAAATGCGCTTTTTTAAAAATTTACAAGATTTTTTTAGTATTATTAAAAGTTTTACTAGGTACAAAATTTTCTTTAATAGTGTCCTAAAAAAATATGGAATTATATGTTGTTAAACAATTTTTTTTGGCAAAAAATGGTATCCATTTGCTTTGAAAAACAGCCATTTTCTCGGTTTCTTAGGGACTTTAAGCAAATAATAGATAACAAAACTTAATTTTTTTCCAATGTTGAAAAACAGCCATTTTCTCGGTTTCTTAGGGAATTTAAGCAAATAATAGATATCTGTGGTGTTTGGTAGAAACATGATAACTCCATTTTAAAATTTGCGTCCTTACGGCCACTTTACATTGAGCTACAGCCTAAACGGGTGAACCGATTTTCTTCAAATTTAAAACATAATTTTTAAAATGTTATGTCCATAAGTATTCCAAATTTGAAGAAAATCGTTAAAGTGGTTTAGGCTCTAGGTCAATGTAAAATGGGCGTAAAGACGCACATTTCAAAATGGAGTTATCATGTTTCTACCAAACACCACAGATATAGACTAAGAGCCCACAGCAGATTTTGGGTGTGAACGATAGCAAAAAAAGAAGTATAGGCGTCGAAAGCTCCATTAAAGACTATTAAAAAAATCAAAGTCTTGCAGTCCACAACTGGGGCCTTTGCGAGAAACAGTGCATCGAAAAAAAAAATATGAATGCAACTTCGAGGATAATCGTGTTAGCCAAAATTGGTTTTCACTCATCCCTTGAGAAGCTCCTCGGATCACATATCATGGAATCTGAGACCATTTGAGTGTATAGTTCGCTCCACCGGACCGTTTAAAAAATTCAAAATTCAAAGTGAAAAACGGTTTTTTTAAACAGTCTGGCAGGGCAAATTAAACACTCAAATGATCTCAAATTCCGTGATATGGGATCCGCGGAGCTTATCTAGAGAGGGGTGAAAACCAATTTCGGCTAACACGATTTTCCTCGAAGTTGCATTCATATTTTTTTTTTTTCGATGCACTGTTTCTCGCAAAGGCCCCAGTTGTGGACTGCAAGACTTTGATTTTTTTAATAGTCTTTAATGGAGCTTTCGACGCCTATACTTCTATCGTTCACACCCAAAATCTGCTGTGGGCTCTCGGTCTAATAACAAAACTTAATTTTTTTCCTATGATGTCCTACAGAACAAGTTTATCTGTCCATAGACACCTTAATCGTTTTGATCGGCCAAGTACACGCTTCCCAATCTTATTTATGAAAACACCATTTCAGTTAAAGGTAATACCTATGTAATACTCTACACGTAAAACTTGAAATTTGATTTTAGCTCCCCTAAAACGTCCAAAACGCGAGTGATTTATCTTCCAGTCTCTAAAATGCCTCACTAAAATAGACTGTGTTGTCATGTGAAATCGCCAGACCCTTACATAGACTTTCGAATTCTTACTGCATCCAAACTAACCAAAATGAGATAGAGTACCGAATTCATAGCCTGTCAAAACCCCGGCAGGTGCTTAGCTAATAAAAAACTACTAAAAATGATAACCGAATTGAACTCTGTCCGACACGTGACGTGATTTGTCCGTACGTGACAGAACATTAAAAAATGGTTTGAAATATAACGATGTGCATTTTTGAAATTTTTTCTCGTTATTATCGCTTTTGATTCATTCTCATAATTTGGTTCTAACACATTTGTGATCGATGATCCATAGTTTCGCTGAAATTTGAACATTAAGATAGCAACCTAGAACATTGGTAGAATCGGCCCGTCTGTACGTGACAGCTCTTCTTATTTTGTTTTTCTTTAGACATTTAAAGGAATACCTTCAGAATGTTTGCATATAATAAAAGACTCATGTAGAACCTGTTAAATAAAATTAATATATGACATGTCTATGTAACGTATCAAAAACTAGACGTTAAATCATAACATAAAACTAGTTGAATTTGTCCGTACGTGACCATGGAATGCTCCTTTACTGGTTGAATACTACAAAATCCCAGTTACGCAAGAAAAATAATTCTGAAACGTTAACAGTTTCATGTTTTTTGTCCAAATATATTTATTTAATGCATTTTTTTATTTACTGTCCCACTTTAAGTGTGAGTATGTCTGTATGTCTTTCATGTTATTTGAGATTCAATCTTTGAACATATTTAAGGCCATGAGTGCCAAATTCATAAATATGTAAGTTTTCCAAAAATGCGACTCAACTCTTTAGAATTTCAAATTAATGTAAGTATGTACATGTATTTAAGATAAAAAAAAGGGTTGACAGCCTCATTTATAGTCTGCTTTGCCTAAAAACGCCGAGCTATAATGTACATTAAAGTGCGGCAATGGCAAGCTATGCGTTCGTAAAAATAAACTGAAATCGAGATTTTGGTCATAACATCCCAACTCCACAGGGCATACAGATGTCCAACATCGCAACCACAATCCAATCAACAATTAGCAGATTTTTTCTCGCTGGGCAAATTATGTCATCTCGTTTCATTTCTCTGTCACCTTTACTTCAATCGTTTGCACGCATTTTAGACTCCAGATCACAGTAAACAGGACTTTTTTAATATCCAGATACCTCGAGAAACAACGGAAACCAGAAAAAAAACTCACACGCACGTGAAAAATCAAATCTCATGGCCAAGCTTTGAACAGCGCTCATGTTGTGTTCAAAAGTTGGTTTTCTTCGACATGTCGTCGACAAGACATGGATTTTTCTGCCTCCACTGGTTTTTTTCTGGACATGTTCATAGTCAAAGCATGGCTCATGTCTAGTGGAGCCAGCATGTAACGATGATAGGGAAGACGAAAAAAGTGGGTCTCACAATTTATTGTCTGTCGGCTACAGCCTAAACGGCTAGATCAATTTGCTTCAAACTTGGTACAGCCACACATTGTTTTTCACCTTTTTTAAAGTAAAAAATAACGGTACCTACAATGCCATTTTTTTAAACAATTTCACAAAAATCTACATATTTTGTTAAAAAAAAATCAATACTCTTAGTGAAAGGTACCTTTGGAGGAAAAACTATGGCCCTGAGTAATAGTGTAAATTCACAAACGCATCGTTGCAGCAATGATGCACAATCATTTCCGCCAAACATTCATAAATGCATCAAACTCGCATCACTTTTTGCGTAACATGTTCATTATTGCAAACTTGCATCAAGTGATGCGCAAACTTCAAACAAATTAGAATCAAGAAAATTCTTGATGCGTTGTTGCTGATGCATTTGTATCAGCATCAGCTGCGTTGCGCATCAGCATCGCAAAAAAGAGGTGATGCGGAAACATTTGACGTTTATGAATTTACACATAGATCCGAATCTAACCTAAAGTTGACTTTAACAATGACATCCGTAGAACTAAAACACAATTTTCACCACTCAATGCTTAGAAGCCCCTCAAGCTAATTTTAAAAAGATCTAATCTAACCATTTAGAAGTGAAATTTGTGTATTATTTCTATGCATTTTTTTGTTAAAGTCGACTTTAACTTGATTTGGATCTATTACTCAGGGCCTATGTATATAAAAAAAATAATGGTTACTAATGGTACCTCCCAAAGAAAAATAGATTTTTTTTAAAACGGTGTTGTAACTGATTGTAATCATTTTTTTATGCATAAAGTCCCAAAAAGTTCAAATGGTATTGTTTTTACCAACATTTTTGAATTTCTTAAAAAAAAATTGAACATACATGTTTCGAAAATGACTCAGTGGATTTTTTTGAACTACGTATGTACATTAGGGTGGTCGTTATAAAAGTTTTTTTTTAGTTTTACTTGGATGGGCCTAAAAAATGGATGGGAAGAAAATAAAATTCCCTAATTTTTTCAGATTTTTATTTGCATCCCCTATAGTCGCTGCAGGGGTAAATTAAATTTCCCCTTTTTTTTGGAAATTCGCGTAAAATCTGCCGAAAATTCAGAGCATGAGGTGGAAGTAGACAAGAAAAAAATCCTATCGAAGGGGGGTAATATCTCCCACCGCTTGGTCGCGAGGGGCAATTTAATAAAATAATTCCGTAAAATAGAAAAAAATTAATTAAAAAACAAGGGCAACACTTGCAGTAATGTTTTGTAGATTTTTGGAAAGCCAGAAGTCCATTTAAAAATGTAGTTGATTATTAAATAAAGTTCTTTGAATAAACAATTTCAGCAAAATCTGTTTTCAAGCCTATGATTTAAAAAAAAATATAATTTTCTTCAAAATGTTGAGTTTGAAACAATTTTTTACCACATAAAAAAAAACTTAATTTAAAAACAAGTCGTAAGAATGGACTTCTGGCTTTCCAAAAAGCTACAAATCATTACTTTAAGTATTGCGGTTGTTTTTTAATTAATTGTTTTCTATTTTATGCAAATATTTTATTAAATTGCCCCTCCTGTCCAAGCGGGGGGAAATATTACCCCCTTCCTATAGGATTTTTTTCTTGTCTTGTTCCCACCTGCATGCTCTGAATTTTTTTGGCAATCTTACGCGACTTTTCTAGTATGCAAAAAAAAAGGGCAAATTTACGACTATAAGGGATGAAAAAAAAAATCTGAAAAAATAAGGGAATTTTTTTTTCTTCATTTAGAGCCGATTTGGGCCCATCCGGGATGACCTTTTGTACATATTAAAAAAAAATATCTTACTTTTATGTAAAAATAACGGTATCTTCCATACAAATGTTAAAAAACCGAAGAAGAAAATCTAATTTTTGTCCAAAACGACTTCCACGATTTTGATACAAAAATTCTGTCCTAAAATTAAAATTTTCTACCATAAAATAAAAAAAAATAAGCTAAGCAACAAATAGAATCTTCACAAGCTGAGCTTGTTAAATGTTTTTAACTGCAAGTCCACACGAAGATGTAGGATTATAATACAATATGAAAAGACTTTACATTGCTCACATCACCTCATCATGCTCAATCCGATCTTATTCACCTTTACCAGCAAAACACAGTTTTTTTGTTGTACATACGTAATAATTTTTTGTCTCTCATAAAACGAACAAACTAAAAAAAAATCTCAGATAAATTTCATAATTTTTGTTTTCTTTCTTTTCATCATGTTTGTTTTGTTTAAAGATAACATAAAATAATAATTATAATATAGAATAAGAATAGTTGAAAATTATATTAAGCATAAATACTTGATTTTTGTTATACTTTTTTTTTAAGATTTTTTCCATTTTTTTTGTTTATGTATATATATGTTTTTTTAAAGACGAAGTTCAGTTATTTTGTGTGTGAATGAATAATATACCTTTCCGCTCTGCAAGTTAGTACTAGGTTTTCTTTTTTGAAGTGTGCTTCTGGTGGCACACGTATTTTTATTTATGTGTAATTGCTTCCTGCTTAAATTTTGTTTGTTTACGCAACATCTTGTGGTTGTCTTGGGTTTGGTTGTCTGGAATTTACGTAGGATGATCCGGAGGATCCACCACCAGATGGGCGATTGCCGCCGGTGCGTGGTCCATTCATTCCGCCGCCAGACATAGACGACATCGAGGGTCTGGTTCCACCGTTACTAGAGCCTGTGTTCCGACTGTTGCTGGCGTTGTTGTTACTTCCGCTGTTGTTGCCTCCACGAGATCTGTAGTTGCTTGTGTTGTCATAGCGTTGACCGTTGCCACCGCCTTCTTTGTTGTAACCACCACTGCCGCCATTGTTACTGCCGCCACTCCCATTGTTGGAACTTCCATTTTGATAATAACCATTATCACGGAAGTACACGTTGCTACCTCTACCGCCACCATTCTGTTGGGACTGAGAGGAGTAGTTGCTCCTGCCACGGTAACCCCCACTTCCTCCCATACCTGGTCCGCCACCATTGCCACCACGCATGCCACCCCGATCCATGCGGTCCATACCATTGTTAGAGCGTCCGCCATCACGTCCACGTTGGTCGTTTCTGTTGTAGTTGTTGTGGCGTGGTCTGCCACCACCGTAGCTGTCGTTCTGATGATTGCTGTTTGACCAGTGGTTACTATCGTGCCGGCCCTGATGGTGGTTGTCATCGTTCCAGTCGTTCTTTCGGGAATTGGAATTGGCGTTGGAGCTCGAATCAGATTGATTGCCACCACCACCGCTGAATAGAGCAGCGCTGTTCATCTCACTGCTCCATTGATTCGATTCCACTGGCTTCGATTGGGAGTCATCACGCCGGCGGTCATCTCGATCAGTTGGAGTTTCCCAATCGCTGGTGGGGCTTGTATTGACCTCTTCTGTAGTCGATAGAGGAGCAACATCATCCTTGATCGCTTCAATTTGTTCAGTATATGGATCGCTTGACTGTTGGATAGTTGGCGTTGGGTTTAGCACCTGCACGGGAGCAGTAACTGGGCTATTTTCAAACTGCTGAAAACCAGCTAATGGAACGCGGTTCATCATTACAACCGCTCCCGCCTGTTGCTCCATTTGTGGCTGGTGGCCAGTGGCCGCAATCATCTGATGCTGAACAGAGAGGATTGCAGGACTAGCGTTGACTGCTGTGGAAAATACTGCTTGGGGCAGCTGTTGCTTGTCTCCTGGGACACATCCCAGAGGGGATTGAAGTGATCCGGCAACGGAATTGGCCGCAACAGGGTAGAGTGCCGGTTGAGCTTGCACTAGTGGAGGGAATGATTGGTTCGTGAATGTTTGCGTGGGGATTGGCGCAGCCATATTGACATGAGGTCCTTTTGGCAAATGTTGTTGTTGCTGTTGTTGTTGTTGTTCCTGTTGTTGATGTTGTTGTTGTGGTGGTGCCTGTTGTGTTGGAGGAGCTGGTTGTTGCTGGGAAACTGGTGATTGCTGGATTATTTGCATTGGGTGTTGCTGATGTGTAGGTGGTTGAGATGGGTGTTGATTGAAAACATTTGTGCACTGTGTTTGTACCTCGATGGGGTTGTTGTAGGTTGTGGTGCCACCACCAACCTCTGGAGAATCCAATTCACTGTCCTGCAGGAAGAAGAAATTACCTCCGCCAATGACTTCGGCCAGGGGACGCATTTGCTGCAAGTATTGCTGCTGCTTAAAATAAGCTTCTTCAACGGCACGCACTGTTGTTGCCGGGAAATGGGGTGGAACTGCAGCAACTGCAGTGGGAACTACTTGAGGCATTCCAGTTGGTTGTTGCTGTTGTTGTTGTTGTTGTTGCTGTTGCATATTCACTGGGCTAGGAACCACTTGGCGTGAATGCTGTTGGGGTTGCTGCTGTTGTTGATGTTGCTGTTGTTGATGCTGCTGTTGTTGATGTTGTTGTTGATGCTGTTGTTGTTGATGTTGTTGTTGCTGCTGATGGTGCTGTGGTGGTTGTTGGTTGGGGGCTATTCCACTGGGAGGTGGTGTAGTTTGCATATGATTATGAATCTGCGGTGCAACATAAACTGGTGTCACTTCATTCGACTCCAAAATAAAGACGTTGTTAACGACCGGAGTGTTGGCGTTATAAAGCGCTGCGGTTTGAATCATTTGATGAGGTTCATCTTGTTGCTGTTGTTCTTGTTCAGGAATTTCATCCGCAACGTCATCTTCTTCCACAACTTCATCATTTGTTTCAACTTGTTCTTCTTGTTGATCGGTTGCAATTTCTTCTTCTGCGACAGTAGACGATTCTTCAACAACTTCAGGTATGTTGGCGCAATGAATCTTATCCAAGTAGCCAGATTCTTGTATTTGTTGACAAATACGCTTTAAATTCTCAAAAGTGGTCTCGCCATATTGTTTAGGACGGCCGTCAATAGTCATCGACAAATACTCGGCAGCCTTTTGAGCAAGAGTCAAGAATGGAACATCTTCAGTCTGTTCTGGGCGTCTTACTTGAATGTCCGAATGGCTAAATATAGATTTAATAATAAAAACAGATATTTGATGATTAGAATAAGTTCATTGCTACAAAACAAGTTATACGATTTAAAAACATAAATATGCGGAACCAACAAAAATAAATGCACCGAATCTTATTCCTGACTGAAACTAATTTTTAAATTTTAATTTTAAGGTAGCAAAACTTTATGGTAATTGTTTTGCTTCTTTAATTCAGGTATTACTTTTATAGAAATAATGCAACCAGCCTTAGAACACTGAATTGTTTAACACTCTCGAAAATCCAATGGGTATTTTAAATTTGAACACATAACTGCATTCTGGCTTCTGGATGAAACTTTAATAATCAACCTACGATACAAAATTTTTAAACCAGATTATTTACATAGGTTCATTGACAGAAAAGTTTGCGTAGGTAGCAATAGTTTGGGTTATCAATCGATTACTTTTGCATTTACATAACTTTTCTACACAACAAAATGTAATCAAATTGTAGATACCTAGAATATTATAGTTACCAAAATGTAATCATATAACCGTATCCCACATGTTCCCTTCTGTCTAAAGGAATTCAATTACGCTGTTACGGAAACACGCAGTGAATTGAATAAAAAGGAAATTCTTCATTCAATGGTAATAAAAAAACAAGCCAACAAATTTAAAATAAATGTTCGCTCCAAAAATCCATAAGGATTTTTTCTTTACAAAAAAAGTGATATATGTATGTACATTAGGGTGGTCCTTATAAAGATCATTGTTTAATTCAAGTTGGTGCGCCATCCTTATTTGTTCCAATTAAATAATAAAAAAAAAAAATCCTGTAAAATTTAAGCGCATTATTTTACCGTCAACCCGGCCCCCAAGACGAAACAAGTTTTATATGGTAAAAGGTAAAACCAAATTCCGAATTTTTATAACTTTGGAAATAATGGGTAGAAAAATTCAAGTTTTGGTACAAATGACTATTTTATGACTATATCTAAAATTCGGTACAAAACTTATCGAACCTAAAAATTTCCTCAATTTTAGACTCATACAGGAAAGTTAAAAAAGTCGAATTTTCCTTTTGTATTAGTAATGAAATAACTGCCCTAAAATGTTTTCTAATACATACGTACGCCATTTTTTTAATTTAAAAATTCACTTTGATTGAACATTTTACATGGTTTTTCCCATTTAGAAGGAATCAGGAGGCGCACCAACTTAAATTGAACAATGACCAAGGACCACCCTAACGTACATACCAGAGAACTGCAGTAAGTAGCTCGTTTTACGAGCCACTCATAAAATTCATTGGCTTACACAGTATTCAGACACATTCATATTCATTTTGAATCTACACTTACTTTGTATTGCTTTTCATAAACGAATCTGGCTCACATTCGTTTGAGAAAATGATTCACTTCTACATGATTCATTGTATGAATTCATTGTGAGCTGCTGCAAAACCTGTTTTCGTTCGAATGTGAATGTGTCTGGTTTGTGATAAAAGCATGCTCCCTCTTCTTTTTCATTCTTTTCTTTTTTTTCTGTTTAGTGCTTTGAATTCATTGTAAGTGGAGAGAGAACATGTTCAGCCTTATTATGAGTTTCATGTGAACAACATTCCACCCGGAAAAATTGAAATTTCACTTTTCGCCTATTGTGAGTTTCACCCGGAAAATAAAAATTCCCCTTTTTTGTGAGTACTTATTTCGGGCGAAGTGTATTGTAATTAAGATCTTAAATTATCACTTATTTTTTGAAGGTGGAAACTAGATAAACAGGTGGTGCTGATGCTTTTTTGTTTATTTTAAGCCAAGAAGTTTGGGTGAAACTCATAACTTTAAAAATTCCGGTGAAATATTTTCCGGGCGAAACTCATAATAAGGCTGGTTATGTTTTGTGATCTACTTACAACTTATGAGCCACTCATAAATTTTAATGCTGTTATGAATCACCTGATTCATTAAATGGTTTGAGTAAGAGCCCCTCAAACATTCAGAGATTCATGAGTGCAAGCAAGATAACGATTCGAATTCGGTTGTGTAACGTGCATGCAATGAGCTTTAAAAAGAAATGAATATGATTCACATTCTTTCATTTCCATGAATGTGAAACTGTCAAAAGGCTCGTATTTTTGCGATTGATTCAGAATTGCAAACGAATGGATTCATGCAGCTCTCTGGTACATACATAGGAAATTCTCTGCCAACATCTTTTTTATCAAACATTTTCAAAAAATAAAAGTGATTGGAAACAGTTTAATAAGCACTTTGTTTGTGAGATTCAGTTTGAATATAAAACAAGAAGAGTACTCAACAAACTTCTCAACGCAGCTGACGAGTCATAAATTGCCAAGAAAACTTCATTGAAAATATGCATTCTTCGTTTGATCACAACCTTGGTAAACGCAAGATTTCAATCAAAAATTATTTGAATTGAGCCATTCTGGACGAATGAACGACTTCACTTCGTTTATTACAATAATAATAGTATTAAATGAAATGCCAAAAAGAATAAAAGCTCTTGTAAAAGAAAGTATCTACCTTAAGGAATATGAAGGTTAGGTTAGGTTGTAAGGGGTGATAATGCGGCAAGCCGCACCATCTCACTCGGATCTCAGTGGATCCATTGTGCTCCCCAGGGTATAGGTGGTTAGTAAGGAGGGATAGGGAGGGAGTTAAGGAGAAGTTTTAGGTTTGGAGGGCCTCCCTGAACCATCCTGAGTTCTGAATGAATTTCAGGATGTTCTTTAGTGGCAAGACAGAGATGTCGCCCAGTTCGTCGAAGAAGTATTCTCCAAGGGCCTCTTTTCTAGTTCTAGCTAGGCTAGGGCATTCACAAAGGAAGTGGGGGGAGCCCTCCTCTGCCTCTTCATCATGACACCCTCTACATAGGTCCGATGAGCTGATGCCCATTCTGTTCATGTGGGTTCCCATTGAGTTGTGGCCCGTAAGGACACCAACCATGAGAGATAATTGAGGCCTGCTTAGCTTAAGTAATCCGTTTTTTTCCTTGAAATATTTGGCCATAGATTCCTTGAAACCCGACAAGTGTCGATGGATGACCATCTGACATTTGCAGCCTCCAAGAAACTCTGGTGTATTCTACCTTTTTCTTGCTCCAGTGGCATGAGCACAGAGGCTTTGATTTGGCTCGGATCAAGAGATGACCCGTTTTTGGCCGGTTCATCTGCCATTTCATTCCCATGAATATCCCTATGTCCTGGGACCCATCTAAGGGTAACTGTGTTCGTTGCATTGAGTACTCTTAGCTCATTCCGACAGCGATCGACCAGTTTGGACTTTGTAAGGAATATGAAAGTTATTACAAAACGTTATAGCTAGCAATTATTACAAGTATGCATTTAACTGTATCAAATAAGCTGTGAGCTGTATTTTGTTACTAAATTTCTTCTCCCGACATTGAAGAAGCAGAGGTGTATTCTTGTGAACCGAATTTTACACCGTTTGTCCTTCAAATATATATTGACAAACGTTCATTTAAATTTTGATGGTAAACCTCTTAGCTTTGCAGTTACAGAGCTCTGGGCCCCTATTATGTAAAACGAAACGAACGGCAAAAAAACGAAAGTCACGACACATCCCGTTTATGTAAAACGATAATGGACCCATGAAAATGTTTCCAGCTAAAACGAAACAAAATATTTTTCTTCAACCACATCTATCTTCACGCAAGTGCTTGTTACGTATTTATCGAAAAAATCCAATCAATAAATCAGAAAATTCCCTTTTAAAGCTTTTCACCAAATTATAATCCTTCTCTAATTTGTTCCAAAAAGTTAAAATCTTCACTTGTGTGAACATTAGTATTTCAAATTGTTTGAGGATAAGTATCATATTTTTGTTCACAAAAAAGCTTTAAAGATTAATTGAGTATAAATCTCTATTAAGGTAAAAAACGACTTTTATTTTCACTTTGCATTATTTGTCAGACTCAAAAGGTAATGGCTCTTATAGTTATAAAAGGAAACGAAAACGCATTGTTAGGCTTTTTAAGATTTGTTTGCTAAATGTCATTAATATTGGACTTTCAGTAATACCTTTTGAGCTTTAGCTTGAGGTATCAAATAAAAATGGATGTGAAAGTGATCAGCATTCAGCTTTTAGCCATTTTTTTTTTTTTTTTTGATTCAACAATGAAGTCCGTTTGTTTTTATTATTATTTTTTAGTTTGATTAGACAAAAGTAAAACTTAAAAAACTTAAAATTTCGTCGGTAATATTATCGTATTGAATCTTAAAGATAAAATATTTTTAAACAAAAAACTCCCACAGAAAGGAAATTTTCTTTTTACACCCCCAGCACTGTCTTCAGTATTAAGAAATGTCAAGTGAATAAATTTTGAGTGTAAAATTCAATAGTTTCAGTGATTTGTTATTTAACATGTAATAAATAGTGCTTAGTTTCGAACAGTAGATCCAAAACTTTATATAATAAATAATAATATAACTAAAATTCTTCTGAAGTTTTTATATATTAATTTGTTTTATATTCATTGATTAAAAAGGAACCATTCTTTAATGAATGAAAGAACAGAAATAAACACGAAAAAACCAAATATCATTGCTTCGGACACAATAAATGCCTTTTGCTGGCACACAAAAAGTTAAATTAAAAACAATAGTGTATCTACTCCTAACTAACAAATAATAATTGTTTCTTTTATTTTTCTAGGTTTGTTTATTTAATTATATCAAATTCTTTGTTTTCAAGTGCACAATTGATTCGAATAAAAGGTTAAAATTATATGAAATTGTAGTGCAGTTTGTTTTGACGTTTGAGTTTGAATGTGTTAGTGCTTCTCGAGTGGATTCTGATTTCAAATCCAGAAGCGAAATTATCTTCTCAGAATCGTCAGAAGAGGATTTTTGTGCCAATGGAATGGTTTCAGAAGACTTCTGGACGCTTCGGAATGCTTCTGGATGTCCAATGGAAAACGACATGTCTATTACAGTTGGGCCTTTAGTACTGTTTTTGGTTTTAAAAATCACGCGCGCGATTTATTTCGGGATTTGGTCATTCCGCATTTTTTGCTTTGTGAACTCAAGTTAACAATTCGAGCTACGTTTATAAAAATTTAATTAAAGTTTTAAATAGACAGAGGACCTCGCAAGACTACAAAAATTAAACGAGACATCTTATGAGGTACAAAAAAAAAAAGAGTTGATCACCATACACTCAAGCGCAGTAAAATTAGTAGCCTTAATAATTTGGAAACACAAAAAGCTGTTATCTGTTTTAAACTGCATTTTTGTTGTCGCACAAGAGTTGGTTAAATACAAATGATAACAACAATAAAAACCATGTTCTAATGAGTCATAGGTATTTTTGTCGACTCGAATTTGAAAGAGTAAACAGAAATCACGCATTAAACAAAACAATTTTTAATGATTCTGAGGTATAGCATATACCTAGATGGCTTTTGATTACCTAAAAAGAAAAAGTATTGAATTCATATACATATTATGTACTTACAATTTATCCAAGTTCTCCAGATCGGCTGGTTCCAATTTAACAGCACAGTTCTCACCGCTCACAAAAGCTTCACGGATCTCATCGATGGACATGTTTGTTAAAATGTTCTGTATAACCAGAACTTCACGAATCTTACTTGTTTCTGTTTGTGCCCTTACGATGGCATCCTGGTGAGAAAACGACAGTAACAATTATGGTAGAACAAAGGATTACCAAGTTTGTATAGATAACATACCTTCCTTGCTTGCTTCTTCTGCTCCTTTTCGGCATCTTTAGAGAATTGGACCATCTGCTTGGAGAGATCTCGGGCAAATTCCAAAGTTTGAGTCACAGCATCATATTTAGCAACAGCAGCTTTTTGGTCAGCGCTTAATTCCTTACCGGAGGCCTGTATCGCTCGATAGGACTCCAATTTGGTCTAAGAAACACGAAAAATAGACAACATGATAGATCCACTAGGTACACAAACGAATTAATTCCCTTTGTTTAAGGAAAATCTCAAGACTAAAAATAAAGGACGAGTGGTGCTGTTGGCTAGTTTTGATTAACAAACCAGAACCAAAGCACATGTAAATATGGCGTCTTGTCGTGAAAATCGCGACATCGCCTGGGCCTGGATGAACTTAATTTTTTTTTTTGTAAATGAATAAAACCACTAACGCCACGTAAAATTCAGAAAAAAAATGTTCCAAACAACAATTAATAACGAATTTTGTTATTAACACAATCGATTATAGATATTTTTATACAATATTTACTACAAATAAAAAACACAATTTACTAGAAAAATAATTATTCGTAATATAAAATTTGTTTTTCTTCGAGGAATCTGATGGTAGGTGGAACGTCGTCGTATATACATCCATCGGGGGGAAGCCATTGTGCATTTTTACAATATTTTAGGGTGGCACTAGGGTTTTTGGAAAACAGATTTTTGGGTTTTTCACTCACCTTGCGCTTTTCCAAATTGCGAATTTTATGTTCGATTGTTACTAAAGCTTGTTTCATCGGATTTGTGGCATTATTATTGTCACTTGAAGACTCCGCTGGGGTGCCGGAGACCTGTTTTTCTAACTTGGTGTTGTTTGAGGCAGACGGCATCATTCACAGACAAAAGCTGAAGCAGGAATGGAGAAAAGGAAAAAAATTGTTCTGAGAACAGAAAAAAATAACTTGTTCCATTCGTTCCATGAGTGAAGTTGGATATGGTTTGGTATGTATGCAGTGCCCAAGACGTGAAGGAAATATTACTACGTTTTCATTAGAGACGAAATTAGGTAATTTCGCAAATCACAGAAAAAGTGTTTTCATTTGTAATTTGGTAATTTCGTTTGACAGCTCATTTCATTTTTGAATTTCAACTGGCTGTTAATCACTCTTTGTTGTTGTTTTCTTCTGTCTCCTTCCATTGCGCTTTGACATTTTCATACAAAATCTTTTGAGAGCTTTCCAAACTGTGGCTAATTGGGTGTGTTCGTTAGGTTTTGGCTTAATTTCCAACCTAATTTCGTGGAAATTTGGTTGAAATTATCTCATTTGGAAATGTGAATTTGTATGGCAAATGAGATGATTTGGTATCGAATTTGGAAATTTTCAACGAAATTACCTCATTTGGCTTAAGAAAACGTAGTATAACCCTCAAGGGCCTCAAGCAAATTCACTGACCCAACTTTGTCGGTACTTCTTAGATCCTTAAAAAATGAGTCTCGCACAGGCATTTTATTTTTTTCCCTACTTAATGGCCGATTTCACGAAAGGCTTTTGATTATTTAAAAAGCCTTTAAGCCTTTATACTACGTTCTCATTAGAGCCGAAATGAGCTAATTTCACAAATCACAGAAAAAGTGTTTTCATTTGTAATTTGGTAATTTCGTTTGACAGCTCATTTCATTTTTGAATTTCAACTGGGTTATTGTTGTTGTTTTTCTCTGTCTCCTTCCATTGAGCTTTGACATTTTCATACAAAACTTTTTCAGAGCTCCCCAAACTGTGGCTAATTGGGTGTGTTCGTTAGGTTTTGACTTAATTTCCAACCTAATTTCGTGCAAATTTGGTGGAAATTATCTCATTTCGAAATGTGAATTTGTATGGGAAATGAGATGATTTCGGTGTCGAATTTGGAAATTTTAAACGAAATTACCTCATTTGGTCTAATGAAAACGTAGTATTACATGATGTTTTTGGTTTCACCAAATGCTTTTATATTTAGGAAGATTTTAAATGCCCTTGTAAACTAAAAGCTCGTTTTTGTCTCATTAAATTTTAAAAGGCTTTTTTGTTAAGCCATTCCAGTCAACAACAGCTGATATTTTGCTGACAGAATAAATTGGCCCTCAACCATAATGCTTTTTCACTGGGCACGTTCCGATGGTTATTCTCAGTTATCCGTATAGCTTTGTGTTGTTGTAATCCCTTGTTAAAAAAACAGCTGATGACCACTGACGCAACATCAACTCAAGTTATCTCAAAATTTTTGGGATAACTAGATAGCATAGCGAATAAACATTGGAACGCGAGGACTTTTTCTCAGACTTCGCATGTGCAAGAAACAATAAGGGTATTCATTCAACAGCGCAAACTCGTCGGAAACATCGTAAAGTTTTAAACTTCGTAAATCTGTCAAATTTTCCATACAAATTGTGACAGAATTACGAAGTTTAAAAGTTTACAATGTTTACGACGACTTTACGCTGTTGTATGAATACCCTTAATCTATTTATTCGAAAAGTTATCGCTTGAATTACAGAACATGGGTCCAGGGATGTGAGCAAACTCAGTAAAATTAAAATATCCCTTTCCTACATTGGAGAAACTAAAAAGAGCAGTGGTATTTATAAACCCATTCCAAGCAATGTCTAATTTTAGACACCTGTCCAACTACAAAACGTTGTTTATAAATATTTAGCACCGATTTTGGCTAACTTAGCCACTGAAATTGGTTATCCAAATTTTATTTCAAAGAAGACACGTTCAATGAATAAGGTAGGCAAATATTTCTGGTTTTCTAATTGTCTAGTTTTGAAATGAATGAAAAGCTAGTTGAACGTGTCCCAAAGCGTACTAAAATTCATTAATTCATTAAAAAATGAATAAATACAGGCATAGCACTGAATAAATGAGGTCACATTTGGGCAATCGTTGGAATGCGTTTATAAATAACAAGTTGCCTAAACTATTTAGGCATTGACTAGCTGGACAACTGCCCAAGCGTGTTCTAATTAAATCTAATAAATACTACTGATAGTGTCGAAATTTCACTAAAATACTCACAATAGTGAAATATTCAGATATGTATATACGCACATACATAACCTATTATTCCCAATAAAAACTGAGCGTGGAGACTTTGGAGACAGAACAAATTAAAGAAGAAATACAGGGAGTAAGAGAGATAAGTTTCTTGTATTCTCTTTTGAATTTAGGTTATTTGTTGTTTTATTTAGGAAATATTTTTTTTGTATGCAGTCAAAAGAAGCAAAGAAAAATATAACAAGGGGGTAAAAGAGATACCTAAGTAAGCTGCTTGCGTCGTCAACCGTCGTTGGTGTCTAGTTCGTAGCAACGAGTAGAAAAATTATTATTTGCAGAGATTTTCTTGTATGTGAGTGTGAAAAGACAAACGTGTGTAGTTATAGCTATATTTTCTTATTGAGGGTAGGTTTTGGTTTTGCTTTTTTTTTAATTGACTTGAAACTTTCTTGCAAAGTTTCAAACATAGGCTAGGCATAATATCTTTTGGTAGATATTTTGATTGAAATGTTCTTGCATGATTTTGGTGGTAGGTATTATGGTGGGTATATGAATTTTTAATTGCAATCTTTTTTGCGAGGATCGGTCTTTTGGTATGTAGGTAGGTAGGTATTTGAATTAAAGTTTTTGTGCAATTACTATTAATTTTTTACTAGATAGTTTTTTTGTTAATAGTTTTTATTACCTACATAGGTACCTACATATATATTATTATAATTATTTCGAGTAGTTATGTTTAATTGGTATTTGTAGGTATATTAATTAAATTTTGTATGCAAAATTCAGGGGTGGATTAAGGCAAAGTTATAGATATTTTTGATAGGTACTTAGTAGGAGTGAGTGAGCGAGTGAAATGAAATGTCAGATTACTCGCCAGATATTTCCGCAGTGACTTGGTGTATGTGTTGGTAAATTTCTAGTTTTGGATAGGTATATGTGCTTTTTCAAGAATTCCTATTCATGGATAGGAAACGAAATAAAAAACAACAACGAAGATAAAAACAACTACCCTTTTATTGATTCTTTAATTTTATTTTATATTATCATAATATGCACATATATATATTAGATACATTTATATTCTATTCACTTTCAACACTTTTAAACTTTTTATTTCTCAAGGGTAAAACTCACATTAAACTTTAATTATGACAAAAAATAATAATTGAAACAAAAGATACTCCAAACTCCATTATTAAAGATTCAAATGTTTACATTGTTGTATTTGTTGTTTCATTTCGTTTTGCGTAACGAGTGTGACAAGGAGGTAGAATCTAGCTCTTTTATATTTATTCTTTGTCTCATGTTCGAAACTTAATTCGAACTAACTCATTTCACTTAAATAGCTGAATCACTTTTGCGAGTGAAGTGAGATGAATCGGCGAGTAAGGCGAGTCATCTCATCTCACTCGCTGAAATAGCTGAATCTCGGCACAGATCTGAGGGAAAATAAAATACAGCTAATGAGTCTATGTAATGCTATGTTCCCACCCAAATTAAATCCGAGATTTCGGTTGAAAACTTTTGATATTTCAAGTTGATGGAACAAGATTTCATGGAAATTTCAACGAAATCTCAATGAAAACTCTAGATTTCAACGAAATCTTAATGAAATTCCACTCCACCAAGTCGAGAACTCCAAAATTTTCAGCTGAAATCTGAGATTTCGTTTTGGTGGGAACATAGTATAACGTTGCAAAAGTTTTATGAATATGGTTTTTGCATTCAGAGGCATTATAACGACTGCATAGCGCTATGAATAAGGCTGTAAATGTACATGAGAACATGAAGATACATTTTACATGAGAAAACAGTTTAATGTGTTACATTGAAAAAAGCTAGCAAAGTACTTCGCCACCTCCAAAGGAAAGTGTCTCTTGAATAGTGGCTACATAAGTCCTTGTGGTGATTAAGTATTCATCTGTTTAGTGGAATCTATAATGAATATAATGCTAGTCGCGCACATGCAACTTTCAGTTTTGGAACTGTTTGGTTGCAAAAATGAGTCCTATGGACTCATATGAAACAGCGCGCACATGCAGAACCTATTCAGTCGTCGATTCGAGCAACTTTTCAGTTTGTGTTTTGACACAGACTGGACGATTGCCCGAAATCGGTTTTTCAATTTGTGTCATGTAGAACAATATGTAACAATATCGTTGAAGTTTGTTCTTTCCAAAGTGGCTTATGTTCTCTGTGCGAAAGAGAACAAATGTATCTGTTCTGAGCAAAAGACTAGCACAAAGTCAATACTCTTTTTCTTTGTATTTATGAGATAGAATAATTGAATAAATATTGTCGGTGTGTTGGTTTAGTTCAGCGCGATTGCTTCTGGAGTTGCTCATGTGTGCGCTCATCGGTCAACTCGAGACTAAACTGTTTTGTTGCGTTAGCAGTTGCATGTGCGCGACTAGCCTAAGGCTAAGAATCTTTTGAAGATTTAGGACCCGTTCAAATTTTGATCCGTGGTACAAATATTTTTACTGGCTGATTTCGGTGGAATTACTGAGGTTCAACGATGGTTCAAGGTTCAAGTATGTTATAGTAGCCAATTTAATGCCTGAACCATCGTTGGACCTAAGTCCATTCTCCCTTAGGGCCAGTTGTACAAATATTTAACTCGTGGTTCAGCAGTTTTCTTTGGCGAATTAACTGAAGTTCAATGATGGTTCAGGCAATAAATTGGCTACTTTAACATACTTGAACCTTAAACCATCGGTAAACCCCAGTAGTTTTACTGAAATCAGCCAGTAAAAATATTTGAACCACGGATCAAAATTTGAACGACGTTTGTACAACAGGTACTTAAAAACAGATCTAGACATGCCAAATACCAAAGAGCTATTTATAAAAGATGTTTTCAGAGTTCGAATATTTGACAGGTCATAGCAAATTTCTTAGCAGGTTTCATTACAGATTTTGGCACGCTGTTATAACAAAATGATTATTGATAAAAGATTTGTTGACGGATCAGTTTTATTATGGAAATTCATAACAGAATAACAATAGAATATGAAGAAAATTTGAAAAGAAATTCTTCTGTTTAAGTGGAGTGACTGAATATTTATAATTCAAGTTAAAAGTTCAAGTGAGCTCAACTATAGTACCTGGGCGAAACGCAATTATGGAGTTGAGCTCACTTGAACTTTTAACTTGAATAACAGAATAACACTATAGCAAAATAAAATATCTCGCCGAATAAGCTCAAATACCTACCTACAAAAATGACAATTCTTACTGTTAAGGTAAGACCATACTTACCGGAACTGTGCGAAACTGCGCAGCACTCTACGGCACTTTTTTTGGTATACCGCCCTTGAGCTGCAGCTACGCTACAGTACTTATTGGCTTCACTCATCATAAAAGAGAAGTGGCTGACAAACACGGTTTGATTGACTCGAATTTGAAAATGTGAACGCTCATCAAATGGATTGTCAAACATGTTGGATGGATATCAAAATAATAGGCGTGTTTTTTTATCATCAAGATCTGAATCTGGATTAACTATTAGCACATGTTACAAAAACAATTTTGAAAATTTCCCATTATTTTATTTTTGTTTTATGCTACATTTCCACCTTACGGTTATCTGAGATGTAATAAGATTTACAGCAAATCTCTTTTAAATCTTGAAGATTTGCCACACAAATTTTGTTCGTAAATCTCGAAGATTAGAAATTAATCCTGTTAAATCTTCCTAGGACAAATAATTTTAGGACCCGTTGTACAAACGTGGTTCAAATTTTGATCCGTGGTTTAAATATTTGTACTGGCTGATTTCAGCAGAATTACTGAGGTTCAACGATGGTTCAAGGTTCAAGTTATGTTATAATGAACCATTGTTGAACCTCAGTCCATTCTCCAAAGTCAGTAAGTTAAAATTGCTGAACCACGAGTTAAATATTTGTACAACTGGTCCTTACAAATCTTAACTAACCTATCCCTGTATGGCGCTGAAGGATTCATTTATGGCTGAATTCAGTTCTTTACAGAGGAAACATTTTAACCCTGTTCCTTGGTTTAGTCCCAAACAGTTTCAAACAGTTTCAGACCGCCAGATTTGGTGCGGACCAGTACAATTTTTCAAGTGTGGAACGACTTCGAACGGTTTCAAACTGTTTGAAAGTCGGCAAGGAACAAACCTTTTATCTCACTTCCTCTAAGGGCTTTTCACACCAAACCCCAAAACCGGCGAAAACTTTTCAAAAACTCGAAAACCATTCACACTGAACATTACAAGTTTTCGTGTCCAGTTTTTTTTACACAAACCACGCATAATTTTCTTTATTTTCTTCCATTTTTTGGAAATAAAAACGGTGATTTACTATATAAATAGGATCCATATGAATAATTTGACTTACCACAAACAATATTTATCAATTTAAAATAAATTTATTTATTTTGAGAATTTTATATTTGATATGACAGAATTTCGTCAGCTGTTTTCAACTTCTTTTGAAAGCATCCCATCAGTTTCTATTTTGACACTTCAATTAGCGCTGAACTCATTGGGCCTTACTAATAATCAAATTTAGTGTTAACCTTAAAAGAAAATCTCCCGATTTCAGAAAATCCGCATACCAATAACGGATTTAATCTCCAGTTTAGTCGTTAGCAATATGTCAAAATTTAATACATGGAAATCCATGTTTAAAGTCGAACACTAAATAAAAAGTGTTGCACTAGTGCTGTTTTATGGTACTTTAATCTGTATTTAATACTTAAATCTATTCCCAAGTTATCAGGTAGATTTCAATAGGTAGGTATTTTTATGAGTTGGTTTCAATCTTGAGATCATTGATTTACAGTGAAAAAGAATAACTTTATCTAGGAGTACTTTATTTATTGTTTATATATTTATGTATTGCAAAAGGAACAGATTATTTATTTGTTTCATAAATATTTAGTACGTCTGCATTTACATTGAAAAGGAGTATACTTTTATACTTTTTGTTTCATAGTTTTTTATTTATTTAACATTATATAAGTTAATCAAATCCATTTGAATATTTTTAAAGTTTATTTATATTTCCACAAACGTCTTGTCAAAAACATAACGAGACAAACTTCAAAATTATTGTCAATAATGTCGTTTTTCTTTGGTCACTCCTTGTAGTCCTTTTTAACTCCTTCTGTTTTCCTTTTTATATACACGTAAACATACGTAGTCATTCTTAGGATTACTTGTCAGAGAAATTAATGTATGAAAAACCGTTTCGCATAAAAAAGCGTCATTTGGTAAAGTTTGTATGAATTCAGAAAGTCGGTCGTTTCATATTTTATTGGAATTAAAAAGGATAACATTTCTGAAAAAAAAACCAATGGAAACAACAGTATTCTGATCCCTAAAAAGATATCTATCTGCTGATTTGGTAGGAACAGAAATATCACTGTAAAAATCCGTAGAAAATATTGTTTTTTCGTAGCAATTTCATACAGGTATGTACATATGTCAGAAAACTATGCAGTTTACTCAAAATATGCATGTTCTTGCATTATGTTTATCAACTATGTACATAAAATAAAATTAAAATCGTCCAAACCCTTTGAACGAATTAAATACTATAGTACTGAAAAAGTTGTTGTTAAAAAAGAATACGGCAATACTTATCTTCACTCCTTGAACAATAAAAAAAAAATTAAATTCATCTGTCATTTTGCCGAGCTAAGGAAAGTGTTTTGAGATTTCGAATCGTTAAACAAGTGATAAAAACATAATTAAACTAAATAAAAAAGTGTAATAATTAGTGTAATGAACACTTGCAATACTTTTTTAAGCAAAATATAAAAAACACGCGGTGCTACTGTGAATACTAAAAAAACGCCTATAATAAAGAGTGTAGGTACAAATATTTCATTTCAAAAGTGAGTTTTGTCTGATATTTCCATATAAAGTAATGTGAAGTGATGTTTTTTAGGTTAATAAACTATCGTGGAATACTTTTGAATTGATATTTAGTGATATTTTGCTATAATAAATCTAATTTGTTGTAAATAAAAATATACTTCAATCAAGTAGTTTAGAAGAGATTCATCTGTCAAATGAGAAATTCTCGTCCAGCAGGGACGGCCTCATTTTTGTTGGTGATGGCAAGGCGCTCAAATCCATTTAGTTTCTGAAGCGCAGAGTTATTTTCAACGTTTTGAATGATACATTCTTAAAGGTCTTTTTGCTGTTGGCCCTAACTATCATCTCAGTTTTGTATTTTCGGCAAAAAGTGTTATGTCATTTTAAAAGCATTCTTAGATAATTTATTTACCTAAAGAACTCCACTTCACATAACTTTATGAAGAATATGAGATAAAGCTTACTGTGAAATGAGAAATTTTGTTCACTCCGTACTACAGATGTTCTTACATTATTTAATGCCGCATGTTGTCTTATACATATATATTTTTTAAATATAAGTATTGCAAGTATTTACTTTTGTTTCACTTTTTTATTTAGTTTGTATAACTTTTTTTTACTTTTTTAACGTTTTAAAATCTGTATACACTTTCCTATAGCTCGGCAAAATTGACAGAAGCACCTCAATGATTTTTTTTTTAATCTTGCTTTCCTTGGGCGCCCCAGAATTTAGCCGTGTAACTGCACGCCGACCCTGTGTCAATGCATTTGTGTTTGTGTATTTCTTCTTCTATAATTTCACTTGTGTTATTGTAGTGTGCGGTTTTGTTTGATGGAATTTGATGCAAATTGTAGTAGATTCAAGGGAAGTCTGACGATTTTGTTAGCAAAAGGGTAAAATTCTTTATTGGTAGCATTCCGTTTAAGCTCCACATTTTATTTTAACCTCTCAGTTAGCTAATAGTCGACATTATTGTTTGATTATTAGTAAGGCCCATTGACATACTATATATGGACTGCTAGTCGAGTCTCATTTCCATACAAAAGCCCTATGAAAATGAGTTCACATCTACTTAGCGACGTACCTGCTTCTTGGAGCACAGTGGCAAAAACTAGTAATAATTTCCAATGCCATCTCTTGCCACTTGGCCTGAGAGAGCTTTTTTGTCATAGAAACTAAGGCCATCTACTAGTTTATTTTATAAAAAACCGAGTCAGCTGTCTTAATTTAAATTCACATTTTGAAGTTTTCTGACGTTTGTGAACTATTTTCTATTTAAATTACAAAATAAATTTTTGCATTTGCATTTTGTACTTATTTCATCTGATTTTTTTCATTTTTAGATGCAAATTGCAAAGTGCTAGTGGATGGCGCTGGAACTAGGTGGTGTGCTATGGCAGCAAAGCTTTCTTTAAATCAAGAAAAAGGAAGTGTTCAATATGGATATAGTTCTTAAAAGGTTATCAAAACTGAAGCACATACTGCCCAACTAACAATGCCGGCTACTGACACCCATTTACTGCCTTAACAGAATGGGATACTCGGGGATGTAATGGAGTCAAAAATGCTGCGATTAAAGCATAATTTGTTCCACTCTTGCAGCTTCAGATGCAGTATTTTTGATATCTATTCCAGTTTCGTTTCCCATTCTTTTCAGGCATTAACGTGAAAATTTGACAGATTTACGAAATTTAAAACTTTACAACGATTACGACGAGTTTACGCTTTTGCATGAATACCCTTAATATACTATGGGTATTCATGCAAAAGCGTAAGCTCGTCGTAATCGTTGTAAAAATTAAAACTTCGTAATTCTGTCACAATTTGTATGGAAAATTTGACAGATTTACGAAGTTTAAAACTTTACAACGATTACGACGAGTTTACGCTGTTGCATGAATACCCTTGCTATGTTCCCATCAAAACGAAATCCGAGATTTCGGTTGAAAACTTTTCATATTTTGAACTGCTGGGAAAAAATTTCATAGAAATTTAAAAGAAATCTCAATAAAAACTCTGGATTTTAACGAAATCTCCATGAAATTCTGCTCCACCCATTTGAAATCTCGAAATTTTGTAGCTGAAATCTCGGATTTCGATTTGGTGGGAACATAGCAATAGAAGACGATGCAAGATATAAATATCTGATATTTAGTTCGAGAGAAATTATCTCCTGTGGAGTCGGGGTGTTAAGAATCAGTAAAGGGTAGTTGTTTTTATCTACATTGTTGTTTTTTTTTCGATTCCTATCCATGAATAGGAATTCTTGAGAAAAGCACACATACCTATCCAAAACTAGACATTTACCAACACATATACACCAATTCACTGCGGAAATATCTGGCGAGTAATCTGACATTTCATTTCACTCGCTCACTCACTCACTTTTGCTAGCTGAATCGATTTTTGACGAAAGGTGACTCATCTCACTCACTCCCTTCGGTTTCGAATTAGCTGAATCTCGACACAGATCCAGATCCCGATGATAAAAGCACGCCTTATATGATATTTTGCTGACTTGACAAGCATATTTGAGAGTATGACCGCATTCTTGTCAAACCAGGAGGAAATTTAATTTTAAAAAAGTTCTCAAGCAGCTATAACATCGTAAGAGATGATTATAAAAATGACTGTTATGATATGCGTTTTCCTTTGGAGGTGGCGAAATACTTGCAAGTACTTTGCTAGCATTTTTTTCAATGGGACACCTCAAAATGCTTTCCCATGTAAAATGTATCCACTCGCACATGAGAACTCAAAATTCAAAGAAGGTTTTCGAAGACTTGGAACATGAAATTGAGTCAATTTCTTATAGTTTATCAAAAACAGAAGATCAGTATGTCCACCATGGTTAATATTCCAGGGAGAAATGATAATAAAGATGATGTTTGACAGCATGTTTGACAATATGTGAACGCAAATGGCTTCAATCCACCAAACATTCATCAAGCCATTTTTGTCAAACACATTTGATGTCGAATTCTTTACAACCACAAAATTGAATTTTTTCTAAACAAAATCTATTTTGTTCTCTCAAAACAAATCTTGCATTTTCATCAAGATTTCAGTTCGATTTCATACACATCTG
This sequence comes from Dasysyrphus tricinctus, assembly GCA_963921185.1. NCBI lineage: Eukaryota > Metazoa > Arthropoda > Insecta > Diptera > Syrphidae > Dasysyrphus > Dasysyrphus tricinctus. The sequence goes on from OY992533.1 coordinate 131,251,999, forward strand.
GAGTTGAAAGTATTTGGCGGATGGTTTAACAATTATTCAAAAGAAAACATTTGATAACTGTGACCACTGTGGAGCTTACTCAAAATTCAAAGAAGGTTTTTGAAGACTTGGAAAATGAAATTGAGTCAATTTTTTATAGTTTATCAAAAACAGAAGATCAGTATGTCCATCATGGTTAATATTCCAGGGAGAAATGATAATGATCAATTTTTTATAGTTTATCAAAAACAGAAGATCAGTATGTCCATCATGGTTAATATTCCAGGGAGAAATGATAATGAAGATGATGTTTGACAGCATGTTTGACAATATGTGAACGCAAATGGCTTCAATCCACCAAACATTCATCAAGCCATTTTTGTCAAACACATTTGATGTCGAATTCTTTACAGCCACAAAATTGAATTTTTTCTAAACAAAATCTATTTTGTTCTCTCAAAACAAATCTTGCATTTTCATCAAGATTTCAGTTCGATTTCATACACATCTGGAGTTGAAAGTGTGGCAACACTGTTTGCAGAATCTACATTGCACACACACATACATACATGTATTGACAACATTCAAGAAAAAGACGCAGATACTTTTGAGTCATTCATTCGTTATCCGACAGTCTACCGTACAACGTGTCTCCATCCAGAAAACCTAAAGTAAAGTAATTAATAACCTATTGTAATTTTATGTCGAATAAAACTTATTATAATTGTTATAAATGGTTAGTCCTTCATTTAACCATATTGGTGACCCCGACGTGAGCTGAAGAATTAATCTTTAATCGCACAAAAACATTTTAAAATAACAAAACTGAATTCACTGGTGCTATTTGCCACCTGCAAAAGTTTTTTTTTGTATCTCGCTGTTGTATCTTTTCCCCTTTTCGTGTCGGTATTGCTTATTAGACAGACACAAAACGTAAAAAAAAAAAAAACAGAACAACTACTGTCGCCGCCGTCATTTTTTTTGTCTGGAGCAACTGCAGAAAATATAATTAAAAAAAATTCGTACGTAAGTACAAAGCAATTTATTATCTGTATTATCATTTAATATTAATAAATAATGACCGAGGAGGGAACAAAAGGCAATCTTGCCCCAAACCCAAATGCAGAAATTTCGCGAGTGGCGTGCAAACCTGCACCATTCTGGAAAGCGAATCCACGAGTCTGGTTTCTGCAATTAGAATCTCAGTTTACTACGGCAGGCATAACGGCTGACGAAACCAAATTCCACACTGCAGTCGGCAGCATCGACGGTAGCATCATTGCTCAAGTCGTCGACATAGTGGCGAATCCACCGTCGAAAGATAAATATGCAACCTTGAAACAACGTCTACTGGATCAGTTCGCAGACACTGAGGAAAAGCGCCTCAGAACTTTGCTCAAAGACATAGAACTGGGCGACAAACGTCCATCGCAGCTGTTAAGAGACATGAAAAATCTGGCAACTGAACAGATTGGTGACGATGTTCTGCGCACTCTGTGGTTGCAACGTTTACCTTCACAGACACAAGCCATACTCTCTGCGACCCAAGAAACCGACTTAATGAAGCTCGGCACTATTGCCGATAAAATTCACGAAACTTCTCAGTCTTCAGAGATCGCGACTTTCGGTTTCGACCCGTCTTCTTCAGCTATTGACACTTCAAAAATCTGTGCTCAGTTGAATGAAGTCTGTACACGACTTTCAAGGTTAGAATCTGGACAAGGTTTCAAAAATCATGGTGCTCGTGAAAAGCAATCTGGTTCAAAAAGCAGACATCGTTCCCATTCCGTTCGCAAAAACCGCTTCAGTTCCGATTCTGACATTTGCTGATGGTTCCACCACAGATTCCAGAGCCAGGCGAGAAATTGCAAGCCACCATGCAACTTTCAGAAAAATCAGGGAAGCTTCACGGCCGGTCGTTAATGGCGACTGACGACAGTGGCCATAATAATAAAAATTGTCGCTTATTTATCATAGACCCTAAAACGAATACAAAGTTCCTCATCGATACAGGTGCAGATCTCTCTGTGTATCCTCGTTCTAAAAAAGATACCATTCGAACTGAAACATATCTTTTTGCGGCCAACGGTTCAAAAATTTCAACATTTGGACAGAGGTTATTGAATTTAGAATTAGGGTTGAGGCGAAATTAAAGTTGGCATTTTATTATTGCCGATGTCAACCACGCAATCGTGGGAGCAGATTTCTTAAGCCATTATGATTTGTTGGTTGACTTAAAAAGACAACGTCTTATTGACAATAAAACCAAATTAACTGCACCAGGCAAGCTGCTTGAAGCAAACAATTACTCGTCCATCAAAACAGTTGATGAAAACAGTGCTTATTGCAGTATACTAGCTCAGTTTCCAAATTTAACAAGACCTAACACCATTCACAAGGAAATTAACATTCCTCTCAAAGTGAAGCATCAAATTCAGACCTCGGGACCTCCTGTTCACTGTCGAGTTCGTAGATTGGCGCCAGAAAAACTTACAGCAGCTAAAAAAGAATTCCAATTCATGGTAGAACAGGGAATATTTCGTCCGTCTAAGAGTCCGTGGGCTAGTCCGCTCCACATGGCCAAGAAAACAAATGGTGAATGGCGGCCTTGTGGTGATTTTCGTCTGCTCAATGCCGTAACAAAGCCCGATCGTTACCCGGTACCAAACATCCAGGATTTTGCTCTGTATTTGGATGGAAAAACAATATTTTCCAAAATAGACCTGGTCAGGGCGTTTCACCAAATTCCAATGGACCCACAGGACATCGAAAAAACCGCAATTATTACACCTTTTGGGCTTTTTGAATTCTGCAAGATGACGTTTGGACTCCGAAATGCTACCCAAACGTTTCAGCGTTTCGTTCATGAGGTAGTTCAAGGTTTGGACTTTTGTTTCTCCTACATAGACGATTTCTTGATTGCTTCGTCGTCTCCTGAAGAACATAAGGCTCATTTGGAACAACTGTTCCAGCGACTCAATGATCACAATTTCGTCATCAATATCGATAAATGCTCTTTAGGCAAAGAAAGTGTAGAGTTCTTAGGGCATCTGGTTTCCCGTGATGGCATCAAACCCCTTCCTCACAAAGTAGATGCCATATTAAATTTCCCCAAGCCTAAAGACATTAAAGCACTTTGACGTTTTCTTGGGACGCTCAATTTTTACCGAAAGTATTTACCAAAGGCAGCTCATCTCCAAAGCCCTTTGAACGACTTCTTAAAAGGCAACCCGAAGAAAAACAAAGAATTGATTTGGACATCTAAAACTACGGAAGCGTTTGAGGATTGCAAGAAAGCTATGTCAGAAGCCGTAATGCTTACTCATCCTTGTGCATCAGCTCAATTCTCAATCATGGTTGACGCTTCAGATACAGCGGTTGGAGGGGTAATGCAACAAAAACGTTTTAATCATTGGGAGCCGCTTGGTTTTTACAGCCAGAAATTAAAACCATCACAAAGAAAATACAGCGCTTATGACAGAGAAATGCTGGCGGTCTATCTCACAATTAAGCATTTCAGATACATGCTTGAAGGACGTGATTTCATCATCTTTACCGATCACAAACCGCTAACTTTCGCTTTTCATCAAAATCCAGAAAAACTTTCACCTCGACAAGAACGGTATTTGGGTTTCACAAGTCAGTTCTCAACAGATATACAGTATATTCCGGGCAAAGATAACGTGGTGGCAGACAGTTTATCCCGCATTGAGACTCTCAAGATGACTAGTGCCATAGATTTCAAGAAAGTGGCAGCGGAGCAGCAAACAGATGCAGACTTAAATCAGCTTTTGACCAGTGCGAATGCCTTAAAGCTGCAACGTCTTAAAATTCCTGGCTTCGATGTGGAGCTATATTGTGATATAACTAAGAAAAATATTCGTCCCTATATCCCGAACTCATGCCGCCAAGAAATTTTTGAGAAACTTCATTCCTTGTCACATCCAGGAGGAAACGCAACTTTGAAACTTTTGCAGTCACGCTGTATTTGGCCTTCTATGCGAAAAGATACAAAATCTTGGGTGAAACAATGCATTGCTTGTCAAAAATCAAAGATTGGCAAACGCTGCAAATCACCTGCCGGATACTTTGCTGTGCCTGATAATCGATTCGAGCATTTAAACATTGATTTAGTTGGTCCGTTGTCCATATCCAATGGTTTCTCATATTGCCTCACCATGATCGATAGATTCTCAAGATGGCCGGAAGTCATTCCAATCGTCGACATTACAGCAGAAACCGTGGCACAGGCACTTTACAACAATTGGATTTGTCGATTTGGAGTGCCCTTAAAAATAACTACTGACCAAGGCAGACAGTTTGAATCATCGCTATTCAAGGAGTTAAGCAGAATTCTAGGCATCGAACATATTAAAACTACACCTTACCATCCGTGTGCAAACGGAATGATCGAACGTTTTCATAGAACTCTCAAGGCAGCTATAAAATGCCATGACTCTTCTAATTGGACCGAAGTTCTACCCACAGTTCTATTGGGATTGCGAACAGCTTACCGCGAGGATATCCAAGCAACAGTTGCTGAGATGTTATACGGTACAACTTTACGGATTCCAGGCGAATTTTTCCACGAATCACCAAAAACAACCATATCGGATTCTCACGATTTTCTACAAACTCTTAAATCGAGAATGACATCCATCCGGCCGGTAGCAGCTTCGAACCACTCTAGCAACAAATCATTCATATTTAAAGATCTTCAGACATGCAGTCATGTATTTGTCAGAACAGACTCAGTCAAAAAGCCTTTACAAAACCCTTATGAAGGCCCATTTAAAATTATTAGTAGAAAAGATAAAATTTTTAAAATCAATATTAAAAACATTAATAAATATATTTCTATTGATAGGCTAAAGCCAGCTTATATACAAAATTCAGAAGAACACTTTGAAACAAATAATCCACAGTCATCATCCTGCAGTCATCCGCCTCACATCGAATCATCACCAACTTTACCAAGCACTCCTCACACTGAACCAAAAACATCAAGACTAGGACGCAGAGTGGTAATTCCAGCAAGATATCGCTAACACTAGGCAGGGGGTGCTGTGGCAACACTGTTTGCAGAATCTACATTGCACACACACATACATACATGTATTGACAACATTCAAGAAAAAGACGCAGATACTTTTGAGTCATTCATTCGTTATCCGACAGTCTACCGTACAACGTGTCTCCATCCAGAAAACGTAAAGTAAAGTAATTAATAACCTATTGTAATTTTATGTCGAATAAAACTTATTATAATTGTTATAAATGGTTAGTCCTTCATTTAACCATAAAAGTATTTGGCGGATGAATTATTCATAAGTGTTCGTCATTCATTTTAATAGATTAAAAGCAAATAAATTATTAAAGCAAATTTTAATTCATCAAAGAATAGTTAATAGTTAATACGAAGTTATCAAAATGTCAATTATTACATTGATTCAAAGTGCTCAAAGTACGTTAAATATAGAAAGCAAACCCTCGCCGATGTGTTTCTTGAATGAATTTGGCTTTATTTTTTTTTTAGCTTTAAGGGCTGCACAACTATTTTAATTGATTTCTTTAACATTTCTTGGAAATATATATGTTTTTAATCTAACAAAAAGACGCGATTAACTGAATGTACTTTTGAATACATATTTATAATTTGTATGCACATTAGTTGCGGTTTACTTCTTGCTTCAAAGCACGATATACGAAAACAAGGTATGCTCGTTTGTATTGACAGCTATGGTGTGACGTCACTATCATCAGGTTTGGATATAAGGCGCCAGTTATAGCGATCAGAAAAAACCATCCGAAAAAAAGAATCATTGAAGTTTTTAATACTTTTCAATTAGATTTAATAGCCAAATGATACATCAATGGACGTGTAATTCAGCGTAGATTTTTTTTTCGCGAAACAAAATTGCCAAACAAATAACTTTTCATGTTTTAAATGGATTTGTTTTTCGGATGAAATTTCATTTTTCGTATCAGCTGATTGCTTTTTGACAGAAAAAGGAACAAATCATTCCACTGATTTGTGTTCCAATTTCCACTGAAAGAACTCCATCCGAAAAAGTTTTTCTGATATTTCAATCAGAAAAAATCTGGGCGGCTGTTTGTTTGTTTTGCAAAGAATATAGTTTTTCTGACACATTTTTTCTGATTGCTATAAACAACCATCAGAAAAAAAAAATCAATTTCATACTGTTTCAAGTTTTTCGGATGGGTTTTTCTGATCGCTATAACTGGCGCCTAAGATAGAAGAAAAGAATTTCATTTCATTGGATAATTTTTCTTTTTGTTGATATCACTTACCCCGAGGCCACACGGGCAAGTACTGGCAAAACTCTTTTTAAAGTTCAAAGAGCCTGTTTAGATTGGGAAAATTGATTCCGGACTCGTGAGTCCCATCGCGTCTGCATTAGAAAACTTGAGGCGCCTCAAAACACATAGAAAAAAACAACAACTTCAATGTTTTGCGCATTGAAACAACAACAAACCGAGACTCATGAGTCAGATGTACATATATGTTTTCTTCATGCCTCACGACATCCCTGGCCCCCCACTTCTCTTGTCAAAACCACCCTGAGACCGGTCTCACCCTCCCCAATCTAAACAGCGTCAAAGAGTGCGAAGGTGAAATACGATGTTTTTTCTTCTTCGCACTCATGAAAATTCGAAAAGCATCAGACGCAAAGAGCCTTCGTGTAATAGAGGTCTAAGTAATTCGACATGACTAAATTCGCTCCTGTACCAACAAGGGAAATTTATGTTCCTACTGAATGCATTCATCTGAGTATTTGGAATGAAACAAGCCATGCACTCGTTCGTACTGTACTGGCAACATTTTATATGTAAAAATATGCAAAGCTAGCGAAGTCAAGTTTTATTTGAAAAAAATTTGAACTGTCCTACTCACCTTGAATTGTGTCTTGTTAATTATTATTTTTAAAATATATTAAAGCATTATAAAAAACTTGTGTTACAATACGACAAACTGCAAGGATATAAGTTTTCTAAAAACTTTAATAATTGGTTTATCATTGTTTGTAGAGGCTTGTTTTATCAAACCGTTATTTTGGTAGACCAGGCGTGATCGGTGATCTACTGAAAGCGACAAAGTGGTAAGTTACCTTTTTATTTAAACCTTAATCTCTTTTGAAGTAAATTCCTCTAATAGTTTTAACTTTTGGTACAAAAATAATTAATCATGACAACGCCAGGCAGGTGTTTAGTCTAGTTCCGTTCGCATAATTTGTCAAATTTATATGATTGCAAATGGGAAGGGATAGGGAAATAAAGTTCTCCATGGGGAAACGTGATGGTTGTATTTTAGGAAAAGTATTCGAATATTCTGAACAAAAACCTCTTTTTTTAAAGCTCCAATCGAATAGTTCGCCATGACAACCGCAGATCTTTAAAAGTATGTAAGTTTAAAGGTTATTGAAATTACCAGACACACAGGAAATACTTTCATTGAGTACTATCAACTTACTGAAAGTTGACAATCATTAAATAAATCACTGGCCCCTGTTATTTCCCTAATAGTCTAAGAGCCGACAGCAAATTTTAGGAGTGGATGTATAACCAAAATCGGAGTATCTATGATGGATTATAGGTACATGTATCGTGATATGGAATACCAACGTCTGGCAGCCTTTGGGAGGGGTAGGGATAGATATAGCTAGGCCTCCTTTTTGATTTTCAGGGTGATTACCTCTTATTCATTTAAACAAAATAATAAGATATGATGCTCTGTTATTTTTTCTAAGCATAAACACCACAATCGACGGTCCGATTAATGGAACTCTTGATATTTCCAAAAAGGATATAATTTTCTCGTAAAATGGTACTAGAACCTTGTCATACCTTTTTTGGAGATTTCAACAAAATAGAGTGCCCAAAGACGCCGATAAGGTTTGTTTTAAAAGCTTAAATCGTGGGTCCTATTTATGGGATCACCAAGATAAAAGTCTTTAGGCTTAGGAAAAATGACAGCATCATTTCCTTTTTTTTTCAGTGAATTACAGTGTTAAGGACCCAGACATACAAATAGGAAACCAAGCTGGTTTTAACCCTTCACCCCCACTAAAGGCTGAGAAAAAAACCGGCCAGACTTTTGTATTTGATATCACAATGCATTAACCTACAACTAGTGCTTCAAAGTATCCGGATATCCGGATAGATATATAAGAAAGTTGAGATCCGACACTATCCGGATACTTATCTGGATATCCGACACTATCCGAAACTATCCGGATTGTGTCGGATCTCAATTGTCTCATTCATAAGTATCCGGATATCCGGATAGTTTCGGATACTGTTTGAAGCTCTACCATTGTATGTCCAATCTATTGGCGAATGGAGTCACGGCACCTAGCAGTCAGCACGTGAACCCTATGTGGGGGATAAATTTTTTTTCATTTTGACATTCAATGTATTTCCCATAAGAGAAAACCAAAAAAAGGTTTGAAAAACATTACTTTTGCTAATTAATTTTCTATGAACACGTATTTATTTTATAGTTGCAATAGAAAAAGAATTTATGTGAGTTAGTTAATCAAGAAGAATATGTATCAAAACTTATGTATAACTTCCTATATTTTGCAGATGAAAAATGTTAACAAACCTGTATTGTTGTTGTTGCTTTCCAAAATGGATTCATTTCGTAAGCAAAATTGGTGTCACGTGCGTAGTCAGGGAAGGGGTTTGATAGACAAGAGTCAATTATGAAGATTTTTATATTATATATTTTACTACTGTTTTCTAATAAGTAAAAGCTTACGTCACCGAAACTTTGCAGTAATGTTTTTATGAAGATGTAGGTATAAAGTATTTCTATATATTTATGTATTGCGTTTGTGAATTTGTATTCTTGAGAAAAAAATAGTACAAATATTTGTACACTGTTTGTGCAACAGGTCAATACAATATATTTGGTGTTTAGAAACTAGCGAAGCTCATGGGGTCAATAACATCCTTTATTGAATAAATAAAATTTTGCGTTTAATTTTTTACAATTCTTATTTTCAAAATATGTACCCTCCAAAAACATCAGGAAATAATAACACTTCAATCGTGCCTGCATCTTTTGTTAATGCCGCATTTACACGATTGGAGAACTGGCAATATAATGACCAAAACAATAACAGAAGAATGGACAAATTCAATATTTTTGTCATTATACCGGCAGCTTTTCACCAGTCGTGTAAATTCGGTATAACGAAGAAGCATTTAAAATATTTACATACTTCCAAACCAAAAAATTCTGTACGTAGGTAAAAATACTTAAACATTTTTTTTTGTAATTAAATTGGTAAATATATATGCAAGAAATTTTCAATCCAAACAAAAACATGACATGTATTTGAAAATCTTCATTTTCAATACAAACATAATTAACAAAGAAAACAAAAACTGTTCATGTTTTAAATAATCTTGGCTACGTCTCTGCGCTGCTTTTTTCTCAAACGAGTATTGGTGTTGTTGTTTCTCGTTGTAGAGGTAGTTTGTTTACATTTTTCATCTTAAATTTGAAGCATTTGAGGCGTCAGTTTTGATTTATTTTTTGCTAGATTTGTAAACTTACATGTTTTGTTATTCTATTGCAATCATAAAAGTTGTATCTGTTTATATAAAAGTTATTAGAAAAAGTAACATGAATATGACTCTATTTTGCTTTTCTCTTATGGGAAATACATTGAACGTCAAATTGGAAAAAATTGTATCCCCCAGATAGGGTTCATGTGCTGAAATGCAGGTGGTGTGGAAAGCAACTTACCAGGTGTCAATAGTATTCTCATGAAACACGATTTTGTAGGAAGACATTTGGTCGATAGGTTCGCTGTGATCGCCTTACCGAGATCCCTTAACAAAAATTAGTATTACATTTGGACGCATAGATGGCCACGAGCTTTTTTTCTTCATGAGAATACTATAGAATTTATATACAATGGCTCTACTATAAACCCTCATACTCATATTTTGGTTATACATCCATTCCCAAAATCTGCTGTCGGCTCTTGGTCTACAAGTTTCCTGACTCAGGGTTTCTATCCATTTAGGTGCTTTCGACGGCCAGCATCGCAAGGCAAAATCTAATTGTGCAAAACAGGCGCATTACATATTCATTAGTATCGCCCAGTGCTCGAAATTCGACCTTACTCTAATACTGCCTGAACATAATGCAAGACGGAGCTGGAATAGATGTCGAAAATGCTGCAGCCGCAGCTGCAAGATTTGAACAACATTTTTGACATCTTCTGCAGCATTTTTGACGTCTATTCCAGCTGCGTCTTACATTGGGTACGTTCAGACGAGGACTTGAGATTCAGCCAACTGCATTTATTGAACGCAAATTTAACCAAGGAGATTTTTTTGAAATTTCAAACATGGAACTTTACTTCAAGCATTTACCTTCAATTGATCGTGAAGAAAGTAGGTATACCGATATTATTTTTATCTAAGAAACACCTCAAACCTGAAAAACCCTTTACTAGTTGTAATAAATAAGCTTTTTGAAAAAAGTTTTTCAAGACTACTTGATTTTGGTATTAGGAAACAAACATAAAATTAACAAAACTTATATTTTTTACTTATCATACAGTTTTTAAATTTATTTTTCGTTTTTGATGAGTAACCTTCCCACAAAATGGTAAAAATGAACGTACAAAAATAAATAAATCACAAAACAATAAAGTTCAGCTTTCTGTTTAGTGACAAAATATAATCAGCTGATATTCTGACACAAGTGCACTTGCCTTGATATTAAGGGAGATTTTTCTTGACTTACTTTCCAGTCAACTTTCCCATAAAGCTGCCTTAATTGGAAAGCAATATTTTGGCAGCTGGCTCAGAGACTAGAAACTTGCCTTAATTTCTAGTCCCTTGGGTCGTTCTATTCAGGCAGTTGATCACCCTTATTACGATAGTCGTTTTACTCATTCTGTCCCCAATCGAAGAGGCCAATAAAGTTAAGCGTTCTCTCCGCTCTTCACTATTCTCACCGCTTTACGGTAGTTGTTTTTACTGAAACGCCAAATGACGCTTTTAGAGCCGTTTTACTTGCTTTTAGTAAAACGACTATCGTTATATGATTTTTGATTTTCTGGAAATTTCGAAATTTCCGTTTAGTGCAAATTAGTGCCTAAACATGACATCGTTTGGTCGTCCATTTAGGTGCGTACGGAAAAAATAGATAGGCCAAACATTTCATATTCTCCATTATCGTCATCTTCATACCGTAATACGTAAAAGCCTCAGATGGAGACATTCCTTGCTTTTATTGAAAAATATCAATAGTCAGAAAAATATCTGTGTAAACGTTTCATCACCTAAATGCAACAACCAAACCCAAACTTCAGATCCAATAAAAAAGTGTTGCAACTCGTTCGTTTGGCATTCTGGATCGTAGAGTTACGGAGGCTTCTTCCGGATTACCAAAAACAACGCCATTAGTCAAAAATAGTAAGCTTGTTCGTTGAGCCCTGAAGTCATCCTGGGGTCCCCCCGAGCTCGTCCTGACCAGCAGATTCTGAGGAGATCTACGGTCGCCCGGAACTTTACCTGAAGTAGATCTAGGTTTTTTGCTGGGCGGGTTGAAATATGTAAAGCATAAACTCAAAGTGCTGAAGCATTTTTTAGTTGTGGATACACGTGCTGCTGGTAACTCTCTTGTTTTTGAAATATATATTCAAGGAATACACAAATTTACTTTAACAAATAGAAATAGAAAATTGAAACTGTTTTTTTTTTTTGTATTACTTTTTAAAACAAATTTATGGGGTTTTCTTTTGGTAAATTCAGATTTTAATAGGAAAATTGATTTTTTCGTCGCGAATGTTATGAGATTTCAGATTGATTTTTCTTTTTCATTTTATTGGTGTATAAAAACTGATGGCTTCCAATTGTTCTGGTGTGTGATGGTGTTAGTATAAGAGGGGTAAATCTGCCGAAAAACCCAGATCTGCAAAATTGATTTTCGATAAAAAAAATTGATTTTTTTGCCCATTGGAAGGCTTTAATTGCCAAAATCTGTGTTTTGACAGATCTGAAGGGAAAGAAATCAATTTTTGTTACCAAAAAAAGAATTGAAGACCCTTTGGTGCTTTTTTGAGACTCAGCTTTTTTGTCAATTCTTGGGTTGTCAAGAAACATGGTTCAACCCTGGGTTAACTTCAACGAAAGAACCTATTGTGAAGAATTAAGGAACAAAGCTATTATTTTAAAAAAGAGAGCCCTCGACACAGAGTAAAAATTTCCCTATCTGTGATTTTCTATCCCACCCAAACATTGTGTCATTCACATTACAGCCCAGGAAAATTAGACAAAAAAATGGCAGAACTACAAAAAAAACTCCGACAAAGCTGTATTTTTGGCTGAGAGCTTTGTTTTGACGTCTTAATCATTTCCTAAAAAGTAGGGTATGGTGGGGCGAACTCAACACATTTTCTGAAGATAGCGTATAACATTTTTTAAAATGAATATTTGATCGATATTTGGAGCCTTAAACCTTAAACAATTGAAATTCACAATTAAAGACTTTCGCAAACCTCAATAGAATAAAACAATTGATTTAAAAAAAACTACCTCAAAATGACGATTGTGCCCTATGGGTCTATGGGTTCAACCGATTGGGGCACTTCCGACATGAATTCAAATGACCCAAAAAAGAAATATAAATAGGAAATGTTTTGTTTTGTGATAAATACAACTGCTTAATTAAGTCAAATAAGGCGCCAGTTATATATAGAAACTCATCATTGAAAATTTTAATGATTGATTTTGAGACGTTTAGGAAGTAAAATCATTTATTCTTTTGATGGAAAAATAAAGCTAAATACCTAATTAATATTTCTAGCCAAAAAAATTTTTCAAATAGGCCTAATTTTCCACATAAAAGGACTTTTCTTATTTCAATGATTGAACTACCTTACCAATGATCATTGAAAAATTAAAAGTCAATTTTTGTGGAAAGTTGGGCCTTTTTGAAATTTATTTTTGACTAGAAATATTAATGAAGTCTTAAACTTTGATCGTCCATCAAAATAATAAATGATTTTGCCTCCTAAGCGTCTCAAAATCAATCATTAAAATTTTCAATGATGCGTTTCAATGATAGCTATAACTGGCACCTAAATCGGACTTATACATTATGTATTTAAAAAGTTAAAAACAGAGCCAAGTTTTTATATGTATGTATATGTACATATATTAGGGTGGTCGTTAAAAAAAGTTCATCCCGGATGGGCCCAAATCGGATCTAAATGAAGAAAAAAAAAATTCCCTAATTTTTTCAGATTTTTATTTTCATCCCCTGTAGTCGCTGTAGGGGTAAATTAAATTTCCTCTTCTTTCTTACATACTAGAAAATTCCCGTAAAATCTGCCAAAAAAATTCTGAGCATGTAGGTGGGATTTAGACAAGAAAAAAATCCTATAGGAGGGGCGGTAATATCTTCCCCCGCTTGGACGGGAGGGACAATTTAATAAAATATTTGCTTAATATAGAAAAAAAATTATTAAAAAACAACGGCAATACTTACAGTAATTTTTGTAAGCTTTTTGGAAAGCCAGAAGTTCATTCTTACGACTTGTTTTTAAATTAAGTTTTTTTGATGAACAGTTTTGGTAAAATATTGTTTCAAACTCAACATTTTGAAGAAAAATTATTATTATTTCTTACTTGCGATATAGGTACTATAGGGCAAGTTTTGGATTCGTGCAAAAGAAAAATTCGAGATAACAATCAAACATGACATTACGATGATAGAGAACACGAAAAAAGTGGGTGGCAAAATTCTGTCTGTCTGTCTGTCCGTACCTAAACCTACAGCCTAAGCCACTGAAGCGATTTTCTTCAAATTTTGAACATAAGGTTTTTTTTAACTCTCCAGAGGGGAAATTGAAATTTTTTTTAGCTCAAAAAATAACGGTACTTGCCATACAACCGTTAAGGAAAAGCTTATTTATCTCAAAAACGGCCCCAACCAATTTTGATAAAAAAAATCAGTACATTATTGTAGATATGATGTACCTTTTAGTAAGAAAAATAATCACCAAAAACGTTTATTAACGGTCCCTGCCATATAACGGTTTTTTTGATTTTAGGTTTTCTCATTAACCGCTCATCCGAATTTAATAAAATTTTTGCAAAAAAGCTTTGTTGGAATATAAATAATACTACATACCAAAATTTTTGAAAAAATAATTTTTGGATTGTTAAAAAAAGATTCATTTTTTTTTTTGAAAATTCAATATTTCAAAAACGGGTTGATGAATTGTTTTGAAATTTCAGTTTTAAATGTATATTAATATATATACTCAAAATTGGCATACCAAATCTTTTTTTTTTGAAAAATGTTACAAAAATTTTATATATAAAAAATTAATTTTTAAGAAAACGGCTCCAACGATTTTAATTTTTTTTTACATATATTCATATTTTTTCAAGTAATCAAATGGCATACTTTTTTTTGAGCTCTAAGTTATTTATCAGACTGTTTATACATTTTAAAGAATTAAAATGCTTTTTATACTTTTTCTATAATTTCTTGAATATTTTTTGAAGTTCTTAAGTCCCACACAACTTGAACATAAGAGCAAGTACGTGCGATCCAGTCGTGCATTTTATTAATTTTAGGTTTGAAAACAGATTTTGCTGAAATTTTTTATTCAAGAACTTTATTTAATAATCAACTATTAAAATGGACTTCTGGCTTTTCAAAAAGCTACAAAACGTTTTTAATTAATTTTTTTCTATTCTATGCAATTATTTTACTAAATTGCCCCTCCCGTCCAAGCGATGGGAGATATTACCCCCCCCACTAGGATTTTTTTCTTGTCTACTTCTCATCTACATACTCTGAGTTTTTCGGCAGATTTTACGCGAATTTTCAAAAAAAGGGGAAATTTAATTTACCCCTACAGCGACTATAGGGGATGAAAATAAAAATCTGAAAAAATTAGGGAATTTTGTTTTCTTCATTAAGAGCTGATTTAGGCCCATCCAAATAATAAAACTCAAAAAAACTCATTGTAACGACCACCCTAATGTAGATATATATGGGTGATTCCGTCCCAACTGTGATTCTTTGTGTCCAGTGCTTTTTTAGTTATTAAATGTAAAATGTTCGTATATATTTTTGGTTTTAATTGTGTAAACGGCTATTTACTACAATCTACATTCGACATCATGACCAAATTTGCCATTGGTTATCAGAACATTGTATTCGGCAAAAGTTAAAATTGTCCTGGAAATTATTTTTCTCATAAGCTTAGAGAAGTGAGGTTACATAAACTGTCTAAATGTCAGTACCGTGACATTTAAATACTTTTTGAACTGTAATAAATAATTCCTCGCAATAATATTTTTTTTAACCGATTCTCTTTATAAAAACGGTAGCAATACCTCGGACGAGCCAAACAAAAATTATTCCGTGCAATAAAAACTAAGTAATAACCCAGCACAAAGAAAAGGGTAGCCAATTCAAAAGAACAGACTTCAAAAACGAAAAAGAGAACATTTTTTAAAGAAAAAAATGGCAGTAGAAATGTCAAGAGGTCAAAACATATAAGAAAATCAAGTATCTCAACAAAAATATGGTCAAAAAGAGAGAGAACAAATTAAAAATTAAAAAAAGAAAAAGAGTGTCATTATCGTCTATGTCAGTTTCACTACATTTCAACATATTTTATGTTTTTTAAAAGTTGTAGCAAAATGCTTCTACTTATTTGATACTCTGACTGAATGAAGCCAGAAAAACAAAACAAAAATTGTTTTCAAGAAGTTTTAATTTTTGAAAATTTTCTAAAAAAAGAATCACAGTTGGCGGAGAATCACCTATATGTATGTACAGTAGGGAGCACAAATGAGTACATGTTTGTAATTCGCGCACTTATTGATGCATAAGAACAGAAATAATAGAGCAAATTGAATTTTTTTTTTGCTCTGTATTTTATGTTCAATTCTCAAGAAAACGGTATATAATACATAACGGAAAGGAGCAAGTTCTAAGAAAAAAACAAATAAAAAAAAAATAAGTCGCATGTACTCAATTTTGCACCAAGCGTTAATCAGCAAAAATATCGAAATTTGCTGTTAGATTTGCAAGTTTTTGGTTTGTTTATGACTTCCTATATCTTTTTTAGTTTGAGATATGTTTAATTGCGAATGGTTAGAACTTTCACCAGCATATTTTAATAAATGAAATAAATAATTATAATAATTTCATTGCTCTTTGAAATAATGAGTTGACTATTACGACAGATTGAGGACAGTATTGTAGTCATGACAAAGAGTGGCTTCTCGACGCAGATGATAGCTAAGAAGCTTAAAATAAGCCAATCGGTGGTCATAAAAGTCCAGAAAAGGCGAGCCATTGTTCCTAGAGCACAAGTCAGAGGCCGCATACAAATTTTGACGGATGCGGACGCACCTCGCAGGATATTAGAAATGAAGGGGAACAAGTGTTTAACACCAAATCATGCTTCCTTAGCAATAAATAAGCCCGTTAGCCAATGAACTGCAAGAAGAACCTTCAACGACATTGGTTATATCTCAGCGGTTAAAAAAACAAAAGCCTGCATTGTCAGTAAAAATGCTAAGGTGTGGTCAAAGTTCGTCAGAAAACACAGAAATTGGACAGTAGGTAATTGGAAACGTGTAGTGTGGTCAGATGTCCAATTTCTGTGTTCTCTGTCGAACTTTAACCACACCTTAGCATTTTTTCCGACAATGCAGGCTTTTGTTCTTTTAACCGCTGAGATATAACCAATGTCGTTGAGGGTTCTTCTTGCAGTTTCTCGGCTAACGGGCTTATTTATTGCTAAAGAAGCATGATTTGGTGTTAAACACTTGTTCCCTTTCATTTTTAATATCCTGCGAGGTGCGTCCGCATCCGTCAAAATTTTTGTGCGGCCTTTGACTTGTTCTTTAGGAACAATAACTCGCATTTTCTGGACTTTTATGACCACCGATTGCCTTCTTTTAAGCTTATTAGCTATCATTTGTGTCAAGAAGCCACTCTTTGTCATGACTACAATACTGTCCTCAAACTGTCGTGATAGTTTCCTCATAATCTTAAAGAGCAATGAAATTTTTATAATTATATATTTCATTTATTAAAATAGGCTGGTGAAAGTTCTAACCATACGCAATTAAACATTATCTCAAACTACAAAAGATAAAGGAAGTCATAAACAAACCAAAAACTTGCAAATCTAACAGCAAATTTCGATATTTTTGCTGATTAACGCTTGGTGCAAAATTGAGTACATGCGACTTATTTTTGTTTTATTTGTTTTTTTCTTAGAACTTGCTCCTTTCCGTTATGTATTATATACCGTTTTCTTGAGAATTGAACATAAAATACAGAGCAAAAAAAAATTTTCAATTTGCTCTATTATTTCTGTTCTTATGCATCAATAAGTGCGCGAACTACAAACATGTACTCATTTGTGTATACAGTAGTATATGAGCACGCTTTTTTCAATGAAAATTAAATGAAATTTAATGGAATTAAGTGGGGTTTTTGTGTAAAATGGATATGCACACAAGTGAAGTGCATGCTGCGAATTACACATCAATTTATATTGAATAATTTTGAATGAACAACAACAAAAAAGAAAGAAACCTACTGAACAATAGCAAGCTTGTTTGTGTTAGTAAAAATGCTAGTCGCTGTTGCAATTGATAAACAACGAAACCTACATTGGGATTGAGCTAAACATTTGTCTCGGTGGCGCGGTGTGTTGTGCATCGGCCTCTGAATTGCAAGGTTCATGGCTCGCTCCCAGATGACAGCAAAGAGTTTTTCCATTAATACGAGCATAACCAGACTAAGCACCACTAAAGGAGTCTGATGATCGAGGTGGCACTCGTGAAATAGCTATAACTCCAGCCTATATACTTGGTGGTAACACACAAAAGTTGTTGAGCTTGCGTTCCTGTTTCAACATCTTTGATTTTTTCATCCTCACTTCTCAACAACAAGTTGAGAAACTGTGCTTGTCTATTTAAGAACCATTTTTAAAACAAATTAAGGATCAAGGAACCTTCAATCCGTTTTAAAAATGGTAATAAAATTATAAATACATAGTACATAATAAAGGTAACTGTCAAGTTTTTTTTCGAAAAATGAAACTTTGAAATCTTAATAGATTTTAAAAATACAAAATTTTTAAAAAAACATTTCATACTACAGTTGTTGCAAATATTGCTGTTCATAATTTTTGTTAAAACTATTTTATACTTATAATTTGACTATTTACCGATCAAGATGACCACCGCCCCTTCCAGAATCCCAAGGGGTGACCTTCGATGGAATTTCGGTTCTGATTTGACGCAAACGCTGCTCTATTTTTCGCCTATTTAAGTGGACTAAAATAAAGTGATCTTAAGCTATAACATGAATTCCGTCTGACCCATTGTGGTATTTTAAATATAAATGGCCCAAGCTTGCTTTTTACTTAAATCTTTCTGAGGCACAACGTTTGTAGTCATAAAATTTCAGTTAAACTACTCAGAAAACTTTATTTTTTTTATTTTATTTAGAACTTTGTTTCCGATTAAAGATTAAAGAACAGATAAGATTATAAAAATATAAATTACATTTTGCTATATAATAACACATTGGGCTACACTCTGCGTATTTATAATACGTTTAAATTTAAATATTTGAATTTAATCGAAAACTATTGATTTTTTTCTTTGTAGAAAAAGAAACATTTCGTCGATTGTAAAGTTATCAAATGTTTATTAGTTACTCAACACACACTGTGCATTTCTTTAAATACACTATACATACATACACTTGTTGCATAGATATTATACTAAGTCTTGACACAAAATTAGAAGACAAATCAATTGGTTTCACATGTAATGTAAATATAATGTGTATAATACTCTACAGTGTAGACTTCTGTTTAAAAGACATAAGGCAGTTTTGTATCTAAATAATTTAAATTAAGTTTTAAACTTTAAATTAATAATGCTGCTAGTTAAACCTAAGTATACATATAAACTTATATTCTGAGTAACTTTAACTTCCACAAATAAAAATATTTTTTTTTGTTATATGTATATTAACAAACATTTTAGGTGATTAAGAATTATGTATATAGTGTTGATATATATACTTATAATATAAATTTATGCATTTCTGTATACTGTATGGAGAGTAAGAGTGATGTATTAAGTGACAGTTTAATATAAGTTTTGAGCTTTTGTTCAAAATTGTAGATCATTGAATTTTCATAAATATAATTAATCAATACTGTTATACCATTGAATTAGGGAGAACAAAAAAGAACACACACACACACTCTTATTGTTATTTGTGTACTTTGGTTGTTGTTTTTTGTTTTTCGTATAATTTATGTAAAAAACACTGATATGCCAAGATAAAGAATTTCAAATCACCTTACATAAGGGTACAACATTTCCTTCTAGAACTCGTACTATCGCCGACAACGTCTCCGGTTATTCCACTAAACTTCGTCATAGACAAGGCTCGTGGATCCATGGAGGGTGGCGATGATGTTGAGGCAGCATCTGTGGTATTGTTGGTTCCTATAACAGAACCGTTTTCGGTTAGTGCATTAGAACGCGACTGTGAGCGTTGTTTTTTCAAATTGGCTAGTGTTGCTCCCGCGTATGCATTATCTACATGATGAGTGTCTTATTTAGGATGATAACATTTAATTTTTCAACAAAACAGGAACGGGGGTTTATAACAAAACACAAACACAGGGTAAGCGGTTAACAACCAGGCAATCGCAATGGACAAACACAAAAAAAAAAAAAAACAAAAAAAAAATCAGTTATTCAAAAAAAATTCAAAGCATGCAATCACAAATTAAAATAAGGAAATATTTCACTTAAACTTAAATGAACTTTAAATTATTTACTACAAATGAAAAAGCATTTGCCAAAAGCAATAATATATTAAAGAATCTATCCACTATGGGAAACAATGATAGTACAGTGTTAAAAAATGAAATCATGGCTTATTTAAAAAAAATATAAGTCTGTTACTTGGTTCTCGGACATCAAACCTTCATGCATTCAAGATGCATTCAATGGAATGATGAAACATTTTGTCATTTTATTTTTTCAACTGTCAACTGCTTCATGATGCGTCCATAATTCTTTACCCATACTATCATCACTTTCCCGATCGTATTTTTGACTATACATATTAAACAACGTTAGTACAACGTCTTGTTGCAGCTTGTACTCACCTACAAGCACAGTAACTTGCACATTTATTTTTCCATTTTCTTTACTGGTTTGAAAAATACCTGTCGTCGCTCGATTATTGCTTCCCGACATCTTTTCCAAACTGTTATTATTGCCATTCGAACAATTTGCAAAAGCTGTAGTTTTCGTCATCATCTTGTCCCGTCCAGTTACTTCATCATACTCCTTCCCATCGGGTGGATAACGAGAGTTTGATAAGAAGGTTGCTGAATCAACATCGTCGACGCACAATTCGTTGGTTTCAATACTACTTCCACCATGATGGCCATTGACGAGGATCACATTGTTATTAGAACCAATGTGGTGTATGTTATCTTTTTTACTATCTAATGTCTTTGTTGAGATTTTATCGACGCCATCACTACTACTGGTCGAACGAAATTCAATTTTAAGCGGTGGAATTGTAGGAGTTGTACTGGTTGGCAAATGATCGTGGGTTTTCGTTGCATCGCCTGTTTGTTGTTTAGTCTCTAAGTTACTTCGAAGATATGTTGGAAGTTTTTCTTTTGTGCTATCTGGTGTTGTATACACCTTGAAATTTGAAAACAAAAAAAAGTAATGAATATTAATAAAGCATTTAAGTTTTTAAAACCTCTTGTGCTTGCAATCGCAGTCTTGTTTCTTCCACAGCATCCTTTTTTGTTGTCAATGTTTTATCTCGCAAAGAGGTCCGGCGTACCGATTGCGCCCTGTTAAATGAATATATAATAGGCATAAGGACAGAAGTTTAATATTTAAGAGTAAAACCTGCAATTTTTTCAATTATAGCAGTACTAGGTAAATACCCAAACCTTGTTCTCCGGAGTATTGAGTATAAAATTTGATTAGGAATCCTTTTCATGTTTCTAATTTTCTGAATTGGCCAAATTCAAACAATTAGAGGACATTAATTCAAATTCCTGCAACCATGGTCAATGTCAAAATTTGTATGGCAGATATTTTGCCTTAAACTTTCCGACAGGGATTTGTGCCGTAAATGAACTATTTTCGTCAAAATAAACAAAATGAATGAGTCACCTGTGTCATTTGACGTGATTTCGATAATCTGCTCTATCGAATTAAGAAAACTTAAATAACCAGAGATTTGCATTGCTGAGGTGTGATTATGATTACCAATCGCGTGGGTGGTAATGGCACAATGGATGTAGTGTTTTACTGCTAATTTAGAGGTTTGGGTTTACCTGAATCTAGTTACAACCGGATGCTACCCGTGATGTTTCGTGAGATAATGAACATCTTGTACTCGATCTTCTGTGCCAACCTATCCCTCTATTTTTTCTCACTAGTACCGTACAGTTGCATTTAAGACGTGAAGGGTACAAAATCCCAAATGCCAAAATCTCGAATTGCGAAAAAAAAAGAAACCCGAATGCCATAATTCCGAATGCCCAAAAAAAAAAAAGAAACCCGAATACCAAAATCCCTAATGAATTCGAGATAAAATCCCGAATTTTAATATATACTTAAATAAAATTGCGCGCGCGATTTTTAATACCAAAAACAGTAACAAGCGATTTGGGATTCGGGATTCTGTCATTCGGGTTTCTAGCATTCCGGATTTTAGCCATTCAGCATTTTGTCCATTCGGGATTTTGTCATTCGTGATCATGGTATTCGGGTTTTTTGCCATTTCGGGGTTTTGGCATTCGGATTTTCGTACCCAACCCATTTAAAATACCTAAGGTTTAAATGTAAAATACTGCATAGAATTCACCTAAAGAAATTCACTAGTTCCTATCTTTGTTTTAAATTAGTCCCTCAATTTCTTTACCCCTTTACCTTGTATTACTGCTTTGTGAACGACGTACTCTTCTTATTTGTGCATCAGCTAAACGTTTTGTTTCTTGTTCGGATTTTAATTGTTCTATTCGCTCTCGTATTTCCTGATCCTCACATATATCTTTAATGGAAAGAAATTTTAATAAATATATTTGTTTGTCAAACGGGGTCTCTCACATACCTGAGGGTGTTTCGTCGTCTTTGTTCTTAGCATTTAGGTCAGCGCCATATTGGGCTAACATCTCCAATACTTCGAGCTAAGAAACAAATGTTTAAACACATTTTGATTACTGATATTTACTTAATGCTTACATGACCCCAACAAGCAGCTGCATGAACCGGTGTCCATAAGTCTTTATCAACGGCATCCACATTGACATGGTGTTCCAGTAAAAATTCCACCACCCGATTGTAGCCATTTGCGGAAGCAATGTGGAGCTAAAGTAGAATTGATTGTTAATTGAGTAGATTAAAGTCAACTGTTGCCTCTTACAGGTGTTGCACCTTGATGATCGGGATCTTCTAGGTCGCCTCCGTTGCTGGCCAACTCAAGTAAATCACTTAGCATTTGTTTTTCAGTCATTGATCGTGTGTCGTCGATAAGCTCCTGTGTTACACCTCTTTTGGACATTTCCGCTTCGATGAAATCCAATGTATCCTCATCGTCGCAAAGGTCATAGGGCATATTACCGTCAGTATTTACTGCCAGTAAATTTGCGCCCCTCTCAATCAGAATCTTAACCAAATACAAATGACCACATGTAGCAGCCGCATGTAACGGAGTCCATTTATCACTGTCCTGAGCATCAACATTAGCACCATAGTCAAGGAGAAGTTTAAGCATTTCAATATTGTTATCGATGCAGCATTGGTGTAATGCAGTAAGGCCGTCTTCATTTGCAGCATCGGGGGTGATGCCTCGTTGAAGCAGATTTGCAACTTCCTGAATGTCATTGCGACTAGCTGCTTCCAGAAGTATGACACTGTTCTCGAAGAAGATGTGTTTTGAACTTTGTCTGCTAATGGAATGCCGATCAGTTTGGTGGTTGTTCTTTTGGCTGCGCTGCAATTTGAGCCATTCCTTTTCTTTCTGGCGATTGATTTTCAATTGTTGGGCTCTTCTCCTGATAAACAAAAAAAAATGTCTATAATTATAAATTTAAGAGATTGTAGGGGAACTTACATTCGTGCTAATTGGAGTCTTTCGTGAGTGGGAAGATTTTCAACGGTTTGCATCTCAGCGACCAAATCCGAGTGATCCATTTTTAATGCACTTAATTTGTCCGCATCATCCGGCCTGGGCCGATGAACAAGTATTCCTTTAACCATTTTTTAAAGGCACCAATTGTCAAAACCACCCCAAAAAATGATTAAGAAATTCTCACATGTACTATGACTTGTAACTGAAAATAGAAATTAATAAATTATTTAAAGCAAATACCTATACCTTCTACGAACTATTCACTGTCAAATTTGTGTACAAGAAAGTGTATATAACACCCAGGTACTAACGTTTGCTGTTTACTTCGATCATCAAAAGGAAAAAATTATAAGTAAAGATAAGATAATAAAATTGAAAATTTTCATTTACCCAGTGAATATAAGTAGATATCACCAGCAAAGTGTCGGCAATATACTTTTATACGAATTTGCAAGAAAAACCCTTTAAAAGGTTTATGACAGCCTCAATAAAAACTAAGTAATGTTCTTATTAATATTTTTTTTTATTTTATGTAAACAGATAATAAAGTATGAAAACTTCGAAGACCTTCATAAATATTTCTTCGACTGAAGCTGCTAATATTTTTATAAGTGTGAATGTCGCAAATATTTCTAATATCAGTTATGTGATGTGAGTGATAACAGCACAGCAATTTTGGTTGGTACAGTATGTGTGCGGCCAGTTTATTGCTGAACAAAAGGGAAGTCGTGCGTATGGAAGATGCCAATACATATTTATGGATACTTAACATCAGTGTGACATTAAATCAATAATGAAACTACCATGTGATTTTGAATGAAACGAAAACAGAAATTAATAAACAAAAATTATATTAATTAGCTAGAGATTAGTAGTAAATAAAAAATTATCATATTTGAGGACATCTTTAAACCATAAAAAAAAAGATTGACTGAAAGAGCGTAATAAATTTTATTTGAGTTGAAGAACACTTAAAACACTTTAGTATAGTTTAAATGCATCAATCAGGGTTTCATGACGGCAACAGTTTTTTTTTTGTTTTTAATTCATCTCAATCAATAATACTGACAATGCAAAATAAAGGGAAAGAAAACAAATCAATTACCTGATGCTTTTGGAAGAGAAAACTAACATGTTTTTTTTTTTTGTAAAAATTCAAGATAGGTACATAGTTGTACAATTTGTTTTTAATAAAAAGTCAAAGAATTAGTAATGAAATATTTTTTGTATGTTTCCCTTTTTTTTCAATACTAACTTGACAAATGAGTAATTGACCCAATCAGACAGAAAAACAAGACAATTAATCGCATGATTGCGTCGCATGTACTTGCTCTTGGAGTTCAAGTGTCTAATTTTTTCAGATATAATATATACAAAATATGAAACAAGAATTTCTTTACTTTGAATTTCTGTGATTTCTGTTCATCTGTGTAAATAAAGTACTATGTTCGAGCTGATTTATCTTTTCAAAGGGTTGATTCGAGTACCAATTTTTGGTGACTAATGCAAACATTTTAATGTCAACAAGTTGAAAAGTATTTTGATATTTATCGATGTTAGGTGGAGCGTGGGGCTACTACGACTGTCTGCGGACAAGGTAACTATATTTTCTCGAACATGCCCTAAGTTTAAACTTCAACTGCAATATACACAAACATAAAAAAGAATGATATCAATATTCTGTATACCGAAATTAAGATGACAAAAGGTGATATGAATAACGTGTATACATTTATTCTTCAGAAAATCAAGTCAAAGTATATTTTCAAAATTAAGATTGGCACAACACCCATCTGGCGGGATTTTCAAATAGTTATTACAATTAAATGCACAAAATTGGCTATAAGTATGCCAATTTTACAGAAATATGTATACAACTTTTTTAAGTTGATTGGCAGGTATCATCCTTTCAAATTTGATACCGAAATGTCATACATTTGTTTTGTTTATTTTTTTTCAAAATCGAAAGATAAAATTTCAAATTACGCCTTATTTTGGCACTAAAATGCTATTAATTTTCAAAATCGGATGATTAAATTTTGGAAGAAAGTGGAATACAAGTGAATCAAAATAATCTCTATTTTTGTAGGTATAACTGACCCCTAAAAATACTCATCAACTTTAAGTTTCCATCGTCAGCTTACAGTGAAAAACGCTTACTCCTATTTTGCTGTTTTA
Organism: Dasysyrphus tricinctus; assembly: GCA_963921185.1. NCBI lineage: Eukaryota > Metazoa > Arthropoda > Insecta > Diptera > Syrphidae > Dasysyrphus > Dasysyrphus tricinctus. The sequence goes on from OY992533.1 coordinate 131,277,392, forward strand.
CAAATGAATATTTAAGAAAAGTGTTTGAATAAATCCAATTATACATAATGTAGTATTTTTTACTCGTTATTTCTAAATTCAGTGAAATTGTAAACACATGGATTTTGTAATTTTTAGAAATGTTTAAAGTGATCTATAATGATCAAAAATATTTGGTGCATTTTTATTAAGCCTTCGATTTGATTCATATTGAAGAATCATAAACAAATTGACCATAAAACTACTTAAAAAGCGTTTATAGAATTTTTTTGAAATGTTTAAAGTAATCTTTAATGATCAATAATATTTGGTGCATTTTCATTCTAAGCCGTCGATTTGATTTATATTGAAGAATCATAAAGACTTAACAAATTCACCATAAAATTACTTAAAAAGCGTTTACAGTATTTTTTAGAAATGTTTAAAGTAATCTATAATGGCAAAAATATTTGGTGCATTTTCATTCTAAGCCATCGATTTGATTCATATTGAAGAATCATAAAGACTTAACAAATTCACCATAAAATTACTTAAAAAGCGTTTAACACACATCAAACACCGTTAACCTAATTGCATTCAAAAATTTACTTCTTAAGTCCCCATATGTTGTTAAACAACATGACTTTAAAACACAATCAAAACACTACATGATTTATTTCAACTTAAGTAGGTAATTTAAAATGCCCTCGAACGAAATTCTAACTTTGCATATGATTAATTTTCAAACGATTTTCGCATACATAATGCTCATGGAAGTTCGGATGTATGTAAGTAAACTGTAAATTGGAGTCCCTTTCGTTTATTGAATTTGTGTCAGATTAGATTTGTGTGCCTTTGCTCTGAAACCCTTTACCATTAAGAGTTGAAAGAGGAATAAGTATGATGTAATAGAGCTGCTAACATTTTTCCATTTTGTTTTATGTAAAAAAAACACATGACTTCATTCTAAACAAATAATCCATCCAACCTCCTTTCCCACCCTGATCAGCCCATCCCAAGGCTTTCGTCTTCGTCATCTTTTTGTTTGTTTTCCACGTTTGGGGTCGTTAATATTATTCTATCTATCATATTCATTTTAAAAGATTCGAACCTATGACCTCAGTTTTGTTTTTTTGATATCAAAAACATGTTTTGCATCAGAAAAGAAAATTATTGATTCATTTTACACTTGTGAATTTGTGATGAAATTGATTCGGTTCATAAGGGTAACACATAGGACAACACACCTTATCCTTATGATATCTTTAAGATCAAAACAAATAGTTGTAAAAGTTATTACACAATCAATCGTGTAAAATATGGCCGAAAAGGCTATCTAAAGATAAAATTTTAAGATAAACGAGGTTGGTACGTACATATCTTAAAAATAAAATTGTTTTGGGACAAAATACATAAATCCTTAATCGGCCGGAACATTTGCAAATCAACATTCATCCATACATATATCTTCACATAAACACACTTGTGTTTTCTTTTTCTTTGCATTTTTATTTGTATGTGTTTTTGTCAGTAACCATATGAAAGCTCCCCAAAATACTGTATCGAGTTCATACGTAAACCTTAATTGGGGTTATCTTCCGAACCCAATATTAAATTGAACTTAAAGTGATGCTTACATTCAAGTTCAGTGAACCCTAATAACTTGATTGCCCGGAAGTCGTTTCATACCCTCCAAGAGACCCAAAATAAACCACGAAAGATTAATGAATTTACATTTTTTAAAAGTCCCCCCCCTTGGGTCAGTGCGCCCGTACTTACTCGACATTAAATGAATTGCTTTTTTTATATAAATCGACGATTTACCCTTTTTTTATATGTTTCTTTAATCACAGCCTACACAACACCCCAAAATGGGTCAAATATTATATAAACAATACAAACTATTTGTACAGGCTCACCATACACGAACCGAGAACATGAATGGTTTGGTTTCGTATCAGAATGAATTGCAAAGCATGTAAACTATCAATTAAGCTTAAAATAGGGCAACGATAAAAACAACAACATGCTGTGACAAAAAAAATCAATACTGTATTTGCATTTGAAGTAACACTCTTCTCTTGCCGTGGTCGCTGCATATCCACCATAATGAACAGGTAATCTCGGCCCAATTAGTAGGTAAATCCTGAGAATTATTTTCTCGTTTATGTACACGTAAATGTGCCAAGCTGCCAAGTGCCACCCTGACAAAATAAAAAATATCCTTCCCGGATAGCATTACCTTGCCCTGAATTGCAAAATTATATCCGGGGTAGTTTGTCAACTAAAAGTTTACTCTTTATTCTCCCTAGGACGTTGCCAGTTTGCCTTTTACCCTTGCTTTCCATCATCATCATCATGGCCCCCAACAAATTAAGGGAAGGCTGCCTTTCCTTTCCCAGAATTTGTGTCACACAAACATCCACCTAATTTGTGTGTCTCATAATTTGCAATTGACAAATTTATTAGACTAAAGGTATTACGTTATGAGAAATATTATTTTTTGTGTTTGCTTATTTTATTGAAGCACAGGCTTGATCAAAGGCTTACACATATTCCTAGCGAATTTCAATTCAACCGGTATTTCCGGATCAAAACAAGTCTGACAGAATCCATTCCATATTTAAGTTTGATATGGCTGTTTCGTTTGGTACCAGTGTAGGCCAGCCTTGCTGCTTTAAACTTTTCCTCTCAACGATGTATTTTTAATATTTTTTATTTTTTAATATAAATATGTAGGTATGATGTGTTACTTTTCGTATGTGTATATATTTTTTTTATTTTAACTATTGTTTTCTCCTTTAAAAAAGGAATCACATTTGCTAAGCTTTCATTTTTTGTTTATTGATTATTAACTTATTCAAAATTGTTGGTAGTGAATGGTGAGGGCGATCGCCGCCGTCTTGCACTTTCCACATTAAATTGTCGTTGGCATTGAGTAAAAAAAAAAACAACATGAACATTAGAGATTGGTTATATTTTTTTTTTGTATATGGTGGTAACAGTACACAGAAAAGTAATGACACGTCCGAGAGAAACCATAGAAGACCGTGAACCACCTTGCGTGTGGATAAAGTGGAAGTAACTGCCGCTGGGTTGGAAAATGTTTATCGAGCTACCTATTCTACTACTACAGTTACATAGAGTGCAAACAATGAAAATATAAAAAAGTAGTGTTCAGAGATTAATGAAATTTACCTTCTTGAAGAAGATTTTTGTTTTTATGTAAACAGAAATTAATTTTTAATAATACATTCTGTAGAATGTACGAAATAGTATCTGCTTTGTATCTCTTTTATTGAATCTATATGCTTTTATTAATTAAAACTTAAGCACTTAAAGAAATTTAATAAAATTTTGGTAAGTTCTCTGAGTAATTCAGATTTGGCGGTTGCTTACTGAAGGGAATATATCCCAGAATGATCTTGATCTCTGGTTCACAAAAAAGCTCAATTGGAGTCCATAACTAAAAACTTTTAAAGCACGGCTATTGAACAAACAAAAATGTAGCACTGAGGTGTTTGATGTGTAATTAAAACCCGAGCAGATAGCAGTTTTTTGACTTTTGTATGCCTTTCCCCAGTGGGGACTGGGACAAGGAAAATCGAACTAACCTAAATATTTGTTATAGGTCAGTCCCACCAAATATAAAGTTTCTTAGCGCTCAATGTCAATTTCACGGAGGCGGAAAGCTTTGGTCGGACAAGATTCTCCGTTCAATTGTAACAAAAAACATACTAAAAATTCGTACTGAACTTCTTGAATCAAGATATGCTTAAAATATTGTATGAACATTTTTATCAACATTCGGTCTTATTTGTATTTAACTATCGTCCTCGTATTTGTTTTGCTGTCAAATGAATAGCTGTTTGGCTGAGAAAGAACATTAAGAAATTAATACAAACAAATTTCGTCTCATTAATCTGCCATAAAGATTTTAGTGGTCAGGTACGATTTTTTTCTCCCACTTAGGTGAGACACACTTAGTGTTTGAGAAGTGATTATTTCAATTATTAATAGAAAGATTCTATTTTATATTTTGCTACACGTGCTTAGCCAAATATTCCATTCAAAATCCATAGTTAAAATATAGTACATTTTTAAGTATGACCCAATTCACATAACATCGGTTACGCAGATTCATCATCATCATCAAGGTTGGGGCATAGGGCGCCAACAAATCGTTTCCATCCTTCACGGTCTGCAGATAGATATTTTAACTGTGGCCACGTCTCTCTGGGAGTCTGCTTCTGCTAGAACTGTTGATTTCCATGTTGTTCTTGGTCTTCCAACCCGCCGTGCACCCTGAGAATTCCATTCAAATGACTGCTTTGCAATTTCATCGTTTGGTTTCCTCAGTGTGTGACCAATCCATTGCCATTTACGCTTTCTTATGTCAACGTCCAGCCGCTCTTGACTTGTCCTGCGCCACAACTCCTCGTTTGATATAATTTGTGGCCAGCGAATTTTTAGAATATGGCGTAGACAACGGTTCACAAAAGCCTGCAATTTCTTTGAGATGGTAGTCGTGACTTTCCAGGTTTCGCAAGCATATAACAGCACGGATTTGACATTGGATTCGAAGAATCTCAACTTTGTGCGCAAGGAGATTTGACATGATTTCCAAATTTGGGAGAGAGAACCGAAGGCTGCGCGAGCTTTATTTATTCTACTTTGAACGTCCAGATCAGTGCCACCATTTGCTGAAACAATACTTCCAAGGTAGTTAAATTTTTCAACCTCTTCAACTGGCGTCTCCTGTATTAAAATACGCTGATGTGTGGAGCGGCCTGTGAGTAAGACCACTCGCCTCTCCTTTTACCTTCAGAGCTTGACACACGCAGATTCACAAAAATAAAATACCGGTTGGTACATATGAAAGCTCTCATCATATAAAATATATAAATCCAATGACCTGGTGGTTGAAACCGGTTAATCGATTGCCTAATATGTATGAAATGGAGCTAAGCGTCGTAGGTACTTGCCAATTTACATTATAACTGATTACTGATCATTTTACGTTTTTCTCTTTTCAGTTTCAATTGATAACGGTAAGTGTTAAGTTCTCAGCAATCCAAATACATATGTCAAAAAATGTGGGACCTCGTGATTGCACGAAATAACAATGCCCATCATGCATTGGGGTAGCATTTATATCAACTCGCAACTGGTGAGTTTTTATAAAAAAATTTAAATATTACAAATTTCAACTAGTCAGTCAAAAACTTATTAACCTCAATATTTTATAAGATATTTATAAAAGTAGGTGGATAAGTCTGGTAATATTTATTTTGATTTAAATGAAACTGTAAAATAGTGTTACCGAATTTATAATACATAATAGTTTTAACTATACCTATGCCTTTAAGACCTTAGTGCAACCTGGATTGCATCGCTCTTGTAAAAAGCAATAGAATGGAATATGAATTTTTTGGAACAAAAGACTGAGAATTTGGTGACCATGATAAGCCATAAGTTTTAATAAAGGAGAAATTCCTTGTCGCTCAAATAATCCTAAATTTCATCGAGATTTTTTAAATTCACAGTTTTTAATATCATGGTTTTTAGTTATCTCAATTGATTTCACAAAATAACTGAATAAATGAAATAATTTTATTTTTATAATGGGAAAAGATAAGAATTTCACATTTGATCTATTCAACAAATTCAAATTCAGTAACAAAAAAATACCTATCTAGGAACACTTCTTGTTGCCTTACCAACCACCAATACCTTTCAATATTAACACTTCCATCAACTGCAAGTGCTTCCATTAACAACAAAATTTTGACACTTGTGAGGTGGGTGCCATTTACACAGCTGTACAATTCACCACAGATAAAAAAAAACGCTGCGAATTGGAGAGTATAACTTGGAATAGTATACTATAAAATGCGTGTTTCCATTTGTCCATTAGAGCATGACATACATGAGAAATGGAAAACAATCTAAAAATTATTTTTGAACAGAGCTTTCGCACACCTTAAGATCTTGTATTCCTTTGACTAGATGTTTTTTTTCTGGTACTTACCTAATATTCCGTTCCCATAAAATGATAATCCATTATTTATTTATAATTAATATTTTTGTATTGCCAGGCCGACAGTGACACCAGCAACTGCTGTGATGATTTTATGTTTATCTATTTATGTCTGGCGGTTTGTATAAACGTCTCTTGCTACAACACTTCCACATAATCACACCACACTAACAAACTAGGTTATAAAAACTTAGGGCTCTGTTGTAAATCGAGTATTTTCCTTATACACTTTCCTATGCTTTAAATATTTAAATTAAAAATGAATTTTTTGACCAATGTTTGACATATCCAAGAACAATACATAAACAAGGGCAAATTTAATCTTTCACTTTAACACAAATTGAAAAGAAAAAAAAAAACACATACAAAAAAGAAGGTACACAGAAAGGCGAGTGAAAGAATCCAATATTGTCCGACCATCCAATTTGATATCTAAAACAGCACTACACTAAGTAAAGAGAGAGAAAAATGTCGGCGCTCTGATCGGTGATCTTGCCGACAGATTGATGGTGATCTTGCGAAGCACATACACAACAGCAACAACACACATTTAATGTAAAAGCGAAAGCAAGTCGATTTAACAAGTCCGATGTCCGCTTTGCTTTGAAGAGAAAAAAGGCTGAAGAATGGCTGGCTAGACATACAAGATTGACCATGATGCATGCTATTAGGTAGGGAGTAATCAAAGGTTTTATTCGTTTTTTGTCACATTTCAGGAATCCCATTCCTTTGTGATTTTTATTTTTTGCAACGAATGGTTTCCGGTGTATGATGGGCGTTTGGTGTGTAGTAAAATTGTGTTGTATGTGTAAATAAATGCCTTTGATTAATGACGATTATTGGTATTGATAAAATTTTCGACAAAATTGATCTTCCGAATTAAAATTAGTTGGATTTTAAAAATGTAAATAATATAGTTTTGGAAAGAAGACATTTTAATATTAATTTTTTATTATAAATTAAATGTTTCCAATGAGTGCGAAGGTATGTAACTCCTCCTTGATTCCCAACCCTCTTGACCTATCTACGGCAACCATAATTTTAGGAAGGAAACCCTGGGCCGCAAAATGTGAAAATGAAGCAAAAAGAAGCAAACAAAACCATTGGCCATTGGCTTATTTCGTAAATTGCTCATTGAATGGAACTAAATGAATTATTTAAAGTAAAGAGAACAATTAACAATAATCAAGTCTTCATCACTTTAGAAAATCAAAACTATAACTTGAATACCTATTTTTTTTATAAAATGGTTTATGTTAAAAAGATTTCATAAATTTTGTCTTATCAAAAACTTGAGCAAAGGAAATATTGAACTGTAAAAATTTTAGTGTACAATAATATATCAACTTAAAATATAAAGATAGTTTGATGAAAAATTTTCAAAAAACGTTTACGTTTAGGGCTGGTATCGTTGATAACAATTTTTTTGCTCCTAAGCTTCAGTAGTAGGTACACATAAAATTTTATAAAAATCCTCAGAACCATTTTCGAGACAAATATTATGTACGTTTTCTTAACTGTTGTATGGCGGGTTAGACAAATTTCAGTATCCTTTCTAAGGAATCACCCAAAAACCTTAGTTCCAAGTGGTTTATTATACTGTGAATTGGGGTACAGAGAGACAGCATTGCGACTTTATTCGTGTTCTCTACCATCGTAATTATTTATTGATTATACTCGAGTTTGATTTTTTAACGAATCCTTCCTATAGTTATCCTATATTTATGGTCACTATTCTTAGGAGCGAAGCCTGGGAAAGAATTAAAAGTTATAACAAGAGACAAATAGCAACATGGATTGCATATCTCAGAAATTGTTTATTAAAGGAAAATGAAAATACATATTTTACAAATCAAATTGCCTTAAATAAAAATGAAAGTAAGGGACCTACCCATAATAAACGTAAATACCAAATAATTTTAAATTATTACATACAAAAAATACAAATTTGTATCAAACTACTGATTTGGAATGTAAGCTGAGCTAGTTTAAAATCGATGTAGTTTGGCATTTAAAAACTTAATCTTATAGTTTTTTTTATTTTAGTCTTATTATTAAGATATAAGTATATTGATACAGAAATATTATTTTGAGGCAATTCCACATACAAGTTGAATCCACTTTCAGGGGGTATCTTCACTACTAACAATGAATGAATTCTCATTGAAATGAGAAATTATTTCACTTTAAAGTGATAACAATTGAAGGGTCCAGGGGAAAACGGCTTAATTCGACAAAAAAAACTAATGATGACATCTCGTAGATTTTTATGAGTAGTATCTGAGGTAGTATAGCTTTCTTAAAAAGGACTTCAAAAACTCAACAAAATGGCACACTTTCTAAAAAAACCTTTTCAAATGTTTTATTTTGCTCCAATCCTATTGCTCCAAACCTTTTGCTCCGGACCTGAGTGGATGTATTTTAAGGTGTGGTTCTTGGATATATTCTAAGAAAAAAATTAGTTTCTGAAACACTGACTTTTAATGCAAAAAAACGTTAAAAATCAACGAAAGCACATCTAAAGGGTGGTTAAATTTTAAGGGCCGATGTTGATTTTGAATAAAACAAATTATTTAGGAAATTTTTGTCTTTTTATTATGATAATATTGGTATATTTCAATTATGTATGGAACAAAATATCGGCCAAATGGCCGCCGCAACCTTGGCGGCACACCTCCATCCAATGGTCCAAATTTTCGATGACGCTGAGGCATAATTGAGGTTCTATGCCGTTAATGTGCCGAATTATCTCATCCTTTAGCTCTTCAATTGTTGCTGGCATATCGACGTACACCTTTTCTTTTAAATCACTCTTGGACTATCATTCGACCAAATGCGGCAATTCTGCTTATTGACGAATCCACTGAGGTGAAAATGTGCCTCATCACTGAAGATGATTTTCTTGGAAAATTGATCATCCACTGTTGCCACCATTCTGACCATTGACGACGCTTGAAATGGTCCATGGTTCAAATTGAGTTAGCCTGAAATTGAGAAACGTCAAATGAAAAGCAGAAAAAAACTTGACGTTTAGGTGTGGTTCACATTCAACAGCCCTTTAAATTTAACCACCCTTTAATAATATGCTTTAGTTTTTTTGAAAGCTAATACTCCATTCTTGTATTTGTTCTTGTTTAAACGAATAGTTTTTGAGAAATTAAATTTCAAAGTCAAATAAAAAAAAAATTTTTTTAAGTCGATATTTTTTTTTAATTTCATGTAATTAAGTGCTGTTTTTGTGCTCAATATTCAATTCCCTCATTGTTTTATAGTCCATTACCGAAAACCAAATGTAAAAATCTTTCTTAGTTTTTGGGAAATTTAGAAAAAACAAAAGGTACTTTTGCCTAATAAGCCCGAAAAAGGGTTTAATTAGGGATAATTCATGAATAAATTCATTTTACAATTTTTCCTTAGTATATACCCAAGGACCACACCCTAAAATACTTCCACTCAGGTCCGGGACACCCTGTATATTTATAAAAGAAAATATGTGCCTAGACCTAGCGACATGTCAGCTAACCAATTTTAAAGAAATTATCAAATATTCTAAATATTTCCGGTTGATGTCCTGGCAAAACAAATTGCATTTTAAAAACGATCGAATGTCACTATTATGACTTTTTATTTTACATATTTTCAAACTAATACTTAGAAAATTTCAAGATGTCTGAATAAAAACTAAAAACCGGTTCCAATTTTCATGTCCACTTCAGCCAAAACAAATTTTTCAAAAAAACATTTGAAATTTGGACTCCAAGGTCGAAGGTTTTGACTTTTAGTAGCGTGTCAGGCAAACAAATTTAAGAAGTTAAAGTCAATTTATGTTTGCATAGTTATGTATGTATGTACTTCTAGACAAAATATTTTCTTACTGTCATTAATTTCCCTTTGCATTCAGAGTTTTTTAGAAATAATCCGTTTTCCTCCTGGACACTTAAATTCTATGGTGATAATTTTTTATTATAAATATCATTTATTAGATTCTGTTCATGCGTAAAACTCATAAATAGTCACACCCCTTCGATTACCTATGACCTCGTTAAAATTTCTAAGTTAAATTTTTGAATATTTTCCATATTGAAGTCTCTCATTTTAATAAACTGGAACTGAAAATCAACTTTCAAATAAATATTTAAAAAAGAATGAGACATTAAAAACATAAACATTAGATGGCCCATCCGCGTGTCACCATTTTTTTAAGGTCACACCCGCAACGCAAATTAAATTGAGCCTATGACTATTAACCGATTTTTGAAATTTTGGTATACTAATTTATTTTAAGAACATCATGCATTCTATAGACTACCCAGTTTTTTTGTATAGATTAAGAATCTACTGAAAATTTAAAAATATAAAAATCCTATAATTGATCAATTTAGTTAGAAATGACGAAATGTACCGAATAATAATTACTCCTCAATTTTTTGAAATATAATATTGAAACTAAGAGCCACAATTTTCTTGGTGTTTTCCTCACAAATAATAGTTAATGACGAGAAGCCATAACAAGCGACCTAGTCCTATACCTATTTTCTCTTTGAGGAGCACTCAGATATTGTTTTTATTTTGTTAACAAAACAAATCAAACCTAAATAAACTACTTACAGAATGAAGAACGCATTGTTTGAGGTGTGGCAAATGGTTCTTTTGTATTTGTTTTTATTGAAATAAAGTATTTCTTAATTTTCTTTTTCTTTAAATAATGTTAAGACACATGCTCTATTCTGCTTATACAATGACGTAGCAGTCCTTATTTTTAGAAATATAAACAACTTTAGCTACCGAAGAGTTATTACTTCCGTAAAAGTCTTTAATATTTTGTTTTACTGCATTTAAGCGATACACAGTTTTTAAACATAACCTTGAGAGCAAAGTTAAGTGTTAAGCTATGTAGATGAATGCGATAGCAATAAAATTTGTTTGTTTGTATTTCTCGAATATTTGTTGTTTTTGATTCCGATGTGTATGACATATTTTTTGCATCCAAAAAAATGTTTTTTTTTGATGATTTAAATATTCAGTTGTTTCTTAGTGGTCCAAAAAAAGGAGGTATTATTCTTTTAATAGGTATCCGACGGATACTTGGGTGATGGTCGCTACGTCATGTTTATTAACATTAAACTGAATGTTTCGATTAAGTTAAAAAAATACAGTTTTGTTTTATTATCTTGGAAGTAAAACGCATTTATCTTGAACCATAAAACCAACGTATGTTTAGTAAAGCTCTAGTCTCATTCAATTTAAGCAAACAAAAGTTCAATACACACCACAGCATGCTAACCCAAAAAATTTTTAATCAATGTCTTGCCTATTCTATTGCGAATAAAAAAAAAAAAGTTTATACCTATTATGTATAAAAAGCATTTGACTTAATAATTTACATAAGTGCAATCTGCTTTTAGGATCTGACAATTGAATTTGTTTTTGGACAAAATTTCAAGAAATTTAAAATTGATCTATTTTTATTACTTTTTTTGATGAATTTTTTTTCCATCAGAAACATTATGCGTTATATTGCATATTAAATTTCGAGTGGAATTTCGGAAAATTCCGTGTTGGAAACTCTTCTAACATGTATCTTTATTATAAATTATTGTTATCTATATCTATACTTACTATACTATACTTTACTATATATTATCAAGACGAAACATTTATTTGTTTGTTTGTTTGTACCTATGTAGGGGGTAATCTCTGGAAATATTCAACCGATCCTTAAAATTCTTTAATAAATGGAAAGATATAATGTCCCTGAGTAACAAAGGCTAAATTTTATTTGGATACAAATTAATTGCAACGTTAAAATCTAAATGATTGCACTTTTTTTTTGACTATTTGTGAGTTTTTGATTTGTACGTTTCGAAATTTCAAAATTTCTTTTTTGAAAGGTTATTCTAAGGGGAAGGCTTTACGGTTACAAAATTAAATTTGTAGGGATAAATGGGGTAAAAACAAAAATTGTATGAGATAACAAAAATTCTTTTTCTGTTTGATAGAGTTAACTAATGCTACATTTCCACCTAACGCTAATCTGAGATTTAATAAGATTTACCTCAAATCTTCTTTTAATCTTAAAGATTTACCATACAAATATATTTCGTAAATCTTGGAGATTAGAAATTAATATTGTTAAATCTTCCTAGGACAAATAGTTTTACAAATCGAACTAACCTATTCCTGTATGGCGCTGAAGGATTCATTCATTTATGGCTGAATTCAGTTCTTCACAGAGGAAACATTCTATCTCACTTCCTCTTTATGAGAAAAAACGAAACACCATTTGCATTTTAAAAGGGGTTGTCAAAGTAAATCTTTTTTTTCGGTGGAAACACCAAATAGATTTATTAAATCTGAACTGAGATAATCCTCTGGTGGAAACATAGCATAAGAGGATGTGTTCATACATAGGGTGAAATGGGGTAGAAACTAAAAATGGGTATATGATTTAAAGTACTTTTTGAGTTGGGAATGCTATTCTTAAAGGCTTAAGGACTGAAGACATTTCAAAATTTAAATACTTATACTTAGTGTGATATGGGGTTTGTAAAATATAGAATCTGATTTGAAAGGTTATATGTAGAGGATGTCATTCGAAAATTTTGCCTAACCGAGCTAAGCCGGGGCGGGCCAGCTAGTATAAAATATAATAGTAACTCTATAGCTTATCTGTATTGGAATTGGAATCTATCTGAAAGTACAAAAAGTAGTCGGACTTTAGAAAACGAGTTTTGCGTTAGAACCATAGATGTAATGCTTTCACACAGTGCACAGTGGTTTCGATTGTATGGAGATGATGTCAAAACTCGATAAAATCTTAACCACTCAACAGATATTGATGAAACTTTCAGGTATTTTAAAAAGGTTGTAAAGTCATTTCCATAAATAACCGCCTATTGACACGCCAACTCAACAAGGCAAGGGTTGTTTTTATATAATGCAAAGTTTCTTGCTACACCCACTTTTTGTGGGTTTTTGGCAGTCAAATTTTATTTTGAATTTTGTTGCAGTCTTAGCTTGATAAATTCTTAACGACACAATCGATGTTGATTAAATTTTCAGACATGATACAAAATAGTATAGGGAATTATAAGAAATTTTCTTTTTCGGGCACGCCTATTTTGTAAAAGTTTTACTCAATTTTTATAATAACTAGGGAAGGGTAGAAAATCGATTTTCTCGAAAAATTATAATAAAATTATAAACTTGGTGGTAACACACACAAGTTGTTGTTGTTCATTCAAAAATTATTCAATATAAATTGATGTATAATGCGCAGCATGCACTTGTGTGTGAATTTCCATTTTCATACAAGACCCAACTTAAATTATAATAAAATTATTTGAACTTAATGGTTCAATTTATTTTATATGCTTAGAATATGTACAGAGTATGTATTCCAGGTAACATACACCTTTTCTAAGTTTAACTTTAAACTTGATTCAAAAAAGATACTCATAGAAACCATTTATACATTAATTTTGCAGATTTATGATTTTTTTAATGAAATTATTTCGTATTTATGTGTCAAGTGAAACTAAAATAACAATATAAAACGCAAAGAATCATTTGATTTAGAATATTTGCTTTTTACGTTACACTGTATACTACTGCATCATTATTTATATGTGCAACGAACCAACTTCATGAGATCTACCTTCACAAGAGAACTAACTTCCTCTAGTGGCAAATAATTTCACTTCTATGAAGTAAATTTTGTTCCCACTCCATGTGGAAAATATCTTAACTTTTTGCGAGAAACTCAAATTAAGAGTATGCTCAGCTTAAATCACATTTTGTTAGATAAAAGTACCTTGGGTGGCCCACTTCGTGTGTTCAGAAGAATCCAACTCCTTTTTTGGTCCCCTGTACCACTCACGCAACTCCATTGCTTCGCTCAGGGTATGTTCTGTTACCAGGCGGTGCCTTAGAAAACATTTTTCTTGGACAACAGCAGGTACATTGCATGGCTCGTGGGGTCTTATTTTATTTCACTATCACGCCCATGTTTAGTTTTTAAAATGAATTGAGGTATGTCATGACAATACCATGCGTGTTATTTTATTATGGCCGACATGAGACCACATTTTGCAAGGCATTAAGGGCCTTATTACGGTTCGCGAATCAAACGTTCGCTAGAAGTCGAATGGTTTGGCGAATTTCGTGGAATTTGTTATTAAGGTTAGCGAATGAATTGATCAGAACTCAGTATCAGTTTTCACTGCTATTCAAATTTATATAGAACACCAAAGAAAACTTTAAATTTATAACGAAAGATACTCCTTTTCATTAACGGTAATGTACCTAGTATCAGTCTAATACCAAAGTTCATTCCAAAATACTTTCATATAATTTAAACATAGACACATCTAAAACAAATGCAATTTTATTTTTGTTTGTATATAAAGTATAAGTTCATTTCATCGTTACTACTATTTATCAGACTTAAATAGTAATAACATTACTCAAAGGTTTTGGTTATTTGATTACAATATTATTTGTTTGTTTTGAGTTTAACAAAACACAATACCTAATACATATTACTATTTCAATAACCCTGCGTTTTGTATTATAATCTTATATAATTTTGTTAGTTTCTCTATTAAATAATAATACAAAATGTGTAACCAAAAAATAATCTAGAATTTTTACTTTTAATATTACATAATATTTGATAAATTTAGTAAATCTGATGGTCGATGAGGGATATTGTTTCGCCTATATATATTTATTGGATACATAATTGCTTTGTAAATACTTTTTAGTAAATCCTATACATTTACACACGTAATGTATATAATATAAACATGTAAACGCGTTTCTCCATACTGTTAATTTTTATTTTTTTTTATCAAGGATAAAAATTTATAAGAATATTGTTTTACAATGTTGTTTTGTTTTTAATTTTGTTTTTGTTTTCTTGTGGTTTTGTTATTGTTTAGGAAGATTTTAATGACTGCAATACTCGTAGATGTTATCTGAATGTATTTATTCCCAGTCTTTTTTTATCTCAAATGTCCAATCCCATTTAAGATGAACATTTTTGTCATCATCCGTGAACAGTGACGAAACAGAATATGTACCTCTTGCGATCATTCCCGATGGTGCTTCCTCGAAAGGTGTTAGGTAGGATATAATGTCCTTTTTTGGTGGGTAAGATCCAACCATATGTGTCATTTTATCCACTAGGAATAGAAAATAGAAGAATTCAAATTTTAAAGAGTAAAAAAGTGACTTAAATAATAATTATGTGATTGTGAAGTTCTATTTAAAAAAATGGTGAAGAATTTAGTTGTGTTGTTAGTAAGAAGACACGCTTAAATCTTACCAATAGCTTTTGAATTCCGATTCAAAAAAGAGTTAGCAAATAAAAACAAACAATTTATTTTAATTCTATTTTCATTCTTTGAATATTTATGTAAATCAAGGGAAACTACGTTAGCTTTAAAAAGATTTTTTGTAATTAAAAATAGTAAGAAAAATTAGCACTGCAATAAAGAAAAAGACAAGTAACTTGTCTGTTCTATTTGGATTCGTTCAAATATTTTGCAAGTAGGCTCAGTGGAAGATTGTATGTTTTTTCGCCGAGAAAAATGTCTTAAAAGTTTTCTTAATTTTGTTATGATTACTTTTTGGTACTTACAGCTATAATGTTTTATTAACCTGTTTATCTAATGTTTAATAAAAAAAGTGATTTTTTTCTTATCTATTCGTTTTCGTTATAGGTTGTTTGAACTATTTTTAAAGAAAAATTTGAAATTCTTGTTTTTTATGTGGTGCTTTTTGAAGTAAAAACTGATACTTCATATCAAAATATTTTTTAATTATAAAGAAATTTCGTGTTTCAGAGTATTGAAATTTTATTTCTGGAATGCCGAGTTTGGGACTAAGTTAAAACTAAAAATATAAAATTTAATGAAGAATATAAAGTTAAAATATAAATTTACTGTGTTGGTTACTTTTGTTGTACACGAACAAACCTAATTCGTGTGTTAGGGTGGGTCAAATTAAACGGACCTGCTTTGATTTTCTTTGATACCATGAAATATAGGTAGCTTGAAGCTCTAAGAAAAGTTCTTAAAGTATGACCACAAAATTTTAGCGTTTAGAGGTCCTCCATAGGGCATTTTCATAAAAAAATACTCAAAATGAAAACAAAATTATTAAAGAACAGCGGCAGAACTTACAATGCTTTTCTTAAACCCAAAAACGCATTCTCTTATTTTCTGAAAAAAAATAGCTTTCAAACGAATTTTTTTTTTATTTTTCGTTTTTTAGTACAAGATTTTATTTTAATAGTTATGCAATGCTTTTTAAAAAATAGTTTAAAAAAATTTTCATTTTTTCAAAACTTGAAGTTTAAATTTTTTTTCAAAATCTGTGAAAGTCCACTTTAAAAAAAAAAATAAACTTATGATGACATCTTATAGATTTTTATGAGTACCTGCTATCTGATGTAGTGTAGCTCTCTCCACAAAAGGCTTTGGAAAACTTTTTTGTGGGTTAAAAATCTGGTTCAATAATTGGATAGGAGCTACCGTTTAGAAGATATTCAGTGCTAAAATAATACTTGTAGAGATGTCACTATCTTTTAAATGAACTAGGCCCAACATTTGAATTGTATTTAATAACACTGGTCAACAAAGTTTTTGTTGTAACAGCCAAAACATGCTGTTGTATAGGTTTTTGATGTGTTAAACTCGATTCTGAAGTCAGAAATATTCCAAAGGATGACGTTATTGAGATATCCCCGTTAGAAAATAAAAACAAAAAACGTTTTATCGCAGTTTTCCAGGTTATGTAATAACAGTCTTAGAGCCAATGGCTCGCAGACTTACGGTATTTACGATTCAAATTAAATGGAACCATTCTATTAGACTTCCTGAGCATGGAATGGACATTCCAAATCCAAAGTTATAGTATCTCTAGGAGTACCTGGGTCACAAAAGACAAAAATTCGACCTCGAAAACTTGATAGCAATACGTCTGTTTCTTTGATATTTTAGACTGTATAGTTTTTGCTGTTCAAAAACAGTAAAGGCAGAATAAAGATGTAGTTCCATTACGAGTAAAGGAAATTAAAAAAAGGCTACAGAAATTCCCAACAAAAATATGCTACCCAAGGAAACAAATGCACTTTTTCTTGGTGTAGCTAATACGTTCAGGTCTTTAATATTTTAATACAAACAGTCAATTTAACTGAACAAAATAATTTCAGACTGCCCCTCTGATAGTTAAATTTCTATACTCTGTTTTATTAGAAAACAATTGCACGGACAGAATTCTTGGATCATATCACGAAAATGAGCTGTAATTTACGAAAAATGAATCCCGATTTATACCTTGGCTCGGGATTTCGTAATTTACGACTACTTGTTTGCAATTTGCAAAACTGAGCAAAATGAAGATATTGATTCTCAACAATCGTAAATCAACACTCTTTAAGTATCAATTCTTATATCGAGAGAAAACAAAAATTGCGAACAACAAATCGCAATTTGATCCAATTATTCCTCAATTTGTAAATTTGCAAAAAAGATTTGTGATCACAACTTTTATTTCGTGATATTGCCACTTGAAAGATCAATCTTGCTTTACCCTTAATTTTGCAGGTACTATATGCATTTAATTTATTTTATTTTATTTTATTTTGAAATAAATAGTTTACGTTGACTTTACTTGGATTTAAACTCGCAACCCTCCAGTTGCGGAGCGAGCATGCAACCACTGGGCCAATTTGCATTACAGTTGGTTGGTTTCGCACATTAATGATTAGATACATGCCATGTTGTGGTGGTTTATGTCATCGAGAAGTAAATTGCGACAAGAAAGTCGTGATTTAAGAATTTTTTGTTGGTGATTTGCAACTATTCTCATGGAGTTGAAAATTGCGACAGAAAAAACGTAAATCAGTGATTGTGCAATGTAAATTACTAAATATTAATCGCAAATCAATATTTTTAAATGCTGTTTGTGAAGTTATTCCTTTGGAGAGTATATTACGCCAAAAAAGTTGTATTTTGCTATGAAAAGTTCAAGCTTGAACCATGGATTTTAATTGCAAATCACGAAGAAATAAATTTTGTAAATTACTACGTTTTGAATGTTAAATTACCAGTTTTTGTATTAATTTAGGATCAAAATGCCTTGATTTACGAATAAAACATGATTCGTAAATTCTTTCCATGTGAAGCGTCTAGAGAGAGAACTTTCACTTGACCCCTTTTTCATAAAAATAAATTAAACTCATTTTCGCTTAAGGGGTCAAGTGCTGAATTGTTTGTAAAACATCAACTTCTAATGAATTAAAATAAAATTGGGTGATTAACTAAAATTTTAATTTTTTTTTCTTTTTTTATAAGCTTCTCTCGATTTCAAAAAGTTATGAACGTAAAACTTTAAACTTTTGAGTTATCAAAACATCAAAAATGTCACTTAACCCCTTCTCACGCTCAACGCTTCAATTATAACAGATACCTGGTACAGCACTTGGGGAGAGTACGATAACTCAGGCGCCAAGAAATGATAACGGTTTTTTGTAGAACAGTTTAATACAAGCATTTTTTACTATGGGATGGGGGTCTATCTCACCCCGTTTGGGCAGGAGGGGCAATTTCATAAAAACAGTACCAAAAATGTAAAAAAAATATTAAAAAATAACGGTAATACTTACAACTAAGTATTAAACCTTTTTTTAAAGCCAATACTCTGTTCTGTTAGCTAGATTTTGAATCAACTGAAATCTATACATGGTTTTTGAAAAAAAGCATAAAAAAAGGTTTAAAGTGTAATTTCTCAAAACTGTAAAATTATATCATTTTTTTCTTAAATTCGTTGCTCTAATTAATTCTTAACCAAAAACTGAAAACTAGATGATTCTATGTCTCCTAGTTTTTGAGAAAATTACTAAAACTACTACTGTACAAAATTCGAATGAAATTATAGCAAACACCTGATGCGGTACCAACGTTTGAAACGGAATTTAAAATCGGGCTTTACAAATCTTCATAATAATTTTGCAGGCTTTGGATTTGGAATCCCCATTCCATGCTCAGGAAGTCTAATAGAATGGCTCCACATAATTTGAATCAAACTGAAATGCCGTAAGTCTGCCGACCACTAGCTCTTAAGCTGGCCGTACACGCCGCGCCGATTCAAAATCGGTCTGGTGTGGGGTGGATCGGCCGCAAATCCATTTGGATTTTCAGCCAATCTGAAATCCAACCCAGCCAAATGGATTAGATGGCTTGGTAGTGTATGGCCAGCTTTAGAGTAGTATGACATAACCTGCAAAACATTCTTTTTTTTCTAACGGGAGTATATCAACAACGTGATCCTATGGAATATTTCTGACTTCAGAATCAAGTTCAACACATCAAAAACCTATAGAAAAGCATGTTTTGGTTTCGACAACAAAAACTTTTTTGACCAGTGTTATTAAATACAATGCAAATGTTCGGCCTAGTTCATTTAAAAGATAGTGAAATCTCTACAAGTATTATTTTAGCACTGAATATCTTCTAAACGGTAGCTCCTATCCAATTACTGATTAAACTCTTTTTTTTTAGGAAATTCAATTTTCTTTTCAAATACGTTATTGAATTTCTTCCAGATTCAACGGTTAGGAAGTTATTAAATTCCAAAGTTCCTCCCAACTATTTCCCATACAATTTGTATGGAAAAAACAAAATGGCGATGGAGGGACCTCTAAACGTTTAAATTTTGAGCTCATTTTTGTACAGATATTTTTTTGAGCCCAAGCTACCTACTTTTCATGGTATCAAGAAAATCAAAGGAAGTTCGTTAAATTTGACCCACCCTAGTGGGAAATTTGCGTTTAAAAAAAACTTATATTTGTGTATTTTGTGAAAATATTTTAAATTGAGAATAATATACATAACTGATTGGAAATTTTCTTTTTTAATTTATGTTTTTATTCTGTCTCGTTTATGAACATATAAATTCAACCTTTAATTTGAACCAATTGTAATTTATTTTTCAACTCGAACAAATTTAAGTGCAGAAAGCGGACACTGTGCCGAGAAAACAAGAAAATCCACTGATAAAAGCTAACCATAATTAATTAATTTTATAAACATCTAAAAGTAAAAATGATTACTTGTATCCACAATTCCTTTATCTCACATAAAAAGTGCTAAGGGTAAAGACCCAATTATTATATAGGCATTACAAAATATAAGCTAGTGTCAAAAGTCAGAGAAAACTTTTATGTTTGCAAAAGTAGCCCGTCCAGTCATAATAAACTTATGCGTGCATAAGCAAAAAAAACAAAATCTTTCCCGGAATTGATTTGATTTTTTCAAATGTTTCTCGACTTATGTCACTTGGAGCCTCACTACACAATTCGTTTTTTCGTTCGTTTCGTCTTTTTAGGAGGTTACATACCTTCACGAGCTTTCGTTACTTCGTTCCTCCTACATTTCTACACCCCTCATCTAATGTTTAAAAGAAACACGAAACAACCGAAAAAAACGAATCGTGTATTCAGGTTCTTGGGTATACATTTCTATTCATATACAACATCTCACAGTTTATCACTTTTTTATTCGCTCAGTATATGTGTTCAGTCGTGCTCTTTATGCTCTTTATATTTGGATTTTAAGTCAAAAATGAGCTTAAATTATGTGACATAAAACAAGTTTTTTTTAAACTACAGAAGTTTCGGTTGAAGACCAATTCTATACCAAATAAAAATAATAAATATTATTTTAACTTGAAACATTTAAAAATTGTTAAATTACAACTCAAACTTAATTGACTGCTTTAAGAACTTGGTTTTATGTCAAGGTGGATTTTCTACCTGCTTATGGTTTTTTGGGGATACTGTTGTTTACTATTGAATATAAGATATGCAACGTTTATAAAGAAAATTTACAAGCTTTGTGTCAGGTTTTGAAAGCAAGTTTTGATGATAATTTTAACATGCACATATTTGTGTTAAAGTTATTATATCTCTAACGTTTTCATGGACATTTCAATGTTCGGGTTGAAGACCACAAACATATTTCGTTACGCAGCCAGCTACTTAGTAGGTTTAAAATAGAACTCTTCACGATTGACGATGTACCAATTTACAAAGAACGCCAAATAAAGAATTCACATTGTCTGTCTTCTTCCCTCATATGTAGTTTAAAAAATATCTACCAAATAGCAATAAGGGTAGTAAGAGAAGAGTCCTTGTACTAAAAATAGACACAATAATAATAAAAAAACAGACATCAAAATTAATTTTTCATAGTTTTGATGTTTAACATATTTATTAGTTTATGATGAATTTAAGTAGTTAATTTTGGCCATAGCTAGATTTTTCATCAGCCTATTTCAGTTTTATCCTAAGTTTAAGTTTTTTGTTCTAATAAATGCTAACACAGTAAGTCCATTAGTTAAAATTAACCAAAAAAAGGTTTCCTATTTTTCAACTTGAACTACAAAAGCATAATACCAATAAGAATATTCAATCTTACCTGGCACTCCCAATCTATAAGTCTTTTGTACATATTTAAGGCCATGGACAATTTCTCTTTGAACTATAAAATCGATTCGCACCTTGTAGCGTATACCTTCCTTAATAACAAAGACCTAGGCAACAGCACATGTAACGGATTAACATTAGCAAGTAGACCACCAGTTGGAAACATGGGAAAAACAAATAAAGAAAATAAAACAAAAACAAAATAAAACATTTGTTTTATTGAACAAATTAGAAGGTTTATTCTTGGCAAATTATATTATGTAATTACCTGTTTCTTTAATTGCGTTAAGTCACCAGTTAAATCCAATTCCATGTCATCTCGCCCATCCACGCAAAGGCATAGTTTTTTAACAATAACTTTTCTTGGATCACTTGTGTCTGGAAAATTCATAGAAATTAATTAATTGTTCGAGTCAAATAGATAAATAGTTTTGTTTTTCCTTACCAACGATGATTTTTTCGCTCTCTGCTTCACCAAGCAGCGCCTTTTTGTATACGATAAGACTTTTGTCGTCCTTATCGGCGGCCACTATTTCATCGATAGTCTTTTCCGGTGGTGGTTGGTAGTTTACATCGTGTTCAACATCATCGAAAATCTCTCCCGCAGCAGGATCAGCTTGATTGTTTGATGACATTCTATATCAATTTGTATAGTTCTGCATAAATAAAAGAATATGATTAAAGTTTCAGACTACAGAGGACATAGAGCCTAACAAATAACACCTTGAAATGCACAAAGCCTCACTATAGCAACCACACCCAATCAATTCGATCGTCGTCCAGCCGTGGACGTCTGAGTAAAACTTTTTTGCACAAATAATTTTCAATAAATTATTTTTCTTTTATTTTTTGTTCATTCTTTTTTTGTTATAAAAAAACACGAAAAAAGATAAAAGTTAAAGAACTTTGTTATCACAAGTGTGTGTCATAAAAGGGAGAGAAAGGGGAAAAATTGCACCTTGCTGCCCATATAGGCAGTCAATCAATCATACGACTTAAGCAAAATTTCTAGATTCTCAAACTGGAAATATTTAAAAAAATATCTCCACTAGCATTTAGGAACATGTTTTACAAGCAAACCATTTATCGTGTTTAATAATTCTAATTAGATGAAAAGGCCCACTGATTACTACCAGAAGAGAATTCTAAGAAGGCACATCCACCATAATAACCAAATGGCGTATTTTGCCGAAGGTTTAGATTCAGACACAAGGCTGCCGTTGGGAGACCGATATGAACAAGCAGTGAAACAACCCATAAAAAATGTACAAAAATGATTCACCGGTTTTGTGTGATTTTTTTTCTGTAGTTTTATCTCTGAAAATTTTGACCTTTTGATAAAAACTCTTCAACTTACCAAAATATATTTAAAATCGTCTGAACGGAGTTGAAATATTTATTGAATTTTTCAATTGAAAATTTATTTTTTAGAAATAGAGAAAAACGTAACAAATAAATGTAATTATAGTACTGCAAAGGAAAAGAATCACATTCAACTTATACACAAGAAACAACGAAAAATAATAAACGCAAAATTGCAGCACAGTGTAGAATTACACACACTCAGACTCTGTTATATGTATAGAAAGAGAAAACGAGTATGCGAAAAGCGAAACGTTTTATATTGCTGAAAAGATGGAACTTTTGGAAAATGGGAAATGGAACTGCAGGAATGAGCAAAATCTGAAACACTACAGTGGTAGGTATAAAAAGTGATCACTCATCGTTTTGTATGAGTTATAAAAATAGTACATCTACTCGATCTGAAGTGTTTTCTCCATATTGGTGAATCATCAAATAGAACATTTTTGCTGGCACACAAAAAGTGAAGTTAAAAACAATAATAGCTGTATTTTATTTTCCCCCAGATCTGAACTGGATTGGATTTGCATACGAAAATACATGTATTACAAAAACAACGCAAAATCCAACTTAGATTTTGGATTTCGATTTACAAATCCATTCTGACCACACACCCTTAGCATTTTCTTGCAAAAATTATTTTTTTCTCTGAAGTCAAGTTGGCTTTTTGTGTTGAAATTAGGGAGAAAATAGAGAATAGAGTAGAAAAAAAATTCAAAAGCAAAAGGATAAACAGAAATTGGTATATAATACTCTCGTCGCACTGGGATCCTGTTTGTTTTATTATGATAATCTAATCCGGATCAGATTTGGGTTATAATAAAGCAGCTAATGTATCCACCCCTAACGTTGTTTGTGTTTCAAATATGTCTCAGTGTAAATTTTCAATTAAAAAATTAAGCGAAAAGATAGGAATAGCTTGATTTTTAAAAATTATCACTGAGTCTTATGAGGCCTATTCTAACGAACATGCATTGTATATAATGAACATAGTTATGTTCCGTGAAAAAGGCCTTGGCTTTCTTTTAGTAATCCAAATTATAGCTGTAAGGCCACGATAAATGAACTTGATGCCTGGTTCAGAGCACTAGTAAAAACATAGAGTTTATTTTGTTACCTAGAGAAATCATCAGTTACCCTCCTTCCTGAAACAATCTCAAATGGAATTCAAATATAGTATAGTTAGAGAACACCTTGGAGAAATCGCTTAAATTTGCTTAAAATGGTGAAATAAAGGGGAAGCATTATATCAATGATGCTTCTTATTAACAAATTATATTTAATTAAATTTTAAGCCTAAATATTCAAAAAAAAATATTGATTTTGTGTGACAGAAGCAACAAAATATTACTCAACAAAAATAACTCTAACAAAAAGTAGTTTTTATAATTTTCAATTTTCTTAAAAACCAAAAACCCTGAAACCCTCTGATTAGATTTCAACTACAAATTGATAACAACATTAAATACTTGAAGACAATTTACTTCCTTTTTAACATCAAACTACAAAAAATCAATTTAATTTAATTTTCTAATGTTTTGTACACACTTCTGCTAATACGATTAGTTTTTAAAATACGCTACTCAACGAAATTAAAGGCACACTTTTTTTTCAATTTTTGTTTGTGTTTTTTGAAGAGCTGTATCTTTGTGACGAGTGGTCGTATTGAGTTGAAACAAAAAGCATTTTAAAGCTTTATATTTTTTTGTCCAGGTTTGGTTGCAAACAAATTTTTTTGAAGTACCGTTATTGCGTTATTGCAAAAAATGAGACGAGGCAACAAAATTATTTTTTTTTTATTTTTTTGAAGGTCCTCATTTCTATGCAATTAAATGTAATGATCAGATACCTTGTTTGTTCAGCTTTAATTTAGTTTTTTCTTTGTTGTCGTACGATTTTTTTTGCATAGTTTATCTGACTTTAAATGAAAAAAGATACTTTTAGCCTTGATTACTAATACCTCAGCAAATAATGACGTCATACAAAATTCAAAGATGGTTTTGGAAATTTGAGAAAGCAGTTTACAAAATTTTTTAAAGATTTTGTAGAATTTATTTTTGTTTGCCGTTCACCGTTAGTTTAAAAAATGTACTAAAAACCAACTTTTTGTGGTCTTTTCGTAAATCTTTTTTTTCTTTGCAAATGTTGATTGCATGGCTTGCGTTGGTATGCAAATTTGTAGACTTTTAAAGCATCAATATTCCTGTAAACTTTCAAATTGATTCATCGAACCGTTTTTTCTCAATAAAACTTCAAAGTCTTACCTACCAAGTAAAGGAACAAATTGTGTTGTTCCAAAACAATGCGTAGTCGTCATCAAAATGATAAGAAAATCGCAACTCCAGTAGATTTTTTTCACAGTTTTGCATTTTTTAGATACTTTTTTTTGACTTGAAATGAAATAAAAAGTACAAAAAACAAAAAAAAATAAGTTCAAACATTTTGCAAACAAAAAAACTTAAATATTTTTTTTTTTGAAAAATGTACTTTTTATTTCATTTCAAGTCAAAAAAGTATCTAAAAAATGCAAAACTGTGAACAAAATCTACTGGAATTGCGGTATCTTGTCATTTTGATGACGACTACGAATTGTTTAGGAACAACACAATTTGTTCCTTTACCTGGTAGGTAAGACTTTGAAGCTGGTGAGAAAAAACGGTTCGATGAATCAATTTGAAAATTTACAGGAATATTGATGCTTTAAAAGTCTACAAGTTTGCATACAAACGCAAGCCATGCAATCAACATTTGCAAAGAAAAAAAAAATATTTACGAAAAGACCACAAAAAGTTGGTTTTTAGTACATTTTTTAAACTAACGGTGAACGGCAAACAAAAATAAATTCTACAAAATCTTTAAAAAATCTTGTAAACTGCTTTCTCAAATTTCCAAAACCGTCTTTGAATTTTGTATGACGTAATGATTTGCTGAGATATTAGTAATCAAGGCTAAAAGTATCTTTTTTCATTTAAATTCAGATAAACCATACAAAAAAAATCGTACGACAACAAGGAAAAAACTGAATTAAAGCTGAACAAACAAGGTATCTGATCATTACCTACATTTAATTGATTCAAAAAAATTTGTCCATAGAAATGAGGACCTTGAAAATAAATTAAAAAAATAATTTTGTTGTCTCGTCTCATTTTTTGCAATAACGGTTATTTAAAAAAAATTTTTTGCAACCAAACCTGGAAAAAAAATATAAAGCTGTAAAAAGCTTTTTGTTTCAACTCAATACGACCACTCGTCGCAAAGATACAGCTATTCAAAAAACACTAACAAAAATTGAAAAAAAATGTGTTCCTTTAATTTCGTTGAGTAGTGTATACACAAAAATTAAAAAGGGGACTCAACCTTCTCCTGTCTAAAGTGTCCGGCCCTGCGCTTGGAACTTTCAGTATATTTTACGAGGGGCTCACCTCTTATTTTATAATTTTGGGTCTAAGTTGACTGGACTATAGTAAAGCAATCAACTCTCAGTTATTATTTTCATAAATGTTTTTCCTCCAACTGAATTGTCTAGCACCTTTTCAGCACAAATATTTCATTTTTCATATTTTAACTGTATCAAAATATAATATTTTTTCGCATCAAAGGTGGGTGCATAAAACACACATAGGGTTAAATCTTTAGTAATAAGTTGTTCACAGGCTCTGGTTAATGGAGTTAATTAACCAATATTGGTTGATTAGCGATTTCGATAACGTAACAACTCAAACTTTGGATTCATTGACTCAAATTGTGGTTAACAAGCACATTCGCGGATATACCAGTCTCACTAAGCATTGATTAAAGATGATTAGCTGTGAGCAAACTGGCAAACTGGGTAATAACAAAAATCTACTGAAACTTTAAAGTTTCCTAGTTACTTGTTTCTCCATTGGAATGTGTCCATATCCAGGTCCTGATTAAATAGACAAATTCAATAAAATCGGCTAGCTTAACAAATCAAACTATGGTTCATTGATTAACATTTCGATTATCAATCATATTCAATAATGGTAGTCGGGGAAAACTTTGTTTAATGGTAAAACGACATTTGATATCAATTTTAATACAATTTGGCAATAAAGACGAACAATCATTTCTAATTAAAAAACTAATGAGTTTGAAAAATAAATAAAAAATGAATGCCGTCGTCGGCTGGATCAAATGATTTGTTTGCTCTTAGAGCCGATAGAAAATTTTGGATGTGGATGCAAAATATGAGTATGATAGTCTGTAGGTTCATGTGTCTTGATACCAATTACGAAAGTCAGACTTTGATTTGAATGCTGCTATCAATAGATCTCAAGATATAAGCTTTTAAACCGAAACTTAAAGGACTGTTTTTGGAGATTATACAAATAAAAAAAGAGACTCCAAACTCCTTAAGTTCCACTTTGGACCTGTCGTTTCGAAAAGAAAAATCTTATACAAAAAATTATTTCGTTCATAAACGAAAAATTTCGATTTTCTTTTCTTTCTATAACTTTTCGCTGTTTGATGAGCGAAATTCATGATTGAATCAGATTATTTTGAGAAATCTCCAATCTTTTTTTCGCAGGAATAAAAATCTTTGTGTGTATGAGTTTTATTCATGTTGGTTTTTTTTTTTGTAACATTTATTCTCCAGGACCTTCTGTGATGTGTGTTTTTTGTTTGCAGTTCTTAAAATTGTATAATTCAAAATACTCAAAAGTATTTTAACGATTTAAAAATAAAAAAGAACATAAAAAAAACCTATTTTGTAGTACCAAAAGCTGAAGTTTTTGTTCTAAATTAATTAATTAAAAAATAGTTTACAATTCCATGTGAAAAAAATCAAAATTTTCAAAACTATTTTCCACCTTTCTGTGCATTATATTGCATAACTTGCAAGGCGAGAAATGTTTGCTTTGGTCTTAGCTACAAATTGAGACGATAATTTAATCTTAATTAATAAATTGCAGGCCTAAAAATGGAAAACAATTGTTTTTACATTCAAAAACTTTTTTAGTTTTCCACTTTTTGGTGGAAAATTTTGATTTTTGTTCACGATGTTTTAATTACTAAAAAAAAAGAAAATTGACTGAACTCTCCAAAAATAAATAGGTAAATTTATATTAATAAAATCCTTGACTTGGATACCCAACAAAACAAAATGTATCATAATAAACTTTAATTGAACACACGTGAAAACCGAAAACAATAAACATAAATTATTTATTACCTTAATGTTTTCAACTTTTTTGCTTTTAAATGCAATTCGAACATTTTTTCTTTGTCACGAAAACTATACGAATAACAAAAAATGAAACGAATGAACAATTAAAAACAAGTTCTGAATTTATTTATTAATTTTAATAAATAATGTATATATAAAATAAAGTAAACAGTCAAATAATTATGAACATTTATTTAAAAAAAAATTCTATACACTAAAATCTTGTATAGGTACGCAAAGTTTTATCCCATAATGTACCAAAGTTCCACGCTTCCATGTGATTTCTCCATTGTTTTTATTCCATCCGACCTCCCTGGAGGAACGAAAATTATCACAAAAAAATTCCGTAAGGTAGCAGTAGTGGTCGTGGTTGCAAATAGATTCTTTTCAAGTTCTCGTATCGTGTCCGTGGCTCGTGTGCTGTTAATTGTAAGTGGAAAAAAATTCAAACAAATAATAATTTTAAGTATATTCTATTTAATTGATATCAAATTGATTCCTATTTGACATGGTATCTCATAGAAATAATAAAATTCGCTTATCATTTGGTGTTTTTTTCATTTTCCACACTTAAAAATTATGTAACCTATTGATTTTAACCTTGGACCTGCAGAGAAAGAAAAAATCACGGAAATAATTTTACATATATGAAATTATTTATCTTCCAATAGCCGATCCCACAATAAATATCACCCAAGATGTTCCAATCAATTATTGAAGCAGCTAAAAACTCCCCCTTCAAAACTCCTTTTAGTCGGGCACAATGTGAAGCTGCACCCGGTAGGGAAATTCAAGCAGCATCCGCAGTAGTCAGTCAGGATTCGTGTGAATTTGGCTCAACCAAGTACTTTGTACTTTGCGGTCTTGGTGGTATCCTATCTTGTGGTACTACTCACACTTTTGTAGTGCCATTGGATTTGGTCAAGTGCCGCCTGCAAGTCGACTCGGCCAAATACAAAAATTTGTTCAATGGATTCAAGGTTTCCTTTGCTGAAGAAGGAAGTCGTGGCTTAGTCAAAGGATGGGCCCCAACTTTCTTTGGATACTCTGCTCAGGTAAGATGGCAAATTAAATTAAAAATTAACTGGAATGGTTATGCAATTTTCTCCTAATCCAAACCTTGAAAGGGATGATTTTGCAAAATAAAAATGCAAACTTAGGTCAATAATCTCATTTAAATCTTGAAAAACGAAACGAAAGAGTGAGTGAATACAAGAAGGTATTTAACAGGCATTGTTGTATAATTCACAAATGGTTAATTTTATTAAACATTTTAAATTGTTTCTTTAGGCTGTCGCATCAGATGTTCCAGGCCAACGAATTCAATTTTTAAGTTTCATTAGCTAGTACATGTTCATTAGTCAAAAAGGTAGAAATAATATACCTTAATGATGATGTGTAAGAATTCACATTATATTATTTAGACTTCCTACATAATTTACACTTCTTTAACGAGAAAGTATCAATTAATTTCAAGGCCTGAAATCCCTTATTTGTTTAGGTTTTTTTTTTTTTTTACATAAATGAAGTGCATAATGGTTCCAGTCAGGAGTAGTATATTTTTCTTAACAATATTTAATTTAATTTAAATTTTTTAATTTAAATTTATCAGGGTCTATGCAAGTTCGGTCTCTATGAGGTCTTCAAAGTACAGTATGCAAACATGCTTGGTGAGGAGAACTCCTACTTGTATCGTACTTCTCTTTACTTAGCTGCATCTGCTTCGGCTGAATTCTTTGCGGATATTGCTTTGGCTCCATTTGAAGCTGCCAAGGTAAAGATCCAAACCATGCCTGGCTTTGCTAACACATTCCGTCAAGCTGTTCCCAAGATGGTGAAAGAAGAAGGAATTGGAGCATTCTACAAGGGCCTGGTGCCATTGTGGTGCAGACAGATTCCATACACTATGATGAAATTCGCTTGCTTCGAGAGGACAGTTGAATTGCTTTATAGGTAAGACAATATTTTAATAATAAATTTAAGCAAAAATATTTAAAATTATTTTGTATTTAGTCACGTTGTTCCAAAACCACGTCAAGATTGCAGCAAGGGTGAGCAATTGGTTGTTACATTCGCTGCTGGTTACATTGCTGGTGTCTTCTGTGCTATCGTCTCTCATCCAGCCGACGTTGTTGTATCTAAACTCAATCAAGCCAAGGGTTCATCTGCTTTCGACGTCGCCAAGAGTCTTGGATTTATGGGAATGTGGAACGGTTTGGTTCCTCGTATTATTATGATTGGTACACTGACCGCCCTGCAATGGTTCATCTATGATGGTGTTAAAGTAGCTTTGGCTCTCCCACGTCCACCACCACCAGAGATGCCCGAATCCCTTAAGGCTAAATTAGCCAAGAGCGAGTAAATTTTAAGGAAATATAAGTGCATAGTTAAATTATAAACCATAAACCAGAGAAACGTGAAACGAGAAGAAAAAAAGAACTAAAACCAAATACATTTAAGAAAACCACTAGGTATACTCAAAGCTTAGGGAAACTAAATGGGCCATCAATGTCTTGAAGAAACGCGTTAACTGCTTGTGTTCTTGAGGGCCTATAGTAAAAAATGCATTTAAACGAAAAAAAAACAAAGAAACAGTTCATTCCACAGAAAAAAAAGCCGTAGCAGGAAACAATCATTCTTGCAAAAAAAAATTATTCTTATTTATTATTCTTTTAAAACGAAATCTGATAAAAAGGTAAACGTGTATAGATCCAGTCAAGAAAGCAATAAAATATTCAATGTTTCCCTATGTGAAAATACCTCATAAAAATTGTTTTTATTTACATAGAATATACCTACTTTATTTACATAGAATATACCTAC
Organism: Dasysyrphus tricinctus; assembly: GCA_963921185.1. Taxonomy (NCBI): domain Eukaryota; kingdom Metazoa; phylum Arthropoda; class Insecta; order Diptera; family Syrphidae; genus Dasysyrphus; species Dasysyrphus tricinctus. The sequence goes on from OY992533.1 coordinate 131,308,256, forward strand.
TTTATTAACATAGAATATACTTTTCAGATTTTGAGGTTATCCGTTGATCACGTCACAAGAACGTGATATAATTTATGAAAAAACCACAATTTGGTTCACGAGACTTGATAGAGTGGGAAATATGTATATGTGAATGAATGAATGATAGAAAGTGACGGAGTTCTCCGACTGGAGGCGTCGTATGAATTTATTATCATAAAACTTTAAACTGATTAAGTTTATGGTGCCTATTATGACTCGCGGCTCACAAGAAAAATGTGGCAAATGTCACTATAGCCGTGTTTTTTAGTGCACTTAAAAAAATAGCATGTTGAATACAACAACAATTTGGTATAATTCCATTAAAATGCACTAAAAGGCAGGGATTGCTTTGTGATTTGTTTATTTTTACTTACGATATATACATAGGTTCTATATTGCAAGTTAAGCATTCGTAAAAAAAATCGAACTCGAGATTTTGATTAGAGCTGTCATTACCATGATAGGGGAGACGAAAAAAGTGGATCTCACAATTCTGTCTGTTTGTCTGCCTGTCTGTTCGGCTACATTTCTTAAAATTTGGTTCATAGTGTTTTTTGTAATCACGACCACACCAGAACCAAAAATGACGGTACCTGCCATACAATTAACAAAAAAATGGTTGTTAATGGTACCTCCCAAAGAGCCATATCTTCAGTTTCGATTTTCTTCAAACTGTATTTCTGATTTCAAGAAGCTTCTAAAATATATATAAATATATTTTTACCAAAATTTTCAAAAAAAATATTTTTTGAATTTTTAAAAAATGTTAATATTTTTAAATCAAATGCAGTACCCTTCAATCAAATGCTAAAAAACCTTCAAGGGAAGTATTTTTTGTTTTCTTAAAACTGCTCTTTTGATTTTTATAAAACTTTTTCTGTACGCTAAAACTAGTACGATTTACTACTGAAAATTATACAAATTTTAAACTAGATTCCATAACACTGCATACCTATCAACATTTTCAAAAAAAAAAAAAAATATTTTTTGAATTTTTTAAAAAAGTTTCAATTTTTTTTGAAAATTCGATACTCGAAAACGGGTTTACATTTTTCTTTGAAACTTTTTTTTATGCACATAATCAAATACTTAATATTTGCATACCAAAATTTTTCCTTTAAAAATGTTTTGAAAATTTATTGCACACAAAAATTATAAAATTTTATACTTGGTTTGCTAATACCATAATCAAATAGTCTTGGAAAACTTCTTTCAAAAAGTAAATGTTACAATTTTTTAAGGGCTCAGGCCTTGTGTGAGGTATTTTTTTGATAAAAATACTATCGGTATTTTCTACACGATCAAGGTTTGCAGTAAAGTTTCAATATTGACATTCAATAAATGCAGTTGACAGTCTCTTATGTATTGTGATTGTTCCCATCGCTTAGCCTTTATTATGTGAAATAATCGGTTGAGGTTGAACTGTGAATGATTTTTATTTTTGAGATTTTGAATGCCTAAAAATCTCTTACAACAATCTCAGTTGTCTCAGAGCGTGTAGCATAATATGGTCTTTTAACCAGTCATCCAAGATTGAATAGATCTTTCACCTTGCAGAGTAGAATATGAAACGCTAAACAAATTAGATCGCTGGTGATGGTGCAATATGATAACATTTTTGTTTCAAACAAGCCGACAGCAAATTTTAGGAGTGGAGGTATAGTCAAAATCGGAGTATGAGTGATTATAGGTACACATGTATCGTGATATCAAATACCAAAGTCTGACAGGTTTTGTTTTCAGCTTTTGGGAGGGGTGGGGGCTAAAAAGTGCTAGATCCTCTGATTTATTTTCAGAGTTTTAATGTCTGATTCATTCTTTAAAAAAAAGATATAATTTCCTGTCACATTTTCTACACCACAATTTTGACGGTCCGATTAATAGAACTCAAGATATAACCATCTTAAGTGAACTTTATCATCAATATTTTTCCGATTTTTAACAAAACAAAAAATCAACAAATAGAGTCCACAAAAACGAAAATAATTTTTGCTTAAAAAGGTTAAATCTGGGTCCTATTTATCGGATCTGAAATTAAACGCAGTTTTAATTTGGTACAAAAAATAAATGTCTTTATTGAACTGTAGCTTTATAACGAATGAATAAATGAATAACTGCATTGAAGTGCTGATGTGCTGATATGTGCTGATGTGCTGACGTCTGGCTGAAAATATATTTGCTAATATTGAGGTGCAAACACAGTTCAAAGTTCTGAGGACGTTAGTAGATGGCGTGTATCATTACGTATACTTAGGTGGTGTACGCATTTCAACACCCCCACTTGATACTCTGCTATCGATGATCTAATTAACTTGAACTCCCATGGCTGATCTGCACCATTCGTGCTTTTGACGGTTAACTGGCTTCGTCAACGAATCTGCAATCATTACTTCTGATGCCACTTTAAAGAACTCGACTCGTTTTTTTTTTGCTGCGTCTCGAAGAAAATGATGCTGCACATCAATATGCTTCGTCCGTGCATGATGAAGCGAATTTCTTGAAAGATCAAGAGCACTTTGGTTGTCACATCCTATTGGTATAATGGTGTCACTCGATGATATCTTCAATTCAATTGCCATCATCCTTAGCCACAAAGCCTCTTGCGTGGCATGGGCGAGAGCCATATACTCTGCTTCGGTTGTTGAACGTGCAACTGTTTGTTGTTTTTTGCTTGACCAACTTATAATGCCATCCGCCAACTTGAAACTATAACCACTCACGGAAACTCTGTCATCAGGGTCATCAGCGTAGTCTGCATCTGTGTACCCAATAATTTTGTCGTTTCCAGTAGCTTTATAGGTTATCTTAGCTGCTGCCGTTCCTCGAAGATATCGCATAACTCGTTTAACTGAAGACCAATGCTCTTTTCCAGGATTGGAGTTGAATTTGCTGAGAACCCCCACTGCGAATGAAATGTCTGGACGTGTTGTTTGAGCTGCATACAAAAGACTTCCGATCGCCATTTGATAAGGAATATGATTCATGGCTTCTCTCTCCGCATCGTTAATTGGTGCCATGTTTCGGCTCAACTTCTTTCCGCATTCCAAAGGTGTAGATATAGGCTTAGCATCGCTCATATTGAATCGCCTAAGAACTGCTTCAATATAAGCTGTTTGGTCCAGTGTTGTTTGACCTCTTTTTCTGTCTCTTGTGACTTGAATCCCAAGGCAGTACTGAATTTCACCTAGGTCCTTCATGTCAAACCTCTTCATGAGTTCTGCCTTAATCCAAACTCTGGATTTTTCATTGTCTGTAATGAGCAGAAAATCGTCAACATAAATAGCGATAATAATTACCTTTTCTTTGCTAAGGCAATGATAAACGCATGTATCAAATTTGGCTTGAACAAGTCCGAGATCACATAAGTCCTTGTCCAACTTCTCGTTCCACAAATAGCCAGATTGTTTGAGGCCATATAATGCTTTGCGTAACCGACAAACCTTTCTAGCATTTGCTTTATCCTCACTCTCGAATAATTTGGGTTGCATCATATAGATATCTTTATCTATCTCAGGTTGCAGAAATGCCGCCACCGCATCCATCTGGTCGATGTTCCAGTTTTTAAGTGTAGCCACCGCAATCAAGAAACGAAGTGTTGTACCGCGAACCACCGGTGCAAAAGTTTCATCAAAATCCATACCACTGACCTGCATGCATCCTCGAACAACAAGACGTGCCTTGTAGCGTACTGTTTCACCGACCCCGTTCTTCTTTTTACGAAGAATCCATTTGCATGAAATTGCTTTCCGATTCTTAGGCAAATCAACCAACTCCCACGTATTTTTCTTGATGACTGCATCATACTCTTCACGCATGGCCTGCTTCCACATTTCAGCATCGCTGCGAGAAAGCGCATCTCTTTCATCTTTCAGATCTCCATCAGACACAATATCCAGTGCAGAAGACAAAACATAGTCATTAAATCGTGTAGGCAATCCACATCTACGTCTAGCACGTTCACAAGTTGATTCTGCTTCAGCTGTATCCAAAACGTTTTCTTCTTGATAGTGGCTTGGATCAAAAAATTCGTCTTCACTAGCTTCTTCATCAACCTCTGCTGGAACCAAAATGTCATCTGCAGCTGCTTCTACTGTATCGCTCTCGGTTGGAATCGAAATGTTTTCTCCAGCTGCTTCCTCGTCACCATTTTCTTGGAGTTGCGTTTCAACATCCACCAGTGTATTGTTCGTTTCGTTATTCAGGAATTCGTTGTTTGTCTCTGGCTCATCTTCTTCGGCTCCTTTAGATGTCATTATTTTGTTTTCATCGAAGATAACGTCACGCGATTTTATGATTTCATTTGTTTCGACGTCAATTACTCTATAGCCTTTCGAGTCTGTGCAGTAGCCAACAAAAAGATGTTCTTGGGATTTTGTATCCCACTTCTTACGTTTTTCTCGAGGAATATGTACGTAAGCACTTGATCCGAAAACTCTCAGATGATCTATATTTGGTTTCTTACCAGTCCAGGCTTCTTCTGGTGTCTTTTCGTTAACCGCAACTGTTGGACTCAGATTCTTCAAGTAACAAGCAGTATTGACTGCTTCTGCCCAATATTTCTTTGGTAAATTTGCACCAAATAACATCGATCTCGCTTTCTCGATTAGGGTTCTATTGACGCGCTCAGCAACGCCATTTTGCTCCGGGTTGTATTGGATTGTGGTTTGATGCTGTATCCCATGCGCCTTCAAGAAGTTTTCAAATTGATTGTTGACAAATTCCTTGCCATTGTCACTACGAATAGCTCGAATTTTGGATGCCGTCTCCTTCTCAACACGTACTTTGAAGTCCTTAAATTTCGCAAATGCCTCATCCTTGTTTGCTAAAAAGTAAACAAACGTTTTACGTGTGAAGTCATCTGTAAAAGTAAGTACGTATCGTTTGCCACCAATCGATGGCTCCTGCATGGGTCCACATAAGTCGGTATGCACCAACCCTAACTTGCTTGTAGCACGATTTGCTTTTCCTTTCGGGAACGGATTTCTGTGTTGTTTCCCTTTCACACAACCAACACAAACACCATCGCATTCCTGGTCCTTGAAAACGATGCCTTCTGCCATACCATCTCGTAGCCTTTTCATGCCACCCACACTCAAGTGGCCAAGTCGACGATGCCATGTTGCAAAATCAGTGCACACAGATGATGAACAGGCCTTCACAATTGGTTCTTCAAAACGTTTGAGCTTGTACAAATCATCACCCGATGAATCTGCAAAAGCAATGACTGCTCCCGTACTTCGAACAGAAATTTGGCATTCTTTGTCGTCAACAATTGTAGTTGTAATGCCCTTCTTACCGAGCTGTTTACAAGAAATTAGGTTAAACTTTAAACCTTTGGCATATCTTACATCACGTATTGGAGTTTCAACAGATTTCCCTTTTATGTTAAGCAACACGACAGTATCGCCAATCGCTGAGATTTGAAAATGGTCACCAGACGCAGTAACAACCTTTCCACCAGCATTGAGTTCCTTGACATTTGTTAACCAGTCCATGCGCCCGGTTAAGTGAACGGTCGCTCCGGAATCCACATACCAATCGTCAGTGTTGAATTTTCCAACCCCGAGTGCAGTGGTAGTGCTAACCTGTGTCATCAAACCTGTTTCAGATTTCTCTCTAAGAGATTTTTTAGCAGCACGACAGTCTACAGAACGGTGGCCAACTTTGTCACAGTTAAAGCATTTGCCACGGAACTTGCTACCCTTTTTCGGCGGACGTGTTCTGGTAGACAAAGCTGTCTCCTTACCAACATTCTCATAGCGTGCAGATTCGGCCAAGAGACGTTCCTTAACCAGATCTGTTGTGAGATCAGCCCCACAATTTTCTAACGCCATAATGAGTGGCTTATAACATTCAGGAAGGCTGACAAAAATTAAAGCAGCAAGGACACCGTCCTTGATCTCGTTGTCGATCGCTTTGAGCTGCTGTGCAAACAAAACTTTTTTATTTAAATACTCTGCCATGCTTTTGCAATCACAAAAGCGAACATTGACCAGCTGCTCAATAAGCGCGGCCACTCTGGAAAAACCTTTTGGCTCATAAACGTTTTGGAGCCGTAACCAGACCTCCTTTCCAGTTTTCAGCTCACGAATGTCTGTAAAAATTTGTGTTTTCACCCCAGACACAATTGCCGCCAAAGCACGCGACTCCTGTTTTGCATCAACCTTTGTGCCATCGACAAATTCCCATAATTCACAATTTAACAAATGAATTTTCATGGCGTACTTCCAATCGATGAAATTCGATCTACCATCTAGCTTCTCGAATGTTGCTGGAACAGATGTGTTCGCCATCATGAATTTTTCTACAAAGACGCCGGTGCCGTTTTCGTCTTGCTTATCAATTACGTCTGTTTTAGTTTTCTCAGATTCGTCCTCGGTACTATTGTTGCTCATCGGATTGATTAAATTTTCTAATCAATTAGTCTGACCATCTGGGCCCATAACCTGAAATTAAACGCAGTTTTAATTTGGTACAAAAAATAAATGTCTTTATTGAACTGTAGCTTTATAACGAATGAATAAATGAATAACTGCATTGAAGTGCTGATGTGCTGATATGTGCTGATGTGCTGACGTCTGGCTGAAAATATATTTGCTAATATTGAGGTGCAAACACAGTTCAAAGTTCTGAGGACGTTAGTAGATGGCGTGTATCATTACGTATACTTAGGTGGTGTACGCATTTCAACAGGATCACCAAGATAAAAGTCTTGATTTTTTAAAGTTAAGTGTTAATGACCCTACCATATAAATATAAAATATAAACCAAGTGGGTTTTAACCCCCCATCCCCACCAAAAGCTGAGAAAAAACCTGCCAGACTTTTGTATTTCATATCACGATACATGTATGTACATACCTATAATCCCTCATACTCCGATTTTGGTTATACCTCCACTCCCAAAATCAGCTACGGCTCTTGGTCTAATAGCTTGTTCCATTCAATTGGGTTTAAGTTCCGTGTATTTTTCTCTTGACAGCGTATTTTCAAGGGACATCTTCCTAAACAAAGATGAGTAAATGGAAAATCCTTCCGAATTAAGCGTTACCTTTTCGGTAGTTATAATTTATTTAAAACAATAAAAATAAATGCTGAACTAAAAAAATAATTTCGATTTTTAATTGTTGATTGACGAAGTTGAAAAACCAGTAGATTTTTTTAAGGCCTTATAAATAAATTTATGAAATAAAAGTTCGTTGAAATTGATCTTAAAAGCTAACCTTCCAAAATCGCGTGTTATTTCCAACTCCCTTAGAATTCGATAACTGAGCAGATCGAGGAGAATGGCAATTGAAACGATTCATTTCGTTTACTATAATCAAGCCACTAGAATTACAATTCGCTGAACAGTAATAGGCTTGTTTAATAATCATCGGGATCTGGATCTAGATTAAGTTTTATACGTAATGCAAAAACAAAATAATGGGAAGTTTTCTAAAATTGTTTTCGTAACACGTGTTAAAAGTAAATCCAGATCCCGATGATAATAAAACACGCCTAATGTGATTAAACAAAACAAAACTTAAACCAAGTTCTTTCAGGCGCCTTTCTCTGTGTCCCACGCGCTAGTTGGCTTGTCTAAGGTTATAATTATATGTGCATACATATACCAATGTGACCGAGGTCGAAGTTATCAAAACTTTTGTATTTGGTTTAGATTAAAGATAACAACCAACTAGTTGATTTGTTTCTTATTAATGATCTTCTCAAAAACAATTTCATAAGATACTATATTATTCTGAAATGTATTCAGCACGCCGCGATGACAAATACTGGTTAAGGGCTAAGGATGACTGTGTAGGTATACCGCTAGATTTCATTCTATAGATACAATATTTATAAGAAATTCATTTATAAAATAAAACTTACATACCCTCGATAAAAAGGAGTGGGAACATACATACATAGTTAGCAAAAATATGATGGGATTATTTTTCGTTGGGGTGTATTCACAGTAGTTTGCTAAAGAAATCTTTTACTTACCTCCAGTTTAAGATGAAAGAACTGATTGAATACAGGTCATATTTAACTATCCAAATTGTCTATTGTTTATTAAAATTAATTTATTTAATTATTGTGCTTCAGAAATATTACTAAACAATACTTGTCTGCATAGTAAATGAACCCACTCAGGTTGTTATAGGATAGACTGTCTGCTTATCCCAGTACTTTGAAGAAATACAAATTAAACACTCATATTATGTATTTTCATATATCTTGTTTTTTATTTTATTCTACAATAGAAAAGTTAAACATGTTAAGCAGTGTATTATACAATAAATGTTTTCAAAGTTATATCTTGTCATTGATTTTTTCTTCACGTAGTGAATAGATATCTTATAGTTAAAAAAAAATCAACCTCGCATTTTATACATCTAGAGTAGGTACATTAAAGTAAATAAAAATTATATTAAAAAAAAAGTAGCTCCTTATATTATACATCATCACTTAACAATAAAAATTAAAAATTAAAATAGTTAGGGTAGAAGTACATTTAATTACAAACTAACATCGACATTATTATCATCTATTTACATCAAACACAAACATTGTTTCTTTCTATCAATTTTTGTTGTGTTTAGTACGAAATTCACCAGTATCTCAGTCTTTTGGTTTCGGTATTTCTTTTTTCTAAATTTATTTATTATTTCAGATTTCTTTCATTACGCATTTTTTATATTATTTATAATTTCTCCAAATATTACTTCATTCAAAATGATAAATACATACTCCCTGATTAAATTGACTTTTTTGTTAGCTGGTATCAAAAGTAAATCCTAATTTGCATACAAAAAACACAATACTGTTCCAAAGGATTGTTTTTAAAAAAATTGACATTGATCACGACTATGGCACAGTTGGAGACTATCGATTTTAAAAATCTTTAACTAGGACAGTTGGTCAGAGTTAAACTAATGTTATAGGTATTGTGTTGTATACACGATTTAAAAGAATAGGTATAAAATTTTTGTTGAGTAGATATATAGTAAAATTTTTAAAATAATAGTCACTTAATTTTGTTTGTTCAGAGGTCTAGTATATATTGACCGTTGAATGCAGCTTGGAGCTGGGGCTTAATTGAGATGAGAATCGATCCACAGCTCTATTAAACCTTTTACTTTTATTTACACACAACCTCCAGTTAGGATTCGTTTCTGGTTTTTTATTCTAAAAAAAAGAGTAACTAGTAATTTCAATGAAAGTTCCTCTTAATAGAGACTGCATTAGCGTACCTTTAACTGAGTCTTGAATTGCAAGCAGTTAGTTCCATTTATTTGGATCGATACGATCAGTAATACGGACTGGGTTCCTGTGCGTTGTATAGGCTTGCAGTTTTAGATAAGGCATTCGAGAGCTTTGACATGCCTGAGTTTTGATTGCCATGTCGGTATGGCTCATAAGGAGCAAGAGCATGATAGTAGAAAGGTGACCGTTTTGTAATTGTATAGTTTTTGCTCTCATTGTTATCCCAGTATTCCTTTCCGGCTGTTCGGTAGCATATACAGAACTCCAATCGCTTAGATGTTGGGGGCAGGGTTATTTTAAATGAAAATGTGTCAAAGATCACATAAGCTGCCGTTGGCCCGTAAGTCTAAAAAGAACAAAAAAAAAAAAACAATTACTTTATAAGCAAAACACATCAGTATGTATATTATCAACTCACCCTTGCATATGAACAAAACATGTCTTGTTGAGTCTTCCAATCGTCCCATGTAACACGGACAATGACTTCCTTCTCAAAGTCGGTATTTTTAACTTTAACAGTTCCCACGATGAGAGATTCATCATCTTTTACAATCACATTCTCCAGACAAACGTAGTCTTTCTCGATTTTTTGCCTAAAATTAAATTTGTTTCGTATATAAATAAACCGTTTTAACAATTCTGTTTCCATTCACACTCACCTAAATGACAAATAGTCGGATGCAGGTTGTTTAAAATCCACAGCCCATTGATCAGCTGGATGTGGGCTAACAAGACCTTGTGTGATTTGTTCTAAAAATTTGACACTCCAATATGGGGGTACATTTGAAGGTTCAGACATCACTCGTACCTCGGTTAATGATAAACCCTCATCATCAGCAAATATCACTTTTTTACGCAAACGGCTGGAAGTAAAATAAACAAATTAAAAAAACAAAAGCATTAAAAATTGGAAAAATTCCAAGAATTTTGTTTATATAATAATAATAATTCTAAGATGCGCAAAAGAGAATTATTTTTGACCTTATCCTAGATCTAGAAGTGTATAAAATGAAAATTTTTGTCGTTAGACCATTAAAACAAAAGTCATCATATATAAAAAAGATTGTGATTGTTTTTTGATAAACTGTTGTTTGATTATGTTCGAGAATTCGTATGAAACCAAAATTGGATTTTATATAGAAGCGAATGTTTTGTTTTTATTATTTTAGAAAGATTAAGTAAATATTTTCCGTCGTCGAATGGAAAGATCTTTATTATTTTTTTTGTCTGTGCGCGTGCAGTATTAAAAAAAGAAATGGCGTTGGATTGGCAATGCATTAAACAAAAAACAAACGATAACATAGGAGTAGAAGAAGCTTAGTGGCAGCTCACACGGAAAATGTTTCAACTAAAATTATTTATGCCTGCCTTAATTTTAAATTGTTTCTGGTTAAACTTATAGACGTAAAGGGATATGAGCAATTCTTAAGGGGAAGAACTCTTTTCGAAATCCATGTATTCATTATAATGGTTCGGCATTTGGCTGTAGGTATTAAATTTTCTCACGTTATTTTGATTTATTTGCCTTGGAATCTAGAAAAAATTAAACTGCTTATTTTCCAGCTGAGTTTATAGTTTAGCAGCTTATAAAAACTAACAGTACTATGTTTATGGATTTGAGTTGTGTTGTTACGGAATTCTGTCATTCGGTATAGTATATTTAATACAAATAAGGAAATTGGGTATGAATACATATAATGAAGCATTTCCTCCTAACTATTTCTTGATCCAAACCTTGGTTGGTGGTAGTTCGGATAAATCTGTCGACTCTCATGGCCGGAACAAGTTTTGATTTAAATATCTTTTTTTTAAACAGAAAAAGACTAAATTTAAATTTAATTTCGTTTCCTTAAATAAGTAAAACGCAATTTACTTTTTCAGCACTTCAATATATCTAATCTAACATAAAGAAGAAACTCAATCTCATTTATAAAAGGAAATGAAAAAAAAAAACATTCACCTGTTTTACTGTCAAGATGTACAACTGCATTAAGTAAAGAATGTCGTCAAATTTCGTAATTCATTAAGTAAAGTAAGAAAGAATTCGAGACAAAATTTTAAAATACCAGACAAATACCGAACATATGCGCAATTTTCTTCTCTCTATTGAACAAAAAATTACCAAAACATCCATCACAAGTTTCACGTCGAAAAACGCTTCACGTTTTCGCTGTGCAAAATCGAAATAAAGTCCCTACGACCACGATATAAAGATATATAAAGGTATCGTTACAAAAATACGATTCTATTTTTAGGTGTAAATAAATTACCAGAGGTCATAGAAAAAGTTTACAATAATTATTTGACTGTCTGTTTTGCTGCATTTTATTCTAAAAATATATTATTCCGCCTGTGAATTCGAAGCCCAACATAGAATTTCACAATTTTATTGCGGGGGCACACGCAAAGTGTTTCTGTTATGCTTATTATTAAAACATTCACAAAAGAATTTAATTTTGCCAATGAAAATGAAAGAATGAAACATCCGACGTCCGAATAGAAAACGCTCGTCAACAGTTTATAATAAAACAATTTTCTTGAAATAATAAAAATGAAAAATTTAGAAGATTTTTTTTGGCGTCACCAGAAAGACTGTGACTGTGAGTAACATTTTTAACTTTCATCAATCAAAAATAAGTATGAGAATAGATTTATGGGCTCATGGCAATTTTGTGCATGTATACAAAAACTCAGGGCCCTGGTTCATTACTTCGAACAATCATTAATTGCCACTTGAATACGACGTTCACAAGTACAATCAAGTTTGGAGTAAACAAGTCTTCCTTTTTAGAAAAACTTCTCTTCTTCTTAAGCCTCTGGTGAAAAATACTATTTGTTGATCTGTCTTTTCTCTTGCGGACCGATACGATATGTCTTAAATAAAGATAGGGTACTCCAAAATAAATTTTTGGTTTTATGTTTTGTCTATGTCTCTTTCATAAGAAATTTGGGAAAGAAAAAAAGATTTTGAGAAATATTTTATTCGCTTAGGTAATAATTTTGTTTGTAGTAAGTACAGATAATGATAAGATAGAAAAAATATCGAATTATATTACCATTAACGACTAGTATAAAATAGAGAGCAACAAAAGCCAATAGATCGTCGATCATTATATCTAGAAAAATAAAAACAATGGTTTATGCATTCGTCTGGAGTTAATTTTAAAGAGATAAGATAAATTAAAATAAAAGGAGTTTATCTGTACATAACATAAAATTGACATACATACTAAGTATAACTGGTAATTATATGTGCGCCTTATGTGACACTATGTACTGTGATTCAAACTCGTATCTTATTATCATACTATGATTCTGTTTTCTTATCGGTTTCTTCCAGCGATAAGGTTAAATATTATGTACAATCTGAACATACATAACGAAATAAAAACATTTTACTACCTCTTTTTTACGTTTTTCTTAATTTTTTCTTAATTTAATAAAATTGATTTCTTTAAAGAATTTTAGATGTTCAAATTTTTTTAATGTGCAAAATACAAAATTTCATAAATGTGAAAAGCCGATTTGAATCTTGTATATCATGTTTGTGTTAAGAATTGGGACGAATTGGAATTTGGACATACAAACTGGAACTCAGTGTCGGTATCAACAGAAAGAAAATTTGTAAAATCAGAATTTTAGATTAGTTTTTTGTACTTTGAAGAACTGTTATGCCATTCAACCCAAAGAGATATACTAGATTAATTTTTGAAAAACGTGCCGAAAAATCGAAGTTAAGAATTGATAGTTTGGGTCCTTATAGAGCTGCTGTCGGTCTCGTTCTAGAAAAATTTCAAACTCCCTCAAAATAATAAAAAAGAATTTAGTGCAAAATGCAGGAAGGAATCACGAAAAAAATCGGTTTTATGGTTATTAATTATAAACAAAAGGTATAAGCTTTTGCACAGAGAAATTACTCAACTATCGCACGAAATGTTGAAATTTGAATAAAAACAAATATTTTTAAGGTATAGTACCTTTTTATAAGTCCGATTTTGAAAGCATCAAAAAAGCTGTGCTCTCCATGGCTATGGTAAGTGCGTTGGACTGTCACGCCGAACGTCTTGCGACCGATTCCCAAGTTTTGCCAACTTTTTAAACAAACCAAGTTTTTTTCAGGGGTTCTGCCTCTTGCGTAAAAGTGACAAATTCTCCAAGAGTAGGTCTTGTCATGAATAAGTGCGTCTCTTGTCTTACCATGAAAAAGTGAGACGCACTTTTCTAAACCGTTCAGAGTTGGCACAAGATAGTATATGTTCCCTCTATATTATCTAAATATGCTGTGGGACGAAATTTAGAAGTATTTTGCGTATTTTTGTTTATTAATAGTTAACAAGTAAAATCAATAAACGATGACTGTTGATTTGAAAACACACTACATATTCTGTATATAATGTTAACAAAAATTTTGCAAAATTACAATACAATTTCTCTGTTTATTTCGTCATTAAATTATTACGACTTTAAAAACTGCGTGTTTTGAAAAAAAAACTATTTCTTCATACACTCAAAAATAAATATGTATTCTCTTCCGACCCGATGGAAAGGTGTTATAACATTAAATTCATTAATAAAATGTTCTATTTTCAATTTTCTATCTACATATGTATGTATGTAGGTACCTACCTTGAAATATTCTTAAGTTCTTACAGCTGTCACACATATACATACAAGTTTATCTAGAAGCTGAGTAATTATTGTCCTTGAACACATATGCATGTTTTATATGTAAGTAAAATTTGTATGTATAGGTATACCTATATTTTATAAAAATTTAAGGTGCATTTGGGTTCAAAAACATTGAACAGAGCATTGGCATCACCCCAAAAAAAAGAAAAACTGAAATTGTCCTTCTGGTTTATGTAACAAAAGTGTGTGCTTTAAAAGAAAAAATGCTGTAAGAGAACCAATTGTATTTTCTAAATGTAGGTTCAAATTTCGTACTTGACATCGAATTTCCTATCGACGAGCATTAAAATCATTAATTTTAAATATATTCACGTGATGCCTTAGTGATTCGAGACAAGACGACGCAGAAAACGGGTATAGGTAGATATCTCAAAATATAAAACATACATTTATTTTTTTCTGAATCATTTTTAGAATTAATGCGATAAAACTTTGTAACGTATTCTTCCCATAGGTCACAATATTTAATGACGCAGTAAGAATTATTTATCGGGCCAACAAAATTTTGTGTCTGCTTGCAAAGTGATAAGATATTTATGTAGAAATTCTCGGGTGACTATTTTTGTTTAGATAAAAAAACTACAAACACCTTTCAAACCTTAATAGTGCGTGATACTTCTGGTAGCATGCACTAATGGAATGATTGAAACGAGGAAACGTCCCCACGCTCGTCAATCTGATGCTGGCCTACGCATACACGCGTTCGCCTCCGACGCCGACTAAAATAAATCGTATCAGTACCGAAATAACACCCTCCCAAAAAAACCTCAAACAACTTATTTAGTCCAATTCACTATCGGCTCGGCAGGTCGAGTGGCGTCTGGCTGGTACAAATACTTGTATACCTATATATAGATTTAAATAATATTGGGGAGCGCGTTTTCGACTTAACATATTATTACGTTTTTATTATAAGCACGGATTTTGTAGATTTTTTAATCATACATATTACATATGTTGGTATGTATGTAGTAATATGAATGTATGTAAATTTGTATGTTATGCAAAATACACTAGTTTCACCCAGTGAAAAGTGCCCCACCAGGTAAATCCTTGAATTGAAATTCAAGACCCAACAACCACTGATGCACATAGCATAGTTGCAACTTGCAGCACTTAAAACAGATGACTTGACAAGCCGCCCAAAGTCAATTTAAACATACATATCTACCCACTGCGTCCGCTTTAATTTTGCACACTTCATGCAGAAAACTTGCTTCATGCTTTCAGGATAGGACAGGAGAGATGGTGATTGACCCATTCTTTATAGAAAGCGTGGTGATGGTGATAGCAGCAAAAAAAAAAAAGAGAAGCAAAAAAAAAGAAAAAGGCTTAAGCAAGAAACCTCTTGATGTAAAACAATCACGCCGTTGCAGCGTTGTCGTTGGTCGCTTATGATCATGATGGTCTTGGCGTCTTGATGGCTGATAATAATCACGCAATGAATGCGTGATCACAATATGTTCGATTTTCTGTTTTTGGAATATACATACATTAACATTGTATAAATAATATTAATAATTCTCGTTTTGTGTTATCTTTCTTTTAATGTTTCTGTGTTTATTTTATATAATTATAAAAATAAATAAATTATTGCAATTAATGCATGGTGTGTTTACAATTCGTGACACTCTACAGAATATTATTCAACAAATAAACTTAAAATCATACGTTTTTCTTCTTAATTTTTTTTTTGTTTTGGGTTTTTGTGTGCATTTGTGTTATTTTTTTACTCTTCGATAAGAGAAGAATTTTTGTTAGATTTGGTTTTTCTGACATGAGTGTGTAGATATTTTAAGCGTAACATTTTTTCATATTTGTTGTTTTAGTACATAATTATAATAACACAGTTTTGTGGCATTTAAGCGACATCATGCCTTAGGGACCACACTATATTTTTCTAGGATAGCCTATATATGGATGGCACTGACAACTAATTGTCTTAAGCTTGGGCTGGGCAGGTCAATTGTATAGTGTGATATATACGAAAGGTTAAACCGAGGTGTATACAACACAGGTCTGTTAGACGATTTTATGGTATATTTCTCGCTCAAAGCTTCAGTCCTTTAAAAATCTTAAATTAAAATTTTAAGTTTGATCAGGTCAAACCCAAATATGTTTACCTGAAGTGGAATGGAATGGGGCACATTCCATCATATATTTCTTATTGAAATTTCTACTTAAATCAGCTGTTGGAATTATCAAAATATGAACAAAAATACTTAGGCAATCATTTTTTTTTTAATAGAAAATTTTCAGAATAATAGAATCTTTATCTAAAAACGAGGTCTTTGAACTAAATACGTGAATCTCTTTGATAAGATGCCAATAAAAAAACCTTGGCCAGAATGATCTTCTAGTAACACTAGTTTACAAAATAAATAAAATGTTCTGTACATTAAGTGCCGCTATTTTATTCGTATAGATTTGAGTCCACTGATCTCGAAAATCACATTTAAAAAATTTCTATGGTTAGGTTTTCGAGATACGATTTTTTGAATTTTTTTCAAAAGTATTACTAGTATTTGGTGCATATCTTAATTGTGACGTAAGGAATCAGCTTGGAAAGTATCTTAAATCAAACAATTTTAAATTTCCAACAAAAATAATTCTTATTTATCCCAATCGGTCAGGTACCTATAAGTACAATTAGCCGAAATCTTAAAAAACATTATTTTTTCAATGGAAATTGAGGTCAGAAATGTATTCTTTTGCAAAAGAAAAATATGATGATTTTTGAACATTCTACCCAAAGCCTGGTCTATTTCAATAAAAATGAGGCATTTACGTGCAAAATCCATAGATAAATTCTTTGGTTATGACCATTTTTGTAGAAGTTAAACAATTCAACTTCTTCAATATTTTTTGGGACTTTTACCTTATACATTGCTTTAGTTTGAGTTTTATATTACTTTTTGATAGAGATTCACCATCTCGAGAGAAAATATGTGTTTTCGAAATGATTTTTGATGTTCGATCGTCCTCTATATTTTTCGGTATCCGTTTTTTATGAGATAACCTTGCTGATAAAAATGCCATGTATGGTTAAAGATTCCACCAAAAATGCATCTAGAGATAAGTAGCTTATATTATGGTTGTTTATATATGTAAAAGCTACTACTATACACATCTTAAGATGCATTTTTGGTGGAATCTTTTACCATACTTGGCATTTTTATCAGCAATGTTATCTGGGCGGAAATTTCAACTTTGGATCCAAAAAAAAAGAAGTTGGTAAATTCGCACCTATTCGAAAAAATAAGGCCATATTATATAAATGGACAAAAATGACAACCAGTTACATGATTTGATTGTTTCTTCGTATATCTATATGGCAAGTACTGAATTTTATGTTAAGCCTTATTAAAAAAAATTGTTTCTGTAAAAAAGTCATATAAAAACACCTACGGTAGATGACAAAAATCCAGCTTTTATGAGTTAACACACAAAATTCGTATTTCTAGCGTTTTTTCGTTCTGATATAAACACTACCATATGAGAACGCAAATCCAAATAAATAGTGATACCCCTAAAAAAAAGTGAGTTTCATACTCGTACCTCAAAGTAATTTTGGAAAAAAGAAAGTTAGACACTAAGAAGATACATTTGTAAGTCTTTTTGAACTCTGACTAAAGATGAATTTTCGACAGGCACGTTATCACTCAAAACATATTTTACTGAGTTATAACTTAAAAGTTCATTTTACCTGATAAATTGGGCAATAAAAGCATGTTATCACATTGCCAAACCAAAAGTTGTGGATTTGTTTGCTATGGATAAGGTTTAAGTCAAAAAATAATGAAAAAATCGAGTTTTTGTCTTGTATATAAATGGGCATAACTTTAGAACTAATCCGTAGATTTTTTCCGGAAATATGTCATTTTCCTTGGTTAAGTATCTTATTACTGTAAAAATTAAAAAAAAAATTATTTCAATATTAACTTAGCTGAAATAATAGATTTAGTGTTCTTACTTTCGTTCAAAAATAAGATTTTTTCGGATATTTTGGCCCATATCATTCCAACTACTCAACTTATCACAAAAAAAGAGAAGAGATGTTGGTCAACAATTTAACAATGTTCAACTGAATCCATTTGAAGCCAGATTGGGAGTTCCTTAGTGCATATATGGCCTTAATAGAAAGGTACCTTCGGAAATATAGAACATAGGTACATCTGTTGCAACATTCGTGTTCTGAAATTTTGCAATCTGGGAAGCGATCATAAGATTACCTATCTCATGCGGATGTTGAAGAAAAGGATGCCAATCGGAAGCCTTAATCGAAATAAAAAAAAAATGTTCGTAGTTGCTATGGATACAAAATTCACTTTTCTGTTTACGATTTCGACTTAATACCTTTTTCCTAAAAAACTTCTAGAAATGGAGTATCAAATGAAAGACTATCTTTTTTCTGTTTTTTTCTTTTTCTTTTAAAGACAAACTTTAAGAAATGTCCATGTCTATGTTATCAAATATTCTCATAGTAAAATACTAGAATTTCGTTTTCTTAAAATCATTATTATTCACGTATTATTGGTCATGTTTAAGAATTTTGTTTAAGGCGTTATCTTTATAACAACCATTTATTATATAGAAGAAAAATTCCACAAATCCCCCTCGTCATATTTTATGTTTACTAAATGAAATGCACCCCTTTAATTTGAAGTGCATTTTAATGATGCGTTTTACTTAAGAAATCGACCATTTGGATGATATGGTTTTTGTTTAATGTCGAGTAGGTACCTACTGCGGGCAACAAAAACTACACACATGGTAAATTTGGGGTAGTTCGAAGTCGAGAGGAAAGGAAATGGAGAATCTGTTCAATATCTTTTCGATAGCAACATCTGTTTGTGAAATGCATATTTTTCTAGGTTTTTTACTTCAATATTTTTTTCTGTCAAATCAGGAGAAAATGTGTTTTTGGTAAACCGTTAAACATATTTTTGTACGCCCTTCAAATAAGTTAGACAAACGTTACTATTTTAAAGATGTGCATACACAAATATTATGATGTATGTAGATTAGGGTGGTCGTTAAAAAAGGTCATCATGGATGGGCCTATGTTAATCGGCGCTAAATGAAGAAAACAAATTCGCTATTTTCTTTCAGATTTTTATTTGCCTATGGTAGCTGTAGGCGTCAATTTAATTTCCTATTTTTTTTTTGCATATATGTAATATAATACAATATTAAGAAACAATGGCAAACTTGCAATTTTGTAGCTTTTTGTAAAGACAGAAATCCATTCTTATGGTTCTTTTAATGAACAGTTTTGGCAAAAATTGCTTTCAAACACAATTATGCAATTAGGTATTTGGCTTTTAGTTTTGAATGCTCTTACCATTTTTATTCGAATGCTAAAAACTATGTAGTGTTGTAGTAAAACACTTAAAATATAAATAATGTCGCAAACCAATGAAAAGTTCCTTCCATATTATCAAAAGAAAAAGTCACCAAAATGATTTTTAGTGAAAGAAATCATCTATAACTCTTTTAAGTTCCTATTTCACCAAAGAGGGGTGTGCTCGGCGATGGATTTTCATAAATATTTGTCACCTAAAATTGGACAATTTCCAAAAAAGAAATCAGTTTCTATAAATAGTGCAATTTTTGTCATTGGTGATCTGGTATTCTTATAACGAATATAGGTGTACGGCTTTCAAGTCCTTGGTTTCCGAATGCAGATAAAAATGTGCTTCATTTTCTCCCGACGTTGCTTTTTGGCTTTTTCCAAATTCTACTTTTCCAAATGCTTAGGTACATATGTCATGAGAATTAAAAAAAGTATGAATGAAAAATACAACGAAGAAGAAATTGCATATTTATGAAAAAGTGCATTTATTGCTTTTTTTTTAAAACGTTAGTTAAATATTGCTTGATGAAGGTGTTTCAGCTTCAATAGTGATGGAAACCCTTTGTTTTTCTAGATCGAGATAATTACAGCGTTATTTAATAACTTCCGATTATATATATATCAGCTTAATCCAAGATGATTTGAATATTGATTTGCCGAATTTCAATGATAATATTTTGTTTAATGCTAGAAACTACGCCAGAGCTGCCTAACCTAATATATACTTAACCTATGTACAAAAACCTTTAAAGTGTTTATTACTATCAAAGCTCAATCTTTATATCACATATGAAAATCTCTGTTTTGTGTCTCAGTATTTGTTTTTTTTTTAACAAATAAAAAAACGTACAAACAAAACACTTGAGTACTTTTGCCAAATGTTTTGATATGAATTTATGTATGTGGATATGTATGTGCCACCACTTTCATGGTGATGTCAAATTCATTAACTTCATTTGTAAATAGGAAGACTGATTTCTTATATTTGGTTATAGATCCGCTCGCACTTGTGTTGAGTTAAAGCTAAACTGGATGCCTTTTAGCCGCATATATTTACTCAACAGAAGACAGTTGGTAAATTTTAAAATAGATTCTTATTTGCTTTTCTTAATTTAACACACTTTTAAGTCATGCCTAAATAGAGTGATCAAAAATCTATCTTGCAAATGTTTATTCTTTCATTTCGTTTATTTTGTAATTTTAGTTATTTGATAAGACAGAAAATGTCACTTAAAGTTATGATAGTTAACTATGCATACACACATCTATTTTTTTTTGTTTATTTTTCAATTTTCGGCCATACAAATAAAATTTGAAATAGAAACCCAACTACCTGAATAATGAAAAGAGAGAAAATATAAAAATATATTTTATGTACTTTGTGAAGCTTTCTATTCGACTCCTTTCTTAATTTCAACAATAGTATCGATTTCAAAATGTAAACTACGTAGTAATTCATCATCAATGCAAGATAAAATAAATTATTAACTGTTGCTTTTAGCGCAGTATTTGTTGCTCATATATTAAGACGTTTTCACGCCTTAACGTAAATAGTACAGGGGCTCGTTCGTTTCGTTAAACTTCATCGTCGATAATTAAATTAAGAATAAACTTTCCGGCTTAATTAACAAGTAAAGATTAAGTAATAGTTTTAAAATGAGTACACTACACCACAAATAAGTCAAAAAACCGGCCCAGCAGATTTCTCTCTCAATACCTTAATATGTATTATGTGATCCATAGATCGTGGACAAAGTAACGACTTGCCTCTAAAGTGTTGCCCAGAAAGACTTGTCGTTATATTGCTGCACTCTCAAGTCTCAGATTTAATACACATATTTGATTATAGTATAGACGACAGTAAAACAAATCATATTGTGTTTCAATTTTGTGTAATTTGATTATATCGATCAACCACAAATGCATGAATAAAGTTTTTTTTTTTTGCCTAATTACAACACCAGATTATTTTTCTCTTATATATATTATATACGATTACGCCTGAACTAGACTTGTAAGATTGACGACCGAAGCGACAATTGGCGCCTGTCTTTTCATTTGGTGAACACAATTATTCACCTATGCCTCCACAATCCTACATGCTTGTATACCTACGTCAGGCGGAGATACTTCGGTACGCACCATACTTGAAACTTCAGTCTATAAGACGCTGAAAATGAAAGTTTTTGTCTTGTGGTTTCAAGTGACAGATACTAAGTACCTACTTACATACACACACACACATAAATATGTCTGTCCGGAAGAAAATCTTAGCCTTTTGTAAGTTATAAACTATAAAGATAGCCTCTTGATGATAACGTTAACGTTATGGAAGTGAAACGTATATTATTTTAATTATTTTATTCGTTTTGAAACACAAGAACTACCTACGACCTTTTTGAATGTACACAACATACATAAGTTAGTTGTATCAAGTTCACTGCACGAGCATCAGACAGGATTTCAATAATAAATGAATTTTTACTTCATTCCCTATTGAATTACCTACTGTTGCGATTTTGCCGATTCTGTGGTTGTTAATCTCCTATTTTTATTTATCGAACGATTTTTGTTTATGAGTTAGTGTAGACCGTAAGCAAAATTTGTGTGAATATTAACAATGTAAGCAAAATTTTTGCGACGTAAAATTAATATACATATTTGCTGAATGATCCAAGAGCATGGACCTGCAATCTGAAAAAGTTTTGCACGTATCTCACATACATGTGTTGATAATTCTGCAGAAAACGGAGCTCAGAAAAGCTTAAGATAGAGTTGAAACCAAAAAAACTCAAAAAACCGGTTTTTTTGAATTCACAATTTGACATTTTAATGTCTACCTACTGTACCTACTCTACAAAAAAACTAAATTTGTTTTGACAGCAACAGCTACAAATATGAATCAAACGTCGAACACGAGTTGTCATTTAAAGTTTTGGCGACCTTTTCCAACTATCAACACTCAGCTATTATTTCAGCCACTTTTTTTATCATATTTTTAATCTTTAATCGATCTTAAATAATATATTTTTTGAGGTTTTAGGTGGATAAGTGACATATTGGTCGATAAGTGACATATTTGGAAAGCTGAGATATCAAAGAATTTAAAATGTTGGCTTTGATGACTTTTGATGCATAAGTGTAAAAATACGAAACAAAAATATCAAAAATGGCAAAAATGGCTTACACCACTTCTGCACTCACGACCTCATCTGGGATTTGATCTCGGGATATTCTATAACTACTGGGCTAATTCGCAATACATTTGTGCAACGTTGAATATGAATCAACTTAAATTTTTCATACAATTGTATTTGTGATGGGAAATCAAGACTTACCCAATAACTTTGTCTAGGGAGGGCCTCACGAGTATTTGACAAGTTTTTCTGGTCTAGATTTCCCCTATTAAAGCCTTTCCAGGGCCTTGACTTGACAAAAACTTGCCATTTTTCCTGGTGGTTTTGCATCGATACACAAGGTGAGTAACGTGAACTTTCTAAACAAGTCAACTTTTTAATTTTCATGTTTGTTGTGTACATATACATCAGTCACTTGTGTTTTTCCTCTTTTTCGACATAATTGTATATGCTTGCTGTATGAACTGTACAATGAAAAAACATCTCCAAAAATAAAAAAAAAAACTGTACGTAATTTCCAATTCTTGAAATTTATGTATATTCTTCACACCCATTGCACCTTAACACATTTTACCACAAAATATTTAAACTTTCCTTTCATTACCTGTTACTTTTTTTTCAGCTAAAAAATGAAATTAAAATCACGAAATTGAAAAACATTTTGTTCACATTGAACGTTAAAATTGATAAAATCAATGGTTACACAGACACGATGGTTCTGCTTGGGTTTCGTTTGTTTGTTAAGACAACATTAGACTGTACTTTGTTTGAATAGAAGAGAAAAATATGTACAATGCACGACTGAATCGCACGCTCTTGCTCTTATGGCTCGAAGCGGTGTGTAGTTATTATTAAAAATATAATACAATTATTATGAAGCTCAATATTATTTAAATTGATTGCTAAAAAACATCTTTTTATAAAATAATAACACTATTAGCTGTATTTTATTTTCCCCAAGATCTGATATTGATTGGATTTTTATACGAAAATACAAGTATTACAAAAACAACACCAAATCCAACTTTGATTTTCGATTTCGATTTACAAATCTATTCTGACCACACACCCTTAGCATTTCCTTGCAAAAATTAGTTTTTTCTCCGAAGTGTAGATGGCGTTTTTGTTTAGAAAATAAGGAGAAAAAAGATAATAGAGTAGAAAAAAAATACAGAAGCAAAAGGTTAAACAGGGATAGGTTTATAACACTCATGTCGCACTGGGATCCTGTTTGTTTTATTATGATAATCTAGTCCGGATCAGATTTGGGAGATAATAAAATACAGCTATTGATTAAGTATTTACGATATATCTCAAAAACATTTTGAACAAAAAAAAAGTTTTAATTATAATTCTGTTATGAAAGTTATTCACCAAAAATATGAAAAACGGATTTATTATAACTTATTAGACATTGACAGGTAAGAAGCCTTTTAAAAATTGTTTGAAGAAAACAACAAGTCTTGTATCGTTGTTATTTGTGGTTGTATAGTTGTATAAAACTAGCCGTTTTAGATCAGCTAATTCGTTTTTTCCTCTGTGCAATTATATAAAAATGCTCTATACGCCCAAACACACTTAACAAACGGATGCGGTATGACCTAAAAAACCTTTTTTGGACTTCTCTGTTATCGTCAATTTAAGCTTTTTTAAAACCTCGAAATGCTTGTCTACATGAAACCAATAGTTGTCCCTTAGAGCAAGTAAAAATCTTATTCATACTTATAAATTCAATCGAATACGAGATAAATGCATAAGTATGCACTTTTCAATACCTGAACCCCAAAAAAAAAGATAACCAAAATGGATCGTTAAAAAGAAAATTAAAATTACGTGAAAATGACGTTTCTTTTATCAGTTCAAAGTGCAGGATCGATTTTCCTCAAATATGCATATAAGATGATCGATCAATTTTAAAATACTATTAATAGTATACTATTGATAAGTTTTTGAAAGATTATTTGTATTTCTTAAGACTGAGATGATTTTAACCAACTTTACTCTATAATTATATGAGTTTTTCTGAAGTCCATTTACGATTTTCTATTTCGTGGATTTTTACCTGGGGTGGAATCGGCTAAGGTGATTTGTGATTGTTGACACTCAGAACACAATAGCAAAACTATGGTAATGTGACTGTCAACTCCCCTGAGATATGTAAATCTTTTCTAAAGAATTTCTTTACTTACTAAATCTTACATAAATTGTAATTTTAAAACTATGCCTATTTCTATGTATACATGTCTACTTCTACATATTTTCTTTTTAATGTTTTTTTTTTGGTGAATAACTTTATTTTTGGTCAAATTTTGTTGGTTTAGGTTCATAGAACTTTTGTTTAACACCAATGTTCTTATTTGCCAATTACATACATATATCTGTGCCATGCAGTTCATTTCTTTACTAGAAGATTCGTGTTGGAGTTGCAGTTTTGTATAGACTTGTTTATAGAATTTGGAATAATAAAACTAATAAATGCAACGATTTTATCCAATCGAATAAAAAATAAACAAAAGTTTTAGCAGTACATATATTGATATTGATACTTCACATACCTTCTGAGTAAAATACAAAAAATCAAAATCAAAAAATAAAACTAAAAACTGGCTAATCTGGTCTAATCACACAAGTAAGCATTTCTGCAGAGGAATTTTTATATTTTTTTATGTATTCACGATCACGATCAAGGAAAATGATCAGCTGGCTAAAATTATGAAACCAACGACTTAAAACATCCGCAAATCCAGTTGAGTTTCATCAGCTGATTTTCAACTCAAATACTATTGATTACGTAGTAGATGGAATTAAATTGGTATTCATTTGTAATTTGATTAAAATACCTTTTAAATTACATACTAAAAATAATAGATATCAACTTGTAATTTACACTTGATGTACATATCTATAGCTAGTAATGAGTTTTTAAGTGTTTGGTAAAAAGGGAAAATCCGGAATTTATGTAGGTCATCAAAGAGGAAGCTTTTCATTTAAAGATTACACTTAAATACAGAGTACAGAAAAAAAACTATTCCCTTATTTTGTCTGCCTTTGATTCTGACCCCCCGATTTAATCACAATTTTTTCCAATGGTTGGTTATAAATCAATTAACACTGAATTTCCACTGACAGGCCTGCTGAAGGGCATTGTTTTTTGTCGTTTTTTTTTTATTATTAATTAACTTTAACTACATACCTCTCATTGTTATTTTTCGCACATGGGCTCTCCTTGGCATGATTATCTGTTTTCGAACGTCGAATACACGATTTAGGTGGCAACAGAATCTCTGGAGCTGATGACATACGTTCAATTCCACTGGTTCGTCCTCGGTACACTTGTGAATTTGCATTGTTGGCAATGGCTCTAGACGCCAGTGTAAGTGCCTGAGGCCGGCAAAATCTGCCTCGTTGATCATCAGGGAAACTGCACAAAAATAGATACAACATACCATTGAGTGTAATTAATTACATTATCTCATTTTATATAGGCATTTTAAGATGCAATTTAACAAAAAAAAAAAACTTCCCAAGATATAATTTTATAAAAGAAGGTCTGATCGGTAAAAACTGAACTTATGTTACATATAAGCGAGCATTGTCTACTTACGGTAAATGTTGGGTACTCCTGAACTCAGACAGGAAACTGACTGGCGGACTATGGCTAAATATGGGTGGACTGTGAGAAATCATCATTGATTTTCTAATTTAAACTGCAATTAAATAATGAAAGTCACAATAAAAAGTTGAAACCTCTGAACAAAACAAATATTGTTTCTCAAAACTAAATGACACTTGGTTTGGAGAAGTCTTAACACGACGTACTTTCTTTTTATTTTTTTTTATAAAGTTGGGATGTTTTCTGATTGACTCTTTCACTAAGAAGTAGTAGATAATGTTGTTGGATAAATTAACTATGTTTCATTACACTTGGGTTATATTTTTTTTTTTATACGCGGAAAGTTTATTTTGGCAACTCAATCGAAACAAAATAAAATTAAATTGAAATTATGTAGGAAGAGAGTATTTTTTGTTGCGTCTGAACGGTTCAGTACGCCGAAGTAGACTGTTTCACCGCGCGACAGGGCACACCGAATCAACGACGAATTTATTAGATAAATGTAACAACAGTCAACAGTGCCAGAGATTTTTTTTTCGAGTTGTTTTATAATTTGTTGTTTTTTTTTTTAGTTTTATTTTATTTTTTTTTGACACCAACAACCAGCCAACAAGACACGCGATCGCGATCGTGGTTGGATTCAAAGTGTGCTCTAGAGTCTGAGCAGGAGTACCTTGGAGTGCCGCAGGTCTCCCTTGAGAACTAACAAAACTGCTCATTACGTAGAATCACTGCTTCTGGGGTCAAGGCCGTAGCCTGATAAATGTTTCGGGAGGGCAGGTACATACTATGGGAATGATTGGAAATATATATGTTTTTTTTATTATACATACATACATACATAGTTCCCAATATTATATTGCCATATGATTTATATAAAGAGAGTTTTGTTATGTAACTATGTTTTTCTTTAATTTTTAATAGTTAATACATTTTTTTTTTATTAATTTAAAAAAAAAAAAAAATATTTTTAATACAAGTTTTGTTTAATAAATGTAAGAATTCAAGAAAAATAATACGTATAACTGGGTCGTAAGGATTTGCTCCTTAATATACCTACAACAAGACAAATTACACTCCTGATAATAATTAATAAAGCACTGGTTCGGATGGATACATTTTTTTATTTGATAAAGAATAGAAAAAATGCAAACCAGAATCTTTGAACCCATTGAAAATGAAATGCACGACTGGATGGATCCACGTACTTGCTCTTATAGTTCAAGTTGCTTGGAACTTGAGAACTTTTTGCAAAAAAAAAAACTTTCTTCCTTGTACCTATTCCAAACCGGTAAGGAGTAAACGATTTTTTAAATTTTCAAGAAAATTTCTTTCAATTAATAATAAAAAGAAGGGTATCATTTTTTTCGTCTATATGTAGTTTCAGGAAAAAAAAATAAAAAAACATTACTCGATGTAATTATAACCCAGTTATTAATTTTTGAATATTTATATCACCATTGCCAAAAAGTGCGAACCCTTGAAGGGTTACTACGCAACTTTTAAGCTAAAAATCAATTTGTGACAATATTTTCTTTTTTTTTTGATTTATCTATAATTTCACTTTTTTAAATACGGTAATCCGTCAATAATACTTGGCGTGATTCTTGGATATATTCTAAGAAAAAATTGTACGGTTGGAAAACTCTATCTCCCCCTCCCCCTGAGGCAGGGGTGGCAGTATTAATATTATTGACGAATTACCGTAGTACAAAAAAAGTGAAATTATAGACAAATTAAAAAAAAGAGATACAAAATTCAAAAATTGAAAAAAAAAATAGAATATATTGTAGTCACAAATTGATTTTCAGCTTAAAATTAGCGTAATAAAGAGTAGAATTTTTTATTTTTTGGCACTTTTTGAAAATGATGATTAAACTTTCAAACTTTATACATCAAATGTTTGAAACATTTGAAAATGTTGGTGTGCTGTTTTGAGTACATAAAATATACATTTAAAAACTCAGTTTAAAAAAACCTATCAAGATTTTTTGAAATATTGATTTTAAAGAAAAAATTTTATTATTTAAAATCCAAAAAAAAAATCTTTTTTTTTTCAAAATTTAATTATTTTTATTGTGAAGAAGCATTTGCACAAAAATTTTAGTTGAAATCGATCTAGCCGTTAATGAGAAAATCAAAAATGAAAAGAACTGTGATATGGCAGATACCGTTAATAACAATTTCTGGTAATTTTTTTAACCAAGAAGTACATTTTTCTTATAAAAATCGTTCTAGCTGTTTTTGAAATAAATAAACTCTTTGACGGTTGTTTGGCAAGCATCGTTATTTCTCTTTAAGCTCAAAATTTGAAGAAAATCCCTTCAGTGGTTTAAGGTGTGGGTCGAGGTACAGACAAAATTTTTGCCACCTACTTTATTCGTGTTCTCTATCATCGTAATGTCATGTTTAATTGAGTCGGTGAGTGAAAGAACAGTACAAGCGCCAATAATTTTATGAGCTGAAAATACCAAAATGTTCTGCTTACGTAAACCTTCAAATCAGCAAAATAACAGTACATTTGAAAGTCGAATTCATACCTAACTACACTACTATGATCGCTGATTGAGTGGAAGAACAGTACAAATCCTGGGATGTATTCTGTTCTTTCACTCAATCACTGCTGTCTGGAGTTAATGCTCAATTGTTAAAGCAATCAATTACAATATTATTAACAAAAATTATTGATGACATGACACATGAGAGGTTTTATAGAAAGACTAGTAAACCAAATTAAATAATGGTTTTTGGTTTATGCTTCCGTTGTATCAATTTGTATAGGACTTTACGTTTTGCACTATATGTATGACTATATTACAACAACCTATTTCATAGGATGTTGTGTTCTTACTTAAATTACTGAATTACTTAAGCCAAACAATAATTAAACAAATTAAATTGCAGCTACCAACTGCAAGATTTAAAAAACCATTTTCTATTCATGCAAAACAAAAAAAAAAAATTGAAATTAAGAAAATATTGCAAAATATTATCTGGAGAGGCCTTGGAGTTTTACTGCCATATACATTACGGCATGAAAAACAACCAATTATGATGCTCCAAACAGTGTTTTTCAAACTGTGGGTCGCGACCCCCTAGGGGGTCGCCAAGAAAAACTAGGGGGGTCGCGGTCGCAAGCTATTAGGTGCAAGATACTAAAAAATCTTAACACAACATTTTTTAGTGAGACGGTTGCAACTGTTTTTCTTTTATTAAATGTTTAAAACTTGGTTGTATCTTTGAGGTGTCAACAATTTAAGCATTTTTCTATTGAAGGAAGAGAACGTGAGCTTACATAGGTATGAAGTGGTGAATGGCACTATCAATCTTAAAGCCTCTTTTTTCAGCTCTAGATATTTTCCTCTTCTCTTGACTTCATCCAGAAATTATGAATGGTTCTTACCATACCATCTGCAGCTAAATCTATTAGATTTTCTGTCATCTTTATCGATGGAAGATCAGCCAGATGGACTGATATATTCAAAAAAGGATTAAGTATCTCTGTTCATTTCCACCTTCAGAATAGAGATCTGGAAAGTCACTTAATAGATTCTTCTCCAAATTACGCAAACTCTCATGAGAGGAATGTGAGCTTACTATCATGACATGGATTCATCTGCTGAAATTTCTGAACCCGTGGAAAAGAATCATACATTTTTGCTTGCAAATACTCTGAGCACAATCGAAGTTTTGCGAGGATTCCTCTGATTTTATCTTTTGCAGTAATAATATTTTCTTGTATCCCTTGGAGGCTCGTATTCAAGATGTTTAATTCGTCAGAAAGATCAGCGAGAAATGATAATTTTAAAAGCCAAGTGGGGACAGAACAATGATTTGAATATCCAGATTTTGAATCTTGTAAAAACATCAATTATTCAGCTTTTAATTCCAGAACTCGTGTTAATTAGGCAGAGAGCCCACAGCAGATTTCGGGTGTGAGTGATAGCAAAAAATGTAGTATGAATGCACTTCGAGGGTAATCATGTTAGCCGAAATTGGTTTTCACCCTTCCCTAGATAAGCTCCTTGGGTCTTATATCACGGAATCCGAAACCATTTGAGTGCTTAGTTCGCCCTGCTAGACCGTTTAAAAAATTCAAAATTCGAAGTGATAAACTATTTTTTTAACAGTCTGGCAGGGTGAACTATATACTCAAATGATCTCAGATTTCGTGATATGGGAGCCGAGGAGCTTATCTACACGGAAAGAATTGAAAAATCACCAATTGAAAAATTAGCAGTTGCAATTTAAGAATCATGTTTTATTCGTAAATCAAAGCATTTTCATCCCAAATTAATACAAAAACTGGTAATTTAACGTTCAAAACGCAGCAATTTACAAAATTTGTTTTTTCGTGATTTGCAATTAAAATCCATTTTCTATTCATGCAAAACAAAAAAAAAAAATTGAAATTAAGAAAATATTGCAAAATATTATCTGGAGAGGCCTTGGAGTTTTACTGCCATATACATTACGGCATGAAAAACAACCAATTATGATGCTCCAAACAGTGTTTTTCAAACTGTGGGTCGCGACCCCCTAGGGGGTCGCCAAGAAAAACTAGGGGGGTCGCGGTCGCAAGCTATTAGGTGCAAGATACTAAAAAATCTTAACACAACATTTTTTAGTGAGACGGTTGCAACTGTTTTTCTTTTATTAAATGTTTAAAACTTGGTTGTATCTTTGAGGTGTCAACAATTTAAGCATTTTTCTATTGAAGGAAGAGAACGTGAGCTTACATAGGTATGAAGTGGTGAATGGCACTATCAATCTTAAAGCCTCTTTTTTCAGCTCTAGATATTTTCCTCTTCTCTTGACTTCATCCAGAAATTATGAATGGTTCTTACCATACCATCTGCAGCTAAATCTATTAGATTTTCTGTCATCTTTATCGATGGAAGATCAGCCAGATGGACTGATATATTCAAAAAAGGATTAAGTATCTCTGTTCATTTCCACCTTCAGAATAGAGATCTGGAAAGTCACTTAATAGATTCTTCTCCAAATTACGCAAACTCTCATGAGAGGAATGTGAGCTTACTATCATGACATGGATTCATCTGCTGAAATTTCTGAACCCGTGGAAAAGAATCATACATTTTTGCTTGCAAATACTCTGAGCACAATCGAAGTTTTGCGAGGATTCCTCTGATTTTATCTTTTGCAGTAATAATATTTTCTTGTATCCCTTGGAGGCTCGTATTCAAGATGTTTAATTCGTCAGAAAGATCAGCGAGAAATGATAATTTTAAAAGCCAAGTGGGGACAGAACAATGATTTGAATATCCAGATTTTGAATCTTGTAAAAACATCAATTATTCAGCTTTTAATTCCAGAACTCGTGTTAATTAGGCAGAGAGCCCACAGCAGATTTCGGGTGTGAGTGATAGCAAAAAATGTAGTATGAATGCACTTCGAGGGTAATCATGTTAGCCGAAATTGGTTTTCACCCTTCCCTAGATAAGCTCCTTGGGTCTTATATCACGGAATCCGAAACCATTTGAGTGCTTAGTTCGCCCTGCTAGACCGTTTAAAAAATTCAAAATTCGAAGTGATAAACTATTTTTTTAACAGTCTGGCAGGGTGAACTATATACTCAAATGATCTCAGATTTCGTGATATGGGAGCCGAGGAGCTTATCTACACGGAAAGAATTGAAAAATCACCAATTGAAAAATTAGCAGTTGCAATTTAAGAATCATGTTTTATTCGTAAATCAAAGCATTTTCATCCCAAATTAATACAAAAACTGGTAATTTAACGTTCAAAACGCAGCAATTTACAAAATTTGTTTTTTCGTGATTTGCAATTAAAATCCATAATTAAAGCTTGTACTTTTCATACATACAACTTTTTTGGCATAATTTACTCTCCAAAAGCATAATTTCACAAATAACTTTTAAAAATATTGATTTGCGATAAATATTTAGTAATTAACATTGCACCATCACTGATTAACGTTTTTTTTGTCGCAATTTGCAACTCCATGAGAATAGTTGCAAATCACAAAAACAATTCCTAAATCACGACTTTCTTGTCCCAATTTACTTCTCGAAGAGACAAAGCACCACAACATGGCATGTATCTAATCATTAATTTGTGACACCATAGATCTATAATGTAAATTGACCTAGTGGTTGCACGCTCGCTCTGCAACTGGAGGGTTGCGAGTTCAAATCCGAGTAGAGTCAAGCGTCAAGAATTTATTTCAAATAAATTAAATTAAATGTGTAAGCCTGCAAAATGAAGGGCAGAGCGAGATTGATCTTTTTTCAAGTAGCAGTATCACGAAATAATAGTGGTGATCACAAATCTTTTTTGCATTTTACAAACTGTGCGATTGAGGAATATTTGGATCAAATTGCGATTTGTTGTTCGCAATTTCTGTTTTCTCTCGATAGAATTATTGATACCTAAAGAGTGTTGATTTACGATTTTTGATTATCGATATCTTGATTTTGCTCAATTTTGCAAATTGCAAACAAATAGTCGTAAGTTACGATATCCCGAGCCAAGGTATAAATCGGGATTAATTTTTCGTAATTTGCAGCTCATTTTCGTGATCTGATCCGAGAATTCTTTCCGTATAGGGAGGGATGAAATTCAATTTCGGCTAACACGATTACCCTCGTGTTTTATCACTAAGGCTCCGGTTATTACAAGACTCTTTTTGAATGGCCTTTAATGAAGCTTTTGACGCCTATACTTCTTTTTTTGTTATCAATCACACCTAAAATCTGCTGTGGGCTCTTAATCTAAATACATTTCCTTTTGACAACCATCTGAGTTCTGTTTGACAAATGAGATTTCGATGGGCTTGATTCATATCGCCTTTTAAATAACTGACAAAGTATTATTATGAATGTGGGGGTCGCCAGAATTTTTGTACTAACAAATGGGTCACGTACTCAAAAAGTTTGAAAAACACTGCTCCAAACTAATAGAATTACTCAAAGAACTTTCATTTTTTGGTTTATGAAGATTTATAAAAACAATAAAACAGTGAAACGAAATTGTATCCGTGCTTTTTTCATATTGAGTGAAAGAACAGTACAAGAACTAGTACAGTTAGACCAAGATCCCAGGGCCGCCAGACATACGTCATTTTATCATAGCTGAATTTTTTCTGTGAATGTACGCTAGGGTAGGTATGAACGAATGGATAGTACGAACCTTGAACCCGGGGGCGTTTCTGAGGTATTAAGTGTTAAAAGTGCATAAAATTGATGCAAAATTACGTTGTTTTATCAAAGCTGGAGATTCGGTCTCAATACTACTTTTCTATATACACCTTTATGAATTATTTTTTCATGAAAATATTGAGGAGCTCGAAAACTTAAAATCCCCCATACAATATTGTACCAATAAATTAATTGTTTTTCTATGAAATAGTTATTTTTGTTTTTCTCAAAACTTACATTTTTTACTTGTACTGTTCTTCCACTTACCGATTCAATTGTTACCTTGATTTTTTTTCCCCGAATCCAAAATTTGCCCTACAGTACCTATCAAAGTTGTAAAAAAAGCAATCTTTTGTGAATGCAATCATTTGCATTCATTTCCGGTTGATTCAAATGCGAACTGCAGCACAACTCAACTGACTTTCATAAACCAAAAGCCGAAACACAACTTAAAATGCAGCCATTTTAATAGTTGTCTCGTGATGACTAATGGTGATGGTTGGCTTTTGACAGATAACTACTTAGTTGTGATTGATAATAACAATTCTTGCATAAAAACTCAACTTCAGTCGGGATTATTTTCTATTGTAAGTGTATTTAAACTTTACGTTACTTATACGCTCATTTACGAAAACTATCAAGCTTTTTCAGCGTGTATCCATATAGTTCAAATTCCTTAACTTACTGGATTTTGGAGTTTCAAAAATGTTAAACACTACCAAAATACTATGTATATTTAATAAATCTAACATATTAACCCCTAATCACCCCCTTTGACAACGGTCTTGTTTCTGGCAAGTCTACTCTATAGAAATTACGAGTGAAATTTTGTCTCTTCCTTATGTGTAGTTTAGTTGATCTTTATTTTTAAGCTGTATGGGTGTTCTCTTTCAAATATGAAACACTAGTTAAGAAAGGTACTTACTCGTAATAAATGTGTCTCTTATAAAATCTACCTGCAAGAGTATATTTTTATTTGCGGCTTAACTATTTCGAATTATCGAAATGCGTTATCAATGCAATAACCCAGTTTATTTTTAGATGCTCCTACAAATGTTTTAAGTCATAAATAGAATGTCAACTTTAAAGTTGAAATTGGAGTGACTCACTATAGGGGAAGTAAATAGTAAAATGGAAAAATTGAAAAATTGATTCTATTTAAATAGGAAGGTATAGACAATATACAACACCCATGTGTGAAGCATTTGGGAAATGACTTGAGATTGGTTATTAGTTTTTTCTCGGTAGAAGTCGATTTGTCTATCTAACTTAAGTACCTATAAATGTGTATATGTATATGTCTCGACAATGTCACCTAATATGCGGTGTTATATTTATAAACTAGGTATAGGAAGGTATACATAAAATATTTAAAAACAAGTTCAATACTTTTAGATTACAATGGGTAATTCAGAAATCGATTCATTCTAATCGACTCGAAGGCAGACAGAAATATTTTGATTACGCTTAAGTGTATTGGTTTATGTGTGCCATGGTTCAATTTTATGTGAACCTTATTATTTATATTATGTACCTTAGGTACACTATTTTGTAGGTATAAATTCTTATCATAAATTCAATGCTGAAAGAATTTAAGTGTCCAACCCACTTTAAAAATTTTGTTAAACAAATACAGGAGAACTTAAATGCATTATGCATCGATTGCAGTTTCACTATTACTGACAAAAATCTTCTTCAAAGTTCAGTTTAAATCTTTCAAATTTCCTTCTTACTCCTCGAGAAGTACTTAGTTGTTTTTAGTCTTTGACCCTACATAATAAAAAACAGCTTAATGTAGGATAGTATACCAAACACATTAATAATGTATTAGTAACAGATTTATCAGAAAACAAAAATATTGGGCTTAATTAAACTGGATGTTCAAAGGGTAGACATGGGGATTAAGATGGGGTTCCAATCCCTGTGGACGGTTTTAGGGGGCAGCAAACGAGAGAGCGGGGAGGAGTGTTCCAAGTAAGGCACTTCTCCTTCATCCAGGCGGCAGCGGAAGAATTCTCCAGATAGAATCAACGGTGGCGTCTACAGTCCCAGTTAGGCTGAACTACTTACTGAATACCTTATACGGGCTACTACTACGACATATTCGGAGCTCAGGTCTATAAGGAGTGGTTAATCCGGCTTCCCGCCCTTGGAGTTATATTGTAAGGGTCTGGTCCTCCAGGCTGGGGGTCGTGCCGTCGGGGTGACTTCCCGGCCACGTAAAGCTATTTAGTTGCGAAGCAACAACAAGTCTCGGATACGGACGGATTTACTGTTGACGAACCTAGCAAACGAAATAAGGACAACGAACTGTCATATGCTGTCAACAAGAAAGGACACCCAACACCGACGTCTAGGATAGAACGTCACTATATACAGCTATAATTTTGAGGTGGTCAGAGACTTTGTCTACCTAGGATCCGCTATAAACTCAGCGAACGATACCAGTGCTGAGATCAAACGAAGAATTACTCTTGCCAATCGCTGTTTCTTCGATCTAAGAAGGCAATTGAGAACCAAAGCCCTCACTCGAGCAACTAAACTGTCCCTGTATAAAACGCTTATCATCCGGTCCTGATGTATGGTGCAGAGGCATGGACACTGCTACCGGTGGATGAGAACGTGTTAGGCTGTTTTCGGTCTGCATAGATGGAAAATGGAGAAGAAGATACAACAACGAACTGTATGGGCTGTACAGCGACACCGACCTAGCCACAAAAGTGAAAAAACAACGACTAAGATGGCTGGGTCACCTAGAGCGAATGGACACCAATGCTCTGGCCCGGAAAGTCTTTGAATCCAACCCCGTGGGACAACGCAGTAGAGGTGGACAGCGTAAAAGGTGGCGCACGCAAGTGGAAGAGGACCTCAACCAACTTGGCGTGCGAAACTAGAGACAGCTAGCTAGAAACCGAGCCGGCTGGAAGAAGCTTGTTGGTTGAGGCCCTGGTCCACCCCGGACTGTAGCGCCACCTTAAGTAAGTAAGTAAACTGAATTTCGAAGAATAAAAATAGGTAGTACTCCCAGAAATCGTTAAAAATTTGTTTGTCAGGTACCTAATTACGGAGTGGCAACTGAACTTACTATACTGCATTCTTAACTATGTATATGCCGACGTAATCGTGTCCAAAAAAGTCAATTTGACATGTATATGTCATCTATCAACAGAGGTTACTTCCAGGGTCTAATCCGAACCAAGTCCAAGGCGCTTTTAAGGTTTCTTTTATGTCAACTCAAAAAAGAAAACAATAAAATTAGTTAATCATAAAACTGGTTTCAACAAAATACAAACATAAAAAAATCACAAAAAATCTATTTTTATTCTGAAATGTAGATATGTAAACATGTGTAGCTATGCATACAATATTATATGGGTTAAAAAACACGCTGCAAATTTTCGACTTGATTTACTTTCGAATAAAACATAAAAAATATTTATGTAGTTTTTTGTCTCTAGCTTTTTTCTTAGTCAGCCAGATCATGCAAATACGACGTGTGACTATTTTGTCAATATTTTTTTATATTCTTAGGAATAATGAAACTTAAGAAATTCTATGTTTTTTATCTTTAAAACTGGTTTAAGGCTGCTGCGGTTATTTTGGGATCATATAGAACCAATGCAATTTGTTTGCTTATTTTTTTCATACTTATCTACTGATAATTTAGATTATTCAGATGCTTATTTCAACTATTTCGAGAACCATATGGTCTATTTCGATAAAATCCCGCACTTAATTGCTGAAGTTAGCTGAATATTAGTACTAAGCACCTCGAATTTATTTTCGAATATTCTTTGATGAACTGTTTAGTTTTTAAGTCTACCTGCAATTAAGTTAAGAATTTTCTCTATGTTTCAAAATCTGTTCATAACTACGAAATATACCCTACATGTATTTAAAACAAAAATCAAACACACGACTGTCATAGAAAATCTTTTGTCAATTCCCCTTCCTAATTTCCCAACCCGCATAGTTTATAATAGAAAACTTGCTTGGATGTGGTGCCACATTCATCCAATCTTTTTCCTCGTTGAACTAGATGCGTAGGCCTTTACAAGCGGGATAGTAGGAGATACAGCACCATTAAGCCGTTGGAAAATATTCATAAAAGAGCCGGTTTCCCTCACGCATATCCATTTCGAGTGAAATTATAATGCATTGAGTAGATGCTTCGATTTGGTCATATAAAGCAAAGCCACTAGACCTGCAGTACTTAGGAAAATATGAGTACAATTTTTGTATTTAAAAAAATATTCAAGAATCACGATTAATTCAAGTGGCACTATTGAATAAGTAAGTATTTGGTCTTTAGAAATTCTATTACCCAGAGCTAATATCTAGGTATGAACAAAATAAAATAATAAACATCTTTTTATTATGAACATACACTCCTCGTCAACTGAATACGCACAAACATTTTTTAATATACTTTATCCATTTTTTCCAAACAGTGATGGTTATTATGCCATCTGTTGATGCTTACTATTCCCTTAAGATGTTAAGCAGATAATTCCGAAAGAATTATCCAAAAACAACCGTGAGTTTTTCTTCAACCACTTGCAAAGTGTTTTATATGCAAAGTAGGAGTTTTTTTTTAGTCAACTGAATAGGTACAACGCCATTTTCTTCGTTGTTTATAAGTTTTTTGGAGTGCTTGACAGTTTAAATTAACGATTTTAGTGTTTTCAGTAAAATTTAATTCTTGATTTCAAATTTTAAGAAAAATGGGTAGATCTACGTGTCTTAACAGTGTTGAAAAAGCTAAAATCGATTTACTTAGAGACCAAGGCCTAACTGGACGTGCAATAGCTGATAAAGTTGGCCGAAGTTTTAATGTAGTTTATTCTTACTTGAAAAATAAAGATGCAGACGGCAAAAACATGAAGGGAGGTAAGAAAACAGCAACAACAGCAGCTGAGAGACGAAGAATTTTAAGATATGCATCAAATTCTTCTGATTCTGTGGCAAAAATAAAACAAAAAGTCGGCGTAAACGCAAGTTGCTCAACAGTATTAAGAGTAATCAACAACTCAAGCCATCTTAAACGAATGAAACTTAAGAAAAAACCACCACTTGACGAGAGACGGAAAATGTTGCGATTAGATTTTTCAAGACTTCACATGAGTTGGAAAAAAGAATGGTATCACGTGGTTTTTTCAGATGAAAAAAAGTTTAATTTCGATGGCCCTGATGGGTTCAACTTCTATTTTCACGACTTAAGAAAAGAAAAAAGATTTTTAAAGCGCCATCATAGTCGTGAAGGAGGTGTCATGATATGGGGAGCAGTCAGTTATTATGGAACAGTTGAGCTCGAGATTGTAACATCAAGAAGGACAGCAGCTGGGTATAAAGTAATTTTGGAAAGAAATTTTCCTAAATTTTCTAACATCTTTGGACCCATAAACTGGACCTACCAACATGATAATGCACCTATTCACTCAGCGCGCATAATAAAAACATGGATAGAGGAGCAACAAGTGCAGTTGCTTCAATGGCCGCCGTACTCACCTGATCTAAACATCATAGAAAATGTCTGGGGATGGTTAGTACGCAAAGTTTATGAGGGTGGTCGTCAGTTCGAAGACAAAGAAACCTTAATTTCTGCAATCAAATTAGCGTGGAGCGAAATTTCGTTAAATTACATTAAAAAGCTATACGATTCCATGCCGGATCGAATTTCCGAAGTAATTAAAAATAAAGGTGGAAGTACCCACTACTAAACTTAAACAAAAATTTGTTTCATTCCATTCCAATACCAATTTTAATTTTTGTACCTATTCAGTTGACTCAAAAAAAAAACTTCTACTTTGCATAAGTTACACTTTGGAAGTGGTTGAAGGAAAAACTCACGGTTGTTTTTGGATAAAACTTTGAAATTCTGTTATTTATATGTTACGAAAATTTTTACCATCAACAGATGGCATAATAACCATCACTGTTTGGAAAAAATGGATAAAATATATTCAAAAATGTTTGTGCGTATTCAGTCGACGAGGAGTGTATGTACATACGAGTATCTATACTTTCCATCAGAAACTCAAATCACTTAAGCAAATATTTCTTGGATAGGTACAAATTGGAAATTGAAAAGACACAAAAAAAAACATTTTCTTTTTCATTTAAAATATATAAAAACAAAAATTGATTAAATGCTATGCATTTGGCTTATCTCAAAATTTGACGATTTCGTTCAGCTACGTAAGTATACATACAGAAAAAATCACAATGTAGTTGTGTATTATAAAAAGTATTACATTAATATGTAAAAAGTTAATTATAACTTTTCAAATACAAAAAGAACTTTAAAATCGAACTCCTTTTTTTTGTTCCCCGTTTCACACTAAGAATGAGGCTTAATATTAAAAAAATATTTATCAGTTAACTGGATGGGTTAAATATGACTTAACAACACAAAAACAAACTCAAATCGGATACTCTTTTGTTCTGAACCCACTTCACCATAAAGATATTAACCCATTTTCTAAGTTCTTCTTCTTAGTGAACCCTTTCAAACAGTAAAAAGAATTTTTTTAATCTCATACCATTTTTGTTTTTAGGTACCCTATTTTACCCCACAAATAGAATTTAAAATATTTAACCTAAAGCCTTACCTCAAGAATAGCCTTTCAAATTTCAAGAAAAATTTGAAATATAAAATCAAAAAACTCAAAAATACCCTAACGAAAAAATAAAATATAGTGCCAGTTTCAAGACTAACGGATAAAGTCTCGCATAGCCTATCCGGAACTTATCTGCAACTTTTGGTTTCAAGTGTCGCGGATAGTGATATCCGACAGATAAAGTCTCGGATAACCTATCTGCCAGTTCAAGTGGCTGTTAAAGCCTTTATCCAGAAGATAAGAAAAATATTAATTTGAAGTAGGTAATTGGAAAAAATTGAAAAATTTGACGAGCGCAAAATGCATCAGTCACAAGTATCCTTACATAGATTTATTTAAATTTTGTAAGGCGACTTTTTTTTAAGTTGTCCTACGCAAAAAAGCAAGCCACTCAAACGTTCTATGCGATGTGTTTTCTTCTATAAGAAATATGTAAACGGACGAAGAGCAGTAGAGATTTATGAACATATTTTTATTGAAACATATCTTTATTTTTTTACACCTACGTATGCACATATTACATCTTATATATATTAAGC
This sequence comes from Dasysyrphus tricinctus, assembly GCA_963921185.1. Taxonomy (NCBI): domain Eukaryota; kingdom Metazoa; phylum Arthropoda; class Insecta; order Diptera; family Syrphidae; genus Dasysyrphus; species Dasysyrphus tricinctus. The sequence goes on from OY992533.1 coordinate 131,348,660, forward strand.
GAGGAGCGAGTGGTTGTTGGACTTGTACTTGTGGCATCATTTTGCGGTATAATCAAAAATTTAGCTTATTTTACTCAGGATTATTGTAGCTTTCCATTAGTAAAAGAATCTTTAGGATCGCTTCAATAATTCCATAGATTACCCCCTACATATAGGTACATACAAACAAACAAATGTTTCATCTTTATAATAAAGTATATAGATACATTTTCTTATGAGGTACCTATGCAAGTACTTTACCTATTTATGTTGGCAGGTAAAAATTAAAACAAAATAAGATTTATGAAAGTACGTGATTTGATGACCGAAATAGTTTTTATACACCTACAATTTTGTATTCTGTGCATCTGTATGATATTTTATCGTGATGAAAATAAAGACAAGGAATCAATAATAATCAATGCCAGAACATATAAAACAATACAAAATTCTATTTAAGACTTCTTTTTTTTGTAACTTTTCTAAGAAATTTTGGCATGCTCAAATCAAATCACGCTCAGTCAAAATTGCTCTAGTACGTCACGTTTTGGAATATTGCAATATAATCATGTCAAAAACCAGTTTTTGGGTACATTTGACATCGATTTGTTTCTTATTTCTTTCTAAGAATCGGTAAGAACCGTATTTTGAAATTTCTAAATCATTCAAAGTTAATTTTCCTGCCATAGATATTGGAAAATAAAATGTATGCTTTTTTCAAATTAGTGTTTAATACAGGCACACTAGTTAGATGCCATAGTATTAAGTACGTGTAAGTATTAGCAATATCTTGAAGGGTGTGATTATCTTCTGAGATGGAAAGAAATTTTTACTGATGTATTTTAGGGTAGTCGTTAAGAAAGGTCATCTTGAATTGTCCTAAATTGGCTCTAAATGACGAAAAAAACACACTAATTTTTTCAGATATGTATTCCCTATAGTCGCTGTAGGGGTTAAGATTATCTACTGTTTTTTTTTAAAAAAGTCCTATGGGAAACCTCAAAATTGTTTATTTAAAGAACTTTTATTTGAAAATGAACCATAAAAACGGCTTTCCAAAAAGCTGTTAGTTATAGTTTTTTTTTGTATTTTTTTTTATAAAATTGCCAGAGTCCACGTGGCGGTGGGAGATACAGACCCCTCCGATAGGATTTTTTCTTGTCTACTTGTCTACTTGAATTTTTATTTCTTGGAACTGATTTAGGTCCATATATAAAATCTCGAAAAACCCATACAACAACCACTTTAATGTTAGTCTTGAAAAAACTCGAGAAGGGCTCAACGGATTTGGGTGATACTTTTAGGAAATCTTCGGGTATTTCTGTAAAGTTTGGTCAAAATTGGTCTTGTGGCTTGCCAACAAGTTGCAGCAAATCTGGGTGCCCATTGTATATAATACATATTATTTAATTTAATGTATTTACACCTGCGCGAACAAACAGACCGTTTCGCCAAAGAACATTAACATTGGTCACAAATGAAATAATGAAGTTAAATTGAAGGTTGTTCTTTTCGGTCCAATCGATCGAAGACATTATATTAAAACGCTGAATGCAACTCACACTTACAAGAACCGTTAAATATGAAGGAGTCAAAATTAATGTTTGAGGTTGTCTTAGGTTACGAAACAGGGCCTTTATTTTATTAAGGAAAAATGTATGTTCACATCATTCAGACCTTCATGCTTCTTTATTCTAATTAGTATACACTTAATTTGACATTTCAGAAGGATAATAATGATTCTAAACATGCGAGCAGACTAGCAAACAAATTGGTTTGAGATCTTGAAACACCTGCGAAATCATCGGTCCTTAATCCCATCGAAAACTTGAAGGCCGATATTTAAGGAAGTGCTTTAAAGGAAACGCTAACAAATTTAGCTGAATATGGTTGATTCTATATCACGGTGTACTGCTGTCATAGCAAGAAAGGCCATACAAAAAAAACAAGTATTCTTATTAATATTTCATTTAAATTTAAGACGAAAATCTATTTCTTAAGTTTTTGTAATACAGGTATACATTAGGGTGGTCGTTATATAGTTTTTTATTTGAGCTCTTTTATTTAGATGGGTCTTAATCAGCCCCAAATAAAGACAAACATTATCTTTTTTTCTGATTTTTATATTATATATTTAGGTATATTTTTATAAACTAGTCTAAATGTCGGCCTTGTAAAAGTAGGTAAATTTCACCCATTGTTTTGCATTTTGAAAAAATCAGATGGCAACCTCTCGAACGCGGCAACCCTGCCAGACTGTGGTTTTGTACTGCACTAGTCCCAAATTAAGTATGTCCACAAAGTTGTAGCGCTGCATCTAGTCATTGTGGTTGCTTGCTGTCCGACTATAAGCCTTGATGAAATACCCAGAGCGAGGAGTTCTGTATAGATCCAGCTATTGTATTTCATAAGTTAGTGTTGGAATTTATTGGATTTAATGATTCTAAACATGCGAGCAGACTAGCAAACAAATTGGTTTGAGATCTTGAAACACCTGCGAAATCATCGGTCCTTAATCCCATCGAAAACTTGAAGGCCGATATTTAAGGAAGTGCTTTAAAGGAAACGCTAACAAATTTCGCTGAATATGGTTGATTCTATATCACGGTGTACTGCTGTCATAGCAAGAAAGGCCATACAAAAAAAACAAGTATTCTTATTAATATTTCATTTAAATTTAAGACGAAAATCTATTTCTTAAGTTTTTGTAATACAGGTATACATTAGGGTGGTCGTTATATAGTTTTTTATTTGAGCTCTTTTATTTAGATGGGTCTTAATCAGCCCCAAATAAAGACAAACATTATCTTTTTTTCTGATTTTTATATTATATATTTAGGTATATTTTTATAAACTAGTCTAAATGTCGGCCTTGTAAAAGTAGGTAAATTTCACCCATTGTTTTGCATTTTGAAAAAATCAGATGGCAACCTCTCGAACGCGGCAACCCTGCCAGACTGTGGTTTTGTACTGCACTAGTCCCAAATTAAGTATGTCCACAAAGTTGTAGCGCTGCATCTAGTCATTGTGGTTGCTTGCTGTCCGACTATAAGCCTTGATGAAATACCCAGAGCGAGGAGTTCTGTATAGATCCAGCTATTGTATTTCATAAGTTAGTGTTGGAATTTATTGGATCTTTTTTACTCTTTGATCCTCATCGACATATTTTCATGTTATAGGCCAACAATTGGTTATATTTTGTTTTTCTATGGCCTAGCCTAGATGTTAAATAACCATTTTTCGTCTGCATTGAACCTATGTGATTGATTCTCCATCTCGTCTGGTCACCATTATTTTAATGTTGCTAGCAGGATCTTTTTATCGCATACATTTCTGTATGGGGAAAAATAATTAAAAATCCATTAAACATTTAAGTGTTTCAATCTTGCTAACTAAAGATTTAATTAGCTTCGATTGTGCACAATGCTTAAGATTCTTTTTTTACTTTTACTTTTTTTTTTTTAGTTATAGCCATTGCGTTGCATTATTATCATTATCAATAAAAATTACCTCTTGAAGGAGGTTTATAAATTTATGAGCCATTTACGTATACTCGTACTGGTTTATAAATAGCACGCACTTGTTGTACGCACGCTGGCGCAAGCTGATTTGATCAGAGTGGAATATTTTCAAGTTAATCGACCGTATTTTTCTAATCGCATTCGACAATATTTTTTTTTATCAAACAATTTTGTCTCTGAAAAGAATATAAGTGCAGTAATAGTTTTACAGGGTAATAATGTCAATATTTGTATTTGACCATGTGTACATTGAGTTAATAATGATACGTGCCATGTATGCCGTCTACAGGAAAGTTATTTTCTCTTAGTAAATTTGATTCAAAAATATTTTCTTATCTTTTATTTTTAGCTAAGTTCCCCAATATAATATTGATCTCGTTTTGATTTTATAAACTTTGTTTTTTCTTATTAGCTTAAGTTCACATCTGCATCTTCAATACGTAATTGAAATATCTATTGATAATGGTGTACGTTTTGGTTATCATTTGAACTTCTTCACGCAGTTAATTGAAGGCCAAAATTATACAAGCCGCCCGCGCGCCGGCGAAATTTCATGTTGCTAAGTTCAGTTTAATAGATTTTGAAGGTGGTTTTGTTTTATGAGTTTAACTTCAATAAACGAACTTGCGTCAAACGGGAAGACTTTTTCATAAATTGCAAGCAATAACTTGTTTACCTTATTTAAATTTTTTACCTATCTCAATTTGAATTTAGAATTGAGTTATATTTTGAATTCTATATGATGTTTACAAATTTTTGTTTAGTGTCTGTGTAGGCTAGTGATAATGATAACACCAACTGACTAGAACTCACAGCTTCTTTATCGCGCCACGCCAGTTGTAATTATTTTGATGTGCCCTTTGATATATATTTTGACGCCAAATCCATCAAATGTTTATGTTTACTAAATTTAAAAATTTAATTAGGTACGAGAAATTTTGTTTTGGAATATTTATTAATTGTAAATATTAAATTTGTAGCAGGTATTGATACAGGGTCTTCCAGCTTTTTAATAGCCAACATTAAACTGTTATTGTGAAAAATTTTGATTATAGTAAAAACTCGGTGGTTATTAATTTTGGATCGATACACACTTCTTGAAATTGTGATAATGCACTACGAAAATGGTGAAAATATGGCGAAAACGTATTTTAACGTATCTTTCTGCCTTGGTTGCTTGAAACTTGTGTTCGTCGTAAATATTGCCGCTGTAGCTTAGAGTGTGTCTGAACGCCTAGGTGTGTCCATTTCGAGACGATCTCAGGGATCGCTGATATCCAACATAATTTTGAATTTTTTTTTTGCATGAAATTTTCCGGACGAGTGAAGTAAAGTCTAATGCTGGATTTACACGATTGGAAAACTGCCAGTATAATGACAAAAGCAACAACAAAAGAATGAACAATTTCATTCTTTTTGTCATCATACTGGCAGCTTTCCATTCGTGTAAATCCAGCATAAGATTCACCAATAATTTATGAACTTAAAGAAAACATCGGAACTGTAATTCGTGAAATACAGCCACACAGAAAAAGACGAAAACTGAAAACAATTTTTAAAAACCTTTTCTTAATTTACAAACTTTTTCCCAAAAACTATGAATTTCTACGAATTTTAGTACAATTTTATTTGTTTGTATGAATTTTAGGCTAAATTTGTAGTTTTGGCAAGTTTGGTAACAGACAAACATTTAGTTAATTTAGAGAGAACTCATTAATTTCCGTACGGCTTGAAGAACTGTACTTAATTAATCAACTTTAATTTTAGCATAGTTGCCAGTTCCAATGTGACAAAAAGAATCAACATTTTCAAAACAATTTTCCACCAATTCTGTGCACCAAGTGGAATAATATTCAAGGCGAAAAACGTTTACCTTGGCCTTAGCCATTCATTGAGTCATTAATTTACCCTTAATTAATAAAATATATTCTTAAAATGGAAAATAATTATTTTTGGATGCGAAAACCATTTCCATGCAAATAATGCCTTGAGGTGAATATTTTTGTTTTTTGGGAGTGTAAACCGACCACTTTTTTTCGCATGCAAAACAATTGCCGGCCCATTGCTTTGCATGACAATCCATGACAGCAATGGTTTTATCACATGAAACTGTGACCAATCGTGCAAGCAATTAATTTTGCATTTCACCTCAATTATTTTTGACATGCGAGAATATTTGCATACATTTTTTTTTGCGCACGGGAACTATAAACTTGGCTTTTAAGCATAGTTTACAGTTCCCATGCGAAAAAAATTTTAAAATTTTCAAAACGATTTTCCATCTATTCTGTGCACCAAATTGAATAATATTCAAGGCAAAAAACGTTTGCCTTGGCCTAAGCCACCCATTGCGTCATTAATTTACCTTTAATTAATAAACTATAGGCCTAAAAATGGAAAATAATTATTTTTGGATGCAAAAACTATTTGCATGCTAATAAAGCCTTGAGGTGAACAAAGTTTTTTTTTTGGAAGTGTAAACCGACCATCCAAAAAAAAAAATATTTTATTCACCACACTTTTTTCGCATGCAAAACAATTGCCGGGCCATTGTTTTGCATGACATTCCATGACAGCAATGTTTTATTTTGTTGCATGAAACTGTAAACTAGTCATGCAAAAATTAATTTTGCCTTTCACCTCAATTATTTTTGACATGCGAGAATATTTGTGTAGGTTTTTTTTTGCACACGGGAACTGTAAACTAGGCTTTTTACTGACCACAATTTTTCTGGCATGCACAAAAATTGCTAGTTAATTATTTTGCATGACATTAAGTTTTTTGTTTGCATGAAACTGTAAACCAATCATGAAAAAAAATTATTTTTAATTTCACTTCAATAATTTTTTTGCGAAAATATTTGCATAGATTTTCTTCGCACTGATAACTAGGCTTCAGTTCCGTTCACTAAAACATGAAAAGAAAGCTTAATTGTGACCCGTAAACCGTCAAATCAATGATATAGTTAAATAATGCCTTAGGCCCTTATTAGATTGTGACTTTTCACTTTGCCAATACGATAGTTTTGTTGGTGAGAAGGATGAACAGTATTTTTCCTCTCACCATTTCACCTTCAAACCCATTTTATGGTGTAGCAAAAAGACAATCTAAACAGGATCTTAATTTAAGTGTTAAACATAGTTTATCAAAGTGAAACATCAATTGAACTCGTATCGAAAGGTTTAAGCAAAAACTAAGCTTGGTTGAATTTTGGGCTGTTTTATTACCATTGATTTACAATTGTTTCTTCCTTGTCGCTAAAATAACTGCATTTAATTTTATTCAATATTCCACCCCCCGGAAAAAATATTTTTATATGAAAATTTCGTTTTCGCTTGGATGTATAAACTAGGCTTCAAGGGCAAATATCTAAATTTTGAATGTTTTTCTTAGTTGAGACCTAAAGGGCCATAGTGCCCCCATTTTTCGTTAAAATTATGACATGCATAATGTAGGTACTTACATAAAAATTCGATTCTCTACATTCAGTCTAATTGAAACCATTAAACCAATATACTGATTTACCCGGTGAAAAGTCTCAAAAAATCTATATTATTTTGTTCACATATTTTCTTAGTTATTGCGTGGGATCTTATAAATGACGTAGATCATTAGTTGTAATCCGTTAACTCCATGGTTGTAGCCAACGTTAGGTAAGTAAAGTTTGCCTTGCTCGCCTGGCATTTGAAACCTACGCCAGGACTTGTCTGCAAAAATGTCTATGTGTTGTAAAATGTACCTATATATTCTTAGCCGGTTTTCTTTGTGGGTGCTACTTTGCAAATTCTTCTAGCTTGTGAGGAATTAATTCAGGTGTCACACCATTTCTATTGGGACACCAACATTCGTTTGTTAAAATAATTTCCAACTGATCCAGTGGAAACTGCATGGGTAGGGTATAGATATGGGATATACATTGACTTTGAGGTATTTCTTCCCAACACAAATAAATTGTTCAATTGTGAACTAAATGTATGACTATGCAACCATACCATATAAACCCACGCAAAGTGTCTGGCAGGAAAATAAAATATAAGTAGTGCATTTATTATAAACTTACAGGGTGGACCAATTCATCCCGTTTTTTTCCCATTCGAAAAAAACTTTGGTCACCGAAGTTTAACCTTCAAAGTTGTTTTTAATCCCGCATTTGTACGAGCGACTAGTTTCCAAAAATTGTTCCATTTTCTTGCCATTAATGACATAATCGTGTAAATGGGTTTAATATTTTTGCCATACAAAAAATTACAGTACAACAACACATAATAAAGAATGAACTTATCGCTAGTATAATGACAGAACATCAGAGCGTGATTAATAAGGCTTCCTGTAAATGTAAGTATGTATGTCATTACGGTATTGATTTTATCCCTTATTTTTGTCAGTTTTTAGCAAAAATAATAGCAACTTCTTACTCGTGTCAAAGCGAAATTTGTTTCTCCAAAACAATGTTTAGATTTGTGTCAAATTCGAATATGCTAAAAAGTTAAAATTCGTTCAGAATTCCTGATGGTTCATCCACTTACTCTCTTGCCTTACCTGGAGAACACAAAGAATCCATTAAGATGCGAGTGAGGTGATTTGGCTTTATTTGGCATCGCTCCTTTTTTTCTGACCTTACCTACAATGATTAAAAGTTTGACATGGAATTTGACAATTTAAACAAAAAAGTTTTAAAAGGAGCCATTCACGATGAGGCGGTCCTTAGAACTGTCACAAGGTTGGCAGAGATTTTCAATGGAAAACTGACAGGTTCTATTGTGAATCGGCCTCGTTTGACATGGCAATTGAAAACCCTTAAGCCCGTATGACACTACATTTTTCTCTCATTTTTAATAAACTGAAAATGAAATTAAAGCGGAACGTACAATTTCTTATTCAAACTTTGATAGGTGTGAGTGAGTACGCACTATATCCATAAATGTAAAAATGTCACAAAAAATCTATACAAAATGTGATTTTAAAATTAAATTTGTCAGGTTCTGGCAGCTTTTCTTGATATTTCATAATTCAAAATGAAAAATTATTTCAAGGTACACTCAGTTACAAAAGTAGATATACACTGGACCCTAGAAAACACTAGGATATGATGTATATTTTCTTTTGGGACACATTGTAAATGTGAAATTTAATATAGAGAAATGCTATCCCTTTCTTAAAAACTCTTCTTATCCCTTTTGGCTCTGCTGACAATTTGATAGATTAAATGAGAAATACAACGAAGAAAAAATGTAGTGTCATACGGGCTTTATGAACAAAGAATATTAATTTTAAACTCTGTCGTCAACTCTCTATCTATCGAATGACAAAAAAGATATGGAAGTAAAAGTTTGATATTTTCTGAGTCAAAGTGGGGTTCGATCGTAAAAATAACACGAAAGATAATCAAATTGGGAGCATTGTACGGTCTACGCCTATCACGGTATTTCATGCTGTTTTAATAAAAATTTAACGCTTTTCTTCAAAACAATATCTCAATTTGGTGTCACCATAAGTTAAGAGTATTAATAATCATATGTTTAGACTACAATGTTGTGTAAAGACAAATGCAAGTATAGGTAAAGGTTCATTAATAAATTATTCATGAGCCCTTTTGGAATTTTGTTTGTATAAATAAAAAAAAACACATTTACCTATTGATATAATGTAGGTAGTTCGAACATACTCGTAGGCATAAAGATTGCGTCTGACACTTTCTACACATCACTCGTAAAGAGAAAACCTCTGTCGTTCCAAGTGGCAACCTATAAGAATTATTTTATGTATGTAACACTCAACAATGTATGCTCAGGCTCAATGCAGCTAAGAGGTGCATGGATCTTGTTTTACTGCCCAAACGTGTTTTTCATACCTCTTAACGCTGCTAGTTGCATTTAATTGTTTTACAAAATTGTATGTTATGCGGGGTGGAGTGGTATCTAGTATCTACCTATGTAACTTTGCATGTGAGATTGAAAGAAGCTGTGTTTATTAATAAGCAAACATGATTTGATGCATAGAAATGTAGCTTGTTCTCTTATATGCTAGGTTGTTCCTACTTGAGAATAATAATTGCAATAGATATTGTAAGAGGTGAGAGAGTTTAAAATTTTAACAAGATCAGTGGTCCCTACAACCTTAGCTATTTTGACTGGAACTTTTTATATTCATTCATATTAATTGAGGTCGTCAGCCTGGCAATACACGAGCGAGCTATTCCGTTCATTTGGCTCTGTTGAATTTCAGATTAACTGAAATACCAAATGGATCGGCGCCCAATCCACCCCTCACACGGTGGAATTTAGACTGGCGTCGCGTCTCGTGGGGCCATTTCGCTCGTTGGCTCTATCGTGTAAGCCTAAGAGCCAACGACATAAAAAGTGAAGTCATTTGCGTAAAGTTGTAAGTCATATCAATAATAGCCCTTGAGGTGTTGAACCATTAGCAGTTTATCTGCCTACCTAAACACGTGTCGAAAAGGTGTAAAATTCGACGTCAATTTTGTACATCGATTTATTTCAATTCCTATTGATCGGAGGGAAAAAGTGTGCATACAAGAAATATTTAGCTTGCAATTTTCAACAATTGTTGCCATGAGTATATCTCTCTGCAGTGAATCCCTAAGAAGAAATAGCCACGAAGTTTCCAAACATCACTTGTTAACCTGAGTGTTTTTGGATATTTTGCCGCTATCTATATTTTAAGGGACAAACAACAGTGAGTTTGACCTATGACAACAATTGTTTAAAATTGCAAGCTAAATATTTCTTGTATGCACACCTTTTCCCTCCGACCAATTAGCATTGAAATAAATCGATGTAAAAAATGTATGCCAAATTTTACACCTGTTCGACACCGTATTTAGGTAGGCAGACAAACGGTTACTGGTTCAACATCTCGAAGGCTATTATTGACATGACTTACAACTTTACGCAAATGACTTGACTTTTTATGTCGTTGGCTCTCAGTCTATAAGCCTAGCTTTAGTAAATTGTTCAAGAAATTAAAAAAAAAATGCCATCCATATCTTCTTAACAAACTGATTTTCACTGGAGTACAGCCTAGAATTTTATACTACAGCAGGCCACTAATCTATTTTCTCAAAGTGGCAACACCTTTTTTTAGATCTTCAAGAAGCTTATACATCGAACTAAAATTTTGCGGCTATCTTATTTTTTGTATCACTTCCTAATGCCCTAATAGTTAGAGTTAAAGTGCATTAAATACATATTTTTTAAAATTCAACATGAAAACACAAGAATCAAGCCTGATTCACAATACGACGGGAAAACGAGACGAGAGCGTGACGTGATTCGCTGTCATCTTTTTCTAGTTATAAAATCGTTTCCCAATTCACAATGCGGCGAGATTCTCTACAACGAAAACTGTTTTCTTAAAAATAAAAATTATCCAAAAAAGCTTTAAAGACAACAGATTATGAATTACTTTATCTTTTAATTTAAAGTTATCGTATTTTTTCTTTAATAAAATACTTCCATTATGTAAATAACTTGTCAAAAAAGAAAATCGTTGTCTCGTCGCGTCTTTTTTTCAATACTTAGAATCCTTGGCGTGACGTGACGACGAGAAACGCTTCATTGTGTATATCCTCATAATACTTTCATTGTTTGAAATTCGTTTGACAACAAGGACGGGACCTTGTAACGCTCAAGTCTCGTTTCCTCGTCGCATTGTGAATCAGGCTTCAATCAGGTAATTAACGTATTCTGCCATTAAAAAGAGGATGGGCGTTTCGTCCATTTCCATTGGAAAAGTCCAATGAGTATTTTTTTTTTGTCTGCATGTCGTGCAGGGAAAGTCCAATTACTGTTGGCAGTGCACTAAAACGCTTAAAAACAGTTACTGCGCTATTATACTTTTCTGCACCAGATACAGACTTTTACCTTTCCAATGAAAAGAGGTCGGAAGAAAAAATATATGTTGAAATGTGCTTAAACTTTATTTGTAATTTGTTCTCAAGAATCAAGAATATCAACAAAGATATGGTCATAAAGAGAGACCATATTTTTGTTGAGATTCTTGTGCTTCTTTTTAATTTAAAAAATTATCTCTTTTTCGTTTTAGTTATCCGTTTTTCTGAATTTCAACCCTTTTCATTGCGCTGGGTTAAACTTATAACATAGTTTTTATTGCACGGAATAATTTTTGTTTGGCTTGTCCGAGGTATTGTCAGAAAGTATATGTTATTTTAATTATTTAACTAAAGTTCAAGGATTTAAATGCCACGGTAATGACATCCACTGTACTGACATTTAGACTGTTTCCGACTCAATGCGAATGAGAAAAATAATTTCTAAGAAAATTGAAACTCATGCCTTTAAAAGGAATATAAAATTCTGATGATCAACACAACACAATGTTTAAATTGCTTAGAAAATACCACCACGGTATTGACAATACATGACACACTTTCATCTAATGAATACATATCACTCTTAAAGTACAAAAACGTACAAAAATTAAAATGACTGTTGTTAACTATAAATAAATAGTGTAGTCCCTTTTTTAGAATACCACCATACAAACGTCATATAACTAAATAAATTGTCGGTTCAGTGGGAAATCTTTTGAATTCAAAAATAAAAATAAATCCTCGTATAACATCAATCCAAGATTATTTTATTTACCAAAAAATATTTTGACTTAATTAGTGCAAAGTTTCGTCAACCAAGTAATGCACTTAAACTTCTTTAAGAACAACATTTCTATTCAATGAAGCATTTCATTAGAAAATAGCTAATTTAATTGGAAAACAAGAAACAGACATACCCGGTACTGACATTTGGACCACACTTCCCCCAGTCATCGGAATAACTAGTAAATTTTGTCATGATCTCGAATGTTAAATTTAGTAAATAGCCATTTACCAATTCAAACTAGAAATATATAAGAATTTTGCAAATAAAAAAATGCACTGAACACAAAAAATCACAGTTGGCAGTTACCCATGTGTAAATTGAGGAAGGCGACATTTTTTTTTGTGCAAGATTCTCCGCTCAGTTATAAAAAACAATATTTTTTATTATTGATTCACTGCTGGAATTCAAGAAACAAAATTTCAACTTGCTCAAAATATTTTGTATAAAACTTATAGAAATCAACAGTGCTCAAGTGACATTTTTTGTGCCACACACCAACTGTCTCCATTTCCGAGCTTTCAAAACTGCTCTTAACTCGAAAATTTGATTTGTTAAGTTATTTCATTTTTTGGAGCAACACAAAGAAGAATTTTTTTTATTTAATAAACCTAAGTTCAACAATACAAGATGACGATATTTACTAATCTATAAAGTACAAATGTCCAGATTTGTAGCACCAATTTAGACTTTTGTACACCTTACAATAATAAATTATAATATTTTAAGTAGAGATTTTTTTAATTTTGCCTGTATCGAAAGCAAATACTTGGAAAATTTGACATAACAGAATTGCACTCTATTTATACGTGCTTGATTTGACATTTGCAGCTTAAAATGCCGTCTGAATTAAAAAAAAATAGATTGTGACAAAAAATAGATTGTGACAAAAATAAAAAACAATAGTCTGGTTGTTTTAAAAATAAAATGCACGACTGGATCACAAATACTTGCTCTTTTGGTTCAAGACTTTAAATGTGGCTAAGCATTAAAGATATAAAATATTTCTTTATTAATAAAAGTACATACTTTGTTAGCGAAAAAGTAAGAAAATTATAGAATAAACAACTATGCAATTTGGATCAAAATTGATAGATCATTAAAGAACTTTAAATGTACACTAGGGTGGTCCTATATTGTGTTTTTTTTAAACTCCAAGTTGGATAGGCATCAAATGACTAAATAAAAAAAAAAAAATCAGACTTTTGTTCACCCCCCTGGTCTCCCTATTTTCACTTAAAGGTACAAATAATGAGGTAAGGGTGATTCGTATAACAGGCAAAACAAAAACAAAATCAGAACTTATAGATTAGATTCAGACGAGAAAAAATCGTTCAGGAAGTAGGAGTAATTTTCTAAAAAATTGACCCAAAATAGAAAAAAAATATATTAAAAACAACGGGATCACTTACAACGACATGCTATAGCTTTTTGAAAATATTAACATAACAAACTTGATTTAAAAACATTGTACAAAATGGCTTTTAAAGAAGCTATAGCGTGTCATTGTAAGTGGTCCCGTTGTTTTTTAAATATTTTTTTTCTATTTTGGGTAAAATTTAAACAAAAAATTACCCCTCCTGCCTGTTCTGATTTTGTTTTCGCGAGTTATAAGAATCACCCTCATCCCATTATTTGTACCTTTAAGTGAAAATAGGGACACCAGGGGGGTGAAAAATTAGGGAAATTGTATTTCAATGTTTGAATCGAATGTGGGCTATTCAAGACAATGTCCAATTTAAGGACCACCCTAATGTACATACATACATACACATGTATGTGAATTTTTCTCCAAAAGCTTGAAACAAAGTTAAATTACAATCACTTTATACAAATTACAAGTACGGGATCTAATGAAAATCGTAAGAGCTGCTTCGAGAAAATTTGAAAAAAAAAAATCGTTGTATAAGGCCGTTTAATATGAGCCTACAAATTTGAATTTCTCTTATAGATACTTCTATACCTATGAAGCATAGATATGCGGCCATTGGTCATGACGACTACCTCTTTTTTGGTTCTTCTCCTTCATCGTAACGTTAAATTTATTTAAAACCTCGAATTAATTTGTTAACACGAAACCAATACTTGTCCTATAGAGCAAATAATAATAGTATTAAATAATGGTTCAAATAAGTTATCTTACTAGATTTTATTTACTAATAGCATTCAACTTAGAATCCTTGTTAATAATGATCTGTCGTGCATACATAGGTCAGTTGATTTGAAAATATTTTTTTGAACTTATAAGATTACCTTTTCTTCCCCGTCTTTAAGTTGTTTACTTAAAAATATTGGTTATCAATTTTCTCTACTAATTGCTGTGACAATCAACTCAGAATTTATGAAAATAAGTAAAAGCTCTGCTTGGATTGCTTTTTGTTGCATTTTATTATAAAGTTAACATGGGGTGGGATCGGTTAAGGTGATTTGTGATAGACTTGCTATTATGTTGTGACTGTCAACTATCACAAATCACTTAGCCGATTACACCCATAAACTATTATTACTTCAAAGCTTATTATGACTATTATTTGGTTCAATAAAAACTTCAATTAAAAATTCAAACGACCTATACTCTTTAATTTAAAATTTTCTTCATAATCAATCCTATTCAATAAAAACTTCCTAAATACTACAAATTACTATACATTTCCACCAAGCACTAACTGATATTATAAATCTTCTTCAAACCGCAAAGATTTACCATACAAATTTATTTCGTAAATCTAGAAGATTAGAAATTAATCTTAGCCGTGTTTTTAGTGCATTTTAATCTCGGCTTAAAAAAATCCTATTTTAAATACAACAACGATTTGGTATAATTCCGTAGTGTTGTTGTATTAAATGCTATATTTCCACCTAACGATAATCTAAGATTTAATAAGATTTACCTCAAATCTTCTTTAAATCTCGAAGATTTACCATACAAATTTATTTCGTAATACTTGAAGATTAGAAATTAATCTTGTTAAATCTTCTTAGGACAAATACTTTTACAAATCGAACTAACCTATTCTTATATGGTGCTGAAGGATTCATTCATGGCTGAATTCAGTTCTTCACATATAAAAAACTTCTATTGAACTTCTTTTTCATAAAAAAAAATGAAACACCACTTGAATTTTTAAAGGTGCTGTCAAAGCCAATCTTTTTTAAATCTGTTTGTGCGGTGGAAACACCTAGTAGACTTACTAAATCTGAACTGAGCAAAACCTTTGGTGGAAAAATAGCATAACATTACATTTTTTTTCAAGGAAGGATAAAAATATACTTAAAAAAAAACCCTTGTTAAATCTTCCTGGGACAAATGGATTCGCAAATCGAATTAACCATTTCTTATATGGCGCTGAAGGATTCAATCAAGGCTGAATTCATTTTTAAGGGAGAAAGTTCTGTAGGAAAAATACTTTTTGACAGATTTTTTTTTAATCTAAAAAAAATGAAAAGGTCGTTGGTCCCTTAATTGTTTTGGCTTGTATACTTGATTACGAATAATGTACGAATATTTGTAGAAACGGTTCCGAGAACGGGAAAATTCCGAGGGAAAATATTCTGGCTGATTAAATTAACTTATACGTATTTAATCTAATCTATCTGAGATAAACATTTGGTGGAAACATACCATATGTTGTTTGATGAAACTGATATTCCTCTCATAAATCCTTACGATCCTCTGTATACCGCTTACCTAAGTAATAGGCTTTTCACACCGAAACCCAAAACCGGTTTTCGGCTAAAACTTTTCAAAAACGCGAAAATCATTCACACTGAAAATTACACGTTTTCGTTTGACATTCAATTCTGTTTACACAAACCACGCACAATTTTTTTTATTTTCTTCCATTTTTTTGGAATAAAATCGGTGATTTATTTTATAAAGAGGATCATATGAACAATTTGACTTGCCACAAACAATTATTTATCAATTTTAAATAAAATGTTTTATTTTGAGATTCGAATTTTATATTTGAGATGACAGAATTACGTCAGCAGTTTTCAATTTTTGTTTGAAAGCATCCCATCAGTTTCTTTTTTGACACTTCAATAGGCGCTGATCTTATTAAAAGGTATATTTGTTTTGTTCATCTCTGAATTCCAACATGTTTTCGACTGGTTTTATATAAAACTTGTGTTTTTACGAAAACCTGAAGCTACAAAAAATGTATGAGAAAACTTGTGTTTTCGATTAGGTTTTTCTCAAAAAACCGATATTTTCGCGAAAATCGCGTTTTGGGTTCGGTGTGAAAAGGCTATAAGTCCTTTGCTCTATTTGAAACTATTTAGTAGCCAAGCAGTTCAATATAGAGAGTACAGGCCTATAATAAGTTAGTCCACATTTGAACTTCTAATAATCGAGAGCCAACAATATTCAGTGTGTTCCTTTACTTTGAATGTCTATGATTTCTGTAAATTTGGGTGTATTTTGTTGCAAAGTACTGTCAAAGTTCATATAAAAAAAATTACTGACAGACCCGCCTGGAAAAATGGCAAGTTTTTGTCAAGTTTAATCGAGGAACTGGAAAGGCTTCGGTAGGGAAAATCTAGACAAGGCAAACTTGTCAAATACTCGCCAGGCCCCCGCTAGTAAAAACTGTTGGATAGGTCTTGTTATCCCATCACAAATACCCCATATATGACAAAAACAAAAAAACTAATATTTTATACCCATCATACAATGGTAAGACAAATTAAAGTATATACTTTTTCATTTTCAACATTGCACAACTGTATTGCGAAATAGCTCAGTAGTTAAGGCATAGGAATGGCGATCAGAGAACCTCGGTTTCACCGGGTTCAATGAAGATCATTTGGCAAACGCCATAATCGCCGAGCGAAATGGGCCCAGTTCCCTGTTAATTACGAAGGTGGAGCTTCAGCTCATCTTCGATTCATTAAAGAAGAAGAAGTCAGAGGAGTCGATGGCATATCCAACGTTGTACTTCGACATTTACCGCAAGAAGCAGTAGACATTTATACCACACTGTTTAACAACGCTCTGAATAATGCATATTATCCAGTGCGGTGGAAGACAGCTGTGGTGCATCCTCTCCCGAAAAAGGGAAAGGACAACTCCAATCCGGCGAATCTCCGGTCGATAAGTCTTCTTCCGAGTATCAGCAAGGTATTCGAAAAAGTTATCAATAGAGCTCTGTCAAAGTGGGCAGAGGACAATAATATCATACCGGATAATCAGTTCGGTTTTAAGGCGGGACATGACACCATTCATGCCGCGTCTAAACTCGTTTCTGATGTCCAATGGAACAAATCTAAAAGCATTGTACGGGTGCCTGTCTGGTTGATTTGGAGAAGGCCTTCGACACCGTATGGCTAGAGGGTCTTTATCTAAAGCTGACCAGACTGGGCATTAGTAAACCACTATTATATATGCTTTACCCCTTGAACAGAATGAACGTAGCTGCAGCTGGTAGCAAGAGTTGAATTTAGTTTAACTTCTGCTACACCATACATTCCTTGCTACATTTACAGCTTCTCATTGTGGCACTGTATACTATTTTTGTATCTTTCTACTTTGACAGTGCTACACGCGACAACTACAGCTACACCATTCTGTTCGGCCAGTTATGATATGCTCAATGGTAGAAAGTTTGTTGTCAAGAGTGGCAATGTGACTTCTGCCACAACCTTTAATATTAACCCTTAACTATAGTCGTGGGTCCAATGGACCCATACTCAACCTTTAAACGCGTGTAAAAAACGCCGCGGTTGCCGCAGCTCTCCCTACTTCTAAGTACCTTCCTATATTAAGCCAAAGTGTGTGCAGTGTGAAGGACGCGTTTCAATCGCTGCTGCCAAGGTCAGTTTCAGCATACGCGTGGGTCCCCTGGACCCACAACTATAGATACGTAATTTATTTTGTCCTTTAGTCCTCTTAGTTTTTTGGTCGTATTTCAAATTTGTGTAATGTAAAATTAAATTATTAATTCAGGGAATCGAGACGGTAGATGTAGCAATAGTTAAGTGCAAAAAAATCCAGCGACGATGACGAAATTGGCCAAAATTCAAATTATAATGGCAAGCTACCTTTTTACATGATTTGCTCTGCGCCAGTGTGTTTTGTATGCCATTGACTTTACTAAATTTGACCAATGTTAGAATTTTTTTACAAAAAGATTTTAAGATTTTGTTTCAGGAATTCTAAAGAGGATGTTTTAATGTTTAGGAAAAATGTTTCTAAAAATTTTTATCTTTTATTTTCTATTTTACATACATTTTTGTTGATGATATGTTTTTTGGTCAGGCGAATTGCAACCAATTGTTAAAATTGGAAATTCGAAATTTAAGAAAGCTCTAACAAGTGATTTTTTTTTAAACTACATTCGTAATTGATCATTCTTAATGTTTGGCAAAAAAAAAAATAGTTAAATAATTTATACTTTAATTTTTATTAAAATTTAAAAATAATTGGGTCCACTGGACCCACGACTATAGAAGCGTACATAATTTTTACGACTATAGTTAAGGGTTAAAAATGGTCTTCAGCAGGGAGCGGTCAACTCGCCGATTCTATTCAGCATTTACACCAGCGATCTGATAAGTAGTCTAACTCAGGTAATTGCGTATGCCGACGATCTAATTGCGTACAGAACAGCTCCAAAAGTCGAGGTCATCAGAATTCTTTTGCAGCGTGACTTCGAGAAGATTCAGCGATATTGCGATGACTGGAAGTTGAAAATCAACTTCCAGAAATCAGAAACTATCTTGTTTAGGACTCCGTTGCATGGAGCCACAAGGGATACGAGAAAGAACTGGCGTAAGCTGGTGATCGTAGGGCCAAATGGACAGCCACTGGCGAGTAAAAGTGTAGTAAAGTACCTTGGCATCTGGATGGATCAGTATTTGTATTTCGACAGACATATAAATGCTGCTCTGTCCAGGGCTAGGGGAGCTTTTGCCCTGACGAAACGGTTGTTTTATAGCAGCCGGCTTGACAGCAGAGTGAAAGTGATTTGCTACATGGCCCTCATACGGCCGATGATTGCCTATGGGTGCCCGGTTTGGTTCAACGTTGCCCCATCTCAAATGGAAAAGATTCGGGTGTTTAAGAGGCAGTGTCTTAGACGAAAAAATATATAAAACCAATAAAAACACAAAAAAATTATAAAACCAATAAAAACACAGAAAAAATCATAAGAACCCGAAAATGCTTGCTGTGGCTGTTCTAGTTTGTAAGTAGTCTGTAAGTAGTTTGTAAGTAGCTTTAAGTAGTTTTATAGTAGTTTTAAATAGTTTTAATTAGTTATAATTAGTTTTAATTAGTTTTAATTAGTTTTAATTAGTTTTAATTTAGTTTTATTTAGTTTGTAAGTTTTATATAAAACAAAAAAATAAAGATAAAGATACCGAGTTTTTTATAAATTCTTCTCGGTGAAAAATAAAACCGATATGGATTCTAGTTTTAAGATAGTTCTTAGGCCGAAAGGCATTAGCATTAAGTTATTAGTTTAACTTAGAGCGCCCGAATGGGGCCAGTAAGTTAGTTGTAAGATATTGATAAGTAGGCTAGTTTTTATGAATTTTTGTCTAGCTTTAAGATAGTTTTAAGATGAATGAAAAATAAAAATGAATTTAAAAAAAAAAAAAAAAAAGGCATAGGACTGGCAATCAAAAGATCGCACGATCGAATCCCAGTAAAGACATTTTTTTTTTTTTTTTTGTCTCTCGAGGAAAAAGGGTACTTCACTGGCGGGGCCCTAGAGAATTTCTAGAGTTTCTCTTGCTGGGAACTTGCTAGTATCTATGTAAAACTTTCTAGCCCCTCGCCAAAAACTAGATTGTTTTTCCAGCCGGGGAGGCTTGGACTAAAAATCAAAGAAACCCAAAGTAAATGAACAGGGCTATTATTTTTTTTTTATTCAAACTTGATTGATTTGTTTTTAAACTTTGTTGATTTAATTAATAAATAAATAATAAATTAAAATATGTGAAATGAATTTGTTTTGGTACAGATAAAGAGCTCTACAGATAGTTAGCTCTACTCCATATATTGCGTTTCGCCCAAATACAACAGTTGGGCTCATCAGTTAGATGCAGTTGTACCCTTCTAAGACGCAAATTTTCACTCCGCTAAAACAGAAAAATAATATTGTCTAATTTTCTTCAAATTCATAATTTGTTTTGGTACCAAATATTTTTACTTTTTTTTTTGGGTCATTTGGTTATAAAAAAGCTTTAGCAACAAACTCTGAATATGTACAGATTTGGAAGAAATTTCAATATCACTATCCCAAACAAACCAAACTGCTGATGTTTCGACACTTGAAACACTTGCCTTAGAGGCCTCAGGTAGGTGCAGAAAGTAGCTTCGTTTGTTGAACTTTACCCAGGGTTGACCCAAGTTTTCTTGACAACCCCGAAAGTTGTCAAAGAATGTGGATTTTTCGATGCTCAAAAAACACCCAAGGGCTTTCAATTGTCCTGTTGACATTAGCCAGAAACACGAATTTCTGTGAACTGAAAATTAAAAATCGTTGCAGCAAAAAATCTAGTTCTACTTCAGGGTGAGTTCAGGGCAAGGGCAACCCTAAGGCCCAGTTTTTCAGTGCTACATTATTCTTGTCTCGGGGTTGAATCTGAGTTAATTCCAGAAACGTATTTTTCAGTCAATTGAAATCTTTAGCTAACTCACATAATTTGGTGAGGGCCTTTTTGTAAGTAATTGACAGTGCAATTTAGTATGGCACCATTTATTTTTTGATGCGTAAAAGGCGTAGAAAGGTGATATCAATAGTGTCGCTTATCGATGACAGTAGATTTTTGACAAATGAAAGATAAAGTTAATCCTCAACTGAAAAACTGTTCCTGAGTAAACTCGGGGTTAATTTATTTTCAGGGTTAGATTACTTTGATTTAACTCAGGGTTAACCCCGAACTGAAAAACTAGCCAAAACTAGCCTTAAGGCATAGAATTTGCTTGTTCAGTTTTTTTTTAAGCGCTTTGGGGCGACTCCAGGGTGACCAAGGCTCAACGAAAAAACCTAGCATTGTACTAAAAGACTGAGAACTAACGACATAAAAAGTTAATAATAAAGAAGGATTTAAAAGGAGATATAATGGAGAAATAGAATCGAAAATTATTCCACATCCGTGGACGAATAAAACGACATCGGGGCTAAGCGAAGCCATCACAGAAAAAAATAGTTTCCATAAAAACAACCGATAACTAGCAATATGTGTAACACGGTTTTTCTCTAGGCTCTTAAGTTAAGAACCAAGAATTCTCTAGATTTAGCTAAGCCTGAAAATACTAGTTGTTCCTTATTTTCCTAACGCTCGCACTGTGTTCAATCATTAAGGGTCGTCAAAACCCCTTTAGTGTGCACATTTATGTAATACAAAAAAAGTAGAGGATAGATCATATATGTAATTATATATCAATACAATGAACAAACTCTTATAATATTATCAATAAAAAAAAAAATTCAAATGTCAGCTTTTATCTTAAACAACCCTCAATTGATTTATGTAAATGACATTAATTTTTATAAAATTTGTTATTTACCAAATAGTTATTTAGGCTAATTATTCGATATGAGTGTTTTTTTTTAATTCATTTTTTAGAAATCGAGCTAAGCAAAGCTATCGCAGTTTGTATTAGTCCCATAACAAAGACAATAAGATTATACTCGTAGGAAGATCAACAACATAATAAATAAAAATATAATAATTATGAGACTTGTTTTTGAAAAAAAAATTGATGTTAAACAATTTTTTTACTTAGGTTATCTCATTCTGATTACTTTTACTACCTACGAATTATTGTATTTCATGTTTTGGGCCTTGTGGAGAAGAGTCTGTTGTTATTTAAGTAATTATTTATGTGCATCAAACCTCTGTATTCTATGAGCATTTTAAAAGTCGTTCGGGGTGACGCAAAAATAAATTCCTGGGTGCAAAAGTCAATAATTAGTTCCCAGTTTATCTCTTTGTGCCAAACAGTAATATGGTCAAGACCTTAGCGCAATCAGACCCTAGTTCTTGCTATTCTTGAATTTCAACCAGTTTATTTTTGGCGTTGTATCAACGTCAAAGGTGAGCTTTTTGGAACAAAATTAGTATTACGAGTATCAGTCTAGCGACCAAATTGTGGGGTAGTTTTGATTTTTTCCCTGCGTTATGTTTTCGGGGGTGCTAAATCCGAATCGGCTAAAATTTCGTGACGCAACATGGAAAAAATGTTAAAACTGCGTTTTTTCGAGTTTTTCACTGTCACTAGAAAATTATCAATTATTATTCGCAAATTTCATCTAAAAGCAAGTGAAACTATACATAACTTCCAACAAATTTGCGTTTAGTATTTTTTTTTTCTTCGAAAAACTATTTGGACTTAAGCGCTAGTTGAAAACTGACGTAATCTTACTGTTTCTGAAAATCCACTCGAAAACTCTTATTAATTACACTGTGTTTTGAATTTGTGTCTCTAACATGAACTTTTCTGATGGTCTTTGATGCGCTGGATTCAAATCAGGCCTCAAAATTGCACTAACACTTCACGTTTTTGATATATTCGAATCTAAAATTTTTTTAAAATGTAGGCAAATTTATTGTTATGTTATTGCTCGAAGTAATTTTTTTTTCAAATAAACTTTTATGGTCATTCTTATTTAGTTGTTAGCCCTCGCCTTTAATTATGTTCCTAATGGGGTTTTGCGGAAATAGCAAAATTCTGAGTCGACACCAATCTTTAAATTTTATTAATATTAATATTTTCTAACTTTTCTTGGCTTTCCAAATTTTCTTTCCCTAGGGGTGGGAGAAAATTATAAATGTGGTCCTATGGTTTCAAGGGCGCTGAATCCAACGGGACTTAAGGTGGTAAGTGGCAACCCTTCTCTTGTTCTTGTGACAGTGTTGCTATCTTCGCAACACTTCTTAAACGTTACGTTAGGATATGAACTATTATATAGTGTATTAAAGCTCAACCCGTCAGGTCGAAATGAAAGGTATGCCCTAATATCGTGAACTAATGCCCGTACTTTACTATAAGTAGCATAAATATAATCTCAGGATTTTAAAATTACGAAATTTTGTCAATACGTTTTTTTTTTCGGCAAGATGATCGATGGTCTAATTGCTCTGTATTAAACGAGGGGAGAGGGGGAGTAAATACTTCCTTTACCCACGCCCCCCCGTAGTTATTCCGCTGACGAATATAAAAAAGAAGGTCAGATGGTATTCAAATAAATTATTCAAAAAAATGAATTTAATTTAAACCTTAACTTTTGGATTAAAACATATGAACTTTATGTCAGGGAAATTAATTTGTTTGCCGTATTAAAAGCGTTTTAATCGTGAATACATCTTAAGGTCTTGATGTCAATTTTTCTTATCAGAAAGTATGAACCTTTACACACTTTATTACTTCATGGTTTCATAAGATTATACGACAAGGGTATTATAAATGTCTGATGTAAGGTCCTGCCACTCATGTTTTAACCTTTTGAAAGAAAGTTCATAATATGAGTATTAAAATGACAATCTCTCAACTCTGAGATCAATAATATTATTTTAATTATACGTCGCGTCGTTTAATTTAATAATAGTATAAGTTTAACACCTATATTTTATGGCGTGTGTTGCAAATTATTGAAAGAGCACGAGGCATTTGATAAGCCTCAAACAAAATTTGTTTACTAAAATTTTGGTTTTCTCGTAGTTAACTTAATATTTCTTTTTTCAAAATATAATTATTTATTTACTTTTTCGAATTTTGTTTATTACTTCAGTTAGGTAGGTATACGTTTTATTTTTATCAATTTGGAAAGCTGTTTTGCAGTTTCACAATTTGATTCAATTCAATTTCTAGGGAAATTAGAATGGTAAACTTTTTTATTTGAAAACTTATATAAATATAAATTTATTGAACCGTGTGATACTTTGAAGATCCCTACTGATAAAGGCGAAAAAAATACTAAGAAAAGTCACGTAATTTCATTAAAAAATGCTATTTCCAAAAATCCGTAAATGTCGCACACGCATCCCGTAATTTTGTCACCTCTGTGTCTATAAAATTATTTTGGCAGCGATAACCAAATCATTCAAGTCAGCAATATCGTGCATGATCGTAAATAAATTCTATATAATTCAAAATCGTAAACATCTATGAGTTAAATGCAGTCAGAATCAAAATAATAAAACTTAACCTACACTAAGAGAAAAGCAATACAATAATTTGTGAAAAGTTTGTATTTAATGCTTTTTGATTTATAAGTTTAAGCTCTATCTCGGTGAATAGTGAACGTTCAAGCGCACAGATGAATAGCTGCAAAGATGAACAGACTCAAAGTTGTAAATACTAATGAGGTTATCTTTTGGATGTTCGGAGTACTCTTTTGCGCTCTTTAATCAATTCTAATGCAAAAAGCCTCCGATTAGGTGTTTCGAGTATTTCTTTCGGAGTATTTGTCTGTTCTCGATTTCAATTAGTCCTAAAGTTTTTTATCTGATTACACCGGTCTGCAAAAATCAACTCCTTTTTCGCCTTCAAACATTTTTGAAATTAAGATAGATTTGACTTTTCTTAACCTAAATCTGGTTTTAGATAAATTCTAATATGTATAGTTTTTTTTTTAAATTGTTTTTTGAAAAATATGATTGAATAGTATAGACCTGGTAAAACAAATAAAACTATTGTGCCCAATCAGCTCAAATTTGGAAAACTTATTTAATATAATATTAGCTTTCACATGAAACCATATTTGTCTTATTGATCGGCGTTTACTGACATTTTAAACCGTTGTTTAAAAAAGAGTAGAAATTTCGAAATTCCGTAGTGCTTATGACACATAGAAACATCTAATTTGGGAGATACTGGAATTTTTCTTCAAATTCCCAAATTCAAGTTTGTAAAAAAAGGCATTAAAGCGTATTAAAATCCAATTGTTTTTTTTTTAACTTTATTTCACTGCTAGTACAGTCAAACCAGGTTTTGGGTTTTGACATCACAAAAATTCGTTTCCATATTATTGTTCAACAAAGTCTAAATCATAGCAGACAAAATTGGTGTATTCCCCCTCCCAGCGCTTCCCATCCCATTTAGATCATAGTTTTTAAAATTTTGTCCTTGGGTGATTTTTTTGAAACAGTTCTTTCAGATCTTAATAATACTCGACTTATATGAAATTCGACGTCAAACGTACCCAACAAAATATTTTTGGCGTGTTGTTGAAATATCTCAGAAACGTGACTTCGATGATTTTTCTTGCAGACCAGTGTTATTATAAGTATTCAATGTTTGAAGAAGCAATTTCGAAAAAAAAATGTTTTTATATTCAATTTTAGTCAACACAAAATTTTGCTGCCTGGGTTGGCGTTAAAATCGACTAAACGTAATATACTAGTAATCATGAATGGATAAGAGTTTTTGTTTGAATTTGTATTTAAGTTGCATGATTGTTATGTGTGTAATTGATTATAAACGTTATTAGCTTTATGTGGAACAAGCGTGTAGGTACCTCTATCATAGTTCTATTATCTGCACTTGTCTGAAGCGTGCTAGGAATTGTTCCGTAGTAATCAGTTTTTTTCAAATAAAATAGACTAGACGCCAGCCTTCGAGATCTTTAGAGTTCACTATAACATCTAATTATATAAATTAGTTATTTTATTATATTGTTCGTCAGACGCATAGAATTCTTTTTTATTTTTGTTTTGAATAATTGCTTCTGTTCTTTTTTAATTAGTTTAAGTTATCATTTTCTAGGCTGTGTTAATCATTCAAATTTGCCTGCTCGCTGGTGCGATAATATTTATAAAATTTCCCTTTCGTTTTAGATAAAACTTATCAATGAGAATTTTAAAACACTTGACAGTTAAATTGGAATTTCAAAACCACTTCACAACTAGGGTACAATATGTCTATACAAAACAGAATAATATTGTCTGTAAACAATGTCCGTTTATTTAAAGACCCAACACTTTTTATTGAAAATGTATGTAGGTTACATATTTGCGTTAAAATTGATTCAAAATACAATACGCTTATTTGTTATTAGAAAAATGGGAACATTAGACTAAACAAAACAAGATAAGCATGATCTATTGAACTTAACACCAGAGAAGTTAGCTTTATATGGATACGGAATCTAATCCATGCATGGCAGATACCCTTAGTAACAAACTAATGTAGGGGAGATAAAATATGCTTATGAATGTTTTAATCAAATACAATAACATTAGCATACATAAAAGAGATTAATATCGCTAGAGCACTTTGTTTTTGATTTAATTTTTATAAATTGTTGTAGAAAATAACAAGTTAATGACCCTTAACGAGAAACAGATTGGCACAGCAACTTCAACAGCAATTTTGACAGCCACATGGAACTTTTTAGAACCACTGGTTTTAAAAGGCTTTAAATACATTAACGCAGCAACATCGACATCAACGTTAGACCTAAACCCTAAACTCGATGTCTCTGGGCAAATGCTACCAACTTTAAAGCGAAGTTTTTCAAGTTTACCAACACTCAAATGGTTTGTTTTTATGCTGTCAAAAGTGGTGTTCAAGTTTTACGGGGTTTTCTTTTGGTAACAAAAATTGATTTTTTTCCCCTTCAGATCTGTCAAAACACAGATTTTGGTAATTAAAGCCTTCCAATGGGCATAAAAATCAATTTTTTTTTTGATCGAAAATCAATTTTGCAGATCTGGATTTTTCGGCAGATTTACCCCTCTTTTACTAACACCATTACACGCCAGAACAATTGAAAGCCATCAGTTTGACATGCCTGGATCGCTATAGCTTCACAGACACAAATTATTCACCAATACACTGAAAAAGAAAAATCAATCTGAAATCGTATACCATTCGCAACGAAAAAAATCAATTTTCGGATCAAAATCTGAATTTACCAAAAGAAAACCCCATTAATCACATGACTTTTGATGTCATTGTTTTCGATGCTGTCAAAGTTGCTGTGTTAATCTATTTCTCGCACTACGGGTGTCATTTGCTTTCGATAAATAACTTTTTTCGAAAGTGGATCATCGTAAAATTAGTTTTAGTCTTTTAACTTTTGAACTTAGTTTTTTTTTTAATAATTAATTTCGTTCACAATCATTTTCAACACCAAAATGAATAATTTTTGTGGATGATTGACTTTCAACAAATTAATTTCATTTATCCAAAGCAAATGGTTTTGTCAAAGTTAGAGCAAACAATCACAATGGGCCAAGTTATGGTCTAAGTGTGTCCGTTTTCATGACTGACAGCCACTTCAACCTAGAGCTAACAACTCGTAATAAGGCCAATTAATTTAAAAAGTGACCGTTGGATGTGTTATATCTAACGTACATATGCGGGTAAATAACCTAGCTTTTATAACCACTTTGATTCGTGGTACCATAAACGAAAATGATGATATTCTAGCAAAATTCTTAAACATTTCTTCCTTTAAGTATCGTTTGCAGAGCTTTACGTTTTTACTCTATCATTTTTTTAGTAGTAGAGTCGTCGAAAATCAAAACGCAAAAGTTTAGTCGTCGTTCCCGATGTTGGCTTTGCTTGGGAGGGATGCCGCCTCCACTGGGCATGAATGATATCCAACTTCCAAACCACTATCTAATCCTCAATCTGAATTGTATGGATATGTTATTGCATGGGCATGGATTTTTGTGCTTCCATTGGTATTTTTCAAGATATATTCATTACCCAGACATGGTTCATCCCCAGTGCCAGTGGAGCTAGCATATAAGGGACAACGAAACTTTCGCTTTTGTCGTTGTTTTAACAGACGAAAGTTTCATTGTCGTTCAGAATTAATCGCGTTGGGTCGGGAGAGCCTTACACACATTTTCATTTTATGGGAGTTTTCGTATTTGTATGGAAATTAGTATGTATACGTGGGGAAAATTCACTAAACTAAAAGAGTGTGTGTACAATCACTCAACTTTGTTGCTGGCACAGATTCCACAGAATATGCATGGCAACGTGAAAATTTCACCAAGTGTCGCTTGGTTTTTTTCTCTCATGGTTTCTGTCAGCAAATTGTGAAAATCTGCAAGAAATTTTACGTTGTTACTACTATGCACCAAAAAATAATCCGGGATTTAAGGTGTACTTTGTACAAATTTACAAACGAAATTTGACCGCCGCGTTCTTATTTTCCCAGTAAAGTATTGACCATCCCACCGGACCGCGCTATGTTTGACCAGTCCTTTAACCTCGACGCGACGCCACACGGGCAAGTACTGGCAAGCAAGTTGCACTACTAACACATACAAACCCAAGCAACTTGCAAGTGGAATCCAAACTACGAATTTGACAGGCAGTGTATGTAACCAACAACAAAAAACTGTCTTTACGAATGATTTGCTACGAATTCGCGTTGGTTTGGGAGAGCCTTTACTGCCAGTTGAAATTCAAAAATTGAATCGATGGCCCAAAAGTAAAACTTAAAGGCGAAAAAAAAATGTTCAGGAAAATTAGAATTAAATATATTTTTTTAATACAAAAAGTCATATTTTGCACGGTATTTATAAAGATGTGGAAAGGTATGCCCGGGAACTTTATTTTAAAAAATAATGAACTTGAACTTTCGAAAAGTATGTTTCAATCTAATTTCCTTCAATTGTGTAGTGTGTAATGTTAGGTTTTCACTTGTCTTTGAATTGACACAAACATTATCAAATTTTAGTACCTTTTGTATCGGTGAATTTGGTTAATTTCCATTGTTCACTTCACAATTGGCTTTCTGTTTTTTTTTTTTTTTTCTTGTCAGGAATATTATCATCCTCTAAAATGAATAGAGGATAGCTTATGACTTTGTTCTGGTCACTCATTTCACAATCTTTTTGTCTTCTTTTTTTCCCTTCACGTTTGATACCAAAATCGGCCAAATAAATAATCACAACGACATAAAATTGCACTGGATCAGCGTTCAGATTAGTCTCTTTCATTGACAAAGAACTAAAGGGCCCTACACATGATCAATATTCATTGACAATAATTATTGAAGACATTTTCTGTCAAAAAACATTGATGCAAAATTGCCACCACACGTATCAATAAAAATTGACAATAATTGTACGTAAAATTGTATGATTTGGCTGCAAGAATGTTGCATCGGGTGTATCAGCAAATAAAAAAGAAGGAATAACAATATTAAGTACTAAGGAAGTTGTTAAATAATAAATTTATTTGAAATTTAAGAGAACTAAGCCCAAAAATCGACCATTTCTTTTTCTATTTTGCTATTTGCTTTATTTTTGCCACCGACTCAAACGTCAACATGACAGTTACATTGAAGAAAACCAAATTGATTTTGGTTCTCATCAATGTTCATTGACAATGACATTGAAGAGCATACGAACGGTCAATACTCAGCGAAAAATGACTTTTTCACTGAATATTGACAATAAATATTGATCGTGTGTAGGGCTCTTAAAACACGGTGCCTAAAAATGTTCCTTGTCAGTTGTAGGCAAAGTGACATTTCGTTTGTGAATTGAGCTATTTCTACTTATTTTTCAAATTTGTTGTCTTTCATTGACAAGCAGTGTTTGTCAGTTCAAAGACAAACAATTTTGGAGTATTTCCATCTGTCATTTTGTGAAATGACGCAAAAATACGTCTTTAATCACTTGGAGTGCGAACGAGAAAAAACATCTGTGCCGAGATTCAGCTATTTCAGCGAGTGAAATGAGATGACTCGCCTAACTCGCCGACTCATCTCACTTCACTCGCAAAAATGATTCAGCTATTAAAGTGAAATGAGTAAGATCGAATTTAGTTTCGAACACGAGACAAAGAATAAATATAAAAGAGCCAAATTCAACCTCCTTGTCACACTTGTTCGTTTGATATTCTGTTTCACATCACCACTAATGGACGTGAAATGAAATAACAAATACAACAATGTAAACATTGAAATATTAATGAAGTATCTTTTGTATCAATTATTTTTTTTTTCGTAATTAAAGTTGAATGTGAGTTTTCACCCTTCAGAAACTTAATTTTATTTAATATACATATGTGCAGTGCATATGATAATAAAATAAGATTTTACAATCAATAAAAGGGTAGTCGTTTTTATCTACGTTGTTGTTTTTTGATTTCATTTCCTATCCGTGAATAGGAATTCTTGAGAAAAGCACACATACCTATCCAAAACTGGAAATTAACCAACACATACACCAAGTCACTGCGGAAATATCTTGCGAGTAATCTGACATTTCATTTCACTCGCTCACTCACTCACTTCTGCTAACTGAATCGATCTTCGACGAAAAGTGACTCATCTCACTCACTCCCTGCGGTTTCGGATTAGTTGAATCTCGGCACTGATCTCACCTTCGCTTTATGCCTTAAAATTAAACCGACGAAATGGATCTGTCAACGAAAATACCCAAAATCTGATGAAAACACTTTTTTCGGCTCTTATAAAAACGTAGTATAAGAATAGGTTAATTCGATTTTTAAAACTATGATGGTACTCATACAATAGCGTAAAGTCGTCGTAAACGCTGTAAACTTTTTAACTTCGTAATTCTGTCACAATTTGTATGGAAAATTTGACAGATTTACGAAGTTTACAATTTTACTACGTTTACGATTAATTTCTATTCTTCTAGATTTCACCAAGTTTTTCATACTTGGGTTTTTTCTCTTATGGGTTCTGACAGCCTCTTGTTAAAATTGCAAGAAATTTCACGCTAACAAACACACCTAGTTTCTGGCAGCAAATTGTGTCCATTTTCAAGAAATTCCACGTTAACAAACACACCTAATATCAACTCAAATCGTGAAGTGGCAACCCGTTTTTCGAACTCGAACAAAACAGCTGTCACAATGAAATGTCAACAAACTGACATTTCAATTTCAGCGCATTTGCAAAACAAAAGCAGAGCGCAAGTTGGAATTCATTTATCTTTGAATCAATATTTTATTTTTTAACACAATAAAGAAAAATTCATATAAAATGCCGGTATGTAAATTAAACAAATTCTCTTTTCACTTTTTTCTCTATAAAATAATGTATTCCTTTAAATTGCAGTACGAACAACATCAAGTGGATCTGGAAGAAATCGAAAATGTTCGAGTGGTCGTTCGTTCTCGTCCCATGGACAAAATGGAAATCCAAAGTACTGCATTAAATGTTGTTAAAGTTGATAAAATCAATAGATCAATAACAGTTATCAAGCCAAATGCAACACCAAATGAACCACCAAAAACTTATTTTTTCGATAATGTTTTTGGCGATGATTCGAGTCAGGTAAGTGAAAACCATGATAATGAGTCATTAAAAAAAAATTATTTCTCTAGACGATGAGAAAACTGGGACTTCTACTGTCATGTTCTTGTTGTTTTAAAATTTTGTTTGATTTGGTTCGGTGGAAAAGATGTAAGAAGTGTTAATACAATTCGAAGGCAGTTTACATTGAAATGTAAAATCTAGTTTAAATCGAAACTCCTAAGTTTATTTTGTACAGCCCTTGAAAAGAAACAAGTTTTTTTTCTCGCAAGACGAAATGAGTATGAGCGTTATTAACGCAAAAGAAAATTTTTGTATGAAAATATGTACAGGTATAG
Organism: Dasysyrphus tricinctus; assembly: GCA_963921185.1. NCBI lineage: Eukaryota > Metazoa > Arthropoda > Insecta > Diptera > Syrphidae > Dasysyrphus > Dasysyrphus tricinctus. Next base: position 131,380,346 of record OY992533.1, read on the forward strand.
TTGAACTTGAACTTAAAACTCCCATTCCCATTTCAATTTTAATTTTATTTCGAATACGTAGTACAACATAATGTTCTAACGCTTTGATAAAGAGGATGTATTTTTAATTAAACCCAACCCAATTGGATTTTCAATACTCGAAAATTTTTTTTACTTTTCCTGTACCTAGAGGGTGTCGTTATAAAAAATTCATAGAAATCGTCTAAGTACACTGACATTTTTAACAACATCTTTGGCTGAAGTTATCGATTAGATCTTTAGTTATTCGTTAAGTAATTATAGCTTAAACCTTTCGCTAACGACTTAACTTATTTCTTTCTATTTTTTCCCTGCTTGGTGCCATATTTAAGGCGATATATTATGTTTTCACATGTCTTTCAGCAAAATAAGGTAGTGATAAACGTTAGTCGTTAAAGCTTTGGAATGGTTTCAGCCCAAAACTTTAGAAAACCTTTGGGGAATCATTAAATGCCAAGGTTTACGACCGTAATGGCAATTTGCGACCTTTGGCGTTGCTAAGCACTGAGAGATTTTTTAGTATTATTGAAAAAGGTGGTAGGGCGATTCCATTGTCGCGGGTGCAACATTTAGACTCACTTTGAGTATATTTATAGTAAAATACAAACTTATTTTAGTGAAAATTTTACTTGAAGGCTTAAATTTTTTAAAATTTAAATTTTAAAATTAAAATTTTGGGTTCATTTATATAATTTAAATGAGATAAATAAATCGTCGGTCGCGGGTGTAACGAATTTGGCCTACCTTCCTGAATCATAGTACGAAAAACACAAAAGTCTGTTAATTGAGAAACATTTATTATATTCTTCTTACATTATATTGAACGACGTACCTATATCCAAACAACTAAAGAAATAAAAATAAAGTTAGAAAATAAAAATTTAGAACGAATTTTTCGATCTTAAAGCAATCGCAGTTGCAATGCGTCTAACTTTAATGAATATTTATATAAAAAAATGATATAATGGAACTGGATTAGAGATTAAGTAACATATAATACTAGTTAGTCCACTTCTCTATTAATTATTACTAAGCTTTTATCAAATACAAAATGTATGTCAATATTTTTCGAAAATACTGTGTATATATTATTGCCATCAATATTTTTTTCTGGTGCTCGCAATTTTACGATCATGTCTTCTATTGTCCTGAGAAATGTTGATCTTACAATTTGCTATTTATCCATATCGTTTAGACACAACCCTACGTAACAATATAGTGTAATTTTTCTGCCGAAATTGCAGGGTACTGAAAGATAACATAGATACAAGCCCGCGCAATTAACTGTTGGCAAGACTGTTGCAGTGAAAATAGTACAAGTTTCAAGATAAGCCTCTGCTGGTAATATGTATAAAAAGTCCAAGAGAGGTTGTTGGAGATTAATCTTCTGAAACGCTGAAAACATCGGAAGCGTGCTGTTTTTGTGCTTTAATGAGGAGGGATTGGCTCGATATATGTATGTATGTAGAAGGAGCAGATATATCAGAAAATAGAATTCCTTTGTGCACCGATCGTATAAGTGGCTTAAAGTCACCATCTTCCCTTAAATGATCTATCTGTTTAGATGATGGTAGATAACTGTGCTCTTAAAACGAGACAATAAGGTTCGTGCCACAGTTTATGTTGTTGCCCTCTTCTGATTTAAACAAAAATTTTGATTGAAAATCCAGTATGTTTTTCAATCGTTCCCATTTATCAACTAACACGTCTTTCCCTTCTTCAATTTATTGTTCAGAAATAAATATCGATTAGATGTTTTTTGATAGATTTCGTGCCACGTTGTGAATTTCCTTGTGTCCCTGCCATTTAACTTATATTTTTATAAAAAAAGAACAAAATATTATATTGAAATGTAAAAAGAAACAACCTTGAACAAGAAAAATTATAATTCAAGGCATATTTTATAACAATATGTAATATATCACTCAATAATGTTAGCTGTCAGTAAGTTGTACCCGCGATTCTTATTTCACGATCGCGGGTGCAACCAATTTGAATCAACGTTTTTTTTTAAATTTCAATTTACAATTTACACCTGATACGACTGATTTAATTTTGTTTTCGGTTTTTTCTTACTTTCACAAAGTTTAAAAACGATAGCACTTTTTTTGTGAAAAAAAAAACAAACTTATCTTTTATATCACGGGTGCAACAATTAAATATTCATGCTCATAAATAATACTAAAAAAGTAGTAACAAATATTCCAATATTTTTGGACAAACGATTAAATCACATTTGTGACCACAAGTCTAACAAGTTAATCATTACCTCAAACTGCCGGTAATGTCTTTTTCGCGCTTTTTTAAAAGTCATGATAATTGTAGTCTGCACCGACCTTCGTATGATAGTTTTGCGAAGCGTAAAAAAATGTTTTCTTTAAATTTGGTGAGCAAACATTTTTTTTGTTAATAAAAAGGGTCCTTCTACTTTGCATTGTTATCCAAAAAAGTAAGAAATATTGCAATTTAAAAATTGATGCCGAAAATCGTCCGGTAATAAAATCCCATTCTAGTTGCTGTAAGAACAATAAGCCAAAATAAAAAAAATCAAATTTTTCCATGTGTCCATATATTATTCATAAAAGGTAAGATCTCAAGACGAAAGATGCTTTTTTTCTAGTTGGGGAGATTTGATACATGCAAACATTTTCTAATCAAACGTCAAATGGAAATTAGACAATGTTTCTGTTTTGTATTATTTGACAAATATTGACAAATGTAAAACAATGTGTTTTACACGCAAAAAAAATGTGATAACTTTTAATTATATGTTAGAATGTTCTTCTTTATGTAGATTATCTGTTTTTTCTGATCTGGGTATTGTTCTCGACACAAAATTATCTTTTGTCGACCACTTTAACTCTGTCATTAAAAAAGCCAATAAAATTCTGGGATTCATAAAACGATTCTCTCGTGATTTCAAGGACCCATACGTTCTAAAGCTTTTATATGTATCTTTTGTAAGGCCAGTACTTGAATATGGATGCGTGGTATGGGCCCCTTACTACACAGTACACATAAACAGACTTGAAAGTATCCAGAGAAGGTTAATGCGCTTCTGTACAGTCAGGCAAGCTTAAGAAGACAGTTTCCCTTATGTCCGATCTTCAGTAGAACAAATTATGGTGTGAATAGTCCATTAAAACAATTGATTTCAGTCTTCAATAAATATTATTGTGTATTTTCTTCTATAAACGACAAAGTTAAAAGTTGTAAATTCAAAGAAACCTTTTTCAATTCATTATTGTAGTTGATTATATTTATTTAAATTGTAATTGAATGTTAAATTAGTTTTGTAAGCTTTCTATCGTTAGTTATTTAACGAATAAATAAATAAATATTTGTACCGAAAATGTGTTACACTGGAAGCCAGTTAAAGAAGTTAAACTGAAATTTCTCCGGTTAACGGCATCTTAAAGAATAAAAAAAGGGTTATTTTTTTCATCTAAGCTTACTCCATGTTGTACATTCCAAAAAACAAGCGTTACTGCTTCCTGGCATCATTTAGTGGTGATTTTTTGAATCTTTAATTGCTTCAAGAGCTAAGCACTTTGATTTGCGTGAAAAATAGTGGATTATCTTGCTGTTGCATGAGCTTATTTTCTGATTTAAGCTGCTGAGAGAGCGCGATCAAAAGTGCTTCAGAGCGATAAACATGTATTTTTGCCATTGCATCTATCATCATATCTTTTTTTTCAATTTTGAATTCTTAAGTTTTGTTTTCCATGACATTGCTTATTCTTAGAAAAAAAAAAACATGCCGAATACTGAAATAAAATATAAGACTAATTTGTACGGTTTGAAAAAGTCGTATTTCTTTATCAATATCGTGATGACTGCTGAGCATGAATATTGATATTCTTTGAACATTTTTAAGTTTACGTTTATAAAGCTAAAACTGGCTCTATTTTTTTTTATTTTATATATTGTAAATACTTAGTTATTAGTACAAGAGCCGACAGCCGATTTTGGGAGTGGATGCATATCTAAAATATGAGTATGAGGGTTTGTAGGTATATGCATTGTGAATAAATACAAAAGTCTGGCAGGTTTTTTTCTCAACCTTTGGTGGGGGTGGGGAGGCCATTAACACTTCAATTAACTTTGAAAAAATCAGGAATGATGCTCTGTTACTTTTCATAAGTCTCATGACTTTAATGTTGGTGTTCCGATAAATAGGACCCTTGATTTAAACTTTGTAAGCAAACCTTATCGCCCTTTTTGTGGAGACTTTATTTTGTTGATTTTTTGGATGAAGGTTCACGTCAAATGGTTATATCTTGAGTTCTATTAATGGCACTTTCAAGATTGTGGTGTTATGCTGTTTTATGATTAGAAAATATGACAGAGCATAATATCCGATTTTTTTTTTAAATAAATTAAAAATAAACTAAACACCTCCACCCTTCTCGCTATTCGTTTAATTCTCCGTAAACTATATTTTTAATCTTTTTAAATAAGGTGCCTTACAATATTAATCTTACAAATGGTGAAAGCATTTGTATTTTTTTTAATATGCATATATTGGTTAATTTTTTGACATCCGTTATATCGTAACTATTCAATGAAAGCTTGTTAAGTCAATTTTTCACTGATATACTAATTGCCATAGTTAAGCAAATTATCTTAATTTAAGTCCTGTAAAGAAGGTCTCATGTTGGTCCATTTCTCAATAAAAAGCTCTCAAAATTTAAGCATTTTCGTATTCTGGCAGGAAAAAATTCATAACAAATGCCAGAATAACAGAATAAAATAAATGGGATTAGGAAGTGAGTATCCATTGCATGACGACGATATTAACTCTGATCTGTTTATCAAATACGCCCTTGAATCTAATTGATATTGGTGAAATTCTGATTATAGTAGCAAAATAGTATACATGTCTTTCACATATTTCCTTTCAATAAAAAATATTCATTGAATTAATTTAATTATATTTCAAAAAACAATAAATTGTTAACAAGAGATTGGATGGCAATATGACACATATTATAAAATTTATAATTCGTTTTATTATTTAAGTTATGCCTTTTCGAATTATTTTATCTATGATCGTCGATTTTTTGTTTTATAATAAAAAAAGCTTACAAGTGAGATTATAAGAAACATTAAACTTAACATAACAATGCACGATAGATACATAATATCCTTAAATTAATTCTTAACTATAAACAAAAAAAATAAGACTCGAACTATTCTTTAATCCAAATCACCACGAGATCCAAAACGTATCGTCACAAGCAAATCAGCCAAGTATACAAGTGAAGTCACAAGTGCAACCCATGCTGTGGCCATTACCAAATCCAATCGTTGTGTATTCGGTTCCCAGTAATTGCGTTCCTTTGTATTCGACCAATCTCTAAACAAGAGTGCAGTACAAGACAAAACCAAAAAGAAACCTACAAATGACCATACGGTTGCCGTTTTCCAGGGAGTTCTGTTAAGAAAAAAGAATACAAATATAAAAAATAAAAATAATTTTATTTTACAACACCCATTGAACATTCAACTTACGCATCCCCAAACATAGCCATAATTAAATAAATTGACGTATAAATAAGAAGACAACCAAAGGTCACATAACTGAGGGCAACGACGCGTGGTGTAATGAAAATTCGAAAATGGGAATGTGTGGCGGGATCATCTATCAGTCCGATGCAACAGATAATCAGACACTGAAAAAGAATTCAATTGAAATTAATTGACTTTAATCGAATTGATAATACTCGGGAAGTATTAAATAGGCTGATGCTTACCAATTCGAGAAATTTAAGTACGACCAATGTGTAGGTGGCTTTTTTTGTTGTTGTGTTTGGATAAATTGCATCATCGGCCGGCGACATTTCTACTCTCGATATTTCTAAATGAAAAAAAAATATAGTTCAAAAAATAAATAGAAAGAAGGTATGAAGGCTCTGACAGCAACAGAATAAGTTTGGTGAATATAGGCTTTTTAAGAAAAGTTGAGGCCAGACGCACATAAAGTTATTTTTTTTTGCTGACAATTTTATGTTGTTACACTACTGGTATATAATGGTTTTAGATCCACTTTGTGTACGGACTTTGTGCTGGCCACTTCATCGTCTGAAATAACCAAGCTATTTCGGAACAGTTTTTGAAGTATGTTTTGGATCACCGTCTTGTTAAATATCGTATTCGATTAAAAAAATCTGTCAAATTATGTCACAGAATAGAAATGTATTGAAGTTCTTTTACTTATCGAAGTTGAGCAAAAATTACAACGGTTTTGCACTTTTTGGTTGGAAACCTTGGAGATCTGACCTGATAAATAAATTCTGAGGTCAAATTCGAAATATAAAATAGTTTATGATCTATAAAAATGAATATGTTTTCAATAAGAACAAAAGAATCGAAACTTAAAAAATCTCCACTATCAAATTAAAATTTAAACAAAAATCATCAAACCGGTACTGTTCTGGAGCCGTAGTAACTATTAAGCTTCATTGAATCGACTATAATCCTGTTGAAATATATCATACATTTGTACACCATTTTTTAACTTAAAATGTACAAGAAGATTACATAATTAACAGTCGTAAGTTCACCAAATTTGTAACTAAACCTCAAATAACATATCTAATGAAGTTTTTTTCTTGTTAGCTTCGTGATGATTCTACTCGTTTTCCCCCACGAATCACTAAACGATTCTTTATTAATGACAGTTGAATGTTTATAAATAAACCTAATAGAAACACCGATCACATAACGTTTTCTCCGTGATTGAATATTATTACATGTCAAAAACTTGTTCTGTTTGCTGTCAGCTGCATAAATAAAACCAAAACCAAACAAATGAAATACCTATGCTTCGCAAATAATTCATGATATTCTAATTTTATTTTTCCAAATTTATAATGAAATTCCAAATGACACCAATCTAAAAATAAAATATAAAAGCGACAATTTAAAGATGAAGCAATTTAAAAGTTAAAAGCCATTACACAGATTATTTGTTAGAACGACAAAAAGGTTAGTTGACGAAGATTTTATTTAACAACATTATTTGCCATGCATCAAAGCACAGTAATTACAAATTGTTCTTATCGTAATAGTTAACATTTATCTACAAAAAAGCAGGTAACTATATTGTTAAAAATTCCAAGGTTAGAAAATACAACAACCAACTTTTTCTTATGGGGCAAGTATTTGACTCCTAGGTTAGTTTTGGCCTATAGTTTATTTATGGCCAATTTGAACGTACAATAGCTAATGAATTGTTTGTTATTAACTTTCCACAGAGAAGCGATTGTTTATGTGCGAAGTGTTAAAAAAAATCATCATCAAATATTTTCCAATTATCACTCTCAATGCATTTGACGACTTGGCTTTAAACAAAATTATTTTGTGATAATGAACGACTGAATGTATAGTATCGCACGAAAAAAAAATTACTATACAAAAATAATCAAAACAAATCACGCAATAATCCAAAGGGTACTATGATTTCAGCGCTTCATTTATCCAAAACCCTCTTCTTGCACAAAATGTAGGTAGGTATGTTCTATTAAATTTAACGCTTCTAGCCTAATTGGGCCAAAAGGTAGGGCCAAGAAAACATACCTACCTATTTAACATCCTATCACGTACAACAACATGCTCCTATAGACTGTGTGATATGTTAAGCTAAGGAATTTTCGTTCTTTTCCCTTTCTCCACACCGAACTAGAAAGCAGTTTAACTGCGTTAGTCTGTTGGCTCAAAAAAATAATAAAAAAATATATATATAAACTTGAATATATTGATTTTACTGAAAGCTTAAAGGTATATGGCCGAGACTCAGGAGACTCCGATGTGACGACGTAATGTGGGAAAATGTAAACAAATAACAAACGAATCGAAGTCACAAGCGTGCGAGAGTTAGAAGAGAGTAGTAGTTTTTCAAAAAATTGAATGAAAAGACAAAACTACTAGGAACACTGTTGCCAAATGGTTCAAACCCAATTAAAGGGTCCAAGGGAAAAACGGCTTCAGTTCACTTAAAAAAATAAAATAAACTAAAAATGACACATTGTAAATTTGTATGGGTATTATCTGATGTACTATAGCTCTCTCCAAAAAGGACTTTCAAAACTTGCAAAATGGCACAATTTCTAAAAAAAAAAATTACTTTTGCTTCAAAAATTGATCAAAAAAATATTTAAAAAAACTAAAAACTTATGCCTAGAGCTAGCGACATGTCAGCTAAACAATTAAAACAAAAAATTTTCGATAATCTTAATACTTTCGGTCGAAGTATTGTCAAAACAAATTGAATTTCAAAAACGGTCCTTTGTCGCGCCTCTGAAAATTATTTTATTTTCGAACTAATATTTTGAAAATCTTAAGACCTGGTCAAACAGAACGCGATCCGGCGATACGATCAATACTTCCCTGTGTAAAAAAGATCGCGGCGATCAAATTTTGTTTGTAATTTCTCACAAAGATCGCCGGATCGCGTTCTGTTTGATGTTTGAATAAAAATCAAAAACCCATTTCCAATAATCATGTTCGGTTCTTTCAATATATAAAAAAATACGCTTTGGCTTTAACGTCGAAGGTTCTTTTGACTCATATCAGTGCATGAGACAAAAAAAAATTAAAGAAGTTAAAATCCACATAATGTTTGCATAGTAAAGTATTTCGTGCAAGATAAAATACTTTGTTACTTTAATTAATTTTCCTTTGAAATAAGCGATTTTTTAGTAATCAACTTAAAAATTCATTTTTCTCGGAACCAACCCAAGTGGACTTAAGCAGTTTTTCCCCTAGGTAAAAATGGTGGCAAGAGCGTAACACTCGCTGTTGCCCAATTAGCGCTGGATTGCGCCGTTTTGATAAGTTTTTCCCCTGGACCCTTCAAATCTGATTTAAATACCAAATAGCAGAATCCAACGGATTCATATTGAAATGTATGAAGTGGGAGGCTTGTGTCTTTTACATCAAATACTTGAATTATCAATAAAGAAAGATATGTGCTTTTTAAAAATTTCTATCACGAAATTATTGTTAGGTTTATGTTAAAAGTGGAATAAGACACGTGATGTCAATTTTTATGCGATGGTAAGGGTAAACCTGGTGTCGTTTTTCGTGTTGTCCCATTTAATATTGGTTTGGAAAACGACGTAATGTTATTTTAAAGAAATCACTTGAAAAAAAAAAGAAATTAATCAAGTATTCAAAAACTTAACTTTTTACCCAGAAGTTTTTTTCTTTTTTTCCGAAGTAGAATCAAAATCAAATTGAAACTTCAATAAATGATTGTGAATTTCAATAAAATAAAGATATTCGTACTTAAATGTAACTTTCCAGGTACAAAAGTAACTAATAGGTACGTGCTGCTTTAATTCAGCTTCAACTATTTGCTTAATTTTACCCAATATGGCAATATTGGCTAAAAACCTGATTGTTTTTGTTTTCTTCTTGGATCGTTTATTTACTATAGCGCGTCATACCACACCTGTATTTTGATTTGTAATTAACGTTCATTTCAAAGAGAACGAACAACATATTTACGAAAACGACCCCTCTTTCTATGTCGGGAATACATAAGGAGATTATTGAAGTAATCAGGTGTTAAAATTTCGAAAGAAAAGCATTGATAAAGTTAGAACAGCCACTATTGGCGCCCGTTTTGTAGAAGAAATAAAAATAATAAAAGTTAATAAAGTTCCTTCCATCAAACTAAACAACATTACAATGCAACCTGACACAAATTCAAAACTATGCATGAAGCATTATAAACAGGGTTCGGAGTTTCATTTTTCAAAATACAGAAACAAGAAAAAAAATTACTAAAAATTAAAAATAGACGAAAATAAATGGCATAATCATTATAAATCAATCACATTCAAGCAATAATAAAAAAAAAAATAGTATGATATCAAACCTAAAATATGATTTGGCATATTATAATCGAGTTAAGCATCTTATTATCTCTAAAGACTAAATTTAAAATTGTTGAACATCTATTTTATCTTTTTAGTATAGCATTAACTCCATATACATAACACATTCGACATTTATAAGTGCCCAAAAAGGTGTGTTTGGTTTGTTTTTGGAGCGAAAGATAAGTTTTTTTTGTATACATTTTACGCCAGTAATTTCAAAAAGAAATTGTCCTCAAAATAATTGATTTTAAAATCATCTCCAAATATTTTTGTTGAATCAGTAGTTGTCAAACGTATACGAACATAAACAATGAAGCGCTTCTCGCCCTCCCGTGACGCCAGAGTTCTGAAAATTGTAAAACTAACTCGACGAGACTAAAAAATCATGGTAACTTGAAATAATTGAATAACGTAAAAAAACTCGCTTAAATTTCAGTAATAATGGCATTTTGTCAGCCGCTCAAATTTGTAAAAAAAAGAAAAGAAAGGTAGGTTAATGTACTGATAATTTAATGTGGATAAACTCCTGAGTTCTATTGCCTTATTAAAAGTTAAAGTTGTCATTTGCTGCAAATATTTCGCGCCGGTTTTGGCCGTAACGGAACATACTTTTTCAAGCTGATTGCGACACAATACGTAGATCTTAATATTTACAAACAAAATACAAAAGTAGTAAATCTACTCCAAGCATATGCAAATATCCGAACACTGCTCTAATCCACGGTCTGTTGCTCTATCCTGCGCTGCTGCCGTTTCGAATGCAATCAAAGTTGCAACCCACTATGCTGTTAGTATGCGTTTTTGTTTTAGTAAGTTTTAGTCGAAAGTTGTTTTTTTTTTTAATCGAAACAATTTCTTACAAGATTATTGTGTGTAACTACATTTAGATGAAAGAAAAATAAAAGTAATTTACTTCACTCTGTTTCGTGCTTTATAGAGTTAGACTAAGTCTAATAGGGTGTACTTTTTCAAAAAGGCGTTTCCCAAACAAGAACAACAATAACACAAACCACTCTTAATGTCTAATTAATGCGTTTGCTATTAATTAACGGTTTAACGCGCGTATAACGATAATTTGATTTAAATTTATTTCGAAAATATCAAGAATTAAAAAAAAAAATAAAAGTAAATACTAAACCAAAACGAACGAACAAACGACAACAAGTAAACGCACAAGAGAGAAACTCGATATCTGTTGTAATTCCACCACGTTTCAACTACGAATGGTCGGCGGTTGGGTCGATCTAGCAGCATTAACTCTACAAGTCTACCACTTCGCGCAATTTTTTAAATTTTCTTTTTCTAGCTCTTGCTCTCGGGCTTAGCTGAACTGTGTATTTGTGTGTTGTATTCCAAGCATCACATCAAGCAGCAGCTAAGAGAAATTCTTTGATTCATCATGCTTTTTACGTCGATACCGAGTCTAGATGAGCCGAAGTAACTATACAATTGTGTTGTTTGTTATTCAGAATTCCGAGACCAGACTTTTAATACTTTGCCTTGTGAAGAGTGGAATAGGATTGGGTTTGGATGGCTTCTGGGCTTGTAATAAATATACGCACACATAGAGTTTGAGTTTAAATACTCTAAACTAAACTGAACAGGGTGCGCTGACTATGGGAGTTTTTTGTTATTGTTGTTTCTGTATAGCTAATAATTAGATGAGCAATTAGTGAGAGGTAGGAGGCATCTAAATGCATCGTAGAGGTTAGTTATACTGGTGAACAATGAATGGATTGAATTATAAATTGTATATTATTTTTTGTATGCTATGTCACATCACAATGTGAATTTTATTAGTCATAGGTATTATTTAATTGGCTCAGAAGCACACTTATATAAAAAAGAATAGTAGCATATTTAGGTATGCAATTACAGTGACATCGAAAAAAAAGTCGATCAGTTAATTTTGAATCAAATAAAATGCACGTAGTGCAACAATTGTTTAAAATGTTGGTTAATTTTAATTTAGATAATTGCAGGTCCTTTCAATTCCTGCCTACAACACGCATTAGAAATGGTTGGGTGTTTTCTTGTAGGTCACTAGACCTTAGTTCCCCACGAGCGGTTTATTTTATTTATTTTTAAATTCAAGTCTAGTTTACAGTTCTCCTGCGAAAAAAAATATAATATGAAAATATTTTCGCATGTCATAAATTATTGAGGTGAAAAACAAAACTATTTTTTTGCAGGATTGGTTTACAGTTTCATGCAAAAAAAAAAAAAACATTGCTGTCTGGAGTGTCATGCAAAAAAATGGATATTTTTTTGGATGGCCAGTTTACACTTCCAAATCAAAATATATTCACCTCAAAGCATTATTTGCAAGCAAATGGTTTTTCCATCCAAAAATAATAGTTTTCCATTTTTAGGCCTATAGTTAATTAATGGCTCAATGGGTCGCTTAGGCCAAGGCAAACATTTTTCGCCTTGAATATTATACAATATGATGCACAGAAAGGTGGAAAATTGTTTGGAAAATTTTGATTTTTTTGCATTGGAACTGTAAATTATTTTTTAAGTGAACAAAAATATTAAGTGGTTATTGATTCTTCTAGCACAGTGTATCTATTTATTTATTTACTTTTCCGTCTTCGACATAAGTTAACAGCAGAAGCCATTTCTTATTCATACTTTTTACTTTGCACACATGCTTTGGGGTTCCTGGAAAATCAATACTACTGCAATTCGTCATTGGTGGTATAAAATATTTGTATTCTAAATCTCCAACAGACATCTAATTTAAATTTAACGATGTTATTATTAGGAGTGTTTCTACTTAGCATGATGACAATTCCACATGGATATGGATATCGAATTTAAAATTCAGAATAAAAGACCACAATTAGCATGAATATCGTTTCACTTGTTCGGTTGATGAATTTCTTTAATTACTTTTCTGGTGAGTCAATATTTCAAATGTAATTTTTGAGGAATTTTGTTTTATTCTACAGTACTACGAGTAAATTTACCTATTTAACCGCAGAATGTTTGACTGTGACACAGTTAAATGAGTTTTACCTACTGTTTACTGACCTTGGATTTGTTTTCTCATTTCTACTGTCAATAGGGTGTTAGGGGAACATCCAAATAGTTATAAAAGATTAAATTGTTTTCAAAAGTTAGATGTCATTGAATGAAAAATTTTACGCTCGAGAAACCATCGTTAAATTGTGTAATGAATCGTAGAAGATAGCCGTATTTAATTTTATTGTTTTTTTTTTTTTCTCCAACCTGGGGCATGAGTGTTTTAGGATCTTATGACAAATTGGGTCAACGAAAAAACAAACACATTTTTATTTAAAAAATAAAAATGAAAAACTGTTTCATTTTTGACTTCTATTTCAACAAGACTTGTGGAACAATTAATTTGATTATCTTAGAACTGAGAAAAATGTGATAAGACTTTAGTACACAGATGTGTGTTTTGAGTCGAATCAATTCATAGTCATTAATCATATGCTGCCGTTTGCAAATTTCTGCGGCTAGTTTCAAACAAGCAACTTCATTTTCTCCCATCTCACATTTTATCACCATGTGAAATTAACGTTTTATTTTCACAGATTGATCTGTATGTCGACACAGCTCGTCCCATTGTCGAAAAAGTACTTGAAGGTTATAATGGCACCATTCTTGCCTATGGGCAAACTGGAACAGGCAAGACATACACCATGTCCGGAAATCCTGATTCCCCACAGACTAAAGGCATTATACCAAATGCATTTGCACACATTTTCGGTCACATAGCCAAGGCCAAAGATAACCAAAAGTAAGTATACTCCGCAGGAACCTCATCAGTGCTCTACTCTATTCTCATACATTTATTTTTTTTTCAGGTTTTTGGTTCGCGTCAGTTATATGGAAATCTACAATGAGGAAGTTCGAGATCTTCTTGGGAAAGACGTGAACAAAAGCCTTGAAGTCAAGGAACGCGCAGATATTGGTGTATTTGTAAAAGATCTTAGTGGCTATGTGGTGCACAATGCTGACGATCTTGAGAATATCATGAAATTGGGAAACAAAAATCGTGCTGTTGGTGCAACTAAAATGAATCTTGAATCATCTCGGTCGCATGCTATTTTTTCTATAACTGTGGAGTCAAGTGAATTAGCCGATGGAACTCAGCACGTAAAAATGGGTAAACTACAGTTGGTTGATTTGGCAGGATCTGAGAGGCAAAGCAAAACCCAAGCAACTGGCATACGATTGAAAGAAGCCACTAAAATCAATCTATCACTTTCGGTGCTGGGCAATGTCATAAGTGCATTGGTCGATGGAAAGAGCACACATATTCCATATAGAAATTCTAAACTTACAAGATTATTGCAGGATTCTTTGGGTGGGAACTCAAAAACTGTCATGGTAATTCGTTTTACTCGATTTTTAAAGGGCTCTATTGAACTAAATAAAATCTTTTCAGTGTGCAACAATAAGTCCAGCTCATTCAAATTATGTTGAAACCATTTCGACTCTGAGATATGCCAGTCGAGCCAAGAGCATTCAAAATAAAATGCATATTAATGAGGAGCCCAAAGATGCTCTACTTCGTCATTTCCAGGAGGAAATTGCACGTTTACGCAAGCAACTGGAAGAAGGTTGTTTCGAGCCATCTGAATCGGAGGTCTCTGATAGTGCTGAAGATAACGAAGAAGAAGAAATTGAAATAGAAATAGAAAACGATGTTACTAATGGACAGGCAAAGAAACCCAAGAAGAAAAAGAACGCCGAAAAGTCTGATGCTGAAAAAGAAGCTTTGGAAAAGAAAGCAAAAGAACGTGAGCGTGAATTGGATAGAGCAAAGTAAGATATATTTTATTATTTATTACAACACTTAAGATGTCCTTTATCTTAGATCCGAACAAGAACAATTGAAATCAAAACTCGTGTCGCTGGAGACGAAGATATTGGTTGGTGGGGAAAATTTTCTTGAAAAAGCTCAGACACAGGAGATACTTTTAGAAAATTCACTCGCAGAGTTGGAAATGCGAGAAAAAACGGAAGAAGAATTGAGGAAATCTCTTCAAAAGAAGGAAGTAGGTTTTATCAGATAAAAATAAGTACTTAGCATGGGTTTGAAAACTAAACTTATGGCCTGATTATGGAACTATCGAATTGCCATTTGAGTCAAGTGACATTCGCAAAGTTTCAAATTGAATTTTCCTTTTCTTGAAGCAAAATTTACTACCAAAAATGCTACCAATTATGACTCGCTTTAGATTCCATAATCACGTTCAAGTTTAAACTTACTCCGGGAAATTTGTTGTTAGAAACTTCTCTTTGCTGCTGATTCGAGTAAATATTGTTTATTTTGGAGTATGTCAAAATGTCTCTATATACAATAATTCGAGCAGGCGCTAAGATTCCCAGCATAACAAATAAGTTTTCTATACTAAATTTTTTACATTTTAAACACATTCCTTTATTTTATAGACTGAACGAATAGACATTGAAGAACGCTATTCAAGTTTGCAAGATGCCAGTACTGGAATAACTAAAAAAATCCATCGTGTGATGCAAATGTTGATGAGTGTCAAGGCTGAACTTGCCGATCAACAGCAAGAACATCAACGCGAAAAAGAAGGGATCTACGAAAATATTCGTAGTTTATCCAGAGAATTGGCACTATGTGAGCTGGTTTTGAATTCTTATATACCTCAGGAATATCAGGTGAACACTACCAAAAAATTCATCTCTTAAAAATGGAAAATTAAAATGAACTCAATTTCAGATGATGATTGGTCAATATACCCATTGGAATGAAGACATTGGCGAATGGCAATTGAAATGTGTTGCTTACACAGGAAATAACATGCGAAAACATATCGCTGACAATGAACAAAATGCAAAAGAGGTTTGTTTTTATTAAATTTTTATTCTACGATTGCATTTGATTATTTAATGTATTGTTTGTTCATTTAGTTGGACTTCGTTGATCTTTCACATGTCTATTTGAGTTATAACACAGAAGCTGTTACAAATCCTGTCCGTGCTAAGTCAGCAAGACCAAGGACTTCGGGTGTACCAAGGCCAACTACAGCGAGGCGTTATTAGTGTTGGGAAAAGGAACAACTTTTTTTTACAAAATGCACATGTATTGATTTTTTAATTGTGATAAGTTTTAAGTGTGCAATTTTTACTAAGAGAATTCATTCAAAAATATGTTAAATTTTAACTTTTAAAAGAATTTGTTGATATTTTTGAATTACATTCTAAGAGGGTTCATAGTGTGACCCCAATCAATATCAAAAGCTTGGGCCTTACTATATAACTTTTTTCTACTTCGAATCTATTCGAAAGCAGATTAATCTTTAAATAGCGCTGTTTTATTTCAGTTTAGCGCTTGCTATAGAATTAGCATGTTGAGATTTTGCGCATTCGAACGTTTTTATTGTAAAATCAAGCTACATAGTTAGGCCCTTGGAATATTTTATAAAAAAAAAATAATTAAAAGAGTTTAAGGATCTTATAAATCAATTTTAAAATTGTATTATTTATTCAATTATTGCTAATTTTATTTATATTTCAATAATTTCAGATATAGTTTTTTTATTTAGCTCTAATAGCGAAACAAAATTTTACTAACTGATCTTAAAATAATAACTTAATTTTTACAATAATTATCATTTTATCGACTTTAAGTAACAATATTTATGATAGGTAAAAGCATTTTTTAAATTTAAATAGATTTTATTCTGCTAATGGAAAATTTATTTTGTTTATAATATATAATTTTTGTTTTATCTACAATCATTGTTTTGTATTTCGTCTTAATAAAGTTATTTATTGCACTTAAAATATTATATAATTTATATACATACATAAATATTTTACTTTACATTTTAAAATTAAAAAATGCAAAAAATAAAACAGTATTTCCACTTAAGTAATATGGTACCTAAACATTAAGAAGAAATGTTGCTAATTATTGCGATCTCTTAAAATTAAACTCAATGGAGTTTTCGGCACTAGTAAGAATTCAAATTCTGTTTCTAATGGTTTGGGGAAACTAATATCAAAAGCTAGGACCATCTGGAAAAAATTGAAATATAAATCGTTAGTTAAAGTATGTTGTTAATAATATCTGTGGTGTTTGGTAGAAACGTGATAACACCAAAATATAATTGCGTCTTTGCGTCAACTTTACGTTAACGCCTTAACGGGTGGACCGATTTGTATTCAAACTTGGAATATTAATGAAAATGACCTTTAA
Source organism: Dasysyrphus tricinctus (assembly GCA_963921185.1). Taxonomy (NCBI): domain Eukaryota; kingdom Metazoa; phylum Arthropoda; class Insecta; order Diptera; family Syrphidae; genus Dasysyrphus; species Dasysyrphus tricinctus. The sequence goes on from OY992533.1 coordinate 131,397,461, forward strand.
AAATGTTTCAAATTTAAAGAAATTTGTTTTATCCGTCTACGTTCTAGCTCCGCTAACATGGACGTAGCGACGCAAATTTTTGTTAGTTATCAGTTTTCTACCATACACCACATATGTATATATTCTTTCCATTTGGGGGCTTGTGTTGATTGTATGAAAGTGCTAGACATTTTTTGGATTTTTCTCTGATTCATCACAAATTTAATGCAGAGTCTAGCACATAAAAAAATACCAAACAAAAAAATTATCCAATTTCGATTTGAAGTTTGACAGATGTTTGCATGAATACAAATTAAATCTTCCGAACTTGAAAGATCACATCTTTGGTCTATAGATCTCATCTTTTTTTAATAAAACATAAAAAAAAACAAATCTTTTCAACAATGAAAAACGACATAAATTCAGCGTTATCTGATCTAGCTCAAGTGAACAAATAAAATTTTCGTACCTTAGCTAATAGTAAAATAACTTCCATTTCCACAAAGCGTTTTCCCGGGCAAGTACGTTTCCCAATTCCAAATGGGGCGACTATCGATGAACTTTCAATGTTCACATTGAATGTCCCATTTTCAATCCATCGTTCTGGAATGAAATTCATAGCGTTTTTGAAATTGCTATTTTTATGGCAAGCAATCATATTTTGGCAGAGTAACACTGTCTGAGAAAAAGAAAATAATACAATACAAATTATTTACATAATTACCATATTTTAGCTCACCCCTGACTTAAGTTCATATCCTGACAAAATTGTATCTTCTTCAAGAATCCGAGCTAAACAAAAAGCTGTCGGTTGAAGACGATAAGTCTCCTGTAGACATGCTTTTGTGAATTTTGCATTTGTTATTGCATCTTGTAGAATGGCACTATTCGAGTGAGCTTGGAATTCGGCTAGAATTTGGTCCGTTGCACTGCTGTGACTTGTAACAAAATTAAGAACAAAAATCAGTGTGTTGGCTAGCTGAAATAATTCGAATCAAAATAATAAGTTTTGAGTTTGTAACAATAACAAAAATACCGTTTCAATGCCGGCAGCAACAAAGTCTATTATTGCAGATTTCTTATCTCGAATATCCATATCTTTTAATTGTAAAATACTAATGAAGATACTTTTTAAATCATCATCATCTAGATTGGCGACTTCAACTTCTTCATCTCGGAGAGCTTGTTCCACCATCTCTGAAATCATACTAAAGAATCATTAAAACGACTATCGATACTCAAACCTATTTATAATCAAACTCACTCATAAACAAAATCCTCGCTCTCTGAGAACTGTGAGTAGGTTCGAGTTGGTATGTACTTCCATAGCCCATATCCATAGTAAGAATCCCTTTGAGATACAAAAAGTTGTTTTACAGCTTTTGCCAGTAATTTTACTTTTTCCGGCTGTTCGGATTCTGTTGATAGGAAACCCATTCTTCGACCAAGCATTAGAGTACAAACTGCTTCCAGTCCCATTAGATTGGCAATGTCTTCAAAGTGCTTGACTTCCCACGTATTCGCGTTTCTTTTGTGACGAATAAGTTCAATAAAGTCATCACACACCGAGTTCAAGGACGGAAGAAAATTTTGTAGAATTTTTGGTGAAGTTATGTGGGAAGTGAGTGCTGAGCGTAGTCGTTGCCATGTTGGACCTTGCCTTCCAAGAAAAAAACAAGTAGATCACAATAAGATTCAGAAGCCGATAACCAGGAATATATTTTTCATCTCACTCATTTGTTATTCCAACACTTGCGTAACGATCTGGCCTTGAATTTCTATAGTAAACGACTATTTCGGTCGGAGGTCTAAATGGATACTTGCTGGGATACTTTAGCACTTTTTCGATATCGGTTTTCTCGAATAAGTGCACGATAGGAACTCCACCAGGCGTCACTTCGAGGACAATGGGGCCATACTTTTCATTCATACCTTAAAAAAGGATATCATTTCATTCACTCAATAAAGTCGACCTAGAAATACTTACATTTATAAGCTTCGTGCAGTTCAGATAATTTGTATTGTCCTAACAGAAATGTCCATTTGGTTCCCAGAAATGGAACCGGATAAGGTCCTGGTATGTCCCATATGCCTTTTTTAGTCACCGACAACTTGTCGCACCGTCTACCAAGTGTAAACAAACTCGATTTCAATTTCTGGAAATCATATTTCAAATAGACGGCTAGCAAGATTGCTAATGATACAAGTAGTATAAACGCCATTTTCAATCTGAGCGCGAAGTCCAACGATCGGTCACATTCTAAACACAACTGACTTACAATAGATTTAGTAAGAAACTAGCTTATCAGTAGCTAGTGACAGCAAGCTGTATGTGTACTGAAGCAGCTTTCACTCTGTGAATGGTGTTGTTTTAGCTTAAGCGATAGCGTTTTGCAAAAATTTGTCACAATCTTCAAAAGTCGTACTTATTCACCTTGCCGGTGTGCAGCTATAGGTTACTGAATATTAATACGTCCCTTACGTTTTCTATAATAAATCAAATGCAGATATGTCAGAACAATAATTAAATACATTAATGTACATAATATATATGTACTTAAATCGAAGAAAATATTTATGTTTTAGCACTTTACCGATACTTGTTTGGTTGGGAATAAATTAAAAGGTTTTAATCTGTTCCAACGCATGCAATGTTTGCATTTTTTTTTTCATCAAAACACTCAAGTTTGCTAGACAGGATTTTTTGTGTGTAAATTTTGCCCCAATTAAAATAACATGCACTTTGATGTAATATGATCTTTGTGATAGTGACTCCGGGGCGGCGCAATATGAAATGTATATAAACAAGCTTCAAAAATAAAATGAAAAAAAAAGTTTATTGGTTCGTTGAAATTTGAGTTGAACTTGAAAAATTGTACTTTTGAGGTGACTGCCTACCCAGTTTAAATATAAACATCGTTTTCAGAGCTTCAACGCACAATTCCACATTCATGAGTTTATAAAACAAAAAATTTGACAACCAGGAAGGGAAGATTAGGTTTGACGCAATCTAAATTACAGCAATGTCAACGGTCTATGATTACTCTAAACATAGACAGCGATAAGAATACTCGGAGAAGAAGAAATTCAAGGTCATTGATAAGAGGCGGTAATGGGCTTCACTATCCACGGGAGTAAGGTTGAGAAAGGGAAACTATAAAAACTTTTGATTTAGGGGCAAGTAATGGCTTCGTTTAAAAATATTTAACACCGAAATTTTAATAAAGTGACATAATTTCTGTAATTGAGAAAATAAAATGCACGACTGGATCGCACGTACTTGCCCTTATGTTCAAGTTGTATGGGACTTCAGAGCTTTAAGAAATAATCAAGTAATTATAGAAAAAGCATAAAAAAGCGTTTAAATCGTTCTTTTAATTGTATAAAACGACCGATAAACAACCTAGAGCTCAAAAAAAAGTATGACATTTGATTACTTGAAAAAATATGAATACATATATGCAAAAAAAAAAATAAAAATCGTTGGAGCCGTTTTTTTTTTAAATTAATTTCTTATATATAAAATGTGTGTAACATTTTTCAAAAAAATTTATTGGTATGCCAATTTTGGGTATACATTAATATACATTTAAAACTAAAATTTCAAATTGATTCATCGACCTATTTTTGAAATATTGAATTTTGAAAAAAAAATGTTCAATCTTTTTTTTTTAAATCCAAAATTTATTTTTTCCAAAATTTTGGTTGCAGTATTATTTTTATTCTAACAAAGCTTTTGTGGAAAATGTTTTATTGAAATCGGATGAGCGGTCAATGAGAAAACCGAAAATCAAAAAATCGTTATATATGTCGAAACCTATATAAGAAGGTTTTATAATACAAATTCTATATACTACTGAAATAAATCAGCCAAGTAGAAGACTTAGCATTAAGGATTGGACTTGTTGAATTATTGATTCAAAATAGCTTTTTATGGCCTTTAGTCCTACAAATTGGCGTTTCGTTCGGCTTACTCACTTGAACTCATCAGTGACATAGTGAGGGCTTTGTCATACGCAATTTGTGTTAAGTTCAGTTCAACTTACATGAATTTTTCAACGAAAATCCACTGTAAACTATATCCAACAAGATAAGAATTCCTAATCATTAAGCTGGAAGTTTTTTTGCCCGGGGCCAGGCATAGTAGTTTCTATATAAGAAGGTTTTATAATACAAATTCTATATACTACTGAAATAAATTTTTCGTAGAAAAATTCATGTAAGTTGAACTGAACTTAACACAAATTGCGTATGACAAAGCCCTCACTATGTCACTGATGAGTTCAAGTGAGTAAGCCGAACGAAACTTCAATTTGTAGGACTAAAGGCCATAAAAAGCTATTTTGAATCAATATGTCAGGTACCATTTGTTTTTGTAAATTTTTTTGGAGCTGCTTTTGACATAATTTAGTTATTTTAAGAGCAAATTTCAAATTTCCCTCTGGAGAGTTACAAAAAAACCTTAAGTTCAAAATTAGAAGAAAATCGCATCATTGGTTTAGGCTGTAGATCTAGATACAAACAGACAGGCAGACAGACAGAATTGTGCCACCCACTTTTTTCGTGTTCTCTATCATCGTAATGTTATGTTTGATTGTTATCTCAATTTTTTTTGCACGAATCCAAAACTTGCCCTATAGTAGGTACCTATATCGCAAGTAAAAAGGAGTCTCAATACGTCTTGGCTGCTGAATATTTTTTAATCTTGTAATCTATTGTGTAATTAAGATACATATTTAGATATTTTAGACTTTAAGGTTAAGAATATAATGCGTTTCCCTATAGCAGGTATGTTCTAACTTTTGATTAAAGTCATAAAGTTTGTTGGTGATTTATCTGAGAAATTTCGGTGGTGTTTTTTGCATTTGCTCAAGCTATTACTTTTTTGAGCGTACATTTTTGGTTAAACTTTCAATCAACACTCCCTAAATAGAAGCAACAACATAATTTGAGCTTTTACATGTTTAACAACTCAAAACAAAAATAGACATGGACGAAACGTAGTACATAAATTCAAAAAAGAAATTGTTTGTATTTATTGACCTGAAGTCCAAGAACAAACCAACAAAAATATAGTCAAGAAAATTGTGCTAGACAAAATAATTTTGTTTCTTTCATTAATTTTCCATCAGTATCTAATAAACTTACATTGGTTCGATTCCCAGCCGTGCCACCTAAAAACAGAAATGTTTTATTCGAGGTACTGCCTCTTGCGAGGAACTGACAAATCCTCCAAGAGTATACTTGTCATGAAAAAGTGCTTCTCATTTAGCCGTTCGGACTCGGCAAAAAACTGTAGGTCCCCTCCATTCCTGCCAACAAACACGCACACAGGAATTGTTGTGAGTTGTAAGTCACTAGGCCCTGGTTCTCCACGAGTTGTTGCGCCACCCAATTTATTTATATATATTATAATAAACCTACATTTTCCTTTTCCTCGGAATCAACTCAACTGGATTTAAATCGGTGCCCCTAAAACCCTGCAATTACTTTTACTTTTTTTTTTAACTAAAAATAAGCTAAAATTAAAATCAAGTCTTTGACATTCTTAAATTTTTTATTTGCTGTATAATTCAAGTATTGTATTTAGTTTTGTATCAAAGAAATATAGAGGTTTCTATAAATTTAACATTACGATGATGGAGAAGTTCAACAAAGTGGGTTTGTGATACCGTCAGTCTGTCGTTCTGTTCGTCTGAGTGAGACTGTGTATTCACGATCTACTGTACCTATATCAAGCTAGAGCCTAACCGAGTGAACTGATAGGTTTCAAATTAAGTGTGACTCCCTAGAGAACGGGTAGCTGCTATACAACAATTTTTTTTTGTCAAATTTCCGCAAAAACAAATTTTTTTTAAGGTTTTAGGTCTTGGTTTTCCTGGTTATTCAAAGGAGAAATTCTTTACTTTAGTTTTGTATTATTCTCTTATATGGGTGATTCTACAAACGATGGAATTTTCGACGGCTTGGCTGATATTTTAACCGTTCAAGTATTAAATCTGATTTGTTGTATAACTGTAAGCCTTATTGATATCATATGGCCAAACTCAAAAAAATTCTTCACTGTGTCCCCTGACATCCCCTACCCGTTTTCGAAAGGAAAAAATTATTGCAGTTCTTTTATTTTAGTTCCATAACCAAAATCAAGCTTCAATTACTGACGTTAAATAATATATATCTTTTTAGGATATAAAAACATTTTTAGTACGACTATATGTATGTACAGTGGCTCCAGCGCATAATCGGACAGTAGTTTCATTTATATAAAATGGGCTGTAACTTTAGAAAACAGCCGCTATTGTATATTTTTTTCGCTCTTATTTAAAGTAGTACATTTACTTATCCAAATAACAACAAAAAAAATAAACATTTTCAAGTGTTAACGGTTAATTCAAAGAGAAATACTAAATAAATCCAGTTTTTAAAGTTCAACAAATAATCGGACAAAGCAAAGAGAGTAAATGAAAAATATAGTTACAGTCAAACTTCTTTATATCGAACTTCCCTATAACGAATATCTTTATATTGCGAACTGTCACTCTGTCCCCGTCCCCTAAAAAAATATTCTATACAAATTTGTCTCCGTATAACGAATTTTTCTATAACGAAATTCTCTTTATAAAGAAATAATTCCTGGAACCCATCATCATATCTGTTTCTTTATAACAAAATTTCTGTAAAAAAAATTTTATAAAATTTCTCACTCCTAAGAAAAATGGAACGAAACCAAGTTTTTTTACAACTTTCTGCAAATAAAATCATTTCGGTATAAGAGAATAACAGCTCAAGTTCTGCTTCCATAACTGTGAAACAGGAGGGAATAGTTCCTGTGTTAAACGTTATATCTTTCACTTTCATTAAAATTGTACTAAAAAAAAATGTACATTTATAAAAATAAAAAACTGTTTGTTGTTCATCATTTACATAAACATACATTGCCTGATTATCTGATGTGAAAAAAATAATATTTTCAATAATGTAAGAAATGTTCCTTATAGCGAATTTTGCCTTAAACTTCTCTATAACGAACCAATTTTTTGGCCCCTTGAGGGTTCGTTATAAAGAAGTTTGACTGTACTTTCAAATTTTCACTCCAACGCAGTTTTTTTTTGTTCTAATCAGTCTTTCAATGAATGTTCAGCCAAGTAGTGCAAAAATGGCTCCAAGTGGAAAACAAACAAGTGTCGAACTAAGACAATTAATTATAAAATTAAATTTTGAAGGCAAAACGGTAAGAGAAATTGCAGAATTGGTTGGACGAGGCAAATCTACAGTACAAGATGTCATAAAAAGATACAGAGATGAATTTAGAGTGGCCAACAAAAGCCAAGAAGGTCAAGGCAAACTTTTAAGTGAAAGAGAAGAGCGGTCAATATTAAAGGAAATAAAACAAAATCCATTCAAAACTGCAAATTTTCCTAAAAAATCGTGTTGGAAAGGATGTTTGCCTCAACACTGTCCGCAACACTCTCCATAGATACGAATACTATGGAAGAGTTGCCAGAAAAAACCATTTATTAGCCTCAAAAACAAAAACAAAAGGTTAAAATATGCGAGAGAATATTTATTAAAACAAGAAGATTTTTGGAATACGGTAATGTGACCATTATTTCTTAAAAAAATATATTTTTATTTGCAGTTTTCAATGCTTCAAGGTTTTGTTCACTGATGAGAGCAAATTTAATTTGCATGGCTCGGATGGGAAGATGTATGTTTGGCTTAAGCCAAATGCTGAGTTCCAGCAACAAAATACCAAAGCCACAATAAAACATGGAGGGGGCTCTGTCATGGTTTGGGGCTGCATGTCAAGTGCTGTAGGCAATTTGCATTTTATAGATGGTAAAATGGACAAATTTGCCTACCTCAACATTTTGAAACAAAATGTGAAGCAGAGTGCGGAAAAACTGGGAATCGCAAATAATTTTGCATTCTATCAGGACAATGATCCCAAGCACACATCAGGTGTTGCAAAGATGTGGTTGATCCATAATTGCCCCAAACTCATTGATACACCAGCACAGAGCCCAGACCTCAATGTGATCGAACATCTGTGGGAGGAATTGGCAAGGAGAGTGTACAAACACAAATATAACAACCTAAATCAGCTTAAGGAGGCTTTAATCGAAGCTTGGAACTCTATTGAGCCTGAGGTGTGCCAAAATTTGGTTAAATCCATCCCAAATTGCCTTCAAGCCGTTCTTGATGGTAAAGGCTTTGCAACCAAATACTAGCTGATGGATTTGTGCTGTTTTGAAGAAAATATTTTACTTTGTCCGATTATTCGGTGGACTTAAAACCTGTTTTTTTTTTGTTTTTTTTTTTTAATTAAAAGTTATCATTTTAAAATTTTTAATTTTTTGTTGTTATATAGATAAATAAGTGTACAAATTTAAATAAAAGCGAAAAAAATATACATATAGCGGTTTTTTAATAAGTTTATAGCACATTTTATAGTTACAAATGAAACTACTGTCCGATTATGCGTTGGAGCCACTGTATGTGTTTTATTAAAAAAAATTTTATTGAACTTTGTCCCTCAGATTCCTTATCAGTCCCCTGAAAGATTGCAACAGGCAAAATATCTTTAACGTTGAAAACTATCGAAGTTTATTAAGTCTGGTGAAAATAAACCGTACCGTATCTGACGTCCATTTGCTGTTTCATTTGTTAAGAAGGCATTTATTTGAGAGGTCATGGATTGCCCGTTCAGTTTCTCAGTTCTCTGATAAGTATTTACAGGAAATATGTCTATAAAAATAGGCATATTTTTGAGCATTATAATATTGACTAAGTTAAATACTAAATATTTTTTTATCTGTCGTACAATGCGTTGTTTGTTTTTGGCCAAAATCTATGAAAACACTCAGTCTACTAGCTTCAGTCCCCTTGCCCTTTAATGGCTAGTTTCCTATCTAGAAACCTCATAAATGTTCAGTAAATGCTAACTTTACTTGTAAATAAAAACCAAGACTCGGTCGCACGAACTTGCTCTTATTTTAAAGGAAGGTTGAAGGCTGAGATTAAAAAAAAATATTTATACAGGGTGTTCTGAATTAGATACATGAAATCGCTGGAGGATACAGGTTAGGTTGGAGCGAAACAAGACAAAATAACATGGGAGGGGAGTCTATATCTCTGCCATTAGGCAAGGGGTACGGTTTTCTAAAACTTAAAATAGAAAAAAATTTAAAAAAATCTTACGTCTTCTAAGCACCTGTTTGTAAAATATTTTATTTTTGTGACGTATAAAAAGCAGGTTTGTAACAATGCCATAACTTTGAACAAGTACATTTTAGAAAATTTTGGTTGTTATTTTCGTATCAAGCGAGTCCAATTTGATGAAAAGTAGCTTTTTTGAAAAATTTTACTAAAATATTTTATGTTTGTGCAGTTTCAAAAATTCATTTTTCTTAATCATGGAGAAATTTTGATTCCTTAAATTTTAGTTTTAATTTGTTTCTGCTACATAAACCAAAACATATAATTTTCTAGTGGTTTTAATATAATCAATAGATTAAGGGTTAATCTAGTGGCTTTTGATGCACTGAACTCTAATCTGGTCGCAGAATTGCTCGTCTAACACGTCAAGTTTTTTTTTTTTTAATTTACGTTATGTTATTACATAATCTATGTTATCCACAAAACTTGCAACTAGATTTAAAAAATGAAACTTAGTAGTTGGATTTTTATCAATATTTGCATTACTCTCTTCGAAGTCCTGTATTAAAATTAATAATTTTAGCATTTTTCGGAATAAGATAGTTTGAGGCGAAGGCTGACAAAATTAGTGATTTCTTCAAGATGAATGAAGGTATTTGAAAGATTCAAAAAGAATATCAAAGATAAATGCTTATACTTTCCATTGACGATAAAAAATTATTTGAAATAAATTACTCCAAGAAATAATATCACTTCAAATTTGCCTAATAACGCATATTTTCAAAGTTTACATTCAAATATCCCAAAAACGTGACGAGCTTTAGAGCAATTCTGAGACCACATTCGAATCAAAAACTATCAGAAAAATATATTTTGGTTCATGTTAGGGACAAAAATTAAAGTTTTGTCACACAATGTATCAACTTCAACTAGAGACAGTTCTTACGTCAATTTGCTTCAAAAAATTTTATGTTGAAAATATCTGCATTTTCTTCCATTTTTAGTAGAATCACCCAAATTTGGTTCATAACTCGACCAAATTTGTTTAAATTTTGTAAATATCAAAATATTAAAAAATATTGTTTTTTTTTTCAAAAAAGTAAAGGTTTTTCGGCTCGAATATCTTGAGTGCAAACAATTTACTATATTGGCTTCGAGGTAGCTTTATTATATTATACGAGTGCACTAGTTTATAATCAATAATTGTTAAAATTTTTCAATAAACATTTTTTATAAAGAGAAAAAAAAAACTACAATAAACTTCACCGAAAATTGTCAAACATTTTTTTTTGTCGTCTCAAATATCTTGAGAAGAAACAATTATATTGGCTTCGGGGTAATTTATAATTGTTAGTTGACAGGATTTGTAGAAAAATATTCAACAAACAGTCTTTTTTATCGAAAAAAACTACAAGAAACTTTACCAAAAATTGTTGAAAATTTTGTTCGTCTCAAATATCTTGAGAATAAAAAATGATGGGATAATTTTACTCTACACACGGAATTAAAGTCGATACATACTTGATAGGATTTGTAAAAAAATTTAAAAAAAATTTTTTTCTTTAAGTGCAAAAAACTACAAGGAACTTTACCAAAAAATTGCTGAAAACTTTCTTTTCGTCCGAATATCTTGAGAACAAAGAATAATATCGGGATAATTTTATTTTACACCTACTAGTTCATAATTGATAACATTTTTCTAAAAAGTAATAAACAGTTTTTTTAAGAAAAGGCTACAAACATAATTATTCAACAATATGTTTTTGCCTTTTTGAAGGCAAACATATAGGTCTTCACTTGATTGCATATTGAATACCTGAAAACGTTTTTGAAGTTCTTGAATTGGCGATTTTTTAAATAACATAATAAGATTGGGCCTCTAGCTTTCGAGGGCACCAATGGGGAGTTACCAGTGTGGGTCGCACCCAAGCTCTTTTTTTCAAATTTTCTCAGAAACGGCTTGACTAATATTATTTATTCTAAGTATCAACAAAAATGTACATATAAAAAGTTTTAGTAACATGATGCAACCAGATCTTCTGAAAGTTTTTGATGCCATGAACAAAAATTCAATACACATAAGAATCCCTCAATTTATTGGTTCTGGTTTTCGAGATAGGGAAATATTTAATAACTTATCAAAAATAAAAAAAATAAAAATCCCTTTGAATTTTTTTCCAATAGAGTTTTTCTTCTTGAGGATATCATTATTTGGAAACCTTAAGTTTCACAATAGTAGAAGGGCCTTCGAGAATTAATAATAGTGAGGACGTACAATCAAATAAAGATTTTTCGATAAGGAAAAAAGGATTGAACAAAATTTAAGTGAATTTTCAAGGAGAAGATTAATAATTTTAAATTCCGTATAATTTCAAGTATGTATATGAGCCAACAAAAAAACATGAGTTTTCGGAGCTTATAGATTCAAATAACCCGAAAAGCTGATCGAACTTAGCAATTCTGGGATCAAATTCGAATTCAGGACACCAAAAACGTCGGAAAAGTATAACCTTGCTTTGACAATCCAAACTGCCAACCAATATTGATGGTATCTGGCAACAAGAACACAAAATGGTGATTTTTTTTGTAATTTTGAGAGTTCTATGTTTTACTTGAATAATTTTTCCAACTTTAATTACTTTCTTATTTGTATGTGCAATTTGATTTGAGTGTTGATCCAGCTTAAAATTAGCATTTGAATTATATGACCAAACAAAAGAAATCGATTTATGTATTTAGTTGAATGGAAAATGACATTGGATAGTTGTATGTTGAACATAATGTGTACCTACATATTTTTCAGCAACGCAAATAATTTTTAACTTATGGCCTTTTCGATTGGCATTCCAGAAGCGTTCGGAATGCGTGTAAACCCTTCTAAAAGTGTTCTGTTGGCATTCAGAATGACAGTTCTTCTCCTGAAAAGAACAGAAAACGATTTTGGATATTATTTCAGAATCGAAACCAGAACTACTCACACATTCAAACCAGTGGCGATTTCTGGTCTTGAGTTCTGGGTTGGCTACGAATAATCCTTTGATCAAAGCTGAATGTAATAAAAGCAAACATTTTTAATTTTTTCCTCTATAATGAGTTTTAATCTTTTAATTCAACTCATTTATCTATACCTACATAAAATCCAGTCGTCACTCTATTTTCAAAAAAATTTCGAGAGCCGGTTCTAAAAATTTTTCACTTTTACTTATCTTCGACAACATTTCTTTCTCTATTGACACATTAGTCCAAATTATTACCTATATTTAAACACTTTGAAAAATAAGGATGAAATTATTGTAAATATAGTAAAAAACATGCTTTTAAGCCTTTCGAAGCTTCTCAGCTACTCAAATTTTATGAAAATGTAACCTGTAAACTGTAACGCTCTAAAAAATTGAGGATTAATCTCTCTGTATGACGTTTTTCTTTTCTAACTCAGAGCAGATCAGATCAGATTCAGAAATTAAAAATTTTATTATCTGAGCCCTCTGATTCAATTATTTTTGTGTTTCGAATCTGATCTGATCTGCTCTGAGCTAAAATAGAAAAACGCCAATAGACACCTTATTTTTAAAAATCAAAGCAGTATTTCTCGACTAATAGCAAATTTGGAAATTATCAAAATGTGAATTTTCTTATAATTAATCAATAAATTGAAAACCAATACTCAAGCTTTTGAGCAACGTACAGCAATGTTTCATATATCAAATTTTTTATTAGGATTAGTGAAATAGAATTTTGAAAAATTAAATCCATTTTGTGGACTTGGTTAATAAATATAAGCCATATAGTTTAGATTAATTTAGTAGTTTTTAATGTGAGACTTTTTCAAAAACACATTTTTGATATTTTACTACCAATTGAGCTTTATAATTTAGATATTTCTGATTTCTTAAGACAAATACTAAATCAAAAATAAGGTTTTTTTTAGTTCCTTAACGTTCAAGTTATGTATTTTTCAGGTAAATGTGCTCGAAAACCATATATTTATATAGATACCCTACATAAGTTTGTTTCCCCCTAAAATTTCTTGTGAAGTTTTTTATAATTTTGTTTGGCTGAAAATAATTTAAATTATTATAATCCATTATTTGACATCTCATTTTGGAATATTAAAAAAAATTACCAATGTTGATAAGTTACATTTATACTGAATTCTTTCAATTATTTTCATACGCAAAAATTAAAGGTATTTGTTTTGTGTACATTTTTTCTTAGCTTTTCCGTGGTTTACAATGATGTATGATACATTAAAATAAACGTATTTTTAATTGTTTATCGAAAAAAATCTGATTCATTAAAATCCGTTGGTAATTAAAAAAGTTATTAACGTTTTAGTGAGGCCAGAACAATATACAACAAAGCATGTTTTAAATGTATTAAATTCAAATAATATTTATTTCCTGCTCTGGTGTTGGATATACAACTTTGTGATTACCTATATATTATATTTAGTCTTTATACTAAATTTAAGTACTTGATTAAAATTTTTTTTCTATGTTCAATATTTATATGAATTTTTTAGATATTAATGCCATTAAGTAGGTGTAAAAAAACATTGTTTCAAATTGTTTTTACATTTTTTTCATAGTTACCATGTAAAAAATAATAATTTTTTTTTATAAATCTAACGATTATCTTACTAACAGTATTTTAAAACCTTAATTATTAAGATTTATGCAGATTTGTTTGAGTAATCATTATATTAATGAAGCTATGTCGATCAGTTTTTTAATTAAAATGCATTTTATTTGTAAGAAATCATTTAAAAAAATTTTAGCACCGCTCATGTAGGTTTGATGGTAAAACATTGTATAACATAATCTTAGAAGAGTAAATAAGCAAAAAATAAGCATTTTTTGTTTTTTCAAATTGTGAAATTTTTCATCAACTTTTGAATTTAGAATGCTGCAAATCGCATTGAAGGCAGACTTAATCACCTCTTTATTATCAAATTTTTTACCCCTTTCCAATGTTTTTTTCACACAATGTAGCGTGTCATTTTGGCTTTATTTAAAGACCTTAACCTTGAAGATCGGATGAGTAGAATGGGAGTTATGATTTTTTCAAGTTAACCATATAAAGTTCGAACTAAAACATTTGCTTCAGATAACTAGGTTCTCCACTGGTGGGTACTTGTCGGCAATCAACTCACATTTTTCTACCCAGGCGTTGGCTCTTTCAATAGAGCCAACCTGTGTGGGTATTTTTGTGGGTCTGTTCTTAAAGATAGAGTAGCACATCGGGAATAATATTTAGTTTGTATGAGATTTGTTGGCGCAAATTTGTGTAGCCAACACGGCCATTGAAAGAAAAATAAAGAGATTCCTACTTTGTATGGGATTAATATAGCACGTAGGGCAAGGTATATAGAATACATGGTATGATATTGCGCATATCGTTATCCTATCTCTCTCACGCATTTTGTCAACTAGTGACGCAATTCTCTTTGCATTTGTTTTTGTTTCTGTTTTTTTGTTTTTGATTTGTTGGTGTCTTTTCTACACGTTTTTGTCCACAAGTGACGTAGATGCGCAGAACGAAAAAGAAAATCAACTCGGAATAGCATACCATGTATTCTGTATACCTTGACGTAGGGGTTGCAGTGAATGGCTCGATTTAAATAGGTTATGCTGGTTTTATAATGATGTAAACGGATTGGGTTGTTGTTTTCTTATGAACATAAAAGGATATTTTATTCTCAAGTTTTAATACAAACAAATTGTTTGTATTACGTGTATTTAAGACGAAATTTTAGGGTTGGCGCAGCCAACCTAGCCAACTGAGAGGAATCGCCACTGATTCAAACATATGTATAGTTGTCAAAGTGTTGCCAGATATTGCAAAAAGTAAATTTTTAGCTAAGAATAAGTAAATTTGACACATATTACTGTTTCTAAGAACAATTATTTTCCGTTTAGAATATTATTTTCCCATTTTCTTTATTGAAAATTATCATACTCGTTCATATTTGTGTCGGCCAAGTTTCCAAATGTGAAGAACTATTTCGGCATCCGCATGTGAAGTTGCACAAATACAAAGATATGAAAAATTCAGAATTAAACTGCATGTGCCTGTTTGTTTTATTGGCGTTCCAGATCAGAGGGTTCTTCCGAATTGCCAATCGAAAAGGCCAATAGGGGTTTATGATTCGTTAATTGACCACCCGGAATTTTCTTAGCAAAAAGCTTGACAATTTTGTTCTTACTTAAAAAAACTCTAAAACTGGCCATACACGAGCGAGTCATCCGATCCATTTGTCCCGGTTGAATTTCAAATAGGCTGAAAATCCAAACACAAGATGAATTTTGCATCGGTGCTTGGCCATTCTAGTAGGGGAGCCCACGATGCTAAATGTGGATTTACTCGAGCGTCGTTGGGACCTAATGGATGGAAAAAATGTTAGTAAAGTAAACCGTTTCATCGGTGGGGGGAGCATCTACAGGTGTTCAAAAATGTTAAAAAAAACAGTCACGTGGAATATTCGAGCGCGTCAGATATTGATAGTGTATATGGCCTGGGTCTTTCTTATAACGGTGGTATGTTAATCTGCCGGTTTGCGTGGTGGGGGTGGCTGTATGGGAGTGTAGAAATTGGAAAGCAAATGGATTTACTCGAGCGCGTCAGATTTTAATAGGGGATGTTAAGTGACCCCCAAGGATGCTCACATTCAAAAGACTGACGATTCGGATGTGACGCAAGCTTGCGGCAGCTTCTTGAAAATGCAAACAAAAATCGCCATTTTGAAATACTCGAGCGCGTCAGATTTTGATATATATGGTTCAACTTGATGTCCTACATGTGCTGAACCTTAATCTGACAATTATCTGGAGGGGTTTTCTTAATCTGACGATTTGAAAAAAAGAAACATTTTTATTCAGGATTTTTCCAATCACTGGGGAGAGTATAATAACTTGGGCACCAGAAATTGAAAACGGTTTTTTTTAGAAGGGTCAAATATGTACAAGCATTTCTCACTATAGGAGGGGGATCTATGTCGCCCCGTTTAGGAGGTAGAGGCAATTTCGAGAAAAACGACCTAAATGAAAAAAAAAAAATATTAAAAATCGGCGACAATACTTAAAATTCAAAACAATAACGGTTTTATAAGCCAGAAATCTGTTCTTTTATCTTACATTTAAATTAAATTATTTATGTCAATAGTTTTCAAAATATTCGCATACAAACTCTAAATTTTGATAAAAAACGCAAACAAAATGTTGGGATCAATTTTTTTAAAAATTGTGAAGTGAAAACTAAATTTTCTTTTTGTGGTCAATGCTCATACTAATTTAAAATCGAACACAAAAAATCGGAAGGTTTTGTGTCTTCTAGTTTTTGAAAAAATTGCAAGTTACTGATACTACTTTTTTGAGATATTTGTAATTTGCTTGCACTGCCAGCATTACGGCTGCGTTTTAGAAGTAAGATTATGTATGCAACCGCCCTGCTTGGGCTCACTATAGGATTTGGGGTATGTGCGAGGTTCGGTGTTTGCCAAATTTTGTTTGCATTTTATAACTTTGAATGTATTCTCTGTTTCCAATGTCAATAGCTACTAATGGGAATAGCTTCAAAATGATATAATATAATGATCTCATAAAAAAGTAGTATCAGTAATTTCCAATTTTCTTAAAAACTAGACGACATAAAAGCTTCCAGTTTTTTGTGTTCGATTCAAAATGAATACAAGCATTGACCACAAAAAGAAAATTTAGTTTTTTATTCCACAAAATATTGAGAAAAATTGATCCAAACATTTTTTTTGCGTTTTTTTTATAAAATCTTTGAGTTTAAATGCAAATATTTTGAAAACTATTAACACAAATAATATAATTTAAATGTAGGATTAAAGAACAGATTTCAAGCTTTTAAAACTGTCATTTTTTGCATTCTAAGTATTGTCGTTGATTTTTAATATTTATTTTTCCACTTAAGTCGTTTTTTTAGAAAATCACCTCTACCTCCAAACCGGGACGAGAAAAATGGCAGATTATACTTTTCCCGTTATTCTAGAATTAGTTGCTTCACAATAAAAAAAATTCAACCGCGCTCGAGAATGCCCAGGTGACAATTTTTTTTTGCAAGATTGTAACCCTCCCACTACCTTAGGTCACACTCAAATTGTCAGATTATTGAAATACACACTTTTCAGCATGTAACTAACCTACCCTATCTTAATCTGACGCGCTCGAGTATTTCGAGCTATCGACTTTTTTTTACTAATCTGACAACCTGCCTTAGGCGCCCGGCACTACATAGAGGACTGATATATGGTGGAGGTGCTCAGCAGGGTGCAAGGTACCCCCCCTTATACTAATCTGACGCGCTCGAGTAAATCCCGAAATCCCTTAGTGGGCTCCCCTACTATTCGGCTAATTGGCTCTGTCGTGTTCGTGTATAGCTAGCTTAACGATTTTTCATTTTTTGCATTTAAAAAAAAAATATTTTTGTATGAGTTAAGCAAGTACATGCGACCAATTCGTGCACTGTATTTGATTATGTCTAATGTATGTATATCTCAGCTCAGATGAAATCCTTACTTGCTAATCAAATTACATATAATCTTATATCAATATAACAATAATCGCAAGTGGATATACATATTTTTTTTTAAATACAAATTTCGCATGTCACGAGCCACGACCGACAGATATGTACCTTCATGGTCAAGATAAGATTATTCAAAATGTTCTCAAAATTGCTATTTGGGGATACACGAGTACAGTAATAATTATACATTTTAACAACTCAAAATTACTGTTATCGCTTACTTGGTGTGAAGAATTTATTGCAGAAGATAATATTTCAGACGAATGCAAAATTATCATTTACGAGAGTTTTTTTTTTTATTTCTGAATATAAATATAGAGCATGTTGATTAATAAATTCTTAGGTAGGTATACATACATATATTTACGTTCAGGCATTCCGATGCCCACTTCTTAATTTCCTATATCCACAATCATGCAAACGCCGAAGATTAAACTAACAAAACATCAAATAAGAATATTTAATTAAAAAAAGACTTACCTAACTAATTTGCTAAATCTTGCTCATCGGGCTTATTAAAATGTAGATAATTTGAAAATCACAAGGGTTATATGTGTTATATTTTATTGTTTCAATGATGATGTCATCCAGCGGATATAAATTAGTATTGTAATGTTATTGTTTTGCTTCCTTTTAGTTTTGTTTGACTTAAAACAATATTAAATTGAATTTAATTTTTTTTTGTTTTGTTTAAAATAAAATGCACAACTGGGTCGCATGAACTGGCTCTTATAGTTCAAGTGTGCCATAGAGTTTTATAGACTTAATACATAAACAATGGTTGTATTTGTATAGGTATAATAAGAGAACATGACGCATGCAATTCGTTCTTTAAATTGCGAAAAAAGCTCCTTAAAGTTTTGAAATCAAAAAGCAAAATATCAAATGATTTCTTAAATAAATATATAGGTACCTGTCAATTTATGCAAGGAAAATTATTTTTTTTATTCAGTTCAGTTCAAAGATTTTCCGACTTTAAAATGGTAAAATTAAAAAGAACATAACGATGTTTTTTTTGTCAAATTTTTTAATTCGGGCCGAAAATATAGACGGACTATTAGTGAACAAATACTTTTCTTGTATAGGTTTTCTTCGTATTTTTTTTTTAACGAGTGCCTTCAGCTGTCGTTCGGCTTCTGTTTTGGGGGTTTTAAAATGCCAATTATTGTAGTTTAGTTTGGTTTTAGTTTTGAGTGAGCTGAGAAAAAAATATTTAGTATTATAGTTTTTCATAATCGCTCTATACGCCATCGACATGACTATCGTTTCCAGGGGTTTTGTACTTTCCGCCGTTCGTTTCATAATTCATAATAAGGGCCCTATATTTTCCAAATTTGGCCATATTTTAGGTCGCAATATCTTTTACAATTGAGCGCTCGTATCTATACAAAACTATAAATTATGTTACGACAACTTCATCGTTCTGTATACAAGAATTTTGGACAAACTTTACTGTTAGGCTAGGACCGCACTTGCGATTTCAATCGCGCGACTGTTTAGTCGCCAGAAATAGAACACATGAATTTGAATAAGAATGAACGCACATGCGACCTAGAAATCGTGACGATTAAAAGTCGAAAATTTGTTCCATTTTTCTGGCGATGCGATTGTCGAAAGTAAAAATGAAACAAACGGACTTAGATGGTTGTGCTCACACTTGCGATTTAAAAAAGCACGACTAAAAAATCGTAGTCGCAACTAGAAAAAATTATACACGCACTTGCGATTTTCAAACGTACGATTATTTAGCCGCAAGAAATGAGACACATGGTTTTAAATGTGAATGCACACATACGCGACTTAAAAATCGCAGCCATTAAAAAATGGAACCAGATCTATTTTTTGAGCGTTTTTTTCTGTCGCAAAATTAAATAGACGCATGTGCGTGCATTCACGTTAAAAGCTTTATGTTCTATTTCTTGCGACTAAGAAATCGCGCGATAGATAGCCGCAAGTGAGTGCATGGCAATTATTTGTTGCGACACTGATTTTTTAATAGCACCGATTAAAAATTGCAAGTGCGGTCCTAGCCTTAAAGAGATGTTTGCGAAGGACCTATATTTTCGACACTACCCCTTTTTGAAGTAGCAATCGCGCTCATGAAAATAAAATGCACGACTGGGTCGCACGTACTTGCTCTTATGTTCAGGACACTGCGAGTTTTAGAAAATTTTATATACAAACATGGAAATTATGAGAGAAAAATGTAGAGAAGCATGAAATACGACATTTAAATTGGCTAAAACAACTCTTTTGACAGTTTGAGGTGAAAAGAAAGTATGCCATCTTAATTCATGATGGAATATGATTGTATGGGGAAAAAAATTTTAAAATCGTTGGAGCGGTTTTTTTTTAAATTAATTTTTTATATATAAAATTCTTAAAACATTTTTAAGAACAAATTTTGGTATGCAAATTTAAACTTTATATTTATGTGTATATAAAAACAAAATTTGAAAAAAAATTCTCAACCCGTTTTTGAGATAACGAATTTTCAAAAAAAAATTTTGAAATTTTTTTAAAAATCCAAAAACTTTTTTTTTGAAAATTTTGATATACAATATTATTGAATCTTATCTGAAATTTGTATATAAGAAAATTTATTTAAATCCGTTAAGCCAGTAACGAGAAAACTCAAAATAAAAAAAATACGTTCTATGACAGGTACTACCAATAGTTGCTTTGTGTAAAATTTTATAATTTTTGATGGTAGATCGTACTAATTTAAGTATATGAAAAAAGTTTAATCAGAACCGTAGGAGTCGTTTTCAAGCAAAAAAATATTTTCCTTTGCGGTTTTTTTCACTTTTGTATGGAAGGTACCATTATTTTTCCATAAATGCAAAATTTTTTCTTAAAATATTTTAGAGAGTAGGTACTAAAAAAGTTTCAAAAAAGTCTATAATGCTGTTTTCGAAATATTTGATTTTCCAAAAAAAAATTTGAAATATTTTTTAAAAATCCATTTATATTTTTCCAAAAATGTTGGTACACAAAACTATTAATATTTTTTGGAAGCTTCTGTATAAAAAAAAATAATTGAAATCGGTCATACCATTTTGAAGAAAATAAAAAATTAGAAAAATGGTTTCTTGGGAGGTACCATTAATAACCATTTTTGAAAAATGGTTTTCCACCCAAAGAAAGCCTTTACTAAAATAAATTTATTGAATTTTTTTTAAGAAAAGTTGTCGAGCCGTTTTTGAAAAAATACGATTATGTAAATTTGCCAAAAAAATGTATGGCAGGTACCGTTATTATTGGTTCTAAAAAAAAATGAAAAAAAACGTGTGGGCATAATCACCAAAAACCACTATGTACCAAGTTTGAAGAAAATCGATCGAGCCGTTTAGACTGTAGACGAACAGACAGACAGACAGAATTGTGCCACCCACCATTGTATATAAATTCTATAGTATTCTCATGAAGAAAAAAAGCTCGTGGCCATCTATGCGTCCAAATGTAATACTAATTTTTGTTAAGGGATCTCGGTAAGGCGATCACAGCGAACCTATCGACCAAATGTCTACCTACAAAATCGTGTTTCATGAGAATACTATAGATTGGATATACAATGCACCCACTATCATGTTTGATTGTTATCTCAATTTTTTTTTTTGCACGAATCCAAAACTTGCCTTATAGTACCAATAATCGCAAGTAAAAATTGCTATAATATTTAATTTTTCCTTGGAACAAGTTTTCAATTTTTGTTAGTTTTTTTTGAAGAGCTGTAGCTTTGTGATGAGTGGTTGTATTGAGTTAAACCAAAAACCAAACTACTAATTTTTTCTTGAAGTACCGTTACTGCGCTTTTGCAAGAAATGACACGAGATACAAAATATTTTTTTTTTGAAGGTCATCATTTTTAGGGATATTTTTTTTTGTGTCAATCAAATGTAATGGTCAGATAACTTGTTTGTTCAGCTACAATTAAATTTTTTTGTTGTTGTCATCCATTTGTTTTTTGCATGGTTTACCTGACTTTTTTAATGAAAAAGATACTTTTGGTTTGGTTACCAATATCTCAGTAAATAATGATGTCATACAAAATTCAAGGACAGTTTTGGAAATTTAAATAAGCTTTTTACAAGGTTTTTTTTTAAGGTTTTGTAGCAATTATTTTATCTGAAAAAAGTACTAACAAACTAC
Source organism: Dasysyrphus tricinctus (assembly GCA_963921185.1). Lineage (NCBI taxonomy): Eukaryota > Metazoa > Arthropoda > Insecta > Diptera > Syrphidae > Dasysyrphus > Dasysyrphus tricinctus. Next base: position 131,419,301 of record OY992533.1, read on the forward strand.
TTTTTGTGGTCTTTCGGTAAATCTTTGATTTCTTTTCAAATTTTGATTGCATGACTAACATTGGTATGCAGATTTGTAGACTATTACAGTATCAATATTGCTGTTAATTTTCAAATTGATTTACCGAACCGATTTTCTGCACAAAATTTTCAAAGTCTTACACACCAATTAAAGGGATAAATTGTATTGTTCCTAAGCATTGCGTAGTCGTCATGAAAATTAATATAAACCGTTTTGCATAAATTCGAAACTTTTAAGACTTTGCCAACAAATAAAAAAAAAAAATTAAAAACTTCTTTGTATGAAAATTTTTCGATTTATTTTTTATATTTTGGAAAAATGTACTTTTTTTCTCAATTTAAAAAAGTAATTAAAAATTATTTGCAAACAAATCTCAAAACAAAAACATAAAGCTGTAGAACGCTTTTTGTTTCAACTCAATACAACATCTCATCACAAATGTACAGCTCTTCAAAAAACAATAACAAAAATTGAGAAAAATCATTGCGATTATATTCTATATAGGGTGTCCGTTGTTTCCCAAACTCATTTTTTTTTAGAAAGAACACCCCTTAAATCAAAAAAAAAAAGAAACAAGTTATTAACCAACAAAATTTTTATCCGAGGTCATTAGCTTGTGTCTCTAAAGTCACACTTTTCCCATACAAATTCACACTTTTCACATTTTATTTTTCTTCTCTCGAACTATATCAGTTATTTAACAAAAAAAAATTTAATTATTATTATTAAAAAATTAGAAATTTATAATTTAATTTCGATTTTAAACTTATTAAATATTTTAAAATTTTACGTTTTTTATTTATTTATTTTTTCTCTCGATCTTCAGCAGTTTTTGTTGTTTTTTTTTCATTGATTACATTAGCTCGCAAAATTTTGGGTCCTTGGAAAATATATATTCTCTATTCTATTTTCTATTTTTCAAAAAAGAAAATTATTTTTTAAGAAACGTTTTCGAAATATGCGCAAAAATCATTTTCTCAGCTATTTTTGCAGATACAGGCATAAATCTCGCTTACGGCTTAGCTAAGTTACATAAATTGTATATTTTCTGAATGATCTCTGAGTTGTCTCCTTCCGACAATGTACTGTTTGTGTAAGTCGGACTGAAATTTTATAAGTTACAGACATTCAAAGTTTGAAAAACGCGAATTTTTGAAAAAATTTCTAGTTTTTGGTTGCTTCATATGGGAAGAAAAAAACATTTTTAAAATAATTTTAAAGACTCTAGTGAAAAAAAAATCTTTTTGACCAAAATTTGAGCCAAAGTTTGCCAAAATCGGACGATAAATGTAGAAGTTATGAAATAATAAGTGAAAGGAGGCAATTTCAATTTGTCAATAAAAGTCATATAAATGTATATTAGGGTGTCTGTTAGTTCCCAAAATCATTTTTTAATATCAGAAACCTCTAGAATCAAAATTCTATGCCGTAAAATAAAGTTTCTGATCAAAACAATTTTGCCTAAGGTGATAAATCGGTGCCTCTTAGGCTATTCTCTCTTCCATACAAAGGAGAATTGGACACACCAAACATCAAGACCAATATTGACGTGACATATCTATATCGTTATGGAAAGGAATTTTTATGAACTACAATAGTTACTATATAAGACCTCATTTCAAATCACTATGTAAAAAAATTATTCGCTGTTCAAAATTGTGTTTCAGCGCATTTTGGTGTGAAAAAACTATCCTTAACTAGCGAACAACTTTTTTCACATAAGATTTTTCGTTAAAGAACTAAACGAAAAACTATCAATTGATAGTTGAAAAATATTGAAATTTGATATTTCAAAACTCCAATTATTAAAAAACCGATCAACTGTTGACTGATAATTATCAAATCAAGTTGCTGGTAATTTATAACGGTCTCCCTCAATCTCAATTATCACAACTCTTTTCAATTGTGTTTCTTAAGTATCGAACTTCAATATTTTATCAACAATGAATTGATAGTTGATAATCGCAATAGGGCTTGTATCTGTTTATCTTTAAAATAATCGTTCGTTTTCGATAGCATTCACGTTTATGATAATTATAAGTGAAAAACAGACATTTTCGACATTTTACGTCATAATTCGGAGGAAGAAACATTTTTGGAGAAAATTGTATGATCTGCACGTTAAGCCTAGTACGCAGATCGAGCTAAAATTCCGCTCCCACATTTCTCACCAAACACCAGCTTAAATCCTAGCTAAATTTTGACACACGATTTTTATGGAGAATACATTACATAAAACAGCTGTTCTCTGAAAAGAAATTTTATTCAACAATTTCAAAGAATTTTCTTTCAATATTTCAAGTTAAAATAATCAAATAAAATAGATTTTTCCTTTTGGCATTGCTAAATCGTTTGTCCTTGAATATTTCTCGGTCTCAATTTTCATTTTTGTACTGTAAAGTTCACATAATCTCACAAATATATGAACCTGCCACAATTTAGCTCGAGAATTAATGTGCCGAACAATTATTTCACGCGCTAAATTTTGACAGATGAGTGCGTTCAGTAAGAAACGAAAACTTGATTTTTTAGCTGGAGCTGCGTACCTCTCGGCTAAAATGTTTGGCAAAATTTTAGCTTGGCTAAATTTTGGAGAGAATTTTGTATGGGAGCAAAATTTTAGCTCGATCTGCGTACGAGGCTTTAAGCATTAAATATTTTCAATAGCGTTAAGAGTTTTAAAGTTATACGAGTATGCGAAAAACTTATTATTTGACATTTGACCTTGAAAAACTTTTTATGTGCACAAAATTTGGCAATGTACTTTTCGGTGAGTATTCATTATATACCAAAATAAACATAATTGCATTTAAAAACCTTTCACTTGGATTTTTCAGCCTTAAGCCTAGTTTATACTTCAAAGCGAAGTGAAATCAAATTTGAAATGAAACATCAATAATTAATAAACCAAAAGGTTTTCAAAAAAATAGTGTTCGTTATAATATTTGGTTACAAAGAGCCCATCGAGTTGCATTTGTTTCGAGATAAATTTGTTCCTCCTTGTCGCCAAAATAATTGCATTTAGTTTTTGACAGTTTCACGCCTTGAAAAAAAAGTATTTCTTTCTATGAAAACTACACTTCACATGGATGTATAAACCAGGCTTCAAAAGTAAATTTTGAAAGGGCTACATTTATTTTCATTATTTGCACTTGATCCATAATAACAATCATCTGTACTTGTTCTCTAATCAAAAAGTTTCTTTTAAATATTTCTTTATTTACTTAACATGAAAAAATACAAAAAACTTAAGTTTTATTTCTTGATAACAATACGACAGTTGAAGATCACTTTATCTCGTTGACCGTACAATCGAAAAGTAAAATGTTTTGCCAAAATAAACAAATTATCAACACGCTTTGCCATTTATAACTTTTATAGGTTCTTTTAGTGCTGCTTCAATTTTTTAATAACCATACTCTCAAATATTGCACACCACTCTTCTCAAATTTCGAAGCTACATTTTAATCGCCTTCATTAAAACTCGCCTGGCTCAATCAAGGCACAAAAATGTAAAAAACAGAGACAAATAAAAATACACTCACTTTCACACATCAAGAATTTACAAAATAAATTAATTCAATTTAATTAGCAAAAAAAAAAGAACAATAATCGAAAGAATTTCTGATAAGACACAGAAGAAAAAGAACCTTTCTAACCGACGGCTAAGGACATACAGAACACTCTTTATATAAAAATCTAATTACAGCTCAACCAAGAAAAAATGATAAATCGAGTTATTCTTCTATAATTGTGTCTTTCTATTGCTCTTCCTTAAGACAAACAAAATCCGATCATCATATACCTATGAACCTATTCAACATCGAACGAAGAATTGTGCAAAAACCTTCCAGGCAGAAACCTGCTTGGTGTTTATTCTTAATAGGTACCATTAGCTCTTTTTCACTGATGTTTAGGTTAACAACAAACATTTCTAACGATTTGATAATATTAAGTACATTGAACTTGCTTTTATTCAAAATGACAACAACCCATAAAGCCTCAAGCAAAATAAATTTTAATAATAATCATAACAAAATTATTTAACACAAAAGTCATCATCAATAAATTCAAAGTTGTGAATTAAACAAAATAAAGGTACACAACCACACGAAAAAGAATCTTCTTTGATATTCACACTTGATGTTTGTCTAAAATGTAAATCCTTTTATAATCGATCTGTAAACAAATAATTGACACAAATGTCAAACAAAAACTGTTGCACTTTTTTATATTTTTTCGGAATTTTCTATGTCCCTCTGCATAACACCACGCCGGACAAACGAACAACAATAATAATTTGATGAACAAACAAACCCAAACCCAACCGAACTGCGATCACTTTTCAAGTTGAATGTCAATAACGTCGCGAGCGCCGCCACCACAACTCACAATTGTTGTTATCTGCGCTCTCCTCGCAGACGTCACCATCCCAATACCAGAAGCGAATTCGAGCCCTCGAATCAACGAATATTACGAAAAAGAAACAACAGAATAATAATAGTAATCGTATCGTAGGCTTTTCCGCCTCTCTACTGGTGTGCCGAACGGACACCAACTAGCCGCTTAATTATTGTGTTTAGTTGTAGAACGACGATATGCGATACTATAGTCGACACTAACTACTTTAATGATTGCGCAGAATTGGCAGGCGGTTTTGTTTTTGTATTCTGTCAATTTTTTTATCAGCTTTTTTTGCTGCTGAAAAGCGAATTTATACGATCGCGTTACAAGAAGAGATTAGGATAGACCCTGGTCTTGAATTATTACACAAATAATCACATTTAACGGCTGGTTTCTTCAATTCATTTTAAGTTTCTTAGGGCCAGTTGTAAAAACGTGGTTGAAACTAATCCGTGGTTAAGCCGATTTCGGCGAGTTAGCTGAGGTTCAACGATGGTTTCAGGTTCAAGTATATGATAGTACCTACCCAATTAAATGCTTGAACCATCGTTGAACCTCAGTTAACTGACCAAAATTGGTGATTTAAAATTGCTGAACCACGGATCAAAATTTGAACCACATTTGTACAACTGGCCTAGAATTATATTTGATAAACTCAAAAATCAAGGAGTTGCGACCGATTTTTGTCTTAATACTGTTTCAATATGATAAACTCCAGAATTGGCTAGCAAGTGCTTAAACAACAACTATGAATATCTCCCACCCATTTGTTTAAATCGATAATTTAAAAATATTTTCACTGTTCAATACAAACTATCGATAACAAAGTGATTCACGCCGCCGTTAACACATTTGTTTAGTTAAGACTAGAAAAATATCTGATGGGCTTAGATCAGTCCGCTTAGGCACCGATCTCATTTTTTTCACCAAATACTCTTCGACTTGAAAAGCCACTTTATATTTGTAGAATGACTAATTCCCAGAAATATTTTTTTCTAAAAGTGTGCTCGACATGTGATCTCAGTTTAAATAAATTGAGTTTTAGATCTCTTATAACCATAAACTTTAAAGATTAGTAAAATCAAGGTTCATAGTATAAAGTTTTTAATTTTTGGAAATATATAAAGGAAATTTAAATGACTTTGGCAACCACGAAACAACGATCACCATGGTAAATGGACTCTTGGAGTGCGGAAGAACGATAGCTATTGATAGATATGCGGGCGAGGATGGATGAAGATAAATCTGGTTCTGGTTTGTGTATCCGATCTAACGTGTGCATAGTTTATTCTTCGAAATTAGATGCTCTAACCATAAGCAAGGGAAGCGGAGAAGTTAGTTAGCAACACCAAAGTATCAAAGGGTCTTTAAAAAACAGGTTCGATTACAAGAGACTAAATCGACGATCTATAGATTCTCTATTATGTAATTTTTTTCCTTGTGTAATTTTGTCGATCTTCCAATGAAATTCTATGATGTCGTGTGAAGGGTTTTATTTTTCTTGCATCAGCAACACGTCGTCGTTGTCGGTTGCATTGCCCTTCGGGATCAATTTGATTTGATTGAATTACGTTGATTAATCCAATCTGTGTTGTTTTTCTTTTTATTGTGTAAGATGTTTTCTCCACTTTGTGTGACAAGCTACTGTTATTGCCCCTGCTGCTGTGGTTGCTGCACTTGGGTTGCAATATTCATTTATGTATGAAAAAATGATTACAAATTCACACTTCATAACTCTGCTGGGGTTGATAATGACACCAAGTCATGATGATGGTAATGAATGACGGACAGACGCGGACGGACGGAAAGGAGATAGAGTGAGAGTGCTGAAGTTGAAGCTGATAGTTGTTGGCTACAGCGCACTTATAAAAACTATAATAACAACAACAACAATAACTGACATCAACTAGCGTACGCGCTTAGATTGGTTTTTATCAACGCGTGAATTGTGTACAAAATTTTACGAGTAAAATGTGTAGAGGAGGGATAAGATTACATTTTTTTTAATATTTTTTGCTTCCTTTTATGATGCTGAGCTGAGTGGCTGAGTGTGCTATTCTTGGCACAATAATACATAATAATTGCATTTTGTTTTGTTGATATTTTTTGATGTGCAAATGAAAATGCTGTGATCTTTTGATGTAATCTGTGAGAGTAAAAAAAGATTTAAAATTACGGAGGGGAGGGAAAAGATATTTGTAAGCGAAATTTAAAAAAATCACTTCTTTGTTTAAAAACTTTCTTCTTCTATAACGAAGTTTCTAACACGTTAGAGTTCAAGGGACAATATTGAAGTTTAAACGACGACCAGTTAGACTTACAAGGGAAAACCTTAATACATATTTTATTTAGCATTTTTTTTTTCGCAGACCTTCAACGTTTTTAGCAACGTAGTAAAACCATCGTAAACGTCGAAAAATAAAGCTTTTTTTTATACAAACTTCAAAACTTTCCGACATTTGCGACATTTAAGGTAGTCTTAGTTCGATGCATGGCATGAATACCCTTGATATTCTTATTATTTAGGACTAAAAAAGTATGGAGATAAAATATACATATACAGTGGAGGCCCAGTATAACGAATGAAATTTCGTATTGAATATTTTTTTTTCTACAAAAAAGTAGCTATTTTTTTTTCAACACTTTATCTTAAAGCATTTTCCAATACAACCCAGTTTAGTTCTCAATTCCGTAACAAAAATAAAAATTTTAACATTTTCATACTTTAAATAAAACAAAACCAAGTTCATATTATAAGGATACAAAGATACAAATCAATAGTTGGTTTACAAAAATTTCTTTTCTAAATTCGTATCCGTAACAGAAAAATTAATTATTCTTAAACATATTAAGTTCAAATTTTTGAAATTCGTTATTTGTTCGTTACATAGAATACCTAATGGGCTTCCAAAAAGTTTTCGTAATATCGATTACTTATTCGTTATATCTGATTAGTTCTCAGTTTATGTACCAAATGAAACCCGGCATCTTAAGAATGTTCCGGAGGTAAATTTTGATTTTAAAAATAAGATTGCCAAGCGTGTACTAAAATCTATAGCATTTTTTGCAAACAAATTTTTAATAAAATTAAATTTCATATTTTTATTAAAACACTATTGAAGCAAATTTTAAGTTTTGTACTAAATACAAATATTAATAACAAAATCTAAAAATGCTTGTAAATTTTGAAAAAAAACGCATTTTTGACAGTTTTTATGCCTTACGGTGGATATTTTTTTTTTTGACAATTATATTTAAGTGGATATAAATTCAATTTATTATTCACGATTTGCATTAATTACATAATTGCATTAAGTAAATAAATAAACAAAATAAGTGTTTTTAAGTTATTCAAAATAATATATTTTATTTATTTCATGAAAAAACACGCTGAAAATCTCCAATATCAAATCAATATAATCATTATTGTAAATTTGATATTGAATTTTTTAACACTTTTTGACGGAAAATTCATGTAAATTTGCAAGTTAAAATCAGTTACTTTTACAAAATGGTTCTGGTAATACGTCTACAAGTGACCAATTATAGTAAAAATAAAAATTTGTATACAACAAAGTTTCTGATGAGAGTGAAAAAAGCCAGTCTTATATGTATATGAAAAAAAGTTAGAAAATGTCTGGTTTTGTTAACTCCGGAACACTTTTAAACGAAAAATGTATTCATCACAGCAAGCTATGTATGGAACATTAGGGTGGGAATTATATGTTTTTTTTGAGTTTTTGGATGGGCATAAAACAAAACAATTCTCTTATTTTGGTTCAGATTTAAATTTTCATCCAGGGGTAAATTAAATTCCCTATTCTGTTTCCATATTAGGATATTCGCGTTAAATCTGCCGAAAAAATCAGAGCACATGCTAGGTTGAAAGTAGACAAGGAGGGAGGAGCAGTTTTGCATATTTAATGCAAAATGCATTAAATAAAAAAAAATGTAAAAAAAACAACGGCAACACTTAAAGTAAGTTTTTGTAGCTTTTCGAACAGCCAGAAGTTCATTCTTATGATTTATTTTCTATATATAATAACTTAATTTCAAAATAAACTATAACAAATGGACTTGAAATGGAAATGAGCTTTCCAAAAATTACAAAATTGCATTTTTTTTTATAAAATTGCCAATTCTGTCATTTCGAGAGAAATATATCCCACAGGATTTTTTTCTTGTCTGCTTACAACCAACACGCTCTGAATTTTTTGGCAAGTTTTATGCGAGACATCCAACAGCGACTATGGGATGATAATACAAATCTGAAAAAAATTATAGGGATTTTCTTTTTCTTCATTTATTTTAACGACCACCCTAACGTAACATGCAAGCCTGCAACTTATACTAAACCCCGAAACTCGAAAATAAATAGTTCCTATACAATGTGTTTTCTAATTCGTCAGTAATATTTTCAGGCATATGAATCTTTGACATAATAAAAGAAAAAAAAATGGTATAGGGGGAAAGCTGTACCTTTGTTGTTGTTGGGCCAATTTCTGAAATGTTGACTTTAAATGCCAAAAATGTTAAAAATCAACGAAAGCACATACAATAATGTTTTTTTGAAAGCTAATACTCCATTGTAAAAGTTGTTAAAGCGAATAAAATGTGAAAAAATGTTACTTTTTTTTAAGTTGATACTTTTCACAGTCATATGCAATGAAATGCTATTTTTATGTTCGATATTCAATGTTCTAACTCATTTTTAGTCAGCTATTAATTGAAAACCAAATGTTAAAATTTTTCTTATAGTTTTTGAGAAATCAAGAAACCGAAAAAATTAATTTATTCATGAGTTATCCATAATTAAAACCATTTTTCGCACAATTCGGCGTTATTTCACGTTAATAAAGCTAAATAAAGCCGAGTTTCAAAAGTCAGCGTTATTTTGCTCGGCGTTACTTCACGGCGCCGACTTAAGAATTTTTTGTGAAAATAAAAATCGAGGAATTTTTGGCTAAAAACGGTTTATCTCAGCCAAAGGCAAGAACCAATTTTATTTGATTAAATTGACTTGAAATGGTCAAATAAAATTTATTTTCACGGAACAGCTATTTATGTGACATAAGCGGTGTTTAATGAAGAAAAGCTAGATCAGAACAGCAGAACAGCACAAGTGTGTGAAAACTTTCAGAACAAGAAAGAACATAAAAGTGCAGCTTTGTTGTGACGGGTTTGAAAGTTACCTATCAGCTGTGAAATTCCAAATTTAAAAATGTTTCAAATGTTTTTTTTTGTTGATTAATTTTCAATTCAAATTATCAATTCACACTTGTTATATTCTTTTGTCTTGTACTTCATGTTTAGTCCAAAAATATAAAAAAGTACTTCTGTGATAAATTTTAGCTTATTATTTTCCCAAACAAACAAATTAGCTGGTGCTTTGACATTTCTCACTCACCTGCTCCACCTCAAAATAGGTGCATGAAATATTGTACTAAACTGTTCTGAAAAGACGTCATAGAACACAAAGTGACAGAATGTAGAACAGTTTGAAGCAAGGTTTTTCCTTATGGAACACACAATCATGTACTTTTCTTATCTTTTCTGTAATTTTATGTGCAGGACAGATTTATTAAACACACCTTTATTCTCGACAGAGCTGTTATTTTTAAAAATATTGGATAGAATTTTAGCTAGTATTAGGAGAAGAAAGTGCAAGCTAAGCTCTAGCGTGAGCTGCGTATTAGACTTACAATTAGTTAACAAAAAAGCTATAAAATGTCTACGCTTAACTTTTACTAGTAGCCAAATGGTTTATTTTATACGTTTTGTTTTTGGCAAACATTTTTATTAAGAAATAAAAAATAAATACAAAAACATAACACAAAACACCAGCTCGTATATATTATGCAAACCTTCCAGAACACAAGTTTAACAGCCATTTTTTTATGAGTGAACTCCATCCCCCCAAAATTAAAATCACTAATGACAATGACAAAGTAAAATTAATAACATTTCGAAAGAATTGCCATATAAACCTGACACAATCGAATGCGACAGAGAAAAAAAAACTCTTGACGCAACTTTTAAATTAAAAGAAATTAGCTACAACGTTTATTGCAGAGCAATATTTCACGAATTACAATTTAATTAAATGTGAAAATGAAATCGAATTGAAAAACAAAAAGAATCAAATCCTGGTACAAACAAAAATGTAATGGAAAAAAAAGTCTTCATAGTCATAAATTTTATTGAAGACGTTAATAAATCGATTTGAAAAAACTTCCTCCACCTTGCGCGCATCAAAGACTCTCTCATAGGAAATATTAATATAAAACAAGTGAAATAAAAACAACAAAAAAAAACATAAGGAAAATATAAAAATTATAAAATTCGGCGACCCTTCACTTGGCATCAGGACGTGTATGTCGATTCCGCGTGCCAGTGGACTTGTAGTGGAAAACGCCCGTAAAATATTTTGTCCCCTTCAGCATATTGGCGAAATTGGCATTTCCTCCAATAGCTAGTTCACACGGGGCGGGGTGGCTGCATAGTTGAAAGTTGAATTTCAGTAGAATACCAATGGCATGGTGGCAGGAGGGAATTATTAGCAAGAATGTTTCTTTTTCACATCTTATTTTTTTTTTTTTTCGAATTAAGATATCCTGCTTTCAAGCACTCCACCGTTGAAGGGTGGCTCCATACAACGGCGGAGAACCCTATAATCGTATATAATCCTTAATACATTTCTGCCCGTTTGATTGGGGTTTGATATAGCCGACTTGACTTTGCATTCTTGTACTGCCTCATGCTTCCTTTTTGATTCTTGAGAATAAAGAAAATGGCGCTTAGTCACCCCCAATCGGTGGCTGCATTTTTATTGAGGCAAATCGAAATCATTGTTTCCTGAAAGCAATGCAATAAGCAAACTTTTAAAATGTCCCATAAAGAATAAATGCCGCATACTTTTATGACAATATTGGTAGGTGGCTGAGGTTTTGTTTTGTGCGAGTAATTTTTGTTTCCTATTTTCATTTCTTTTAATATCTACGAGGATTTTATATTAAAAGCTTTTGTGTTTCTAATGGATTTTTTTTTATTTTCGTTTGTTTTACCTAAAAATTTTGTAAAAATAAAATGGAATTCTTTACAATTGAAAAAGCAGTTTTTGAATGAAAATTTTAAAATATAATAAACAAGTAGAATTATAGAATAACAAATTATTGGGAGTCGAACTGCCACTTTAAATTTGAATATGTGTCTCCCGCTGTCAAACTGAATTAGCAAACTTTTACTGCATGGAATCACTTTTTCTGTAAATTTAGAAATTAGCAGATTTGAAATACTAATATAAAAACATATTTTAATACGCAATATGCCTTTTACTCTTATCAGTATTCTTGAAAATACAGAAAATAACCAATTTAAAGTTTGAACATATTTATTCACCACGCTATGTATTTTTTTCGGCAACACACACCTCGAAACGCGTTAACCATCTGATTCCATTGTATAGTTTTAGGATCGTTTGAATAGTAAATTTCATGCCATTGACTTTTTACTTTTGATACGTTTCGAAATTCAAAAAGAATATTTTTAATGCAACGGTTTTTAATGATGGCGGCTAAAAGGTTATTTTATTACTTTTTTTGAATGTAAGGGGTGAGCTTTATCATCACACAATGTCAAATTAAACCATTGACTTAAATGAGTAAAATTCAAACAAAATTCGATAGAATCAATTTACAGCAGGTAGTACAGTACCTATGCCTAACAAAATCAAGACAAGCTTCTTTGGCCATTACTTTTCAATAATTTTTGCTAAATACTTAGCTCAATTCATATCTACATATATCAAAAATTATAATTGAAACGAGTAAATAGGTGAAATAATATAAATTACACTGAAAACAATTGGTTATCTTTTCTTTAGAACAATCTAAAAACAACCATAGATATTACAAATTCACGGCATTTAAAAGTTCCAAAATATTCTCCTGGTCTTGTTTAACCTCATTGGCCCCTTCTTCAGTTTCGAAAGTGAAAAATGATTTAAATTTGAATTCGATAAAACTTTCTCTTACATACAATAAGTGGGGGTTCGTTTGAGAATTGTGGAATACTTAAGGATACAACAAGTGAATTCACTGCTAAATTTAGTATCCTTGTTGGGATTCATTGTTTCTATTTTATTCATAACGACGTGTCAGCCATAATAACAAATTCCATTAATTCGGTAATATTCATCATGATGCTATATTTTATACATATACGTATCGGAGTTCGCAGAGCGAGAGAAAACTCGTAAAAAAGAAAAGTAACAGGAAGGGGGACTCGGAAAATTAATTACTATTTATACAAAACGCTGGGCCATTAATAATAACGAAAAAGTACGACTTAACCACGCGACGGAAGGGTTGTTACCGAACAGAGTTTTGCTAAAACATTATTTGCTTGTCCTGTTTCTGTACATAAACAGTTATACAAGGATACAAATACAACACACTTTCATGCACTCTCAGAATCACAAAACTCGCTTGTTGATGAAGCAATCGTACTATAGTTACAAATTGATGTAAGTGTGCGAGTGGCGTGTATCCTTTTTGTATGAATTGGCGCCAAATAATTCGTCCCCCTTTCCAGACTCCCCCATCTATCTCTCACCATTAAGCTGTTTTAATGAAAATAAATGCTCTTAATTAATAAACACGCATTTTGAGGTGGCAGATATGTTGTTTCTGACGCAAAAATACCTTCAATTTACAACACTATACACGAAAGAGGGGTGCATGTGGCAGCAAACGATAATAATTTTGCTAAGCAGGGATTTTTATAAGCCTATAAAATGGAGTGATACAAAATGCGCGGCAACAAATTATGAGAGCAATAAAATTAATGAAAATTGTTTCTGATTTGTTTGTGTTGTTTTTATTTTAAAATTTTTTGTATATTGATGGGGGTCTATGGAGGGTGATTTTATAGGATATCTTTCCAAGATTGCGAAAACTAGGTAACTCGATTTAGCATTTTAATAATACCTCGGCAAAAACAGTTTTCGAGAGTAATATTTATATTTATATGTAATTTATATTTATATATATATTTATATTTATATTTATATTTATATTTATATTTATATTTATATTTATATTTATATTTATATTTATATTTATATTTATATTTATATTTATATTTATATTTATATTTATATTTATATTTATATTTATATTTATATTTATATTTATATTTATATTTATATTTATATTTATATTTATATTTATATTTATATTTATATTTATATTTATATTTATATTTATATTTATATTTATATTTATATTTATATTTATATTTATATTTATATTTATATTTATATTTATATTTATATTTATATTTATATTTATATTTATATTTATATTTATATTTATATTTATATTTATATTTATATTTATATTTATATTTATATTTAAATTTACATTTACATTTACATTTACATTTACATTTATATTTATATTGTTTACAATCTTTTTCTACCAGAGACAAATAAGGGATAGTTGATAAGTGTAAACAAAAACATAAAAACTACATTTTCCGCCGCTTTCAAGTCGTTGTGTAACTATGAATGTTGCTATCTCTTAAATTGCAATCAGGTGATATTGATATGCTCCCGTTGATAAAGATTTACGTAATTTATATTACCATTCCCATTATTTAAACCTCAAAGGATTTGGCCCTTATTTTACGAACAGCTTGGCAAATACTGGCTATAAAAATCGGTTATATTATCAAGGTAGCGCCTCTCCATAGATTGCAAAGTTTTTCCATCGTCGCCATGGAAGAAAAGTTAAGGCCTCCAATCCAAAACAGAGAAGCGATAAGGAAGCGGGTGAATCACTAACTCAATAATAATTTCGAGCTCATTCTCAGTCGATAGTTCTACTGATGTTCAGCAGATACAAATTTTGGAACAAAGTTTCGGCACTAGCTAACAGCTGCAATATTCCCAGTTGAGGGCACAAGACGAACAGGGAAATAATTTCGGCTATATCAATCAGCAAGGGATTGACATGAAGTTCTTCATAAACTTGCATAGAGTAGTTACAGTTGTTGCATTATTTTGATCGAAATTTCGATCTATTTCGGGAACACAGCACCCACTTTGTAAATTTCCTAGGGTTGGCGTTGTTCAAGCGTTAATCGATCCTTTTCATAATGCTTAATTTCTGTAAATTTTTTGAGCGCACTAGAGCTGTCAGTGTCAAAAGAAAAAAACACATGTAGGTATGTAAATGATTCAAAAAGAAATGGCTCACCATTTGTATGAAATTCTTGTATGATTTTTTGAGTTTTAAATTAAATCGCAAAACGTTTTTCATATTTAATTCAAAGACAAAGTTCTGTGGCATTAGTATCTATTTGAAATGTGTTTGGTCTATTTTTATATATTTTATTAGCTGTGGCACACTTGCATTTTGCAATCGACTTCTATGTCAATCTTCATTAAAATCCACCTTTCAGAGTTTTAGAAGGAGATACATCCAAGAAACATGGGCGCAAAATTTTAAACATTTAAAACCAGCTCTAAATTACCCTTAAAATGAGAGTCTGTTCTAAATAATTTTTTTAGAGCGTGTCGACTCTTTTTCAATTTTAAACGTCATAAAGTATACTTTAACACTAAAGCACTCGTCTAACTTTAAAAGCAGCAAAACCCTTCTTTATCTCGTAAAAAGTATACTTTATCCATAGAGAAAAATTATTTCACGAAAAAGAATTACCTAAAGGAAATTGTTTTCAAACTTTTTTTTATACTTTTGAAGATTGTTTACTTTATAGATAATAAGCAAAAATATATAAAATGATGATGAATCTAACTAAAGGGATCTTCAATTTTGCAAATTTGACTCAACTAAATTGCAAAAATTCCCAAGTGAGTGAAAAAATGATTTTTTATTTTGAAATCAAAGATGTAAGTAGTGTTTTCTTCTTGTACAACAAAGTAAAATAATATTCAAACAACCACAATTTAAATCTAATGGCATTTTCACTTTGTATTTTATAAAAGTTACGTTCTCCAGCGAGAAATTATTTGTTTCGATGTATTTTTTTTTGTGCTAATTTAAAATTTGTTTCTGTTGTGTAGCTGTGTCTCTTTCTTCAACTGTCAGATTTGGGCTTGTTCAACCCAAATTTTTTTACGTTACGTTGCGGAGTTCACTCTTGTTAGAAGAGTTGTTTAATGCGAAGTCAGCAGGAGTCGATGGCATATCCAACGTTGTACTTCGACATTTACCCCAAGAAGCAGTTGACATTTATACCACACTGTTTAACAACGCTCTGAATAATGCATATTATCCAGTGCGGTGGAAGACGGCTGTAGTGCATCCTCTCCCGAAAAAGGGAAAGGACAACTCCAATCTGGCGAATCTCCGGTCGATAAGTCTTCTTTCGAGTATCAGCAAGGTATTCGAAAAAGTTATCAATAGAGCTCTGTCAAAGTGGGCAGAGGACAATAATATCATACCGGATAATCAGTTCGGTTTCAAGGCGGGACATGACACCATTCATGCCGCGTCTAAACTCGTTTCTGATGTCCAATGGAACAAATCTAAAAAGCAGTGTACGGGTGCCTGTCTGGTTGATTTGGAGAAGGCCTTCGACACCGTATGGCTAGAGGGTCTTTATATAAAGCTGACGAGACTGGGCATTAGTAAACCACTATTATATATGCTTTATGATATGCTCAATGGTAGAAAGTTTGTTGTCAAGAGTGGCAATGTGACTTCTGCCACAACCTTTAATATTAAAAATGGTCTTCAGCAGGGAGCGGTCAACTCGCTGATTCTATTCAGCATTTACACCAGCGATCTGATAAGTAGTCTAACTCAAGCAATTGCGTATGCCGACGATCTAATTGCGTACAGAACAGCTCCAAAAGTCGAGGTCATCAGAATTCTTTTGCAGCGTGATTTCGAGAAGATTCAGCGATATTGCGATGACTGGAAGTTGAAAATCAACTTCCAGAAATCAGAAACTATCTTGTTTAGGACTCCGTCGCATGGAGCCACAAGGGAAACGAGAAAGAACTGGCGTAAGCTGGTGATCGTAGGACCAAATGGACAGCCACTGGCGAGTAAAAGTGTAGTAAAGTACCTTGGAATCTGGATGGATCATTATTTGTATTTTGACAGACATATAAATGCTGCTCTATCCAGGGCTAGGGGAGCTTTTGCCCTGACAAAACGGTTGTTTTATAGCACCTTGCTTGAACAGCAGGGTGAAGGTGATTTGCTACATGGCCCTCATACGGCCGATGATTGCCTATGGGTGCCCGGTTTGGTTCAACGTTGCCCCATCTCAAATGAGAGACAGTGTCTAAGACGCTGCCTTGGATTACACAGAACACCAGAGTCGAGTACAAACATTATTATTCCAACCTGGTTCTAAACAACGGCGCCAACATAAACAGGATAGATAATTTCTTGCTGAAGCTTATTCGAGGTCACATTGCAAGAGCAATGTCCTCGACCAACAGCTTAATTTTTGGGCCTTATTACCCTAAAAACGATTACTACGAGAGTGTGCGTCTAAGCGGCTTTATTCCGCCCGATGCATTCCTCTACTTAGACAGTCGAGGGCTGATCCAGGATAGAGCGGCGGTTCCGCTAATCTACCACGTCGGCCGTAGAACTGTAGATTGGCGGCTCGTTTACAGTCGAGACGTCCTCGCACAACACGGAGCGGAGCACCTTCGGTTCAGTAGGACTGTGTCCGATCGGGACCGAAGAGATAGGGTAAAGCAGGAGAACCAGTTCTGGTGGTTGAAACCTGAACAAGAAGATACTTCGGATATTTAAAAGTTGACTGCATTTTTCTATGCCATGGCCGACTTACATAGGTTTAGGTAGTTAGTTTTAAGCAGGGACAGTCAGAGTGGCACAAAAAAAAAAAAAAAACAAAATATAAAACCAATAAAAATACAAAAAAAAAAAAAAAACCAATAAAAACACAAAAAAATTATAAAAACCCGAAAATGCTTGCTGTGGCTGTTCTAGTTTGTAAGTAGTCTGTAAGTAGTTTGTAAGTAGCTTTAAGTAGTTTTATAGTTAGTAGTTTTAATTAGTTTTAATTAGTTATAATTAGTTTTAATTAGTTTTAATTAATTTTAATTAGTTTTAATTTAGTTTTATTAAGTTTGTAAGTTTTATATAAAACAAAAAAAAATAAAGACAAAGATACCGAGTTTTTTATAAATTCTTCTCGGTGAAAAATAAAACCGATATGGATTCTAGTTTTAAGATAGTTCTTAAGCCGAAAGGCATTAGCATTAAGTTATTAGTTTAACTTAGAGCGCCCGAATGGGGCCAGTAAGTTAGTTGTAAGATGGTGATAAGTAGGCAAGTTTTTGTGAATTTTTGTCTAGCTTTAAGATAGTTTTAAGATGAATTGAAAATAAAGATGAATAAAAAAAAATAAAAAATAAAAAAAAAGTTGTTTAATGCGTTTAAAATTATGAAATAGTTAGAGAAGGGTTCGAAGCAAAATGACTACGTTAACTAGAGACGGTTCTTAATCTTAAATTTTACTAGAATAGTAAAAGTAGTAAGGAAATGATACTTATAAAACCGATTTTTAAAATAAGAACTTCATATCCACAAGAATAACGAATCTTCCCATTTACCTACATATAGAAGACTAAGAGGGAACATTTTTTGGAACGTTTCCAAAATACTCTGACTTCCTAACAAAGACAATCCTTCAAGCTTTTAAAAGATACAAATCAAATGAAGATTCCGCATACATGCAGACCCTTCCCAAAAGCGAATATACAAAAATACGTAGAAGGATTACCTGGCTTTTCATAAAAAAAAAATATAAAAAAAAAAAACAAAGATCTATTTCTCAAAGAAAACTGCCTATATTTGATTTAACCATTTCGGGATTAAGCTTGAAAACATTCACAAAATAAATAGCTAAAGACGTTTCAAAGCAAAAAACTTATATATTCTATGCACACAATCAGACTGCACAGCTGAGACCCGCTAGTTCACACCTACTCCTTGCAAGAATATACCAAAAATCCCAGATATTATGACAATGATGACGCCACATAAAATCTCATCAATATGTGTCGATACAGCAATGTCTATACGGCCATAACATGTCCATTCATATGCTGAACCCCTTTTGGGTGCCTAATCTGCCAATAACTTTGCATTTATTCAATTTAAATTTTCAGCATTCCCATTTCGAACAATCTCTATATTCTCCCTTTTTGATGTGTGGGCGGGAAAGGTGATGCCATTTCTCTACGAAACAAACAAAAAACTGAAAAAAAGGATTCCCATATAATGATGGTGAAATTCGGACAGCATAATCCCAGGGCCCTTATCTATATGTATTGGAAAACAGGTTAAATAGCCATTGAATTGATGGTGCCTTTCTGGCTTGTAAGACAATCAAATGCCAACCCCACGCCATTACTGTGTTTCTATACAGTATAGCCAGCCATATTGCCATTGCGATTTCCGTTTAGGTATGGTGCAGGGAAAATCCGTAATTTAATATCTATAAATGGACCAGAGAAAATCCTTGCTGAAACCCTTTGTTTACCCATTTGTTTTCTATATCTCCCGTTTATGCCAGGAACAAATGTTGTCATTGAGTGCCGTAAACCGCTGCGCTGGTGGGAAGGGGTGAGTAGTGTAAGTATAAGGATTTAAAGTTGAAAAAAAGGGTTCAAGCCAATAGGTCTAAATCGAATCGTTTTGTGGTCAAGTTTTTAGGGCCTTGGCATATCAGTTTGAAAGTATTTGCACCCTTTTTTTATATTGAATTTGTGTAGTGGGACGGTATGACTGCAGGACGGGGAAAGGTTATTTTTTAATAATAATATTTTTTTATGAAATATGCTTTCGACATGAGAAAAACATACATGAGCTGCCACTTCGTTAGATTCGTTACAATTGATTACTGATTGATAAAATTGGGGTGTTAATTTTATTTACTTAAAGTTTAAATCACCCAAAAAACATAAATAGACGTCTTTTATTGGAAAATATTATAGCTAGCACAGTCAAATTTCCCTCAGTCAACAACAACAAATCCTGGAAAGTGTCGATAAATAAGTCATTAAAAATGTCTCTTTGTGGTTTTTTGCTAAGGGAAATTTGACTGTGCTAGCCATGCATTTCCCAATAAAACACGACTAATGTTAAAAAGAAAGCCAAGATCTTCTAGGTCTTGTATTGGTATAGTGTATACCTAACTTCTAAGTATTGTGTATACCTGTGTAACAAATCAGCCATGAAAAGTAATGAGAACTAAAAGTACAAGGCTTTATATAAAATATTTTAGATAGATAGATATATTTGTTGCTTCAAAGAGAATTACAGGTTTAACAATTTTTATAAGTCATTGCCCGAGATATAATAACATTTTGTATCTTACTACTGAAAATCAATACTATTTTTATGATTGTAAGTTTTAATTAAATATAAATTAATTTGAAGGAAAATATAAGGGGATTATACAAAAAACCGTCATTTAAATTTTGTTTATAATTATATCACAGATAAATGCTTAAATCTAATTAAAAACCATTTTTTGAATAAATAAATAAGTATATTAAAAAGGAGATACTTAAACAAATAAATAAATAAATAAATTAATTAATAAATAAATAAATAATAAGAAAATAAATAAATAGAGTGTACATATAAACAAATCAACCAATAAGTTAATTAATAAATAAATACAAATTTAATTTAAGTATCTATTTTTAAAGTTTTTGTTTGTGGACGTAACTCTTGCGATGAAAAATGGCAGGCGACTTTAAGGATCATTTTTAAATTTTGTTTTGTGTTATTTGTAAGTTTTTCTTATGCATCTCAACACAATTTCCACAAACAGCAGATCAATGTAGCAATATTGCTTGAAAACAACTTTAAAAATTATTAATTTATTATGTAAACTCAGTAATTACCTGCGGTTAATAAGCAGATATAATAATTTAATACCAACGTTAGTTGTATGCGTTGTCATTTTTGTGTGCTCCCTAAAAGTGAACTTCTTTTTTAAGTGAACACCCAAGTACTTGACAGAGTTGACCCAAAGGATGTCGCAGTTATTAATACCTAAGCAATGGCCGTGAAACAGACATTTCTTTCTTTTTCTGGTTGAAAATATAGCCTGACTCTTACCAGCGTTAATTTTAATCATCCAATGTTTGTAGTATTCAAAAATAAGGACAAAGGCGTTTTGGATATTACTTATTTAATTTGCAGAATGTTCATCGGATGAATATATGGCTATGTCATCAGCGTACGTGTTCATCGGATGAATATATGGCTATGTCATTTGCGTACATACAGAAATCACAATTTTGTAACTCTGGAAAATCCGATGCATATAAATATTAAAGAGTGTAGGAGATACAACCGATCCTTGGAGAACGCCTGCAGAAATAGTTTTCGGAGCGAAACTTGTACCATTAAGTGACGAAGACTATAACAACTATTTAATGATTTTCTCAAAGATGAATAAAGGTATTTGGAAGATTCGAAAATAGTTTCATACTTCACAATGACCATAAACATTAATTCGAGAAATAACATAGCCCCGAATTTGTGTCAAAAACCCACATGTTTTTTGAATTATTAGATTCTAATATCTCAAAAACGTGACGTGCTAGAGCAATTTCAAGGAAAGATTCGAGCTCAGCGCATTAAAGACCATCAGAAAAGTATACTTGGTTCATGTTATTGACATAAATTCAAATTTTGTCACGCAAAGTAGTAAATTAGTGTTTTGAATGTATTTCCGGAAGCAGTAAAAAGACGTTAATTTTCAGCTAGCTAACTCATTGAAACATTTCCAGAGATATACATATGTCAGAAGGTGCTATAACACCTATTATGATGCAACATGAGCTGGAAAAGAGTTGGCCTTAGTTCACACGGCAATATACCGGATGTTTTTTCGCTGTATAAATCCAAACGGAAAACGTACAAACGTTGGCGTCGGCGTCGTATGAAAGGTTCTATGTAGAATGTATACGCCACTGCTCATTCGCACGGATTTATACTGCAAAATAACGTGCGGTGCGTTGCCGTGTAGTGTAATAAGTTATTATGGGCGATTACATTACGACAGAAATTTGGAAGGTTCACTGAAGATCAAAACCTTTCAAATTATGAGTTATTGAGTAATAAAGAGAAACCTGCTGACATCAGTGCAGAGATGAAACGAAAAATTACTCTTGCCAACCGATGAAAATTTGCTTTGGCGCTTTGCGAGGTAGATTCTTCGAGTGATTTTTGGTCCTGTGTGTATCGCAGGAGTCTGGAAAAGAAGATTCAACAATAAGCTATAAAGGCTATATACAGCAACGTTGACCTGATCAGAAAGACGAAAATACAGTGGCTGTAACGGCAGGGACACGTGGAGCGTATGGACGATTCGACGAATCTTCGAACCCAACCCTGATAGTGTACGAAGCAGAGGAAGACCCCTCAATGGGTAGGACACACAAGTGGAAAACGACCTCAATCAACTTTCTGTGGGTAGCTGGAGGCGGCTAGCTAGGGACATAGCTGACTGGAGACGCTTATTGGTTGAGTTGAGGTTGGTGGATTTACTTGGCAAGTTTTCTCTTAAATACTTACTTAATCACAAATTTAAAATGTATGAAAACTTGACCAGTGAACCCACCAAATTTTAATCAGTAATCATTAACTACCAAATTTCTGTCATGATTTGGAATTGTTTCGATATTACTCTACATAAGATATTTGATATTGAACTTCATGAACTTAAAACTTGGCATATATTTTAGATCTCATTATTTTTTTGGCTGACTTTTTACGCACAGGTTTCTTATGCACATAAGAACTTGGCTCCTTTTTTAACATTTATGTTTTTGTTGTGATTGTATATATCCCAACTCAATAGGCAAGTTTAACTAACAGCTTCAAAATTGAACTTTCAAGCCTTTAATTCTCCATTCCCTCTTTCTATAGTATAAACCTTCATTTGCTACAACTATAGTCAAATGCATAAATAATATCAGGCCAAAAACGATGTCCTTAGCACTAGTAAAGTGTGTTCTTGCCATAAAACCATTTAACAATAAATCAAGCAATAAAAGTCTTTTAACATCATCCTCGTCGCCCATTCTCTTACAAAATAACAAAAAAAAAACATTATACGCGAATATATCACCTCCCCGGGGCGAAAAATTATGTGCAAATATAAGAAAGGATATAACAATAACTGTATTTAATACCCATATACTCTTTTAATAATATCTTCAACAAGGGAGCAATTAAAATTGCCTGCAGAATGTTTGTAATGTTTTGGCTGGTGCTACAAGGGCTATATTATAGGAATATGTACCTATACATATGTGTAGCGATAGGCTTCTAAGTGAGCGCATTGAAAAGAGACTTTAAAAAGGATGCTCTTTTATTTTGCTGGTTCTTCAACGATTTTTGCTTTCGAAAAAGAATGTATACTCTATGGCCAAATATGAGTGCAACTTGGCAAGCTTAAGGGTATGAAATAGCGCAGGACATGCACACAAACTTCCTTGAAAGTGCGGTGCAGAATGCACTTAAAGTTCAATAAAAATAATTTTTATAAAAACGTTCATAAATTAAGTAACTTGCTTTTTTCCTCTAAAAGATGTCAATTTATTTAAAACGTGAAGTGCTTTTTGAATGTATGTACAGATTATTTTTATCGGGTTGTCTTATTTTTAAATTATATTCTTGTCTTCAAACCATTTACTGTCGGATATTTTCCGTTTATTATAAGCTCTACAATAAATTAATAAATCATTTTGGGGAAATACAATCTAAACCAATCAAGAGGTTTATTCGGATATTAAAAATGTTTATTATACTTTTGGTTGGTATTCAGTTGATTTTTTTGTAAGTCCAGATCCCTGTGCGATGGCACTAATGTTTTTTGTATTCAAAAACCTTTTCTTTTTAACCTTTTTTTTATTGCCAAAGTCAATCTTTGATGAGCAATCTTATCTGCATACATATCAACTGAATTTTTTGGAAATATTCTTAAAAATACCTGCAGTGACCAATTGGAAGTAGGTTTTGTTTTCATTGAAAAAAGGCTCCCAATAAATGTTTCTGGGTATAACTCGATTAAAAATGTCATAAATTAACGACAAATCTTTGAACGATTGGAAGTTACTTATATGACTGATGTGCCGAAGCTGTGTCCTATCTTAAAGCGAGAATTTTGAGAACTGAAAAAAAAACCAAAATATTCTTCTAGAGCCTGTCTCTGTTTTATTGAGGTTCATATAAGTATAACAGCTAATAGCCATTACCGAACTTCTGTCCAATTAAGAAATAGTGGGGCTTCTAATATTATTCCAAAATGGCGACTAGTGGTATTTTAAACAACCATTCTAGGAAAAGCAATCAAATAATGGAAGGCTGTGAATAAAGGTAAGTATGTAGATATGTACATTAGGGTGTATATGTACATAATCGGCTCTTAATAAAGAAAAAAAAAATTCTTTTTTTTTCAGATTTGGATTTTCAACCCCTTTAGTCGCTGTAGGAGTAAATTACATTTCCCTTTTTTCGCATACTAGGAAATTAGCGTTAAATCTGCCAAAAATTTTTGAGCATGTGAGTCCGGAAGTAGACAAACAAAAAATCCTACGTGAGAGGGGTAATATCTTCCCTCGATTGGACGGGAGGGGAAATTTAATAAAAAATTGCATACAATTGAAAAAAAATAATTAAGAAACAACGGCAACACTTACAGCCAAATTAAAAAAAAACCCAGAATAACGAAAGGTTAGCCTTATTCCATGGATTAAGTGCAAAATGTTACTAATAAAACAAAATTTCTGCTATGTGACGTGTACTATGCTAAACCACCGAGGTAGATGGTTTAGCGAAGGAATAAGCAGCAGACTCTTTTTTTTATTGGTGTTGGTATCAGAAGATTTACCTTTTCAATAACATTTTTTTTCTATGCACAATGATTTCACTATGTTCTGAAAAGAATATAAAGCAAAAGGTTTTTTATAAATGGTTTGGTTTATTTTTATGAACTTACTTTGTCTTTGGTGCTCCAACTCTCGTTTCTTTTTCTTTTTTAATTAAATTTTCCATAATACCTACTAATAATTTAGATAGACATAAACAAGAAAATTCTTAGGTGTGTTTGGTTACTTGAAATTTTAAGATGTCAAAACCCATACGGAAAAAACCCAAGCTTCCGAAACTTGGTACAAATTTCAAGATACTTAACAGACCTCGTACGGTAAACGTCACTTTACTATTCCACGAATATAAACTTTTTTTTTAATGAGAAATTTTAACCCGTGGCTTAACTCTTATTCCGTGGTTTAGTAAAATCGTGGAATAAAGGTAGAATAAGCGTTTTTTATTAATAGCGCTGTGAATACTTTGGAGCTTTTTGGAAAGCCAGGAGTCCACCTTAACAGTTTATTTTCAAACAAAGTTCTTCGAATAAACAATTTTAGCAAAAACAGATTTCAAAGTTAAAATTTTGAAAAAAAATTATTTGTTCTTCAAAATGTTGAGTTTGAAACAATTTTTGGCAAAACTATTTATCAAAATAAGCCGTAAGATAAGAATAGACTTCAGGCTTTCCATAAAGCTTCAAAACATAACTGCCCTTGTTTTTTAACTATTTTCTTTCTATTTTATGCAATTATTTTATTAAATTGTCCCTTCCATTCAACAGGAGGAGATATTACCCCACTCTGATAGGAGTGGTATCACTTCGAAAAGGGCTAAAACCTGAAGCCTTCAAGTTACAAAAACATATAGACAACATTGAAATTACCGCAACTGAGGTCCCTAAAAGAAATCTAAAGTTTTGTAACTAATTAAGAGGTTCGTTCGTTGTTGAAGTTTATGCAGTCTTGACCTCAAAAATTGTCAAAAAACAGCAAAGGGTCTTCAATAGTGTTGTTGAGAAAAACAAGAAACTAAATTTTCTTTTAAAATTAATAAAAACAAACCACAGTTTCCATTTTCTATTTATATTTGTTATTTTTTAAGTAAATTTGTATATTCCTTGAATGTCTATTTTAAAAACAAGAAAATTACCTGCAGCACGTTTGTCAACAACAAAAAATGCTTCAGAGCTCATGCCACTTTGATAGATTTTTCTTTACCTCAACTGGCCCCAGCATAAAAACGTAAGTAGATCTACTTCAGGGCGAGTTCAGGGCGACTGTATGGGTCTAAAAAAAAAACGCGGAATTTGCTGGCCAGGGTTTTCAAAAAACGCTTTAGGACGACCCAGGGTGACTTCAGGGCTCAACAAACAAACCTAAGATCTCTTTAATAACGGCTGAATCAGTTAGAGCAGCCATACTCAACCTTTTTTTCATAAGGGCCACAAAGGCGTTTTAGTTATGTGGCCTCGGGCCGCAACATGAAATAATTTTTGCAATTAGGTGGTTAGTACTTTAGAGTGAATTTTAATACAAAAACTAATTTGATTTCTGAAATTTAGGACACTTTTTCAAGATCTGGCTTGTTCCTGCATGCTAACCTAATTCGTTTATTTCTTTACACATTTTTTGAAGGATAGAAAACGATGATTCTCAAACGTATGTAGATCCAAGATAAGTTAATTTTTCAATCCAGCGCAGCACAGCGTCGACTTTCAGACTTTTTTTTTCTGTCAGGAACAATTTATGTTGTGGTCGCTCAATTCACAGTTTTCTTGTTTTATTTTTAGTTTGTGTCTTCACTTTTAAGAGCAAAACCGGTCAAACTTCTCAAAATTACTTGCGATTTTAGTTATCAGCTGCAAAATCAGTGCCTTTCACAAGTTAGCAAAATATTTGCTTTGTCATAACGTTTTCGGTTTGGTAATCCGGAAGAGCTCTCCGGAGCTCTCCGATCCAGATTCCAGAAGGCATCTCTTTTCTTGACTCCGAAGTTTGGTTGTATTTGTGCACTTGATGGTTGTTGCATTTTGGTGATGAACAGTTCACAGAGCTGTTCTCTGAGTATTGATATTCTTGAATAACAGCAACGAATGTCTGGCGCTTGAGTTTTTTATTTGGATTAAACTCCTTACTTATGTAAAAATTCTGGTCTATCTCTTTTTTTCATAATAACTCCAAATTTTAGTATAGTGAAAATGCACATTGGCAATTCCAAAATTAAATAACAAATAACATTTGACAATTTTGACGCTTCAATTGATCGCATGTTTTCGTGCTTTTGGTTTTATTCTTTCTTTAAATCCAAAATCGTCGCTCTCTTCTTTTCAGAAGAAGAACTGTCATCTAGTGCCAAATGAACTTTTACAGAAACATTTGAAATGCTTCCGGATGCTACGGGAGGACCAAATGAGAACCCTTTCAGTCATTCGTTAAAGCGATACTTCGTTTGTCCATGGAGCTAGTTCCACTTTTCTTTCAAATTTGATGTATTTCATTGGCAACACTCATTGTTTGGAAATGTTCCTATTTTGGGTTTTATTTCTCATTTGATTTATTATTTCGGGCATTTTATAAAAGAAAGCGATGAAATTAGGAAATATCATCCAAAATATTTAGTCTTTTTTTGGGTGTTATTTTCAAATTGATTTAGTTTGGCACTTTTTCCAAACGGCTGTAAATTTTGATTTATGGTATTCATTTTTTCTAAGCAATGGCATATTTATGTAAGTATGCCAGGTGGGCCACTTAAAATTCTCGACGGGCCACAAGCGGCCCGCGGGCCGCAGGTTGAGTATAGCTGAGTTAGAGGTTCGTTTAAAATAGATTTTTTGACAGATCACGCGTGACTGGTGTCATGCTATCATGCTATTTAGGTATATTCAGTATTGTTTGACCAATCATCATCGAAATACTCAAATCACACCATAACTCCAAATTATTCAGATGCATTACGAAAATCAGCGAAAAAGTTTGAAATCCACTGTTTTTGACAAAAATTTTGTTTAGCGATTAGACTTATTTCTGGCTGAATGGGTATGTCAACAAACAAAACTTCCACAATTGAGCTGATGATCAAGCCCAAGAGATTCTTGAACTACCATTGCATCCACAAAAATGCACTGTTTGGACATCAGGCTGAGAATTCTGATATTTGACTGTTGTAAAAAACCGTTATATGCATTACTATTATTTTTAAAAGAATATTTGAAT
The DNA here is from genome assembly GCA_963921185.1 of Dasysyrphus tricinctus. NCBI lineage: Eukaryota > Metazoa > Arthropoda > Insecta > Diptera > Syrphidae > Dasysyrphus > Dasysyrphus tricinctus. Next base: position 131,446,851 of record OY992533.1, read on the forward strand.
TGCTTCATAAATAATGGTAGATTAACGGTTTTTCCAACTGTCAACTATCAGAATGCTTAGCCTGATGTGAGATTTAAATAATGCAACCAGAGAAAATGTCAACTGTTAAAACTATTACTTTAAATTATTTTTGATTTTTTTCAAGTTTTTCATTAGTTAACCTAAAATCAAATCAAATTTCTTCTAAATTCGATTAGATTAGATCTAAAAATAACTTCCAATACAATTTTTTTTTTTAAATTAGCACTAAAATTAATCCCTGGGGGATATTTCTAAACATTTTGTATCATCTCCTTAAAATTTTGCACAAGTCAGTATTAGAGTCATTTTTATATAAAAGTATACTTCACATATTTTAAGGCATTTCAAATATAAAATTGACTCGGTTCCTGACTTTGACAGTACAAGCCCCTGTTTGAAGTAGAAACAAATAGACAGTCCCACTGAATTTAGAATCATTAAGGGCTTGTTTCACAATGTCTCAGTAAACTTCTGATTAGATATCCGACACATAAATATTGGCACAGGGTAATAAGTCCACAGAAGAAAAATTCACAATTACTGTCTTATGTTTTGAGCCACCTGAATGGGTTATAAATTCACAAACTATTTTTAATTTTTTAGTTGTGAACATATGACCCTGCCTCAGAATTTATGTGTCGAATAACTAATCAGACTATGTGAAACAGGCCCTAAGTGTATCAAATTACTTTGAATTTGTAATAAGGGAAATGATTTTTCTCACAAACGGACTGTGTAAATGGACATAATAGGTACAAGTACATTTAACTTCGGCAGGAGGGGCGATTTTCTAAAAATGGTACAAAAAATGAAAGAAAAGTAGGTATTAAAAACAAGGCAGTACTAACAACAAAGTTTTTTACCTTTAATGAAAGCTATAGAGATCCTTTCTTTTATAATAGGTAGGTACCTATGTATTTTCAAATCAAAAGGTTTTCAAAAAAAACTCACTTTTAAAGTCAAAATTAAAATAACTTTTATGTATTAACTTCTTATTGGCATTGAACTTTAGTGCAAATAAAGTTTAAACAAACAATTAACAACTTTTAAAATTTCAAGATAAAAAGATAGATAAATACAAAACATGCAGGTAAGTACACAAGTCTGCATCGAACTGTCAAGCTTACTAGATGCGTAGGTATACCTATGTCCGGGAAATAATAACTTTCATTCAAGATAATTTCTTTTCAGACACGAAAATAATAAGGCATGGGTAGCCCTGTCTATCTATACATTGAAACCTAGCTAACCGAAATCAATTATACGCCAACAATAATTAGGCACCTTCTTATTTTCAAAACCCATTAAAAAGCACATTAAAAATAGACGCACAATATCAACATAACATCAATCTATCATAATTAACAATGAACGCATATTCAAAAGGTTAAAATACAAAATTCATTTCTCCGCAATAATAATACTATTATTAAGCAATTTGGGAGGTTCCACCGGCAGCAGCAAATCTTCCTGAGCTCAAATTCGATCCCCGTCAGACACGATACACAATAGAATCGTAAATAGAACACCTCGCTCTTCAACAGGGGCTACTTGCGGAGAGAGATCATTAAGCCAACAACAAAAACAACAATAACAAAACAACAGCAACAGCAAGCCACCAGTGGCAGCAAGACATTGATGATGAGACGGAGGGGACAGCAATATTAACTGCTTCTTTATTTACCTACATCGTTATTCTATCTCATTTTCACTTCATTCCCACCCAACAGCAGCAGCAGCAGAAGCGAATTCACTTCAATATAAAGTTCAAGCCACCACACTTCTTGGACAAGATAAATGCTGAACATTGCAAGCCGCCAAAGTCAAACGGAAAAGACACTTTTCTGTGTTTAATGAGCCACTTGGTCCGATATAAATGACAATAGCTGTAACTCCGCCTGCTGAATACCGGAATAACTTGGAATTTGAATGGAAACTATGGAATGAACTCATCGGCCGCTTGTTCCACTAAACAACGCATGGCTGCTATTTCTTTTAATAATGGCGAAATCCATTTTCCCTTTCTACTACACGAAGGCGTGGTTTCGAGCCATGCAGTGGTATGCGAAATGACGTACCATTCCCATTTCATTCCAATTGCAATGGGACGGAATGACATTTTAGTGTGTAATCAACTTCTTTGGGGTGTTTTTCTTCTTTTTGTAGATGATGCTGAGACTGTATTTGTGTGTTAATAACTTTCCACTCTCAACCAACCCTTCTGCTTCTCCCTATCTGAATCGATTGAGGAAGTTACTGCATCACTACTCAGAACTCCGACTACCGGAATCCCAGAATGCCATCTCGGTTTCGGTTAATGAAATCTAATTTCGTTTCAATTCTCATTTTTACTTAGTGATTCTCCGTATCCATCACACACACGTAGAATCGTGTGGAATCGCTTTGTGTCAAAGCATTCTTTCTGGGTTTTGTGTTTTTGCTTTGTTAGTTCATTGAAAAAACGTCGGCAGTCAATTTCGAAATCATTCTTTGATTTTGGGCCTAATCATTAGGACACGGCAAAACGGTAGCTCGCGAACAATTTTTTTTTTGTGAAACTCTTTCGTGTTATGGGGCGTATATAGGTACATGCAGTGTTTTTATCTAACAGTGGTCCATTCAAGATTTCAATGGGATAACAGTGAATTAAAATTATTTTGAATTTTAAATAGTTTTTTGCTATTGTGAAACGTATCTAGAAAAGAAGCTGCCTTAATGCTTAATCGGTCGTGTTAACGATAAGTTGGTATCGTACAATTTCCAAATCGTGCAAGTTCGATATCTCGTCAATCTGGGTAGCCCGTATTTGACTACATCAGCTTCGGGCTCCGAAAGCCCCAAGTTGTCAAGGCCGGAACACCATTTGATAGGCGGTGGTGACCCCAAGCAATTTCATTTGTCTCCCAGTTCTTCTTTCAATTTCGGAGCATTTCGAGCACCGGTGGGATTTCCGTTCGGAGCACATCAATTTTTTAACGGCAACATTTATCCGAACTTCCGGGAAGATAATCCGGAAAACAACAATCTGGATTTAGTAAATCCGTATATGCGTCACAATAGTGGCGGATACGCAGCAGTTGCGAACAATCACAGCCCACCTTTGCATTCGGCGACTAACGGTTATAATAATTCTGACAGTTCACTCCAAGGGGAATATCTCCCACATCACTCGTACGGAAAGCGAGAAACGATTTTGGACTATCACAGCGCTTACAGCCACAATAACAACAACAGTAATAATATTCCTGATTCCCTGTTGAAAAAATCCTCCGAAGAACCACATTCATCGCTGAAATCTCGCTCCGAGGAGGACAACGCCTGCACACCACCACCGCCTTTGTGTTCTCTTGATAGTGCTTATCGTGGAGATTCTCTAGCTTCATCGCGGCTGCATTCGGAAAGTCCCACCGATTGCAATCCGTACAGTAACAATAATAATCGTAACAATCGCAGCTACGAAAACTCCAGCCCCGTCGACAGCACTAAATCCTTCTCGGTGGTTAGCCATCGGAGCAGCGAAGAAGCCGGCAATAATAGCGAATCAAGAAGTCCCCCGCGCAGTGACTACAGTCCGGAAAATCTATCGAACAAACGGTACGTCAACTCCGGTACGATGTTGGATCATAAATTGCCTTTGAGCTTTCTGGGACCGCCATTGGCGGCACTACATTCTATGACTGAAATGAAATCGGCCGTCGGCGGCAATGGCGGAGGTGGCAGCGGCGGATCCATTGGTAATGCTTTAGGGAACTCGAATGGCTCCAACGGCGGATATGGTATGAGCAATAACCATCATCATACCTCCACCACACATACACAGGGTGCAGCGAATCCGCATGGAATCGATACAATATTGTCCAAACCGCCACCACCTGTGACGTCGGCGGGATTAAGTGCTTTAACTGGAGGTAAGTGGAATATAAAGATTTCTGAAAGGGAAGTTCTGTAGATTTTATTAATTCGTTGGCTTGTAAACTCCACTTGATCGCTCAAAATAAAATCTAAGCGTGGAAAGTTGGAACAATTAACATTTGTGATAAATTAAAGTCAAAATCAACGGATTCGGGTGTATAGGTTGCTACTGAAAGAAGTGATAAAATTGATATTTTCTTCCAAATGAATATAGTGGGGCTTTAACACAGTAAAACAAGAAAAACTACATTATTTTCCCCTTCAGATCTGTCAAAACACAGATTTTGACAAGTAAATCATTCTATTTAATAGGCAAACAAATCATTGCGGCAGGTTTACCCTTCTTTTCTAATATTTACACTAGAACAAATTGACAGTCATCAGTTTAACAAGTTTGGATCGCTACTGCTTCACGGACACAAATTATTCACATATAAACAAAAAAAAATCAATCTGATATCGTTAACCACTTGCGTCGAAAAAATCAAATCTCAGATCGAAATCTGAGTGATATTCATTTTGACACCAAAATATTTATTGATGTGGCTTTTCAAAATTTCCTAGCTTCATTTTTCAATGATAGACGGTTTTCAGATGAGATTCACGTGAGGCGACTCATTTAAACGTCTCTCACTACCATCTCTTGGTATGAAAGAGGTGGCCAAGAGGCAGAAGTTTTTAATTTTTTTGAAAATTGAAATGAGTCGCCACACGTGAGGTTCACCTGAGCACAGTCATAAGTTTTAATGAAAGCTCACTAATTGATTTCAATATATTTTTGACACGTATCTGTTCAGTTAGTCTAGAATAAGAATTAGTCTACCAAAATCGTTGATTTAACTTAAGTGGGGATCTAAATTGACTGGAAAGCAAGTTTCAGGAGTTGATTCGAAACAAAGACCATCTAGCACTGTCTAAAATCCAAAAGTATTATTTCTTAATTAATATGAGCGTTGAATTCACCTGCTTTTTTAAAAATGTCATAAAAGATTTATTTTTTAAAACTGCCCAAAAAATATTGAGCCCAATCTTAAACGCAATTTTACTAAAAGTTTACACTGAATTAGTCAAGATTTTGGGTACAAATTTTGCTAACAACCATGCTAGTTATAATTCCTATTTTTTTCCATAATAATGTCTGCTCGCGTATTTCCCTACTTTCTGTCCAAAGTCCAAGTCCAAACTCATATAGGGTGTTGATTTAAGACGTATGGTTTTCAAGAAGAAATAAAAAGCATATAATTTAATGTAATGACCAAGAATTTAGCTTTATTATAAAGATAAGGGCTTGCCATTATATTTTAAAACTGATTTCCGGCAAGTGGCCGCCGCGGCTGGCTCGAATAAATTCCAGCCGAGAGCTCCAATTTTCGACCACTTTTTGCAGCAATTGGGGCCGTATGTCAGAAATAACGCATTGTTAATTGTTTCGTTGGCTGTATGGCATGTAGCACCGTCTTATTGGAACCAAAGGTCGTCAACATCAACATCCTCCAATTCAGACACGAAAAAGTCATTGATCATGGCTCTATAGCCTTCCCCATTGACTGTAACATTATGCCCGGCTTTTTTTTCATTGCATTTGCACGATTTGCAAACGTTGTTTAAGAGAAAGTCTATTCATTATGAAATGGCAAACCAAACTGAGCATAAATAAAGTGACAGCTGTCAAAAAGACCAACTCCGAAAAAAGTATTGCCAGATTGAAAACCACAAGTCTAAAAAATACCCTTTATAAAAAAAAAATTGTACTAAAAGTCGTAGTTTTAGGAAGTACACGAACAGACATATAGTTGGTTACTTAAGATTAAGTAGGTCTAGGTGAAAATTATAAACTCACGAAGAAGAGAAAAACAATGGAAAAGACAACATTATTTTTAAAGAGGCAGGCTCTTCCGAACAAATGAATTTTAGGTGTAAAATAGTGAAACAACGATTTCACGAACCTTAGTCAGGATATCTAGAAAACCTGAACTAATGAAGCAATGTTGATTTTGATTCCAACTCGGGTCATCAAAAATCTTCGGAAAGTACAGTCTGAAACCTGACGTAGAAACTTGTTCGATTTTGTTTCATTTGATAGGTAAGGTTAGGTGAATGGGCTGACAGTTGATCTTGTTACCGTCACACATAGATCAATGTAGATCCATTGTGATACCCTAGGGATTGTGACCCCCATGAAATGAAACCTATTAGACCGAGAGCCCACAGCTGATTTTGGGTGTGATCGATAGCAAAAATATAAGTATAGGCGTCGAAAGCTTCATTAAAGGCTATTAAAAAAATCAAGGTCTTGCAGTCCACAACTGCGGCCTTTGCGAGAAATAGTGCATCGAAAAAAAAATATGCAACTTCGAGGATAATCGTTTTAGCCGAAATTGGTTTTCACTCCTCCCTAGATAAGCTCCTCGGATCACATATCACAGAATCTGAGACCTTTTGAGTGTATAGTTCGCTCTACCGGACCATTTTAAAAATTCAAAATTCTAAGTGAAAAACGGTTTTTTTAAACAGTCTGGCAGGGCGAATTAAACACTCAAATGATCTCTGATTCCGTGATATGGGATCCGCGGAGCTAATCTTGGGAGGGGTGAAAATCAATTTCAGCTAACACGATTATTCTCGAAGTTGCATTCATATTTTTTTTTTCGATGCACTGTTTCTCGCAAAGGCCCCAGTTGTGGACTGCAAGACCTTTATTTTTTGAATAGCCTTTAATGAAGCTTTTGACGCCTATACTTCTTTTTTTGCTATCGATCACACCCAAAATCTGCTGTGGGCTCTTAGTCTATATGATAAATCCCATGTTATTCAAGCCCGTTAAGGATTTTGATGAGTTTCAGCAAGCTATAGCCTGAAAAGTCGGTGGGTATTTCTTAGTCATTGAAGAAATGTCTTTCGTCACATTATCATCTGGTTGAGGAGAGGAAGATGCTTTTAAAAGGTGTGATCTTTCCTTTACCCCCACTTGAGAAATCATCACTCCACCAGGCCCGTAGGAGCATGTGGCTCCTTGCAACGTCTGTTAGGTGGTTTGATGGGTCAGTGGTTGGTGTACGTGTCCGTTCGTTTGGTCAGGATTGCTGAATGAGTCGAAGGGGCTTATCCTCAAGAGAATTTTACCAATCTTAGGGAGAGGTGGCCCATCAACTCACTGATGCTCGTGTTCACCGCAGACACGACGGAGGTGCCCATTCTCCGTTTAGTGCCGCTCCTACAAGGAACACGCGCGACTTAAAGTTTTCGTTCGTTGTATCTCGACCTTTTTTATGTCTTTGACTGCGGTTGGAGAAGTTTCCATTCTCGTGGTCAGGTGGTTGATAGAACTTAATAATTTTCAAGCTATTTGGTAGCGGTAGTAAATATCATCAGGTTTTTGCTTGGAATATCAGAGAGTTCTTCGAAGTCGTTGAAGAAGTATCTCCCTAGGAGCCTGTTTCTCAAATGGTAAAGCGCATGGCGTAGCACAGGTAGTGAGGAGTATCCTCGTGTCTTTCTATGTACGTTTCATTTGATATAATAGAATTCAAGCTAGGCACAGTAATATTGTAGGCACATTTACCCTAGAAATAAATGTTAAAATGATCATTGAAATAACACATAAATGAGTGAACTGATTTTCTTTAAGTTTGGAACATTATTTTTCAAAGAACATGTTCATAAATATTTCGAATTTAAAGAAAAACCGTCAACTCTAGATAGATTTAAATTGGATGTAAAAGCAAATCTTTTGTTTGGAGTTAGCTAGAAACATGTATCAAACACTACAGAAATATTTGAAGGGAAAATAAAGTTAGGTATCTCCAACTTCACAGTGAAAGTGAATTTCATTTAAAATTGTTTTTTTTTTTTTTTATTTTGATTTCGCACTGTAAAATTAACCTCAGTTCGATTTAATGCAGTTTAATAAATATGAGAGCTTGTGATTTGTTCTCCATCGAACGGGTATTTTTCTCTTCTCAGTCTCACAAAGTTGTAGGTACCTACACGCCTACACCCACAGAACAAATAAGATCAGCATTACGTAATGATAGCTGTCAATTGAGAGTTGAGACACTTGAATTTCAGTGTTCTACACGCTGAACTGAAGATTAAATGGCAGAAAACTGTCGTTTAATTTAAATTACATAAGAATTCAGAAAACAAAATAATCAGTTCAAGGTTTTAATGAACAGTGTGAAACCAAAAAAGTTGTTGAGCTGAAGTTTCAGCCAAGATTAGAGTTTAGATTTGCACTGTGAAACCAGTCATTAGACAATCAGATGAAGAAGAATTATTCGAGATAATGTATGTAGCTCTGAACCTTTATCTTTCAAACAGTTGAGTTCCTACAATTATTAAAACGACGAAACAATTAATCCATAATAGCTTTTTATGACCTTTAGTCCTACAAATTTGCGTTCTGTTCGGCTTACTCACTTGAACTCATTGACATAGTTAGGGCTTTGTCATACGCAATTTGTATTAAGTTCAGTTCAACTTACAATTAATTACTGTTTAAATCAAGCAAAATTAGGTTCCATATCTATTCGATTGAATCTTTGACCATTAAACTGAAAAGTTGAATTTGTAGTTTGACAGTTTACGGAAAAAGAAGCGAAAAAGCATAAATATGTACATTGTACACCTTTATTACAAAAAAGTGCTCAGGTATCATCTAGTCCAAAAAACTCACTAAAACACAAAATATTGAAAAAATGTCATTTTTATTTGTACTGGATGCGTTATGTATGTAACTCTAGTATCTGTGTGCTAAAACCTTGATTGAAAGTTAGTTCATGAATTTAAATGTCTTAATAATATACAAATAAATACTGCTAATCAACAATAAGTTCAAAATCTTAACGAAAGTTTAATAAAATCAAAAGGTAGAACTATAATAGTCGGAAGGGCACTGAAGCTAATGTCAAAAACCAACGAAAAGTAGCTTTCCGTACCGAAAAAAGGGGAACACCACCCATAATGTAATTATTATCTATCTCTTTTTGGTATTCCTATTTCACCAAATGTCAGTTTTACTTAAGTGAGGTGCGCTCGGGAGCGCACCTCATTTCCGTAACCAAAGTTGAACGAAACTTGATGAAACGCTCCACTTCGCAATTATAGTCGGCGCCATATGCTTTCCGTGTCTAGCCGAGCATTATAGTTCTAGCTAAAGAGTTTATTTGCGATTAAGCGAACAGGTTTTACCAATTCGTTAACGTTAATGAAGTTTATAGACAAAACAGTTTCCAGTGCATGGCAGAATAATATTTTGAAGGTGAATGTTGCAATTGAATAGAAATTTGACAGCAAATCAACTTTATTCAATTATTATTGCATTTCAGTATATCAAATGTGTTTTGTAACTGAAATCAATGAACCCATAGTTTGAGCAGATGTTAATCATCGAAATCGCAGATCAGATCATTTTGGTTAATTAGCGCCATTTAATCGGAACCTGATTTGATCATATTACAAATTGAACCAATTGTGTACAAACTTGCTTTAAGGCGAACAAACATATTAAAGCTTGTGTCTTTATTTCATTACTAAAATAATGATGATTAAGAACCCGTTTTTAGTTTAAAAATCTTGAAGTCAGTATCGATTACTCATCATAAGCGAAGGATAAATTAATACATAGCTGAATAAATAAGAAATTAAAGTTTTCCATTCACAACTAAGTAGTCACAAAAAATATTCTTTAATATAAATGGATTTATGTAGAATTCATATATTTGAATAAATATTTCTTAATACCAATAAAAACTAAAAATCTATTAAAACTAACAAAACAAATAATTTACTCGTAAAAACAGAATGTGTCAATTTTATTTCTTTTGACTTTTCGCCAGTAAATTTAATTTAATGACAAATCATACGATTAAATCCACAATACAAAAAAATCTATAATGAAAACATTCGTATCGACCTTCATATTATTACATCTTTTTTGCAGGCGGAATTCCTCGTTTCTCAATAGCTGCTGCTGCTGCCGGAATGGCGCAATACCTGTCACAAAGTCAAGGAGCGCCTCTCAAAGCTCACGCCGGACACATAGTGGACCGGACACATCTATATTGGCCGGGACTTCAAGGTCTTGTGGCGAATCCGATGGCATGGAGAGAACGGCTATCAAATACAAGTGAGTATAGTCTATTAAATTGATGTGTTAAGTTATTTCTATATAATCTTTTGAAACTTACAAGATCTGTAGATATTCTTAAGTAAGCCATCATAAGGAACAGAAAATAGAGGAAAGAAGATTCGATAATACTCGTTATCGAGAATATGATTAACTAACCGAAATCTCAACACTTCTTAATGCATTCGTCATTGCCTTTAGAAAATCCATTCATAAGGCATCATCATACAAAATATTATTGTTGTTCATTGTGATCGCGATTGTTTTTTTAGGTTTATTTCGATTAAGTTGATTAACCCATGTACCTACAGTCTGGGGCAAAAAAAAAAAACTCACGCACAATTTAAATAATCGTACAAATGTTTCCTTTATTTAAACCTTGTTAAAATTAAAGAAGGTACAAATTAATACGACATCAGCTATCATTAAATTGAGACAGTACGCTCTACAATTTATATAGATATTCTTCCACGCTAATTTTTAATTGTTGCTCTATAGGGTAAAGCTAGAACTATAATGCTCGGACGGGCACTTAAGTGGTCGGAAGAAAACAAGCGAATACACGGAGAGCATATGACACGACTATAATTGCGGAGTGGAGCGTTTCGTCAAGTTTCGTTCAACTTTGGTTACGGAAGTGAGGTCCGGAGCGCACCTCACTTAAGTAAAACTGACATTTGGTGAAATAGGAGTGCCAAAAAGAGAAAGATGATAACAACACTATGGGTGTGTTCTCCTTTTTTCGGTACGGAAAGCTACTTTTCGTTGGTTTTTGACATTAGCTTCAGTGCCCTCCCGACTATTATAGTTCTATCTTAAGTTTTGGTTTCGTGGAAACGAATGACGAGGATTTAAACAAATGTCATAGCAGACTCCGTATCCGTGCGTGTATGTATCTGTACGTCGGGCCCAAACGGGAGAACCGATTTGCTTCAAATTCGGTACAGAGTATTTCTATGTGGTTCTCTATAGTCCGGTCAGGAAACCGAATCACGTGCGTTTTTTGTGTTTTTTGGAATATAAGGGATAAAATTAAGCTTGGGGTCATTTTTGTAATCCTGTGGCTTGGGCGCAATTTTTCAAAACGGTGCCCGATCTCTGGAAAATGGTAAAAAAAACCCGTGAATTACTTTCAAAATGTCAATGATCAAAATAACGACTGATGGCTTAAAAGATATGTGTTTTGTTAATGCACCTTCGGGTAAAGTTTCAGTGTTGCCAGTTTTGGGGAACATACTTTTTTATGTCAAAGGGTGGGACCTCCACTTTTTTGTTAATTTTTAACGCCTCCAGATGCCAAACGCGTGTTGGGAAATAGCAATTGATATCTTAAAAAAAGATGTTGAGTTGACGCGCCTTCGGTTAAAATATCAACGTTGCCACTTTTCGGGAATATAATTTTTTTGATGGCAAAAGGTGAGATTTCCATTTTTTGGAACAGTATGGTTGATGTTCAAAAAGATACGCGTTAGTTAGAAGCACCTTTGGGTAAAATGGCAGTGTTGTCACTTTTAGGGAACATTCATTTTGTATGTCAAAGATTGGGACTTCCACTTTTTGGGTGAATTTCAATATTGTGAACATGAAAGAAGTTGCGGAAACGCCTGCCGATTCCAAATGCGTGTTGGGAAAGTAACCGTTGACGTGGCTCTTTTTACCCCTCACTGCAAAAATAATAACACAGGTTTACCAATTTTAGTTAGCTTTTTGACACAAATAGTGAAGAATGTTTCTAGGCATACTTTTCGGCGCTGAGATCAAATCTTTCATCCATTTTTCGCTATCAGCTCGGGTTTTCAAGATATGTATTCCCATTAGAAAATTGAAAAATAATCGTTTTTCGCCTTTTTTGAGGTTATATAAAAGTGAGAGCAAATTTTTGTCAATAAACTTGTTATGATTGCTAAAAGCACTAGTCTTTTTCTTCAAAATTTGATTAAAATCTTTTCTCCGAGATATCCTTAGTTTGATTTTAGTCTTCACCGTTTTTCCACTATTTTGAGGTTATGTAACATCCCTTATAATTTTTTTTTATAAAATTTTTAACGATTTTTAAAAGTACTTGTTTTCTCTTCTAAATTTAAGCCTTTCCAATATGTTTTGTATTGTCTGAGAAATCTCTTGTTGAAATGTTTGTGTTGAGCATATTATATAATTTAATGCTATGTTTCCACCAAAGGTTTATCTCAGATTAGATTTAATAAATCTTTTTGGTGTTTCCACCGCACAAAAAGATTTAAAAAACATTAAATTTGACAGCACCTTCAAAAATGCAAATGGCGTTCCAATTTTTCTTATGAAGTGCGAATGAGACAGAATGTTTGATTAGTGTGAAACAATGAAGAACTGAATGCGAGTCTCGAATGAATCGTTCAGCAACATTTAAGAAAAGGTTAGTTCGATTTGTAAAAGTATTTGTCCTGGAAAGATTTAACAAGATTAATTTCTAATCTTCAAGATTTACGAAATAAATTTGTATGGTAAATCTCCGAGATTTGAAGGAGATTTGAGGTAAATCTTATTAAATCTCAGATTAGCGTCAGGTGGAAATGTAGCATAATGCTATGTTTCCACCAAAGGCTTATCTCAGTTCAGATTTAATAAATCTATTTGGTGTTTCCACCGCACAAAAAGATTTACTTTGACAGCACCTTTAAAAATGCAAATGGTTTTTCATTTTTCTTATGAAGAGGCTGTGAGATAGAATGTTTCATTTGTGAAGAACTGAATTCTTTTCTTCTTAAGGTGGCGCTACAGTCCGGGGTGGACCAACCAACAAGCTTCTTCCAGCCGGCTCGGTTTCTAGCTAGCTGTCTCCAGTTTCGCACGCCAAGTTGGTTGAGGTCCTCTTCCACTTGCGTGCGCCACCTTTTACGCTGTCCACCTCTACTGCGTTGTCCCACGGGGTTGGATTCAAAGACTTTCCGGGCCGGAGCATTGGTGTCCATTCGCTCTAGATGACCCAGCCATCTCAGTCGTTGGCTTTTCACTTTTGTGGCTAGGTCGGTGTCGCTGTACAGCCCATACAGTTCGTTGTTGTATCTTCTTCTCCATTCCCCATCTATGCAGACGGGACCAAAAATCACCCGGAGAATTTTCCTCTCAAAACAGCCTAACGCGTTCTCATCCACTGTTAGCAGTGTCCATGCCTCTGCACCATACATCAGGACCGGGATGATAAGCGTCTTATACAGGGACAGTTTAGTTGCTCGAGAGAGGGCTTTGCTTCTCAATTGCCTTCTTAGCCCAAAGAAACAGCGATTGGCAAGAGTAATTCTTCGTTTGATCTCAGCGCTGGTGTCGTTCGCTGAGTTTATAGCGGATCCTAGGTAGACAAAGTCTCTGACTACCTCAAAATTATAGCTGTCTATAGTGACGTTCTGTCCGAGACGTCGGTGTTGGGTGTCCTTTCTTGTGGACAGCATATATTTTGTTTTGCTTTCATTCACCGTTAAACCCATCTTCTTGGCTTCCTTCTCAATGCTCACAAAAGCACCACTGACATCACGCTTTGTTCGTCCGATTATGTCAATGTCGTCAGCGTAAGCGAGTAATTGGACGGACTTTTGAAAGATTGTGCCTCTGGTGTTGACGTGAGAGTTTTGCACTATTCTTTCAAGAACGATGTTGAAGAAGTCGCATGACAGCGCGTCGCCTTGCCTAAAACCTTTTTTGACATCAAAGGTGTCGGTGAGGTCTTTGCCGACCTTGATGGAGCAGCGTGCATTCTCCATCGTCATCCTGCACAAACGGACGAGTTTGGCAGGGATGCCAAAACTAGACATTGCTCTATATAGCTCGTCTCTATAGATGCTGTCATACGCGGCCTTGAAATCGATAAAAAGGTGGTGGGTGTCGATTTGGAACTCCTGGGTTTTCTCCAAGATCTGCCGTAGTGCGAATATTTGGTCGATGGTGGACTTCCCTGGCCTAAAGCCACACTGATATGGACCTATCAGGTTGTTGACGAATGGCTTCAGGCGTTCACAAAGTACGGCAGAGAAGATCTTGTAGGCGATATTAAGAAGACTGATGCCTCTGTAGTTGGTGCAGTCCAGAGGATCGCCTTTCTTGAGAATCGGGCAAACAATACTGAGGTTCCATTCATCGGGCATGCTTTCTTCCGACCATATTTTACAGATGAGCTGGTGCATACTCCTAACCAATTCATCGCCAGCCGCTTTGAATAGCTCAGCCGCAAGGCCATCAGCTCCAGCAGCTTTATTGGACTTAAGTTTAGATATGGCTATCCTCACTTCGTCAAGATCGGGTGGACGGAATTGTTGGCCTACGTCGTCCAGGTTGAATGGTGCAATTTGCATGGTAGCGGAATTCGGTTCGTCATCGCCGTTATACAATTTGCAGAAATGATTTTTCCATATCCTCAGCACCGACTGCGTTTCCACCACGATGTTCCCCTGATCGTCCTTGCAGGCTTCGGTTCGGGGTTTGTAACCTTGGGAGGTTCTTTTTACTTTTTGGTAAAACTTCCGAACTTCATTCCTGCAGTGGCATCCCTCTAATTCCTCGATCGCGCGCTTCTCATGCTCTTTCTTTTTCTTTCTGAGAAGCTTGTGTTCCTCTTTCCTCTTCTGCTCGTAGAGCTCGCGAGCAGCTCTGGTCCTTCTATGCAGCGCCGCTTTGTATGCCTGTTGTTTGGCTGCATGTACTTGCCGGCATTCCTCGTCGAACCAGGGGTTTCGCTGTGGTGGTCGTGCGAAGCCCAGCACGTCAGAGGCGGCATCTCTGATGGCTTCCTGGCAGTTTTTCCACTGGTTCTCGATGTTTGCAGTTGGCGGCAAAGGACTAGTTAAGAGGGCACGAGAGACTCGATCGGAAAAGGACCTGGCGATTTCTTGCGACTGTAGCCGTCCGACGTTGAACTTCCTGACAGTATTTCCCTGTTTTGGCTTTGGTCTGGATATCCGTAGCATTACCTTTGCTACAACGAGGTAGTGGTCCGAGTCAACGTTGGCTCCTCGGAACGTTCGGACATCCTTGATACTGGAGGAGTGCCTTGCGTCGATCGCAATGTGGTCAATTTGGTTGGCGGTTGATTGACCAGGAATTCGCCATGTCCCCTTATGAATATCGAGATGCGGGAATTGCGTACTAGCTACCACAACGTTTCGCCCCGCAGCAAAGTCGATTAGCCTGAGTCCGTTATCGGAGGTGGTGTCGTGCAGGCTGTATCTTCCGATTGTGCCACCAAAGACGTCTTCTCTTCCTAGTTTGGCATTAAAATCACCCAAGACAATTTTAATGTCATAGCTAGGGCATTGCTCATATGTCTTGTCCAGGAGCTCGTAGAACTCGTCCTTGGTGTCGTCATCTTTCTCCTCTGTGGGGGCATGCGCGCATATCAGGCTGATGTTGGCGAATTTAGCCTTGATGCGAATTGTCGTGAGGCGCTCGTTCACATAATTGAAACTCAAGACCTCTTGCCTCAGTCTGCCTCTAACAACAAATCCACATCCAAAAAGACGCTGCCCTTGTGGTCGGTAACAGTCACCGTAGTATACATCGCAGTCTTTCAGTTTTCTTTTGCCCGGCCCATCCCATCGCACTTCTTGGATGGCGGTGATGTCTGCTTTGTAGCAGTCTAGGGCCTCCGCTAAATGTTCGGCTGCACGTGGTCTATAGAGAGACAGAACATTCCACGTGCAGATCCGAAGTTCGTTGTCCTTATTTCGTTTGCTAGGTTCGTCAACAGTAAATCCGTCCGTATCCGAGGCTTGTTGATGCTTCGCAACTAAAATAGCTTTACGTGGCCGGGAAGTCACCCCGACGGCACGACCCCCAACCTGGAGGACCAGACCCTATATATATAACTCCAAGGGCGGGGAGCCGGATTAACCGCTCCTTATAGGCCTGAGCTCCGAATATGTCGTAGTAGCCCGTATAAGGTGTTCACTAAGTAGTTCAGCCTAACTGGAACTGTAGACGCCACCGTTGATTCCATCTTGAGAATTCTTCAGCTGCCGCCTGGATGAAGGAGAAGTGCCTTAGTGGGAACACTCCTCCCCCCCCCTCTCGTTTGCTGCCCCCTAAAACCGTCCACAGGGATTGGAACCCCATCTTCAGTTAAAGGTACTAGGCACCCGATGTTCACCGCGGGGAGGTGAGAGTAGGAGTTGATAGACAGAGGTTCGCTTTGAAACAAAGCTTGTGGACGCTTGTGTCCTCTTGAATGCACATGTCTACCCTTTGAACATCTGAATTCAGCCATGAATGAATTCTTCAGCGCCATACAAGAATAGGTTAGTTCGATTTGTAAAAGTATTTGTCCGAGGAAGATTTAACAAGATTAATTTCTAATCTCCAAGATTTACGAAATATATTAGGAAATATATTTGGGTAAGGCAGTAAAAGGGTCGAAGAACTAAAATCAAAACGGGAGGTGCTAGAAGGTTAATTTAGTTCTTAATAGATATTGAAAATATGAGAAAATTTACACATATTTTAAAATTAAAAAATAGTATTTAAGAAATGATGAGTGTTAAAAAGTAGAAAATTAAAAAAATAGATATTTATAAAATAATTTAGCAAAAATCAGAATGTCAACCGATTTTTATTAAATTTATATTTTTAGAAAGGTAATACAAAATTTATCTATTTTCAAGAAATCTAAATGCTATTTTTTATCAATTTGACCTTGATTTTTGAAAAACATACTCTTTTTAGATCAATTTTCGATACTTTTTTATATTTATCTTTTGAAATTTTCACAGCATATAGATAACGTTGATTTGAAATTTTTGAGCAACATTTTGATTTTTCTTAATACCCTTAAACCGAGATATTTGCATTTTAAAGTTAATTCAAGAAACACCTAGTAGGTAGGGTAAAAGCGGGTGAGATGGCGAAGAAGGGAAGATGGCGCACCTTTAATATCTCGTACATTTATTATCCAATTGAAGCTTTTAAACCTTTTAAATATACGCTTTCGCATTTAAAATCGAAGTAGCCTGTACTCGCCAATACTTCCATGATGTTGCAAAATAAGAAAAAATATGACACCAAAATCAAGTAGGGATTTTTACAAAAAATTTTTGGAATCTTTTTTTTTTATCGGTTCTGTATCTAAGTTGGTTAACGCTTCGATGTCTACTATACATCAATAGATATACAAAAGTACTGTCTATGACCTGTCTATGATAACTTTGTAAAACTGCCATCCGTTTTTTGTATGCCTTAATATAAGTAAATATGACAAATTGGGATAGATGAGCAGTTTTTTGAGGGTGAGATGGCTCATTCCACAACACACGTTTTTGCTTTTGTGGCCGTATATACCATCTCACCCGCAGAACGATTTTTTTTTTTCAAAAAATTCTAGCTTCGTTATGCTTTGCTTGTTTGAAATTTTCTTAAAAGGCTCGTACGGGATACCAGACACATCTATATGCACATGTTAAGTGGTTCGCGAACGCGAACTGAAAGTTTATGGTATTGACTTTGGGGTTATGCATGTGGCATATTATTGGTATACCATCCCCCCCACCCTATAGGGGGAGATGGTTTTTCTTAAAACTTTTTAATTTTTCAAATAAAAATAGAAAAAACGTTTATACAACTTTGAAAAATTAATATTATGTAAATAATATAGTAAAGAATATATATTTCAAATTAAAATGTGGAAGTACTTTACTATGGGAGATATTGATAAAACAAGAAAGGTATACCTCTCACCCGCTTTTACCCTATATTTGGAGTTTATTAATAACTTTAGTTTTTTTTAGCAAGCACTACATAACTGTAAGAAATACATAACTGTTCATAGTACATGCTATACAACTTTCACAAATCGAATCAAAATAACGATTAAAAATCGAAGAAATATCACCGCTTTTAATGTCTTCCAAGGCTATTAACTTATAATAATAATTATTATTGAGATCTGCAACGGTATATTTTCTGGGAAAATTTTGACTTTTCAAAGCCGAGTTATTTGAATTTTACAGTTAATCAAATTTAAAACTTTTTGTGACCTTTAGTCCAAAGGCGTTTCTCTCAGGTACAACAATTGGGCTCATCATCATCAGTTAGGTGTTGCTGTACCTTTTGGCTAGTCTAACAAGAATAGTTAAAACCACACTCTACTAGATAACCTCTGGTGTTAGTCGAGAACTCAACCACAACCGATACCTGGAGGTCACATCTGACAACCTTATTTAGAATACACGGTTGCACTGCTCTGGGAGGTGTCACTTTCTTTACCTTTTTTGGGTACCAAAAGTTCATCCACAGTGTCACAAATTCGTCCATGTTTTTAGGAAGCCAAAAATAAAGGTCCCATGAGTAAATAAACTTAATTCGTATCTTGTTCGAGTTTTTTAATACAAGTTCAAAAATATTTCCATACCTATTCAAAATTCATGATCTGTATTTGGTTATAAATCTGGAATGAAAGGAGAAATTAATTTATTTATTTCATTTAAAATAAAATAAAATAAATTGGGTGGCGCAACAGCTCATGGAGAACCAGGGCCTAGTGACTTACAACTCACAACCATTCTTGTGTGCGTGTTTGTTGGCAGGAATGGAGGGGACCTACGGTTTTTTGCCGAGTCCGAACGGCTAAATGAGAAGCACTTTTTCATGACAAGTATACTCTTGGAGGATTTGTCAGTTCCTCGCAAGATGCAGTACCTCGAATAAAACATTTCTGTTTTTAGGTGGCACGGCTGGGAATCGAACCCACACCTTCGGCATGACAGTCCTACGCACTAACCATCAAGCCACGAGGTTTTTCATTTAAAAACTATAATAATCTCTTGTCACAGCAAGGTGACAACAACAACGAAAACCCAATGAAAATGTGATACGATTTGGATTGTGGTAGTTCTTAAAAAAAAATTTAGTTTCCGGAAGATTTTTTTTTATCACCAGTGTCATATAAACAAAAAAGGAAAAACTGCACCAAACATTCACACAACGAACAATGAAAATGATTGGAAGAGGATCGAAGATTGTTATTTTTTGTATATTGGGTATAATGTAGGAGTTATTTAAATTTGAGAAAGAAGGGAACTGGTGCCTTAACTTCGCTTGACACTTTGTCATCTCATTGTGTATGTTTTCACAATTTGATATTCATTTTGAGAATTATTGCTGGATGCATGTTTTTTGTATTTCAGATCGTATAGTCGTCTTGTCGAACGCAAATTGAATTATTATATAAATTATCTGCGGCAAAATGCATCCACACGCACAGAATTCAGAAAAGAAGAACTCTTGGGTCTTCTTAGCATACATACTGTATATCCCCCCATCGCCATCGTCATGATCATCAACAGATACAATGCGTAGTGTGAAACATAATATTAAGTAATTATGCGACCATAATTATGCATCGTCGAATGATTGATTGTGTTTTTTGTCTGCCAAACTATAAATGTCATCGACAATCATATTATGTACGTGATTAATTTAAATTAATTTAACGTGTAGGTTTCGGAAAATCATCATTAAAATAATTTTCAACAAAAAGTAAACAAGATGAAAAACATAGCTCTATACGTATGATGTAAGAGCATAGTGGCAGTGGCTATGCGAACATACATGAAAGCACGTCCTTTCTGAGAGACATGTGCACAAAGCAAATCGATAAAAGGGAATCATTGGAAAAGAATTAACAATATGTTATTGTGTTCTGATATCCTGCTTGGATTTACTTCGGATTCAAAGAAAAGATTGGATTCCTATTGTTATTTTCTTGTGTGAGTTACTCGGAGAAAGCTATATTTATGTATATGTACATATGTCTTGTATTTAGACTACATGATGGTTATTTGTTTTGTTTAATATTCACCTTTGGTAGACTCATTGTAAATACCTTGTGAATAAAAAAAAATTTATTAAGGTACAAATATCTCTACCCATTATAAAATTACCTCTGTTCGTTTACTCCCCAAAACCACCCGTTTCTACCAACCAATTTTAGTCCAAAGGTCTGCGAGATCTTTAAAAGAGCTAAATGCTCTTAGGCCAGGAAAAATGGGTTCCGAGGTTGAAAAAATTAATTCATGAAATATTAAAATTGGAATCGACGCAGAATTGCAACCTCTATAACATATTCAAAGTCCCCCAAAATCCCCTCATTGGGTTTTTGTGTAGATGCATTTGAAGAGGTGCAAACGTGGAGAACTTGGAGGTCTGTCAAACTAAAATATTTCTTTTTGTACAACCTAATCATATGATACATAAATTAAGGGTAGTTTTTAACGCTGAATCTAATGAAACCAAATTCAAAATAATACAACCAATCAAAAAAAAGTTATAGTCCTTTTTACGTAATGATGACTTTTTTAAAGGTACAACAGGTAAAATATTATCGAAAACCCTTTGGAAATAGCGGTATGTTGATGAAACTTGGAATAAATGTTCCTTTTGTTATACGAATTAAGAATCAAGACAGTCCCCAAAAATATCCATGGTGAAAGGGTGCTTTTTTAAGGGGTATGGGCAAGTGAAGAATGTTTACCATAACACCCACGGAAAAACTCTTACACCCATGAAACTTGCCAAAATATTGAATTTGTCATGGCAACCAAGAATTCAAGTAGTCCATACAAATATCTTTTATCTAATAGTGTTTTTGTGGCGGTTACATTTTGACCTGTTCTACGCGAAAATACGATTTCAAAAATTGATTTTTGCTTGAAAAGGACCATAACTTTGTTAAGGGTGCTTGTATCATTTTGGTTTTGCTTTTATTAGATTCAGCGTTAAAAAATACCCGTAAATCATATACCATACTTAGTGTATATACCTCAATTACACCAAATCGGAATTTTGGCTCAAATCTTTCAACTTCTTCCCAGATTTTCCCTCACTTTAATAAAAATCCCCCAGAACAAATATATTTATGTGGACTATATTGATTCTTGGTTGCCATGACGAATTTAATATTTTTGGCGAGTTTCATGAGTGTAAGAGTTTTTCGTGGGTGTTATGGCAAACATTCTTCACTTGCCCATCCCCCTTAAAAAAACACCCTTTCACCATCGACATTTTTGGGGACTGTCTTGATTCTTAGTTTGTATGACAAATAGAACATTCACTCCAAATTTCATTAACATATCTTTATTTTCAATGGGTTTTCGATAATATTTTACCTGTTGTACCTGAAAAAAAGTCATCATTACGTGAAAAGGACTATAACTTTTTTTTGGGTGGTTTTATCATTTTGAATTTGGTTTCATTAGATTCAGCGTTAAAAACTACCTTTAAGGCATGTATCGTATGGTTAGGTTGTACCAAAACAAATATTTTAGTTTGATAGACCTCCAAGTTCTCCCCATCTGCACCTCTTCAAATGCATCTACACAAAAAGCCAATGCGGGGATTTTGGGGGACTTTGGATATGTTATAGAGGTTGCAATTCTGTATCGATTTCAATTTTAATATTTCATTAATTAATTTGTTCAAGGTTCCCCATACGATTTGTGCTATTTTTCCTGGTCTATCTGTATGGATAATACTTTAAGGGTGTGCTTAGATGCCAAATCCAAAAAAGCAATATAACACCCACGGTTCTTTTTTCTTTTCTTTCGTGGGTTTTATTGCAATTCCAAAATGGAAAATAAGCCCGTGGGTGTTTTCCTTTTATTTTGGGAAATAAGGTCCACGGGCTTATAACGTCCGGGGGATACCAGTGGCCATTGAAGCAAGTTTACATTTTGCTCCCTGCGTTAAGGATTCGAGCATCATCTTGCTAGAATGTCGAAGATATTGGTCCGAAAACATTATTCAACTTAAGGAAAGCTTCTTGCAATAGGTATGTTTTAGTGGGAATTTTAAGTTATTTTCAGTGTTGGATCAATAGTTCTGAACATGGAAATCGAACCCGAGACCTTAACACCACCTTCTCCGCTATGGTGACGCTCCAAGAATTGTGGGGTTCTTTCTTTAAATCAATAACATACCAAATAATTATGTACATAGGTACCTAGGCCGCATTATCTCACTCGGATCTCCGCGGATCCAATGCGTTCTCGGATTAAGGTAGCGGATTGAGGGGAGTTAAGGTGTATGGGATCCTGAATTCTAAATGAATTTCAAGATATTCTGTAGTGGTAAGGAAGAGATGTCGCCCATTTCGTCAAAAAAGTATTCTCCAAGGCCTTCTTTTCTAGTTCTAGCTAAGCTGGGGTACTCACAAAGGGTAATGGGATGAGCCCTCCTCTACCCCTTCAACTTGACACCTTCTACATAAGTCCGATGTGCTGATGATTCTTCCTATTAAGTTGTTAGGAATCCAACTAAGAGCGATAAATGAGGCATGCTTATTTAAAGTAAATTTTCAGTTCTTTTCTTAGAAATATTCTGCCATAAATTTCTCGAAACCTTAAAGTGTCAGTTGATGACCATCTGACGTCTGCAGCTTCGAAGAAATTCTAGTTAGACAGTTTCCTTAAAGGTTTTAATAGTTGGAAATATGATTTATTTATAAAATGTCAAGTTAGTCGAATTGTAGGCAATCAATTTCAGTGTGCAAGTTAGACGACTTTAGGACAACAGTGAACAAAGTTTATAAATACCTCCTTTTTTCAAGAGCTAAAACAAAAATCTCGATTTATAAATTTTTCAGTGTTAGACGCTCTCATAGTATGAAAAATATTTGTTTCTACTCAAATGGCGCGAAGTGTATGTGAAGTGCAAGAACCTGAAAAATTGTAATTAATATCGTTATCAAGTTTCTGCCACCAATGAACATTGCTATCTACAAAGTTTTAAAAAAAAATTACTTAGACCCGTTTGCTGATACGATACTTAAGCATTTATGCTCTACTTAAAAGCTTATGTTCTACTTTTTCTTCTGCGTAAACTGTCACATAAGCGCTTATGTTCTACTTAAATTATTTAAGCTTCGTATCAGCAAATGGGCCTTAGTTCCTGCAATCAGGTGGCGTTTGGATCAATTTTCTTTGATAATTGATGTCACTCTTCCACCAGAAGAAGCTAAATTTTCTCCACCTAACTACTTTGATATCTTTAGTATAAAAGCGTACTCGGGTTGAGTTGTTGACTAGCAAGCATACATATACAAATATTGCAAAAGGCATTGAAAATTTCTAACGACCTATATTCTTGATTTTGTTCCTGGCTCAAAAAATCGCTTCGGTACCTACTGAAGTTACGTATAACGTGTTTTTATAATCCTGATCTTTTATATTGTAGGTTGATCAGTTGTATAAGTTACTTTGACTGGCGCCCGAGTAGAGACCGGTAGCGAAAATACCGATTCTAACTTAACATAACATGATAACGAGGAATAGCTGGTATAGATAAATCTTCCATCTGGTAAAAATGTATTGAAAATACATATACCCACAGCCGACAAGTCACATTTATTTTCAATAGTAAAAAGGAAGATGGAAAACAAAGTTTAGGTATTGTTATTGTGTTTCGAAAAATAAATTTTTGAAATCTAAAATTGTGAAGTTCAAGCCAAATCATTTTCACCGAAACGTATTGTAAACTCGAGGTTTTTAACCTCAGACTCTAGAAATATATGACTTGCTTTTTAAATACCTATAGCATGCAATTTTCATCTCTGCAATAATTGACATTCGTTATCATAATGCAATAAAATAAAATTTAACATATTCATACGTAAGACAAAAACATAATTGAAGAGAAAACAAATAATGTGTTTAGGAACCTACTCTTTATATACATACAATCCCTAAAAAAAAAATATATAAATCTCCATAACAAAATAATTCTACCATGTTTATCAAAATCCCCTCATTCTCTTTTCACAACATGCATACATAATTCACTATAATGTTCATTTCATTCGATGAAAATCATTTTCACATATTTATGTATCATGAAACCAGGAAAAACATATACGCGCAAGCAAAATAAACATGTTCATCCGCACACAGCATCCCCCGTTTTCACATCTTCCCCCTGCCGCTCTTCCTCCATCCTCATCTAATAAATTCTCCATTTTGTAAGCAGCAGCACCCACATTGTGCAGAGCAGACAGAACCTACACGAGATAACGTTCCTTATACACGATGTAAATGTGTGTTATCCACCCTCTTGCAAACGTCCCAAAAATTATTTCCATAGACATTGGTAGTTGGGGAGTTGAGGGGGGCCAACGATGAACTGACATACGTATAATAATAATATATGATTGCATTATTTTCACAAACCGTTTGCTAAGGGGATGAGGTTGTTTTTGGGGAGCCCACACACAAGAAACACACCAGGAAGGATCTTGTAAATCTGTGAAGAACAAACCTACTAACAAGTCTTTTATTGGTGTGTGCGTGCTCCAAAAATATGTGATGTATACATTATTCTACAAGCATATCTACAACACAACCCCTGCATGGAAACATTTGTTGTTTGGGTATTAAAAAAAGGAGTTGGAGGAAGAAGAATTTGCTGTCGCCCGTCGCCGCCGCCCGTCGTCGGGTACATAATAAAAAGCTCCATGGACTCCATTGTGAAACGAAAAGGATAATACACACAGCATGCTCACTGGATGGATGCTGCTTCTCCACACTTGAAAAGCTGGCAGGACATTATGTACTGTGAATCTACAATATACTTCACACAAACTTAGCAATAGCATAAGGAATTACCAACACAAAGTTGAGAGAAAAATGGCGCACAAATAGGGAGCTTTATTTTTTTGTCAAAATATTTTTGTTTACAAATACCCCTAGGTCTGTGTCTGTGCTTTTGATTAACATGCCAGAATCAGGCCAATTTTTTATGAGTTTATCTATTATTTTATCTATTTAAGCTTAAATTGTAAATTGTCTAATGGGAACCCTTTTGGTTTATACATGCGAAGCTATGTATATATAAAATTAAATAGCATTCCAGAACTTTTTTATGGAATAAAACATTTCACTTGGCGACTTGGCCTACTTTTAATACCAGTTTGTCTTCTTCTTTCATCTAAAAATAGTTTTTTTTTTTCATATTATGTATTATTTTCTCTAAGCACCTATTTAATTTAATGTTTTTTTTTTTTAGATAGATATCTTTATTGTAGCTAAATTCTTATAATCTTTTCATTAAAAAACCTAGATTGCACAATTTACAGAGATATGGTGTATTTATCCTACCTGACTACTGAAAATAGAGATACTGAAATGTTGAACGAGAGAAATGTAATATAATTTCACATCGATTTTTGATTTAGTTTTTTCCGTTTACAAAATTGTTCTAATCCATTCTGAAGTTTATTCCTTATATAGCCAAGTTTACAATTCCCATGCGAAAAAATTCTATGCAAATATTTTCGCATGTCAAAAATTATCAAGGTGAAATACAAAACTTCTTTTTTGAATGATTGGTTTAGTTTCTTACAAAACAAAATCATTGCTGACATTGAATGTCATGCCAAACAATCGACCGGAAATTGTTTTGCAAGCGAGAAAATAGTGTGGTGAATAAAAAATATTGTTTTTGTGTGGTCGGCTAACACTTAAAAAGATTATTTGCATGGAAATGGTTTTGGCATCCAGAAATAATAATTGCTTTTGGTTTTCAAGCCTTTAGTTTATTTATTTAGGGTAAATTAATGACTCGATGGGTGGCTCAGGGCAAGGCAAACGTTTTACGCCTTGGATATTATACAATATTATGGCACAGAATACGTGGAAAATTGTTTTGATAATTTTGATTTTTTTTCGCATGGGAACTGTAGACTATGCTTATATCGGTGAATCGTCGAATATAAACTACTTGCTGGCACACAAAAAGTGAAGTTAAAAAAATATTGTACTTAATTAACAAATAAGTTTTTCTGAATTTCCTTTTATTAAATTAAATTCTTTGCTTTTGGGCACAAAATGTATTCGAATGGAAATTAAGAAAAGAAATAAATTGCATTTGGATTTGACGTTTGGAGTTCGAATGCTCATCGAAAAGCAAAATTCTCTTCTTAGAATCGTCAGAAGAGGTTTTTTGTGCCAATGAAAAAACAAACACTTCTGGACCCTTCTGCGCTCTTGTGGACGTCCAATGGAAAATGACTTAACTATAAAAGTATTATCTTCCACAACTTCAAGTTCAAAATATTTCCATAGTTTTTCACCTTGACTCAATTGTTGTTATCAAATAATGAGAAAATTAAAATACATCTGACAAAAAAAATGTGGAATAACATACTTAAAAATTAAGTAAGGGAGACTGGGGCTAGAAGTAACCATAGGATAAAATTTAAGATCTATAAATAAAAGGGTTCCCCGGAAAATTAAGAATCGAGAGAAAGAAAGCTCCAAATATGCATATTTGCTTCATTTTTGAAATAAGACAGAATTATAATTAGGTATCAGAAGTTCACTGAAAAATATGTCACATAAGCAAGGAAAGAATTTTGTTGACCTTAATCATTAAAAAAGGCAAAAAAAGAGATTTATTATATTAAGAGAATATTAACATAACTTAAATAAATAAATAAGTAATTAAATAAATAAATAAATTGGGTTGCACAACAGCTCATGGAGAACCCAGAGTCGAGTGACTTACAACTCTCAACCATTCCTGTGTGCGTGTTGTTGGCAGGAATTAATATAACTTAACGTTCAATAATAATTATTATAGTAGCATTAAACTACAAACAGTTTTTAAGCCAAAGCTTTCCACGCCTTGAAGGAGCTAAAACAAAATAAATTTTTCAAATGTGGAACAGAAATTGGAAAAATATTGGTGACAAAGAGTAAAATTGGCCATTTTGGTTAATGTTTAGAACAAAGCTAATGTTTCTTAACAAAAAAGTTCGTACACAGACACTCAACACTACATTCTCTTGTATTTATAAGATTTGTTAAAATTAAAAAACAATTACCTTTGAAGAAAAAAGGCGAAAAAACGAAAAGTTGCAAAGCCTTCTTTGGGTACAAGACAAAAAAAGGCAAAATAAACTTTATATATTTGGAATCAGGAGGACATGAAACATATTTGTATAAAGTCGATACCTTCACACGATAACACACAAAAAAGGCAGAGCTTACAAAATCCTATCGCTGGTCATAAGTGACCCAGTGAATTGAATATTTTTTTTTAAATTAATTTGTTTCAAAATTACATTATTATTAACGTTTTAAAGACTTTTTTGCGTGAATTTTTTTACTGGTGTAAATTGAGCCGTTAGTAGATAAGAAAATCAAAAAACCGTTAGGTATATAACAGGCTCTGTTAATAAAGATTTTTGGTAAATTTTTTTTTACCAAAATGTACACCATGTCTACAATAATTCACTAAATTTTTGAGATAGATAAGCTTTTCTCTCACGGTTGTATGGCAAGTACAAGAGCCAAAAAAGCTAAATATTACAAAAAAAACACTTCAGTGATGGTTTAACCTGTAGGTCAAGGTACAGACAGACAGACAGACGGAATTGCGGCACCCACTTTTGTCGTGTTCTTTATAAACGTAAAGTATCACGAATCCAGAACCTGCCCTAAAGATGAAATGAAATTAAAAAAAAAGTATTTAAGAGATGATTTTTGTATTTAATTTATTTTGCTTCAATTGCCTTAGCCCTAAGGCCACACGGGCAAGTATTGGCAGGCAAGTTTGCTACATACATTGCCTGTCGAATTCGTTATTTGCATTTCACTTGCCTTCCACTTGCTTTCCACTTGCATTCCACTTGCTTGTCTCTCAACTTGCTTCAAAAGTTCCATGCCAGTTGAGAGCAAGTTGCTTGGATTTGCATGTGTAAGTGAAAAAAACATGTTTCTAGTGCAGCTTGCTCGTATGGCCTCGGGGTAAAGTATCCATACCGTAATCAAAAATGACGATCTTTATCAAGTTTTGGGCTTTTTGAAGTCTGTCTGTGGTGACAGATCACCAAAAAAATAAAAATTTGAGTTAAAAAATTGAGAAATAAAACTTTTTTCAGGTAATTTGAAACAGAATCAACGCAACGCCATGTTTTTGTCCATTCATTTCATAAAAAAAAACAGAAAATTGCGATGGGCGACCGGTTAATATCAATATTAAAAGCTCAAAGCTTTTATAATGAACAGTTTTTTGTCAAAACTTGTTTTCAAACTTAACATAAAAACCATATAAAGATCACCCTAATATATGTTCATACATACACAGTGAAAGCTCTTATAAGCGGATACTTGTCGTCCCCCAATTTTTGTCCGGTAATGGGAACTGTCCGGTTAAGGCTAGGACCGCACTTGCGATTTCAATCGCGCGACTGTTTAGTCGTCAGGAATAGAACACATGAATTTGAATAAGAATGAACGCACATGCGACCTAGAATTCGCGACGATTAAAAGTCGAAAATTTGTTTCATTTTTCTGGCGATGCGATTGTCGAAAGTTAAAATGAAACAAACGGACTTAGATGGTTGTGCTCGCACTTGCGATTTATAATAGCATGACTAAAAAATCGTAGTCGCAACTAGAAAAAATTATACACGCACTTGCGATTTTCAAAAGTACGATTATTTAGCCACAAGAAATGAGACACATGGCTTTAAATGTGAATGCACACATACGCGACTTTAAAATCGCAGTGATTAAAAAAATGGAACCAGATCTATTCTTTTAGCGTTTTTTCTGTCGCAAAATTAAATAGACGCATGTGCGTGCATTCATATTAGAAGCCTTATGTTCTATTTCTTGCGACTAAAAAATCGCGCGATAGATAGCCGCAAGTGAGTGCATGGCAATTCTTTGTTGCGATACCGATTTTTTAATCGCACCGACTGAAAATCGCAAGTGCGGTCCTAGCCTAAGAGAAATGTTACCAACGTGCAACTTGTTTCTCTTGACATAACTTAGAGCCAGTTATTCAGTCCGAGATCATTCTTGTCTCGGGGTTAAACCTGAGTTAGCTCAAGCGTGCTTTTCAGTCTTTCGAAGTCCTAAGCTAACTCCAAGCTAACTGACCTACTTTGGTGAGTAAACTCCGGGACCAAATTGAGGGCCATTTTCAGCTGTGGCGCCATCTCGATTTTGATAGTAAAAGTTATTGACAGTGCAATTCCGTTGTGGCACCACCTCTATTTTGTTGCGTGAAAGGCGTAGAAAGTTAATATCCATAGTGTCTCACCTCGATGCCTATAGATTTCTGACAACTGAAAGATAAAGTTGATCCTCAACTGAAAAACTGTTCCTGAGTTAACTAGTAACTCTGATTAACTCAGAGTTAACTGAGAATTGAAAAACTGGACTTTAATGAAATGACTTCAAAGATAAGAGCAGAAGAATATGTATAGATACAATACCGGAACGCGGTGGGAAAAAAGGAATCATACGCTCTTAAAATGACGTTTACTTAGTTACCCGGGAGATCACCTTAAAAGCTCTCCACGGAATTCCGGTTATTAGAGCTTCAAAACTGTTTAATAGTAATTTTCAGTGGATTAGGATTTGCTCTGGTATCAAAAAATAAAACCGAAACTATACTCAAATGAGATTTTACGCTTTTTTAGTTTTATTTTTTGATACAAAATTGACCCCTAAATATAGTAATGTGTCGGTTTGTTGGGACGTTTTCTATTAGAAATGAGCAGGAAAAAGTTCCGCGTTCGTTTAAAGGAGTGTCCGTTTATAAAATCGCAATGTGTATGAAAAATTCGAAGAAAAAGTTGGTTCCCGAAAATCGGAGCTGTTCGTAAGTAGAGCTTTCCCTGTATACCGGTTTCATAATGATTTTTAAAATAAAATATGTTCCTCATGATAGCTCCCGCATATACCTATAACAACATATATTTATACCCATATACATAAGTGTGCTTCAAAATGCTGTATCCAACTCCAACTATAATAGGGCTATGAAAAATAATGAAAATACTTAAAACTTAAAACAGCCCACAGGGGAGCAATAAAATAATTGTAGTAATTTCAAAAAACAGCAACAATTTCTTCGCTTTATAAATACGACACGTTTCTAAGGGCACATAATGTATATACATATGTGAAACAAAACATCTTTAGATAAACCTACCCCTTTCTATGAAGACGCCATCAGTTTCCGCGAATATTCATATGTTTAAGCTTTTTAATTGAATTTATAAAATGAATACGACCTAAATGTGTGTGTTGTTCCTTGTTATCCAATCCCCTTTTAACATTAAAATGATGACAAGAATTTCGAGAAGAGGAACAATCCGGTTGTAGAATAATATCTACTTTATCTTATTTCGTGTCGCTCGTTTTGAATACGAATTGTTTTATTTTGGAAATATCTTAAAATGCGAAACATAAAAAGATAAAGAAATATCCGTATGAAAGATAATTAATATATCCACCACCACTCACAAGTCACACAATGAAGAAGGAGAACAATACATGTGTATACCTTCATACTCCCCATTAACTGAAAACGGTTATTACTCTAATTAAACCATGTGTAAAATTTCAGGACGAAGGTTTTTGCCCCTTCTTCCCTATTTTATCTTATATGATAAACCTGCAGTGGAATTATATGCAAGAAATTATCTACTCATCGTGAGTGTCCTTAAAAATTTCACGTATAATTTTATTAGTCACACACAACTGTTGAAATGGCAAAAACCCATATCGCCATCATCATCATCATCATCAGGGGGAGAAAACACAAGAAACGATTAGCCCAGTCCCGATCCCGGTCCCATAGGGCATTCCATCCCTGCTATGTTTTTCTCACTTTAGTCTGGTTTTTTATGGGCTTAAATCATTTCACATAATTAGGGATCACTTAGTAATGGGGTGACATTAATTGCCCCAGGCTTGCACATCGTCGTCCGCTCTCCCTAAATGTGGAAATTGAATTCAATTTAAATGCGAAGCGGAAAAAAGGCTGGATTGTTTTGCTGTCGCATTGCTGGAAAGTGCATCAGGCTCTATGTGAATGGGAGTATCATTTGGATTTATTTTTATCAAGACTATTATTCAGTTAAGCTTTTTCAACTGACGTGCATACGTATTTACCAAAACAATATCGATAATTTTTGTTTTATATGAAGGTTGCCCCAAAAACCGAGAAAAATTAAGAGATAAAACTCATTGATTACTTTTAATACTAATCAGTAGGATTTTAAGAAATGAACTGATTTACAAAAAATGTCAAACTTTTCCATAGTACCTCGTCGTTTCCTTTTTATAGACTCATCCTGAGATATTGGGAACAGGCCATAACTTGAAAATAGTGGTTCGCTTAAGGTACAAATGGATAGTTACAAAAAAGGCTCGTTGGAGGATTTACAAATACCGCACTTGCGGGGATAATCCATCGATTTTTCTTTGAAATGCAATTGAAAATTTATGTAAAAATATTAACGTAGAAACTAACTATGTCTTTTACCAACTAACATTTTTGAAACAAGTTCCACCCGTTTTCTGCACTCATTTAAATGGACTTTTTTTGAATGACCGCAATGCGGCTGCCCTCTTAATCCAGGTTGCAATTTGAGAACTTTAAAAGTTGTGCGATCTCGAATGATATTTTGACTATTGAATTATATTTTCGAGCTGTCAAATATATTTTCAAAGGCTTTTGCTATGCTTCACTTTCAAAAATATGCCCTGCCATATCTTTTTATCAAAGATTATTTTATTTAAATGGCGCCCAACAGTCGGTTTAATGGAATATTCTGTATAAATAATATTGTATCACAAGTCAAACGGGTAGATATAAAATAATTTTATCACTGACACAAACATCTCCATAAACATCGCATCAAACAACTACCGAACAGCAAGAAATAACAATCTTCTAACGTCCCCATCAAGAACATGCTAACTATACCATTAGCGCTTAATGTCATCGTCCCCCCGGTAGTACGGTGTGGTTTGTTTCAGTTTTGCAGCTCTTCGGCACGGACATTTTCCGCCCCATTCTCATTACATAAATGAGGCAAAATGTCGCACAAAAAGCACAACACTCGCCAAACGACACGAAAACCACCCTCCCTCGTTCATTAACAGCTGCTGCGCTTAGAGAATAATTAATAAATGCCACAACATGACCGCAAAATCAGGGTAGCGTTGAACAAAATCAAGTCCGGGGATGGAGGGCCTATCGCATAGTTAAGTAAAGAAAGCAGCAGCAGCAGTATAGAGGTACCGTATTGCACTTGCGGAGCGGAGCAGTGTAGTACGTGCCGCGGTAATTGAATCGACTATATTTATACAAACGATTGTCTGGTAAAATTGAGTTATTAATTCCGATTCGAGTCGTGGGTCGCGAAAAAATGCTCATTAATCGAACATAATTAAATTTTATTTAATAAATTAATTTCAATGTTCTTATGCTTTTTTCCAATGTAAGTATGTAAGTCGCTGGCAATATATTTCTTTAACCAAGTGTTGCTGTTATTGTTTTTTGGCATTTAATTAGCAAACATTTAACGCGGCTTTATTTGTATCGCAATTTTTGTTTTGATTTCGAATTTATTGCATCGTGTTTGCTATTAATAATAATAATCAAGTATAAAAGGTACTTGAATTGATAAGAAAGTTTGTTTGTGCCACCGATCGATGAATGAAATCACTTTAAATGCATTTTAATATGACTCGAGTACTAGAATAACATTTGTTTGCTTAGTGGTTATGATAGTTTAATAAAATTTTAATTGCGAACCTAAACAAATATTTTCAAGATAAGGGTTTCATTGAGTTTGCTTTTACTTGAGGTTAAAGTTTAGTTTTCATAAGGTTATTGATTGCATACTATTAGGAGGATGATGAAATATGCAAATATTTATTTTAAGTTTCCAGCTTTTATGTTGCTGCTTGAGCAAGCGATTAAAAAAAATCTGTCTTGATACCAAAAGTGAGTAATTTTGCTCAGGAATTATTGCGATCGGAATTGTTGTTCTGACAGTTATTTGCTTTATTTGATTGTTTCCTTATTACTATCTTCATTTTAATTTCATAAACATTGATTTTGTTATTTTGTTTCAAAAAGAATGATTTAACAGCAGAACTGAACGAAGTTTATGTCATTATTATCATATGAATGAGAAAATACAAAATGTCATTTCCATGCAAAAATAAGTAAATTTCTGCTACAAAAAGAAGCATAGGACAAAATGGTCTACAAGACCAACAACGACGAGACATAATATTTTATTGAAAAGGTAGGCTTATTTACTATAATAGGTACTTTTTCAGGGTGAAAGTGTTAACAACATTTGGTGTTGTCAATGTTCAGGAGTAGATGCGTACCTACTCCTGAACATTGAAAGATTTGACAGCACTTATTGTTGTGGATACCCTTACACTATTGAAGCTTTTTGCAAATAACTGTGTGAAAAAAGTTAACCGCTAGTGTGTAAAAGAGTGTGTAAAATTAGCCACCCTTTTTATGAATTTTTTTTTTTTAAAGATGTTGGGGTTTTAGGCCCCAGAAACAGTTTTTGACGCCCTATTTCCGAAAATCGAAATTTTGACAAATGTTTCAGACTGTTCTAGTTGTTCTGAACATTGTTACAAGTTTTTGGACGACCTCTTTGTTCAAAATGTCAAAAGTTATAGGCAAAATTGGAAAAAATTGTATGAAGCCCCTTTTTTTTTAATTTTAATTTTAATTTTTTTTTCGAGTTACAAAAAGTGTTTTAAATATTGTTCCAAACAATTTAAGTTGTAGAGTGAATATTTAAAAATTTATAGTCTTTCAAACTTGTTTTCCAAAAATGTAAATTACGGCTCTCAAATATTTTGTATTCGTTTATTTTTTTATTTTCAATTTTAAATAATATAAACATGAGTGTTGATAAATTATAGTGTCACTCCATAAACTAAATCAGCCTGAAAACGAGCTTTAAACAAATATCTAAGAGTTTTGAATTTTGTAAGAACTCTATTGCACCCCCCCCCCCCCCCCCCCCTTTTTTCATATTTCAACAATCCAGTTGTTCCAAGTAAAAGAATCACCGTTATTGCGATTGTCAATTATCAATTCGATACATTTTAAATTCAATGTTTAAAAATCCATCTGTTAAAAGTTTTGATAATTGAAAATGATGCAAAATGAAGAAAATTAAAAAATATAAAAGAATTTTTGACAAGTTTATTAATTAATTGAGTTTAAAAAAACCATTTTCAAGGTTCAAAATTATTCAATATAAACTGATGTATAATGCGCAGCATGCACTGCACTTGTGTGGATTTCCATTTACACACAAACTCAACTTAAATTTTCAAGGTTTATCAAATAGATAATTGACAATCGTAATAGGGGTGAATATTTTCCCTAGCGTATACCAACATTTCATGAACATCTATGCATAATAAGATGCTTAATCTAACCACAACGAATATACATATAACTCTTTTGTATTCCCAAATAGACCCCCCTCAGTATTTAAAAAAAAAATTAATTTTAAATGTTTTTCCTAGCTATAATTTAAACGCGCTAGAATCATGGTTCCTTAAAACATATTTTAATTGGATATTCAAATTTGCAAAAAAAAACACCCACGCCTCCCCCTCCTTTTAAAAATAAATTTAAAAAAGCTCTTAAGTAGATATCTAACTACATCTTCTTGTTGGTAGCTCCACCACGTAATATTCTACGTATCTATACAATTTATGTATATCTTATTGTTCAAAAATTTCATTTAAAAATATCAGTAATCAAACTCTCAAATGTTTGAATATTTTAACAGCCCTATTATTGACACGATTCAAAACTAGTTTTAATGTAAAACTAGTTCTAAAGGGGTTTTAAGTATCAGGTTTTGAACATATTGGTATTATTCAAACAAAAATTGACATCTAAAACTCGAAATCAGAGTTTTAGATGTCAATTTTAGTTTGAATACCAAAATGGTCAAAACCTGAAACTCAAAACCCCCATAGAACTAGTTTTATATTAAAACTAGTTTTGAATCGTGTCAATAATAGGGCTGTAATACTAGTGCGGAACAATTTAGAGAAGCCCTAGAACAACCTATGGGAGACATTTTTTGAAGTTTGAATTTTGAAAATGTTAAAAGATCCAGCTGTCAGTTTCTTTCTTATAGAAATAAAAATCATAGCTATTCACTGATGGGAAAAGGTGTGCATTTAATCAAAGCTTATTTTTTTCCTTTTTTTCATTTGTAAAGCTTATTTTGGCTTTTTGCTAAAATCAATTCGTGTTTCAATTCTCACCGATTACAAAATTTGAATGGGCGCGTCCGACAGAATTTTCTAGTTTTTACTATTAGAAAATCAACTGGCAAGAACCTGATGGAATGTCGGTAGCATAGTTTAAAAAATTAAGAATAGTGAATACTCAACTCATCCGAGTTCTATTACAATTCTTTGCAACAAAAAATGGAAAAGAATAAACTGTTAAAATTAGAAATAAAAAAATAAAATAGAGTTTTTGGCCCAGCCTTACTCAAAGTTGTAGTAATACCGACTCAACAACTCTAAATATCTTGAAATTCGATAGTCTAGAAACTAAATCGTCTATCAATAATATTACAACCGGAACTCACGAAATAGTTAATTATTATCCGCGTTTTTTTGGGGTTTTATATATAGTACAGTGAGAAATTCACAATAAAACGCATCGGCAGCTGCCTATATTTTTGTATTTCAAATATGGTACCCCTGAATAACAGTTTTTTATGAAAGTTAAAGGTGGAAAATAAACCAAAACTATTGGCAAAAACTAACTTATGTTGACGTAAAATATGAAATATAACTATTAGACTAAGAGCCCACAGCAGATTTTGGGTGTGATCGATAGCAAAAAAAGAAGTATAGGCGTCGAAAGCTTCATTAAAGGCTATTCAAAAAATCAAGGTCTTGCAGTCCACAACTGGGGCCTTTGCGAGAAACAGTGCATCGAAAAAAAAATATGAATGCAACTTCGAGAATAATCGTGTTAGCCGAAATTGGTTTTCACCCCTCCCAAGATAAGCTCCGCGGATCCCATATCACGGAATCAGAGATCAATTGAGTGCTTAATTCGCCCTGCCACACTGTTTAAAAAAAACCGTTTTTCACTTAGAATTTTGAATTTTTTAAATGGTCCGGTAGAGCGAACTATATACTCAAAAGGTCTCAGATTCCGTGATATGTGATCCGAGGAGCTTATCTAGGGAGGAGTGAAAACCAATTTCGGCTAAAACGATTATCCTCGAAGTTGCATTCATATTTTTTTTCGATGCACTGTTTCTCGCAAAGGCCCCAGTTGTGGACTGCAAGACCTTGATTTTTTGAATAGCCTTTAATGAAGCTTTCGACGCCTATACTTCTTTTTTTGCTATCGATCACACCCAAAATCTGCTGTCGGCTCTCGGTCTATATATATTTATATTACTATGATTTAAATTTAATGTTTGTGTCCCTTTGTTCTTTGTTTCCCATTTTCAGATACGAAAATTGATTTTCAGCTTTAAAATAGAAAAAAGGTGTAGGGGTTTGTTGGTAGACTATGGTCAAAGTAAAAAGTCGTCATTTAGTCTGCTATTACACGAGGACTTTTTAGTCAACTTTTTTTCGAAATTAAATGAGTGCGAGGTGAAATCAGGTATTTTTTATTATCACTTACGTTAAAAAACTGCGAATACCGAACTGCGAATTGCATGAGTAATTTGTTTTATTGCCAATAGATGCGAATTGCCATAAAATATGAACCCAGTTAAACGGGTGCTAAAAAAATGTGAAGTTTAATTCGATTTTTCATTCGCTGCTTTGTGGAATGCGTCCTGGGGCCCAATTCCGCAAGAGTGAGTTTTGTACACACTAATTTGTGTGCACATCGATTTCTGCGATTCCGCAAGAGTGAGTTTTAAGTTTTTAACATATAACGCATGCACAATCAGTCAACTTTATTCACACTTGTTTTCGGTGTGAATGGAATGTGTACACAGAAAATCAGTCACCCTTGCGGAATTGGGCCCCTGATAGTGTGGATTGCGAATTTAAGTTTGAAAGTTTGCAGAATATATCTTGATGGCCACCTATATAGTATAAAAATGCTAAATTTTACAATTTGCACTAATTTAACAACCATGAGCCTATGATAGACCCTATTTAGACTGTCAT
Organism: Dasysyrphus tricinctus; assembly: GCA_963921185.1. NCBI lineage: Eukaryota > Metazoa > Arthropoda > Insecta > Diptera > Syrphidae > Dasysyrphus > Dasysyrphus tricinctus. Next base: position 131,483,886 of record OY992533.1, read on the forward strand.
TGCTCACTACGCCCCATGCGGATGAGTTTATGGGTAAGATTTTATCCTCACTGATTTCAACTACAAAACCATCGTCATGACGAAGCCAAAAGTAACAATCTAAATAGGGCCAAATCACTCAACATAGCTCTACTCTACGAACATAGCCTTCGGGAGTTCGAGATACAAAAATTATCAGTCGTACCAATAACGAAACACAAAAATTCTATTCAGTCTAGTTCGATACTCGAACAAACGTCAAAATTTTATCGGCAGTAGGATTCTACTTTAGCTTTTATCGACAGTGATCCTACTGCCGATATTGTTTTTGTTATTCGTGAAAAATCTTACTGTACTACGGATAGCTTTTCCAAAAAAAAACACGGGTATTGTTAGAAAAAGAACGTACCAATGACGTTTAATGATAAGGTAGTTTAAAGAATCGACAACGTAGTGCGGATTAACTAATAGCCCTTTCACACTGTCCCATTGAGGATTAAAACATGTCAAAAAAGTGTAAAGAAAATCATGTATAATAGTGTGGATAAAAAACATGAAATTTCATCATACACAACTTGTTAACGCACTCGACACGATTTGACATGTGCTTAAACATGAACATTTTTAGGATTGATTATAAAACCACCACACATTCTATCCCACTTAGATGTTTGGAGGTAATGGCAAAACTGATTTGTTTGATGGAAGCAAGTGTGGAAAAAAAATATTAAAATCATTTTCATCAACCAATTGGCGGTCGTATGAAATTCCTTCCTATTTTATTTTGACATGTGTGACAGGAACTTTAATTGACTTTTTCCAGGGACGCGTGAATGAATTGTGATCGAGTCAACTTCCCGGGAGTAAAATTCTGCGACATAATTATTTTATTTTTTCAACCTAACTCGTGAGCTTTGTTATAAAGTTAAAAAGACGGCATATGTATATAAGTTACAATACCATACAAAAAAGTATAACTACCCAAGTCAGTTGCTGTCACATTGCATTTTCAACATAAAAAAAGGCATTCATTCAAATAATGCATCCCATGCAAATCCTTAATAATCTTCATAAATGACAATTTGTTCCATTCACACCCAGGCGGGAACACTCATCTATATAATATTATTCCGCCTTTCAATGAATCAATAAAACCGAAATTTATAAAAAAAAATAAGAAAAAACAAGTGAAAACAAAGTGTATTGTCCCTGTGGACGGTTGTTTAAGCATTCCCCATCAACACACACAAGAAGGAGGGTGGAATACGGGAGTTTATGAACCATAAATATTAAAAATGAAGCGCGCACAAAAAACCAGATGAGACGCACTGACTGTATAAGACTATATGGCATTGCAGACAAACCAGACATTTGTTTTTATACAGAGACAGGCCATTTTGATGAGACAACAACGACTATACCGACCACCCCTGGATTCGTCCTTTTTTGTATGATAAATGGGAAGAAACAATCTGCGCTAGCTTTTTCTTTTTATATTCAATTTGAATGTGTGTCCTTATTATTAACACCATAATGTGCAACGCGCAATTTTACTTAATATTTTTGTGAGCCCCGGTGGGCATATAAAACAAAAGTGTTTACGACAACCCAATGTTGTGCATATTTGCTCGTGTTTAGTTTTCGTTATAGAACGTAAAGCGTCAGAGTTTTAAGATCCTTTGTCAAATGCACCTTTCTTGTTTATAAATAAAATATGAAAGTTTCTGGTTTTTCTGACATCTATGTAAGTGCTCTTCGGTTTTCAAACCAATTATAACCTAATAAAATATAAAAATGGGAACAATGGTTACAAATAGCAAAATGGACTAAGCAGCTCATCTCAACGAGAATTAGCTCATGTTTGATTGTGGGGATTTCTTCTTAAATCCTAATTATTCGAATTTGTATTGAACATTTCAAATTTTTTGATGTTTAATCCGGCAGCAGACTCATGCACAGTGTTTTCGACTTTTTCCACCATTTGGAAACTTATGTTTTTGGAAATTGTTTGAATTTTTAAATTCTAAAATACAAATTTCACAAAATGCAATCGTTCATTGGATGTGGACCAAGAACAAAACGATGATGGTGGAGTGGAAAAAGTTGTTTTCGTCTGTCTTTTCGTCTGATTCTCTATAAGTCTAGATCAGCTATACTCAACCTGCGGCCCGCGGGCCGCATGTGGCCCGTCGAACTGTTCTAAGTGGCCCACTTGGCATACTTGCATAAATTTCAAATTTATAGAAAAACTGGATACCATAAATCAAAATTTACATTCGTTTGGAAAAAGTTCCTAAATCGATTTGGAAATAACACCTAAAAAAAGACTGAACATTTTGGATGATATTTTCTGATTTCCTCACTTCTTTTACAAAATGAAACAGTACCCGAAATATAAAATAAAGAGTGTTGTCAGTGAAAGACAAGTGGAAATAGCTCAATCGACGAACGAAATGTCACTTTGTCTTTTCGTTTTCACGAATGTCTGATAGTGTTTTCGTTCCTCCTGTAGCGTCCGGAAACATTTCAAATGCTTCTGAAAAAGTTCATTTGGCACTAAATGACAGTTCTTCTTCTGAAGATTCTGGGTTTGAAGAAAGAATCACAACCAGAAGCACGCATACATGCGCACAGTTGAAACATCAAAATTGTGAATGTTATTTGTAATTTAATTTTGGAATTATGTCATTTTCACTTATACTTAAATTTGGAGTCAAAAGCAAACATTCCATCCTCTCTATTATTGTCATCTTCATACCTTTCTGTAGATACGGAGTTAACTCAAAATACAAACCCAAGGTGGAGACATTACACCTGTTCCTTAGTTAGTCGCAAACAGTTTCAGACCGCCAGATTTAGTGTGGACCAGGTCTGAAACTCGGCAAGGAATACAGCAATTCGCTGCTGTTATTGAGGAATATCAATATTCAGAGAACAGTGAACGTTTCATCACCCAAATGCAACAACTAAGTGCACAAATGCAACCAAACCCAAACTTCAGAATCAAGAAAAGGGTTGCAACTTTTGGTTTGGCATTCTGGAATCGGGATCGGAGAGCTTCGGAGGGTACTTCCGGATTCCCAAACGAAAACGCTATGACAAAAGCAAATATTTTGTTAACGTGTGAAAGACACAGATTTTGCAGTTGAAACTCAAATTGTAAGTACCTAATTTTGAGAAGTTTCACCGGTTTTGCTTTCAAAAGTGAAGACACAAAATAAAAAAACAATAAGACTGTGAAATGAGTGCCCACAATATAAATTTTCCCCCTTCTCCTTCAAAAAATAGATAATGTTCCTGACAGAAGAAAAAGTCAGAAAGTCGACGCTGGATTGAAAAATTTACATCTTGGATCTACATACCTTTGAGAGATCTTGAAAAAATGTTCCAAATTTCAGAAATCAAATAAATTTTTATATGTGCTCAAATTAATGAACCATTCAATATAAATTACTTAACACCTAAAATCCAAAAAATAATTTATGTTGTGGCCCGAGGCAACATAGCTAAAACGTTTTTTTGGCCCTTGTGAAAAAAAGGTTGAGTATGGCTGGTCTAGATGTACCTCGATCTAGAATTAAAACTAAAGAACGAATTTGATTCAAATGGGTGCAGATTAATTCCTGATAAAAGAAATTCAACTTTTTGATCAAGCTCATTTAATATAAAACGGGTAGGGGAGCAGAAAGACGGGAAGTATTTTACCGTACCTTAGTAAATCCAGTGAACCAACACAAACGGCCATATCGATACCTAAATTCGCAAATCCGCTAACTCCATATATCAGAAAACTTTACAGGAGACACTTAAGACCGTCACACAGTGGGACAAGATGGGATTTTAGTGCGTTAAAAAATTTGGGATGTAGGTAGTTGTGTAGGTTGATTCCTCCAAATAAGAAGGGGATTTTATAAAAAAATGACTAATTTTAGAAAAAGCAATTATTTAAAAACAACGGCAACACTTAAAATGTTGTAGCGTTATTTGAAGCCAGAGATATGATCCTTTATTATATTTCAAAATTGAATTGAGTTACTTTAATGAATAATTTCAAAACCATCAAAATAAAAAAAAAAAATTAAAAAATTTACTCTTTTATGTAAAAAAAATACGTCTTTCTTTGGCTTTCAGAATTCAATAGGGTAAGTCGGTGTAATATGCCACACTTAACAGTAAACAATTGAAATTAAATAGTAAATGGCAAGTTAAGTAAAAGATTTTCTTAGTTTCGTTAGGTTGTTGTTTTATTTAATAAATAAAAGAATAAAAACATAAATTTAATACTTTTAACTCATTGCAAATGAAGTTTTTAAAAAACCTTAAAAAGTGGCATTTTACCCACACGTGAGGGTAATATGCCACTTCTGAAGGGGTGAAATGCCAGCAAACATTTAATATGGCATTTAATCGATGGGACATATTGGGCAGATTCCATTTTGGAGACAGTCCTCGTGCATCCTTGTGACAATTGGAGCATTGCACCCAGTCACTTCTGGGTCAATCTTTATCGTATCTGAAAGAAATTAAAATCAAAGGGGGTAATATGCCACTTTAGTGGGTAAAATGCCAGTTGGTACGAAACAAACGTGGCATTTTACCCCAAAACGTGAAAAAATATAAAATTATGCCTGAACGAAAACTAACGGAATATATCAAGTCTAGACACAAACAATCATTAAGTACACAAAATAAGCCTTACCTTCTTGGAATAAACCTTCGTATATCGCACTAAAAAACACATAAAAAATCGCACCCAATTTAATAAAAACACACTTGAATTTAAACTTTCATGTATATTTTCCTAACCAAACTGCCTAATAACTTGTGCATCCGTGTGCCCAGAAAACTTAGCGTAACTGAGCGAATTGCAATGTCAGCGTTGCCAACATCAACTTAGAACTGCAATATATTGAAAGGTGGCATATTACCCACACTGGCATATTCGACCGACTTACCCTACTCTTATCAATTTAGAAACTTGATGGTCGCATTGCCTCCTAATTTTTGAACAAATTGAAACTTGCAAAACCTACTTTTAACGTTTTTCGATGTAGTGCAGTGTTTCCCAGCCTTTTTTGTCCAAGTTTTTCCAAAATTACATTTATTCAATTTTTAACATCAAAAAATTTGAAATGTTCAATACAAATTCGAATAATTAAGAATTAAGAAGAAATCCCCACAGTCAAAAACTCTTTTTTTTTTTTAAATCCGGCAATACATTTTCCAGATGTTCAAGACGGTGCTCAGGTGAGCTTTACGTAAGGTGACTCACGTTGACGTCTCTCATTTTTATCTTACTCGGATTTCTGGGAAAGAAAGAACCGGCCAAGTAAAGCAGTTTTTAAATTTTTTGAAAATGTCTGCCTCTCTCACAATATCTTTTTTATCAAGAAATATGAGCTTTATATACTTTTTTCAAAAACACTTAATGATTTAGGGATGATGAATTCATTCCATTTGTTTCTTCTTCAAACAGGGGCTTAACAATTACAGTCAGAATATTGCTCAACACGCCAACTTGAAATCCTAAATCGAAAAAGATTTGCATATTTTTTCCATTGGAAATTGCTCCTCTTTTTTAAATTAATCTACCAGAGGTTTTTATAAATTTATAGTTTCTTCTTGCCGATTAAATAAGAACTCAAACAAACACCAGTTTCTTTTTTTTTCAAAATGTTAAAGCATTTTATAATTATTACATGACTCAATCACTCTTTTTAAAGTGTTCCTGGCTTTATACGTGAAAAAGCGCCATTTAAAAATAAATAAAGAAGAATACATGTGTATTTCGAATAGCTTGCTGGTCAAGTTCAGTGAACTGCTTTAAATCGCGGAAATATAATATTGAGCTTTTTTTTGACTTTGTGAAAACAGAAATCAGGATTTTTACTCTTTTTTTTTTTGGTAGAACCCCTTCATTGATTTCGAAACTAGTTCTACTCCTTATACCTTAAAAACAATTTGCAGCAAGTGAAAAAAAATCATTTCGTAGAGAAATTAAAAATCTCAAATACCGTATCTTATAGATACTGAAAGTTTTTGTCATCATATGAATATTTTTTAAAATACAATTTTTGTATTGAATATTATTTGTATGAAAGCAATACAGATTCCTTTATGATCGACTGCAATAAATTAGGTATAAGTCAATAGGACAGAATAATGTCAGAGTGTTGAAATGATGAACGAAAAAATAACAAAGGGATATGTACCTGTGTACATGTGACAACAGAAAAAACAATTGAAAATGATAAACACGTTCTTTGAATTAAATAAAGAAGGGGATCCTTGTCACTTTTTCGTACGATATATTTCGTTAGTTCAATTTTATAAACAAACAGATAGATCAATAGAAAATAAATTACACAATAAAATACTAAGCTTTATTATTACCAATATTATATTGTTTCTTTCAGTGTCAGCAAATCTATCACAATCACATAATCATCAGCATCATCATCATCACCAGAGCACGGATAAGGATGGAAAAAAGAAACACACGCGACCCACGTTTAGTGGGCAGCAAATATTTGCGCTCGAAAAAACCTTCGAACAAACCAAGTATCTGGCTGGACCAGAACGTGCCAAATTAGCGTATGCCTTAGGAATGACTGAATCACAAGTTAAGGTAAGTCCTAAATCAAGGCATTAAGCATCACAGAAATGATTAAAATAAATTTTGTGTTTTAAAATGCCAATTCGTATTTCAAAAGGAAATACCTACTCTCAGATAGACACAGATATATCCTTCAGATTTAATTCGATGATAACACTATTATCTTCGGGGCTTGTGCGGGGGCGTAGCCAACCCACACTTTAAACAGAGAATGTCTATCAAGTGATTGAGTCATGTTTTTAAATTTATTTTATTCTCTGCTTCGAAACCTATACAATCCTCGAAACGTGTGTGTATCTATGTCTATCTCCCTCACTATGTTGTGTAAAACCATCGGATGGATATCACCGAAAACATTAAGTTCTCGCTGATAAGCGAAGCCGTTGCCACCACGCGGGAAATACATTTTCCATCTACTTTGGAGGTCCGTGTGTTTTCGAAAAAACATTTGCATATTTATTGAAACAAATCCAAGTGGATTTAAAAAGTTGGTTGGCTTGCTGCAGCTGTACTGTGCCACCAAGACCGACGACGACGACGTCGGTCGTGCCGCACTTTATACGTCCACAAGGACTTACCGCAACTCTAAATTGCTAACGTGATGGGTATCCTTTTTAAAAGTTTTTCTCCTCTCGTTTATTTTTTTTTTTATTTTTTTGTTCATTCACTCCTTCGATGACGACTTCAGATTAATGTCTAGATAGGATTACCTTCTATGGGGAGCGAGGATGTGACTGTGGGTGGTGAAGTGGAGGGTTTCACAGTTGTTAGCAGCCTTGTCGACGAGGCGAGAGGATATACATTATTTTTAAACATCACGAACATGAGAGAGCGTGTCAGTGTATGTAGATATGTATACATGTATTATATATTAGACTTTATACAACATTGACATCAGAAGAAGAAGCGAGGAATCCTTGGAAGCGAAACATTTTAAAATGTTTAGTTTTCTCATTTGATGATAAATCCTTTCGAAGGGAAGAATTCTCGTTTTACAAGCGAACAAGCGTGTTATATTCAAATGAGACATAATCCATATTTTAATTGGGAGTTTTAAGTGCTCTGGAAAATCGCATGCGAAGGAGGTTTGTCCTTTTTTTGAATTATTAGGTTAGTAGCGTGATTTTATTTCTGAATGATTAAGCTTGCTTTGAAATTAATTGATTTAATAAAAGGCGTGAGTTGGCATTGAAGCATCATTGAAACTTTAAATTCCTTCAGATTAATTGCATGTCTTTTTTTTATAATGGTAAGCACCTTTAATAACATTAAGACCTTGGTTTTTTAATTGTAACCTGAATTGCATGGCACAATAGTTGCTGAAGTAAGCAGTTAAGTCAAGCATTACATTAATGTTAGGCAAGTTCTTTCAAGCGCGGAGAGAATTGGTCGAAAAAACAATGTCGAGGATTAACAATAAACATGTTCAATACAACAACTTAACCTCTTCGGGATCAGCTAATCTCACAGAATTCTCGGTGCTTAACTTAAGCTCGGAGAAAAACTGTTTAACCGCCTCTTCGCAGCGCGGCATATTTGACGAGCAAATTTTCTTTAATCGTCCGGAACACATTTAGTCCATATATTTTCATACATTGCAGTTATTTTTGGTAATGTTTCCTTTTTTGGGCTTTATTTTCCATTTGACTATTTTAATTTAATATTTTGGATATATGTAGTTAAAAGAAAGTGTAATAAGGAAATATGACCCACAATGAGAAAAAACACTTAAACAACAATTTTTCAGTGTTTTTTGGACGTTATTTCCAAATTGGTTTGGGTGCTAAATATTTCATTTCCTTTTTCATAAAGTGACAGATTTGATTTTTTCAATATTGTTTTTTTTTTTTTAAATTCAAATAAATTATAATTGAAGTTATGAGGAAATTAAAAAAAAATATTGGCATTGGGTTACTTTTTCGGCCCTGATTTTGGGCTACACAACTTCATGTCGAAGGTCTGGGTTCGATCCCCAGCCGCTGCCACCTAAAAACAGAAATGTTTTTTCTGAGGTACTGATGCCTCTTGCGAGGAACTGACAAATCCTCCAAGAGTATACTTTTCATGAATAAGTGTTTCTCATCTAGCCGTTCGGATTCGGCAACAAATTGTAGGTTCCCTCCATTCCTGTCAACAACATGCACACCAGGAATGGTTGAGAGTTGTAAGTCACTACGCCCTGGTCCTCCACCAGCTGTTGCGAAACCTAATTTATTTATTTATCGAATTCAAGAAATGGCAACCCTGGTCTGTAGTATATATCTGTGGTGTTTGGTAGAAACATGATAACTCCATTTTAAAATTTGCGTTCTTACGGCCACTTTACATTGAGCTACAGCCTTAACGGGTAAACCGATTTTCTTCAAATTTGAAAAATAATTTCAAAGGTTATGTCCATAAGTATTCCAAATTTGAAGAAAATCGGTAAACTGGTTTAGGCTCTAGCTCAATGTAAAGTGGGCGTAAAGACGCACATTTTAAAATGGAGTTATCATGTTTCTACCAAACACCACAGAATATAGTTTACATTTTTTTGTAACATTTTCCTAAAGTGATATGGAATTGCCATTAACACGGAAGCTAGTTTAAATTTGGAAATCTCGATGTTATTCGATCGCCAAAAATTTCCCGAAGAGAGAAACCATGTTGAATGCGTATTTGTGAATACTCTTTTGATTTAACTCATAAACCAATGGTATCTTTAGGGCAGAAGGGGCAAGTGTTGAGTTTTTTTCCAAAGGCTGCCTGGAGTTCACTAGTTTCTGAAAACATCGGCTGGTGGAATTTTCGCCTATTTGACCATACTGTCACCAAATTCGACGAGTTAATCTAATATAAATTGACTGAAAAACATATTTAAGGAAATAACGGTTTAACCCGTAATTAGAAAGACCCTCAATTAAAAAACTGGACTTTAGAAGTAAACGTTATACAGAAATCGTGAATTCACATCCATAATAAAGCAGGAAAATAATATTATTAATCTTGAAGAGTATCTGCCTATTTGATGACTTCAGATGCCAGACGTGTAGATCGACTATAGGTATCAGTAGAACAAATGGTTCATCAAGAATTCTAAATTCAAATCCATTCAATCTGAAGAGTTTTTAAATATTCTACATTTTCTTGGTCAATAATAAATAATCAATAAATATCTTAAAATCTAATCATTCAATCATCAAATTAAATTCGTATCATTACTTTGGTTTATAGATATCTTTGCCCATTCATCAACAAATTCACTTAACAAGAATAATTACCCAAAAGCAGTCATAATTTAACCTTTCAAAATCACTTTGTTTCGAGAATTATGTAAAACCCCAAACACAATTAAGACCAAGAGACAGATTTCCATTTGCCATCAGCCGTGACACTCCATCGCCATTCACAAAATGTTTATAGACACAATGTCATTGTCAAACCCTTCTGTTCGTTCTGTACTAGGACTAAAACAACAACACCAACAAAACTACTATACACAGATATAAAATTTATATACAACATCTCTTGGGTTATTAATGGTTGAATCAATTTTGTATATATGTAGGTAGGTATATATGTTTACCTACGTTGCAAAGTTTATAGGTTCACATTTTGAAAAGGAAAGCTGATGCTCCCGGTTTTCAGTCAGGCTCAGGTCCTTTTACTGTATACTGTTATAAGTGTATGGATGATTGTAAACTGTAACAAGTAAATCAAGACCGAGATTTGTCAGTTTAGATAATTTTGATAAATTGCAACCCACCGTTAGAGCTCTAAAGTGTATACCTCCATCACTACCCCAACCACCACCCATCAGAACTCAGTGCTCAACGAGAGGCTCTATGGGGGTTTGGTCCTAAATGGTTTTTAATTACCATCACCCCGTGCAGAGTGCTTTCGAAAATGTTTACCAAAAATCGAGTTTGCGCCTGCTGCCAGCCCATCAGAGTTATGGAAATTAATTGTTTCGTCTATACCTATACCACTATACTACACTGCTATACTTTCTATCAGGACGAAACGAATAACTCTGTGGTTTTGGTTCTTTTGAGATTTTTCAGGACACATGATTGGAACCGATACCTTTTGCACAGAAAACAGAAAATTAATTCATTTTTCAGGTTTCCTTTCGACCTAACCTATATATTCTATCGGTCGACAGCATAAAAAATGAATTTTTAAAAAAGGGATTTCGACAACGATCATCAGTATGTATAGAAACTTAGGTATATGTAGGTATACACAAAATACATACCTACTTCTCGTATTTGAATAAAGGATACACGCGAAATGATACATGGTGTATGGTGCCGGAATAGTAAGGTATGCCATACCGATGCATGCATTTCACATTCATTCACATTGGATTGAGGCAATGTAAAATTTGTAAAAAAAAACCGATGTACCTATCCAAAGCCATATGGGTACCTTTGTATGTACCTATAGCTACCTAAAAGCGTGTTAAAGGATACGGCTATGGAATTTCGCAATTCAAATACGAAAAATTATGGCTGTCTTTTGAACGTTTTTAAATGGAAAACTTATCCTGGACAAAGATATGGTCTCTTTTCAAATACAATAATATCAAATAAAATAAAATAAAATCAAATAAAACAAAATAAAATAAAATAAAATAAAATAAAATAAAATAAAATGCAGTGTCAAACTTATACCTCACGCATTCTTTTTTATTCAAGTTAAGTTGGTATTCAGGGCTCTTCAATGAGCTGTTCATTAAAATTTTAATTTAAACGCCAAACTAGAAAGAGAAGACGTCTTAGGTGGCACAATATGAAGATATAGTCTGCACGACACTCAGGTTATTCGATTTTGCTGCGGGGCGAAACGTTTTGGTAGCTAGACGCATTTCCCACATCTCGATATTCGCAAGGGGAAATGGCGATATCTTGATCAATCAACCAACAAACAGATTGATCACATTGCGATTGACGCAAGGCACTCCCTCCAGTATCAAGGATGTCCGAACGTTCCGAGGAGCCAACGTTGAATTGGACCACTACCTCTTTTTAGCCAAAGTAAAGCTATGGATATTCTGACCAAAGTCAAAACATGGAAATACTATGAGGAAGTTCGACGTTGGAGGGCTACAGTTTCCAGAAAACGCCAGGTCCTTTTCCAATAGAGTCTCTCGCCCTCTGCTTCAAGCATCGAGAAGCAGTGGATGAATTGCCAAGAAGCTATCAGAGATGTCGCTCAAACGAAGAATAACTGTTGCCAATCGCTGCTTTTTTGCGGGTAAGAAGACAATTGAGGAGCAAAGCCCCTTTTTGCGCAACTAAAGTGTCCTGTATTTGATTTTTGGTCACGTCTACACTACTTAGATGGGGAATGGAGAAGAATGTAGAACAACGAACTGTATGGGCTGTACAGTGAAACCGACGAAGACACAAAAGTGAAAAACCAACGATTGAAGTGGCTGAGTCACCTATAGAGCGAATGGATATAAATGCCGCAAGATGGAGACAGCTAGCTAGAGATTGAGCCGGCTGGAAGAAGCTTGTTGGTTTAGGCCTTGAACAAATTTGAACTGAAATTTCGAGTGTCTCGAATTTTCTTTTTATTGTTATTTTTCTTAAATCTAGGAAGAGAGCCAATTGAATCTATTCTTAAATTCTGTTATTAACTATAAAATGCCACAAGCTAACAAAAGGTCAAACAAAAAGTTTGTTTGTAGAGCAATGCTTTTCAAACGATATATTTATGTATATAAAGTTAGCAGGACACTTTTGGAAATTCATGTTAAAAACTATCCTATCATTAGTTGCTACTTAATTGCGAATTAGTTACGCAAACAAAAAAATTGTTGCATTTTTGGTTTGCGAAAAAATGGGTGTCCTGCTAACTTCATATGAAGTTAGCATGACAACTTTCTCAAAAATAAAGATAATCGAGCTAAAAAAAAGTTTATTATTGAACACTAATTAATTGCGAATTAGTTACGCAAAAAAATTTTGTATTGCATTTTTGGTTTGCGAAAAAATGTATGTCCTGCTAACTTCATATGAAGTTAGCAGGACAACTTTCTCAAAAATAAAGATAATCGAGCTGAAAAAAGTTTATTATTGAGAATTAAATTAATTGCGAATTAGTTACGCAAAAAAAAATTTTATTTCATTTTTGGTTTGCGAAAAAATGGGTGTCCTGCTAACTTCATATGAACTTAGCGGAAAACTTTCTCAAAAATAAAGATAATCGAGCTAAAAAAAAGTTTATTATTGAGAACTAATTAATTGCGAATTAGTGACGCAAAAAAAAAAAATTATTACATTTTTGGTTTGCGAAAAAATGGGTGTCCTGCTAGCTTCATATGAACTTGGCAGGGCACAAATTTTTCGCAAACCTAAAACGCAATACAAATTTTGTTTGCGTAACTAATTCGCAATTAATTATTACTTAACAACCAAATTTTTTCAGCTCGATTATCTTCATTTTTGAAAAAGTTGTCCTGCTAACTTCATATGAAATTAGCAGAACACCCATTTTTTCGCAAACCAAAAATGCAATCAAATTTTTTTTTTGCGTAACTAATTCGCAATTAATTAGTTCTCAATAATAAACTTTTTTCAGCTCGATTATCTTTATTTTTGGAAAAGTTGTCCTGCTAAGTTCATATGAAGTTAGCAGACCACCCATTTTTTCATAAACCAAAAAAGCAGTTAATTTTTTTTTGCGTAACTAATTCGCAATTAAGTAGCAACTAATGATAGGATAGTTTTTAACATGAATTTCCAAAAGTGTCCTGCTAACTTTATATACATGATATATTTTACTACAAAGTTTTTTTTGCAAAACTTAAATTTACAGAATTTTGTATTTTCGGATCGCAGAATCCATTTTGTTTTAATTAAATATTTGTCTTCATTTAATTTATCTTAAAGAAAAATAATTAAAAACAAACAAAGAGAACATTGAGAACAATAAAAACCTGAAGGACTCAAGTTCCAATAAATATCAACGTACTTTTTCATTTGTCAGTATTTCATTTGGCAGGATTACAACACATAAAATACATACACAGGCACATACATATAAGCACTGGCTATCACTTTGGATTTTCTCAGCGAATAAAATCCAATAGCAATATTGATTTGATTGCTAGATATCTATCTATCTGTCTGACTGTGACTGTCTCGTCCTTTTGTCCAATCCCAATCGTCATAAAGGCATAAAAATGCATTTTCCACTTACGGCCATCGCCATCGCCCATCGATATATATTCTGGCAGAAGGCATTCGACATCACATAGTCATCGTGATGTCCACGTTTTACCTTTTTATTCCGTCATTTTCTTTTCGATGTTTTTGTTTTTGTTGTAGGGGTATTTGTTTCTGTTTTTTTATATAAATCACATAGCAATAAAAATTCACTTAAACCATCACTCAAAATGAGATTTATTGCAGTTATTAAAATGTGCGCTCACCGACGACGCTATAAACCATATATTCGGCCAAAAAACAACCACATATATGTATATAGAGGTGGAACGGAGCCATGGCTTTAATGGCACAAACGTCTGAATTGGAAGGATATGTGTAAGATCATGGCGTCCAAACAGTTAAATTTTGAAAAATTGTTGTTTTACTATTTTGTCTGTCTGTTAAATATTTATTTATTATTGCCGGAGCTATCAATGTATATATGTGCGTCTGCGTGTAAATACTACACATAAATTAGTTTTGGACTCCCCTAGGTTTCTATACCCTTGACAGATTGCACCTTAAAATTTAGTGAGTTTTTTTTTAACAGAGTATGGTTGAATCGTGCAAGGAACTTTTATAGCCACCACCGAAACGTTTTTTGTTGATTCAAATTTTATATGGGGTCTTTGCGTCTATTCCAGATAATTGGTTAAACAGTAGAAATCGGATGGACGACCTTTTTGATAGACAACTGACAAATTGTCAAAACCATAAATTCAAATTCTATTTGATGTTGTTTTGACATGGTCGACCAGCCTAGATCTGATAGTTACCTTTTCTTATACTTTTGTTTAAAATCCATCATATAAATTCCCCGCCTATATAGCAAGACCACTAAAATTTGTTACGCTCTTTGAAATCACCTACATTCATATGTGTGAATTTGAAACTTCTTCATGGCAACCTTTTTTCTCAACACGTCGATTTTGTTTCATCAATAAAAATGCCAATGACTTCTGATTTATGTTGTTTTTCGCAAGAATATCTACATGTAAACATTTTTTTTCGGACAATATTTACGGTCAGGTCAATCTACCGAAATGGGATTGAATTACTTTATATTCAAATTGTTTTATCCAAAACTGAAAAATATATTACACTAGAGGAAATCAAGAAAGTATGCGGTTGTGTATTGGGGTGTCTCTTATTTTTGAAATTCCTGATTTTTTTATCTCCTCTAAAAGTGATCAAGGTAATTAAAACGAATACTCTGTGCAAAATTCTATTGAGATCAGCTAACGTAATGCTTGAAATTTCCCAAACCAAATACATGGAGTTTTCCTAGCCTTTTACTAAAAATTTCGATAAAAGTATAAACGTGGATAGATCTCTTTAAACTTAGGACATATAGAGGGTGTCCCACTGTCACCCACGAAAACAAATGGGTTACTTACTTGCTTAGGTCCTCGGACCTGTTACGTCCGTGAGTTTCCCCTTGCGGGGCATAGGGCCTCCACTACTCCTACGCGCCATCGTGTACGGTTTCTGGAAATGTATTTCAGCTCTCTCCAACTTTTCCCCAGTTGTGCAGATTCCTCTTCGACCGTTCTTCGCCAAGTACTTCTAGGTCGGCCTACTCCTCTGCCTCGCTGCGTGAGAGGGTTCCATTGCATAGCTTGACTCGCAATGCACGTATGTCCAATCCACTGCCACTTACGTTTTCGTATAATAGAGTCGATGGGTTCCTGACCTGTCCTCGCATGAAGTTCATCATTTGAGATGCGGTTAGGCCAGAAAATCCGCAAGATGTTTCGCAGACATCAATTTACGAACGTTTGCAGCTTTCTTGTGACAATGGGTGTTACTTTCCAAGTGCTGCATCCATAAAGAAGCACGGATTCTACATTGGAGCGAAACAGTCGTAGCTTGGTCTTTAGGCTTATAGAGTTGTTTCTCCATATTTTGGACAGCATCCCGAACGCAGCCTTTGCTTTCCCGATACGGCTGGTTATATCTAGCTCGGTCCCGCCATCAGTAGAGACAATACTCCCAAGGTATTGAAAGCTCTCTACCATCTCTACTGGTTGTCCAGAAATATCTATTTGAGTTGATGAGGAAGTTCCAAGGCTGATCCTTTTTGTTTTCGCCGTATTGATCTTGGGCCCGACGGTTTCAGCTTCTCTCTCCACCCTTGTTGACATTTGATGGAGATCCATGATCCTATGAGAGAGTAAGCATACGTCATGCGCGTAGTCCAGATGTTTCAGCTGTGATTGCAGATTCCACTGAATTCCTCCATTTGCAGTCGACAAAGGTGCATGCAGCACATCACTTATTACCAGCAGGAACAGTATTGGTGACAGTATACAACCTTGTCTAACCCCACTTTGGATTTCAAATTCCTCTGACAATCTTCCTTTATGCAGAACGTGACATTTGGATCCTTCATATGTAGCTTTGATAATAGCAATCAATTTATCTGGGATGCCCCTCCTGCGCAAAGCAAGCCAAATAAATTCTCTATTGACACTGTCAAACGCCTTTTCGAAATCGACGAACTTGTTCGGCGTCAAGCGTGTCTTCTAGGTGGTCTTTTATTTGCTCTAGGACGATTCTTGCTATAACCTTCGCTACAGCAGGCCCACTCAAACTCCTCTCCAATTTTCGCACTGTGTAAGGTCTCCTTTTTTTGGAAGCTTGACAATCATTCCCTTTTTCCACTCCTCAGGAAAACTCTCTGTTTCCCAAGCTCTTTCTATGAGTGGGTGCAAGAGCTCAGTCGATATTGTTGGCGGTGCTCGTAAGAGCTCTGCGGGAATACTGTCAAGTTCAACCGCTTTGTTGTTCTTCAGTGCTCTAATTGCGGTTGAGATTTCTTCTCTACTGGGGGGTACAGTGCGTAATCGGGAATTTGTTACTACGGACGGGTCATTGGGTGTTGGGTTGACTTCAGTGGTGAAAACACGATTTAAAACCGCAGAAAAGTGCTCCTTCCACCTTTTGAGCTGGTCCTCATCCGAAACTAGCAGTGATCCGCCTATGTCCTTTACCAGCTTTGGACACCTGTTAGCTCTTTGGTTATCCTGTAGACGGTCCTACTGTCACACCTGCTTGCGGCCTCTTCTTTTTTATTTTTGAGTTGTTTTTTTTTCATGGTTCGTAGAACCATACAATATTAATCGTTCTCTCGTGAAAAAACTCAAAAGGGAATTGTATTTTGGATTCTATCGTTCTTTTGATTCTATTGTTCTTTTGAAATAAAATTCGCTTTCGAGATCGAATCAAATCTGCTGGGATCTGTAAAATATGGTTCGTTCCCGAATTTATGATGCGAGAACTATTGAAGATCCATTCCAGACCGTTCAAATAAGAAAGAAAAATGTAATGTTACGAAAGCAGAAAGTTTCGAAAAGCCAAAGCTAAGCAAAATAAAGTATCGAAGGACAAAGCTTCGAAACCCTCGGAACTTCGTTGTTTCTTAAGCGATTTCAATGAAATTGAAACAGGTGATAGCTGAGACAGAATAAAAAAGAAAAAAATATTTTCAAAACAGGGTGTTTCAAAAAAAATTTCAACATTTTGCAACTTCATTATTGTGTCTTGAGCGATTTCAATGAAATTGACACAGGTGATACAGAGTATTTTGAAAATATTTGTTTAGTTTTAATTCAGTCTCAGCTATCACCTGTGGCAATTTCATTGAAATGGCTCAAGGAACAACGAAGTTGCAAATGTTGACATTTTTTTGAAGCATTCTGTTTTGAAAATATGCAAATGTCAACGAATTGAACTTAAATACTCTTTTTCCGGAGCAATAAAAAAAAAACAATGAAAATTTCAGATTCGTTAGAGATTTTTTAATGCATCGACATCGTGTCGTTCTACAATAAAATTTGACAATTAATGGCTTTAAAGATGTGGAACGAACTATATTTTGAAGATTCACCAGCAACGTCATCATATACGAAAGAACTTACTCAAATTTCTTTACTCTCCCCATTAAAAAAAAAGTATTTCAACAAATAAATACATAGTTTCACAACCGCAGTGAATGGACACTTACTTGATGAAGAATTTGTTGTAATATCTTTTCAGATTATTATCGTAAGAGAACTATATTCTATCCAAGTTTCATTTTTTCAATCTCTCTCGAACGAAGGATTAAGACAAAAAAAAAATTATTAAGTTTGTTCGTGAGAGAACTATATCTGTGGTGTTGGGGAGAAACATAATAACTCCATTTTAAAAATTGCGTCTTCACGCCCACTTTACACTGACCTAGAATCTAAACGGGTGGACCGATTTTCTTCATTTCATTTGGAATATTTATGAACATAATCTTTAAGAAATTGTGTTTCAAATTTGAAGAAAATCGGCACGCAATTTTTAAAATGGAGTTATCATGTTTCTCCCAAACACAACAGATATACATTTTTATAGATCGACAATAATTGTATCTCGTTCGCGTACTTTACCCGTGTTTTGTTGGAAAATCTATCAATAGTATAGTAGGATTTTACACGAATAACAAAAACAATATCCGCAGTATGAATACTACCGATAAAAGTTAAAGTAGAATCTTAATACGGATGGGTTTTTGACATTTATACGAGTCTCGAATGGATCTTATGTGATTTCGTTCTCAAATGTTGGTACGATTGATATTGCATTTGTATCTCGATGGCTGTGTTCGTTGAGTAGTTCTGCATTTGGAATCATGTGTTTTCCATTGGGGAAAAAATCAATCTGTTACTGTTGATATTATTTAGTTTTGTTAATGAAAATGGACTAACTGGGCTTATTTTGCAAGAGAAAACAATAAAAAAGATAATTAAGTTTTGCTAAGTGTCCACTCAGTTTAGATTAAATAAATCTTTTTGGTGTTTCCACCGCACAAGAAGATTTAAAAATGATTAAGTTTGACAGGACTTTCTAAAATGCAAATGGTGTTTCTATGTTACTTATGAAGTGCAAGTCAGATAGTTTGATTCGTGTTATACAATGAAGAACTGAATAGTTCAGCATCATATAAGAATATGCTACCTACTCCATGTGCAATTTTTTTTTTTTTAATTTGATTACAACAAAACTATATTTTTTGTACACAAACATGCAAATAAACAGATCATAATGAATTATCTGTAAAACCAACTCCTCCACACAGGTTTTTCTTCACAAATTTTGACTCGACTCCGATCCCCGACCGGAATCGAGTCGAATCAAGCTCATTTCAACTCGATTCAGGTATACAAAGAATTGAGGCGAGCTTCAAGCTCGCTTCAACACCACATGTTAATGTAGTAATCTACGAACAAACCCCCTTCTTGAAGTTTTTATTTTATGTCAAATTGTTTGGTTAAAACTTTGAAATCGACCGCCAGATTTCCAGATGTTTTCTTACCATATCTTCTTGAAAATTGTCCATTTTATTAGTTTTATTTAGTTTTTTTTGCTGAAGTTAATTTTAACTTTTGATTTTCACAAAACTTTCTTCTATTTGTGTTTTTTTTTATTATTATTCTGACAGGTCTTCTTTCAGTTATACCAATTTTTAAATACAAAAATCTGGCTACTGCCGATGCGTTTTCTTGGGAGTTTTCTACTATACTATTTATAGAATGCCAAAAAAACACGGGTTTTATTTTTTTTTTTGGTTCGTGAGTAGTTCGATAAAGATCTATATTTTATGATTCACGAACGATATTTACGAACCCTGTTGTTCTTACATTGAAATAATTTTATTCAATTTTTTTAGTTTTACTATGAAAGCCCAGTTTATTTTCTTAAAAAAATGTATCTTATTTATTTATTTTTTCACCAAAAGAATGCTTAA
The DNA here is from genome assembly GCA_963921185.1 of Dasysyrphus tricinctus. Taxonomy (NCBI): domain Eukaryota; kingdom Metazoa; phylum Arthropoda; class Insecta; order Diptera; family Syrphidae; genus Dasysyrphus; species Dasysyrphus tricinctus. The sequence continues at coordinate 131,503,456 of OY992533.1, forward strand.
AGTTATTAGCAACAAAAAGCGATATAAAATTAAATTTAAGGAAAGTTGACTTTTTTAATAAAAACAAATAAAATTGAGTAAAAACTAGGTCTGGGCTGTTGTGGGTTAGAAAGAGACAAACAAATAAAAACAAGATGTGGCCACAGTTAAAATATCTAGCTGCAGACCGTGAAGGGTGGAAACGATTTTTTGGCGTCCTATGCCCCAATCGGGGTTACAGGACTTGATGATGATGATTATAAAAACTGTTGATCATTATGCAAAAATTTTGTGTTTTTTTAATTCCTCTTTTTTTATTTTACTGTTAATATCATAAAATTTCAAAAATAAGCGCCACCCTATTTTGTTTCTGACCAGATTTTAATGCTCATGTCTATAAGAACTCCACTCGGTTTGACAACAATTAACTAAATAGAAATAGAAAGAGAAAGTTAAATAATAGTTGACATGAATGTTGCCTTAGAACTCATGTCAGTTGTCAATTTTTCGTCTATATACAAATACATAATACGCATCAGTTAACCAGTTAAGAATCTATCCACGCATGAAAGACTCTGAAAGCTTCAAATCTGGTGGATGTATAATGGTATTTAAATTTTTTACTGGTTGTTGATTCATTCAATTAGAATGTGTAGTTACTATACTGACAAGCTGTCAAATATGGAAATAGCATTAAAAAAAGTACATGTTAATTTTTTTGACGTGTGCTATTCTACCACATAGACTCCTAAGCCAACACGATATTAGGCAAAATTAGGGATCGATTTAGAGTTTAGACCAAGATTTACACATATTATTCGGTTCATTTTGGGGAACGAAGTAGTTCACGAAAGGAAAGTAAGAAATTTTAAGATTTTTTCAGGATGAATTTTTTCTTTGAATGTTAAATATAACACCGACTATCAAAAAACATTTGTTGCTTTGTGACAATTTTGAAATACCACCGTAAAGTGAAGAAAATAAATACTATTCGTATATGCCTCAATGTATTAAAAATTATATATTATATTCTTAAAACTTAACCAACAATAAATCCTCTGTTAAAAAACATATATAGGTATAGGTATGTGATGTGTACCTAAGTATCTGTGTTATTTTTAAAATTTAAAAAAACTTAATTGTTTGTGAACATTTATTTAACATTTCACAAACAAAAATAACAACTAGGTGTTACTTTTTCTGAATAAAACATTTTACGATCAATCATTTCGTTTTTTTTACTTATTGGATTAGCTCTGAGTATATACTGTACATACATATATACTTCAAGTCAATATTAACCATTTGGCAATTAATTAATTTGCTTTAGACATAAATTTTCACATTTAACCATCATCAGCTTCAGCTGAGTTTTCTGGGAATATTTCTTCTTTAAATAGTATCTAATCTCTTTTATGTTCCTCGACTTTATGACCCTATACTCTTAACATCTAGCAATTAGGGTCTGGTTGGTTTTATCATCATAAATGTTTATTGTTCTGCAAAAGCTCAACGAAATAAAAAAATTATAAAGATGCCTCTATATAATACATTAAGTCATTTGTGTTCATTTGTTGGTAAGATTGAATGAATCAAAAAGGAACTTTTTATGAAAATATCTACATTGGTGTAGGTTTTTTTTTTTTTTTTTTTCTTTCTGCTTTCTGAGCATTGATGATGGTTGAAGCCGCGAGTAAATGTAATCAAAAAAGGTTCTTTGGTCATTAGTAAGGTATATACATAGTAGTTAAACATTAGGTACATTGGGCTCTTCATTAAGATTTATTTTTCATTAAAATCGAATCCATCATAGTTCCATGAGTATCATCATCAGGAACTTAATCCCGGTTCCTTTAAAATGGATATAAATAGTGTTATGCTTGTGAACTCAAAGTCAAATAAAAAGTGTGTGTTTTTAAACCTTTTTTTTTTTTGGAGACTGTAAAATAAACCTGTAGGTATAGGTTTATTTCACTTGATTTTATTGTCAACTTTTCTTAACTATACCTATGTACATCTACATATATATTTTTGTGTAAAAAACTTAATGTAGTCATCTGTTTCGCACCTTTCTTTGGGTACACACAAAAATTACGGATTCTGATTGGGTATAACTAATTAATAATCAGATTCCCATGACAAAATCTCCTTCCAGCATTCAAAAAAGTCATCAATCATATTTTAAAATTTCACTTATTTTGTTTAAACACCTTCATTACCTAAAGAAATTCCCATGAATTATAAAACGATTAATTTAGGCGGAAACCGTTTTCGATCTATGATAATGCCAGAAAAACGTAATAATGTCCATACCTAACCCAAAACCGTATCATTTTATGAACTACCACCTACACAGTACACATCATATAAGAAAAGTTTGGTGGGTTCGTTTATGGCAGTTTGAATTAACGATAATAATTTCCATAGTCATTATTTTTTGACAGTATATGTGGGCACAGATGTAGACACTTTGCATTTGGTCCTTATTGAACCGTGTGGCCAGCCGCACTTTAGGACAAATGAAGCAAAAATGATGTGTTTTTGCACATAATATTATTAAAATCCTTTAACAATTAATTAATGTATATTTTTAAAGAACGAAATTCCTGGGACCCAGACTTGCCTCATCTTCCCAAATTTTCTTTAAAAGAGTACAGCACACAATTTTTGCTTCCAAATGTTTGGTATATTAGCAGCATGTTGCAAATATGTATGTAGCACATATACGAAAGAATACCTACATCACTAGACGAAAAAAAGCAGCAGAATGAATTAAGGGAAATGTGTGTTAATGACCTAAAATACCACATACAACAGGCTTATACACAAACAAAGGCATACGGAGGTATAACATCCAACCACTACCACTGTTATGATGGGTATATTCACCAGAGGACCCATTTGTTTCCTCCTGCTTTGTTAATCTTTTTTTATTATTGAGCAAAAAAGTATATTTGCCAACATTTTATTTAATCTTAATCTATGGTTCAATTACATGAGCCCAATTAAAATGTCCTCCGCACTCTGACTCCGAGTCTTACTCTTTACTTTTTCTTGTTTTTTTCTTTTTAGGTTTGGTTTCAAAATCGACGAACGAAGTGGCGCAAAAGGCATGCAGCCGAAATGGCTACCGCCAAACGGAAGCAAGATGATATTAATGATGGCGGCGATGCTGATGGGGATTGTAGTGAAACAATTGACAGTGATTCAGAAAGTTTGGACATGGGTGATCCGAATAGAAAACGATGTCGAATGGAGGATGAGTTTCATCATAATTAGTTAAAAACTTTGACGGTCTTTAAAAGGCTAATTAGAGTTATGATAAATATATATATATATAAAGATACATTAACACATACGCTGACACATATATATACACCCACAAACACATACAAACAAAACAGGAATACAAAAAAAAAGCTTGTATATACTATTATTTTTACTCTAATGTGTATTTACTTTAACTTTTACTTTTAATTATTATTATTACATAATTATAAATATTTAATAAAAACAAAAAATAAAATGATACAAATTTATAGTTATTATAGATTTATTGTAGAGATATGGCGATAAAATGTTTTAATAATAATAATTAATTAAAAAACAAAAATGAAAGAAATATTATAAATGCAAAAAATTAACTTTAATGAAAAATTAAATTTCAATGGGAACTGAGAAATTGGGAAGAGAGAAAACAAATAAAAAAAAAATAAATAAGTTAATAAATAAATAAACTCTAATTGTGTTTTTAATCTTCTATACAAAATGAATTCCTGCGTTGTGTTCGTGAAATTATAACTAGGTTAACTATAATCCGTTTGAATGGGGATTTTTTTGTACGAAGAACCTGATTAAAACGTAACGAGAAACGGTCGAAAATTTCGAAGGAAAAAGTCGGAAAATCGTGAAAACAAGAAATTTCATATTCTCAGGTGAAGATGGGATATCAGAAAATTTGATTTTGTATGTGCAGACAAAAATATTTTAAGAAATGACAACACTACGGAATTGACAATCGACTTGTCCCTTACGAAAATAGATTTTCCAACAGATGGCGTGTCGCTGTCAGATTATTTTTTGACAGCTGAGTAGTTTATATTCGATCTATTTGAATTAACGACTGATACGATTTTTCTTGATCTAGTGCGGTTAACTTACATTTTGCAGGATCTAACGACATGGCTGAAGTTTGCTTGCTTGCATGAAATTTGAAGAACGAGTAAATCTGGGAATGTCAGCCTCCAACGCTCGATGCACAATGCATTAGAATGAGACGTTTTAAGGGAACCGTTTGCGCCGATATATGTACATCTACAGAGCGGCTGCGACATTAATGAAAGCGCTTGAAGATGGAAAATGGCGGCATATTTCAATTCAGTCAAGATCAGACATTGCGCTTGCGGTCTTTTCTTCTGGAATAGCGCCTATGTTGTCGGAAGGCGGTTGGACTATGATGAGTGACGAGCTAACATGTAACAATTTAAGAAACACTGCCATGAAACCGGTGTTTAAAACTGACAAAATTATCATCTAGTTGAATAAACAATGGCACATAAGCAAGGATTGGAGGTTCTTGATCGAGCAATGGAAAAATACGAGACGCTTCGGAAAAGCACTGGCCGGCGATTTTCGTCAAATTTACCGGTCTTCGCGCGATCAACACACGAAGATGAACTCGACGTTTGCTTAAAATGTTACTTAAAGAAGCTGCATTTGACGACGAAAATGCGAGTTGCGCCGCGGAATGATCCGTTAGCCTATTTTTTCTCAAAACAACAGTTGGCAATTGGAAATGGCTGAATTTTGGTTGATACTGCAACAGGCCTGATTTCGGTTCTGCAGAATTTTTTCACATCAAGGAAGAACACTTTAGAAAACTGTTCCCAAACATCGATTGCAACTATTGGACGTCGATGATTTAAATTTAACTATTAAAAATCAAATCGCAGCCACATACAGCATTCGTAAAAATCGGTTGATGGCGTTACAAATTATGACAAAACAACAAACTATCAATTTAATTTTCGAGTTCGTTACGTTGTGTTTCATTCGTTTACAACCGCGCATTTTGCAACTCAAAACAGGTCTGCCTCTGCCGTCATAATGCTGCGGTATCTGGACCAACCAAAACTGTGCAAGGTCGAATAAACTCATGAACAACCGTCGTCAAAGGCAAGTTAAAAGAGTTGAAGTTCCCATTTTAAGAATTCGTCGCAAGGCCAATGGTTGCAAGTGTGTGGCCTTAAATGCGAATTGTATTGCTTTTCACACGGAACATTGTAAGGGGCATGTCAGAAAGCCGTCTGTTAATAAAATGCATTAAAATCAATTTGTAGTAGGTACCTCGTGGCATAATGGTTAGTGCGTTGGACTATCATGCCGAAGGTGTGGGTTCGATTCCCAACCGTGCCACCTAATACAGAAATGTTTTTTCCGAGGTACTGCTGTAGGACCTCTCCATTCCTGAAAGTCACTAGGGACTAGGCCCTCTGGCTCTCCATGAGCTGTTGCGCCACCCAATTTATTTATTTATAACATTGCAACATTGAATTCTATTTTTACACCTAATTAACGGTAAATTATTAGGCCATTAAAAATTAAGTAGGTAAGAAGTTTTCCCCACTTTTCGAGTTGAACGACAAATTAGCAACTGTCACAACTAATCAACGAATAATTAACGGAAAATTATCCATCTTACCATTTTTCGATCCGTGAAGGTTGCTTTGCTAACTTGACACTCGTAGAAAACAAAACACCCAAAAATATATATATATAAAACATCGCATGTCAAAATTAAATTTGTCACAACTAATAAACGACAAATTATTAAGTAATAAAGTATTAAGTTTAAGAGAAAAACAAACATAGGAAATATAGAACGGCAAATTCCAATTTGCTGTTACAAATTAATGACTGATTAACGACAAATTATTCACCTACTCATTTTTCGGTTCGTGAAAGTTGCTTTCCTAACTTGACATTCATATTGGAATCGATAAATAGGACGACTGTAACTTAATTTCTCGTTGTTGTCGACGACATTATTTTTCTGGTATGTTTTTCCAGTGGGTAAGAGATTCATTTATGGGGCAGGAAATTATGAATTGGTTTAAACTAAAGAGTATTACTTAATACAAAAATTAAGTTAACAATTTCCCACCTTTTGGAATAATTGTGAGTCACGTGTCACAAATATTCCAAAGATGTTTTAGAAACTAGTTGTAAAATTTAAAATTTCAACTGCGGATTTAAGATTTAGGGCCAGTTTGTTCATAGCTTATCATCTTTAATCAATGGTTATTGTTACTGGTAAATCTGCGAATGTACTTTTTAACCACAATTTTAGTCAATGAATCTAAAGTTTAAGTTGTTACTTATCGCAATCGCTAATCAGCCAATATTGGTTGATTAGATCCATTTAAACAAAGCCTGTGAAAAACTAATTATAGGTTTAACAACAGTTTTTAACTTTCCGTTCGACTTCGGATTTGGAAATCCACTCCAAAGTTGGTCAACTTTGGGCTTATCAGAAAGTTAAGCTATATAGTGAAAAAAATTACCTATGGTGTCAGTTTTAATTTTTTTAAATGTTGAACTTTGCTACATTGTTGAATAGGTAAGGTATATTCAGTAAGTAAGTACCTCGTGGCATAATGGTAAGTGCGTTGGACTGTCATGCCGGAGGTCTGGGTTCGATTCCCAGCCGCTCACCTTGAAAACAAAAATGTTTTTTTCCGACTTACTGCCTCTGGCGAGGAACTGACAAATCCTACAAGAGGATCTTTGTTATGAAAAGTGCTTCTCATCTAGCCGTTCGGACTCAGCAAAAAATTGCTGATCCCCTAAATTCCTGCCAGCAGCACGCACACAGGAATGGTTGAGATTTGTTAGTCACTAGGCCCTGGTTCTCCTTGAGCTGTTGCGCCACCCAATTTATTTTATTTATTTATATTGAATAATTTTGAATGAACAACAACAACTTGTGTGTGTTACCACCAAGTTTATAGGCTGGAGTTAGAGCCACCTCGATCATCAGACTCCTTTAGTGGTGCTTAGTCTGGTTATGCTCGTATTAATTGAAAAACTCTTTGCCGTCATATGGGAGCGAACCATGAACCTTGCGATTCAGAGGCCGATGCACTACACACCGCGCCACTGAAGCCACATGGTAAGCTCTATCCCAATGCAGGTTTCGTTGTTTATCAATTGCAACAGCGACTAACATTTTTATTAACACACACAAGCTTGTTATTGTTCAGTCGGTTTTTTTCTTTTTTCCCCGTGCACCGATTCGTATGCCAACAATTCGTTGGTAATACAAGGGGAGGGGATGAGTTGAAAGAGTTGACACTGGTCAAGAATTAATTTACAATTTAAGTTGGCTCTTGTGTGTAAATGGAAATTCACACAAAATTGCAGTGCATGCTGCGCATTATACATCAATTTATATTGAATAATTTTGAATGAAAAACAACAATTTATTTATTTATGTTCAGTTACTCAAGAAACTTTAACTGAGATCTTAATGACTGTAGTAAGCGCAATTTCAATAATTTGTTCTTCATATTTGCATATTTGATACTGAAGATAGAAAAGAAATACTGGATTTAGAATTCGGCGTAGTTTTTGCTCGAGGAGGTTGAATACAATTATATATTAAGTCCCTATTACACGATGATCCTTTGGCCGTGACTCTTTTTGCAATTTTAAAGATTATGATTTAAATTAAATGGAGAGTAAATAATATTAAGTTAAAATAGAATTTAGCGAGGATCATTCGAATGGTTCTAGAAAAGTTCTATATGTTGTATGTAAACAGCGTCCATTCCATTTGTAATTGCTTATGTCAGTCTATATTTATTTATGAGTCTTATATGTCTTGGTGATTTGATTACACTATTATTTTTGGAGGGCACTTACTCGAAATGCATAAGGTTTGCACAACAGCTCTTTTGTTTTATGGAACATCCTTGAATATTAACATTTAACGTTTTTTAAGCAAACATTTCAAATGACAATAATAAATTATTGGTTATAAAACACTTGATTATATCAACACTTTAGTTTTCTTAAACCTCCACATAAATACATACTTTACTGTATTTAGTTGAAGTTATGATATGATCGGGTCCGATGCAACATTTTTTCTTAAATGTCGTAGTTCCGAAGATAATTGTATTTAAAATAAAAAACTGCACGAAAGAATGAGAACAACGAAATTTCATAATACTACGACGCAAACTTATGTGACATAAATAGCCATATTTAACTTTAATCCCCGTAACGTATATAACACATATTCGGTACCATTCCTCTCTTCTTAGCTTCCTTATAACTAAAACCATCAGCTACCATAATTTTAATTACCTTTCACTTCATCAATGAGTGATGGATGGTCTTTAGAGCAGCTTAAGAATTCATTCATAAAATCGCATTTCAGATTTTCTCCCATTTCATTAAAGAATCTTTTGAATAAAAGAAGAAAAACCCTATTTAATTTTAAGAAGGCTCGATTCAAATCAAAAGTGTGTTAACCTGCATTTGGATGGACAAATATACCTACAAAACAATGCAATAGCAAGAGAAAGAAAAGTCACCTTTAGTTTCTTTGGTGTGATATCCTTTCAAATTGTATCTGTCAGAATCAGAAGGTTTAAATAAAGTGACAAGTGATCCAGGAACACAATGCGCGCAACTTAGAAGTGCAAAGAAAAGCGATAACTGGTGAGAAAGACGAGATTGATTAACTGTCAATCATGAAGTTACATAAATAAAAAAGGAAAAATATTTTATTAACAACAGGAATACAAATTCATTATCAAACCTAATAAATATCATTAGCAATCATGTGAAAAATACCAGTAGCTATTTATGGAAAAGAATTTATCGACCGAAAACATGATATACACTGTTGATTCGGCAGAGACCATTAGCGGGTAAATGATAATGGAATACACCCTCGTTGAGTCATGCTTTCCGAAAGAAAAAGCCACATGTAAAGTGCTGAGATAAGGCATCTAACATCAGGTGATTCCTTTTTTTTACGAACCCTCACAACTCTTTAAAAAAGAAAACAAAAACAAAAGATCAAACAATCCATCAAAATCCCTACAACAAAAGGATAGACATCCGGAAATTCCAAAACAGGCACGAATGAATAAAGTTCCTATGGCAATTTCGGATCCCAACTAACGAACAAAAACAAACAATCAACCTCAAAGTACAGCCTATCGATCCTCCTTCGTTTTGTATTTGAAACATAACAAAAAAAAAGATATCGTGCGTCTATGAATGCAGCAACTGATCATCACTCTTAAAAGGCCATAAAGTCAAGAAAGATTACATTTTCAATCTTTATGAAATCGATAGTCCAGGGATGTGCCGCACCGCTTAGTGTGCACAAAAGACAGGATGACAGGAACTAGGTTTCCTTGTGCCAAATTTTAATCCAAAATTTGTTAAAATTTCTGTTTCCTATTTTTCCTATATCCGGGTGTGAGAGTTTTGTGACATTTGCATTTCTTTTTATACCTGAGGGCAAAAGGGAAGGGAGGTGAGCACAGTACACATATCTAAGGTATTATCTTGCGCATGTGGTCCGAAATGAGAACTGTCAAAGAAATTCAAGATGGCAGCCTTACGTGACCTCTTCCACTGTATTACAACAACAACGAAGAAAACAAACACAAAAGGATAATTTAAATAACACTAAAAAAATGTTAATAAACACTAAAAAGCTTGAAACAATTGTGTTTGTGAATAAATAAGTTACAAATGAACACATAACACACAACAAATTTGGATGTTTAACTAGTCGGGGTCACGTAGAGTCGCCATTTTTCACTGATTTTGATGGATGCGCAGAACTGAACAAAAATGAAAACGCTAATGATATTACCTTCAATATGTGTACTGTGGGAGGTGAGAGGTTAAAAAATTTCGATCTCATTTCTCCCTTGGGACAGAATTTCTTCTTTTGAGTTTGGAAATCGTATATTGGCACAGCGATCGGAAGGACAAACAAAAAATTAAATAACAAAGGATTTATGAAAAATCTAAAACGACTATGCGGATTTATCTTTCCTCAATCGGATTGGATTTTGTGTTATTGTATGTTTGTATGTATAAGGTTTATCGTTTGTGCGTGCTAAAGGATGTTTTGTTTGGCATTTTTGTTTGTCACCCAGGAGTTTTCTGTTGATCTGATTTAAAAGTTGTATTCGAGTTAATTGGTTTAAATTGATCCTTTCTTGAGTGAACTCATCTGGCAAATTGTTGATTGTTATCGATGTGATATTTATTTTGTTTGTGACATTTTGTTTTTCATTTTAAACTATTCGATTAGACAGGTTAAATGGAAACCTGACGTGAGCGATATTGGTGTGGGATTCTAACTTCAGACATATTAAAAGAAGAAAAACTAAGCGACAATTAATCACAAACTCAAATTGATTCATTTGATTGAAAAAGCAACAAATTCGAAATGCTCTGTCACAAAAACGGAAGAAAAGCTGGATCATTTCCTTCACCTTGTATGATAAATTGACAACTTTGTTGTGATGCTCGATGGCGAGCAAATGATGCATTGGCGTAGATTTTATCTTTTACATAACTCCAAAGAAAAAAACCCTAACGGTGTTAAATAGCGTCCATCTAGGCAAAGTCTCCATTTCCAGAAATCAATCGTTCCGGAAATTTATCACGCAATAGCACGAATTATTTCACAAGCTGTGTGGTATTTATGCATATGTATATAGTCCTGCTGAAAGTTAACGTCGCTGACGTTCATTGCATTGATTTCAGCGAAAAGTGCGGTGCAAAATGGTGTTGCATAGCCTTAATTCTTGAGATCGTTTCGAAATGGACACACCTGGTTTTTCACCCATACACAGTCAATTCCGACGGAAATATTTCCAAGTAACCTTCTCATGACCTTGTTAGACGAACACGAGTTGGGAGTCTTCACATCACCAACCAAATAGCAACATTCGAATTTATCGACTAAATTCATTATGGTTGGGCGAGACAGCGCTTGGTGGCGACCAAAAGCGTTACGAGCTTTACGAACCGTTTTTCCCCATTTTTATAGTGAATTTACACTTTTTCAGCACGTTATATTGTGAGAGTGTATATCGATCCATAACTAATAATAACCCAGTTTTTACTAATCGGAAGTGTTCGCAATTGCAGTTTAATGTTGACAGTTAAAAAATGGCGTGAAATTGAAAAAATGAAACCTCTTGTTGGAAGACCCTATTCATAGTGGAACATGGCCAGATGCATTGGTTTTAAATTGGAATAAGACTCAGTATACAATTAAGTGAGAACAATTTTAAAAATGGCGAACTACAGAGTCTCTATAGGTACTCTATCGAGGCCATTTATCGAAGTTTTCGTGCACTTTTTCGAGTACTGCGATCGGAATTAAGACTATTTCTATTCTGATATTATTTTTTAGGTTTCCAGAGTCCTGATGAGACGATTAAAAAAAAACGGATTGCAGGTAACAAGTAATCTCATCACCGCAAAAAATTCTCTGGGTCCAAATCAGAAGAGCGTGCGGGCCAGTTTAGATCACTAGAGCCAGATTTCGCAGGGCATTGTTTATAAGTTTAAAAAGTGAACAGCTTAGGTTAAGTAAGGTTAGAAAGGGTGATAATACGGCAAGCCGCACCACCTCACTTAGATTTCCGTGGATCCATTGTACTCTCCAGTGTATGGGTAGGTAAGTAAAAGGGGAAGGGATAAGAAGGAAGGGGAAGGGATAAGAAGGAAGTTTTAGGTGTTGAGGGTCACCCTGAGCCATCCTGAGTTCTGGATGAATATTAGGATGTTGTTCACAAAGGAAGTGAGATGAGCCCTTCCCATGTCTTCATTTTTACACCCACTACATAAGTCCGATGAGCTGATGCCCATTCTGCTCATGTGGGTTCCCAATGAGTTGGGGCATGATAGAACTCCAACAAAGAATGATAAGTGAGGCCTGCTTATCTTGGGTATAGGTATTCTGATGCTTTTTTTCTCGAAATATTCGGCCATAAATTCTTTGAAACCCGACAAGTGTAGATAGATGACCATCTGATATCTGCAGCTTTGGTGAATTATACTTTTTTCTTGCTCCGTTTTTGACCAGCACTTCTGCCATTTCATTCCCTTGTATGTGTCCCTATGTATTGGGATCTATCTTAGGGTTGCATTTCTTTGTATTCTTAACCAGTGTTGCCGCAACCTGAAAATAAAAGTCGCTAGACCAACCTCCGAAAGTCGCTAGATTGGCTAAAATTTTGAAACCAAAAAGTCGTTAGAAGTCACCAGCAAAGAAAGCTTAAAATATTTTACATTTTGAACAACTTTTGATTTTTGTTAATTAGTAAGATATCGAAAAATTATGGAATTTATTATATAAAATCAAATTATTAAAAACAGTAAAGTAATTCATTCGCATAAGACTTATAGGGGCATATTTTCATTATTCATTGACATTATTTTAACTGTTGTTAGGCAAAACTGGACTTTATCTTATTGTTATTCCCATCGTTCTTGAACTAGATGGAACTATTACATTAAACAATTGAAATTGTCCATACTGTTAATAAAATGTGAACTTAAATGCCGAATATTTACAAGAAATTCGTGAGTCCTAATAAATCAGAAACTCCTGGAATTTGGAATTTAAATCAGAACAATTTGCTAACTCTCAATTTCTATATAATTTGCTATTTGGCAAATTTTAGTTTTCAATTATTGCAATAGCAACTGTCAAACTATTATTCAAATGTCATGGATTTAATATTAAAAGGCCATAATATGAAACAAAAAGTACTATTTTCATGTCTTAACTCACAAATTCACGTCTTCAAAAGTCGCTAGAAATAATCTAGCGACATCAAAATATTTTTTGTCGCTAACTAAGTGAAAAAGTTGCTAGAAATAGCGAAAAAGTCGCTAAAACGGCAACCCTGTTCTTAACTCATTCCGGTACCGCTCTACCAGTTTGGTGTTGGAGGAAATGGCTTCAATTGCCGCCTGGTTATCTATGAAGAAATCACTTGTTAGCATCAAGACCACTAAATTTTTTCGAGTGCTGTTGGTGAAACATCAAACTTCCTTTCCCCCATACTTTCGACCCATCACGCCCATTAGAAGGTACATTAAATCACCTTTTAAAATCCACGTATCTGCACTATATCTATATCTCTTCCCATTTTCTTTGGAGGTGGCAAAGTACTTATGAGTAGATGAAAACTCTAATCTAGTACTACCAACTGAACATGATCTCATGTGCGAGCAGATACATTTTACATGGGAAAGCAGTTTGATGTGTTCCATTGAAAAAAGCTAGCAAAGTACTTGCAAGTACTTCGCCACCTCCAAAGGAAAACGCCTATTATTATCAGCTGGACAACTAGCCCAAGAAGTTTTTTTGTGATAAAAATATTAATTTAATAAATAAAATGAAGAAAAGGCAAAACTACTAGGTACCAACTACAAATTAGTTTTCTTCGAAGAAACTAAAATAACAATACTTACGACGACGTCAGCATGTCAAGAACCTTAAGCACAAACAAAAATTGGAAACCAAACAAAACGAAAAACTTTTCTACTTTTTGTTTCTAGATTATTATTTAACGGACACTATATAGCTAGCGTGACTTCATAAAACCACCCAAGCGCAAGCCACTCCATCCATTCGATGTGTCGTCGATACGATACTCGCTGGCAACTTTCAATTGTCTTTCGAACTGTGATTATGTAAAATCCCGTCTGATGATGACTACACACTACACACAGCCAATCCCAACCCCTCGTCTTCATATACATATAAATTGTACAGCAAAACCAAACCAATTTAACAACACCAATGTCGATTACAAATTCAGTACGAACTTTAACAAATTCGAAATCGATAACAGATTAAATTCGTCGATAGCTTACTGGTTAGATACATAGCACCCTGATGCTGATGCTGGTGCTCGAAGCTCGAACCACCAGGATTTGCTTTTGGGTGGAAGGATGGAAAAAGAACGAACCAGCAACGCCATTGCCATTGTCGTCTTCGTCATCGTCGTCGTCGCCGCCGACGAGGCAACACTCCAAGTTAATGAAGTGGAGTATATCGTGTGCCGCATGTATTGTTCATTTTACACGCTTTCTCTCACTCTAGTGCCGAGTTCGCTGCAAAGTGTTTTCTCTTTCACTCATTAAATCAACTATGGGGGTGTGTGTGTGTATGTATGTGTGTGGAAGATAAATCCAGATCCGACTGAATGATTTTTACTCCAAGATTTTTATTTAGGCATTCAGTGTTATTCTCTTCGTGAAAACAGTGTTCTTCTCGTTTTTTGTTTTGTTTAATCCTTTTGAATCGCATTCCTAGTTCAACAGAGTCAAAAGCAAATAATAATGAGCATCTCGGCTATACGAACAACCCCATGGAATCGGAGAGCATACATTGCACAATTGTGAAGCGATGGCGATGGAATGGTGAAAACGGCACTCTACTAACTGTGCAACTTAGCCACGCCTGTAGGTGTGTCTACATCAAACGGGTTTTCTAAAATGGCTCCCGCAGGGGTGCGATTCTACATCGTCAGCGCGTCGCAGTTTGATTGCTTTATCCGTTCCATTTTCACATCGTTCCGCTCCAGTCAATGCAGATGATAAAAAGGATTCTCTGTGGTCGTAGCTGACCCGGAGTCCATTTCGAGTTTATTGTTTGATGATTTGAGCGCATTTGTATTTAGTCATTTTTTTTTTGCGGATGCTTGTTGTCCTTTTAGGAAGCTCTTTCAAGTGGAAAGGGTTTTCTTATGGAATTTTATCCAATTTGATTAGACACATAGATATGTACAAGTATATATGTATGTATGTACAAAAAGAAGGTATAAGAAGATATGTGAGCGTGTAGGTAAGGTAGCTACATTAAATTACATAGATGTATTGTAGTATATCGCTTTGACCGAATAGTTTTGTATATGGATGTTTAGCTAGGTATATAATATAATATCAAAATTTGTATATACCTACAGAGCTATCTATTATATAGGATGGATGTATAAATAACATGAGTAAATGCGAGTTAATGGAGACATGAAAAACCAGACACAAGAATATCTATTTCATATCAATAAATTATAGGAGCCAATGGCACACGGGAGTTGAGATGTATACACAACTGAGAAAACATATACACACGGGTCTGGACAGAAATAAATAAAAATAGGGGACAATCGATAATTGATTTCAATTAATAATGAAAAATTGGCCATTCCAGCACGCAGTCATATGTATGGTATACATCCTACCTTCGAATCTTGAGGAATCGAGGGTATTATAATGTTGGTTATCGGGATTTATAGTTTATTAAATATGTGGCTTAGGGTCTATACACTGTTCATTGAAATATTATTGGTTAAGGAACCTCCCCAGCCGACCGGCCGGCAGCTTGAAATGAAAACAAATAAAACTATGAAGATGTTTATTTTTCGTTTAAGAAGAATTTTGGAAGAAACTGCATAGGCATATCGATACTCTTCTGAAAAAAAATGCACTAGTCTAAGCACCAAATGTTTTATGATCATTATTGCAGTATTAATGTATAGTGGCCAAAACAAAAAATGTAAATATCTATATCTTTAGATAATAATAAGGGTATAAAATAATTGAATCGAACACTTTAAATGATTTCACAAATTTTTTACTTTTAACACTATTCACAAATTGTATACCTACAACACAAAATATATAAAAAACGAGTTAAAAGGAGTACCTTGAATGCATTTCGGAAAGTTGAAAACAACTTGGCGATTTTTATTCTCAACTTGAGAAATCGCTTTTATTCACTCGAAGTTGATTGGCTCAACTTGTGATATTCCAAAGTTGAGAAAATCCAAAGTTGAACCTCCCCAAAAAAGTAGAATTTAGCGAGCAAACTTGGGATTTTTCTTCAATTCTGTTTCAATCAATGCAGTTCTGTTGAATTTTCGCTCTTGGCTTCTAAAGTAAAAAAAAATAAAAATAAAAATATACAACATTCATGCCTAGTAAAGATTAACCCCCATATTAATAAACGGCGGATAACAACGTGCTAGCGTTTATACATCTGTTAACTAGTAATTCTTATTAACAAATGCGTAATAGTCTGTGACGTGGGTTAACGTACGGATAACTTTAACTAGCCAGATCCCACGTATAATGAACGGATAACTTCTTGACACATACACGCACACGTATGATAGCACCGTTTACTACTACCAGTATACACTTCGTAAGGCAGTGCATGCATGTGACCACATGTATTAGAAAATCACCATAATTTAATGAAGTGGTGAATTTGGTAAAGTGATAAATACTGGAAAGATATCATATCTTTTTTAATAAGAAAAGTTATCAAGCGGACAAGTTGTCTACCCGTGTGCCAGTTAACACGTGTGTTAGGGAGCGGATACCAGTTTTTTATTAATACTGCTCTAAGTGTTTTAATAACAATTAAATAAATAAATTGAATTAAAAAAATCAAAATATGTTTTGTGTAAATTATTTGTGGGAAAATTGGCCAACATCTTCTTCGAGCAGCTAGGATTCTCCTATATTGGTGAATTATCAAATAGAAACTTTTTGCTGCCACACAAAAAGTGCAATAAAAAAAAAATACAAATACAAAATTTTCTTTCGGTTTTCTGAATTTTTTTATTAAATTATATTAAATTCTTTGCTTTCGAGTGCACAATTAATTCGAATGTAGTCAGAAAAATAAGTTGCACTGCAGTTTGATTTGGAGTAGATATAAGTTTGAATATATGGATTAGTGCTTCTCAGATATATTCTCATATGAAATTGAGAAGTGAAGTTCTCTTCTCAGAATCGTCAGAAGAGGATTTTTGTGCCAATGAAATGGTTTCTGGATGCTTTCCAATGGCAAATAGAAAACGCGATAAGAATCTCTGCCTTACAGGGCCGTAGCTACGGTAGGGCATTATGGGGCAATGCCCTACCTTTAAATACAATTGCCCTACCTTAAAAATACCATCAATGAAAACTGTGCCGATTTTCTTTAATTTTCAAAACACAGTCAAAAACGGATTTGACGGAAATGGCTCATAATATTGATTTCATGTCAAACAAAATCTGTATGTTCTATTCAAATTTTACATTACGATAGTGGAATAAACAAACATAAAGTGGTTTTGTCATGACGTCTGTCGGTATTTGCGTCTGTTAGTCTTTGAGTATATGCGTCCACGGTGCATCGAGCTAGATCCTAGCGATGGATCAATTTGTTTCAAATTTGGTACAAGGCATTTTAATGAGGTTTCCTAGAGGAGAAACTCAAATCTTTATTTTAGCTCATCTCAAACGATAACATGCCATATAGTCCAGTCAATTTGTGCTCAAAAAGGCTTTTTGCGAGCAAACTGTGGGGGTAGTTTTGATTTTCCCCTTTTATGCTTTCGGGGGTGCTGAATCCGAATCTGTGGTTTTCCAGCAAAATTTCGTGACGCAACATGGGAAAAAATGATGCCAAAATGCATTTTTGCACTACTGGCTCGAAAACTACCAATTATTCGAAAATTACTTCAAACTACTATTGAAGGTATACACAATTTCCAATCTCTACATAAGGTTTTTTTCTGCGACAACCCATTTGGACTCAAGCGCTAGTCGAAAATTGACGTATCTTTACTGTTTTCGAAAATTTACTCGAAAGCACTAAGAAATTACTTTGTGTGACAAAATTTGAATGTTTGTGAAAAAAATTACCTCGGGAACAAATATTACCCCTTTGTATAAAAAATGCATTTTTTTTTTAAATTTAAGATTCGAATATCTCAAAAACGTGGCGTGATAGAGCAATTTCAAGGCCAGATTCGAGCTCAGCATATCAATGATCATCAAAAAATTATATCCTGGTGCATGTTACATACAAAAATTCAAATTTTGTTACACAAAGTAATTTCTTAGTGCTCGCGAGGGGATTTTCGAAAAAAGTAAAAATACGTCAATTTTCGACTAGCGCTTGAGTCCAAATGGCTTGTCGCAGAAAAAAACCTTAGATAATAATTTATGGGAAATTGTGTATACTTTCAATGGTACTTTGATCTAATTTTCGAAAATTGATTAATTGGTTTTGACTTTGACTTTAACTTTTGACTTAAACGCAAGATTTCAAAAAGAAAATAATATCGTGTATCATTAATATCGATCCATTACCGATTACCCTCTCCTGACAAGTACAATTTTTAATTCTGCCCTACCTGTTTCCACCGCTGCCCTACCTTTAGTTCAACATTAGCTACGGCCCTGCTGCCTTACCCTTTCGTCTATAGAAAAGATATTCTTCGCACAAGACGTGATATCTCTCAGTTGCGATTGAACTCGGCATGTTATTGTTGATTCGGTGCAGTTCTAAGGTATTAATTGTCAGGTGGTACCAGCCTTAATAGAATAGACGAATCAAAACTGTTTTATTTAATATAATACAAAATTTGGATAATCCACTTCCCGCTTTTCGTGGCATTTTGCTTTCCACTTTTTTTCATGAGCAAAGGTACCTACTCTTAAAGCTGGATTAACACCTTCGGTCTTCATTCGGTGAACGTTGTTCCTGAAACAACGAACAACAAGTAAAGTTCATCCAAAATTCAAAACGGCTTTGAATTTTGTCGTTGTTCGTGTTCGGTGCTATATCATTTACACCTTCGATGTTCCGCGTACGGGTAAAAATGAACAACTTACACGGACGATAACAACGAACGTGTAAATTGTCCAGCTTAATGCAAACCAAAAGTTGAAACTGACATAAGCAAGTATCATCTGTCACAAATATCCTAAGGATATTTTATAAACTGACAGTTGGTCAACTTCACCTTTAGAATTTTAACTGGGGAGTTTAGATTTAAAGTATTGAATAAAATAATAGAATATGAAGAAAATTTGAAAAGAAATTCTTCTGTTTAAATGGAGTGACTGAATATTTAATAAAAGCAATTTTCAAAACAACTTCAAAGTTGGCCAACTTTGGATTTATCAGCCAGTTGAGCAATAGTGAATAAAATGGCTCTAAATAAGTTTACCATTTGGTTGAGTTTATAATAAATGAACCGTCAAATTTAGCATTGGAAGAATGGTTTACACAATAGCGGTGTTCCTTGCCGAGTTTCAAACAGTTTCAGACCGCCAGATTTAGTGCGAACCCGTTCCACAAGTGAAAAATTGCACTGGTCCGCACAAAATGTGGCGGTCTGAAACTGTTTGAGACTAACTTAGGAACAGGGGTAATGTGTGTTCCCTAATTTGTTCGCACTATCTCGGAATAAATGTCAATTGTGAGGAGTGGAGTCGAAATCCTCTCAGAGAAAAGAAAAACTGTCAAAATGTCGCGAACGGTTTGGACACTAATTTGGATTAATTCGCACCACGTCAAAAGATATGTATACTTGACTAGAGCTGACGTAGGCCAATCATATGTAAATCAAAATTTTTAGAAAATCACTACACCAATAATTGAGTATTAAGAATAGAAAAACGTACAAAAGCAAACCTTTAATTATGTACATATTAAATTTCTCGGACCAAATCTAGCAAAAAGGGGACATTTTTTACTCTTTCGTGAGAGCTGTCTTGGGTCCGAGACAGTAAAATTTTTCATTCGCTAGGGAACATCAGGGCTACAATTTGGTTAAAATTATCAAAGGATTTTGCTGCGGAAATTAAAAAAAAATTTATTTGGTTAAACTTATCCAAACGTCGTTGTGACATTTAGAACTAGGCGCGTTAAGAAATTGGATATTAATAAATGTATATGATATCTCCGATAACTATAAAAGACTCTGACCGTATTCTGTAACTATGGCATCGTGATTAGTTGGCGATAAAAGTGGTGAAATAGCACGTAGTTTATAAAAAGAAAATAGGACGTTTAAAAATTAACTCATCGCTTAGGAGAGCTACTTCTCGTAAATTATTAAAGTAGAACTATAAAGGCTCTCCCAAACTAATGCCAATCATGCGTTGACGACGAAGAAACAACATAACAACGTGTTGATTTTGTTGTTTTCGTCGGCGTCAGCAAATGATTCGTATTGGTTTGGGAGATTCTAAATAGTCGAAAGCAGATGCGACATAAGCAACTGAAAAGAAGCTTTCTGAACAGTAAAAATCAGAAACGAAAAAAAAGAAGAGTGAGTTACACTCTTTCTCTTTTTTCGTTTCTTAAGAATTTTAGTTTCACTTCCATGACGTGCACTCGGGGGCGCTTTTCACTTCCAAAAGCAAAAGTTAACGAAAATCAAGAAAACCACATTATGGGCGCACAATATGATTTTTTTTATTCGCTCATTTTCACCCGACCACTTCATGCCAGTGTAGCCTTTTTGCCCCTTTAGGCCCTTTAAGCTCGGGCCCCGTGGCCCCGACTTTTCTAAAAATTACCAAAATGGCCCCTTTTTATAAGCTACAATTTTTGCTTTCTTTATAATTTTAAAAGATGAAAAGTTATGGAATGGATGAAAAGTTGCTCATGAACGCTGCTTTCATTGAAAAATAAGCTAACAAATAGATTAAATGTTAAAACTTACAATTCCATGATGTCAGGCCTTAATTTAATAAAACCAAAATAAGATCTTGAAAACTGGGAACCAAAGTCTAAATTAGTTCATAAATATCGAAAGCAAATTTTAAAAAATAATATGTAAATACATGAATATATGCAAAAGATGTATGTACCTAGGTAGATGTGCATATATTTTGTGAATAATAATACTATGTATTTTGTTTGTTTTTTATTAATTTATGTTATTAATTTAGTTTTTTAACAAATAATTATGAAATGTTTTTGGTGATGTTTTTTTTTTTTTTTTTTTTGCTTTACTAAATTTTATGGTGTGGCCCCTTTTTTCGTCTCGGGCCCCTTTTTTGATTTTATCCAGCGGCAACACTTCTGCATGCTGTCAGCTTGCGACTATTATAGCTCTACCTTAGGGGCCAGTTATAGCGATCAGGAAAAACCATCAAGAAAAGTTAAACAAAATGATTTGCTTGTCATCATCCAGCAAATAAACTGATTCTTCTAAAAACTATTTGGGAATAACGGTTCAAATGGTGTAAAACACAAATAGCCAGTGGCCAGTCTTTGAATATCAAGTCTTTATGTGCTTACCCCATTGAAACGGTTTTTTTTCACTTATTTAATAATTAACTTATTGCTGGACAGTGGCAAACAAAACCCATTTCTTTCAAACTATACGTTGCGTCATCGTCTTGTCTTCGTATCTGAAATGCTGATTCCCGACTCCTGGATCAAAAGTGTCAATATCCTTCTTGAATGTTTTCTATTTTTATAAAGATTTTCCTTACTTTTTGTTCATCCCATTTCCTTTTTGCACTTTTTCGTTCAGGTTCTTCGTCCATTTTTTTTATAAATTTGATTACGATGTTTTAATGTCTGCTTCTTAGACTTTCCATATTTTTTGTAGTATCTTTAACAAAATTTCTCAAAAACGTATTGGAAGAGGTAAGGTTATGCACAAAAATATATTTAAAACTAAAAAAATGCTTTTTTAAATAAAGTTTTTATTGTATACAGTTTTTGAAAAAATTATTTTCAAACATAAAAATGTATTATTATTTTCTAAAATCTTAAGTTTAAAAAATATTTTTCAAAAACTATTTTATCACGTGTCATAAGAATCACCCTAAGCCCACAGTTGGTAACTCAAAGTGAAAAGAGGGAGACGAAAGGGGTGAAATAAAAATTAGAAATATAAGGACAATTTTTTTTTTCTATTTATAGATTTAGAGCCATTGGATGCCAATCAAGCTCAGAACTCAAAAAAGAAAAAACAATATAAGGACCACAAAAATGGACAGTATATTTAATTGTTTGACCTGAATAAATCAGGATTCAATAATGGTTGGATTTAAAATTCACTTAAATCCAATTTAAATTCAGAGTGAATAATTTGGACGTTAGGCATACAAAACATTAAAATGATGTTTTGCATATACTTATGTATGTATCTAAATTAGGGTGGGTCGAATTAAAGGAACTTGCTTTGATTTTCGTGATACCATGGAAAGTAGGTAGCTTGGGGCTCAATACAATTTCTATACAAAAGTGAGCTCAGAGTTTTAACGTTAAGGAGCTCAGAGTTTTAACGTTAAGAAGTCCCTCATCGCCATTTTTTTTTTTCGATATAAATTTTATGGGAAAAAGCTGGGAGAAGCTTTGGAATTTTATAATTTCCAAACCATTGAACCAGGCAGAAATTCAATTTGAAAAGAAAATCAAATGTTCTAAAAAAAGATCTTAATCAAAATAATAGATATGAGTTACCCAGGACATGCTTTTTATATATAGGTGTTTGGTGTGTTGAACTCGGTTCTGAAGTCAGAAATACTCCATTGGATGATGTTTTTGAGACATTCCCGTTCGAAAATCAAAAACCCAGGTTTTCGCTGTTTTCCAGGTGATGTAATAACAGTCTAAGAGAGTGGTTGGCAGACTTACGGCATTTATGATTCAAATTAAGAGAATCCTTCTATTATACTTCCTGAGCATGGAATGAACACTCCAAATCCAAAGTTATAGTACATCTGGGTCACAAAAGTAAAAAAATCGACCTCGAAAACTTTATAGCAGGACGTCTGTCTCTTTACTTTAGACTGTATAGTTTTTGCTATTCAAAAAAAGTAAAGACAGACTTAGAGTAGGGGAGCCCACGATGCTAAATGTGGATTTACTCGAGCGTCTTTGGGACCTAATGGATTTTGAAGATTTGATGATAGAGATAAAAAAATGTTAGTAAAGTATACCGTTTCATCGGTAGGGGGAGCTTCTACAGGTGTTCAAAAATGTTAAAAAAAAACAGTCACGTGGACATATTCGAGCGCGTCAGATATTGATAGTGTATATGGCCTGGGTCTTTCTAATAACGGTTGTATGTTAATCTGCTGGTTTGCGTGGTGGGGGTGGCTGAATGGGAGTGTAGAAATTGGAAAACAAATGGATTTAGTTGAGCGCGTCAGATTTTAATGATGTTAAGTGACCTCCGAGGATGCTGACATTCAAAAGACTGACGATTCGGATGTGACGCAAGCTTGCAGGAGCTTCTTGCAAATGCAAAAAAAAATCGCCTTTTTGAAATACTCGAGCGCGTCAGATTTTGATATATATGGTTCAACTTGATGTCCTACATGTGCTGAACCTTAATCTGACGATTATCTGGAGGGGTTTTCTTAATCTGACGATTTGAAAAGAAGACAAATTTTTATTCAGAATTTTTTCAATCACTGAGGAGAGTATAATAACTTGGGCGCCAAAAATTTTTTTTTAGAAGGGTCAAATATGTACAACCATTTCTTACTATCAGATGGGGGATTTATGTCACCCCGTTTAGGAGGTAGAGGCAATTTTCGAGAAAATTTACTTAAATGGAAAAAAATATTAAAAATCAGCGACAATACTTAAAATTCAAAACAATAACGGTTTTAAAAGCCAGAAATATGTTCTTTTATCTTACATTTAAATTAAAATACTTATGTCAATAGTTTTTAAAATATTCGCATACAAACTCAAAATTTTGATACAAAAACGCAAACAAAATGTTGGGATCAATTTTTCTAAAAATTGTGAGGTGAAAACTAAATTTTCTTTTTGTGGTCAATGCTCATATTAATTTAAAATCGACCACAAAAAACCAGACGCTTCTCTGTCTTCTAGTTTTTGAGAAAATTGCAAGTTACTGATACTACTTTTTTGAGATATTTTTAATTTGCTTGCACAGCCAGCATTACGGCTGCGTTTTAAAAGTAAGATATGTATGCAATCGCCCTGCTTGGGCTCACTATAGGATCTGGGGTATGTGCCAGGTTCGGTGTTTGCCAAATTTCGTTTGCATTTAATAACTTTGAATGTATTGTTTGTTTGCAATGTCAATAGCTACTAAAGGGAACAGCTACATAATGATATAATATAATAATCTCATAAAAAAGTAGTATCAGTAATTTACAATTTTCTTAAAAACTAGGAGACATAAAAGCTTCCGGTTTTTTGTGTTTTATTTAAAATTAATACGAGCATTGACCACAAAAAGAAAATTCAATTTTTATTCTACAATTTTCAGAAAAATGTTTTTGAGCTTAAATGCAAATATTTAGAAAACTATTAACACAAATAATTCAATTTAAATGTAGGATTAAAGAACAGATTTCGGGCTTTTAAAACCGTTACTGCTTTGTATTTTAAGTATTGTCGTTAATTTTTAATATTTATTATTCCATTTAAGTCGTTTTTTTTCGAAAGTCACCTTTACCTCCTAAACGGGACGAGAAAAACGGCAGATTATACTTTTCACGTTATCATTGAATTGTTTGCTTCAGGTGACAATTTTTTTTTGCAAGTTTGTAACCCTCCCACTACCTTAGGTCACACTCAAATCGTCAGATTATTGAAATACACACTCTTCAGCATGTTATTAACCTACCCTATCTTAATCTGACGGACTGATATATTGTGGAGGTACTCAGCAGGGTGCAAGGTACCCCCCTTCATACTAATCTGACGCGCTCGAGTAAATCCCAAAATCCCTTAGTGGGCTCCCCTACTATTAGGACGACAGAAATTAAAAAAAAAAAGGCTACAAAAATTTCCAATAAAAATAAGCTATTTTTCCCAAATAAACAAATGCACTTTTTCTTGCAGTAAAAAATACGTTCAGGTCTTTTATACTTTAATAAAAACAGTCAATTTAACTAAAAACATATTTCCAGATTGCCTCTCTGATATATTCAAATTTGTATACTCTGTTTTATTAGAAAAAAAAATTATAAGAGACACATGGTGAAGTACTTGAATTTATAACAGAATTTTGAAAAAAAAACTAAAACTGAAATTAAGGCATGTTTGCATCACTGATAAGTAAATCCTTATACTTTATTTCATTAGAGCAAACTATAGCAAACACTGACCCACGTTTGAAACGGAATTTAAAAAACGGGATTTACAAATCTCCATAATAATTTTGCAAACTTTGGATTTGGAATGCCCATTCCATGATCAGGAAGTCTAATAGAATGGCTCCACTTAATTTGAATTGTACTGACATGCCGTAAATTTGCCGATCACTGGCTCTTAAGCTGACCATACACGACCGAGCCAAAGAGCTAAATGGCCCGCACCGATCCAAAATCGGTCGATTTCAGCTAATCTGAAATCCAACCAAGCCAATTTGATTGGATGGCTCTGTCATGTATGGCCAGCTTTAGACTATTACGACTTAACCTGGAAAACAGCGAAAAAACGTATTTTTTATTTTCTAACGGGAATATCTCAAAAACTTGATCCGAAGAAATATTTTTGACTTCAGAACCGACTTTACAACACCAAAAACCTATAGAAAAGCATGGTTTGGTTTCTTTAACAATGCCCTTGTTGAACAGTGTTATTAAATAAAATTCAAATGTTCGGTCTAGTTCATTTAACAGATAGTGAAATCTCAACAAGTTTTATTTTAACACTAAATATCTTTTAAACGGTAACTCCTATCTAATTTTTGACTTGGATCTTTTTTTTAGAACATTCAATTTTCTTTTTAAATATTAGTTTAAACTGAACACGTGAAGACCGAGAGCTAATTTAAATGAAATCTTCTGCAAAAAATGTCATTGAATTTCTTCCACGTTCAACGGTTAGGAAGTTATAAAATTCCAAAGTTTTTGCCAACTTTTTCCCATACAATTTGTATGGATAAAAACAAAATGGCGGTGAGGGACTTTAAAAATGTTGAGCTCATTTTTTAAAAGAAATTTTCTTTAGTCCCAAGATACCTCCTTTTTATTGTATCAAGAAAATAAAAGCAAGGTCCTTAAATTCGACCCATCCTAATCTACACAATCACTTTAATAATAATAATTTTAACTATTTTTTTATTTCTTTTTCCACCGAATTTTTCCCACATTCGAGAAATGATTATCGAGAACATTTTTGGGGAACAAATTCTAAATAAAAAATATCTATCACGAAAATTAAAAAAAAAAATTGTTTCCTTAATTTTTGTTGACTAGTGTGCTTCGGAAAAAGTATATTCGAATATTTATTTATTATTTCCATATTGGTAAAACTAGTTTTCAAGGAATTCGTGGGGAATTTTCTATAGAAGGAACGTGTTCCCGGGAAGGAACTAGGTACATTTCGGGGGAAAAGTGAAAAACGGAAATTTTCGCATTTGTTTTCTTTTGAAATTGTGATGTTTTCTGAATGATAGCTCATAGGAAAAAAAGTATGACAGCATTTTTTATTAAGTTCAGAATTCAACTTTTAATTTTTTACAGCTTTAAAAATTTTTTTTGTGAACAAAAAGTGACATTCTTACAATTTATTATTTTTTCAGAAATTAATAAATCGGAGACTCAGGTAGAATTACATGAAAAATGTTTCCTTTGCCTAGAAAATGCTTTTTTAAGTTGAATTTGCATTGAAGTATGCTACTTTTTGTACTTAAACAATTAAGTATTCGATTGACTTCCTGGTTTAAGGTCCCATTGAAATAAAATGAATTTGACCAAAATTGAAGTAAATTTCAAATTCTAAATATCTCAATTGTCAAGTGCATACATGTAGGTACATATGTCGGTATGTATATAAATCTGTATAGTCAAATAACGTTCCTAAATAAATCAGCTGAAGAAAAACAATATTTAATTTCATTGCGAAATATATTTTCTTAAAAAGACATATATAATTCAATGAACCAGAAAAATCAAAATACAAAAATCAATGATTTCAAAAAAATTCATGACATCTGGCTTACATTGTAGCAACATCGAAATTATATTTTTCAATGCCCATCAGTCAATCTATCTGCTTAACACTTTTTGTACATTTTTTGTTAAAATATTGTTTCCCGCTTCCCATATTCACATCACTTAATATTAATATTAATTTTTCAGAAAATGTGTGATTTTTGCTGTACCTAAACCCTAAAGCGATCCCTTTTTGCATTTAATTTCATGTCTATTTGAACAGTTGTCATTTTACAGCAAAGAAAAGAAAAAATACAGTACTCGTTTACCATCAAAAATAGGGGATGATCAAATGAGAATCTTCAGCAGTGATGTATATACCCTTATCCTGAAAATGATTTCCGAGTTTGGTTCGTATATAATATAGTCAATGGCTACTAAGATTCTTTATATGCGCATTTCAAACCAACCCATTAAATTAAAAGGCAATAAATTACCCGATCTTAATGCCATTTATTTGAATCATTATATCCATTATCAGCCCGCTTTGGAAAGGAGAACAATGCACTTTTTCGTCGTTATAATTAAGTGAGTGTGGAAACAGTAGCACCAGGACTCTATTGTCTGCCGAAAACAGTTTTACTTCCAAAAAGACAGATTATTATTGAGGATGGCTATTTGTAGAAAGAGGGCTAAAATATAGGTTCAGGAATTATAATTATTTACGTACATAAACTTGTATACACTTCGTATAATTGAGATGTTTTTATAGTGTCGGCATGGACCATTAAATATCGGTACCTAATACATTTATGCGACCTTGAAATTGTTACTTTTCTATTTTATTAATTTCGGATTTTAGTTTTGTGAGAATTCATTATAATCTGTTGCTCCTCGACAGGTCAATGATTAATAAGAAGAA
The DNA here is from genome assembly GCA_963921185.1 of Dasysyrphus tricinctus. NCBI lineage: Eukaryota > Metazoa > Arthropoda > Insecta > Diptera > Syrphidae > Dasysyrphus > Dasysyrphus tricinctus. Next base: position 131,531,099 of record OY992533.1, read on the forward strand.
AAGTAAGTAAAGTTACATAAGCTTTGAGCCGTTATTTTTGAAAGTGGTATAAGACCATTTTTTCATGTTTCGAGATATTCGTTTTACCGTTTCAATGTGTTTAAAAATATAGGCAAATGTTAATAAATTCAGGTGACGCATTTTAGGTTATAAAAGTGTTGGATTTTAAAATGCAAAAATATTTATTAAAATTCTCCAAGAAAATTAACGGGGTCGAAGCCCTAAATTGACTTATTCCGTTTTCAATAATAACAAATTATAAAAAAAATAAAATCAAAAAAGTCCATAATTTTATATGGCATTGTTTAACTGAATTGATTTTTTGAGTTCAAAGCAATATAGAATTAAAAAACTTATTTACGTGAATAATAAAATTTATGAGGAAATTATTTAGGTATGTAATATAACATTTTAAAAAATGGAAAACCTAAGTACTATTAACTAACGTTAAATCTTGGTTCCAAAAAAATTCATCAACTCGTTTTTTTTTTTCAATTTAATTTTCAAACAAAAATTTTAGAGCTTTTTAAAACTCCAATTTCTTTAATTTTGATATGTTATATTATTAATCTGCATACAAAAATAATTGAAATCAGTAGAGGAGCTAATGAGCAAATCGAAAGTAAAAATTAACGTTATTTGACGGTTATATCTACCGTTTATTAGAATTCTTGGTAAAATAAGCTTTTACCAAAAATTACACCATGTCAACTCACAGACTTTCCTATAAAAATCATTAGAGTGGTTTTTGAGATACTTATGTACATTAGGGTGGCCGTTAAATGTTTTTTTTTATTTTTTATACAGCGAGTCCGCCGGGAAGGTACTGTTTTGTTTGTTTATAATTTTTGATTAAATGAAAGAGATCTTATGTTGATAAATGTTTTATTCAATGTCGGCAATTATGTATGGAATACAATAACAGGTAAATGTCCGCCTCTGTTAGTCTCACAAATGCGAGCCCTTTTGAGCACATCTTTCATTACATTCTCACACATTCCACGCGATATTTCATTAATTTCATCACGAATATTTTGTTTGAGTTGCTCAAGCGGTTCTGGTTTGTTTGCATAAACCTTGCTTTTCAGATATCCCCACAAAAAGAAGTCCGGAGCAGTTAAATCAGGCGACCTTGGAGGCCAATCAACATCGCCATTTCTTGAAATAAATTGTTGTGGAAAGAGGTCTCGCAGTAATTACATTGTAATCCTGGCTGTATGCGATGTGGCATCGTCTTGTTGATACCACATGTTAATCAAGCCCAAAGCATACAGATGTGGCATTAAAAAGTTTTCAATCACATCATAATATCGCTCCCCATTCACAGTTACCGTTACGCCGTTTTCATTTTCAAAGAAGTAAGGTCCAATGATTCATCCTGACCAAATTGCACACCAGACTGTAACTTTTAATGGATGCAAAGGTGACTGATGAATAATTTGAGGGTTTTCCATTGCCCAGAACCGAACGTCCAAAAAGTTAGCTCGCCAACATAGGCATAAATAATTACAAGTTTTATTAGAATTGTATGCTCTTTTTGTGCTATTTTTGTGTTGTTTTCCCGATTTTTGTGCTGTAATATATTTTGTTGCATGCAATGTTGTGCTACCTTTAATTTAAGCTAGCACAACTTTGTCAACTACAAACCGATTTTAATAAGAGCGGTGTCATAATTTTGTGCTCTTTGTGTGTTATTTATTTGCATTAAAAAAAATTGATTCGAAGGTTTTTTTGTTTTTGTATGCAATTCTCTGTCACCTTAAATAAAAGGTACCACAACTTTGTCAATTACTAACCGATTTCAATGAAACCATTTTCATATTTTTGTGCTTTTTGTGTGTTACATATTTGCATTAAAAAAAATGGTTTCAATGTTTATTTTTTTTTTGTTTTTGTAATGCAATGTTGTACCCCCTTAAGTTGAAACAAGCACTACTTTGTCAATTTATTAACCGATTTCACGCTCTGCTTGACCAGGCCTTTAAAAAGAGTTACAAAAAACAATTTTGAAATTTTCCCATTACATAATATATTCTATTATTGTATTATTGTCAATGCAAACTCTCAATTTTGCCCAAGGGAAGATCAATTTGTGGTGTGAAAATTAAAAATTCGCCCGAATTTTCATATTTTCACACCCCAAATTGATCTTCTCTTGGGCAAAATTGACAGTTTACATTGTACCCCCTTAAGTTGAAACTAGCACTACTTCACGCGAATTTTTAATTTTCACACTCCAAATTGATCTTCCCTTGGGCAAAATTGACAGTTTACATTGACAATAATACAATAATAGAATATATGTAATGGGAAAATTTCAAAATTGTTTTTGTAACTCTTTTTAAAGGCCTGATGGTCAAACAGAGCGTGCAATCGGTTAATAACTGCCAAAGTAGTGCTAGTTTCAACTTAAGGGGGTACAACTTTGCATACAAAAAAAAATAAACATTTAAACCATTTTTTTTAATGCAGATATATAACACACAAAGAGGAGAAATTTAGAAACTGGTTTCATTGAAATCGGTTAGTAATTGAGAAAGTTGTGCTACCTTTTATTTAAGGTGACAGAGAATTGCACACAAAAACAAAAAAACCTTCGAATCAATTTTTTTTAATGCAGATAAATAACACACAAAGAGCACACAATTATAACACCGCTCTTATTAAAATCGGTTTGTAGTTGACAAAGTTGTGCTAGCTTAAATTTAAGGTAGCACAACATTGAATGCAACAAAATATATTACAGCACAAAAATCGGGAAAACAACACAAAAATAGCACAAAAAGAGCATAACATTCTAATAAAATTTTTGATTATTTATGCTCATGTTGGCGAGCTAACTTTTTGGACGTCAGAACCGACTATTCTGTTTATTCACATATCCATTCAAATGAAAATGTGCCTCGTCGTTTCTCCCAAAAATTTCACGTACCTTTCTCATCGTCACAGTAATCGATGATTGATTTTGATAAAATGTTTTAACGATTAAAACACGTTGGCTCATCGAATATTTTTCCATAATAAATTTGCCACGTGTCTACTTCACGACTGCCAAATATGAACTGTCAAGACTAATGTTTACCAAAATGGCGGCAAAATAAAGGACACCCTGTATTGGAATGCGGTTAAATCAGCTCTTAATGAAGAAAAACAAATCCCCTAATTTTTTCAGGTTTTTATTTTTATCCCCTATAGTCGCTGTAGAGGTAAATTAAATTTCCGGTATTTTTTAAAAATTCGCATAAAATCTGTCAAAAATATTCAGAGGTAGGTGGGAAGTAGACAAGGAAAATACTCCAGGAGGTAATATTTTCCCCCGCTGGGACAGGAGGGGCAATTTAATAAAATAATTGCATAAAATAGAAAAAAAAATGAATTACAAAAGTAAAAGTACAGTTATGTTTTTTAGCTTTTTGGAAAGCCTCTCCCGCAGAATTTATTTCTTGTCTACTTCCCACTTATATGCTCTGATTTTTTTGGTAGATTTAACGTGAAAAAGGGGAGAAATTTAATTTACCCCTACAGTGACTATAAAGGATAAAAATAACAGTCTGAAAAAATTAGTGAATTTTTTTTTCTTCATCAAGAGCCGATTTAGGCACATCCGCAATGACCTTTTTTAACGACCACTCTAATGTACATATATACGTTTTTTTTAACGATAGTGCCGGTACTTATAGGGTTAAAATAAATTTCAACTTTCCTTCTATAGGAAATTACCAAAAAAACTTAAGTTCAAAATTTGAATAAAATCGCTTCAGTAATCTAAGCTGTAGCTTGACATAAAGAGAGACAGACATATGTTATAAAAAACTAATCAAAATTAGTAAAATGACTTGTCACTCCAATTTCTATAGGAAAAATACCGTTATATTGTCTATAATGTTGTTCTTAGACTCCAAACTGATTCCTATGGTGGGATAGTGGGCACACTGGAAATCGTTCTAATCATTTATAATCGTAGGTATATATTTTAAAAATTATGCTTATAACAAAAGAAGGACTTATTCCACTAAAAAAAAAAAATTATTTTCTTATAACGGGTGATTTTTTAAGAGGTTTAGAACTTTTTTTTTTAAAAAAACACAAAAAATTCGAAAAAATGAATGAAATATTTATTTGAATCGATAGTTTGAACCTTGCAATTTAATGTTTAAAGATAATTTCATGCAAATGTTGACCGCGGCTGCGTCTCAGGTAGCCCATCCGCTGAGTCCAATTTTGGCATACTCTTTCACACATATCGGCCGGTATCTCACGAATGAATGCATGGATGTTGGCTTCCAGTGCGTCAATCGAAGCGGGCTTGTCCATAGACATTAGCCTTGACATACCCCCACAAAAAATAATCTAATGGTGTCAAATCGCACGATCTAGGCGGCCAATTGACCGGCCCGAAACGTGAAATTAACTTTTCACCAAACTCGCCTCGCAATTGCGCCATTGTTTCGCGTGCTGTGTGGCATGTGGCACCGTCACTACGCACAGTACGTAAACGTGTTGGTGGTTTAATGTCCAACAAAGCAAATTTGGTGCGAAATTTGGTCACAATCTTCCGAATAGACTGCTCAGAAGGTCGAGAATGCCGACCATAAAATGGAAGCAGCGCGCGATGAACATTTCGAACCGAGCACGAATTTTGATAGTAAAATTCAATAATTTGCAAGCGTTGTTCATTTGTAAGACGATCCATGGTTAAATTGCAAACCAAACTGAAGCTGTTTGACAGTGACACAAGGTACTAAACACACGTCAGCTGTCAAAACCAGTGTTGCCAAAACCAAACCAGCTAAAAAATCACCCGTTAATAAATAAATTTTTTTAAGGACAGGCTTCAGATCAGTATTTTCCGAATGCAAATAAAACTATTTCATTCCTTCCCGACGTTTCGTTGGTTTTTTCCAACTTTTTCAAGGGGTCTTTATTAGCTGTAAACAAATTACATTACACAATTGTTTTTTCTTTTTTGAACAATTTTGGCTTACTTTTTACATTGGTGGTAACAATTTATTTTTAAATATTTTATACGTTGAACATTAATATAAACAACGAACAAAAATTATTTTCAATAAATTTTACAATGTTTTTTTTATTTGTTCAATTCAGGTAGAAATCGTGCTCTATTGAGTATAAGATTATTAATACAGAAAGAGGATACAATTATTTTATTGAATCCGCCATTGACTCATTTTTTCCTAAAGTGGACTCCACTTTCAAAAAAACGACTCATTTAACAGGGGAGAAATTTCAGAAAGATTTCGCACAAATATAATTTTTCCTCTATTCACAAAAAAGGTGAAGCTTACGATCCAAACAACTATAGGGACATCGTTTATGAATTATTCCATAGTGAAAATATTCACTGGTGTGTTTCCGGATAGGCTTACAAACTGGGTATAACAACATGAGCTACTGATTGAGCTTCAAGCAGGTTTCAGAAGAGAATATTTGGCTGTTTATAATATTTTTTCACTCACTTGCATTGCCAGGGACGGAATCGCGTAAGGCGATAGTTGATAGTTGATCATCAAAATTAATGATTTTGCTCCACGTAAGTTTTTTTCAATTCAATTTTGCTTTATTGAACATTTCTATTTACAATTGGCTTGAAAATAATTTAAAACTATTAGATACATTGATAAATAATAAAATTTTGTTGGCACATAAGGGGCCTAACGGTATACATTGGTAAAATTTTGAATACAAATAAGATTTATAATATGTGAAAACTTAATATAAAAGTCGGTTTGACTTTGTCGTCCTCGGGTTGTTCAGTCCCGGTTGTTCAGTGGCAGTGCATTTATATAGGATGGGGGATAGAGTTGGCGTTTAGCCACGGTAATGTGCTGACCCTGGGTCAGAGTAGAAGTGTCCTGCTTCATCGTTGGTTGTTGTAGTTATATCCAGAATTTCCTTGGCGCCTAGGTACCTTGGTTCCGGATGTCGTTGTTGGTTTATCATCCTTCTCATCAGTTGATTAGGGTGGTTGGCGATATTTCTAACCAGTTTATCTGCAGATAGCAATAAGTACTTGTCCAGGGGGACTACCTTGGCTTCAGAGTAGAGTTGCTCGTTCTTGAAATGTTTGCGCCGCTGACGATCGAAATGAAGCTCAGTGCATATCCTCAGAATTTTCCTTTCGAATATTTGTAGTTCCTTCATGGCTGTTTTGGAGATAGTGAACCAAACTGGGATTGCTCCACGTAAGGTGGTTATCAAATTGAATATCACTTTTTTGCTATGGTTTGTTGGTGACAGCTATTTAGGTGTCACTTTCATACATTTTGTTCAATTTTTGTTGGGCAAGATAAGTTGTGTAAGCTTCAGCTCCACTATAAATTGAAAGTTTAGTGAAAAAAGTGAAAAATATATTAAAGTTAATATAAATATATAAAATTAAGGGAACAGTAATGTATACTTCAATGCAAATTTTCTTTGAGGCGAAGAGAAGAAAAAATGATTTCAGAAAAGTTCAATTGCTGAGAATCAACTTAAGGAATAAAGTAGGACCTCGCCAGCTCGGGATATTATTCCATGTAAAAGGAGACAAAACACAACAGCTGATCAAAATGACATTTATGCCTGTGAAATTTTCACCAAGTTTCCCAAACTTGGGAAAGTACTGCCAAGCAATCATAAATTTTTAGCGATCACTTTACGCAGAGCAAAGAAAAGTTGATGATCAAAATTGACTATCAAAACAGTGACAGTCAACTATCGCCTTACGCGATTCCACCCCCAGGTCATATCTGGACAAAGGAAGCAACTTATACGGATTTTTCATAAATTTCAAAGCGGCTTTTGACTCAATCGATAGGAATGCCTTGTTTTACAAATTAAGCTGCCAAGGGATGTCTACAAAAATGAGTTCAGTAATACAAGGGCTTTGCGAAAATAGTGCAACAGCGGTATGGTATGGAAACGAAAGGTCTGGTTTCATTCGAAAAGTGGAGTTAAGCAAGGCGTTGCCCCAAGTGTTAAATACAAGCTTTTTGAAGCAGTGATGCTTTCAATTATGTGTTTATGCTTGTCAAGTTTGGGAATGTTATCAGTATGATGAAGTAGAGGCATTGCAAACAATTTGCTTTGGTAAAATTCCTGCCATCCGAAGTCTGATAGTTTTCGTTGTCGGCCGTCGAAGAATACAAATTACCAACTTTCTGAATTTTACAAATTTGTCCGGGCTAATACTTTTAAGATACTTTCAAAAGGCTTTATAACTTATATTCTTGGCAGCTCATCATAGTCTCCATTTACCAAATTATAGAAGAACCAGAGAGACATATTTTCGCAACCTCCAACATTTTCTAAAAGGCGCCAAAAAATCATCCAATTCAACCGCTCATTAGTCAAATGATGCCAATAACAAGGTTCCAACTCAAGACCCCCTTCCATATCAGATCTCTACCCAATTCCCGCACACATCCAAAAAAAAACAAATTACAAATTTTGACGAAGGGACTACATCTATCCTTTCATATAATTATCATTTTCCGATTTCCATTTACTTAATAAGGCCAAACGCACACGAGAAAGGAAACATCAGTTTCCATAGTTCCACTGTATATGGATATGGCAGGGCATAAATTAAAATAATGAAAACCACACAGCAAACAGCTTTCACATTAAGTGAAATTTTGTTATTATCTCCAATTTCGAGTCCTGAACTCCCGATTTCTATATACAGCGCAGTAGTCAGTATAGTGTCGACTCTTGGGTTGGGTATGGCTACACTCTTAACTCGTACATATTATGTAGGGTAGGGTCTTGGGCTTCCAACTTCCACAACCCAACTCTGGGGTGTAATTGATGTTTTATCATTTTCCATTTCCCCAAAGCCAAGCTGTGCGAATGTCTCTGTGAGAAAACATATTGAGATCGTGTTTTTAAAACATCGACACGACAGCCCTTTTCTTCTTAACTCCAGGACAACACGGACAGGTCGGGGCCGGTCGGGGAGATAAGACTTCGTGTTCCTCCATTGTTATCGTTGTATTGGATATAGACGTCGCTTTTACGACTTTATTTCACCGACACAGTGCTTTTAGTGTTATTTAATTTTTTTGCTCCTGACTGTCATGTGTGGCGTATGGGGATCTGGGGATGCGAGGCCGAGGCGAGCCTGGTCCTATGCGTTTGTAGTTGTTAATTGAATTAGAATGAAATGACATCAGAGCAAACTTTTAGCCATTTAAGCTCAAGTCTGTGTATTTGGTATAAACTACTTTGCATATATCTTAATTATTTCTCAAGAATACGGGATAAATGTATAGTGCTTGGATTTGGATATTTGCTTACGTATGGTGGTTCCTTTTGGCATTGCCACTTGCCACCCTTGTGCATGTCGTCGTTAAGTGGTTATTGCCAAAGTGAAAATCACAAATTTTGAAGAAGGGACCATTTTCTATACTGAATTCTCTAAAAATTCGAAGAGAAGAAGCGTGTATAAAATGTGTTTTTGTGGGTTTTTTGTATATCAAAAGTAAAGAATGTTGGTACAGTAGTTTTTACATCTCCAGATTCTAGATGAAAGTAGAGTAGAAGTATTGTTTTTCTCGTTTATTAAGTTGTGTCAGTAAATGGGTAAGTAAGCGAGTAAAAATCACTACTTGCCAAACCGCTAAAAGACAAATTTATTACTGGCCCCATGTTGGCTAGTTAGTTGACGAACATTGCGACCCGTTTACAAAGTGGTTAGAAATGTTCATGTGTATAGGAGCATAAATCTATTTTTTTAAAGAAAAGTGCCATTTTAACACCTCGGAGTGTTTTGAAGTAGAACGACTGTACGAGTACTTAGGGGTTTTCACACAACTTATAACTTCAGCTAGAAAATTTATGGTTTTCATTAATTTGAAATGACAACTTTATATATGAAGGGCCGAAACAAACATGATAATGTTCTATGGAGAGAGGAATTTGATTAAATTTGAAGAAGAGTATAATAAGCAAAATATTTAATTGAGGAATAGTTAGAGAAAGATTGAAATTTGTATGAGTATAACTTGGATATGAAATTAAATGTTAAGTTTGAATCTTTATTTTAATTTAAAAAGTTATTAATTTTGAGAGTTGTACCTCGTGGCATATAATGGTTAGTGCGATGGGCTGTCATGCCGAAGGTCTGGGTTCGATTCCCAGCCACTGCCACCTAAAATCAGAAATGTTTTTCTTGAGGTACTGTCGCTTGCGAGGAGCAGACAAATTCTCCAAGAGAATTACTTGCCATGAATAAGTTTTTCCTGAGGTACTGTCGCTTGCGAGGAGCAGACAAATTCTCCAAGAGAATTACTTGCCATGAATAAGTGCTTCTCATCTAGTCGTTCGAACTTGGCAAAAAACTGTATAGGTCCCCTCCATTCCTGCCAACAACACGCACACAGGAATGGTTAAGAGTTGTAAGTCACTATGGGCCCTCTACGATCTGTTGCGCCACCAATTTTTTTTTTGTTATTAATTTTGAGAAAAAATTAGGTGTGTGTCAGGGTAAGAGTTTTTAAAATTATTTGTATATAGGTATTGCACAATGTAGGTAGGTACCTAATGAGTATTCTGTAATTGGCTATAGCCATAAATATTATTCAACGATCGAATATTTTTTAAATTAAACAACAATAACTTGAGTGCTTCGTTAAATCTGATTCAAATCAGAGGTCATTTTGCAAGCAGTTTTATATACGAATTGAAATTTGAAATGAAAATAAAAAAGGATAATAATTGTTTTAAAGTAAAACTTAAAAAAATTTATATTTATTTAATTAAAGTGTTATTTAACACAACATAATATTTAATATTTCAAGCGACGCGTTTCGGATTATGTATCCATCTTCGGGCTTTTTTTTTGTGTTATTTAACACAACATAATATTTAATATTTTTCAAAAAAAAAAAAAAAGCCCGAAGATGGATACATAATCCGAAACGCGTCGCTTGAAATATTAAATATTATGTTGTGTTAAATAACATTTTAAATAAATAAATTAAAAAATTTTTAAGTTTTACTTTAAAAAATTATCCTTTTTTATTTTAATTTCAATTCGAATATACACGCAACATGGAGACTAAACCAAAAAGAAAAGTTTTATATAGTTTGAACATTGAACTTCAAAACTTGAAAGTAATTTGAATTTTTTGGGCGTGTATAGGTGGTTTATGGAATCAAAAATATAAATCAGTTGCAGTTTTAAAACCGTAATATTATATGAATTTTGTTTATAGTTTTAGATTTTGTTGTTCCTGAAAAACTAAAGCATACAAAAATCAGTTGCAGTATCCCCTTTCTCAGCACTTTCCCCTTCTTTTGTCGCATTTTTTTTACACAACATCGATTTTATTCGATTTCAATTGATAGATGAAAAGTGTGGACCGAAAATGCTTAGCAGAGGGCATGGATTGGTGGGTACAAGGGTGTGCAAATATATTTTATTTCTACCTGCATAATATGTACATTATTAGGGAGGTCGTTAAAAAAGGGGTCATTCATAGCGGATGGACTTAAATCGGCTCTATATAAAAAAACAAAAATTCCCTAATTTCTTCAGATTTTTATTTTCATCCCCTATGGCGCTGAAGGGGTAGATTAAATTTCCCTTTTTTCTTTGCAAACATAGAAACTCACGTAAAATCTGCTAAAAAAAATCAGATCATAGGAAGTAGACAAGAAAAAAAATCTTAGGAAAGGGAGGGTAATATGTCCCCAGGCTTGGACGGGAGGGTCAATTTAATAAAATAATTGCATTCAATATAAACTTAAAATAATTATTAGGGTGTTTCATTTTATAAGGCACAAAGTAAAATGTTAAATTTTACCTGACTTTGCTCATGCCCCGAGTCTCTCTGACAAAAAAGATATTTTTGCCAAATTTCAAGAAGATTGGAGAATATTTAGAGGTTGCGCATGCTGATCACTTTTTTAAAAGTAGTCAAAAAATAGGATTTTTACATTTTTTGCAGCTTTTAGAGAAAATGTGTTTTTTTTTATAAGAACACAAAAGTCTAGCTCCCATCACCCTTAACGATGTGTTGATCTTCAAAAAAAAAATAAGTTGCATCAGTTAGGGCAGGGGTAAGGGGATAGGTGAACCCCATGCAGTCAATTCCGGTAATTTAATCAAAAGAGATCCCTACCAATAGAGGACAAGCAATTTCTTTTGGCCAAAATTGGATTATATGGATGTAATATGTGACATATTGTTTAGAAAGGACAGCACTGCGTATTACACAGTTATGTAACAAAAGACATTTTACATAGTAAACGATAACTGTAAGATAGGGTTATCTCTCGAGGAGGTGACGTGAATTGGCCACCAAGATCGTGAGATTTGCCCCCATTAAACTTTTCGTGGGGTTTTCTGATGTCGCAGGTCTATGCTCATGAGCCGCAATCAACTGATGCCCTCAAAGTCAAAATAATTTAGGCCATCGTTCAAATTCAGCCCGAACTATGCAACAAAGGTATTCAAATTTCGACGTCTCGGATCCTTGCCACCGTGCGCAGCCGTGGCAGATATTTTGAACAATGTCATATTCCATATTATATATTTACTATAGCATACTTATAGTCCCTTCAAAAAATAATAAGAATTTCGTTAATACCACACATACAGCTTGTTTTATTCCATTTCAAAGTCAACCTGCCCTCTCTAATTGGTAAACCGTGTAGGCATAACGCTCGAAGTTTGAAGGTACAGTTCGAAGAGAAATTATTTTAAAAAGAATTGAAGGTAGGGATGTCACAAATTAACAAAATGAAGTTTAGATTGTACTTGTAGACACACACAACCTTCACAAGATGAAACAAGTGCATGAGAAGCCCCTTAATACAAAGGACTTCAATATTAGAAAACTCAATAGTTTCAGATAAAAGTGATCAAAATGCGCAACCTCTAAATATTATCCAATCTTCTTGAAATTTGGCATACATATCTTTGACATCACTTAGACTCGGGGCGTGAGCAAAGTCAGCCAAAAACCACACCTTTGGAAATATGAAACACCCTAATAATTATAAACAACGGTTACACTTACAGTAATTTTTTGTAGCTTTTTGAAAAAACAGAAGCCTATTATTATTATCATCAAATAAAGTTATTTAGAGCTCCAAGGAAAAAACAGAAATGTTTTATCCGAAATACTGCCTCGTTCGAGGAACTGCCAAATCCTCCAAGAGTATACTTGTCATGAATAAGTGCTTTTAATTTAGGGGTTTGGATTCGGCAAAAAAAAACTGTAGGTCTCCTCAATTCCTGCCAACAACACGCACTCAGAAATGGTTGAGAGTGTAAGTCACTAGACCCTGGTTCTCCACGAGCTGTTTCGCCACCGAATTTATTTATTTATTATATTTTCAAGTGCTTTCAGTTTTAATTGATTTCTCAATTTCATGACGCCCCAAACAAATTTTCTGGATCTGCGCCTAAGAGTACCTTCACTGAGAAAACTGAACTATGAGTTATTTAAACAGAAGCATGTTTAACTACACTAGTCAACAATATTAAAGGAACAAATTTTTTTTCAATTTTTGTTAGCGTTTTTGGAAGAGCTGTATCTTTGTGACGAGTGGTCGTATTGAGTTGAAATAAAAAGCATTTTACAGCTTTATGTTTTTTGTTTCGAGATTTGTTTGCAAACAAATTTTTTTGAAGTACCGTTATTGCGTTATTGCAAAAACTGAGACGAGACAACAAAATTATTTTTTTTTTTATTTTTTTTGAAGGTCCTCATTTCTATGGATAAATTTTTTTGAGTCAATTAAATGTCATGATCAGATACCTTGTTTATTCAGCTTCAATTCAGTTTTTTGTTGTTTTCGTACGATTTTTTTTGACATGGTTTATCTGACTTTGAATGAAAAAAGATACTTTTAGCCTTGATTACCAATATCTCGGCAAATAATGACGTTATAAAAAATTCAAAGACAGTTTTGGAAATTTGAAAAAGCGTTTTACAAGATTTTTTTTATGATTTTGTAGAAATTATTTTTTTTTACCGTTCACCGTTAGTTTAAAAAAAGTACTAAAAACCGACGTTTTGTGGTCTTTTCGTAAATCTTTTTTTTTTTCGTTGCAAATATTGATTGCATGGCTTGCGTTGGTATGCAAATTTATAGACTTTTAAATCATCAATATTCTTGTAAATTTTCAAATTGATTCATCGAACCGTTTTTCCTCACCAAAACTTCAAAGTCTTACAAACCAGGTAAAGGAACAAATTGTGGTGATCCTAAACAATGCGAAGTTGTCATCAAAATGACAAGAAAACCGCAATTCCAGTGGATTTTTTTCACAGTTTTGCATTAGTTAGATACTTTTTTGAATTGTAATGAACTAAAAAGTACATTAAACAAAAAAATAAAAAAAATAATTTAAAAAAAAATTTCAAACAAAAAAACTTGATTTTAAAAATTTTTTTTTTTTGAAAAATGTAATTTTTTTTCATTTCCACTCAAAAAAGTATCTAACTAATGCAAAACTGTAAAAAAAATCCACTGGAATTGCGGTTTTCTTGTCATTTTGATGACAATTTCGCATTGTTTAGGATCACCACAATTTGTTCCTTTACCTGGTTTGTAAGACTTTGAAGTTTTGGTGAGGAAAAACGGTTCGATGAATCAATTTGAAAATTTACAAGAATATTGATGATTTAAAAGTCTATAAATTTGCATACCAACGCAAGCCATGCAATATGTTTAGATCAGTACAAATAGAATTCGATTTAAATCTACCTCTTATCTGTTCAGATTCAAAAATACTATTATTTTTGGTAAAATCTATTTAAATCAAAGTAAATTATGGTTGAATTATTGCATTGGAAGCTACACGTAACTTTTTACATGAATTCAATCCTACTTGAGTTTGATTTTTGAAAGATCTGTTACATTATTTACTTGCTTTAAAATGTTTAACATAAAATTAACATGCACGAGTTTACTACAAATATAAAAACAATTGAAATATTTTGAAGAGTAAGAGATTGAAAAAAAATGTTTAATTTAAACTCGAATCAATTTGAATTGAACTCAAAAGAATACAAAACACATCTGTAACTGTCTTATGATTCTTACAGACATTTGGCGTCTAAAATAATTGCAAGGCAATCTGTCACTCCCATCGGTAGGAAAAGATATTTCAAAAAAGAAAGCTTGGAATAACTACTACTCGAACAACACCGCGAGTCAGCACAATAAGCCCGAAGATGGTTATTTAGAACCGAAACGCGTCGCTTAGTAAATTATATATTCAAATGTTGTGACATATTTTCAAAAAATATTAAATAAAATTTAAAACTTAAAATAATTATTAAAAATTTTTAACTTTTAATTTTATTTTTCAAATACTCATTCGACGATATGAAGATATGTATGTATGTGGCATGTATTTTAAGAAACGTTATCATCATTGGAAATAGTAAACATTTGTACTTAATTTAAAGGAGCTAGCATCTCTATTTGGAAAAACTAACAATGAAATCATTTGTTTTAAACAGAAAACATCTTCCAACCAAACACGGAAATATTCAAAAAGACTAATATGATTCTATTTGAAACAACATCAAATGAAGTTAATTAAAACAAACAGAAATATCTTTATGTTAAATAGAAACCATAGTAAATTTGAATAAAATCATGTTCAAATCGTTTCAACGATGAACTAATACGATTCAATTGAATTAAATAGAAATCGCTTCCTTGCCAAATCATATGTGTTTGAGTTTGATTTAAATATGAATATGTTCAATATTTTTCTCAGTGTTCAAGTAAAAGTGGAAAAGACTTAAGTCGATCAACTCTATTAGTAAATATTTTTCCTATTTGATTTGATTAACTATACCTATATGCATCTCCAAACTCCAAACCTATTTCCACACCAGTAGAGTGTTACTTTGAAAAAATATAAACATTCTAAATAGTTCTCCCAGCCACTTTCATTGCAGCATAAGTGTTTGAAAAATCCATCCCCATCACCCTCTACCAATGCTTAATTAGATTTTCAAGAAACTCAAGAATTCACAGAAAGATATGAACAAAAGCAAATGAAAATGAAAACAAAAAAACAACTGGAAAATTATTTTTTAATTAATACGTACCTAGGGTTGGTCAATATATAAAAGCGCATAAAGCTCTCACCATGTGCCTCGTTGTTTTTTTTTTATTTTAACTTGACAACCTTCTTTCTTATAAAATCTGCCAAGAAAAAAACACGTCATGAGTTTAAATTAAAAGTTTAAGGTGACACTTGCCGCTGACATCGCGGAAAAGAAAATTTTATTTTTTGATATTTACGTTTTTTTTATATTTTCTTCTTGATTTGATTTATGATTCGTTATTAAGACGCTCAAATCAGAGAAAAATAAGATTTCGTCTAAATTATTACTTCCGTCAGTGGGGGAAGGTTCAAGTAATCTATCAAATGTAATTCCAATTAAAGACCAGAAGTAAAGTCACAACTTGAAGGATCCACATCTGTTTTATTAAATCTTATAATGTTGACTCCATAAACTAGTTCATAATTATACCTAGATACATTGTGCGGCAGTAAACATAGATTAGATCATAAACTTAATGTCATACTTTCTACTTGTGAAGCCCTGATGATACGAGTACCTACTGCTGCTGGCTATCGTAAATTTAATTGGCTTACAAATTTTTAACGTTTCACTAATGACTGTGACAACAATTTTTCCACCAGCTAGCTACACCGCGTCACACAATATTTGATGCTCACTCCCTAATGTTTGTCGAGGACCTTCTCTTCCTCCTTGTATCCACCTTTATTAGCGAGCGCTTCACCCTTATGTCATTATTATCCCCGGTGAACGATCCATGTTTAGCTTTTAAATTGAAAAGAAAACCACAACGTTCACTCACGAACACACTCACACTCACATGACAATGTAGTCACTTCTTTGAGTTGGGGGATGGCGAGTGGCAAGATGCCAGAACAGAACGCACCCTCAAATTACATCTCCTTCATCCTGTTTGCGGGGATAATATGATACACAACGATACAAATGAGATAACTACTACACGTGTTAGCTATAATACGATTGTAGTTTCCCTGTAAACAAGTGCTTCTTCCTTCGTATAGTCTTCCTCAAGACAACTGGTTCCATAGCTATTGTATACTCCAACAACCCTTGAGGAAGAAGCTGATCTGCTGGCTGTTGCTGTATTCCTGCTTTTGCGTTTGTATCTTTAAATAATAGCAACAATACGAACCTTGCGAGTAATACAATGACAGAAGCAGCATTGTACATGTGTTAAGAACGAAATCCTGCTATTATTATTATTGAAATCCATTTTTTATTTCTCTCTGCATGGCTTTATCGCAACAGTCGGGGTTAAAGGTTTTCAAACACTTTATATACAATAGCTTAGCTGGCTTTTTGGCCAGGACATTGTTTTTATGATTGGAATTAATTCCTTACATACTAAGGACGAAATTTAACTTGGGAGTCATTTTTGTAATCCTATCGCTTGGACGTCATTAAGAAAAATGGCGCCCAATCTGTAGTTCAGTCAGGAAACCATTTTCAAAAATGGCGCCCAATCTGTGCGAAATGGTGAAATAAAAAAAATCGTAAATCACTTGGAAAATTTGCATGATCAAAATAACAATTGATGTCTGAAAAAAATGGTGTTCAGTGCTGCCACTTTTTGGGAACATAATTTTTGTATGTCAACAGGTGTAACCTCTGCTGCTACTTTAATGATTTCAAAGGGCAGGAGTTCCACTTTTTTTGTAGTTTTTAATATTTTGAACATGAAAACAGTTGCGGAAATGCGTCTAGGGGGTCAATTCTCGATCTGTGAAACTGTGAAGTGATAAATATGATAACGCCTTCACGCCAAATGCGATTCTCAAAGTGTGAAAAAATGAAAACAAATGCCAAAATGTTTTCATATGATAATTCCTTTATCACAATCATTTCACTCTGTGAAAACCTGTGAAAAGAAAAATGATAAACAGAAACAAATTGTGCTCATTTGATACACCCAATTCGCAATCTTAGTCTTACTATGACGTCACAATCATCTTTTTCTATGAGCAAGTGGTAGCATTTTTCATGTTAGTACTTTTTAATACTCACTTTGACAGCTGTTTTTCATAACGAGTTCGGGAATCGCATTGCGCGTGTTTTGTGAAGTGATAAAATGATAAAACTCTGTGAAAACTGAAATGATAACTTTGTTTTCATTTCACAGTTTCACAGATCGAGAATTGCCCCCTGATGCCAATCACGTTTTAGGAAAAACAAGTGTCAAGTTTTTTAGTGTTCAATATATGAAAAATTACCAAAAAAGTGGAAATCCCACCCTTTCATATAAAAAAAAACGTGTTTCAGAAAAGTGTCAACACTGTATTTTACCCAAAGGTGTTTCAACTCAACACCTATTTTTAAGACATCAACAGATATTTTCTAAATACGTGCTTGGCATCTGGAGGCGTTTCCCCAACTATTTTCATTTTCCAAATATTAATAATTACCGAAAAAGTGGAAGTCCCACCATTTGACATCAAAAAAGTATGTTTCCGAAAAGTGGTAACGCTAAGACTTTACCCGAAGGTGCGTCATGTGGTCATGTCCAAAATATTAAAAATTATGAAAAAAATTGGAGAACCCTTTGGCATAAAAACAAAAGCATGTTTCCGAAAAGTGGCAGCACCGAAATTTTATCCGAAGGTGCGCCGACTCAATACCTATCTTCTAAGACATCAATCATTATTTTGAATAAGGAAATTTTTCAAGTAATTTACGATTTTTTTATTTTACCAATTCTTCAGATTGGGCGCCATTTTTGGTGTCCAATTTTACCCAAAGGTGCGTACCTAGTATATGGTTTATTTTTTCAAAGTACATTACCTCTTGACACGACTGTACATGTGGGTAAAATTCATGTATGTATACAATTTTATTTTAACAAATTTCACCCTCATTGTCATTATGTTGTGTGCGCGAATATCAACACAACTCCAGCAATTGAATTAATTTTCTATAAAACGACCGTATATCAGGGGGTATGAGAGTGAATAAAATGATTTGATAGTCTTTAAGCTATATCATTGCAACAAGGAAGTATTTTGTTATTCCTTATTTTCTATAGATACGAGTGGGGAATACTGCGGGAGGTTTACGGGTTGGACATTGAAGGCGCGATCTGTGTGCTTTCATTCTTTTTGTACTGCGGTAATGATGTTTTTTTGTTGTGCGCTTTGTTTTGGCTAAAGACTTCCAGGACACAGCCAAAAAAAAAGTCAACCAAGTGTTTAACTTTGGTAAATTGAGCGCAGCAAAAAGGATACAATTCTTTTGTTAAGCGATGATCTCAGAGTCAGAGTGGAGGAGGGTTGCACTTGTGCTTGTTGGGTAAATATGAAATTTTCGTTTGGTGAATCCTACGAATTTGTGGGGTGGATTGTTTATGGTTTCGCTAAGGACAATACATACTTAAAGAGGGGTGCTAAATACCGAAACGGAATCAAGAGTTACTTAGTAAATTACACTTTAGTTATGGGTATTTTCGCTGCACAGCTATATATGTAGGTACATGATACCTACAAAGTGGTCATAATAATAAATAGACTTCATGACATATTAATAGTAAAGGGTTATATTTTAAATTTATAAACCATATTGCTAATCACTAAAGTGTATACTGCGGAAACTATTTATTAAAAAATATGTAATTTCTTCGGGAGAAAAGTTTCACAAAAGGGTTTAATAAGCTTTTATAAATACGAGGGAACTTAATAATGTTGCTTTGGACGGTCCAACATTAGATTTTTATTTTTGATTCGCCTTCTAAAACTATTATTTCCAAAATAGTAAAGAAATAGTAAAGAAGTTCTGAACGATTGAGTCCTGGAAAAAAACAAAGTTCTGAAAAGACAAAGTTTCAGGGCAGGAAGATGTCCTCATAAGACGAAACGCGTTTTAAACTTTATTGATATTGTGGAATAAGCAAGTGTTTTCTTTTATTTTAATTAATAATTATGTTAGGTGAATTATGCTTTTGCACCGTTCATTTCAATGCAGTGGTTTTACAGCTTTTTACGAATCAAAATTTAGCTTTCCCTCAAATTTGATGCCAATATCTTAATTTTTGGGAAATTAATTTTTAAAGCCCATTGTAGATTTTGGGCCCCAGGAATTATAACCTTGTGCCAAATTAATAGAACTCGCAATTTCATAACTAAGCCTTTTCAGATCTTTGTCTTTTCAAAACTATGTCCTTTTAAAACACGACAATGGGTGCTTAGGACTACTAAAAAGTCAATAAGACGAAAACAATTGATTTTTTTATATAAGAAGGTTTTATAATACAAATTCTATATACTACTGAAATAAATCAGCCAAGTAGAAGACTTAGCATTAAGGATTGGACTTGTTGAATTATTGATTCAAAATAGCTTTTTATGGCCTTTAGTCCTACAAATTGGCGTTTCGTTCCGCTTACTCACTTGAACTCATCAGTGACATAGTGAGGGCTTTGTCATACGCAATTTATATTAAGTTCAGTTCAACTTACATGAATTTTTCAACGAAAATCCACTGTAAACTATATCCAACAAGATTAGAATTCCTAATCATTAAGCTGGAAGTTTTTTTGCCCTGGGCCAGGCATAGTTTCTATATAAGAAGGTTTTATAATACAAATTCTATATACTACTGAAATAAATCAGCCAAGTAGAAGACTTAGCATTAAGGATTGGACTTGTTGAATTATTGATTCAAAATAGCTTTTTATGGCCTTTAGTCCTACAAATTGGCGTTTCGTTCCGCTTACTCACTTGAACTCATCAGTGACATAGTGAGGGCTTTGTCATACGCAATTTATATTAAGTTCAGTTCAACTTACATGAATTTTTCAACGAAAATCCACTGTAAACTATATCCAACAAGATTAGAATTCCTAATCATTAAGCTGGAAGTTTTTTTGCCCTGGGCCAGGCATAGTTTCTATATAAGAAGGTTTTATAATACAAATTCTATATACTACTGAAATAAATCAGCCAAGTAGAAGACTTAGCATTAAGGATTGGACTTGTTGAATTATTGATTCAAAATAGCTTTTTATGGCCTTTAGTCCTACAAATTGGCGTTTCGTTCCGCTTACTCACTTGAACTCATCAGTGACATAGTGAGGGCTTTGTCATACGCAATTTATATTAAGTTCAGTTCAACTTACATGAATTTTTCAACGAAAATCCACTGTAAACTATATCCAACAAGATTAGAATTCCTAATCATTAAGCTGGAAGTTTTTTTGCCCTGGGCCAGGCATAGTTTCTATATAAGAAGGTTTTATAATACAAATTCTATATACAACTGAAATAAATCAGCCAAGTAGAAGACTTAGCATTAAGGATTGGACTTGTTGAATTATTGATTCAAAATAGCTTTTTATGGCCTTTAGTCCTACAAATTGGCGTTTCGTTCCGCTTACTCACTTGAACTCATCAGTGACATAGTGAGGGCTTTGTCATACGCAATTTATATTAAGTTCAGTTCAACTTACATGAATTTTTCAACGAAAATCCACTGTAAACTATATCCAACAAGATTAGAATTCCTAATCATTAAGCTGGAAGTTTTTTTGCCCTGGGCCAGGCATAGTTTCTATATAAGAAGGTTTTATAATACAAATTCTATATACTACTGAAATAAATCAGCCAAGTAGAAGACTTAGCATTAAGGATTGGACTTGTTGAATTATTGATTCAAAATAGCTTTTTATGGCCTTTAGTCCTACAAATTGGCGTTTCGTTCCGCTTACTCACTTGAACTCATCAGTGACATAGTGAGGGCTTTGTCATACGCAATTTATATTAAGTTCAGTTCAACTTACATGAATTTTTCAACGAAAATCCACTGTAAACTATATCCAACAAGATTAGAATTCCTAATCTATTAGCTGGAAGTTTTTTTGCCCTGGGCCAGGCATAGTTTCTATATAAGAAGGTTTTATAATACAAATTCTATATACTACTGAAATAAATCAGCCAAGTAGAAGACTTAGCATTAAGGATTGGACTTGTTGAATTATTGATTCAAAATAGCTTTTTATGGCCCTTAGTCCTACAAATTGGCGTTTCGTTCCGCTTACTCACTTGAACTCATCAGTGACATAGTGAGGGCTTTGTCATACGCAATTTATATTAAGTTCAGTTCAACTTACATGAATTTTTCAACGAAAATCCACTGTAAACTATATCCAACAAGATTAGAATTCCTAATCATTAAGCTGGAAGTTTTTTTGCCCTGGGCCAGGCATAGTTTCTATATAAGAAGGTTTTATAATACAAATTCTATATACTACTGAAATAAATCAGCCAAGTAGAAGACTTAGCATTAAGGATTGGACTTGTTGAATTATTGATTCAAAATAGCTTTTTATGGCCTTTAGTCCTACAAATTGGCGTTTCGTTCCGCTTACTCACTTGAACTCATCAGTGACATAGTGAGGGCTTTGTCATACGCAATTTATATTAAGTTCAGTTCAACTTACATGAATTTTTCAACGAAAATCCACTGTAAACTATATCCAACAAGATTAGAATTCCTAATCATTAAGCTGGAAGTTTTTTTGCCCTGGGCCAGGCATAGTTTCTATATAAGAAGGTTTTATAATACAAATTCTATATACTACTGAAATAAATCAGCCAAGTAGAAGACTTAGCATTAAGGATTGGACTTGTTGAATTATTGATTCAAAATAGCTTTTTATGGCCCTTAGTCCTACAAATTGGCGTTTCGTTCCGCTTACTCACTTGAACTCATCAGTGACATAGTGAGGGCTTTGTCATACGCAATTTATATTAAGTTCAGTTCAACTTACATGAATTTTTCAACGAAAATCCACTGTAAACTATATCCAACAAGATTAGAATTCCTAATCATTAAGCTGGAAGTTTTTTTGCCCTGGGCCAGGCATAGTTTCTATATAAGAAGGTTTTATAATACAAATTCTATATACTACTGAAATAAATCAGCCAAGTAGAAGACTTAGCATTAAGGATTGGACTTGTTGAATTATTGATTCAAAATAGCTTTTTATGGCCTTTAGTCCTACAAATTGGCGTTTCGTTCCGCTTACTCACTTGAACTCATCAGTGACATAGTGAGGGCTTTGTCATACGCAATTTATATTAAGTTCAGTTCAACTTACATGAATTTTTCAACGAAAATCCACTGTAAACTATATCCAACAAGATTAGAATTCCTAATCATTAAGCTGGAAGTTTTTTTGCCCTGGGCCAGGCATAGTTTCTATATAAGAAGGTTTTATAATACAAATTCTATATACTACTGAAATAAATCAGCCAAGTAGAAGACTTAGCATTAAGGATTGGACTTGTTGAATTATTGATTCAAAATAGCTTTTTATGGCCCTTAGTCCTACAAATTGGCGTTTCGTTCCGCTTACTCACTTGAACTCATCAGTGACATAGTGAGGGCTTTGTCATACGCAATTTATATTAAGTTCAGTTCAACTTACATGAATTTTTCAACGAAAATCCACTGTAAACTATATCCAACAAGATTAGAATTCCTAATCATTAAGCTGGAAGTTTTTTTGCCCTGGGCCAGGCATAGTTTCTATATAAGAAGGTTTTATAATACAAATTCTATATACTACTGAAATAAATCAGCCAAGTAGAAGACTTAGCATTAAGGATTGGACTTGTTGAATTATTGATTCAAAATAGCTTTTTATGGCCCTTAGTCCTACAAATTGGCGTTTCGTTCCGCTTACTCACTTGAACTCATCAGTGACATAGTGAGGGCTTTGTCATACGCAATTTATATTAAGTTCAGTTCAACTTACATGAATTTTTCAACGAAAATCCACTGTAAACTATATCCAACAAGATTAGAATTCCTAATCATTAAGCTGGAAGTTTTTTTGCCCTGGGCCAGCTTAATGATTAGGAATTCTAATTTTGTTGGATATAGTTTACAGTGGATTTTCGTTGAAAAATTCATGTAAGTTGAACTGAACTTAATATAAATTGCGTATGACAAAGCCCTCACTATGTCACTGATGAGTTCAAGTGAGTAAGCGGAACGAAACGCCAATTTGTAGGACTAAAAGCCATAAAAAGCTATTTTGAATCAATTGATTTTTTTGTTGATGTTCTTTTATTAAATATTCTTTTGTATTTTGCCCACTATTTGCTTTCTTTTATTTTTTTCATGTATATAAAGTAAGCAGGACACTTTTGGAAATTCATGTTAAAAACTATCCTATCATTAGTTGCTACTTAATTGCGAATTAGTTACGCAAAAAAAAAATTTATAGCATTTTTGGTTTGCGAAAAAATGGGTGTCCTGCTAACTTCATATGAATCTAGCAGGACAAATTTCTCAAAAATGTAGATAAACGATCCGAAAAAAGTTGGTTGTTGAGAACTAATTAATTGCGAATTAGTTACGCAGAAAAAAATGATTTTTTTGTTCGTTTGCGAAAAATAGGCGTATTGCGAACTTCACGTGAACTTAGCAGGACAACTTTCTCAAAAAAGGAGATAATCGAGCTGATAAAAGTTGGTTATTGAGAACTAATTAATTGCGAATTAGTTACGCAAAAAAAAATTGATTGCATTTTTGGTTTGCGAAAAAATGGGTGTCCTGCTAACTTTATATGAAGTTAGCAGGACAACTTTCTCAAAAATAAAGATAGTCGAGCTGAAAAAAGTTGGTTATTGAGAACTTATTAATTGCGAATTAGTTACGCAAAAAAAATTTAATTGCATTTTTGGTTTGCGAAAAAATGGGTGTCCTGCTAACTTCATATGCACTTAGCAGGACAACTTTTTCAAAAATGAAAACAATAAACAACAAAGATAATCGAGCTGAAGAAAGTTTATTATTGAAAATTAAATTAATTGCGAATTAGTTACGCAAAAAAAAATTTAATTGCATTTTTGGTTTGCGGAAAAATGGGTGTCCTGCTAACTTCATATGAACTTGGCAGGGCACAAATTTTTCGCAAACCTAAAACGCAACTAAATGTTTTTTTGCGTAACTAATTCGCAATTAAATAGTTCTCAATAATAAACTTTTTTCAGCTCGATTATCTTTATTTTTGAGAAAGTTGTCCTGCTAAGTTCATATGAAGTTAGCAGGACACCCATTATTTCATGAACCAAAAAAGCAATTAATTTTTTTTTTGCGTAACTAATTCGCAATTAAGTAGCAACTAATGATAGGATAGTTTTTAACATGAATTTCCAAAAGTGTCATGCTAACTTTATATACATATATTTTTCGAACTTATAAGTAGTCAAAGTCATTTAGGGTAAGTGCACGCACTTACTATAACAGATATCAACTTAAATTTGTTTTTTATTTTGTAAACCTATATGGGTGATTCTCTGCCAACTGATTCTTTTTTTTGTTTTTATTTCAAAAACTAAAACTTATAGGAAACAATTTTTGTTTCGTTTTTCTGGCTTTAGTTAGTCAGAGTATCAAATCTGTTAAAGCATTTTGCTCAGGGCCGTGCCTAGGGGTGGGTTAGTGGCCTTTCCATAAAAGGCGCTGTACCGCAAAGAGAGCGCCGTTCCGTGAAAGGTGCCACCGTGCTATGTAAGTCACCGCATCGGCTACTGGTGCGTCGAATTCAAGTAGGAAAAATAACTACAAATTTGAATTGTAAAATTATTATTGCTACCTATCATTACTGAGAAACTCAAATCTATTCGGTAAGATACGTTGACCTTATATCGAATCGATATATGTATATCGATTCCATAAGATCGTTTTTGCAAGCTCGACGCCAATTTTTGACTGGTTTAAAGACCGACTGATCCAAAAATACAAATTAAAAAAAAAAAATTTACCGACTTTTTTAAATGATGATTTCTCAAAATACAGTCATGAAATGAACATTTTGATCAGATCATACTTTACGGAATGACGTATACAAGCTCACGCGATTAAAATTTTTTCTTGTGTTGGATTATCATCAATCACCATCAGCACCTGCCATCCAAGCAATTGTTTAAAGCTGAATAAAAGCATGTGCTTAAAACAGAGTCAACAATTTCCAAAATCCAATGACTGATAAGTACTTGCCAAAAATTATTCATGAATGTATGATTTATGATTCGAGCATTTTCTCATTCCGTACAATCGTTTCCTGCAGAGTGTTGTCCTTTAAGGCACGCAAGAATAATCGACCGAAAAAGCGATTACATGTTAATATGCGGACTGGTTAAAATGTCGATTTGTATCGACTTTTTTGTATGTAGGTACCTACCTACTTATATATTTGGAAAAAATATCGACAAGTCAATAAAAGCCGATATTTTCTCAAATTTTTGTCTATACAGTCCACTTTTTGTCAAGTCGGGTTTTCAAAATTTTGCATGAAAGTAGACATAAATGACATTTTAACCAGTCCCTAACTTTTTTTCGGTGTGATTGAAGTCAGTATAACTACGGCGAAAATGAGCAACCCTTTTCATTGTGCTGGGTTATTACTTAGTTTTTATTGCACGGAATAATTTTTGTTTGGTTCTTTCGAAGTATTGATACCGTTTCAATGAAGAAAATTCTTTGAAAGTAAATACTATTGCAAGAAAAAAATTAATTAAAGTTCACTGTGCCACGGTACTGATATTTAGACAGTTTATGTGACCTAACTTCTCTATGCAAATGAGAAAAATTTTTTCCAGGACAATTTTAACATTTGTCGTTAAAAAGAATAAGAAATTCTGATAGTCAACCAAAAACATATTATAACATGCTTAAAAAATACTACCACGGTACTGACAAATTAATTTGTGACACACTTTTTTCGAATGAAAACATATCACTCATAAAGTACAACAACGTTAAAAAAATAAAACGACTGTTATTATCTATACATAAATAGTGCTTCTTTTAGAAAACCACCATGCAAACGTCTCGAAACTAAAACAAAATGGCGGCTCAGCGAGAACTCAAAATTAAAAGTAAATCCTCGGACAACATTCATTCATTATTATTTTATTCAGCAATAAGTATTTTGACTTAATTTTTGCATAATTTTGTCAACCAATTATTGCACTCAAACTTTTCTAAGGACAAAATTTCTATTCAATGAAGTATTTCACTAGAAAAAAGTAGATTTAATCGGAAAAACAAAGAACGGACATGCCACGGTACTGACATTTTTACTTCATTTTTCCAAGCCATGAAGATGTAGCAAATTTGGTCATGATATCGAATGTAGATTATAGTAAATAGCCATTTACACAATTCAAACCAAAAATATATACGAACATTTTACATTTAATATCAAAAAAAGGACTGGACACAAAGAATCACAGTTGGGACGGAATCACTCATATAGTGCAGTGATTAAAGCTATTTGCTTCGGAAAAATGATGGAAAGTCTCATCATGGCATTCTAAGAAATCTGTATAAAGTCCCCATCGATATGAGCACCGCTTACACTTTTATGGGGGTTAAAGGCCCCCCAAATGGTTTTTAAGGAACATCTCCAGGTATTTTTAACAGAACAGATGTAAGAGCTTAGTTTGTAACTTAACAAATTTCCTACAAATTAATCTATGGCTGACCAATTACTTAAACTAACTGACCTTTTATGACGATTTAGTAGCCTCTCAGATAGTATTTATATTTTTTTTTGTAAAATTACCCAAATGGGGTGCCAAAAATCGTTCATGAAATTGAAAAAAAAAACTTTAAAAAATAGTAAAAAAGAGTCTATACCTGACCAGATCTTTCAAATGGTATACATTTTTCGCAAATTTCCCATAAATGAGGTGCCAAAAATCGCTATGACCTTGAATTGTTTTTTACAAATTCAATAAAAATTCATATAAAAAATGTATGGGTGACCAATTACTAAAAATAGCTGACTTTTTATAGCCGTGAAGTGGCCTTTCAAATGGCATACTTTTTTTTATTATTTAATGAGGGGCCAAAAGTTTTTCTTTACCTTGAAACTTTAAACATTCATAGAAAAGAATCTATGGCTGACCAATTACTGAAAATAGTTGACCTTTTATCACGATGTAGAGATCTTTCAGATGGTAAACATTTGTTGTGAATTTCCCACAAATGAGGCGCGTGACCTTGCGTGACCTTGAGAAACTTTACATCTTGATTAAGGCTGACGAATTTCTAGGACTAGTGGACCTTTTCTGACTAATTACAAACCAATTATATGGCATTATTTTTCCCAAATTTCCCATATATGAGGTGCCAAAGGTCCAGAGCCCACATAATGGCTCGTCAGTTCCGTCATTTTCAATATCACAGGCCGAAAAAGATAATGGCCAATTTTGCCAAAAATGTTTATAATAATAATTGTTTTTTGAACATTGCTTTTTTGTTTTGATAAATGAAGAGTACAAGCCTCGGAAGCAAAATTTTTGTGTGCATTTTCAAAAGAAAAAATAATAAACTCGACGTTTCCTCTCTTAACTTCTACATATTCCGAGAGTTGAGAAAATCTGAAGCCGATGAGCTCCAGAGTTGAAAATGGGAAGTTGAAAACGTCAACTTTGAGCGAAAAAAAAATAAATTTACTATTTGAAAATATATATGTTCAATTATGATTGAAAAAATAGCCCTAAGAAGATTTTTGTATATCTTGAAGAATATAATACTTTTTTTTCGGGATTTTTGCCATTTGACATGGTGTTATTTATCTACAAAAACTTCGTATAACACTAAAATTCTTGTGTAAAACAAAAAACCCTCCCTCTATTTAATTTGTTCTTCAAAGAAAAAAATATTGAACTTAATTTACCTAAAAAAGTCTATGAAATAATCCCACCTTATACTCCTGGAGTTATAGTAATCATAATCATTATAGCGTGCATAATTTCTTATCTTATTTTTTAACTTTTACTTTTTTTAATTAATTCGCTGGGCTTAGGCATTTTGTTTTTTCATTCATTTTTTGATTATCGTTTAGTTTAAGGGAGAGAATGAGGAAAAAAATGTTTCAAAAATTAAAAATATTTAAATTTTATATTCTTTTACCTACCTTATAAAATCATAAAAATAAAAAAGGGTTATAGGTACTACGTCCATAAGACGATGCAGCATCGTGGTATTTTACAAAATGTTCCACTCTCTATAATGATAAGCTATGCGGTTGACATTATTGTTCCAGGGGAATTATAATTTTTTGTTCCTTTCTTTTTATTGCAAAGAAAAAGAACAACAAAAAAAACAGAAAATTACCACAGCAGGATGGCAGTCATAAACATTTGTCTAATTAAAAGAAAAGGCTTTTTGTGCTGATAATATCAATGTAATGAAATCGTTTTGGTTATGGTTACCCATGTATGTATGAATCTTTGTGTACTAAGGTATACTATATGTATACATACATATATTTAAAGCGGAAGGTATTTTTATAAATTAAAATATCATTCTAGGCATTAATAACTACTTTGATGCCAATATAAAAATCTTCAAAAGATTTTCGTTTCGTTATAAATAATTAAAACTGAACTCAACTAAACTCAAATAAAATCGCATTAGGAAACAGATTATGTTCGAAAACCTTACCTATAAGTCTCAAGGACCTTATTTAACTGTTTTGAAAGCCACTTACCGACATTTAGAACTTGTCTTACTGATTGGTCATACTGAATACAAAATGTCACCTTGACGTTTATTTTTGCTATCAATCGAAAAGTTGTTGGTATAAGAAAGTTATCGGCGGATAAGAAAAGATACCCTTATATGCGGTTGTTCAAAAGTAGGTATTTCAGGATAGCAGTTTTATGTTGAGAGATATACCAAATTCCGACTCACTCCTATGTTGGACTCATTTTCCAAACGACTTCTTTTTAAGAGAATTTAAAATGTAAGTATAAATGTCGAATTAAGATAAACGTGCGGTGCCGTGACATAAGGCCAAGTGACATAAGGCCAAATTTTAAGAGTTGGCCTAGTGTCGCTTTTACAAAGTGACATAAGGCCAATTTGGCATTGTGTCACTTTTAATACTAGCGTACCTGTTGTTTTTTTCATTTTTCATTGAAAAATGTCATTATATCCAGTTTCTTTAAATGCCTAAGAAACTTTGCATACACCCAAATTTGCATCTACCCCAAATCCTATCGTGAGCCCAAGCAGGGGGGTTGCAGGGGGGCAGCATGCCCCCCATCCATACCTCACTGTTTATTTGAAAATTTTTATATTTCGCAACCCAAATAAAGGAGAGGTTTTATTAAGTTTGTTAAATTTAAAAATTCGCAATAAACAGTGAGGTATGTATGCAACCCCCCTGCTTGGACTAACTATAGGATTTGGGGTGGGTGCGAGGTTGGGTGTATGCGAAGTTTTTTTCCCAAAAATTGCTGATTTTTTTTACAAAACATTTTACGTTTGGCCTTAAGTCACAAACAAATATGGCTTTATGTCACTTTTTAAAAGCGACATTAGGCCAACTCTTAAAACTTGGCATTTAGTCGCTTTTGGAAAGTGACTTAAGGCCAAACTTTTAAATTTGGCCTTATGTCACGGCACCTAACGTGCTTCGAATTCATGCGGTGGCTGCCGATATTTTTTGTTGACTATATGATTGTTTCTGACTTTTTGGACAGCAAATTGTTACCTACACAAAAGAATATAAGAACAAAACATATATTAACAGCTCGAATGCGCTGTTTTATGTCAACGGCATTCGTTGGCAAGCGTCAGCATTTATTTAACAAAAATATTATGATCTTTCCAAAAAAAAATCATAAGCCCAAAAAGACTGGGTATGAGAAAGCAACTCTGTAGGGGTGAAGACTGAACTGCTGAGTAGAACATTATCTAGATGTTGTTATAAATCTCGATAACTGTATTATTATTTTGTTCTTCAAAAAATCACTTTTTAAGTCAGACCCGAATTTGTGTTCATCGGTCTTTATGTACCTAAATCTTTCTCTTAATCCGCTGAAGTGACTTCTTCTTAGGTCTTAAGATTTGGATAGAAGGTTTTTTTTTTTAGCTCCAAAAATAACGGTTCCTTCCATAAAACCGTTACAAAAATCTTAAATAAATACATTTGGTTACGCAACAACTTGTGGAGAACTAGTGACTTTACAACTCTCAACAATTCCTGTGTGCATGGTTTTGGCAAGAATGGAGTTAAGAAAAGCTTATTTATCTCACAAATGATTCTTACGGTTTTTATAAATTTTTTTCCTGCGTATTATTGGCTCAACAGTTTAGAGTATTTTCTTAAGGTATGGTTATATTAAACAAAACACAGAATAACGGCCATTCCAAAAATTTCAAAACCAAGTAACTCAATTTCAAATTAAGGAAAAAAATATATTTAAATATGCCAATATTAAGAGTATATGTTAGAATTAACGAAAAAGTTGTAAATATAAAGTTTTACTTGTTGTTGTAAAGTAGACAAGTGATCAAAAAAGCTCATACTTTATCTTTCGTACCTGGGCATTTTTCGGCATTATTGCCACTATCAGTTCTCTATAAATTGTGATGCAAATGGCGATGTGGAGTTAGGTTTTTATAAGCGTTTTCAATACACTACTTAAATTCGGAACTATTTTCTTGATAGGAGTGCTGTAAAAATAGTATTATGCCTCAAAATGACTGAACATTTCATGTCTTCTCCGTTACCAAAAAATGACAAAAGTTGGTATAAATGGGGAACTATATTAGTGTTTGTAAAAATATTCCGCATACAAAGCAAGACTTGAAAAAGGGTTATGATGGATTTTTTATAGATTTTTTAATCATGTCTTACTGTCTAAAACAGGAGAAGAAGAGAAGACAAAATTGCAGTTTCTCATCCAAATTTCAACGACTCATAGGCACTTTTTTTAAAAGTCTGAATTTCTTTGATCCCCATACTTAAAATGGATCAAGGTAACTAAAAAAAGTATGTGTTAAATTGCATTGTAATCGGTTGACGTTTACACGTGCTAGCGAGCACTTGAAGTTTTTCATATAAAGTAAATGGTGTATTCACAGTCTTTTACTCAAAGTGCCCGTAAAAGTGTTAACGTTGATAAAAAAAACTTTAAACTTGGCACATATACTAAATACTATAAGGAGTATACAAATATATTTTTTTTAAATAACAGTTACTCCATTTAAAATAGTAACAAATTCACAAAAACAACGAATTTTTTGATGGGGTTAATATTATACAAAACTATTGAAAATATTTTTTTTTTGATACTCCTTACGGTAGTTAATTTATGTGCCAAGTTTAAAGATTTTCCATCAACTTTTACAATTTTGCTGATATTTTGAGTAAAAACTGTGAAAACCCCATGTATTTTGGATGAAAAATTTCAAGTGCTCGCTAGCACGTGTTAACGGTAACCGATTTCATTGAAATTTTATACACATTTTTTCAATTGCCTGAATCACTTTTATTATTGATGAGAATAATTTAAAAACACGAATTACAATATAACTGAACAAAAAAGAAATCTTTAATCGTACGTGTCCTCTCCGTTACCATTAGCTGTCTTCTCCGTTATCATCGTTCATATTTTTTTCTTATAGCAAAATGAAACTTGGCATTAAACCAAGGATGGTTTTTAATAAATGTTGGTTTTATGAAATTGTGCAAAAAAAATCAACTTCATGTCTTAATGGACGGCGCAGAATTTTAAACTTCAAGGCAATGGTCGGAAATCTCTAAATCGTACGTGTCTTCTTACCGTTACCATCTATTTTTTTGTATAAACTTACTAAATTTCATAATTTTTTGGTGAAACTTCTGTGTCGTGTACTTTGTGATAAATTTTTAAAAACCACTGAGTTTCATAAAAAAATATTAATTTCTTAACAAGAAAAACCTTGCTACAAGCGTCCGATTGTCTTCTCCGTTACTTTTGGAATGGCCGATAAGCAGAATTTTCGTCTTCTTAAAACAAATTGATAGTATTTTGAAAAACAGAAATGTGGAAAGCAGAATAACGTCAGACAGAATAAAAAAAAAAACACAATTTTTAAACGCAGATTTGTTTTTTGAAGAAAACTGAATTTTGAAAAACAGAATTTTGACCTGTTCCCATTAAGAATATTTTATTAAATATTAGCTCTATCTCAAAATCTACTGACAAATTAATACAACAAACACAGTTGGCTTAAGTGAAGCACATAAGAAAAACAAAAATAAAAAAAAATTGGGCAGGTATACCTATCTTGATTTTGTTTTCCTCGGGTTTCTGAAAAAAATTGAAAATTGAAAATGTCACCATTTGTTCCTAAGGAACTTTTATACATCATTTCCATATATGGTATACATACATATGTTACATGCATGTACATGATATACCTACACATATTTAAAACAATTTAAATAACGTACTTTTTTACGCTTCAAAATTGTGTTACAAAAATAATAATGAACTTTGTCAGTGATTAATCTTATTTTAAACCGTTTATCAATTACACATCTAATATAAACCTAAATCCCGAAAATTTTATTAAATTATTCCAACAATAACGAAGAGGAGAAAAAAAATTACAAATCGAGTGCAAGGCAATTAATCCCATAATAATGCTATCAATTTCAAAAAATCTAAACCGACACAATACGACTAGGAATATTAATTTCAAAAAAAAAAAATAAAAAAAAAAAGAGAACAACAGAGCCCAACACAAAAGATCTCACAAAATGAGCAGGCTGTGACTGATTTTCGAGACCCTCATCATAGAATCGCCATATCACCAGATTTATACCGCTAAATAATTGGCAGATCGTTGTAATTGCTTGCACACTCATATGATTTCAGTTAAAAGGTAAATAGGGTAATTTGTCTCCCTTATTAGTGCGCCTAACAAAAGAAGAGCATCTTTTTTCCAACCCGGCTGTCATTCATTCACACAGGAGTTTGTTTTCACTTACAATGTAATATATCCACTCTAAGGGTAAGTTATTTATTTGTACAAAAAAAAAAGAAAAAAAAATCCAACTCGACTTTATGTATTTTCTGGCGGTATAGTTGAAATTGTCAAGCATTTTACGGAGACAATTTTTACGAATTTTTAATTTGTAAGTAACTTTTTACATTTTAAAAGTGTCTATGTCCTCAGTTTTGACAGAAGGTGAAATTTATTTAAATTAAAATGAAAAACCAAAAACTAATTAAAACAACGGCAACACTTGAAATAATGTTCCATTTTCTATGTACTTGTTTGAAAAACTTTTTTTTTCTATTTTGAAATTAAATTATTTCTATTTACTATAGATATTTTTTCAATTTCAAATTCAAAAAAGGATTCACTATTTGTGGCACAACAGCAATTTTTCATAACTTATTCACGAAAACGAAAATTTTAATCGCATTTATCTCTAAACAACAAATTTAAAATAACGCCAGTCTTATAGCAAATGAGCGATTAGTAAGTATATGTACTGTCAGGTACTTCGACGGCACTGGTACAATAGAGTGTAGCGTGTGTTTATGGGGTTGGGTTCGAAATCTCAAATGAAAAATTACGAAATGGAAAAAAATCCCGAATGCCAAAATCCCGAAAGACAAAATCCCGAATGCCATAATCCCGAATGACAGAATCTTGAATGCCAAAATCCCGAATGGAATTTATTCAAGATTTCGAGATATTATCTTTCAAAATATACCTTTTGTAATGTTTTTTTGTGCTTTTTGGTACTCGTCGATTTTGATATTCAAACTGGGTTGATGAAGTTGTTTTTCCATATTATATAATTCATAATTTTTGTTATTCTAGATTTGGGTACATTCGAAATTTTCACATAAGATTTTTTGTTTATGTACTCAAATTATTTTGTAGACAGTGTCAAAGCGTGTAGAAGTCAAAAGCTAATAGTACTGAAAAAAGTATTGAAATTCGAAATTATATCTGGAATGTATACGGGAGTTTTTGGTTGTTCGGGATTTTGGGCATTCGGGATTCTGTTTTTTTTTTGCAATTCGGGATTTTGGCATTTGGGATTTTGTACCCTTCCTGTGTGTATGTACACATGTGCTTGCAAAGGACATGAGTCTGAAAAAGAATATGGATATTTCGGACTGATATTGCCATAGCAAACCTGCTGCTTGTAAATGTTGGTGCTTTACTAGCTGGAGCTAGGTTAAGTCTAGTTTACAGTTCCCGTGCGCAAAAAAAATCTATGCAAATATTCTCGCACGTCAAAAATAATTGAGGTGAAATGCAAAATTAATTGTTTGCATGGTTGGTTTACACTTTCATGCTAAATAAAAACCCTTGCTGTAATGGAATGTCATGCAAAACAATGGAACGGCAATTTTTTTTTGTTGATGGTCGGTTTACACTTCCAAAAAAAAAATATATTCACCTCAAGGCATTATTTGCATGCAAATGGTTCTTGCATCCAAAAATAATTATTTTCCATTTTAAGGCCTATAGTTGATTAATAAAGGGTAAATTAATGACTCAATGGGTGGCTAAGGCCAAGGCAAACGTTTATCGCTTTGAATTTTATTCAATTTGGTGCACAGAATAGATGGAAAGTCGTTTTGAAAATTTTGATTTTTCTTTCGCATGGGAACTGTAAACTATGCTTTTAGTAACAAAATTTGCTTTCCCAAAATACAAAGGTGATACTTAGCGATAGGTATCACCGTAAAAAAGATAGAACAGCCAATTCGTGCGACCCCATCCTGCCATTTACTAAATATAGATTCATTGTAATTTGTATACGAATTCGGTGTGATATCCTTAACTGAATTATTATTTAACTATAAAAATTCACTCACAAAGGGAGCGAGTTGCTTGTGAGTGCGAGAAGTCAACATGATTACCGAGGGTTATATCTCACATTTAATAGGATGATATAGGTATGATTCCTGAATGAATCTATATGGATAAGTAGTTAACTGCTGCAGATGTTGATTGATCGCATAATAGTTTAAACAAAACAAAAAAAAAACAGAAATGCACAAAATCGGAAAGGAAGGATGTCCTGTCCATTCCGGCGGCGGTGTCTATACCTGCCACATAAGGGTCTATTGGGATATGGAGTGTCTTTTGTAAGTCGATTTTCCAATTGACTTCGTTTCGATGATGGCTAATTGTAAGACGTACTGGATCTATTTTCACCACGGATCGTTTACTTTTGTCGAAAAAACATTGAGACTTGCAGATACAGTTAAAGCAGAACGTGTACAACGTGTCATTTATTTGATGCGTGTGCGATAGGAATTAGTTAAATATAAATAAAAAGATAAGGGCTGCAAACGTGATTTTTTGAATGAGAACTTATTATTTTTGTCAGCAAATTTAATTCTTACAATTAATAGAGGAGAATTGATCAGTTATTCGTAGCAACAAATATTCGCATTTAACAAATTTATTGATGCGGAAAATCAATTAATTTTTTTGGAGTTCAGAGCTGATTTTTTATATATTCATTTCACTATAAGCAAAAACACGCTGTTGGGATCAGTAACAGGCGGATAAAGTTGATTTTGGTATTTTTGTTTTATATTTTCGATAGATATAAGTTTTTTATTCTATAATTTGAGCGTAGTATTGAAATTTTATTTCGATGTACTAGAGGTTGTAAAACACACTGGGAGTGACCCGCTTCACATCAAAATAGCTCAAATGGCATTGAGTTTTTCTATCTCTATCTAATACTTGGTATTAAGGTCTTTAACCCTATGAGGCGTAGTTGATCTCACGGTTGGCTCGCTTTATCTACAACAAAAAAACCTACTCTTTTTTAAGATATTCGAAGCTGTAATCACAAATAGTATTTTCGGTTGCATATTTTCATTTAAAAAAATTATAGTTAATAAAAAAGGAGCCTCTACATTTATAGGCTATACCTTCCTATAGCAAGAATACTTATCTTGCAACAGCTACAATTTGAATTTATTAAACCAGAAAACCATTTAAGAACCTTATAATAAATAACAGCTATAATAAATATTCACTACCTCTTATTTCAGCTTATACTACACTGTATGTAGCTACATACGTATATATTAAACCCTTTCGAATAAGGAAATTTCATTCAAAAAAATATACAACATCATTTTGGCCTATAAAACCTTTGCTTTGTTGGTTATACTCGTATTTCCATATATATTTGTTATTCGAACCAACCAATAAACCCATAAAATCCCAGGTTTGTTTAATCGGAACCATATTTATCCCCGTAACAATCCCCCACTGCAGCCACTGCCCTGTCCACAATTTAAACATAAAACCATCTAACTCTACCTCCGTATAGAACTCTATTATACAAGCGAAGTCAAGGTGTGGGTCAGGTTTGGCTAAATATACGACAAACTCAGCGAATCAACTCAAAAATCCTTGCTTGCTGACTGTTACAAATAAAAATGAAGAAAACGAAATATTAACCAAAGAGAGGTCGTATAAAGTTTACAACTCGCACATATGGTCACGTCCTACCTACCTTTTCTGATTCCGTGATCGTAATGTGCTGCGCTCGAGTCTCTCATGCTACCATTTTTTTTCTTGGGCTAAAAATAATGTCATTAAAGCGCCTTATTTGTCGTAAACTTTTGAAAAAAAAAAAAACTTTTGCAAAAACACACACAAAAATGCAAAGTAATCTCAATGCAATACGCATAATATGCCAATTTGCCATGTTGCGCAATACACACACTTTCGTGGGCCGCATTCATATAATGACAATATTAAGGATAATAAAAACGCTCGAATTCAAAATCATAGGCCTTCGCATTTGCCATCGATTTTTATAGCTCAACATCATAGAGAATGGCAGGGTTTACAGCTACAATTTGAAACACCTGAAAGGGATATAAAAATATGAAATCAAATGCTCTGCTATTCCTTCGAAGAGTCACATTTACCTGCCTTTAGATGCATTTAAATATCCTTTGGATATAGATTTCTCCCCATTTTTTTTTGTGCAAATACTAATGTTCGTGTGGATTAAGAAAAGAATCCTTTGACAAACACGAATTATCATAACCAAATTGGACAATTTTAAACATCAGAACCTTTTGGAACTATGTATTACTGATGGTGTAGTCTCCAGGGAAGCTTCCAGCTTACGCAATTGTGAACACAAAAGGGTGACCCAGTCACCACATTCATCAGTGTTGTCGTCCACCAAACGAATGCGCGTCGATCCATAGAATCTAATAAATATTTAATTTGGTATTCAGCTCATCTCAACCATCATGTTTACCGCCAATAAGGACATGATTATCCTGCAATTATTCACCCCTTGAAACTATATGGAGAGAACTCAAGCTTGATGGTGCAGCTTTCACGGGGTTATGGTTTGCGGTGGTGGTGTTGGCGGCGGCAGTGGCACGTGATCAGTCACGTGCCTACCCAGGCGATGGGAATATTTATTCCTGATACTTTAACACTCGGTTACGCATAATGAAATCACAATCTAAATAAAAAGTCCTTGTTTGTTACTTGTTGTCATTCATGTAATTGCTATCTTCGAATTGATTGGAATATGTTTACGCTTTGGTTTCCCCTTTTTTGATAAGAATATATGCCCAACCCCAAGCGGCCGGTGGCGGCGGCAGGCACGCTTAGACGGTTGGAAGTCATGTTGTTTTGGCGAATAAGTTTTTTTTTGAAAGCAATTATAGACTTTAAACTGGATTTTATTTTGATTGAAGAGGAGATAAAATGACAGAGAGACACAGCATCCCATGGGAGTTTACAATATTTTATAATTTTAAAGAGATATGATTAAACTGTGACAGCATGCTCATATACCGTACCCTTACCTATCTATAGAACATGCATATGTTATGTCTTATGTATGATTGCATGTAGGTATACCTACATAATTCAATTATCTTAATTTCTTATATACATATGTACATAATGTAGATACATGAAATTTCAGTGATTTTGAAGCAAAAAATGAGCATACTTCAAAGACGATTATTTTTAGTTACATTATTCTTTTGACTTTTTTTTATTTTTGCTTTATCGAGCAATTATAAACAAATAAAGTTTTAGAAAAAAAAAATTATAATACATAGTTGCAAAATTTTCTGGCGTGAATTTTAAAAACTGATCCCTTTTTTTAAGGTTAATTTCAAAATTCAACTAAGAAAAAATTAATGTTCCCTGGTTTTCCACGGTCGGACTTATAAAACATATTTTATACTGAACCATCATGCATTGAATACAAAAAAAATTAGGTGCTTATACCTGCGAACCATCAAAAGCACCAAGGTTATGTCTTAAGAAAAAATAAGAATTCTTGAATGATGATTTTTAATGGGATTTTAAATCCTTGCCCTTAATCATGAAAAGCCTAAATGTATGTTATTTGTGGAGCTTAATCTTTGCATTAGTACCATTTCAATCCACATTCTAAAGAAAATTTTCAAGGAGCCATACAAAATCAAATGTATGACTTTCTTAACGCCTTAGACTATCGTTAACGAAATAGAGTGCTTAATTTTTTTACTTTTGGTAGGTGTTGCTTCTCTCTAATACACCTCTGCAGAGTGAGCGTGATAAACAAATTTGTATAACCTAATTTAAAAAAAAAAAGTATTTCCTACACATTTTATTGAGAAAAGTACCGTTAGACGATTTTAAAAGATGGTATGATTCATTTTAAAAGTGAAACTATCCATAATTTTTGTATATCCGCTTATTTCGCAATTCGAACCACTTAGCAGAATAGGTCTCCAAAAGTCACTTTTTGTTATAAGAAGCTCAAAACCATATTTTCAATAATTGACTAGGTATTTCTGAATTTGAGAACCGGTGTTTATTTGCTCTTCTCAGAACTCTAAGATCCAATTTATTCAGTCGAATGTGAATACAACTTACTTGGGGTGTTTTATTCTCAACTTGAGAAATCGCTTTTATTCACTTGAAGTTGATTGGCTCAACTTGTGATATTCTAAAGTTGAGAAAATCCAAAGTTGATCAACTTTGGATTTTCTCAGCTCCCCGAATAAGAATTTAGCGAGAATTTAGCGAGCAAACTTGGGAATTTTCTTCATTTCTGTTTATTTAATCCATCAATGCATGTTCTGTTGAATTTTCACTCTTGACTTCCAAAGTAAAAAAAAAAATTCAATAAAAATATACTACATACCTAGTTAATATAGTGTTTAAATAACAATTAAATAAAAAATTGAATTAAAAAAATCAAAATATGCTTAGTGTAAATTATTTGTGGGAAAATTGGCCAACATCTTCTTAGAGCAGCGAGGAATCATCAAATAGAAACTTTTTGCTGACACCGAAAAAGTGAAATAAAAACAATACAAATACAAAATTTTCTTTCAGTTTTTCTGAATTTGTTTTTTTAAATTATATTAAATATGTTGTCAGAAAAATAAGTTGCACTGCAGTTTGATTTAACGTATGAGTTTGAATATATGTATTAGTGCTTCTCAGATATATTCTCATATGATATTGAGAAGCGAAATTCTCTTTTCAGAATCGTCAGAAGAGG
Source organism: Dasysyrphus tricinctus (assembly GCA_963921185.1). Taxonomy (NCBI): domain Eukaryota; kingdom Metazoa; phylum Arthropoda; class Insecta; order Diptera; family Syrphidae; genus Dasysyrphus; species Dasysyrphus tricinctus. Next base: position 131,570,507 of record OY992533.1, read on the forward strand.
ATTTGTGTGCCAATGAAATGGTTTCTGGATGTATCCTAATAGAAAACGCGATTACTGTTGTAAGAATCTATGGGTCACCCTTTATCATCTATAGAAAAGATATTCCTCGCACAAGACGTGATCTCTCTCAATTGCGATTAAATTCGGCATAGGTTATTGTTGATTAGTTGCAGTTCTTAGGTATTAATTGTCAGGTGGTACCAAGCTTTTAATTAACGAATCAAAACGAAGCGGTTCATGTTTTATTTAATACCTATAGTACAAAATTTGAGTAATCCACACTTTGTTTTTTTTTTCATGTGTATACCTACTCTAATGCAAACCAAAAGTTGAAACTGACATAAGCAAGTGTCATCTGTCACAAATATCCCAAGGATATTTTAGAAACTGTTGGTCAACTTAAGAATTTTAACTGGGCAGTTTAGATTTAAAGTAGTAAGCAATTTTCAACTTTCCATTCAACATTGGATTTTAAATCAACTTCAAAGTTGGTTGGATTTATCAGCCAGTTGAGCAATAGTGAATAAATCGCTCTAAGTACGTTTTCGTGTAATTTAATTATTCAATAGTTAATGCAAACTGAGTTTTTGGGCAGTTGATTCATAAAGTGGTTAGTGTCACACCCGTAACAAAAATAATTATACACTCCCGTTCAATTGAATAGGTTCAAAATTTTCGAGTGCGATTAACCGTTATAACTCCGAATTGAGCGGACTAAATGAATTTTTGTAAATGGAATTAGAGAAAACATTCAATTTTGGGAGCGAATAAGAAAACACACAATCTTAAAATTACCGTCATTACACGTTTTATTATCATTTCTTTAAATTCATGTGCAAATCGTAGCCCTTTTTTTGGTTCATTTGAATAGGTACACCGCACATGTGCACATAAAAAACATTTATATATACAATTTTAAAAACATTTTTAAGTACATATTTATTTATGTGCATATAAAAATAAAATTTCAAAAAAAAGCTGTCAACCCGTTTTTGAGATATCGAATTTTCAAAAACAAATTATGTAAAACTTTTTTTAAAAATAAAAAAACAAATTTGTAAAGGACAATCGGCAAAAATGTATGGAAGTTGGTCTAGTAACCAATAACAACGAGACGTATGTCGTTGGAAAGGTATTTTTATGAGCTACAATAGTCACTATGGCGGGGCATTTCAAATCACTGTGTGAAAAAAGTTATTCGTTAACCTAGGTTTTGTTTTGGTACATTTTAGTGTGGAAAAATATATACAAACTAGTCTTACCAGTACTAATAAGATGTATGTCGTTGAAAAGGTATTTTTATGAACAATAATAGTTACCATAACAACTTATTGAAAATCACTGTGTGGAAATAGTTATTCGCTGTTTTAGGGAATTTTAGCACAGATAAAATGTATGGAGCATGGGTAACAATTAGCGAATAACTTTTTTCACACAGTGATTTGAGTTAAGCTGCCGTATTGACTATTGTAGTACATAAAATTTCCTTTCCAACGACATACGTCCCGTTGTTATTGGTTGAACTTGCCATCACACTTTTCGCCCATACTAAAAAAAAAACATTTTTTTCACACTAAAATGAACCACAATATTTGATTGGTTTACGAATAACTTTTTTCACACAGTGATTCGAACTGAACTAATACTAAAGATAATTGTAGGTAATGGAAATACCTTTGCAATGACATATATATTGTCGTTATTGGTTAGACCAGTTTTCATAATTTTTCCCCATACTAAATATACTTTTTTCATACTAGAATGCACCAGAGCACAATCCTATTTAGCGAATAACTTTTTTCACACAGTGATTTGAAGTAAGCCCCCATAGTAACTATTGTAGTACATAAAAATACCTTTCCGACGACATATGTCTCGTCGTTATTGGTCTTGTAGACCGTTTTGTCCTATTCTCCTTTGTTTTATGTAATATTATGTAATATTATTTAATCTTTTCTGAATTGTATGTATAAAAAATGTATCTAAATCTGTGTACCCGATAGTGAGAAAATTCAAAATAAAAAAACGTTCTGTGACAGGTACCTACTATTAATATGTAGTTGCTAAGTGTAAAATTTTATAATTTTTGGTAGTAGATCGTACTAATTTTATAGTACATGGAAAAAGTTTAATGAAAATTATAGCGTTGTTTTTGCGAACAAAATATTTTTCTTTGTGGTTTTTTAACTTTTGTATGGAAGGTATACCGTTATTTTTTCATAAATATAAAATCTTTTCTAAAAATATTTTAGAGGGAACTAAAAACTTTTAAGTATCGAGGTTCAACAAAAATCAATCATATCGTTTTCGAAATATTTGATTTTCAAAAAAATTTTGTTTGTCTTAAAAATCCAAACAATATTTTTTTTTAAATTTTGGTACACACAATTATTTATATTTTTTTTGAAGCCTCTGTATAAAAAAATTATTGAAATCAGTCATACCGTCTTGAAGAAAATCGAAAAATTTTCAGGAGGTACCATTAACAACCATTTTTTGAAAAAAGGTTTTCCACTCAAAGGAAGCATTTACTAAAATTAATTTAGACATTTTTTTAAGTTTTTAGGATTAGCCGCGTTATAAATAAATTTAATATTTACCGAGTTCAATGCTGTACTCACCCCGAACGTTTCGCTACGAATTGCATCGAGCGTGGTCACCGGAAAACTACATATAATGCAACTTCAACCTACCTTTTTTAAGCCTTTACTAAGCTTATTATCAATAATATTTATCAACTACAACTGAGCTACCGTCTTTTTTACGCGATATAAAAAATATTCAGTTTTTATTAAAATGGGGACACTGTGGCGTATGCGTACTATTTATTAAAACTATAAAACAGGCAAATCGCTGCAAATAATTTTGTTTGGTTTTTAAATTTGGTATTAATTCAATAATAATTAACAAATGTTTATAATGCATGTAGTGAATATGTATGTACATTAGGATGGTCGTTAAGAAAAAGTCATGTTGGATGGGCCTAAATGGCCTCTAAACAAAAAAAAAATTCCTAATTTTTTTTTCAGATTGAGGTTGGAAGTAGAAAAGAAAACAATCCTATAGGAGGGGGGTAATATTTCCCCCTCTTGGACAAGAGGGGCAATTAAAAAAAATTATAGAAAATAGAAAAACATTAATTAAAAACGACGGTAACACTTACGTTATTGTTTTGTAGCTTTAAGCCAGAGGTTTATTTTCAAAAAAAAATCTTTCAATAAATAGGTTCAGCAAACAAAATGTTCAAATTCAAAATTTTGAAAAAAAATATAATGTTGAGTTTGAAACAATTATCTGCCAAAATTTATCATGAAAAAAACTTAACTTTAAAATAAACCATAAGAATGGATTTCTGGCTGTCTAAAAAGCTACAAGACAATACTGGGAGTGTTGCCGTTGTTTTTGAATTATTTTTTGTTTGATTATTTTATGTAATTTTTTTTATAAAATTGCCCCTCCAGTCCAAGCGGGGGGAAATATTATCCATATTCCATAGGTACGTATAGCACAGTACATATATTAAAGGTAATATCATTAGCGTTTTCATTTTTGTTCAGTTCTGCGCATCCCACAAAATCAGTAGAAAATGGCGAATCCCGTGACCCCCACTCGTTAAACATCAAAATTTTTTGTGTGTTATGCGTTCATTTGTTACTTGTTTATTTATTTTTAGTGTTTATTAACATTATTTTGTCATGCAAACAACATTTCTTCCCGGTTTTTAGAGTTATTTAAATTATCCTTTTGTGTTTGTTTTCTTCGTTGTTGTTGTAATACAGCGGACAGGGTCACGTAAGGCTGCCATCTTGAATTTCTTTGACAATTCTCATTTCGGACAACATGCGCAAGATAATACCTAAGATATGTGTACTGTGTACGTATAGTAAATCTGATGCATTTGGTAGATTCATTTATTTCAATTGTCGAATGTTGCTTTCCTAGCTTGACATTCATGCAATTATAGTAGAGGTACATATATTGTAGGCTTGAGGTAATTAATCAATTAGCAATTTTCCTTTAAGAATTTAATATTCAACTATTGAACTTAAATCTCTACCAGGAAATAAACTGGCCAATAAAAAGAAAAATATTTTGTAATAACTACAATGTCTAATGAACATGATTTTATGGTTTAATCTCAATTCAAAATTTAATTTTGACCTTAATTATTTTACCCCATTTTAATAATAAACTTTACACTTCCTGTTAACATATATCATACCTAAACACATAACATATAAGAACTCCCTTAAAATAGTTTCAATATTTTAACCTTTTCTCAAATAGTTAACCCGAAATCACTAAAAAGAACATGTTGCTTTCATCCGCATCACCCATACACATGCACAATAACCTACCTATACCTACGTTTACCGCTGACCGACTGTTTCACTTGGTAAAGAGGCAGTTAAATTAGAAGGATTAAAGATTATGGCACATCATAAATTCTGCCAATAGTCATAGCAATTACAAATTGTACCCGGCATATGTGCGCAAAACTTGCGAGTATATATAACTAACTAATTTTATACTCAAACTAATTGAATGGGACGCGCGGATTACAAATAATTTTCATAACTACCCAAATATGTGTATGTACTATGTTAATCGTTAAGAGGAAGGAGAATAAATAGAGAGAAAGAGAATTTATTGCCCAAAAACCCCAACTGACCTTATTACGACGACGAAAGTAATCAAAACCAATAGTTTCATCCGATAACCACGAACCACCCCTGGATAGAGTGTTTTCAGCAATAAGTGACGCTACTTATGTAAATGGTATTCGCTCCAGAAAGCAGTTTATGTCGCATAAATCCAACTTATTAGTCCTTTTTAAGGTGCCGCAGCTAAGCTAAATTGGCATGCTGACGAACCAAGATTCTATACAAAGGGCAACTGGGCTCATTTGTACATTGGCTACATGTGGACATGATGTTGCGAAATGTACAAGAGTCAGTTGTCAATCGCACATGCTGCATCCTAACTCATGATTTCATATTGTGTACCTACGCCATTTTGCAAAGAGAACATTCATTCCTCCCCCGATATGGTAGTCAATCAATTTATATCTTTTACCCGGTTTATTCAAATGTGCGAGTTGTTTCTGCATGGAACGCATATGCTGCTACCTACTGTGAATAATCTTAATAGCCCGACTTTGGACAGGAAAAATTGCATGCCAAATTCGTTCTATAGGAATACCTATACTATACCGATGGAAAGGTATCGCGACCAAGCATCAGCAAACGGGAACAGGACCGTGGGGAAGAACATACAAAAAGTATAGAAAATCCGCAACATTTTGATTCAAATTTCACCTTTATCTCTGCCAAATATTCGAATAAATCATTGAGTAATGAATGAAATATGATGACGTTTTCTCTCGAAACGCTCCGTTATAGCGGGTGAAATAAATTTATGCGCAACTACAACTGCTAGGAGAAATCAAGCATGGATTCCCATTTCCCATAAAGTCAAATAAGAACGCTTGCTTTGTGGGCGGACATTGGCGGCAGTGGCGGTTATGGTGACGGCAAAGGCAACCCCCAAGAGAAAAAATATATCTGATATTCTAAATATTCTGCCGTGACGTATAGAAATACTTATATGTACATATGAAATATAACCAAATATTGGATTGTATCTAGATTTTTAGATTTGTTTCATTTTTGTTTTGTTTTGTTTTTGAGATAGATAACTATGAGAGATGTGTTCTTTGGCATTGTTATTTTTTTTATGATTTATCTATTGAACGTCGATGAAATTTTAACTGTACGAGATACGTACATAATGTATATAACACACAAATTGAATATTTCAAAATATTAACATACAGATTTGGTAGACAAAAATCATTGAATTTTCAATTCTCAGGAGTGCGATGTGTTTTATCTGAAGATTGAAGTTTGACTAAGCAATACAAAATAATAAATTCGGTATTTCATCTTAAAGCCCTTTCGGTTTCGAGCTCACCTCACGTGAAATATAAATTGAAAACGTTCCATAATTTAACATGAAGACAAAGTCCATAAAATAGTATGACATTTTTGAGCCTTTCACCAATTAAGATTTTTGGCTGCGAAATAAGGACTGTGGATTGTGAAGTCAAAAAACAAAGAAAACTAAATTTGTTAGCCAAATTTTCAAAATTTTCTGTCAAAAGATCTGGGGCCCTACTCTGTGTCTCGTTCCGAAAGTCAATCCTATTTCTTTCCGTTCCACTTTTAAATTAGTATTCTGTAAAACTTTCGAAAGGCAAAAAAAAGGACTTAATACTTTTCCTACTAACGGATTAGTTTATTTCTAACTTCAAAAGAAAATCTATGTTATTTAAAAAAAAGGTGTTCCTTTGTCCCGGTCCTAGACCCACCTCTAGAACCTCTTTCGTTAAACCATACTCCATCAGATACAACACCAACAAAAATGAAAGTTACTTAAACAAAAGTTCTTCCTTTGTCCCAGTTCCAAACCCCCCCCCAGAACCTCCTCCATCAGACCCACCACCAAAAAAAAGCAATTGAAGTTATTTAAAAAAGGTGTTATTTGTCCCAGTTATAGACCCAATAGGTGTTATTTGTCCCAGTTATAGACCCAACTCCCTCCAGATCCCTCTGTCAGACCCTACTACATCGGACCCACTACCAAATAAAAAGTAACATATTCTTATAAAAGTAACATTTTAAGACATTCCTTGTTTGTTCCGTCATCACATTTGTTGTAGAAACAAATTTTTCTGTATTTCAATTAGTGTTAGTTTTTTATATGATTTAGATAAATTGGAGATTTGCTTTCTAAATAAAAAAGTATTAAAAATTCGATGACCATTCAATTTATTTAGAGTTTTTTTTTATCACAGGCATTTAAGACATGAAATTTTTACGGTTTGAGAAATGTTCAAATTTTTGAGTTCCGAGTGAAGTTCGATATCTCGATATTTGGGGTTTACATCTTAAATTTCATTGATGAAATTATGTTCAGATATCATTATTAAGATATTTTAAACATCAATTTTAAAAATAGTGCTGAAATGGTTGGAATTGAAACACTTTTTATTTCTATCAAGACAATGATCCGAAGCACTCAACTGCAATAGTTAGGGAATGGCTGTTGCATAATTGTCCAAGGGTGATCAGAATCCCACCACAAACCACCGCCAATTTTTAGGGAAACTGATAATCAGAAACATGAGATTTTCAACGAAAGTGACTTGAAAGGAGTTTTACTGCAGGAATGGGATAAAATAAGCCCCAATCACACCAAAAAAACTTGTTTAATCAGTTCCGAATTGTCTTAAATCAATTAAAGAACAAACTTCAAATTACTAAACAAGATTTCAAAACCCGTTTACTAACCTTTTTACAACTAAAACGTAACTGGGCCATATTCACTGTGAGATGAAATAATCACTTTACTTTGTTATTTTCTGTTTTTCGTTTATTTTCAATAGGTCTGTTCCTTTACTTTGAATTTCTGTGATTTTCTGTGCATTTCTGCGCATTTCAGTCCAAAGTTGTGTCAAACTTCATATAAAAAAAATATGTTGACACAAGTTTGAACTAAAAATCACAGAAACCCAAAGTAAAGGACCAGACCTAATATTTTTTTTAAGATTTTGATGTTCTTTGAAACGAAAATACAATTCTCAATTCAAAAAAATTTTACTTTTTTTACCTTAGTTTTTCAAAGAAAAAGAATTTGGTTAGGGGCGGGGCTTTTTCACTGTGAGTCACTGTCTTTATTAAAATCTAAGCTGTTTTAATGATTTTCATTCATTAAAAATTATTCCTAAATTAAAAGTAACAATTACAGTTTTTGCTTTAATTGAGACCCAGAGTGTCACTTCTCTGAGATACTTATTATTATTTTGAAGCTTTTGGACGGGAAGGAATTTTGTAACAATTTTCTTAAATATTCTTTATCCAATTCTAACAGTGTTACGCAAAATCAAAAATAATCTGGGTCTCAGGAGGTTAGAGATCAAAAATAAGAATACAAATTGATTACTTGAGTAAATATATAAATGGGAGTTTCCATTGTTACGGGTGTTTTGTATGTATGCACATAATATTCAAAATTATGAAAATAAATAAGTGAAATAAACTTTACTAAACTGATATACATATAAAAGAATTTGTGGTTTACACCTTTTTACAGGAACAAACTCAGGCGATTTTCGACACCCCTCTAACTTCAGTACCAATAAAGTCAAAAACTTCAAATTCGCAGAATATGCAGAGCTAGTCAATAACAGTCGACTCACTAAATTTCATCTCGCCATAGAATTAGCAGTTCCTGAAATATAGGACTTCGAAAATCGCTGACCGTAACTGACTCACTGATTCACTCACTCACTGACAGATCATCAAAATTATATGGGGACTTCCCGAAACCGTAGAACCTTGAAATTTCACACAACGGTAGGTCTTGTGGTACATACAAAGGAAAAAATCGAAAATCTGTCATTTTTCCGTTCAGGGGGCGTGGCATCCACGCCCTTTCTCAAAAAATTCATATAAATTATATGGAGCACTTCCAATTTTTGTTGTAGAGCGATGGAAATTGGTACAGCAGTAAAGCTTGAAATTTGAGTTCTTTTTAAAATTTATATGGAGCACTTTTGATTGTTGTAGAACGATAAAAATTGAAAGATCGGAAGGGTTTGAAGTTCATACAAGGATAAAAGTATAAAATTAAGAATTTTCCGCTCAGAGGGCTTGGCATCCACCCAAATTCTTATAGTTTTTATCAACTATATGGTGCACTTGCGGTTGTCTAAGAATGGTGAGAATTGGTAGAGAGGTAGGACATGAAGTGGATACAAAAAGAAAAATTCTGCTCAGAGGGCGTGGCACCGACCCACTTTTTTAAAATTGTTATCAATTGCATATACATATAATGCCCTTACAATTTTTGTAGAGCGATGCAAATTGGTAGAACTATAGAGCTTGACGAACATATAAAGAGAAAAATACAAAAATTGAAATTTTCCATTCAGGGGGCGTGGCATTCACACACTTTCTCAGAATTGCTACTATGGAGCAATTTTGGTTGTCGTAGAATCATTGTATATAAATTCTATAGTATTCTCATGAAGAAAAAAAGCTCGTGGCCATCTATGCGTCCAAATGTAATACTAATTTTTGTTAAGGGATCTCCGTAAGGCGATCACAGCGAACCTATCGACCAAATGTCTACCTACAAAATCGTGTTTCATGAGAATACTATAGATTGGATATACAATGGTAGAATGATGAAATTTGGTAAAGTAGTATGGATGGGTTGTCACCTAGAAAAATAAAATCTTTGCAAAAACAAAACAAAAATATAAAATGTTAAAAAAAAGAACCAAGTGCTTGTATGTACAAAAACCAGTGCGTAAAAAGTCAGAAAGCAATGAGATTTTAAATATACATATGCCAAGTTTAAAGTTCATGAAGTTTAAAATATCAAATAAGTATCTTTAGTAGAGTAATATCGAAACAACTCCAAATTATGACAGAATTTTGGTATTATAATGATTTCTGATTGAAGTTTGTTGGATTTACTTGGCAATTTTGCTCTTAATTACATAGTTACTTAAAATTTAAATTAATTTTAACGTGTTGCATGGGATATGTTTGCATGTTTTGCATTTCTCTTTTCCATTATTTTTAATTTGAAATGTATACATACATATATACCACTTCAATGTTTATACAAGCAAAAGTCTAACTAAGAAAATGATTTATTATTCTAGGTCAAAATATATCTCTTCTTCACAGCAAAACATGACACAAAATGAACAAATTTCACAGATTTCTCCATCTCAACACACACCTTTATTCATTCTATGTGGAAAAGTTAAGCTGGCGATGATAACTGCGAACACCATCTGGAAATGAACTTAGGTATATATAGGTATTTTGATAAGGACAAATTACCCTGAAATCCTTAAGGCATAGATATAGCTTTTAACATAAGGACACATCGCACATCGCTCCCCTAACAGCACATAGAATTCCTATTCTTCACTTTTGCCAAATGACAACTCGAGATGATGAGCATGATGACGAAGTGGATATTTTAGAGGAAGGGAATGGACGTGTGGGTGTGCGATATTCCCTCATGGCCCACAATTGCAAATGCAGACTTCGTCCTAAATTCAAATATAATCGAAAAATTAAATCACTGAAAGCATTTTGCCTTGAATTAGGGTTGTCATTTTCGAAATGTTTAAATCTTTATTTTTTTTTCGTACGTAAAGTTGCTATTTATATACAGTAGGGATTGCAAAACAGATTACTCGAGGGAGAGTCATTACACATACCTATGTAAAATATGAAAATTTAATTTACCGTTATGCTTCTAAATTTTAAATGTTTCGAAGTTGAACTTTTTCGGGCAACTTCTTGCTGTCTAAGCACAAAGCAGATTCTCCACAAGCAATTTGAACTAGCCACCGAGATCCAGCAATATAGCGCTTTTATACATCTTCCATTGGGGCTATATTAAATCACAGATCTTGACTTTGAAGTCAACATAATGAACGTTATGCAGCGTCCTGATAGGAAGACCTGCGTCATTACTTTATATGTATACGTATCCGCCGCGTCGTTGGTGTTATTGGAAAGCTGACGGCACCTACATTCATATGTATGTATATAATTTTTGACTGTTATTTTGTACGAATCACTCAATCGATCAAAATTTTACTATAAATGCTGCTATAATACCTGGACGTAAGCTTTTCTTAGCTCTCTTTCAGTCTACTAGACATTTAAAATACAAACTTACTTTAACTTTCTAGCAACCTTCATTTAAAACTTTGAGCAATTCTTACTTTTATAAACATTATTTTCGTTGAGTGGAACAAGCTTGTGCTCCATGCAACGTAGTGTCTTTTAATGTTTGCCAACCGTTCGATTTCAGTAACATCCAAATTCCAAATAAAAAAAAAAAATACGTATTCTTTCTTTCAAAACATACTCTATACTCATTCCAACATGTGAATCCTGTCTCATAACATAATTTTGTAAATGGATGCGCATTACACAGAATTATTACAGGAGATTATTTTTTTCTACGTGTTTATTACTTTTTGGGGACATCTGTGAACACGCTCTCTCTCCCCGGAGGAAAGGACGAAGGCAGTGATATAAATGCTCATTTAATTATACATGAAAAACGGATCTACATAAGTAAAACAATTATATTCAATTACATTATTTTCAGCGCGATGCATTGTAATAATGCTTTAAACGTTATAATGGCGTGTTAAAGTATTTTTTTTTTGTTTTTGTATTTTTTCCTGTCGACATTTATCACACAAAAATACTTTTGTTTAACGTTTTTGAGAGTAAAATGCGAAGTAGAAAGTCGCATCAATTTGAGAGGAAATGTTTGTTATAACAAGCCATGTGGTGCTATAATAGCGCAGCGCAAACAGAGTAGAGCAACCCATCCAACTTAGAACCCGAAAACACCCTTAATGATGCGATGGAGCGCCGAAACATATGCTACAATTATTATTCTCCTTTATTTTGAAACGTGCTTTTGCTTAAACACAAATTCACATCATTTTGATGGCAAAATCAGAATGTGTGTCTATATATCAACAATGTTAAAAGTCATCATTTGGTCATTACCCAGCTATATTTTACTATTCACAAGTGAGCTGTAACACGTGGTACACGGCTTTCGCTTTATTAAACAGGGTGGTTCTGTCCTTGCCACCATCACCGCATCCAAATCTGAGGGTTAATACTGGCACAGTCTTTTCGCCTAGTCAGTCTTCAGCCAGAGAAAGATTTTAAAAGGAAAAAGTAAAAGAAAACTTATGGTCGGGAATGAATTCAAAATGAACACGTAGCTGTATAAGCTTTTACTTGCGATGTTCCTATAAGTACTTGAAGTGCAACTTATGGATTCAAAAAATAAATTAAAATTTTAGATTTTACTCAAACATGAACGTGTTTTTTAAAAGCCCAGGGGGATTCAGACGAAAAAACGACATCGGTAAAACTGTTTTTTTTCTCTAGGCTTACCTTAAGCCTGAACCGACTTAACTGTTGTTGTATTTTACATCTAAACTGTTTAGCCCCGACATGGTTTTTTACGACAAATTCCTTCGGGCTTAAAAAAAAACACGCCTAAAGATACAAGAATAAAAAACACACAAAATATTTGAATCCTCCAAAACTTTACATTATTTTCTTACTTTTCCGACTACGATCTTGACTTTCATATAACATTTAACTAACGTAAATAATTATCAGGAATAAAAGCATGTACGTGCAACCTGGATTGTGCACTTAATATTTTTTAGAGGGTTGAAAACGAAGATGGTTGATTTAAAATTCAGTCCAAACAGCATCACCTGTGCGAAGCGTATCATGTTCAAAAACGAATTTTCAATCATATTCAAGGAAATTTACAATCATAATGAAATCCAGTATTCTATTTTAGGACGATGGGGTGATGGACTAACACCATGGAGCAGGATGTCATTGTTTTATTAGGTGTTATTGAATTTGGAAAGTTTTAACTGTTGAATTTAATTACATTAATTGAAGAATGTTTCCATGAAGTCAAAATATAATTGAAAAACGGAGGGTAGTGCGAAAACTTTGTATTCATTATAAGCTTGGGTACAAATAATAAAGCACATGGTTGTGATATAAGCTGCATGGCAAAATATGTAACTAATAAGGGTTGTTGCTTCGGAAAAAGCTACTCACGTAATTTCGTTATGAAATCCTTATAATATGCAAAAGGCTTTTTTCTTTGTATCACTCATCATACCAAAGAAAGATACAAAAGAGCACATTATGGGAATGAGAAACGGTTATGCTTTTCAACCTTTAAAACATCAATTGAATGGAACAAAAATGACCAGCGAACTCGTAACCTCCTTGACAGCGTCAAGTTTTTCATAAGTTTTAGTAAGACTTCGATTAGAAGTACATATTAAGAATATCCGATTTTTAATTTTTAAGAAAGCAAGTCTCTAGGTTTAGACATAAGCTTATTATTTATAAAAATTTCAAATGCAGAATACATAAAAAAAGAGTACATAGGTAACAAGTTCGAAGAAAATAGATCCAGCTGTGTTATATTTGATTAAAGTTTTATTATTTACGAGTGCATAGATTAAGGTAGGTTAGAACTGGCAAGCCGCTTCATCTTACTCAGATCTCAATAAATCGATAGTGGATTAAGGATGGCAAGGAAAGTTGTTCGTGGGAGCTTTAGTATCAGGAATTCTGAATGCATTTTGAGATGTTCCAAAGCCAGACGTTTATTCTTAGAATGATCTGGTCATAGATTTTTCGAAGCCTAACAAATCTCAATTGTTGGCCATCTAATGTTACGGCTTTAAGGAAATTCAGAAATTCAAGAGATAACTCGTTTTCATATTATCTATCACGGTATCTTGGTTTCCCACTCAGGTACGATAGTTGCATTCATCAGTCAGATGGTTCCTTAATTTGTTATCTTACACACATTCATGATACTAAAAAAACAAAGTTTTAATCTAAAAACTTACCTTGCTATTTTCTGCAGCGCAACATATTATTCTTGATTTTTTATAACTTGATTTCATTTTTCATTGATGAAAAATCATAATTCTGATGATGTTGATTCATTTATCTTATTTTCTTGATGCTTCTTCTTTTTTCTTAAATTTAATTTTATATTTATTATTATAATATTTAACTAAATGCCGATTACATTAAGCAAACCTTAAAGAGTTGTTTGGTCTTCAATTATAACTTTGTCTAAATTCTAACATATTTGCTAACATATATTATCTTTGTAGTATTTTCCTTCGAAATCGTATTCTCGTATGATTTCTCTAGCTTCTTTCATATCCTTTAGTAGAGCTCTGAGATTTGCTGAATCAATATTTACTTTGTGAATAACATCCTTTGGTAGTCCTGCACCATTAAGTTCTTGCTGGACTTCCAGTTCCAATTGAACACAGTCAATTGTGTGGTCTGGTTTATTGAAATTCACTGAACCCAGCTCATTGACTAAACGAAGAAAGATAAGAATTCAATTAAATTAAATAAAAACGTGTTATGAAGGTGAATCTGATTAAAGATACAGATATTTTTAGAGCTGACTTTAATATAGCATAAATAAATATCTAGATTCTACGAAACTTGTTACGTTTTAGAACAAATAGAAAAATGAAAAAGATGTTGGAGCAGAGAAGTAGCAAGAAAGTAATTTTTACAAAGAAAATAATACTATCGTGAACGTCCACACGAACGCTTTAAATTAACAGACTAGTCACTATTCAAAATTATAAGGGATATAAATTCCTTTTAAACTCCATAAATCTCTGCATTTTAAACCAGTCTGAAGTAAATAAATAATTGTATACTTTTGAGAGAAAGACCCATTAGTTTCTTTCTAATAGGTGCTGAATAATCTGATAAAACACGACACATTGCAGCAGCATGATCTTTTGGAAGTCCCAACTGCTGCAGTTCTTCATTAAATACTGATCCATCCGTACTATGCCTAGCTGCACTTATAAGTAAGTAATTTATGCAAGCTACAGCTGATTTCCCATCGTCTTGTAAGGTCGATGTGATAGATCGCACCCCCGTTTCCTACAATGAATAATTAGTTAAACATATTGTCATACGAATTTTCAAATTTAAAACTTTACCTCAAATTGTTCACCAATAATTTTTTTAGCCACAATCGAGGCTAATTCCATAAATTTTTTTGAGTCCAGTACAGAGAGTGTTGATATAATTTCGGCCAATATCCAATCTGGACAATCTCCATCACCACAAAATCGAAATTTCTGTTTAAAGAGTAGAAATGTATAATAAAAAATTTAGATGAATAAAATTTAAGCCTTGACGTCATTGTAAAATCAAACTGAAGGCACATTACGATTATTATTTAGAAAATTACACTTGAATTCACCACGTTAAATACCTCCATAAATAAGTACTAAATTCGTTTAAGGGCAGCAGCAATAGCTACTGTGTCAATAATTTAATTACAGACATCATCCTTAAGAAAAAAAATATTTTTGTAACGAACTCGTACCATTTTAGTGCTTCTATGATATTAGGAAGAAGTATTACTTCTGAATATACTCGCAACCACGTTTAAAACTCAAAGGGTTGCTTTAACATAAGTAGCAGTGTAGCTTTTTATTCCGAGGGAAAATGTATAAAATGACAAACAGGAAGAAATATCTGGAGCAGAACTATATGATGTATACCCTATTTTCTTTTTAAAATAAGTCTAATTTGTAAGGATTCTAGTAAATAAGCGTTATGCGTCTGAACAACACTTTTTTTTTTCAATTTGTTTATTTGTCACTCATAGCAATTACAACAAGGTACCTAGCTTAAATAAACTTAAAAACAAGACATAAATATTATTATTTTGCTAATAAACTAAGAAGGTACGCATTACTTATGTTCATTATTTATTATTTCTAATTATGTATATAGTAACATTTTGTTTGTATATAATATACATAGCTATTTATTATATAGTACAGATTATTTTGTTTTCATTAATAAGGAAAATGTGAAGAGAAAAAACACAAATCCAACTTTGATTTTGGATTTCGATATACAAATCCATTCTGACCACACACCCTTAGCATTTTCTTGCAAAAATTTGTTTTTTTCTCTGACGTGTAGATGGCTTTTTTGGGTTGAAAATAGGGAGAAAATAGAGAATAGAGTAGAGAAAAAATACAGAAGCAAAAGGATAAAAAGAGATAGGTATATAACACTCTCATCGCACTGGGATCCAGTTTGTTTTATTATGATAACCTTATCCAGATTAGATTTGGGGGATAATAAAATGAAGCTATTGTTTTCTTAAAAAATACAGCTTATCTGAACAAAACTCTTGTGTAGTATAATAATTTTACCGAACAATTGTTTTTATATTGAACTTTAATGTCCAGTTGGTACCTAACTAGATTGAAAATTTTATTGGTGAAGTAGATTTTAAAATTAGGTCTAATGACCTATATCAAAGATATGTAATTTTATAAACAACACTTTTTGACAAATAATGAATAAAATTTTAATCATTGATTTTGTTTACCAATTCATGACATATGAGCTGGGTATCCATAAAAAAGTAAAGCAATGTTGTTATGTATTGCTTTAAAGCTTTGAATTAAATTTTATTTTGTTATCAAGTGAAAAAGTTGCAAGGAGTTGAGATTAAACCAGTTTTTCTATAATTTGTTAGAAATATCTATTCTAACGAATACACCCTATGATAGTGACATCTACGAGTAATTGGAGTACAAAGACGTGGTAATTGACAAAAATTAAAGGATACATAGCCATGTTACACACCTACATTACATCACAACATGGATAAGAAAAATAAAATAAACAAAACATACAAACATTCCCTACACCTACCATCAATCCATTTTAACATTCAAATTTATTATCAACCATCATAACGTTGGTTCCCTTTTAACGTTACTAGAGCACATCCTGAATACTGAATTACACATTACATAGTACATCAGTACTTAGTTAACTGTTGCTTCATTATTCCCCGATGCTTAACAGTGCCTAAAGCAAATAAGCTGCAACACAGTTCAAAAATGAGCTGGATGAAACGACTTAGAAATAATAATTAATTAATTCAAGTGAAACGGAAAAAATTAAAATTATTATAAACGACATTTGTGTCGCGTAATTTCACTTAATAAACGCCAATCTTTAAAAAGGCAATTTTTAAACACACAGAGATAACAAGAAGTTTTTAGAATGAAGTCTTGAGTATAAAAGTAAGGAGTTTCAAGTAAAATAATCGCAGTTGTTTCTAAGTGTCCCGTGAATCAACAAGTGAACATTTTCAGTGAGTTTTTGGATTCTTTGAGAAAAAACCGGATTTGCATATTCAGGTATTTTAAGAACATAGAAATTCTGCATGATAGGTTATAATGTCCGAAAACATTAGAGAGAGAGGAGAGAGTTCGCATAGTTTCAACATTGTTTACACGCTCATTGTTTGCTTAAAAGAAATTTAGTTGGCTCATAAGGCAAAATAGTACCGATGAAAATTCATGATTACGAGTTGGTGTTTGGGAAGTGTGTTTTTCTGAATACTTATAAAAGATTGTTCAGTGTCAAGTGTGGTGACAGCCGCTTTCTTTAAAAATTGTTCTTGTAAATTATTGTATGGGAAAAGTATAAGGCATAGAGCCACAGGTTAATGGCATCGGAAAACTTTTTTTTGGCCAAATATTTTTTTTAGGGAATAAACTTTTGATTTGGTGAGTGTGACTAAAAAGCTATTTTATGAAAAAACAACGCAATAATATGTATACATGATACACACCTATGTGCATCTTACTAATATTATAAATGTGAAAGTGAGTTTGTTTGTTTGTTTGTGACGCTTTCACGCCTAAGCCGCTGAATCAATTATGATGAGTTTTGATATAGAGATAGATGAGACTCTGGAAGCGTCAATAGGATACTTTATTTTACCATATGAGACAAAAAAAGAAAAAAATATTTGGTACCAAAACAACTTAATATTATATAGGAACAGAAATAAATAATAAAGTTTGAAAAAACAATCAATCAATTTTGATATTTCGTGTAAGAGATAGTTTTTTTGTTTGTTTTATTATTTTGAGGTTGTATACTATTTTCTTCACAAACGATGGTTTAAATTAAAAAGGAGCTCATCGCAAGCCCGGGCAGTAAAATTTACACGATTAAAAAGAAATTCATTCATGAAGAATTAAGGAGGCTACCTTGAGAGCTGTTTAGATACTGGCCGTTTTCGAAAACATAATCTGCGTCAAAAATGCATTTGCAAAATGTTCTTTAACGCAAACTGCTAAAGTCACATGTTCGAAAACATCACCTGCGGTGCAGCTGTGCAGTAAAAAAATCGGGTTGACGAGAAAAATAATTGAGAAATCAGAGATCGTGTTCGTAAACATCAAATACGGTTGCGAATAAATTGAATGACGTTGATCAAACCGACTTCGTGCAAGCAGGACATTGCATGTGACGATTGAAATCTGCGTCAAAAAATGACGATCATTTCACGATCAAATTGAATTTGATTTGACGTTTTCGAAAATGGCCACTTTCTTAAGGAAAGCATGGAAAAAGTTCCATGGGCAGCTACATAATTTATGTAGCATATTCGCGTGTGCCCACTGGCCAGAATTTGTATGTTTATCTACGCCAAATGGAAGGAAATACATTATAGTGTAAGAGCCGGCAGAAAATTCTGTGGTTGAACGCATAGCAAAAATACGAGTACATATGCATATGAGGGTTTGTAGGTTCACGCATCTTGATATCGAATGCAAAAGTATGGCAGGATTTTTTTGACGCCCGTGCTCAGGACGAGGGGTTGAAAATAGCACTTTTCAAATTTTTGTATCAGGGGTACAACCACTTCAATACACTTATTTAAAATGAGAAATTGTACTCTGGGATTTTTCCACAAACTTTAATTTTATGATCCGAGTAATAGAACTCAAGTTATGACCCTCTAAAGCAAAGCTTATTGGCCTTATTTTTTGTTTGAATTTTTAAATATCCAAATATTTCTGGATATGGTGCACCTGAAGTGGTTATATCTCAAGTTCTTTTAATCATATCATCAAAATTAAAGTCTATGGACTTAGATAAAATGACAGAGAATCATTTCCTGTTTTTTGAAAATTAATTGATGTGGTTGTAACCCTGTCACAAAAATTGGAAAACAGCTACATATTTTCAACACCCCGTTCCCAACACGGGGTCAAAAAAATCTTTCCAGACTTTTGAACTCAATATTAAGCATGCACCTACAGATTCTCAAACTAATATTTTATATACTATATTTTTTTATATTATATTTTATATTTGCTACCAGCAATTAAACTAATAGTGGGATATTTAGTTCGCAGCGAGGTAGAACCTATGACTCTGCAGTAAATATTTTTCATTTTGTAATAATTTTATCTCCATCTGCATTAACCAATAAACTTAAATACATAAATCAATAATTTTTTCGTTAATGATTTCTGTATCGATCGACAACCAGAAACGAAAATAAACATGAGCGCGAGCGAAGCCGCGGGTAAAGGCTAGTATGTTTATATAAGAATAAATTGAAGTGCGTTAGTCTTGCAAAAACTCGAGAACGGCTCGATGGATTTGAATGATAGTTGTGATAAAGTTTAGTCAACATTGGTCTTGCGGTTTGCCAAGAAGTTCCAGCAACTCTAGGTACCCATTTTATTAAAAAAAAAATGAATCAATACTGTGAAAAAAATGGGATGTTTATTTTTCATGATTGGTCTCAAAATTTCGAAGAGGCTTGAGTGCTTGAGTAGAGTACTCTAATTAAATCGCGTATCGTAGTTTTCTGTTTTTTATACAACATTCATGAAACAAAAAATTGAGCTGCGTTCTTATTGTTATATCTCACAAATTATCTAGTTCATTTAAAAGTTACTACATACATATTACATTGATGATATTCCGCCCCGTGTCTATCAGGCCATACTAATTTTAAACTTCTACGTTTTGTTTTTTTGTTTATACTAAATTTGTTCGCACATTTTTGTTTTATAATCACCTCTTCAAAAGATCCCCGATTCCGTGTAAAAATTAATAGTTTTAAAAATTGAAATATTTAATATAGAATTTTCGTACAAATTTTAAAGGGATGGTTATGCAAAAAAAATCAAGAAAAACTTTACAACAGCAATTGAAGTTCGAGGCGAAAAAATTCTAACGTGGAAAATGCAAAATTCCTTTACAAGCGCGGAATATCATCAAATCGGTGCGATATATGTACCTACGAAAATTTAACTTCAGCAATTTTTTTAAGAGCGTAAAATTTTCTATCAATGTAATATAATATAGAAGGAGGATTAATATTTAACGAGCATTTACCGAAGTTTTGAGATCAATCATGAAAAATTAACATTTTGACTTTTTTACCACTTTCAAGTATACAGGGTTTCCCATAGTCAACACTGCAAACGAAAACCATGGGTTACTGAGGTACTGTATATTTTCTCTGCTCCATTCTCTATTTTCTCCATATTTTCAACACAAAAAAGCCATCTACACGTCAGAGAAAAAACTAATTTTTGCAAGAAAATGCGTAGGGTGTGTGGTCAGAACGGATTTGTAAATCGAAATCCAAAATCAAAGTTGGATTTTATGTTGTTTTTGTAATACATGTATTTTCGTATGCAAATCCAATCCAGATCAGATCTCGGGGAAAATAAAATACAGATAATAGATACATACTCAAAATTGGCATACCAACATTTTGTTTGAAAAATGTTACAAAAATTTTATATATACAAAATTAAATATATGTATGTATATAAAATTTTTTTGAGAAAACAGCTCCAACGATTTTAATTTTTTTTACATATACATAGTCATATTTTTTCAAGTAATAAAATGGCATTCTTGGGTTTGGGCGCTAAGCTATTTTACTAGTTGTTTATACAATTTAAAGAACGATTAAAACGCTTTTTATACTTTTTTCTATTTTTTTTTCTTTGCGAGTTTAAGAGAATTGTATATAAAAACATGGAAACTATGAGAGAAAAGTATTTAGAAGCATGAAATACGAAATTTAAATTAGCTTAAACAACTTCTTTGACAGTTTGAGGTGAAAAAAAGAACGCCGTCTTATTTCTTGATTGAATATGATTGTATCGAAAAAAGTTTAAAATCGTTATTAATTAATTTTGTACATACATATATACAAAATTCTTAAACATTTTTAAGGACATTTTGATATGCAATACATATTATTTAATTTCATTTCAAATTTTTATACAAAAACATTAATCTTAATCCGTTTAGCCAATAATGAGAAAATTCAAAATAAAAAATAACGTTCTATGAGAGGTATTTAAAAATTGCTTAGAGTAATTTTTTACTTGCGATATAGGTACTATAGGGCAAGTTTTGGATTCGTGCAAAAAAAAAATTTCGAGATAACAATCAAACATGACATTACGATGATAGAGAACACGAAAAAAGTGGGTGGCACAATTCTGTCTGTCTGTCTGTCTGTCTGTCTGTCTGTCCGTACCTCAACCTACAGCCTAAACCACTGAAGCGATTTTCTTCAAATTTTGAACTTAAGGTTTTTTTGTAACTCTCCAGAGGGGAAATTGAAATTTTTTTTTTAGCTCAAAAAATAACGGTACTTGCCATACAACCGTTAAGGAAAAGCTTATTTATCTCAAAAACGGCTCCAACGATTTTGATAAAAAAAAAATCAGTGTATTATTGTAGATATGATATACCTTTTAGTAAGAAAAAAATCACCAAAAACATTTATTAACAGTACCTGCCATATAACGGTTTTTTTTATTTTTGGTTTTCTCATTAACCGCTCATCCGATTTCAATAAAAATTTTTGCACAAAAGCTTTGTTAGAATATAAATAATACTGCATACCAAAATTTTTGAAAAAATAAATTTTGGATTTTTAAAAAAAGATTCAAATTTTTTTTTTGAAAGTTCAATATTTCAAAAACGGGTTGATGAATTGTTTTGAAATTTCAGTTTTAAATGTATATTAATATATACTCAAAATTGGCATACCAAATTTTTTTTTGAAAAATGTTACAAAAATTTTATATATAAAAAATTAATTTTTAAGAAAACGGCTCCAACGATTTTAAATTTTTTTCTTGCATATATTGATATTTTTTTAAGTAATCAAATGGCATACTTTTTTTTGCGCTCTAAGTTATTTATCAGGCTGTTTAAACAATTAAAAGAACGATTTAAATGCTTTTTATACTTTTTCTATAATTTCTTGAATATTTTTTAAAGTTCTTAAGTCCCACACAACTTTGAACATAAGAGCAAGTACGTGCGATCCAGTCGTGCATTTTATTATAATATTTAGTGATAAAACCCTTAAATACCGAGTTTCATAAAAATCAAGTGGATAGTTTTCAAAATATTTGATTTTCAAAAAAAAAAAATAGTTTTTGAGAATTTTGTTAAAAAAAAAATGTATTTATATTTTTTTGAAGCTTCTGTATGTATCAGAAATATCGTTTTTAAGAAACTCGAAAATAAAAAAAGTTATTCTTTGGGAGGTACCATTAATAACCATTTTTTGAAGAATGGTTTCCTATCCAAAGATAGCTTTTACTAAAAGAAGTTTATATATATTTTTTTAAGAAAAGTTGTGGAGCCCTTTTTTGAAAAAAAAAATTGTAAAATTGCCAAAAAAATTGTATAGCAGGTACAGTTATTTTTAGTTCCAAAAAAAAATTAAAAAAACGTGTGGGCAGAATGACAAAAAACCAATATGTACCAAGCTTCAAGAAAATCGATCGAGCCGTTTAGGCTGTAGCCAAACAAACAGACAGACAGACAGAATTGTGAGAACCACTTTTTTCCTCTTCCTTGTCATCGTAATGACAAGTCTGATCAAAATCTCGAGATTTTTTACGAATGCATAACTTGCCATAAAGTACCTACACATACATTGAAAGTAAAAATTGTTCCAAAATAAAATTTTTTGCCTGAATTTTATTGTATTTTTTAACAAAAATTGACAACTTTAGCCAGGAGAGCTCAAAATACCCAATTTAAGCAAAAATTGACTTAGAATATTATTATTTTGAAGGCCTCATATCAAAAAAGTTCCTTCGAAAGGTTTTGGCAAAAAATAGGCTCCGAATTTTACACTTCAGGCGGATGATCGCCTCAAACAAACTATAGATTTGTATTACACGAAACCAATTATACTTGCCCCATTGACCAATTTAAAATCACTGATGTTTACTTCAACACTGGGTTTCGATGATTGTTCCTTGGCTGATAAAATGTTTTAAATTATGAATGTGAATTGATTGGGGAACACATCTTGGCCAAAAGTATTAGGCACCAAGGGTAATCGTGTTACCCGAAATTGCTTTTCACCTCTTCCAAGATAAGCACTTCGGATCCCATATCATTGAGTGTATAGTTTACCCTGCCAGACTGTTTAAGAAAACCAATTTTAACTTTGAACTTTGAATATTTTAAACGGTCTGGCAGGGCGGACTATACATTCAGATGGTCTCGGATTCCATGATATGTGATCCAAAGAGCTTATCTAGGGAGGGGGTAAAGCCAATTTACATTCATATTTTTCTTTGATGCACTGTTTAATCACTAAAGCCCCGGTTGTTGACTGCAAGCATTTGATTTTTTGAATAGCCTTTACTCAAACTTTCGGTGCTTGTACTTCTTTTTTTGATCTCGCTCACACCCAAAATCTGCTGTGAGCTCTCGGTCTATATGTACATGAATACGAAAATTATCTATAATAAATGATTGGAACCCAAATCAAGTAATATTTTGTTTTACATTTCTTTACAGTTCAATGGTTTCTACAAAATTGTTGACTCTTTTCATTCTGCTAACCATTTGCTACACCCGAGCAGATGCAGCTGAAATTCCTTCATATGAATGCAGCGTGTGTGAGGAACAACTTGCCAAATATCGCAAATTCATTCTACAGGCCATTATCAATTTCGAAGACGTTTGTGATTCTTATCATCCCGACAATGGTCATGATTTTCTGCACAGCTATCAACCAAAAGAGCGCGGAGATATCTGGGCATTTTTCAAGCTGCTCATGGCTCAATTCAATGACGTAGACTTTGTGAATGTCGTACATGATGCGGTAATAGAAAGATGCCGCACAAGATTCCAACGAGAAGAGAAACGAGACTCCACGATGTTGGGGAAGAAACAGCGTTTTCATTCGTGGGGTGGCAAGAGGGCCCCACAGCAGTCTAGTATCGATTTGAATAATCGTATATTGGATGATAAGACTTCTGACAAACCATATTTTATATAAGGAAAAACAAAAACATTTCGTGTATATATTGACATTTTTATTTTGATGTTAATGCGATAAAATAAACGCTTTGAAATTGCGAAGGACAAGTTTTTTTTTTTGTATAGCAATGAATTTTTTTTATGATAAGGTTTTAGACGATTTTTTTCAATCCTTATCAGTCTAAGGTTCAATAAATTATTAAGTAAGATACCTATTGCAATAACTTACCATTTTTTCGGATTTTTTAACAACAAAATACCAAACAATACACAACAAAACAAATTCACAGAAATATCAAAAATCTAAACTTCAGGAACATATGTTTTTGACTTTTATCGCAGTTTCAGTTTGCGATGGTAATGTAATTTTATGGTAATGTAGAGCAGAGTATTTGTTTGCAGTGGTTCATGTCTGTACTACTGTTGTATTTTCTATTTATAATAGTTAGGCCCCATTCACATGAAGAATTTTTTAGTTCTATTGTAGAAGAGGGCAGGAGTAAAGAGGGGTAAATAAAATCTCCCTAGTTGAGGATTTGGAGAGATTCTATTGACATTTCCTTTCACATCTAAGTTAAAGTTCGTACAACCAATAGACTTTCAAAGGAAATTTCAAAAATTATCTATAGACTTTGTTTCCTAGTGTGAAAGGTAAAAGAGAAAGAAAATTAAAAAGAAATGTCAAAAAAATCTCCAGAAAACTTTCACCTGTCAGAAAGATTTTACTTGGCTATGAAAAAGTGCAACCACACTGACGCGAAGTAACAACAAAAGCGAAAGTTTTATTGACGTTCCGAAAACTTGCTTTGGCTTGGGAGAGCCTTTGCATGATGATTATTTGCGTCTGATTCTTTTCAAATTTCAATGGGTGAGAAGGTGAATTCCACGTCCTGTAACTACAAATTCGGTCAAGAAACGATGAGTTTTGTTAAATTTTCAATGTTTCTCGATTGATTTTATGGCTGCGAGAATTACAGAACGAGGGCAAAGATCTTTTTTTTCTATTACGACAATTCGAAGAAAAGCGAAAGTCATATTCATTATACAGCTATATTCATTAGAATTTGCTGGAGCACCTCTCATCCCACGATAAGAATAGTGGCGTTGTTTGATTTTACGCAGTCTTTAAAATGGGTTTTTGAATAAGGCTGTGTCTTTGAATCTGACACCGTCTCAGTTTTTGAGGGGAATAATTAATTTATTTATTTCAGTACAGAAATGTTGGGATTTATTTTTGGGTCCAGAGGGATTTAAAATTCAGCCTGGCATCACCGTGTCAGGGTCGCTGTCAGCTGATGCCGCTCGTTTTCGCGTTGTGGTGTTGGTATGCTTGTTTTGATTTTGGATTTTATAAACAAAAAAGAAGGCATTTCGAAATCCCGATTACGATTTAAGTTTTTGAAAGCGTGCTTTAAAAAATTTCTTCATCTTCTCTTCACAATTCCGTTATTTTTCTCGGTGGTGATCGGTTGCGGCGGCTTCTTATTCCAAAACTTAACCTTTTTTGTTCATTGTGCATTTTACAAATAAATAATACAAATCGCTTTCGAGCCACAAAATTATGTAAGTTTATCTAATCTACTTCTTTTTTCGTAAAGAAAGTAAGAAACTATAAACAAAAAAAACATATTTATAAGAGTATGTACATTATAGGTACAATTCATTAGGTCGCTTTGCTTCGCTAAAAAACAAATATGTAGGTAGGTAGCTAGGTATCTAACTTCAAAATCTGTGCTTAAGTCGACCTCCATTTATAGCCCGGGTAATTTGAATAAAGACAAGACATAAGAATTTACATAAGAACTACCTCACCAGCAATTTTAGGCTATCGTACTATCCAGATACAAGGCTACAACTTGGTGACTTGTGTGTTCTTATTCTTAATTTCGGGCTAGCTAGCAGGGTTGCCGCGGACGAGAGCTGCCATCTGATTTTTTTCAAAATGCAAAAAATGGTCCTAGGTACTTCTTTTCAAAAAATAGTTGCCAAATTCAACACACCTACTTTAACAAAGTTTTGGAGGTTTTTCTGCATATATGCTTATGCTATTTAAAATAAAGAAAAAGTGTCAGACGAGTGTGAAGGTCAATCCTCGCGTTCCGATGTTTATTCGCTATGTTGTCTAGTTATACCAAAAATTTCGAGATAACTTGAGTTGTTGTTGCTTCAGCAGTCATCAGCTGTTTTTTAACATGGGATTACAACAACACAAAGCTATCCGGATAACTGCGTTTATAGCGTTTTCGTTTGGTATTCCGGAAGAAGCCTCCGGAGCTCTCCGATCCAGAATGCCAAACGAACAAGTTGCAACTCTTTTCTTTATTCTGAAGTTTGGGTTTGGTTGTATTTTTGCACTTGTTTGTTGCATTTTGGTGATGAAATATTCACACAGCTGTTTCTTGGAATATTCCTCAATAACAACAACGAATGTCTCCATCTTGGATTTTTACTTTGAGTAAACTCCTAACCTAAGCAAAAATTCCACATCATGGTGTACAAATAACGGTAATGGAGAAGATAAATTGTTTGGTCCATCCATTTGTTTTATAATTGGTTCCTTTCAACTCCAAATTTTGTTTAATGCACAATCGCAGTTCCAAAAT
Source organism: Dasysyrphus tricinctus (assembly GCA_963921185.1). Classification (NCBI taxonomy): domain Eukaryota; kingdom Metazoa; phylum Arthropoda; class Insecta; order Diptera; family Syrphidae; genus Dasysyrphus; species Dasysyrphus tricinctus. The sequence continues at coordinate 131,596,944 of OY992533.1, forward strand.
CAAATAACAAACAAATTACCTTTGACAATTTTGACGTTGCAACTGTGCGCATGTATGTGTGCTTTTGGTTTTGATTCTTTCTTCAAATCCAAAATCGTTTTTCTCTTCTTTTCAGAAGAAGAACAGTCATCTAGTCAAAAACGAACATTTTCAGAAGCATTCGGAATGCTTCCGGACGACCAAACGAAAACGCTATTAACATCGGAACGTGCCCAATAGTTCTTGCCAGACGAGCCTGACGTTTTTAAAGTAGGTAGGTATTATAAGAAAAATTAAAAAATAAAAACTTGTCAAAATTTACAAACCTAATGTTATAAAACCAGACTTTGGATAACTATGTGTTTTAGTTTATAAAAAAACAATGCTAGACGAGTTTGGCGGCCGAAAGAGCTTGCCAGACTAGCCTAAAGTTGATGAAGTTGGTGTTATAAGAAATAATTATTTAATTTTTTTTCCAAAATATTAAATGCTTGAAAAAATAAACAAACACTTACAAAACCGGGTTTTGTATATACATACATATGTTACCTTATACCTTTTAGTAATGAAAAATTACCTTTTTAAATATTTTGTTTGCATTTTAAATATGAACAATTGTCAAAAAAAATCTTGAAACTTGTAGGTATGACTGATTCTAATAATATTTTTATGTAGAAGCTTCTTAGAAATTTAAACATATGTATATTATATTTTGATAATAGTTGTGTTTTATTATCTTCTAGCGGGATCCGGAACTGGATCTGGATTTATTTTTAACACGTGATACAAAAACGAAATAATAGGAATTTTTGAAAATTTATTTTTGTAATACCGACGTGTTTAAATTTAAGCAAGATCCAGATCCGCATCGATAAAAGATATTAAACACAAAATTTGTTTTGAATATCTGTACCTAACGGTTTCTTAATACTCTAGAATATTTAAAAAATATTTTACTTTTGTGAAAAAATAACCGGAATTTCCACACAAATAATGTTAAAAAAAAACAGTTACGTTTTTTTTCTCTAAAACGGCTCCTACCATATTGATCAAATTTATCAGTATGCTATAATAAGTGCGATCGCCTACTTACTATTGGAAAAAGTAAAGTTAACAAAACGCTTAAACTATATTCAATTCAAATTATGGAAACAAAGGTCACGTTAGCAACTCTTATACCACTTTGAAGTTGATGAGTTAGGTCAATAATTCCTTTTACTGGTGAAAAAATGTAAAGGGAGAAATACAAATCTCCGAGGCACACTGAAGTGGTCGGAAGAAAACAAGTGAATGCACGGAAATCATTTGACGCTCCCGAGCTCACCTCACTGAAGAGAAACTTACGTTTGGTGAAATCGGAATTCAAAAAAAAAAAAAAAATAGCTTATTAAGTACAGTTTATTATGGCGTGAGCTTCAGTGCCCCTCCGACAATTACAGTTCCACCGAAAAAAAAATTATTATAACTAGTTCACCGCTATTCCGATTCTTATGCTCACTTCAGGCTTAAACAGGTGAGTATTACTGGTGGCGCGTCATAAGCGCTAAAAGCAAAAATATTTTATTATGAACGAAATTGACTTACCTCAGTGTTATATAATTAGTATTTTTCTTTGAAAATATTTGTTTTACAAAATTTTAATTTTATTTCATTTATTTAACAGAATAGAAAAATATTTTTATTTTTACAACTATTTAATTTAATACTTATCTTTCATTGCTTTTGTTAGTACAGCCCTATACACTCAAAATTGTATATATTGTATATTATTAGCACTTATCGTACGAAAAATTAGACAAAAACAATAAATCAGTCTTCTTTTTTTTGTATGATTAGTCGCCGAATAAAATAAAATCCTCCAAAGCACACTACTTAATGTAATAATTAAAAAAAATATTCTTAGCACTATACTTTTACTTATACTATTCCCTAGATCTATAGCGAACTCAATATGAGTCAAATTAAAAAATAATGCATTTTCCGAATAACATTAGTTAACAAAATTCGTCGCTTAGCTTATATTCTAATGGCACTGCGTTTTTTAACAAAATGTAATAATTTTAAGTTTAAAATTAATGGAATTGATAAGGAAACTTTTCTTTTGCTTTTAAACGAAGCTTTTCATTGAATTTAAGAATCACTATTTGTCGCCAAAATGTATGCTATATAACCATTTTTTATCGATGGGAGGGCACAAATATATGTATACATTTTTTCAAAAATGTTGTGATATTTCCAACAAAATTTGTATTATTTTTAACCCCTAAGAAATACTATCCAAATTTTGTCGACGAATTAGTTAATTTGGGCAAAACGAACACAAATGGAAACGGTGCCTATCTATAATTTTGTTTTCATTTACATTCAAATGATATTAACGTTTGTGCAAGTTTGTTGTTTTCTAAACTCGGTTATTGCTGTTTATGTCTTACAACTACGGTCGTGCTCATTTTTAAACGACATTTCAAATCCGCATCTTGTGTACATGAAAAAAAAAAAACAAAAATAAGCTAGTGTTCTCAATGTTCAATGAAAACCCCCTATTAACGTATAGTGTTTTTCAAAACTTTTCGTCATCAATATTTGTCCGATAATTATTTAGACCGTGCGAATTCCGTTTTAGAGTTCCAGTTTCACAATCATTATAGGTCTTCGCCAAGACCTTTGGTGTATGATTGTTCTGAATGTTATTCGATTTATTTAGAGTTCCGCTGGTATTGCAATTCTTTGAGCCAGAACTCATGCTGAAGCTACTTTGTCTCTTGGGCTTTGGTCGCGGTTCATAGATCTGCGAAATTGGAGGATGCCGTGTTATTAATTTTTAAAAAATGCGGTTTACTGCTTACATCTTTGGTTGGAAGACTGGAGTACTGATTAGGATATGCATCGTAACTGGGTGTTGGTGAATTATTTTTCGGAGTCTCGGGCATGAATCGACGTCTAGTGATCCAAAATGTAAATAGAATTGTCAGAGCGTAGAACAAGCTGAATAAAGCAACCATGGTACAGATTGTTGAGAACGAAGCCATTGCTGTGCCTGTAAGAAAATTGTTTGCATCATGAATTTTTTTGTCCAAAGATATTTTGGGTCAAACTTACCACTGCAGGGATCTGGCACACAAAGGGCCTTTTCAAAACGCTCGCCGAGACATTCGTTTGCGTTGGGTTCATTAAGTTGGCATTTACGGGTTCGATAACGGATTCCATCACTTGAACATGGTGACCAGTCGCTCCAGTTGCTCCAGCCTAAGTAATCTTAAATAGAAGAGGAATCAACTGAGAACAATTTTTGAAAAAAATAATTTACAATGACTTACAAGCACATGATGGCATTTCACATTTTGCTTCCTCTATTGACTTGCCTTTGCAGGAGGACCTCTCTGGCCCAAGACATTTTCTAGATCTTTTACGAGTGCCGATTCCACATGTGGTCGAACAAGGTGACCACTCTGTCCAGCAACCCCATTCGCTAGGACAAGGTTGCGTGCTGCATACTCGACTCACGGTGTTTTTATGATGCTTGCCGCCATCTCCAGACCGTGTTCTGTACTGAAGCCCACCTCCGCAGGAAACAGAGCAGGGACCCCATTCACTCCATACACTTTCTTCTTCATTTTCATTATTCCCTCGCTGGCATATGCCGTCTGAGTGACAGATTCTAGTCTCTTCTTTGGATAGATTTATCTTCATAGATCCAACGTCTGCGGTTGTCGCACGGCACACAAATCTGAATCTTTTTTCCACATGCGCCGCCTCGCCATTACTTTCGTTGTTGTTCAATTGCACGAGCCACGGGGTCCACTGACTGAGCTTTTTCACCTCGGGGCATCCCTGATCGTTGCACACCTCGTAGTCAATGTTACAGCCAGGACAATCCATTCCACCATTTTGTGGATTCGGGTCATTACATTCTCGTCGACGAATGCGAAATCCTCCCCCACACTCGGCACTACATTCACTCCACTGACCCCAGGGTCCCCACCCACCATCGATTGCCTGTGGCTTTGGTGCTGGACAAGGCGGCAAATGCGAGCAATAAATCTCTCCACGATCTGGGCCAACACATGTGCGTCCGCCGTATGCTGGCTTCGGGTTGCCACAGGACCTTCGACGCGTCTTCACTGCCACACCACATGTCTGAGAACACGCTGACCACGCACTCCATTCTGTCCATCCGCCATTTACAGTGCAGTTGGTGACCTCAGTCATGATTCCCACGCATTCCTCGCCCCCATTTTTCGGAGCAGGATTTATGCAACTCCTTGATCGGCACAAACAAGATCCCTCGTCATTGTACTTGGTGCATTTAAACCAATCCGACCAGGCCGACCACCCGCCATCAATCGGTGCTGTCAGAATCGGACACTGAAGCTCCTTCTGCTTCCAATATTTCTCTGAGGTGTCCCCACCAATCGGTGGAGGTGTGCATTCCTCCATTAATTCATTCCACCCGCAGTACGGGTCCATGGCGTTAAGGCATGTTGTCTCTGAAACATGCCGTTTGCAGTGATGGGAATTTATACGCATTAGCGCTCGATCTGTGCCCACATAGAGCGAGTCGGTTACCTTGAGGTATTCCATTGAATGGATATGCGAGTGAAGTTGTTCCTCCTCGTATTGCCACACTTCGATGAGACAAGTCTGCATCGAAGGTAGTACCGACAGTTTTTTGATAATATTACCTTCTGTGGAGATATACAAAACATGCGTAGATCCTTTGTGCTTTGTGGAAACTATGTCAATGGCAATGTGAGAAAATCGTTCCAGTGGTGAATAGTATAGGGGAGCTGAAGTTATCGGCTGCACGGCGTCGTCCATCAGTTGGTATCGCGAAGACTCTAAAAGATGCTTGTAACTCAGTCCTGCCGCAGGGTTTTCACACGAAAATTGACTTCGGTGTGGAGTGTTGACATCTTTCCAGTTTGAGTCGATATGCTCCTGAAATTTAAATGAACCTTCAAAGGCTGCATTGATGGCAGACAGATTAAAGGCACAAACTGCCGATCCGTGGATACCATTACTGCAAATGGAAATAAATAAGTTAGGAATTCAAGGGAAAAATGATAAACAACTTACTTGGGTGTTGTAAATGTAGCGTAGAGCACATCTTCCTCAGCTGAATATGTCATTCCTTGGATTTCATTGAAGTAAAATGGATACTCTCCGGGTAGAGAACAGTTCAAACGTGCTTTCAGAAAAGAAGTCCAGTTATCATTGAGAATTTGATCACCTCCGGGGTCGGATTTGCAAACTCTGGCAATTCTTGAGTAGACTACTTTGCCACAGTTCATGTATTCAGCAGCTGTCTCTCGAAAAACAAAATAGACAAAAGCTCCTGCGTCAAAGCTGCCCACAAACTGCGGATTGTCCAGCCACTTGGAGTTGTACTGCTTCGTCCGTATAATGTTTCCGTTCTTTCGACGTGCAGAGTGCTCCAGTGGATGAGCAACATTCGTCCTCAGGATTGCCGGGTCTGAGCCCGAGAAGTCTGTGGGTGATCCAACGAATATTTGACCCTCGCTCGTAAGCAAAGCGGTTATATTTGAATTCGGACTGAAAGAACACTTTCCAACGCCACTGTCGTTTGCTGTTACGGTCAAATTCTCCATCTGTGGAATGTGCAATTATGCATAAAATAATTAGCAAAACTGGTCCCCTGTACTCTTTAGCCCCTGTATCTCATTCTACCAGTATGTGATGTGAGAAGTGAGAGTGCAGTTGCATTGCAGTGCGATTCGGTGCGAAGTAACTTACCTGGCGCCATGAACAGTTCGGGTTAAATGCATACGTCCCACACGCGTACAGCTGATTCTCGTAACTCTGCAAGACCATGATATAGTTATGACAATGGTGCTCCGATTGGCCTTTCATTTGGCACATTTGAATTTGTGACGAAGTGGCCTCCCAGATTGATTTCTCCAAAAGATGCAGGTCAAAGGATAGGCGAAAGATTGCATCTCTAAAAGTAATAAACGAATAAAAATTTATTATTATTATTATTAGACGAAGACGACGTTTTCAATAGTTTTTTCTTCTTTATCGAGATGTTGTTTACAAAATGTTTATAGCAATGCAACGCGACGAAGCTATCGAATTTCATTATGTTGTGGTGAGCGAGAGATAAATCTACTTGAGGTGAGTGTGGGCATCGCGGGCCACGCGTACAGGTTCTGGTTTTGTAATTTATTTAGTTGTTTTTATTTTTTTTCTCTGCAGGCAAATTAACGATCTAAAGTTGGTCGCAATAATAAACTTTTCACAGTAAACTTAAAAAGCATAACTTGCAGGGTCTTAAGTAATTTACGTAGGTATGTTCTTTTTTCGTTGTCTTATTTAAAAGTGAAAATTAACGTATTTTAAAAAGGAACAAGGTTTTCATGGTGGGTGAACCTGGGATTTATTTAAAGAATTTGTTAAGTCAAAAGTGAAGGTTGTTCTAAAAAAAAAACAACAACAAAAAACCCAACAAGGTATGCATTGCATCAGAAAAGTTTCTTATAAAAAAGAAACTTTTATTTTGACTGGCACAAAGGATGTTTTAATAAAACAATGGAGCACAAGACATAGTAGAAGTCGAAGTTTGTTTGTGTTTTATGTTAAAGAGCCAGAAACTTCAAATTTGAAATGATTATAGTTTTCTAGCTATTTTTTTGAAACAATTAGGTAACTATTGAATCTAATATAAGAAAAAGGAGTTTTTTTAAGGCTCTTACTCACTCTTTTGAAAGCCTATAATCTAGAATTTGAACATTAAGTTTGTTAGAAGAAATTTAAAACATACCCCTATATTTAAATAAGTTGAAACGTTCTATGAAGGTACTTGAAGAGACAAGGCATCGGCTCTCAAAAAAATCAACTTTAAATGAAGTGAGCGTAGAAACTACTCCTCCCCCATGAATAGATTCAGTTTTCTGAAGAATACATCGGTTAAATAATTGTTGTATCTAATCATAATACATATAATAGTGGGGCTGTTAGTGAGACCAACCTTTAATTTTGACCTGACGGATTGAGCTTTAGTACACTAATAGGGCATGTTCTAACTTTACTTTTAAGAAGTGTTGCCAAGGTGGCAACACTGTAAGAAGGACAAAAGCTGGGTTGCCACAATCCCGATATGTTGCTTATAAATCGAAAACCAAGAGTTGGACGATGACTCGAGAACTCCCGTTGGATTCAGCACCCTTGAAACCATAGGACTAGAATGAACTCGATACAAAAACCTTAGAAAAAAAGTTAAGTTTTTTAAGGTGGTTGTATCAAGCTCATTCTGATTTAGTAAGGTTTGGCATTAAAAAATAACCTTAAAATGACAGAGCTTCATTTCCCATTATTAAAAAATGTATTGAAGTGGTTGTACCCATGACACTACAAATGGATAAACCGCGATTTTCAATCCCACCCACAAAACTTGCTGCCGGCTCTTAGTCTAATATGCTTATATTATAACAAGATAAATATTTAAGTTTGTAAATCTTTCATATCCCCCCTCCCCAGCACTTTGAAAATGGCTTTTTAAAAAAACCAAAGTAGGCTTTCAATCAACTTTGGATGTTATATAGTCGATTGGGAAATTCTGCGTCGACACCATCTTTAAATTTTATTAATGAAAACATTTTTCTAACTCTTCTTGGCTTTTCAAATTTTCTTTACCAAATCGACTTTTTTCCACCCCCTTCAAGCAAGGGGAGGAGTGGTAGAAAAACAATAATGTTGTCCTATGGTTTCAAGGGTGCTGTCTCTAACGGAAGTTCTCGGGTCATCGTCCGACCCTTGGTTTTTGATTTATAAGCTACATTTCGGGGTTTAAACCGGTAAGTGGCAACCCTTCTCTTGTCCTTCAGACAGTGTTGCCACCTTGGCAGCACTTCTTAAAAGTAGGTTAGGTTAGGTTGAAGTGGCTGTCAGTCATGAAAACTGACACACTTAGACCATAAGTTGGCCCATTGTGATACCACAAGAATCTGGGAAGCCTTTTTCCCTACTCGATGAACCATTTGGAGCTTCTTATGAAGCGTAACAGACTACCTATGCCAACATTTACTAAATCACTAGGATCATTGAAGTAGAAATCTCCAAGATGGAGTCTTCGCCTATGAGATAGAGCAGGACAAGTGCATAGAAGATGAGGAATCGATTCCACCTCTTCCTCGTCCATACAGCTTCTGCAAAAATCGTTAGAGAATACGCCAAGACGCGTTGCGTGCTTGCCTATAAGACAGTGTCCGGTTATGACACCTATCATGGAGCTAATGTGCAATCTGCTTAGAGATATCAAACATTTAGACCGCTTAAAATCCATTACTGGCCAGATTTGTTTTGTTGCCCAGCAAGTGGTGATATTGTTCCACCTAACGTTTGTTTTCTCTAAAGCATCTTGCTTCAGCTTAAGTTTACATGTAGCGATGGGAATACCAATATCTGCCTTACTAGGTAGAAGAGGTAGAGTTGTTCCATATTTAGCGAGTTCGTCGGCCTTACAATTACCTGGAATGTCTCTATGCCCCGGCACCCAACACAGGTGAATGTTAAACTGCTGCGCCATCTCCAGCAGAGATGAACGACAATTTAGGGCTGTTAAAGAGTTGGTAGAGACCGATTCCAGAGATTTGATAGCTGCTTGACTATCCGAGAAGATGCGGATATCTGTAGTTGATAACACGTTTTCTTTCAGCCAAGATAAGGCTTCTTTGATCGCCATAAGTTCCGCCTGGAACACGCTACAATGATTAGGAAGACGGAAGGAGAGACTTAATTTTAGTCTTTCTGAGTACACACCACCACCCACCCCATCATCAGTTTTCGATCCGTCGGTGTAAATATGGATTGATTCATCTTCCAAGAGAGCCGTATCCTCCCAGAGAACTCTAGAAGGAATGCTGACTTGAAAGTTTTTGCCAAACTGAAGTTTTGGGATGGTGTAATCAGTGCGACTTGTGATTGATCCGAATGAATTCAGAATGATGGAATGGCCAAAATTGTTGTTGGTCCATTGTGAGGAAGCTTCTTAAAAGTAAAGTTAGGACATAATCTATTAGTGTACTAAAGCTCAACCCGTCAGGTCGAAATGAAAGGTTTGCCCTCATATCGTGCACTAACGCCCATACTATAAACATTATGTGCATGTGTATGCCTTTGTAAAAAAATTAATTCATCAAAAAGTACAATGACAGACAAATTCATGTACTTTTGTGGTGATCAGTGATCATTATATTAAAAGCAAAAACCTACAAAGTGTGTCAATTTATTTGTAAACAACAAAACAGCGCCATATGCCAAAGTCATGCAATTTTGTGTGTTTGTTTTTGTTTTATTGTGCGAACCAAAGCCGATCAGGTCAACTAGTATAATAACATAATTATTATGGTTCGTCGTAGATTTGCCCCATCGCGTTTCCAATGACGTTTGGTGAGGGGGGCATTGAACTACAAGGCAAACGAGTTAATTGACGTAGCCTGTGCGGCAAGCCTGACACACTCACTCCCCGAGATATACTCAACTGTGTGAGATCAGAAGATTTCTATCTTCTTGTGGTGGACGTTGGCGGTCGTCCGTCACATACATATATAAAACATCAAGTACCACGAAAGATCCAACCTGCCCACAAGCCACAAAACCAAAACTAAAACAACATTCTATAGCGCCTACCCTGTACTCGGGTCTCGGGACTGTGTATCGTATCGTGATCTAAAGGCAAGCTACATGTATTTACATTCAAAGTTCTCTCTCACTCTCTGATCGATTTCTATGTTCTGTGATCGTGTGATTCCTGCCTGCTCGCGGTCGGCCAGCTTGTACTGGCAACTAGTAGAGGAGACTTTTGTACGTGATCGATTTCAAAGGGAGATCTGCATTCTGTTTGCTGATGGCCATGTGAAAGTGTAGCAAGTTTATGGAGTTTTATAATATAAAAAAAAACTAACAGATATTATTAATTCAATTTTTTGTGTTGTTTATTTCTTTTTGCTCATTTTGATTAGACAAGTTTGTCCCAAGGGTTGCTTTAATGGTGGGCTGTTTATGTGTCGCGTTCGATGTCGCTAAGTTGCTATCGATTTGATCGATGGTTACATTTCTATGTAGGTTCCATTATAGTTGTTAGATATGATTTTTTTTCCGATCACATATTGAGGACACGGGTTGCTTTGCTTGGCAAAATAGTTAAACAAAATAAATAAATCCCAGTGTTAATAACTTCAACTTTTGAACGGACTTAAGTTTTAATGTGGATTGACTTGAATTTGAATGAAATACTTTTTCATTATTGCGTAGTCAGTATGTGGTGGGCGAATTAGCGCCTTTGAGTCGGCATTCTTGTGGCAGCAGCCGCTGTGTGGCAATATATTTTAATCGTTGAAATGTTGTGCTCCAACCTTCGGGTGTTTCTAATTTTTTTTGATACTATATAAAGTTGATTTTCAAAGGTTTTTTGAGAAATGTTACTCAAAGAAAAGACCTGCAAATCGATTTAAGAGTAGTTTTTTATATGTAGGTAGTGGGCTTTGAGAATGTGAACAAATTATTTTTCTAAAGAGGAGTTTTTGTTTTAAGAATTCGTTTAAATGCTCTATATTTAATATGAAACTAGTTTTTAATATGCTCAACTTAAATTTCTGATTAAAAACAAAAAAGCCTAGGGGACCTAACAATTCCCATAGAAATAGAAATTGAGTGTGATCTACATTATCAATTGGTTTGTGTATAAAGAATTGTTGCTGTTTACTTTGTCAGTTTGTGATAGATGCTCCTCGAAAATATTATAAGCACTCTCTAGGACAACACAATCTGGTCGACTCTTTCAAAACTTTCAGAACTTTGCGAAACTACTGCACAAGATTAACTTGTCATATGAACAAATGTGAGTAAGAAAGAGTAAGTAGCAAATAAAATAAGACTCTTTTAGACAATGTTCAAAAAAATAGAGAAAAAAGTTGATACCAAAAAATGCTGAGCATAACTTAAGCATTTGGTACGTATGTATAATGAGTATTTAGTTGTAATCGTTTTTTAATCACACGCCAGATTGTGTGCCTTATAATCACAAAAACATTAAAAAGGGAAACAGAGTCATTTACACATAAATACATAATGTTGATCGCAAAATTAAAATACAATTATTTTTCTAAGTTTTTATTAAATCGCTATAATAAAATGTAAATATGTAGGTTTCAATCATTTCGTAAATGGACTTAAGGTCGTTTGGTTTACATTCAAAAATATGTATATAATTAATTTGATAACAAGGTGCTGCATGTATACATACATAAATGTAGAAGCAATTTTAAAACCTTTTAAAAATAAGTTATTTGTTTATGAAATATCAATTTAGTATTTACATTGGACAAATAATAACCTGTTGTTGTACATACTTACATTTATGTATTCAATGAAGTCATCAGATAGTATTTCTTAATAAATCAATTAAACCTATCAAGAAATAGTGTTAAGCTCATATAGAAGTTTGAAGTAATACTCTGTACTTTCCCTCATTTTAAGAATATTAATTGTAAATACATACCTTGAATTTCAAGTATGTTCGTACTTACATAGTTGAAAAATTAACTTACACTCACAGAACTTATTCAAGGTTATTGAAGAGGCTTTAGATTCGTAAGTGCTCTTTCTAAAAATATACAATTATAGTATTCATACAAAATACTTAGGTATTTGAAGGGTCCAGGGGAAAAACGGCTAAGGTCTACTTGGGTTGATTCTGAGAAAAATGAAATTGTAAGCTTAATTCAAAAGAAAATTAATGAAAGTAACAAATATGTCGTTCATTGCAATGGTGAATTATCCCCATTTTTGGTTTGTGTTTCTCGGGCTCAAACAGCCGTAATATTTAATTAATTTTGTTCTAATGAAAAAGGAAAATAAGATTCAGGGCAATCAAAACTTTGCTTTTTAGTAAAAAGTTCTTCAGCATTCTCTTTATTTTTGAATACAAAGCTTCACAAATGTATTTGATTTTTGGAAGAGATAATTCACTATAACAATGAACAACACATAATTACAACAATTTTGTCTCTTTGCTCAAAACAACTAACTATGCAAACATATATTATGTACATACTGATTTTGACATTTCCCATTTTTGCCAGATACGCCGATATGAGTCGAATGAAAATTCGACGTTGGAGCCAAAATTTGAAAGGTTTTTTTTGTGTTGTTAATTTGTTTTGAAAGAACCGGACAAGATGATTCGAAGCTGTTTTTTGCTTCTTATTCAGACGTCTTTAGATTTTCAAATTATTAGTTTGAAAATAAGATATTTTTTACGAGCGTGACATTGGATTGTTTTTGAAATGCAATTTGTTTTGATAGGACTTCAACCGAAAGTATTTAGAATATCGGATTATTTTTTTTTATTGTCAAGCTGACATGTTGCTTTAATCAATTTTTGGATCGAAAAAACAGAACTTTTAGAAAGTGTGCCATTTTTCGAGTTTGGAAAGTCCTTTCTAGAGGGAGTTATTCTACTTATAAAAATTTACGGGAGATCATCATTAATTTTTTGTTTAAAGTGGACCTAAGTCGTTTTCCATATGGATCAAAATTTATCAAATCGGAAAATGTTTCAACCACCAGAAGTACCATCGGCATTTTTTGCTTAAAAGAGAAATAAAGGTATTATTAATTTATAAGTTAATTCTTATGATGATGATGAGCTTCTCATTACAGCTTGCTCAAAGCGCACTACATCAAAGGTTCTGAAGTGTTAAAAACCATCATTGGGATTTTGTTAAAACTTTGATTAATATTTTCAAACATAATTTTTATAAAATATAAAAATTTTTGTTCAATACATTTTTGTAGCAGTTCCTGCGCCAATCTAAAGGAAGGTTTAGAATCTTAGTGCGGAACGGATCTCATGATGTGAAAAAGAGTGTGTTTTTGACGCTTGTGGCGTGGGCGGTCAATTGTTTTTAATATTCCATTCAAGCACGAGCCACATGGAATTTGATTTCAAGGTTACCAAAAACTCTTAGGAGAAAATTTTTATAAAAAGATTAACTAATGATATTACCGCATTGGAAAGAATATTTTTATTTCAAATGAATATCAAATTTTATCACGCCCTGCTGGTCATTAGCCATGGATGACAAGTAAATGCAACCCAACTGATCGTATTATTTTATTAACTTTCGATAACATCTCAAGTTAACAAGTTTAAAAATAAAAAAACAAAATAAATACCTACAAAAATAAAAAACTAAACGTAACCTACCTGCTTATCTTATAGGTATATCACACAAATTTATGTATACATGTATATACTGTTTATTTGCCCCCAACTCAACGACAACGTGAAGCGTATCACGTCAGATACTCTGTTATTTGTTTTTCAAACCAAAAAGAAATATAACAGATAAATGGACATTTATTATAAATAATGTAGTTCGCGCGTAAATTTGATATTTAAACTTAATATATGTATGGTTATCATTATCATGCTAATGACTTTCACAGTTGATTCGCCTGGTTGCCATACATATACTTGTAACTCGTATATCTAATATATAACGAGTTATTATTCAAGATATCACTGTTTAATATCATATTATTTATGAAGTTAGACAAAGTATCTTCATTTCAAACTGGTGTCAAATGTTCTATAATAGATATGTCCGCAAAGACGTACGACCAGAATTTCCATGGAAAATTAATTGCTGTGCAAACAAAAAAATTACCTAGGTACTCAAATTTTAAGTAAGTTGAGAGTGTCTGTCTATTAAGCTCTATCTCAAAGGGTGTTTATTTCTTAGCGTGATAAATAATGTGTTTTATTTGGTGTGTTTTTTTGTATGAACGTAGGTATCTCCGATTAAAAAATAATTTCCACGTTAAATGCAACAACAATTCCGCTTAGTAAGTTGTGATGAAAACAAATTTCTAGTCTACAAAATTAATGAAATAAATTTTTGTGGTAAATCCCCAAGAGGTTGAAGAAGATTAACGGTAAACCTTATTAAAACTCTGTTAATGGTTGGTGCACACGAAGTATCATGATCTGCGTCCGGATCAGTTACTTATATTACGGCCTTTCTGTTCCACTCAAATTTTTTTCAAACACGTTTGAAACAAAACACCCTTTATAAAGATACTTGCATACTATATGCATCTATCTATTTTCTCAAAGTAAACACATCAGCAATAAAAATAAGACAATATAGTAAGAGTATACAGTACCAAAGGATTGCTTATCTTTGTATTCTTTTGACAGATAAATTCTACACAGATAGCGATCCTCACATTACGGTCTTCTTCTATCTCGAAATGAGGTTATGAACATAAACTTAATGTTGGAAGAATAAGCGAAAGTAAGGAAAAAACCAACCAGATATACATATCTATGTATGTATAGATATACATATATACAACGTTACTTCAATTATTATTGTAAAGCTTCTGAATTAATTTTTGTGTGTCAAAGTCTTCGAGCCAAACGATCATTAATTTAAAGTTGCGTAAGCATTTTGCGACAATCACACTTGTTCTATTTATATTTTGTATGTTCACAGAATCATCACTTAATAAAATTTTCATAGTAGGTATATTATGTACAATATGTGCTATGATCAAACTGACTTGACACTTTTTTTTTTTTGCTAAAGATGACTTGTGTAGAACGCGATAAGATAAGTCAACAAGTTTACATTGCGATTACGTATGAAATAATAAATTTTTTTTTCAAACTTACCTTGCTCCAACGATCATTTGATTTCTAGCAACATCGAAGAGCATTCTTGAGTATGTTGTTATATTGGTGTCTTCGAACCGATTTGACGACGACATTAAGTCTGTGAAGGAAAGAAGTGAACAAAATTTAAAATGATTATAATTTGCGTGAAAAAAATGTTTATGTATTAAATGGATTTACGTAACGTATCAGCAGTCAGTGAACTCTAAACTCAAGTGGCCTTTATCCACTTTGAAAATAACGTTTTGACACATTTTTGGTCGTGCATATCTCTTATGTTATTTATGTTTTAAACCCTTAAGACACAATTCTGTTAAAATAAATTGTCAATATGCTAATGCCTGGACTTATACTACATACATATGCACATGTTTCGAAATAAAATTATTTCATTGACAAATAATGCCAACATAGCTATTCTTAGCTTCTTCAGACTATCTCAATGCAATGTTCCATAATTTATCCTAAGACTGGCTTCCCAGGTGAAAATTGGGTGCCTAGATGGACAACATCAAGATTTTTCCAATAGGGAAATTCAACAACTTTTCTATTCCAGAAGAGGATTTCAAAGCATTATAATGCTTTGATTGTAGATATAAGAAGCTAAAATAAAAGATTCCCCACTTCTTTTACTAAATTCATTTAAGATTTATGATCACGAAATAGAAATATGCTTTGTTGGTGCGAGATAGAGGCTGTATGATGCCACGACAGTATTGTATGTATTTGTTTTTTTTTTTTTGAATTTTCGATTTTCTCCAAAAAGGTAAAACTTATTTCAATCAAATATTTCAAAAACGACATAATCGATTCTATTGAAACTCGATACAGAGTTAATACTTTATAAGATATTTTAAGAAAAAAATTTACTTTTATGCAAAAATAATGGTGGCTTCCATAGTTAAAAAACCGTTAAGGACAAATTTTTTTCTCAAAAACGGCTCCCACGATTTTCAATAAACATTTTTCGTATGCTAAAAATAGTGTGATCTACTGCAGAATCAAGAATTAAAATGACATTCTTTGATTGACTTTCTCATTATCTGCTTAACAGATTTTTAAATTAACATTGAATTAAATTTTAAAAATAGAAGCTTCTATAAAGTTCAAATAACACTGCATTTATAATAATTTTCAAAAAAATACGTTTGGATTTTTTACAAAAAATTTCAAAATAATTATGTCGATATAATTAAAACCGTGTTTATATCCCTTTTTAAAATTTGAGTTTTACTAGTATACCTTCAGATATGGGCTCTTAAATAGAAACAGTTGCCACTTCTTAAAGTGAAGTCAGTTAAAACAACAATATGTATGTATGCAATCAAATTTTAAGTTTTATCAACAACTTAGTTAGGGTCTCTTATGAAAACAGGACTATTAGTTTGATGTTGTTTGATTATTGATTGCATTTTAGCAGTTTCTTGCAAAAATGAGTTTTTATTAGCTTAGTGACATGCTAAATAAGCTTTAGCTTTAACGTTAACACGTGCAAGCACTTGACATTTCCGATACAAAATACATGGAGATTTGTCAGTCACTCAAAATTTTGGAAAGTGTGGATGTGAATGGAAAATCCTTAAACTTGGAGCCCTAATACATCTATTATTATCATAAACAAATATTTGTCTTCTTTTGAATATTTTATCTGTAATACCATTTTTTGTTCTATTTACCTTGATGTGAAATGTATCTGGAATCATCTTCAAGTATATTAAATTGACGTTTTCCTATGGTAGCAATTGGTTCTGCGACTATCGTAAGTAATAAAATTATTAGAATTGATCTTCTCTCCATTCTGCAAATATACAAGAAAAATAAACACCATAAACAAATTTATCAACAAAACAAATTTTTCATAACAAAAACCAAAAACAAACAAACAATATTTCGAAAAAATTAAATAAATAAATATTACTTTCACAAGACAACATACAAAATATTCAATTTGTATTCCACTTGTTGACACGAGATGTTGACAGAAT
Source organism: Dasysyrphus tricinctus (assembly GCA_963921185.1). NCBI lineage: Eukaryota > Metazoa > Arthropoda > Insecta > Diptera > Syrphidae > Dasysyrphus > Dasysyrphus tricinctus. The sequence goes on from OY992533.1 coordinate 131,613,609, forward strand.
CACTCTTTCCGCTCAAATGACAAATTTTCTGGGATACTCATGTTTCTTAGACCCTCAATTTGACACTGTTGTCACGTTTCGAAAAAAGGGACATTCGGTTACAGATTGTCTATCTACCATTGCGACACGTGTGTTTTCAGAGAATTGTCGGTTAGGATCCTATATGCAATACTAATACTAATCCTGCGCATCTTTGTTGGGCACACGAAAATGATGTTTTTCCATCGTAAAACATGTTATTTTAAAATATCTAGTTCGAGTTCGTGTATTATTCAAAGAGGTATACCGGTATCCGCTATACCAAACCGACCTTGCAATATTGTTACTTTGCACAAAACAATTATGTATTATTAAATCGACCGTTAAATGTTTCATTGCACGCAATCTGCGTTTCGATTCTGATCACGTAGGTATGCTGGTAATAAAAGTGATTTGAGCACCGCTGTGTGATTAGAGACATAATTTGCAGGAATTTTACATGATCGTTAACCATTGTTAAACATTAAATGTGAATTTGCTACATACTTAGGTACATATATTACGTAGCAATATTTTCTCAACGTAAGGGATTTCCTGTCAACTTGATGGAAATGGGTATAATGTACATTAGAAGAGTTCTATTGGTATTACGTCAGTGGTGTTAAAAGTAAGTCTGGCTTTCGCGTGGACCGGATATGTCGATTATCCTATGGCTGGACTCTTCTTGAGAGAATTTTTATAGTCAAGTTTTATTAGATTTGTAGGATACAGACAGGATATGAAATTGAATTATTGTGTGCGAATAAAATTAACCATCATTCAAATCAAATGGTGTTTTTTTCTAAAGATTTAGCATGCAAAATCATAAGCTGTCAAACATTTTTGTAAATGTCAAAGTGTCATATTAAGTTAGTACAAACTTAAAATATAAAATAAGTAAAACAAAAATGCTGCCTTATCTTATTCAAATTTAACGATTAACACTTTTTGTCAAATATTTGTGTGAATAAGTTTACAAATTGTCATAAAACGTCAAAAGACCATAAGTAAGCGCCATCAATTTGAATAAAAGCCCCATTAACTATCTGTTAAACGTTAAACTTTTTCTACCAAACATGATTATGTTAAACAAATACTCTCTTGTATGCACTTGATTAAAATTAAATCAAGTTATTAATTTAATTTAATAGCAATAACTTTGCTACCCATCTTAATTTACATGTTGTTTGTTTTTTTAACTTTTAATTTTACCTAATCCCCGCTGTTTGCAGACATGCACTGCACATGCAGTGGCGACTTAAAGTCCAGCCATCTTTGAAATTATGCGACTCCACTGTCAGCTGTCAACTCTCACTGACAGGTTTTTCCTTATAACTATTCACAATATCAAAGACCGAACCTTAGAAAAAAAATTTAAAAATATAATTTTTTTTTATCAAGCTGAGTTAATTAAAACACTACTCTTGTAGACGACTATAAAGTAAAATGCCAACAAGCTTGGAAAAACCGGATATTAGATGCATTATGGAACATAATTCTACAAAAAGCATACACTCAACACCCACTGCAATCAAAATTTCTAAAATTTTATTACCGATTTGAAAATAAAACATTAAAGAAGATTGTTATAAAATATTTACCACTCTATTCATCATTATAAGTGCTAGATTTGTTAGGGAAAGTCACGCCTAACATATAATTAATGCATTTAAAATAAAAAAAACACTGAAACACGGTTATAAATAATTATCGAGTGAATGTTTCCCCTCACTCACTCAGTAATAATTTATTTATGGTTTTTTGAGTAATAATGCTAATTGATTGTTAGGAACAAAAAGGGCTATTAAATGCATTCTTTTGTTTCGAGGAATTACAGTGATTAATATGTGTAACCTTGGTACAACAAATTAAATATGAAGGCATCTGTTAAAAACATATTGCATTCTTTTGTTGAAGTCATTTTATTAGCAATACATATGTATAATATTGGTTGAAAGTTTAAGAATAATGTAGTACATATCTGTGGTGTTTGGTTGAAACATGATAACTCCATATTATAATTTGCTTCTTTACGTCAAGTTTTCATCGAGCTAGCGCCAAAACGAATAAACCAATTTTCTACTAAATTTGAAATATTTATTAACATTTGAAAAATTATGTTTCAAATTTTAAGAAAATCGGTTCACCCGTTAAGGCTCTAGCTCGATGTAAGGTGGACGTAAAGACGCAAATTATAATATGTAGTTATCGTGATTCTACCAAACACCACAGATATGTGTTTGCAATGTAAAGTCTGTTTAATAACATGAAATTTCAATATGCTCTCATAACCTTGAGAATACAATGCACGAATGGGTCGCACGTACTTGCTCTTTTGTTCAATAGGCTGAGGGTTCAAGAAAATTGTATATAAAGACATGGAAATTATGAGAGAAAAATGTTAAAAAGCGTGAAATACGATATTTAAATAAGCTAAAACAGCTCTTTTGATAATTTTGAGGTGAAAAAAAGAACACCATTTTAATTCTTGATTGAATATGATTGTATTGAAAAAAAATTTTAATCGTTAGAGCGGTTTTAATACATGAAATTCTTATAACATCTATGTGCTTGTGCATGTAAAAATAAATTCTCAAACAAAAATTATCAACCCGTTTTTGAGATATCAAATTTTAAACTTTTTTAAAAATTTCTTTTTTGAAAATTTTGATATGCAATGTTATTTGAAATTTTAGCATAGTTTACAGTTCCGAAGCAAAAAAAAAATCAAAATTTTCAAAACGATTTTCACCATTTTCTGGGCACGAAATTGAACAATATTAAAGGCGAAAAACGTTTGCCTTCGCCTAAGCCACACATTGAGTCATTAATATAGCCTTAATTAATTAACTATAGGCCTAAAAATGGAGAAAATAATTATTTTTGTATGCAAAAACCATTTGCATGCAAATAATGCCTTGAGGTGAATATATTTTTTTTGAAGTGTAAACCGACTATCCAAAAAAAAATATTTTATTCACCACACTTGTTTTTGCATGCAAAAGCATTGTCGGTCCATTGTCTTCCATGACATTCCTGACAGCAATGGCTTTTTTTTTGCGTGATACTGGACACCAATCATGCAAAAAAAAGTTTTACATTTCACCTAAATTATTTTTGACATGCGAGAATGTTTGCATAGATTGTTTTCTTGCGCATGGGCTTTTTATATTTTTTTTGTGAAAAAACAAATATTTTCTTTAACGGTTTTCTAGCTTTTGTACGGAAAGTACCGTTATTTTTTCCATAAAAGTAAAACATTTTCATGAGATATTCTAGTAAGTGTTTCAAAACTCTTAAGTATCGAGTTTCTAAAAAATCAAAAATATCAAGTCGGTTTCGAAATATTGGCTTAAAAAAAAAAAATTGAAACATTTTTTTAATCCAAAAAATATTTTTTTAAAAATGTTGTAACTATTACAGCCCTATTATTGACACGATTCAAAACTAGTTTTAACGTAAAACTAGTTCTACATATGTAGTCTGGGAGCCCACCGTAGGATTACCTTTCTCATCGCGGCCACGCAAAAATTGGATGCCAACCGATAGCTTTAGTCTAAACATTTACATAACTGCTGGTCGGACAAGCTTTATCTGGTCGCAATGGTTAGAAAATGCACTTTTCAGGTTGCATTTTCCGCTAAATGTACCTTTAATATAAGCAACTTATATTAATGGGGTATCAACTGAAAGCTATGACTGTCCTCTACACGATACCATTGGTCCGACTGACTTTTTTTGGCTGTTACGACGAGTTCGACTATTTAAAAAAAAATGGTCTTTTTTAACACTGCGTCTTACATCAGGGAAAACTGAGTAAAATCATTTCAAATGGTTAGGAAAGTGGCCTTAACCACTTTTTTTTTCATTTTCGTCCAAGGATGCACAAAATCTCTAATTTTAGAAAAGTGGTCGGACTCGTGGCAACAGCCAAAAAACTCTGTCCGACCATTTCTATCGAGGAGAGGACAGTCGTAGCTTTCTTTGATACCCCATTTATATAAGTTGCTTATATTATAGGTACATTTAGCGGAAAATGAAACCTGAAAAGTGCATTTTCTAACCATTGCGACCAGATAAAGCTTGTCCGACCAGCAGTTTTGTAAATGTTTGGACTAAAGCTATCGGTTGGCATCCAATTTTTCCGTGGCCGCGATGAGATATGTAATCTTACGGTGGGCTCCCAGACTATATAGAACTAGTTTTACGTTAAAACTAGTTTTGAATCGTGTCAATGGGTCGTATGCTAAAAGATGAGCAAGATCTCTGAGTCCGAGTTATCGAGCTTGAACTCATATGTGAGATCGATCGAGCAGAGCCGAACTCGGACTCGATTTTATATGCAAAAAAATGAGTTCGCTCTGAACAGCTCTAACTCGATGAATATGAGATCGATCTCAAAGCTCTTCGTCTTAAATAGTTGTCTGTTATTTCTGTGCAGTGCGTAAAAGAAGAAAAAACATACATTTCTCTGAACGCGGAAACGAAAAATTGGTGTTTAAAATTCAGTTGGATAATGTTCGTAAGCTTTTGCGAGTACTAGGGGTTTAAGCAATGAAATGAGATCCTACATGTATGTTTATAAAAACCGATTTGGTGTATACACAAACGGACAAAAAAATATTGAAAAAGTGGTCAGTATGAAAATGCGATAGTCAAAAAAATGAAGAAAACAAAATTTAAATACAAATTTTTAAGTGTATTTTGACATGAAACAGAAAACAACCTACTGCTTAATTTTTCTAGTTTTTACTTTTGTTTGCAAATAATTTTTTTGTGCAAGGCAAATATTTTCTATTTTTTATTTTCTTAAAGGTTTGAATTTCTTTTGAATTTAAATTTTTGAGTCAATTGAATGTATAAGTCATGTAACATGTTTTTTCAGCTTCACTTAACTTTATTTTGTGTTGGTGTACAATTTTCTTTTGCCTGAGATATCTGGCTTAAACTGAAGGAGATACCTTAGTCTTTGGTCACTAATATTTAAGCAAATAGTGACAAAATACAGAATTGAAGGGCGGTTCTAAAAACTGGAATATTCTAAAGGAATCTTAGAGGATTTTATGGATTTTCATTCGCCGTTTAGAAAATCGCAAAAAAAACAACTTTTGTGATTGTCTCTTGGTTTTTTGTTTACCTCTTTGCAAATATGTATCGAATTATTACCTGATGGTGTTGCAGATTTTCATATTAATATACATTAAATATTCCTTTAAGTTTTGATGTTAATTTATTGAACGGGTTTTCAATTTATTTTTACTCTTATTTTCTAACGGTAAAATGTGAAAACATAATCCTATACAATTTCAAAAGGTTTTTTTTAGAATAGCTATGTACGTAGGAGGCACTCATTCGAGTTTGAGTTTCGTATGTTGTCATTATTTGCTAAAATATTAGTGATCAAATATAAAAAAAAACAAGGAATAGAAAATTTGAGCAATAACGGTAACTACATACTTTAAAAAAATATTTGCCAACAATCCTCTGTACAGGAAACATGAAACCGCAAAATGATTTTTCTTTCATCGCAATACGGCCACCTACAACCAAAATACAGCTCTTCAAAAATCACTAAACAAAATTGAAAAATATCTTGTTCCGTTTTTTTGACAAGAGTAGGTAGATACATAACATTCCAATTTCCAATCTCCAATTTTTATGAACTTAATTTGTAACAAAATTAAGCTGAAATTCTGGTATCTTGACGGTTGTATATGAGCTGAGTAAGAGAAAACCCATGCTCAATAATTTGTGAGATCGATCTCACGGAATCAACTGTTTTCTCACCTTTTTGCATAGCATACCGAGTTCTATCTCATAAGAGCTTTCAAAATGAGATCGAACTCATCACTGTGAGATTGAACTCACCACGTGAGATCTAACTCGGTCAGTAACTTTTTTTTTGCATACGAAGCTAAGAAAGTTTTCAAAAAAGTGAGAAAACAGCTTGAACTCATCTTTTTGCATATGACCCAATAATAGGGCTGTTAATATTTTTTAGAAGCTTCTCTATAAAATAATATTGAAATCAGTTAAACTGTTTTGAAGAAAATGGGAAATTAAAAAAAAATGTTTTTTGGAAAGTACCAATAATAACCATTTTTTGAAAAATGGTTTCCCACCCAAAGATAGACTTTACTAAACGAATAAATTATTGATATCTTTTAATAATAGTTGGCAGCCGTTAAAAAAAAAAAATAATATACAATTATGTAAAACTGCTAAAAAAAATTGTATGGCAGGCGCCATTATTTTTGGTTCTAAAAACAATGAAAAAAAAGTGTGAAATGGGCACCCAATTACCAAAAAATTATCGTTGAACCATTGTATATAAACTCTATAGTATTCTCATGAAGCCAAAAAGCGCGTGGCCATCTAGTGTCCAAATGTAATCCTAATTTTTATCAAGAGATCTCAGTAAGGCGATCACAGCGAACCTATCGACCAAATGTCAACCTACAAAATCGTGTTCCATGAGAATAATATAGAGTGCATATACAATGGTTGAACATCAAATGCACCCATTAAGATGCACAGTGTGGTGTGGATTAACACCTTAAAGGATCATTGGACCATAGGTACCTATGTATATCTTTTCGAAAACTACGAACAATTGCAACATGTTTATGGCTCTCTTGAGGGAAATTTTTGGCGATCGAAGAATATCTCGTTTTTTTTTCTGATTTTAACTAGCCACTGCATTTGCCTGATTGAATGGCTCCAATTTGTTGCCAATAAGCAAAGAACTATGTAACAGCCATGAGGGCCATTAATGACTAAACGAAAAGAATTGAGGGCGCTGGGACCTGAAATTCTACGAAAAGTGATTTAAAATGCTCTGGTATAAGAGCACGTCAGTTCGAAGCATTCAATGGGCACAATTTTAGAACTACATATTATACATTCAAAACATAATGTGAATATATTTCCAAATTAAAATCTAAATTTTAATACATAATTGCCAATTTTATAAATCTGAAAAAGAAGTTAAGCTGGGAGACAGTCGTAAGGACGGTCGCAAGGTTCGTAGAGATTTTCAACGAACTTCAGTACACACACGAGGTCCATTCACAATAGAACTTTTCAATTTTCCATAGAAAATCTCTACGATTCTTGCGACAGTCCCTACGACCGTCTCAACGTAAGTGGCATAAAATTAAAAAAAAAAATGACTTACATATGTATCACTCTTCATTAACAGCATCGTTAATAAAAATAACGCTTTTGGCAACCATTTTATTTGATTCTCTGCTGCTAATTTTAAGGTTTCTAATTTTAATTATTAGTAGGTTAAGTATCAAAGATATATTTAACAGTCACCCACAAGACAACAAAACAATCAAGAAAAACCCAAAATTTCGAATTTATTTTTGTTTTTTTTCAGTTGTTATTGACGAGCAATGAAGCCTCGAAGTAGTTAAAAAGATTTTTAATTTAATTCAGTGCAGAAAAGATAGACTTTTCGTGGAACGCATTCCCATAGTTGATTTTTTCATACCTGTAAGGTGCCAGTTATAGCTTTCATTGAAACCCTTCATTGAAAATTTTAATGATTGATTTTGAGGCGTTTAGGAAGTAAAATCATTTATTATTTTGATGAACAAATAAAGGTTAAGACCTAATTAATATTTCTAGCCAAAAATATAATTCAAATAGGCCCAACTTTCCACATAAAAAGACTTTTCTTATTTCAATGATTGAACTACCTTACCAATGATCATTGAAAAACTAAAAGTCAATTTTTGTGAAAAGTTGGGCCTTTTTGAAATTTTTTTTGACTAGAAATATTAATTAAGTCTTGAGCTTTAATGGTCTATCAAAATAATAATAGAATTTGCTTTCTAAACGTCTCAAAATCAATCATTATAGTTTTCAATGATGAGTTTCAATGATAGCTATAACTGGCGCCTAAGAAGAGGGCTATCAAAAAAGCATAAGCACAGGTTTTTTGAAAGGCATAGGCTGTCTGTCGAAATCCGCCATATTTGAACGCAGGAAAGTCGTCACGATCAATGTTATAGGGTAGGCAATGGAATAGTCTTTTATATGTTGGTACACTCATATGCATTATGTAGTTCTTTATACGTGAAGTTATTCCTGTCCGAGCAATATTTTATATGTAAATTGTTAAAAGTCTAGAGAACGGAGTTTCCAGCTTCAAACTTTATTTTTGCAGAAGATGGGATATTGCACTCCAAATTAAAAAAAAAAATTATATGTTGGCATTTGGTTCCACAAGCGAGTGATCAACACCATTCCACAAGGTATTTTTTTTAATAAACTGCAATTTGCACGAACGTAAACAATTAGTCAAACGCATCTTTTTGATATTTGCAAATAAGCCAGTGTCATTTGAAGCATGCAAGTATACTCGTACGATATTTAAATAGGAATCCCCTTATTTTTATTTTAACCCAAATAAAGATTTTTTCATGCTAAATTCGGTTTAAACTTTCAAAATTGCATCTTTGACTTGTACCATACTTAAATAGCTTTAAAATCGCAGTAATTCGACTAAAATTTAGCACCTCTGCTTTTGTAATTTAAATCTGGCCCTGCTCCAAGATCAAACTCTTAAAGTCAACATAACACTTATACCAAACTAAGTGATAATAAATGTTTAAAAAAGTGTCGAAACTAAATCGAAGTGTCAAAATTAAACTGAAAGATGATTTCTGACTGAAAAATTATTTTCTTGACTCAAATTCCAAAAACAAAAAAAAACAAAATTTAAAGGCTTAGAGCCTAGTCCGACCCTGTGTATACAGATGTTAGATCTGTCCATACTTTCTTTTAGGCATACAGATGAGTTTAAGAAAAACTATAGGCAGGAAACATTTCGTAAGCGGATAGCTTCAACCATAACTTTTGTCATTTTTTACTTGCGATATAGGTACTATAGGGCAAGTTTTGGATTCGTGCAAAAAAAAAATTTCGAGATAACAATCAAACATGACATTACGATGATAGAGAACACGAAAAAAGTGGGTGGCACAATTCTGTCTGTCTGTCTGTCTGTCTGTCTGTCTGTCTGTCTGTCCGTACCTCAACCTACAGCCTAAACCACTGAAGCGATTTTCTTCAAATTTTGAACTTAAGGTTTTTTTGTAACTCTCCAGAGGGGAAATTGAAATTTTTTTTTAGCTCCAAAAATAACGGTACTTGCCATACAACCGTTAAGGAAAAGCTTATTTATCTCAAAAACGGCTCCAACGATTTCGATAAAAAAAAATCAGTGTATTATGGTAGATATGATATACCTTTTAATAAGAAAAAAAATCACCAAAAACATTTATTAACGGTACCTGTCATATAACGGTTTTTTTGATTTTTGGTTTTCTCATTAATCGCTCATCCGATTTCAATAAAAATTTTTGCACAAAAGTTTTGTTATAATATTAATAATACTGCATACCAAAATTTTTGAAAAAATAAATTTTGGATTTTTAAAAAAAGATTCAAAATTTTTTTTTGAAAATTCAATATTTCAAAAACGGGTTGATGAATTGTTTTGAAATTTTAGTTTTAAATGTATATTAATATATACTCAAAATTGGCATACCAAATTTTTTTTTGAAAAATGTTACAAAAATTTTATATATAAAAAATTAATTTTTAAGAAAACGGCTCCAACGATTTTGAATTTTTTTTTTTGCATATATTGATATTTTTTTAAGTAATCAAATGGCATACTTTTTTTTGCGCTCTAAGTTATTTATCAGGCTGTTTAAACAATTAAAAGAACGATTTAAATGCTTTTTATACTTTTTCTATAATTACTTGAATATTTTTTAAAGTTCTTAAGTTCGACACAACTTGAACATAAGAGCAAGTACGTGCGATCCAGTCGTGCATTTTATTTTTTGTTTCTTTTGCCTTTAAACTTCTCTCATCATTTCTTAATCCTTTATTCCTATTCTTGAAACACGACAAAACGTGGGTGCTGTACCACAACGCTTTATAGGTATTTTGATCAGAAAAAAAGGTAAGTTATGTCGTCCTTGACTCTCTGCTCTGACCGACCACCAACCAACATGCTGACTTGAATCCAAAAACAGTATCATGAACTGTCGCAAAGGCGGGAGATTCTTTTTGATGGTTTTTTTTGTGTCGTTTGCCAAACCCAAGCTCGAGAATATACATACACACATATTTACTCACATTCGGAGAGAAAAATTTATCACCTTATTTTGGTCGTCATATCTTGGATTGTTGGTTTTGGATGAATATATTGTGTGTGATCAACAAAATGGTTTTATTTCTTACATAAATTATAATTCAATTTGATATTTCGCACCTCCGGTACAATAACGACGTAATTGCACTTTTCTTAAATGTTGAGGAAACACGTTTAAAGTTTGCGTGCTTATTCAAAATACAATAACGCAATAAAATAGGCCTACAGAATCGATTTCAAGAGTCCTAAAAATAGCTGATTATTCAGTGAGTTAGATTTCATATTATTACCTTTTATATCTTTCACCAGCTTCTTTTTTGAGCTTTTGGAGGGTTTGAGGAACCTCAATTGTGTCATTTTTGATCCAGGAATTAATTTTTTTTGACAGTTGAGTCGTTCTTACTCTAAATTAATGGGCATTTTATAATTGAAACACGCTTCTTAAATGTATTCAAAAATGTATGTTTATTTAAAAGGCTGTTGTAAAATGTCTCATAATATTGAGGAACAATGTTTGTTTTTATTAAGTGAAGGAGGTCTTCCTTCTTTCTGTTTAGAATTGGAATTTTGCATGTGTAGGCTGGCGTTAGCTTAATATTTTCAAATAGTTTGATGTTTATAGCTCGTCCACGGCCTCGAATTGGAGCAAGGATCCACTCTCCTTCGAAGGAAGTCTTGTATTTGTAGGTTTCCTATCCTTCTTCAACTGTAACCATTTTCAACTCCGAAATTTTAATTTGGTCGTTGTTCGATTTTTTTGTTAGGTTAAAGGACATTTCATCGGTCAACAATTTTAGGTCTACAAAGTCCTTGTAGCTCATTTCAATTACTTGGTACGGAGGCCCCTTTTTCCGAGCACTTCGAATAAGTGATATATACGTGATATATACAAACAAACAGTAAATTAAAGAGCACTTAAAACAAACAAAAAAAAACTCAGAAACAACGACGCAAAGTGCTGTTATGTCATTGTTGCCCTAAGATACACACTCATTTACTGACCTTTCGTACGTTACGGCGCGGCGGCGCGGCGTTCTAATGACTTTGCACAACTACTATTTACAAAGTATCGCGCGCAACTGACAATTATGTCTTTGTTGCATTGAAAAGTTTTTTTGTTTCAGCTTTTGTGGCGCCCAAAGTACAATTACGTCTTTCTTGCTCCGAAAAGTTTTTTAGATTCAGCTTTTGTGTCAAACAAAAAAGTGGCCTCTTTTGGACACTAGCAAAGATACAATTACGTCGATTTTACCACGTATAAAACTTGAAATTTGGGACATTATGGCATTTTTAACTCAATTTCATAAAAAACTGCAATTACGTCGTTATTGTACCGGAGGTGCGATTTGTCTTAAATTTAAATAAAAGTAAGATACCTACTTCGAAATCTTATAATGCAAATATTTAAAAGCTAATCGATCGTTGTCTTTTGGATTAAAAAACCATTATAACACACCGGAAAAGGTTTGCTTTTTATTTACAGGTTAATCATGTGAACAAAAAATTTTGTAACTTCCTTACTTAAGCCTAGTACGCTGCTGATGCGAAACGAAATTTTTAGTTGGTCTCCAACAAGACAACGAAATGCTTACGAAAACGAAGCGGAAAAATATTCATTGACAGTTGCACGAATTCAAAAAATTAAAACAAATGCAAATGCAAACAAATCACAAGCAGCCATGCTGTAATGAAAGAAACAACCAAAATAAACACGAAAAAACACAAATGTCATTTTTTCGTACACAATAAATGGTCTGGGTAATTAATTGTGTGCGAAAAAAGAGTGTAGACTTCTCCAAATAATCTGCTACAATTTTCAATTTCGCTCATCGAACAGCGTACTGCAGAACGAAAAGTAGAACTAAATTTTAAGTTATAATTTCGTTGTGTCATTTTTGTATGGGATTTTTCGTTTCGCATCAGCAGCGTACTAGGCTTTATTACGTAACTTTTAAAACAGATTTACAAGTTTCTATACATAGGTATATTTTCATACCTACGCCCGCGCCCTTTGTTCCTTCATTTTAACAACATGCTGCACGCATATGTTTTATCTATATGCGCGGCAGTTTAAGGTCACCTACCAGCTATTCAATCAAAAACTATATTCCACATTTATAAAAAGTAAGATTGATACAAATTTGGAAAGTAAGGGTTTCTCTACATTGTAGCTTGAGTGCTATGTGATATACGATGGTGATAATGGATGCCTACAGCTCGTGGCGTGATGGTGGGCCTGCAATCGACATCGTCTCATCGAACATTTATCGGCACTGATAGTGTGTGCATTAAAAAAAGGTGTAAACGGAAGGGTCTTACCACGCATGTTGAAGCCTACACTCTGTTAAAAGTGCTATACTGATGTCGCCTAAGCACGATCTTATAAAACAGAAACCAATAACTTCCTACAACCGTTTACCTATGTATATGTATTAGTTATATTGATTTGTCTAACCCCAAACTTGTGTTTATTTATGCAAAGAGACTACTGAATTGTCTTGCCCTAAACAACACAGCCGAAAGCCAGAGGGCCACCATCACAACTTGTTGTTTGGTTGGGTTTCTAAGTAATCAATTTGATAAATATGGGTAGCTTTATAACAATCATGGAAACAAGTGGTATACCTTCCGTTACACATTTTTATTTTGGTTGCCCCAATTTAAGTTAAGTAGCTTAAGTAGCTTATATTGTGACTTGAAATGGGCGCAAGGTCAATGCTGAGAATTTTTTGAATTGTGGTATTTTAAAAAGTATAACAATTGTTATTGTTTTTTTATCTTTTCGTTAAGATAAATATACTTTATTATTGTGTTTTTTTTTTATAATTCGATAGTTTATTGTGAATGCGAAATTTATTTCCATATCGCTAGCAGCAAAAGTGGCACCGCTAAATTCGCAACTTTACATTCAATAGCTAAAAGGATTTCAAAATAAAAGAGTTTATTTGAGAAATATAGACATTTTTCTCGACCATACTTGCAACACGTATAGAAAGAGCAGTAAGCAGTACCTAAACAATGTATTTTTTTTTTTTTGAGGTTGCGTCACATGACAGTTTATAAGCCAACGAGTACTATTAAAAAATATATGGAAAAATTACCGAAATTTGAGAAATATCCTTGAAAACTTCTGATTTGTTTTAATTGGAAAAAAGCTGAAGAGTCCTGCATAGTTTCTGTTATATGAAACTGAAATTATATGATGCTTTTGACGTCATATTTTGCAATTTTGTACATTTTTGCTAACTCATGAGAAATAACATTGGTCTACAAAATTGAACTTGAATTGAACGAGTCTATAATGCGATAGAATCGGACTTCAGTATTTCCTTAAAATATAAAGATCGTTTTTTTCTCCTTTGAACCGAAAATGAAATAAAATAAAAAAATGTTTCGAGAGGGACGGGTCGATGTTGACTGTCTGTGGCGGCCATATTATTTTGGTGGCGTTTGTCAAATTTGTTGTTTGCCAATAATGCCAAATCACCATGTCAAGTAACACGATTGGGGCAACATCTGTAAATGATAAAATATTATCGTCAAAATGGGTGTTCTTGCAGCAACGCGATGTGCACCCATTTGACTAATTAAATGGTCGTCCTTCCCAGTCAACTATTCAACGTTTTGGTGGCGACATTCAAGTCAAGCAGTTTAGTGAACAATACAATCAGCCAACATGGATCTGCTCGAAAACATCGCCGCTGTCCATGAGCATTTGCATCAGGGGAATTCGAGGCAGCCAATTCCGTCAATTCAATCAATGGAAACCTCTATACCAATCGATGAAAAACAATTTCTTTTATAGCCTTATTTCGTAATATGGATGTGAACACCATATTGATCCAATAAGATGGCAGCATGAAAGATTTGAGGGTAGGGTTATCGCACTCACAGAGGTGATGTAAATAATTGGCCACCAATATCATGCGATTTTACCAAGTCAGACTTTTTCTTGGGGAGTTTTCTAAATTCGCATGTATAAGCCAGTAAGCCGCAACCGACCGATGCCCTCAAAGTCAATATAACCTAGGCCATCGCTCAGTCGTATCTAGTGCGAGCAACACTACACGGCAAATTGTCTCTTAAGAAGGTGATCTTCATTCCTGATCGTACTGTCAATAAAGACGAGGTTTCCAACTCCAGGTGTCGCATAACATACCTAGACCATTACCGAACCGCCTTCGAAACATTGCCATGTAAAGGCATACATTTTCGAAAAAATCGAAGTGAAAACTTCTTTATGCCAAGATTTTTGGTTTAAGACAGCCACCAAAAATATGGCAACTGAAAAACATAGAATTTAGCAGGTTTCTTGCAGAAAGCACAGAGACTGCTTGGTAATGGTGTGGGTGTAAGGCGTCATCTGAAGTTGGAAACCTCATCTTTATTGACAGTATACAATGAGGAATGAAGATCTTTTTAATATTTTAAGAGACGATTTGCCGTGTAGTGTTGCAAAACTGGGGCTAACTGATTCATGGGCCTTCCAACAAGACCACGAACTCAAGCACACATCGAGATTGGTCAAGGAATGGTTCCTCCATGGTACATCTAAGCAACTAAAAGACCTTCCGCGATCCCCAGACCCCGACCTCATTGAGCATTTGTGAGATTATCTGGATTAACAGATCCAAAAGAAAAACATAATTTAAGATGCACAAAATTCAATTTTATTTGAGGAGTAGCAAAATGAGCATTGAGTATAATGGGAACATACTTTCAACTTTCCGGTAAGATAAGATAATATCTGATAGGACATATTAGGCATTGTTAAACTCCAAATATGCCTCTTCATATTCTTTTTATTAATGAACTAGCGAATAAATTTCATATATGTATGTCCCGAAGTTGGATCTTTTTGGTATACATGCTCCAAATTTTCGAAAACAACTCAATGATCTAGAAATCTTTCCTTGACAGCTTTTTTAAATTGACAAGGAAGCTAGTAGAGTCAATGCCTGGGCGCATAGATGCTGTCCTAAAGGCGAAAAGGAAGCAGACGAAGTATTGGTTTTAAGTTTTTCGCTTTAGTTGAATAGTCTCTTTTTTTTAAGCCATTCAAATGAACAATTTTTTGTTATTTTACTATAACATTTTTGTTAAGTTTTATATGCCAATTTATTGTGAATAAACCGCTTTAAAAGAAAAGATAAGTCTTTTACTAAAATATCGAATCTTTTTGCTTCAACAGAGCTTGAAAAATGCAGTTCAAATCTGTACACTGGCAGTCATTAAAAATCCCCTAATATCGGTACCACCACCTTGAAGAGCCGTGGCGGACATTGCATTTTGAACAATGTCATATTCCATAAATAAACCTTAAAAAAAAAAAGAAATTTCGATAACACAGCTTATTTTATTAATCGTCGACCTGCCGTTGTTGGAAAACATTTAAATTTTTAATTGTTAACTAGATTTATTTAATTATTAAATAGGTTTTCATAAATATAATATAAAAGTATTTTATTGACAAAAATGTGAAGTTTTTCCGTACTACCTTACCATTTTTTTTGTTGGCAATTCAGATATTAATATTCAGCCTTATTGTTAGTTTCACCCGAAAAATATTTCACGCGAAAAATGTTTGTTCCCCCTGATTTTTAAAAGCTTCGCCCGAATTTCTCTTGGCCTAAAATAGGCAAAAAACTTGCGCAAACAGCACCCTTTCGTTCGCCTTCAAAAGATAAGTGACAATTGAAGATCTTAATTATGATACATTTCGCCCGAAAACAGTACTCACAAAAAAGAGGAATTTTTATTTTTCGGTTGAAACTCTCAATAGGCGAAAAGTGAAATTTCAATTTTTCCGGGTGGAATGTTGTTCACGCGAAACTCACAATAGATTGTTATTCGCGACGACCAATTTGTTTCCTCAAATTTCTCTTATTTTAGCTTTTAAACTGAAAATTTTAGTAATTCAACATTCACGTTAATTAAATATCTACCATTTTGTTTTGTTTTTTCGAAGAATTTTTGTTTATAAATGTGTTAAATCCCGTTTTGTTCGTTTATTCGTCGTTCGTTGGTCGCTCTCATGTGAATGGAATGGCCCTTAAGGTACCACCCACCACCGTGAAGAGCGGACATTTGCATTTTGAAAGATGTCATATTCCATAAATTGGCATTTCAAATTAAAAAAGGATTTTCGTTAACACAGCTTATTTAATTAATCGTCGACCTGCCGTTATTGGAAAACATCTAAATTTTGTATTGTTAACTGGATTTATTTAATTTATTAAATAGGTGCTCATAAATAATATAAAAGTATTTTGCGCAAACGGAACCAGTACCCTCTGTCCTTCTTTCGTTCGCCTTTAAAAGATAAGTGACAATTTAAGCTCTTAATTATGATACATTTCGCCCGAAATGAGTACTCACAAAAAAGGGGAATTTCAATTTTTCGGGTGAAACTCTCAATAGGCGAAAAGTGAAATTATAATTTTCCGGTGGAATGTTGTTCACGTGTAACTCACAATAAGGCTGATTGTTTGTTGTTAAAACTTGGGCAACGCATTTATTTTTTTTTTAATTTCACGCCAAGAGAGGCCTAAGCTGAATATATAAGAAACCAACGAGATGAAAAGAAAAATACATAAACCATAGGGTTCTTATAAATTAAAATTTTATTTTTATGAAACGTTAAAACCAATCAATCATGAAAGCCTTGCCTTATTATTTTTTTTATTCACTTATTAAAAATATCATATATCAATCCTCGACACCCGATACCTCAATATCGGTTCGAAGTTTTGTCCCATATTTAAGGGAAAAGGTAGCAGTTTTTTTTTTAATAATCAATTTATGATAAGAAGGAAAATTGTTTAACGAAATGGTTTATTAAATGTATGCGTTGCATTGAAACCCTGCATAAATATTTAAATGAATCGTTCAATATTGATGTGTGGTCAAACCTATTTAAGTATGAACTTATATTTCATTCCACCCTCGTAATGAGGCCATAATAATGTTTCGATTAAGTAAGTCAAAAGAGAGCAATGGCCATCGGCTACTTAAATTAAAAGTCAACCCACTTATATTATTCGTTTTGTATGTTTAATACATTTTTTTTTATCGGCGCCGGACATAGCTTTGAAGTTTTGTTTAATGTTGCTTATCAATTTGATAATACATTACTGTACATATTTATGTTCTTAAATAAAAGTTTTTTAATAAGAAATGTGTTAGTGTATGGTATTCGTCAAATGTAATCTTGTTTCTTTAAAAAACTTGAACTGCCCGATTAAGAATCATACAAATTTTTAATGAAAATGCGTGTAAAAACAAAGTAAACTATGAAATGTTAACCTATTTTTTTTTGTTCATAAAAAATAAAACTGATAAAAAAGGGCCAAATATTTATTTTACTATTTGTTGTTAATAATTGTACACACTCTTATCTCGTTTACAGACCTATTGGCTATACCGTATATAAAACATTTTAGCTGGTCATTAAAAAACTTTTATAATTTGTATATACTACAATAATTGTAAACCCAAACCCCACATTCCCCAAAAAGACAACCCAGAGTTTCGAGTTTAGGCCCGAATTAACTTCTAAAATATGTTTTTATTTTTTTTTTTTTTTCAATTAACGAAGAAGAATTCACCTGCATTTGATGCTGATGTAAATTTTCAATCAACATCTAAAAGGGATTACAATTTCTTGAACATTCAACATCTTATTGAATCTGTATTAAACCTATTCTATGTACATTATAGTAACTTCCCTTTTTGTTGTTGTGTTGCAAAAAGAATTCCAATTGCGGTTAAACAATTTCAAAATAACTTCAATCTCTCGATTGTTGGAAAGATAAAAATACCAACCTTAGATCAAATTGAAATCTCTCAACGTATCAGATTTTTGCTTGCAATTTATCGATGAGCGTGGGAATAGCCATATTATAGGCTTGCATCACAAGGCGTATTCACATGTTGTGAATAAAAGTGCTTGGCCTATTAGATTACATAAGACGTCATATTAATATTGAAGCCTTATTGAAATTTCCATACCATCGAGGTTTAAAAACAAAAAAATAAAATTTTTTTCTGCGGTAAGGATACCACAGAAATGAAATTATTGCATTGCATTTGTTTGGCGATTATGAAAACGTGATCGTCGTTCGTCGCGTATATGAAAAGCAAAAGCATAAAAGCCAGATGGGTGTTTTTGTAAGTGAAGAAATATTTTGAGATAAATAATATATTAAATAGCTGATGTTGTCATCTTTTGTTGTTGCATATTCATTTGTTATTTATTATATAAATAAGCTTTGTTTGACTTGAATTGAAAGAATTTATTATTCTATTGAATTGTTTTTAATGAAGAAAATTGTTAATTGTTGATTGTTTATTTCTTGGTTTGACTGACAAGTTTTAATAAAAAGAAATAAATATTGTTTTAAATTAATCGAAAAGCAGATTGTTTAAATTTATTTCTTCCAAGATTTGTTGATTGTTAATTTGTCAAGAAATTTGTTTTATTTCAAGATAGTAGCTGTGGAATGTAAAGTTCTAAATTAACTTGAGTTTAATAAAGCAAATCAGGACACTACATATTTTTTTTTTTCTTAACATCTGAGGAATGAAGCTAATATTGGTTTATTATTAAAAGTTGAAGAAGAAGTTTGGTTTTGAAAAAGAGAAATTTCTTAACTTACAGTCCCTGGCCATATTATTAGACGCACTTTGAATTTTTAGAAACTCACTAATTGTACTATATTTAACCCATTATTTTTGACTTTTTATCTTGTAAACAGTGACTGTTATTTAGGTAACATAGTATTTGGGTCCGTTTTGAATTTACTTTGTACATACTGTGTTACAATGGTAACATATTGTTTTGGAGGGGTAAAAATCTGTTTTACAACAATCTCGTCTGCTGCAGTTGCGCGCATGATTTTGTAATGTTAAACGATTTTTTGTAAGTGAATAACACCACAAAATCATTCCCGTAACTTCAGCACACGCGAATGCGATAAAAACAGATTTAAACGTGTGTTTACTCTAGCAACAATATGTTACCATTGTAACACAATATGTTAAAAGTAAATTAAAAAAAGTCCCAAATAGTATGTTACCTAAATATGTAATAGTTTCAATCTATAAAATTAAAAGTCAAAAATAATGCGTAAAATATAGTACAGTTTTGATTTTCTAAAAAATTCATATAGTGCGTCTAATAATATGGCCATCAGGCCATATATTAAATCAAATTTTTTTTTAAATCAGTTTTTTGTGTACAAAAATTTTTAGATGAATACATTTTAAGACTGGTGTAGTCTTGCATTTTTTTTCTAATGTTCCAGAAACAAAAAAGTCATTCGGACCTAATCCGACAAACTGACGTAGCAGACTGTTTTTTATAATATTTGACGGTCATTCATCCCTCTATGAAAACATTTTGCACATTTTATTTAAGTTAATCCGTCTCAAAATCTCGTACTCCCAAAAAGTTTAAGAACCAGTTTGTTTATATTGTGATAAATCTGTAATATGATTTCACAGGTACTAATTATCTATACTGACGCTTATCAACTTTAATCGGCTCATTAGGCATTTTGATAGTTAACAACTTACACCGGTATTCATAAAAGCGAATAAAATACGAAATATCGTAAGTCAGTGAGTTAAGTGTCAAATCTTATCAATAAATCAAAATTCAAGATAGTTTATCATCACCAAAGTAGGAACATTAAACGGATAACTAGTTAAAAATACTCCTGTCATTGTTGCCAAAAACTAGAGATAAAAGGAAACACACGCTAGTGACACACATGCTACTTACAACCTGAAATGAGAGAGTGTATGTGCAAAATTCACATTTAGTGGGAAAGTATACGTGAGGTGATGAGAACCAAAACTCGCTATATCTCCATTTCAGAAAAACTCTCCATAACCAAATTTAATTGTTTAATAACTCTTAAATGAGAGTAGTTCGGAAATAATTTTGTATATCCAATCATTTTGAATTTGAAATCTATTTATTGAGGTTTAAAGGAAAATTATATTAAAAGTTTCGTTGAAAAGATATTTAACAATTGAAGGGTCCGGGGAAAAACGGCTTAAGTCCACTTTAATTGAAAAACGTAGTTGTAAATATATTACTAAAATAATGGATAATTTAAAGAAAAATAAATAAAACTAACAAGTTTTTTTGTTGAGCACGAAGTACTCAAGAAAGCAAACATATATTGATTTTATCATCTTGAATTTTTTGCGTGATAAGCTGACATGAGTCAAAAGGACCTTCGATGTTTTAACCAAAATTTTGAATTTTTTGATTTGAAATTTTCTTCTGAAAGAACCGGACATGATAATTGGAAACGGTTTTTTGCTTTTTATTCAGACACTTCTAGATTTTCAAAATATAGTTTGAAAATAAAATAATTTTCACAAGCGTGACATTGGACCATTTTTGATATTCAATTTGTTAGACAGTACCTCGACCGGATGTAGTTAGAATATCTAATTTTGTTTTGTTTTAATTATTTACCTGACGTGTCGCTAGGTCTATTCACAAATTTTTCTTTTTTTATTATCGCTTTGTTTAATTTTTGGAGCAAAAAAGATACTTTTGGAAAAAAGTTTTTTTTAAAAGTGTACTATTTTGCGGGTTTTCAAAATCCTATGTGAAGGGAGCTATACTACATCAGATAGTACCCATACAAATCTATAAGATGTCATCATTTGTTTAATTTTTTTCAAAAAGTGGACTTGAGTCGTTTTTCCCCTGGACCCTTCAATTATCATTGCCTGTGACAAGTTTTTCTGGCATGGATATGGCGAGTTTTGGTTCTCATCATGTGCATTTCAATAAATGGTCTTTGTCAACAGCAGATTTCTTGTTGATTGTAGTAGATTTTCGTTAAGATTTTGAACTTAACGTGAATTTGCAGTTTAAATTTTTATCGATATGAAATTTTAATTCGTGAACTTACTTCTGATCGACGTTCTAGTTAATTTGGGAATCAGAAGATATCTGAGCACTTTTTTTTTGATAGGGCTGTTAAACTATAGATTCATTGATTAAAATTTTGACCAGAAACCACTTGCGATGATTTACCGGAGGTGCAATAGTCATGGATTAAATATGATTAGCTGTGAACAAACTAGCCCAAAAACTATTTTGAAGTGATTCGTAAGGTTTGTGCGCTTTTTTCTCAAATTTGTTTGCTCTTACGACAAAAAGTTTTAAGACCCTTCCTGTGTAGAATTAAATGAGCATACATTTTTGTTTGCAAAAAAAACTAGCAGCTTTCGAGATATTAACAAAGAAACTGATTTTGTCCCTTTCACCGCACAAAATTTAATGTCCGCATCCAAGTTAACGGTACTTTTCGAAAAATGCTTAAGATATAAAAATAAGGCTCTCCATCGGAATTCAGTTTTATTTGAAAATACAGTAGACGCTCGATTTAGTGAATCTCGAAATAGTGAATTATCCACAATAGTGAACACAACAAATTTTATATAAAAACGTTTTTTGTATAAAAATTTCGCGCAAGCATTTTACATAAGTTGAGAGCTCTGAGGAATTGTTTCTGTTTTTTGTTTAAACCTGAGTGAAAGCCTTGTTTAATGCTTAATTAAAATTAAAAACATTCACATCGAGCGAAATGTGCATTTTGGATCAAATTCGCCTTTAGAAAGCCTTAGCAAACTCCCGCTCGGAAAAGTGTACAATCTCGAAACAGTGAACAGGCCTGGTCTTTATTACTTCACCATATCGAGGGTCTACTGTAAAGTCTAATTTTACTGGGATATGGTAACTTTGATGTTTGAATAATCGCACAGTATGTGGTCGATAAAAATCACAATTGAGAACTCATTTAAGAGCACCTTTCCTTATGCACTACCAGAAAAACTCAAGTAAGCGAAAAATCTCAAAAAACAGCATTCAACCCCACGGCCCATCCTATATGAGGCATAGCGCCTAGGAAAACTTTTGAGCTTTTTCGAGAGTCTATTCAAAAATTGTTTGTAGAGTTACATAAGCTACAATCTGTATTCTCGCATTTTTTAAAAACAACTAATAGTTTTCGAGAAACTAGCAAAAAAACTGAATTTTAACTTCCTTAAATTTGTTAGCCCCAGTCCAAATTTAGAAAACTTTTTAGAAAATGCTAAAAACGTCAAAACAAAGCTCTCCACCGGAATTCAGCATTGTCGGAATTTTTTCGTAACTTGCCCAATTTGTTGACAATTTTTACTGAGCTATATATGTTGGCAACCTTAATATAGTGTTTTTTTTATGACATAGGAACAAAAAGATGAAAAAAAGTCTCAATTTTGACTTGCTCATTGCTCAATCTAGTATGTATTAGTTCCGTGATATATTATATATTTTCCTCACACTTTTATGACTCAGTGAGATATTGTGGTTTGACTATTAGGGAAGAAAAATTGCAATCCCAAGTTTTAAACAACGAAGAAATAAGCAATTTTTGTCCAAAAAGCCTCATGTATTTTATATATATGTTTTTCCGATTAAGAATAACAGATACCATTTTTTAAGCAATAGTGAAATGAGCATATAATCAATATACTTCTCAATTTCAGCTTGACAAATTATTTCACTTCAATAGGATACAACAAGGTATTTCCTCTAGATTGGTCACATTAAGGCTAGTTGTTTAAAAGTGATTCATCCTCGGTTCGAGATTTGAATCCGTTTTAATTAGAGAAAGTAGAATAAAAGAAAAACATTGAACATCAAAGGAGAATGGGCATTTTTGGGCGTTAGCGGCCATTAATGAAATTAGTGTCAAATGAAAGGTATGCTACTCAGGAACAACTTTCACTATGGACGTTACATTGCATTTCATGTAGAAAAGAAGATATTTCAATGTTTATATAATGCAATTGCATTGAGCAATATTGCATAATGATTATATTTTTAGTGGGTGTAATGCTTTATTCTAACTTCATAACGTCTACTGACACTGTATTAGTGTGTTTAACGGGGTTTCAGAATATCTCAAGGACGCATTACATGTTTAAACAGACCCAGTACCTACGTATTTCAACTTTGTAATTTTTTTAAACATATTATTTTACTCAGGATTTTTTAATATTGTGAGGATTGTAATATTATAGTTTTATGAAAAATGTTCTTATTAATGATGTTATATGGCCATTTTTACATACAAAATATTCTTGAGACTGTCTAGATTTCTTGTTCCACTTTCTTTTTCTAGCTTTGAATTGGTCAGAAGCCAGAAACTTAGTAAAACTTTATTAAAGTCATGGAACAAAAATGCATTTTTTTCGGTTTTGAAGTACACCACAGTGAAAAAATTCCTGCACGGTGATTGTAGGACTAAAACACACCCAATAATAACAAAATCATTCTTGGCCGATCACGCCCATGTTTCATACAAATTTGCCCATTCTCCTTTAATTAGAAGCTTACATACCTACTTGAAACCTGTTTGAACCGCAGTTAAATGAAGGATTCGTAGTATCAGTAGATTTTGATAATAAATTTAGTTTTTCGAATTTTCTTCTGAAGTAAAATCCTTATCTCTATCAGAAGTTAAAATTCAGTCGATTTTACTGGCTTTCCATATTTACAATATGAATAAAACTCAAGGTCAAATCAAGGTCAATACAAAAAATAATAACAACTCCAAAAATATGCTGTCTTTCTCAAACATAAAAAAAAAAACAAAATCAGCAAAACTTTCGACGATAAATAAAATTTGCTAAAAAAGCG
This sequence comes from Dasysyrphus tricinctus, assembly GCA_963921185.1. Lineage (NCBI taxonomy): Eukaryota > Metazoa > Arthropoda > Insecta > Diptera > Syrphidae > Dasysyrphus > Dasysyrphus tricinctus. The sequence continues at coordinate 131,637,518 of OY992533.1, forward strand.
AAAGCTATTTTTTTCATAAGCCGCCGACCACCGGTTGGTGTAGATACAATAAGGTGGTTGAATATGCAAATTTTGCACAAACTTGCATTTCTCTGACACCCATTGAAATCGTTTTTTGCAAACTCTTTTTGTTGAAAACATTTCTTTAGGTACATAGTTAAGTTTACTCTCACCTGAAAACGGATATAGGTGAGTGTAAAATGTTTATGGTTTACCAAATATTGGAACTAAGTGTGAAGCCTGCTTCTCTCTACATGGGTAAAATTTAAAAAAAAAAACAGCAAAACAATAGGTCAATGAATTAGACAGGAAAAAGTAATAAATTCATCAGATTTCTTAGTTAAACAAATTATAGCAAAGACAAATCTAATAGAAATCTACTACCTTAATAGGTACTTAACTTCTAACGAGTTATTGTTTCACGAGAAAAGTAATAAACAAAGTTGGAAAAGAAAACACGGAAGTATACAAAAAAAATTCTTAACATCAATCAGAGAGCTACAATTCTGACCTCATACCTCATCCAGCTCAGCAACCTAATTATAACCTCTTAACAGTTCCGAAATTACTTAATTAGCAAACAACCGAGCATAAACTCTTTTTTTTTTTTGCTTTGCTTCCCCCCTGCATTCGAGTGTAGTTTGAATAATGTGCCAACTGGCAATTGTTTCCATTTATGTGTAGCTGGCTCTTTTGCATTGTACTTAGTTTTTTTTAGTCCAACATCTCTCGCTATAGAGATTCGTAGGTTGCAGATACTCGCAGCAAACACTAAAGTACTTGATTATCTGAGAGATGGAACTCTACGTAGTGTAGGTAGGTCGATCGTCGCGTCGTCGTTGAACGTTGACGTTGTCGTCGTCGTCTTTAACTGCCTGTTGCTGCTGTTGTATCAGCATCAGCTCAGCTTCAGTTGCAACAACAATAACTCCATCATCATACCTACATTTGTTTTTGTTTTTTTTTTTTTTCTCAAAAGATTTGCCATTGCAATTGTAAGTTTGCCAATGCCGATGCCGTTGACTTTACACTGCGCACAACATCCATAGATACGAGTACGAGTATAGTTGAAAGATACATTAACGACTTTGAAATCACAAAACATAAAAGATATAAAAAAAAACTTAGGTAGCGCGCGCTCGCGCTCTCCTGAGCCCGGACACCGGAGCTGAAACTTAACTTCATCTTACACAGCAAAGCTTGTTTTATGCTTCTACTGAATTTTTAATAAGAAGTAGAAATACTAAGAAAAAGAGACTCCTGTCAAGTCAAGGCATAAATATTTATAGAAACTTACAGCTATAGCTCATGATATTTTGATCGTGTTAATTCAGCGGAAGAAGAGACAAATGTTGGCAAAACATGCCATAACCCTAAGAAGGTACTTACTTTGATAAGATCTTTTTCCGGGAATATCCTTTAATTGTTGTAAATTTACACTTGAGTGAAAGTTTGAATTTACCAAAGCATATTCTTGGATGAACCTTTGGTTTGACCGGAGTTTTCACTTAACTACGAGTATAAGCTGCACTCGAAAACAATAACAAAAACAACTCACAAGAGCGATTATTTTTCTTCACTGAACTTCGGATTTGATCCTCATTCGAGCTGTAGAAACAATTTATGTTTTGTGCGATCAAAAGTCGCATATGTTAATTTCCATCCTCATAAAACTTCGAGCGCGTAAAGCAAAAACAAAAACAAAATTTAAAAAAAAGTAATAAAATCATTAAACGCTCCAAACATCAGCGATCGACGATCAATGATCAACACGAACACGGATCCGCGTTTGAACATACAATAACACAAACAGAAACAGACTATCGCCGTAACTCGTAAGTACAATTGAATCTCATGGATATTGTATCTAGCTATTGACTGACGAAAAACAGAAAAACTACTTTGCTGTATGTGTATAGAGAAGTGTGCTCGCGCGTTACTGCTGCAATAGCCAGCTAGCAAGTTCCAAAGAAGACTGATCGTCGAGTAACAGAAAGGCTAAGGTTGGCATGGTTGTTTTTAGCTGGTAAATTGTATCTACACAAATCAGGTTTCGTTTTATATTTATTTTCTTCATGGGCCAAACATTGAAGTGTGTAGAACAACTGAGATATCATGTGGTTACCAGGTTTGTAAGGAAAGTTAACCGACTTTCAAAAGTAAGAATTTTAGTAAGTTTTGTTTTTCCCCGATTCGCGCTCGATTACACTAGCTATGATATTTCTATGAATCACACCACGGAAATGGGAATAAAGTCAGAAAAATATACTGAACGTGCTAACAGCAAAAGTCAAGTTCTGATAATTATTTAATTCAAGATAACCTTTGGCTTTACCCGCAACTATAAGATTGAAAAAAATTACATGCAATACAAAAAAATCTCGAATACAAACAACAACTGTTCCCCATAAAGCTCTTTAGCGGCGATAATGGGTAATAAACTATATTTCAGAGAATGATGATAGTAAACAATTTATGGTTATAAATTAGAGTGTTTTTGATTAAGTTACTTTGAAGTATTTTTTGGGACATTGAAACTGAAAAAGATAGAAGATGTATCTTAAATTTGAGGCCTGATTTTTTTAAAATCTTACTAAGAGTCTTAAGCTTAACTTAGAAAAAAAAAAATAGTTAAGTCTTATAGCTTGCATTTCTTAAGAACTGTACAGTATAATTTGCACTTTTGAAATAATTGCAACCAAAGAAAAATGAAGTGGATACATAAAACAGGCCCCTCTAAAAATGAAAAAATTAAATGTTTGGTGAGATGACATTATATCCACAGACATAATGTCCATAGAAGTTAGATACATTCATAAACGTCAATCGAATATTTTTATATGCGTTTTAGAATGCTCTAATTGTTTAGGGATATCCCACATCCCTGATGTATTGAAATTCTTTCGTAACAAGACTTGGAAATTCCAAATCAGCTAAATTACAGATCTTGTATATGTACTTACAATCAAATTAAAGCCCCTTTCGTTAGTTTATAGCACATTTCCAATTTCAAACCAAAGCTGATTTATTCCAGCTTCTAAAAATCATGCATTCTAGCTTTTTGCTGCATGCAAACTTTGTCCTTACATATTTTGAAAATTTCTTAAGTTAATTATGTTTGAATATTTTTTTTTTAATATTATGTGTTCATTTTTTATCAATAAAGTAAAAGCCGTAAGAACCACAAGCTGTAAAAGGCTATACAACCATAGATAATAGAGTTACATAGATATCGTCAAAACAAAGATGTTCGTCTTTTCAATAATTTTGTCCTGAAAGCCCTTTTTCATCTTTCTCAAAAATACAATCCGTTGATCGATAGCGAAAACAAAAAAGAAGCGTTCAATATGTAAAACCCATAAAATAGATATTGTGATGAACGCCATGGATATGAACATGGATATAAAGCCACATAAATTACCGTCGACTCCCTCTTAGTCGAATTTCACCCTAACTCGAATTTTGTATATATATTTTTAACTCCCCTCAAATTTCCATACTGTATTTATTTCTCTCTAACTCAAATTTTTGAAAAGCTCTCTCTAACTCGAACAAATTTTGATATTGCCTAAAAATTCGACTTAGAAGTGGTCGACTGTATTTCATAATACATAATAGATATAAGTATTATTTTTAAATAGGAGTTATATCCAATGAGGTAAATACATAGATCCGTTTGGGTCGATTTTTTTAAATTATTTTTTAAATGTAAGAAAAGATTTTGATTCATTAAGTATCACTCATCCCAAAAACAGGTTTAAGAAGTAATAAACAATTCAAAATAAATAAATGCAACAGGCGGAGGACCAAACCAGCTTCAAAGTTTTATCTCCCTGGAGGAAGCTATAGCGTTGCAATTCAAAAAGTTGTTGAATCCAAGTATAAATCCTATACATATGTACGTAGGTGTTTGGTGTATCTTAATCCAATACCTTGTAAAATCCTTTGACCACTACATCATGGCAGTGCCAACAAACCATTAAAATAGATTTGAAGAAGTTTTTCAAAAACAAAATTGCTGAATGGAAATATGAAAGAAAGCGAATAAGGAATCAAAATCAGAAAAGAACATGAAAGCAAAGGGACTTTGAGGTACCTTCATAGCATAATGTGGACAACTGATGAACTTTGAAACAATGCGTGCGTACAGCCGTAATGTTTGATCTGACGATATTATTTAAATTCTTGCTAACTCCAAGAATATTTGAACACAAAGGCTCATAAAATTTAAAAACGGCTTCTACTTGAAAATGTTTTTTAGCTAATCTTAGAGCAGTACAAGGAAAACGACACTATTTAGTGAAAAGAAACAATGAAAAGATCAAAATGTGTTTCTAAAAAAAGATTTTGTGTAAATGCGTGGTAGGACAATGAGCCTTTAGAAATTAGCTAAATATTCTAGAAATAGAAATTCCAAAGGTGAAAATTAGAAAATTATTTAAAACACTACCCTGGTAACACCAAATAAGATAGAATCAGTAAACAGAGTATGGAGTATACGACGACTCCATCCGTGGAGAGAAACTGTACAACAAAAAATAAAAGAAAGAAGAAAAAATAATGCGAACGCCTCTCATTGCGACTGGTTTTCCGATCACGTTTACCTGGCCACAGGTAGGCACTATGCACTATAGGCACTTTGGCATACGACAACTCAACTCCATGGAGCTGAAGCATTAGTATTATCATCAGCACAGCAAGAGCACACAGCAAAAAAGGGTAGAGACAGGTAACCCCTTTAAAGTACCTCAGCCATCGCCCCCATTTGGTGCCTTGTTTTGGTTAGACCACTTCTTCAATTCTAGGTACGTTAACGCTAACGCGACTTTACCTCTACTTTCCTCATCATCATCATCATCATCATCATTGCACAGTTTTTATTCTGAGCAGATCTACTGCCAGCTTAGAAAGTTAGAACTAGATTTATACACACAAAGCACAACCAGCATCAGCATCTTGAAATTGCAACATAATACATTTCTGGAGACGGAGCAGAGGACATACGAAGACAAATACCACCACCGCCTCGCTGTTACGTACACACAATTTATTCAACTGCAGTACACACTCTGATGCTCGAATTCGGCATCTTGATCGTCTCGGATTTGGCATAAAGCCTACCTACTCTGACTGTCTGTTGTTCTATAGCTAAATTCATAAACAGATATTCTGCTTATTTTATGATCTCTGATTAATTTTGTTGTTGTCGTCTTCGCAACATCTTCAGATCTTCTAGTTCGTATTTTTTATTTTTTTGCTGTCGGTATATTATGACTTGGTAAAGATTTCATAAGCCTCCCCCTCCAAGGTTTTCTCTCAATCATATAATGAATAAATAAATTGAGCACACTGTATTCAAATCACCAGTATACCTACGTTGCAACAGAGTTTAGAATCGAATTGTTTTTAGTCTTCGATAAATTCTTAGATGTTGTTTGCGCAAAATCAAAGCATCGCAGTTAGGTAAATAAAAACAAGTTTTTTTTTGCGAATAATTAATAAGCTTAAGATTAAGAACTTCGTGTACAGCTAAAGACGTGAAGAAGCTACATATATATGAGTTAACATAAGTAGTACACGAAGTACGTGTTTGGCAAACAAATTATTTTATATCAGGTGTTTGTGGGACTACTGATGACTAGGGTTGGGCCACTTAAGATTTTGTTCGATGCCAATATAGATAGAAGTAGCGCATCAGCAGCTTCATTAGAATTTAAATGACCGCCAAAGAAGTTTTTTATGTTCTGTACATACATCTGTAAATGTATTGATCTTGCTTGTTAGTAATTTCTGAAAATAGAATTTGACAAGGTATTCGATATGATAAATTAATAATACCAATGGGTTTTGCTCTTAGAAAAGCTTTCCTGAGCAGTTATTTTGTAAATGTTTGGACCTAAGCTATCAATAATTAGAATCATTCATTTGTCTTTCGCGACTAAAATTGCTCATAGTTTCTGCCATTTGCTGTCGTAATTTTTAAATGAAAAATGGCAGCAGTTTTGACAATTCGACAGTCGTGCAAATGAAACACATTTGCCAGTTACCAGAGATGTATGCTTGACTTTAATCCCTCCAAAGGTTATCCTTCTGAGCGGGTTGCTTACAAGTCTTTTACTTTCGCTCAAACAAACCAATTAACAACTTCTTGTCCACGAGTTCTGGAAATCTAGGTAGAAGCAAGGTATGTTGTATTTATATTTTGATAAATTCAAATTTTTCACATAAAACCATTTAACTTTTAAAACATTTCGTTCAACCAGTGGTGTAGACTCAGCGTGAAAAAAAAATATAAGGAATAAATTAAGTTCAACAATAAAACTCATGAATTGGTCACAAGGACTTGCTCTTGAAAATAATGGTGAAAATGCATACATGCAAATTAAAGAAGTCAATAGTAAGAGACCTGATTGAGTCTCATGTTATAGCTTTAATAATGTAATTGCAAAAAATAAGATTATTGCATCTTATATTGAAAAAGCGTCACGCATTTAATGTCGATGCAATATTGGAATGTTGGATCAACATCTCCTCGCCGTTGCCCATGAGAGTGTTTTGGGTGCAGGTTCAACAAAATTGAATGCTATGTGTGTTTGTGAATGGACATGTGGTTCCACAAAGTGCTTTCTACATGAACGATTTGAGAGTGTAAGGTTATCTCTCGTGGCATCATGGAAGTGAATTGGCAACCAAGATCATGGGATTTAACGTAAGACCTTGTCCTGTGGAGTTATCCGAAGTCACAAGTTAATGCTGATAAGTCGCAATCGACCGATATCCTCAAAGTCCATCTCTTAAAATCTGCCGTATCTATGCAGCAGACACTCAAAATTTGACCTCTTGGGTACATCGATACGTGCCATCTCATTTTCATATTCTATATATTCGAAATAGTTCAAGTAGATTTTTGGAAAAAAAAATAGTTTTTCGTCATATTAAGGTTTAGATAAAAGTTTTGTGTATACATCTTATGTGAGCAAACATGATTTTTTTTTAAAGAACCTATAACTATCCCTTAAAGTAGGTACTTTATTCGCAAGATGAAACCAAAGGGTTATCTCTTGCGGAGGTGAAGGGAATTGGACACCAAGATCGTGTGGTTAGATTTTGTCTGAAGTTACCAATAAGCTGGAATGAGCCGACATCGCTTAACTTCAGCCGCGATCTATGCAGCAGACATTAAAAATTTTGCCTTTCGGATTCGTGCCACCGTTCGACGACGCGGGGGACATTCGAACGATCTCATTTTCATATTCTGTACATGCGAAATAGTCCAAGTAGATTTAGGAGAAAATAGTTTTTCGTCATATTTAGGCTTAGATTATAGTTTTATGAGCATAACGTATAACTTTCATGTGTGCAAGCATGCTCTGTTTTTAAGAAAACTTTAACTAACCCTTAAAGTAGGTACTTTATTCGCAAGATGAAACCAAAGAACTACCCAGAACGTGAGCTCTTCTTGAAGTCGAAGTCCATATTGCATTTTTTTTAACTAAGTGGCTATTATTGTTTGTATTTGAATACAGACTCAGCGTATACGAAATTGTAAACACTAAGCTCCTATACATATGTATGCACAGTTGTTTAATATACATACATACATATTTTATTGTATCTTTTATATACACCTACACTTATCATCGTTATGTTATGTGTTTGTGATATTGTAAATCAAAATTCATGCAACGTAAGGTTTTATAATATTTTCAAAGCGTTCGGTCCTCCTTTCGATACTACTAAACGCTGGCTTTTCTTAAAATTGTGTTTCCTTTTGTTACTATAAGCCGTCATCGTCATCGTTTGTTAATGAATACAATATCTTTGATAGAGACGAAGGCTTTAGATTAGATAGCTTTTATGATGGTAACTTTTTGAATATCATTTAATCTTGCCTTAAATAAAGCGTGTCGCCTCTAATCTCCATCGTCCTCAGTCGAATGTGTTCTTTTTTTCTTATTTCTTCAGCACGCGTTACGGTCTTTTGTGCCTGAATGCAATTCATCATCAAAAAGATGCTTGTATCAAGTAATACAAAAAAATTACTCGCGCTTAGATGGTTATTTTATGATCACACAAAACATTATCCAAAAAACCTGAAGTTAATGATCGGTCTCTTGACTGTCTGTCGTCTTGGCTCTCGGATTCATTTCGAGAATGTTGAGGAAAGCGTTGTCAATGTCTTTTTATAACAGCAACAACAACAAAAAGAAGAGAACTAAAATGTAAACAAACCCGTAGAATACGGGCAATTTGTACATTATGTGGGTGTTTCTTTGTTTTTCACAATTTGAATATAAAATCAGAGCTCTTAACTTATGTATATAAAGATATGTATGTATCAACCAAAGAAGTTAATAAAAAGTTAAAAAATAAAACAAAACATACCTACTAAATGTTTTAACAGCTTGAATTATTTATATGTACATATATGCCTGCTATTGTATACCTACAGTGGTGGCCAAAACTTAAACACGAAGTGAAATCACTTTGGGAAAAATATAAAAATAATTAAAAATATAACTTTATTTATTTATTTATTAAATCTGTAAGATTTATATCCGTAGATGAATGAATAAATAAATAAATAATTACAAATATAAACCTATATTATGGTAATTTTATAATATTTATTTTGTTTTTCTTATCAAAATATGTACGGCTTTAAGAAATTAATTCAGAATTAATTAAAAACTAAGTGGATAAAACTATAAAGCACATTTTTGTGTTCTTTGAAGAAAAAAAAAACTACAAAAAATATGTTATTTTGATAATATTTACCATTTTTTTGTATAACAATACCACCCTTTGAATGCACTTTGTGGAAAGAGACATGGAGTCAATTAGGCTGTCAATTTTATATACGGGCATAAACTCCAGGCGAGTTTAGTCTTTATTATTGATCTAATTTTCCAATATTTAGACGAAAGCCCACAGCAGATTTTGGGTGTGAGTGATTGCAAAAAAAGAAGTATAGGTGTCGAAAGCTTCAGTAAAGGCTATTCAAAAAATTTAAGTCTTGCAGTCCACATCTGGGGTTTAAGTGATAAAACAGTGCGTCGAAAAAGAATATAAATACAACTTCGAGGGTTATCGTGTTAAACCGAAATTGTTTTTCACCCTTCCGTAATTAGCTCCTCGGATCACATATCACGGAATCCGAGAACATATGAGTGTGTAGTTCGCCTGCCAGTTCGCCTGTCAGACCGTTTAAAAAACTGTTTTTTTTAACAGTCTGGCAGGGCGAACTATGCACTCAAATGATCTTGGATTATTATATGCGAAATCACCGTACGACTCATTTAATAAAAGTTATTGATTCTCCATTAGAGACATCAGGCCCTATTTTTTCTTTTAATCCTTTGGAATATTTACTTTGATGCCTTTTATCACTTTTTTACCAATTAAAATACTCAGTGTGACAAAACTGATGAGACACATAACTTCCTTTTTTTTTTAAATTTAGACCATGCTTGAGGAGAAAGAAACAGTTTAGTTTGAAGTAAGTGTAAAATGACTAAATTCAGGCGAGTTGTTGCTTAAATATGTAGTTAAGTCTTTTAGTTTCTGAATTATTTTGTTGATTTTTAAATAAATAAATTGTGAATCAAAACTTTAGGAAAAAGAAAATAACAATTATCATAGGTATTTTAATTTATCTTTTTATTTTTCCAAAGTGAATTCATTTCGTGCCTTAATTTTGGCCAACACTGTGTTTATGTGAATTTTTCGGTGTCATTATATCTATAGCAGGCGCCTGCTTCTATCTTGAATGATAATGTTGTAGTTTAATCAAATTAAAAGCTGCATTTAAATATAATATTTAAATTTAGGCGGATTTCTTTTTTTAGCTCTGAGCAGAGCACTGAGCAGATTCTGAGCGAATCGATTGAACTCTGATCAGAGTATGATCAGTGCTCTCCGATTTAAATATGAAACACACACACAAATAATGACCAAACAAAATTAGTAAATATAGGAGTAGAATTTCCCAATGTTTAGTTTCAAGTTTTACTTGATATTTTATTACAAGTGGTTCTCTTGAAAGTTTATTTCCGGGAAAAAGTTCTTTAAAGCCTAGTACGCTGCTGATGCGAAACGAAAAATCCCATACAAAAATGACACAACGAAATCATAAACGAAAAATTTAGTTTTACTTTTCGTTATGCAGTACGCTGTTCGATGAACGAAATTGAAAATCGTTGCATATTTTTTGGAGAAGTCTACACTCTTTTTCGCACACAATTAATTACCCAGGCCATTTTTTGAGTGCGGAAAAATGACATTTGTGTTTTTTCGTGTGTATTTTTGTTGTTTCTTTGCTTCCAGCGTGGCTGTGTGTGTTCTTTTTTTTCAGTTGGATTTGTTTTGATTTTTTGAATTGGTGTAACTTTCAATGAATATTTTTTCGCTGTGGTTTCGTAAGCATTTCGTTGTCTTGTTGGAGACCAACTAAATATTTCGTTTCGCATCAGCTGCGTACTAGGCTTAAGCCTAGTATAATATATATTATACGCTGCTGATGCGAAACGAAAAATCCCATACAAAAATGACACAGCGAAATCATAAACGAAAAATTTAGTTTTACCTTTCGTTCTGCAGACGCAGTTCGATGAACGAAATTGAAAATTGTTGCATATTTTTTGGAGAAGTCTACACACTTTTTTCGCACACAATTAATTACCCAGGCCATATATTGTGTGCGGAAAAATCACATTTGTGTTGTTTTCGTGTGTATTTTTGTTGTTTCTTTCATTACAGTGTGGCTGTCTGTGTTCTTTCTACTTGCGATTATAGGTACTATAAGGCAAGTTTTGCATTCGTGCAAAAACAAAAATTTGAGATAGCAATCAAACATGATAATACGATGATAGAGAACACCAAAAAAGTGGGTGGCACAATTCTGTCTGTCTGTCTGTTCGTCTACAGCCTAAACGCCACGATCAATTTTCTTCAAACTTGGTACCTAGTGGTTTTTGGTGATTCTGCGTTTTTTTCATTTTTTTTTAGAACCAAAAATAACGGTACCTGCCATACAATTTTTTTTAGCAATTTTACATAATTGTTTTTTTGTCAAAAACGGCTCGACAACTTTTCTTAAAAACAATTCAATAAATTTATTTTAGTAAAGGCTTTCTTTGGGTGGAAAACAATTTTTCAAAAATGGTTATTAATGGTACCTCCCAAAGAATCATTTTTTGAATTTTTGAATTTCTTTTTAAAAATGTTCAGCCGCTAATGGCATATTTTTTAAGTGTCTACCCGCAATTTGTCACATGTTTTTTTGAGTGTAATATCACTGTGATAGTCATTTTCGGGGATTTGGCGATCGTTCCAAAATTGCAACGTGTAGTTTCTCAGGGAACTAGAAGCTCTTTCAATTCTTTCTATTTCTCAGATTTCCTTTAATAAGATAGACCAACAAAAAAAAACAATATGTTGTTTCACGTTTCTAGCTAAACGGAACTGGTAGCCGTCGAAATGTGCACAAACAACTTCAATTCCCATTACCATAATTTGTATACCAATCAATTTATCTGACGAACGAATAACGTAAAAACTTTAAATAATGAAAATTTCTTTTCTTCCTTTCAGCTTTTTTCTCGAAAATCCCGCCGTGATGAGCCATAATTTTCAACAACCCTATTGGACCCTATCAGTTTGGTTACAGCCAAAAATGGCACTGTCAAAATCGGTAAATGCGCTACAGAAACGTATGAAATCTAGAAACATTAAGGTTTTTTTTCTTCATTTAGAGCCGATTAAGGCCCATGCAAGATGACTTTTTTTTATAACGACCACCCTAATGTACAAAGTTACTTCAATATCACACTTGTCAATCTCTATTTTTTTGGCCTAAAAGTGCAAAATGCCCCTCTCGAAAAACGAATTTGTAATGGACACGTCGGCGATGATGATAAACAGATTCCATGAAGACACTACAGGTGGATAAAAGCATCAGCCAACTTGGTGCTCATAGCTGGAGTCAGCTGTCTAGTGTTGGAGGTGCTTGCGAGATATTATGTATATGTAAGCACAATGCATAGAAAATTTATTCAAAAACTTATTTTTAATATCCAACTACCGTAAGCGCAAATAATTAATTATTTAATCATATACAATATTTATTAGCTTATATCTAAAACGAAGAGCATTTCATTAATCCTGCTCTGCCAAAAATTCAATTTCGTCAAGGATAGAATCCAGCTCATCCTCATCGACTATCGGATAGCATGTGAAGATCATTCGAATAAAATTTCCAATTCCTCTATACGCTAGTGGTGAATAACCAACCATGAGAGATCCACTTCGGATCATCTTCTCCTTGATTTTCGGTGCGACCTGTCATAAATCATCGTAGGTACCGGGAAAAAAAAAATCAACATCAAAAATTGAAACGAAAAACAAATCTGATAATGGTAATTAATTTAATTACCGTGTACAACTTTTCTTCCCACTCGCTAGTCTCCTCCTGACCTCGTATTGCCTTTGGAATATACCAAAAGCAAACATTTGTATACGGAACTGAATCTTGCACCATACGATATCCTTCTCGCTGTTGTAGCTTTTGAACAAGAACTTTGGCCATTTTTATGGCATGGTCAACTAGCGATCCAAGCCCATTCACCCCACGAGCCTTGAGCATTAACCAGAATTTGAAAGCGTCAATTTTTCGGCCACATTGGATACTTTTGTTCCCAGTGTCATATGAGACATCATAAAATTTGTCCTGCTGGAATAGATACTTAACTTCGGTGCTATTGCATTTTGACATTAGATCTGGTTCTCTAGTTAGAAACATTGCACATTGCAAAGGAGCTCCAAGTGCTTTGTGTGGATTCCAAGACAACGAATCACTGCGTTCGACGCCATTCATGAGATGACGATTTTCTTTTGAAATAAGAACAGATCCTCCATGGCATCCCTTGAACACAAATAAGTCAACATTAGGACTCGAGCTTTTTTGTATGAAAAACACAAACTTACATCAACATGCAGCCAGAGTTGATAGCGTTGACAAACATCGGCAATCTCATTCAAATCATCGAATGCACCCAAAACGGTCGTTCCTGCTGTTGAATTCACAAAAAATGGTATCTTGTCTTGAGCTTGGGCTTGTAATATCTTTTGCTCTAGGTCCTTGGCCAGCATTTGACCCTGCGCGTTTGTTTTGACTGACACGCAATTATCTGTGCCAAGGCCAAGCCAGTGTGCTGCCTTCTTAAAACTGTAATGAGATTCTTCCGAGGTGAACAGCACCAAAGGCTTCATTCCGAAAATTCCTTTCGCTTTTAAGTCAGGACAAATCTTGTACCGGGCCAAAACCAAGGCATACCTTGTAAAAGTATAATAGTTAAATCATTTGAAAGTTTTTGAAAAACCTTGTAAGTTGAAGTTTGCAATATCTAAGCATGGCATTCGACTGTGACCAACTGCAGTAAGCAATTCATAATACTCATACTCACATGTTTGAAATCGATCCTCCGGGAGCAAATATACCATCACCATTAGCATATCCACAAACGTCGCACATTTTCTTTATGACTTCCGTTTCGATGAGTGAAAAAACTGGAGCCACTTCGAATGTATACCTGTCGATTGTTAAATGAAAACGAATAAATTAACGCAAACGTATCTATAACATTGACATGTTTGGATTCATTTTAAATTTATTTATTTTTTTGTTTTGGTTTTTTTTTTGTTGTCATAATAAGTTCAAGTTATCTATATTAGTTGTAAATGCCGGAAACTTACGCACTTGTGTTGAGTGCTTCGGTTATCCAGGAACCAAATAGACCGTAGGGGTCCATTTGACCGAATAATTGATTATGGAATCGGTTGTGTGATGTCTTGACGGAATATTGAATTACCTTACGGCACATGGATAGAATTTCGGTTTCATTCAAAGACTTGTCATCGGAAATGGTAAGATCTATGAGTTTCTGTGGAAAAGGAAATAAATTAGTTTTAAGTCGAAATTATAACAAAATAAGAAAGTTTTTTAGGTTCTATTCTTGGTAAGCTACTGAAAAGGGTGTTTTAAAAAAAGGAAATTATAGAAAAATCCAATCAACTAAGTATCTTTCAACACATTTTTTTTTTTCGCGGGAAATCTTTTTCGCAGTTGTTTTTACGTACACTTGTATTATTGTACCACATTTAACTGTTGCTAAGGAAAGAATCACCTTGCAAAATCAGTGGCAATCAAATTTGAAAAAAATAATTTTGGTGGCGTCCAACTCGAGGAGAACCAGGACACAAAGTGATCTTTGATTTGTGCGTGTTGTTAGTAAATGTGTTGTTATAGGCTATTGATTATGCCATATAAAAAGGAACTAAGACGTTCATGGGATTTTACTGTAAAAATCATCAAATGGGTCATTGAAGATGATAAAACCGCGGAGTGCTATTAAATTGGAGGGTGCACTTTTTAGAGGGGGGTGCGAACGTCTTAGTTCCTAATTGTCCTTTTTTTTAGGACACAATCAATAGCAAATTAGTTGGCAGGACTAATTAAATTTCTGACGAATCCAAAATTCTAAAGATAGGTGATGGGGTGCTTTTGTAGACATTTACACTAATATAAACATTGAAACCCCATAACTGTACGGTGTGCAAAACTTGTCCGATAATAGTTTGTTAACTTAACTGGCAACAAGCACACGCTCAGTTTAAGTGTTGTATTTAACAAGTTTCTTAAACTATCCAATGCCATTTATTTAACATTTAAAACTTCAAATTAGTTTTTTTATTTCTCAGTACTTGAAAGCAAAACTGAAAAATTTTGCTGAGAGTTATGAGACTGAGACTGCTGAGTTCTTCCCAGATTTTATTTTTTTTAACATGCCTAAAACTTCTTTCAAAATTATGAGTCAACTGAGGTCGATGTATGAAATTTTAGATTAAAAGCGTATCCGAAGTGAAATTTAAAATCTTAATTAAATGGAAATCTGCAGCCGGATACAACTAAACTCCAAAATTCCAAAATCAGCCAACTGGTCCCTTTCAGTGCAGTTTCTCAACGTCTACGGTTGTAGCTTTATTGTAGTTAAAAAAAATTAAATATTCAAATAAATTGATTTTAATTAATGTCACTTTCTTTGATGTCATACATTAAACTGCGTAAAGGTTGTTATTATCATCACTCAGATTCTCTTATATTTTGTTGTATTATTAGAGTATTATTAATCACTTTTGCGTATATTATGAATTTGGGCAAAATAATGAATTATTTCAAAATAAATAGCAATAACAATAACAAAGAAATTCAATGAAGATGGTGATTAATTATATTCAACAACAGTCTCAAATTGAAAACAATAGAAGAAATAAAAATAATAAAAAGTTATGTAATTGTTATGTAAACAACTTTTTGAGTCTATAAACTAAAAAAGCAAAATCTCACTATCTGCTTGGCAAACATTTTTTTTACTTTTATTAAAATGTCACTTCTTCCTGTTGCATTCTATTTGAAAAAATTATAATATATTATTTTTGTTCCATCACTGATATCGAACCACAAATACACAGACGAAATTTAAAAAAAATAGCTTCTTCAAGCATTTATGGCTTTTGACAATAAATCTTTATACTTGTATACACTAGTCAAAAAAATTAAAGGAACAAAATTTGTTTCAACTTTTGGTGAAGAAAAACGGTTGGTGAAAATTTTCAGGAAAGTTGATGCTATGAAAGTCTTCAAATCTGCATACCAAAGCAAATTATGCAATTGAAATTTGCAAAAAAATAAAAGATCTACCTAATGAACACAAAAAGTATTTTTTAGTATTTTTTCTAAACTAATGGTGAAGGGTCAAAAAAAATAATTTCTAAAAAACCTTGAAAAAAATCTTCTAAAAAGTTTATTCAATTTTTCAAAACTGCCCTTGAATTTTTTAAGACGTCATTATTTGCTGAGATATTGGTAATCAAAGCCAAACGTATCTTTTTTCATTAAAAGTAGATAAACCATGGAAACAAAACTGTACGACAAAAAAAAAATTAAATTGAAGCTGAATAAACAAGTTATCTTACCTATTACATCTGATTAACTCAAAAAAAAATCCGTAAAAATTGGGACTTTAAAAAAACAGAAAATTATTTTTTTCTCGTGTCATTTCTTGCAATAACGCTATAACGGTACTTCAAACAAATTTTTTGTGAACAAATATCGAAACATAAAGCTGAAGAACGCTTTTTGTTTCAACTCAATAGAACCTCTCCTCACAAAGATACAGTTCTTCAAAAAACAGTAACAAAAAATGGAAAAATGTTGTTCCTTTATTTTTTTTTAACAAGTATATATTATGTAAGTGTTGAATACAGTGGGAATAAAAAAGACTCCGAAATAATAACAAAGAAAACCCATCGAACGCTTTGGATAATACCTAGGTTTTAAGGAATTGCAAAATGAGTACTCCGAACGTCCAAAGGAAAAAATAAATAGATTGGGATCATACAAATTAGAAAAGGCTGATGGCCTTTGGTGTGGTCGTCTCCCAAGTAGTATTGAAATTATGATTTCTTTACTTTGTCAACAAATAATAATATAATAGTTTTGACCATAATTTTACTCACTTCACTTACTTAACTAACGTTTTAATTAAACGACAGTTGGCTTATCGTCCTGAAAAGGAACTTCCAGACTAATTGGGGTTAAATTATAAGTTTATCTCATCGAGACTTGATTGTTTCCAGATGAGATAAGATGCAATATTTTGTTTTAAATGTTATCGATGCAAAACAGGGTTACATTATTTGATAGTTAACATTTAAAAGCATGACTTTTGACATGACTCATGACTCCAGGTAAAATGTCTGATTATTATCAAAGCTGACAATCGCTATTTTCTAATTGATTTCATGTGACTTAATTGATAGAAAAATTTAAATTTTGGTTTTAATGAAGTCTTTTAAAGCTGGTCATACACGACAGAGCAAACGAGCCAAATTGCCCCGTGCCGAGCCAAAATCGGTCGTGTGTGAAGTGGATCGGCCATCGATCCGTTTGGATTTTCAGCCAATCTGAAATCCAACTGAGCCAAATGGATTAAATGGCTCGGTCGTATATGACCAGCTGTAGACTACATCTAAGACGGTGCTCAACCCAGCTTCACGGGAGCTTACTCATTTTAACGTCGTAGTACCTCGTGGCATGATAGTTAGTGCGTAGGACTGTCATGCCGAAGGTGTGGGTTCGATTCCCAGCTGTGTCACCTAAACACAGAAATGTTTCATCGGAGGTACTGATGCCTCTTGCGAGGAACTGACAAATCCTCCATGGGTACACTGTAGTACAGTGTATTCGGTATCATGGTATGAGCTTGGTTGATTGACGAATGGACTCTTCGAAAACCACTCTATCCCTTCAAATTGAATTTAGATTCGTCAGAAGACAGCACAATATTCCATTTAGGCTTTCGACGAGTCCGTTAGTCAGTCAGTAAGTTCATACCAGATACCGAATAAACAAAAGGTAATTTTAAACATGGACGAGGAAATTGTATAGTTCGGGGATGTTTGGGCATGTTTCTGTGGACATGGAGTGGGTCCAATTGATAAAATATCTGGAATTATGGACCGGTTCGTATTCAAGAACATCATGCAAAATGTCATGCTTCCACGTGATGAGGAGGATCTTCTCCTGAAATGGATATTTCAGCAAGATAATGATCCGAACCATACCAAAATAGATTCAAAAAAATCGTTTCAAAAGTGGAAAAACTTGATTATATGAAGTGGCCAGTACAGTATCCTGGTCTCAAACACTTGGAGATACACTATTGAAGTTTAGGGATCGAAGAATAGTTCAGAGAAAAAAGCAGAAATAGAAACGATCTCTTTGTCCTGGTGAAGGAGGCTTGGAATAGTATACCAGGTTCCACTGTTCCAAATTTTCTGGAGAATACGCCTAGGAGCTGCAGTGCGATGATTAAACACAAAGGTTTTGTCACAAAATATTATAAATTTAACACTAAATTTAATTAAAAACATGCATTTTTAAAAAGTTGCTTATGTTTTGACCAGGTAAAAGGGGACATGATATCATTATTATTTGCTTATTTAATATTTTTAGTTATGATACATCATTTTTGTTACTATGAATTTTATTTTTGTAATAATAAGAGCATTTATTAATAAAAAGATTATTTAATATAATAAAATCCAGGCAGTTATAGACCAGAGTTTTATTTCTTGAAAAAGTTGCTTATGTTTCGGCAAACACTGTATATGAGAATTAAAATCTTAATGCGATTGAAATTTAATCTACTAATTTGTATATTTTACCTCGAAATATTTCAATGCGCCTTCAAAATAATGCATATTAAAATTGTTTATTTTATATTACTAAGCAGAAAAAGGGTTGCCACTTTTATTTTGTTGCTGTTTTAATACAATCTGTATTAAATTTTAATACTATAGTACCAAAAACATATGCTTCATACTGATTACTAAATATGCTGGTGCTTGCTTGTAATGATTTCCTGTTTTAAAACAAATTTTATTAGATTTTAATACTCTTGTATTAAAAGTATATGTACCTTTATATTTTAATACAATTTATATTAAATTTTAATACTTTTGTATTGAAAATACACGAGTCCCGATCTTTTTAATACAATGTATATTAAATATTAATACTTTTGTATTAAAAATACACTCGTCCCGAATCTTTTAATAAAATTTGTACTAAATTTTAATACATTTTGTAATAAAAATTCACAAGTCCCGATCTTTTTAATACAATTTGTATTAAATTTGAATACTTTTTGTATTAACAATGTGTAATAACTTAAATATACAAGTTTTTAATCTTGTTGGTATTAAAAATAACAATTTTAATACTAATCTATTAGATTGTAATACGTAGTTATTAGAAAATTTATTTATAATATTTACGGAATATTAGAAAGTAATATTTTCTATATTGAATACGGCTGTAATACAAAGGCTGTATTAAAAAATACCCCAGAATTTATAACTGTGTAGTATCCGCCCAGTGGTCGAATTTCGACCTTTTAAAATCTATGCATTGATAAATGAAGCAAAAGGAATTTTTTTTTACTAAACCTAACGTTTTACGTTATTTAAGGATCTGTACCTCGACCATAAAAGCTCTTGAAGTTTTTCATTTAATAATTGGAGTCTCACTAGTATAGTTGAAAGTAGTTGGTAAACGACTGAGCAGGCACTTTAGAATATTTTTGTATAGTTTCTAAGTACCTTATATAATAATAATATTGATATGTCAAAAATAATCGTTCATTTAATTCGTTCAATGAAATATCAAGCAATAATAAAATTTAAGCACTAACTTTGTCAGCTAAATGAAGATTAAGAAGTTCCAATTTCTCACCAAAAATATAAATCGATTGCATTCATCATACTTGATACTTCTATACATCCACTCCCTAGAAAGATATAAATCAAAAACCACACAAAATTCAAATAGCCTTCAACTGCGTCAAAAGCTGCTCACATTACACGTTTTGTTTTTTAGTACACATCTATGGGACGAGAACTTCTGGCATAGACTTTCACCGTCTTCATAAGTGATTATTTCACCATTAATGACCAACTTCAAAATCAGAAAATCCATCCGAGCAAAATTTTTAGACCGCGTGGCTCAGTCGTTTATGGCCAGCTTAACATTTTTCAGAATTAGTTAAAATTTGATAATTTGAACAGTGGTTAGTGATAAGGCTTTGCTGTGGGGTGAACTACGTTAGGCATGCCGATTATGGATTTCACAATTCTGGACTTGCAGAGCTACGCTCTTTTTTCTTTATTCATTCAGCTTTAATCACCCTTTTTTTGCTGTTGTACATTTGTTTGCCTACAAGACATTTCTTATGTATTATTTTTGTTTACCCTTAACCGTTAATTTAAAAAAGCGAATTTGACAGTTATATAACTATGGCAATAAATTTAAAATTGCTCTAAAAACCAATTAATATTTTCAAAACAGTTTCTATTTTTATGAATTAGCTATACAAGCAAGAATGGTTGATTGACTTATTCGAACTAAATTATTATCACTAAGCAAGAAAAAAAACATCTCGTAAATAAATGACTAAACCTACACACCGATAAGAGATCAATAACTACAGACCACGCCAGAAAAACAACAAAAACAAATAATAATATTATCTTTAGCTTTGAATGAATCTTCTTCTTTTTTTTTAAATATGGTTGACAAGTTCATTGTTCTTTCCGGCTACTCTCTATCCATTATTTTTGCATTATCTTAAGAACCCTCCACACGATCAGACAATGTTAATTGAGGGGCATTAAAGGTCAGTTTGTTCACAGTGGGCTAGATCTGTAATATGATTTTCAAAGGTTATTATTAAATGACACCTGTCAACCAAAATCAGCTGATTACCGATTTCCATAATTAAAAACTAAAACTTTGGATTCACGCTGTCTAATTTTGGTAAAAAAAGTTAAAAAAAAAACACATTCGATCAGATACCAGTTGCAATAATCATTGATTAAAGATGATAAGCTGTGAGCAAACTGTCCATAAGAGTTATCAATCGCAGAAGTGTTTCAATATAGGACACATACAATTTTATCAAAATTATCAGCTCACATGTATGATTAGAAATGGCTTGTGTTCCAAAAAATATTCCCATAGCAGTCAGTTTAATTAAGCAGTCAATTAATCTTTTTGATCTTTATATAATTGATGACAAATAGAGAACTGTACTCAAGGTCAAATTCAATTTGCTATTGGTCTGTCAAAAGAAAAATCATAGAATTCAAAACGGAACTGTGCAATTTGCTTACATTCTAACTATCATTTTTCCAAAATCGAGTGCCTACATTAATTTCACCTAAATTTCTTTTTTTTTTTTCAGAAAAACTTGGTCGAAATGAAAAGAATCTTTCCAAGTAGGCATCCACTGCCAAAATTATGTGTCGTGTAAGTATAATAACTTGTGGAAAATTTCTTGTTATCCTTTAAGAAATGTACAAAAAGGTGACGACAGATAAATTAGTTAAAACAGTTAATTTTGCAAAATCACAAAACAAGAAATCATCATAAAAGCAAATAAATTAACCTCAATAGTGTGTAGGTCCCCTTAGACTAATAAACTACCAGCAGAAAAAAAATTTACTGTCAAATGCCAAACTAATATGTCTAGACCTAAAACATGAATAGCTTTACAAAACGAACAATTTAATTGCAGTTTCAACAAAGTTCCATTTAGAATATCATATCAGTTGAATAGAGCTAATATCTGGTGTTTGAAATGAACGCCGACAGCGTTTGTGATACAAATTATTTTAATTTATTTTTATCACTCAAAATGGTTGCTCATTTATCAATTGATGGGACACAATACATGCAGATCAATTAAGGCAAATAAAAAGAATAAAAATAAACAACAATTATTATTAATAAATAAATTGCAATATGTCCCGCAAAATAAGCTTCAACGGTATTCAAAATTAAGGGGGCTACCGCAAATAAAATGTTTGCATTCTTGGAAGTTTTAAATTGCCAACACCTTATAAGCTTAAATTTGGCCTATTTAATTGACAGCCAAATTTCCCTGAAAAATTTATTCCCGATACAAATAAATTCTGAGGGAAACCTTCCACCACTACTCACGTTCCCAATTTCCAAAAGAGGGATACATTCGCTTTTATTCGCGATAGCCTTCATTGTGTCAAACTAAAGACCAACCTTAAGTTCTGCTGGCTGCACGAATTCCACAATCTTCGCATCGTTATTGGTCACACAGAAGATACTTTCATTTCGCAATAATTCATAGACCGTCTGTAAATTCTCCCAATCAGCTGGCAAGCGTTTCCGAATTTTATCAACCGTTGGATTCATTGCACCTTTTTTCTTATAAATACACAAAATAAAACACTGACTACAATAGTCTTCACTGGGCTTTAAAGTCTTCAATGAGATGGGAAAACTCAAAGATTCTAATTTAAAATCGGTTTAGACACTTTCAGTTGCAAACTCGTACTGATCCCATGAAGGCAATCCGTCTGAAAGCCCAACTTGGTTTCCATAGATCTTTACGCGCTTGCTGTCAATGCTTCCGTGGCAGCTACTACTGAAGTGTGATGGTGTCTGATAGCCTTATTTGTAACAAATGGATTTTTCATTCGAGTATTTTGTATTTATTTTTATTTTCGGACTGATTAAAATGTGTCGAAGAGATAAGTGTTCGAGACGGAAAGGAATCGGGCGAGAATATATAATCAATCGGTCGGTCAATTGTTCGCTTCATCATATTACAAATAGAGGTGTCTGTAACGCTTTGATCTATAATTACAGCTTGGTTACTTGTACCTGCTTTCAGTATGCTAAGCATGTTCGGGCAGATTAGGTTTAAGATAGGTAGGTGTATGTTTTTTTTTGAGGTTACAGAATCAATGCCTCATATTGAATGGAATAGTTGGAGTCTTAAGTTACTTTCTGAGGTTTGAATATATGTAGATTGCAGTGTGGCTTGCAATATTGTTGCTAATGTGTAGAAAATGTTATGACAGACAGTAAAGTACTTAGAACAGGTGTGGCATTAAGAAATGCATGGCAATATACGAGTAATAGCCGTTTTAAAAAAGAGAGACAACTGTGCAGCTTGCAGCAGAGCTCATTGTGACTTTTCCATGACCCGACAAAGCTTAAATGTGTTGAAATTATGTAAAATTCTATTTGCAATTAAAATTCCGTTCACCAATCGAATTTTTGAGTTAATTTCAGTAGGGTGTGTGTGTATTCGTATATTTGAGTGAGAGAGGTACAGACTTACCCACTCTAATTATATTTCTGGAAAAATTTTGATCAATGACCCAATCTTGGCGCCAAATCTATTCAAATATTTATTAAAAAAAATTGCAGTGCATAATAATATTCAGTATATGTATTTAAAATTTCAAGCGACGGGGTTGGGTTAATATGAAACTCATTTCAGCATCACATTATATTGCTGATTAGATTAGGATTCACATATTATGTATTTAGATTATTTTTCTGTGCCTTCATATTAGGTAATCAAGGGCGTAGGCTGGGTAAGCGAATGGGGGGGGGGGGGTGTAGATATTAAGATTGGTTTTTCCAAAATGTTTGCAATTTTAGGTCGTTGCAAAAGCTACAAAAAAAATTATTTTTGTGTTTAGTTTTCAATGTCGAACAAATTAAACTCTCAGGATAACTAAAATATTCTTCAACTCAACATTACAAAAATTAGCTGTTACTACCTGATTTCATATCAGGGAAATTATTTTTCTATCTTCGCACAGTGGCGGATGGGTCTATAATGCAATACTTTTAAATCTGAATCAGTAAATATTTCGAGGTCTTGTGATCGAAACAATCTAGAAAGTCTTAATTGAGCCAAAGATTCTGAAACACCATTTACATAAGTAATGATTTTTGAAAGCAAAAAAGGCAATATCCAAATTGTAAAAAAACGCTCATACGCCATACACAATTTCGTGACAAAAATATTACTGAATTGAATTGTGTTTGGCCCTTCGCCCCTTCACAGCCCCAAGTGTATTCTTGGAAGGAAGAGAGATACTGATCAGTTGGTATTTTGCAAAAAAGATTTGCATATGCAAAATTTCAAAACCTTGCGCATTAGTTGGAATAAATAAAAAAAAATGTATTTGATTGATTTGTGTCAATTTCAACTTTCCTATCAGACCGGTATTTAACTTCGTTGCTTATTTTTCCGAAACAGAGTTTGTTTAGCGCTACGAGCTTTTTGGTAGCTTCGTGATTCGTCAAATGTAAAGATTTATTTCAATCTGTCTAAAGGGTTTGTGCTTGTGAATACAGGTTTATAATCGGGTACACGAGCAACAAGTTTTTGTTTTTTTTTAAATAAATATACCTAACCTTAAATTTTGTTTATACTGAAATCTAAAATATATGCCAAGTTTTAAGTTCATGATGTTTATTATCAAATATCTTAAGTGGAGTATCATCGAAACAACTCCAAATTATGACAGAAATTTGCTATTTAATGATTACTGATTAAAATTTGGTGGGTTTACTAGCCAAGTTTTCATACATTTAAGTTTGTGATTAAGTAAGTAATAAGGAGAAAACTTGCCAAGTAAATCCGCCAAATTTTAATCAGTAATCATTAAATACCAAATTTCTGTCATAATTTGGAGTTTTTTCGATGTTACTCCACTTAAGATATTTGAAATTAAAATTCATGAACTTAAAACTTGGCATCTCAGTACTGTTTTTGGCTGACTTCACGCACAGGTTTTTTGTGCATATACGAACTTGGCTCTTTTTTTAACATTTATGTTTTTTGTTGTGATTTCAGTTCTTTTTGCAAAGATTTTATTTTGCCAGGTGAAAATCAAGCCCTACCGCTCTACAAAGTTTCACAATTCTACGACAGCCAAAAGTGCTTCATATGAATAATAGCAATACTGAGAAAGTTGGTGGATGGCAAGCCCCCTGAATGAAAAATTCCAAATTTTCGATTTTTTTATTTCTAAGTACTTCAAGCCCTACTGACCTACCAATTTTCATCGTTTTAAAACAATCAGGAGTGCGCCATATAATTTATAAGAATTTTTGAGAATGTGGGTGGATGCCACGCCCCTGAATGGAAAATTCCATTTTTTCAATTTTTTTTTTAAGTACCTTAAGCCTTACCGACCCACCAGTTTTCATCGTTCTACAACAATCGGAAGTGCTCCATATAATCTATAAGAATTTTTAAGAAAGTGGGTGGATGCCAGGCCCCCTCAATAGAAAATTGCAGATTTTTGATTATTTCCTTTATATGCACCACAAGGCCTACCGTTGCGCGAAATTTCAAGTTTCTCTGATGTCGGGAAGTGCTCCATAATTATGATGATCTGTCAGTCAGTTACGGTTTTTGCGATTTTTGAAGTCCTATATCTCGGGAATTACTAATGCTAAAGAGTTGAAATTTGGTAAGCCACCTGTGTTAGATCAGCTCAGCAAATACTGCGAATTTGAAGTTTCTGACCTTATAGGTACGGAAGTTAGAGGGGGGTTGAAAATCGCCTGAATTTGTTCCTGTAAAAAGGGTGTAGTGCCGCGAACTTGGCTGGGCACTACCGTGCCCTTTGATCTTATTTCAGAGGCTTTAAAAAAGACTGTTATTCGATTATAAAATAAATATTTTAGATTTTACACAAATTTCTTTTTTTATCTTTAAATTCATAATACATAGAATAAAGGAACAACTACGTTCAGAGGTTTTTAATATTGAATATGTTTGTTTGGGGCATAAGCATCCTTAAAACCAAAAACGCAACTAAATTCAGCCTTGCGTTTCTGAGAGAATGGTCACTTTGCCCACGTTTTAAATATTTTACACTTAAAACTTTTGGTTGGTTTAAAAAATGTATTAAACAAAAAATTGCAGGAAAAATATCTTAACAAAAAACCAACCAAAACAAAATTGAAAAAATCATAGTTTTTTAAAATGTTTACTTAATTTCGCATAATTTTTTCAGAACAAAGATAGGCTCTGGACCTTTGGCACCTCATACATGGAAAATTTGAAAAAAGAAAATGCCATCTTATTGGTCAGAAAAGGTCAACTTGTCCTGGAAATTGGTCAGCCCTAGGTAACTTGTAATCAAGGCTTAAAGTTTCTCAAGATCACGTAAGGTCACGCTCAATTTTTGGCCTCTCATTTTTGGTAAATTTAAAAAAGATGTGCCATCCGAAAGATCTCTAGATCGTGATAAAAGGTCAACTACATATTTTCAGTAATTGGTCAGCCATTGATTTTTGTCTATGAATTTTTAAAGTTCGTTTCACAAAAAAAAAACTTTTGGCACTTCACTTAAAAAAAGGTATGCCATTTCAAAGGTCAATTCACAGTCATAAAAGGTCAGCTATTTTCAGTTATTGGTCACCCATACATTTAGTTAATAATCGAACTCGAGATTTTGATCAGAGTTGTCATTTTTTTCATACAGAAGCTCCTTAAAAAAAAAATATGTAGTATTGTATACCAATATTTAAACGAAAATATTTTTTGGATTTTTGAAAAATGTTTCAAAGTTTTTTTTTTTTTTTGAAAACTAAATATTAAGAAAACGACATGATCGTTTTTTGAATCTTGATACTTAAGAGTTTTTTTATGCACTCTAAAATATTTAAGGAAAACAAATTACTTTTATGAAAAAACAACGGTACCTTCCATACAAAAGTTTAAAAAACCCTTAAAGAAAATGTTTTTTTTTTATTCAAAACCGACTCCTACGATTTTGTTTAAACTTTTGTGTATGCTTAAATTAGTACGATCTACTACCAAAAATTATAAAATTTCACACTTAGCAACTATTAGTAGTACCTCTCATAGAATGGTTTTTATTTTGAATTTTCTCATTAGTAGCTGAACGGATTTAGATAATTTTCTTATATACAAATTTTAAATAAGTTCCAATAATATTGCACATCAAAATTTTCAAAAAAAAAAGAAATTTTTAGATTTTTAAAAAAAGCTTCAAATTATTTTTTTGAAAATTCGATATCTCAAAAACGGGTTGACAATTTTTTTAACATTTTATTATCATATGCACATAAATAAATACTTAAGATTTCCATACCAAAATTCTTCCTTAAAAATGTTTTAAGAATTTGATAAATAAAAAATTAATTTTTTAAAAAACCGCTCCAACGATTTAAATTTTTTTTCCATACCATTAAATTCAATCAAGAATTAAGATGGCGTTCTTTTTTCACCTCAAACTATCCAGAGAGTTGTTTTAGCTAATTTAAATATCGTATTTCATGCTTTTATTTTTATGAATTTTTAAAAAAATTCAAGGTCATAGCGATTTTTGGCACCTCAATTATGAAAAATTTGCAAAAAAAATAATACTATTCGAAAGGCTTTTAGAACTGTGTAAAAGGTCAGCTAGTTTCAGTAATTGGTCAGCCTTCGATTCTTTTTTAAGATTTTTTTAAGCTTGTTTTTCAATCTCACGCACGATTTTTGGCATAAGGATTAGATATATATGATGACTATCAGATACAATTTGTTTGTAAAATTACCCAAATGAGGTGCCAAAAATCATTTATGACCTTGAAAAAAAAAACTTGAAAAAATCGTAATAAAAGAATATATAGCTGGCCAATCACAGAAAGTAGCTGACCTTAGGGCGTTTCAAATGGTATTAATTTTTTGCAAATTTCCCGTAAATCAGGTGCCAAAAATCTATCTTGAAATTTAATAAAATTCATTAAAAACAATCTATAGCTGACCAATTACTGGAGCTTACTGACCATTGAAACCTTACCATTTTTTCGCAGTTTTTGTCCGAAAGTCTATTTCTTGTGTGAATTTAGAAGCATTTTTGGTTTAAAGCATGCTTATTCTTCAGACAAACAACATATTCAGTAATAAAAACCCTTGAAACGCAAGGTTTTAAGCATGCTTTGCTCAGTTCCAAAAAAGCATATTCAATAAAAACAATCTTTTAACATAATTGTTCCTTATTAAAAATAAGGTATTTTGTAATTTGGTTGGCAAATAAATTAATCCTCCAACAATTCATCAATATCATGGAAAAAAAATATATGGACAAAAATTAATTATTATACGAGAAAGTTCGTCAAATGAAAACAAAATCACAAAATACAATTATTTTAAATGCCAAATTCCTACAGTTTTACTTTAGCTGTTTTTTTATTTATTTCTTAAATAATGCGTATTCTATTTATTTCGTTGTATTTCAACTTAATTGTAATCAGTCGTCCAATTTCTTGCAACAAAACAAAACATACACAAGCCTGGACTGCACTTGGCATTTTCAATTTGGTGTATACCTACCTATACTATCGGTATTTTGATAGAACTAAATTGATTATTATTGATTTTGTAGTGTTGATTCCTTTTTTAAACTTATTTATGATTGCAGATATCAACTAACTAATTTTGGTCAAGAAATAATATTCTATTTAATTTAAATGATTTCAGATATCTTTTAACTAATTTTGATAAGAAACTCATGTTCTATTCTGTATTCGCCGAAAGTCACTAGAAATTTGCATTGGCTTAAACTTGGACCTTGGACGTTTAGGGCGAGCCATTTTGCCATTTTAAACCCAGCTTCTAGTAAAGCGTATGTAAGCTAAAAACTATAATAAAAACTTCACCCATCATTTTTGAAACACATTTTTATATCGATGCATGTTTTAACACATAGATGGCTTCATATTGAATTAAAATATCTTCTTATTAAATCTTCAATTATTATGTAGGTACCTCATGTACTAGCTATACAATCCACGGTATAAATCTGACATAAAACAACATTGAATTTTAAATTGTTGAGTAAAAAAAAAAAAAAAAAGCAATGCCCAAAGTTTCTTTTCCACTGATAGATTCTAACCAGTTCTCATCACGCCACTTCTTTTCTTGGAACACGCAGAAACTCTTTTTTTTCTAAAGCCAACACGCGACCAACAAACAAAAATAAACCAAAAAATAAAAACAATCAAAAGACCACATCACACTTAAAAAGTAGAGAAACAAAATTTCAGTAATTCTACATAAAGAATCAGATCCCCATAAAACAACCTTGACCCGTAATTATTTATGACCGCCTTGACCTTGCGAAATAAAATCATAAAATGGAGTAATATAATACATATAGGGAAAAAGAATAAATCAGCGAAGCAGCAACATAAAAAAATTATTTTAAAAAAATCTAAAAGCCAAATCCTACAAGTTTGCTGCCAACAATATTTACAAAAAAAAAAAAAACTTAGATTTCGATTCAACGAAGGGGTGAACAGAGATAATAGCGAAGATATCTTTTTGTTAAGGAATTATTTGGGTTTGGTAGTCCAAAACAGGTAGATGTGCTCAACCGCTACGGCTTGTCCGTAGAACTAGTATAAGATATGAGTACAAAACCACACACTGATCATGTTCATCATTATCTTAGCCTCTGTAAATAGCTTGGGAGGTAGGAATGTAAATCATGAAGTTAAGATGGAAGAAAATATATGCATTCTTACAAAATCGGGCTTCATTATTTTATTCCATTATTACATTGGCGTTTTTCAAAAACAACAGAAAATCGGCACACCAACATAACTTATTGGCGTTTTACTTCACAGTGCACAAATCTAAGCACGGTTAAAAATTCTGGGGTATTTTTTAATACAGCCTTTGTATTACAGCCGTATGCCTTAAATATTAAAGAAATTTTCTAATAACTTTGTATTACATTCTAATAGATTAGTATTAAAATTGTTATTTGTAATACCACAAAGATTACAAAGTGATCCAATAAAATAAAATATAATCTTCTGGTATTAAAATTTAATAACTTAAGTATGTGCGTCCATTTTTAATACAAAAGGTATTAAAATTTAATTCAAATTGTATTAAAAGAATCGGGAGGCAAGTATTTTTAATACTAAAAGTATTAAAATTTAATACAAATTGTAAATGGGACTTGTGTCTTTTTAATACAAAAGTATTAAAATTTAATACAAATTGTATTAAAAAGATAGGGAAACGTGTATTTTTAATACAAAAAGTATTAAAATTTAATACAAGTTGTATTAAAATACCTAGATGTGTATACTTTCAATACAAGAGTATTAAAATCTAATACAATTTGTATTAAAACAGGAAGCCATTACAAGCAAGCATCAGCCATATTTAAATATGAGTATGAAGTTTATGTTTTTACTACCAAAGTATTAAAATTTAATACAGATTTTATTAAAACAGCAACAAAACAAAAGTGGCAGCCCTTTTTCTGCTTGATAATATAAAATAAACAATTTAAATATGCATTATTTTGAAGGCGCATTGAAATATTTGGAGGTAAAATATACAAATTAGTAGATAAAATTTCAATCGCATTAAGATTTTAGTTCTCATATATGTGAAAAACAATAAATATAATAATGCCGCCATTGATTGACTTAGAAGATAAATACTCTTACAAAAAAGTCTTTCATTAGTCCCTTTTTTTCATACCAAAATGCTGTTTGCCCCCCTATGTCCCTCCCTGTCCCTCTTTTTGTTTGATTAATTTTTTATGAAAAGTTATTTATTGTTCTTAATTAATTTAATTTTTGATTTTTTGATTGTTTTTTATATTAAAAATTTAATGAAACTTTCTTACTTCACTTTTCATTTTAATCTGGTGCTATATTTTTCAAAAACATATTTTGTCCCCTTTTTGAACACTTGTCCCACCAAGAAAACTCGCGATGTCCCCATTTTCGTCACTTTTAATCTGGTAACCCTAGCTCAAGATGGTGATTCCAGAAAAATAAATCCAGCTTTGTAGCTGTGGGGTGGCATTAAAAACTACGAACTATGCCAAACTTATACTTTATCTTGGGACGGGGAAAGTTGGCCAACTCGAGGCACCTTGCAAAATTAGAAAAAAAAAATGGGTATCAATTTGAATGTGTCTTAATCGTAGCATTCCATGAAGAAAGGTCAAAATTTGTTTGGTTTTCTTATCAGTGATACCTACTTAACCTCTTGGGAAAAAAATAAGACCAATTAAATAAACAATTTGTACGACCTTTCATGTCATTTGGAGAAGAATTGCGAAAATATTACGCAAGTTGTTTATACATAATAATAAAAACATGAAAGAGTTTTTTTTTTCATAACGAACCTTCTTATCACTTTAAATCTGGTTCTAGCTTAGTGATGCTTTTTGTTAATTTAAGATTAACTGGAGGTTAAACGTCGCAAAATTTGAATAAAATAAATAAATTATAAGAAGTGATAAGAGAACAATGTTAACTACAACACTAACAACATAAAGACAATGAAAAATTAAATTAAAATGAAGAATATTGAAAGGATAGGTGTTGGGCCCTACACACGATCAATGTTCATTGACAATAATTATTGAAGGCATTTTCTGTCAAAAAATTGCCACCACACGTATCAATGAAAATTGACAATAATTTTAAGTAAAATTGTATGAATTGGCTGCAAGAGTGCTCCATTGTGGGCGTATCAGCAATTAAAAAAAGGAAGACAAAAATTGGGTAGTAAAGAAGTTGTTGCTAAATAAAAATTCCTTTTGAAATTCGCGAGAATTAAGCCGAAAATCCACTTTTTCTTTTTTGTTTTGTTTCATTTTTCCTACCGACTACACAACTTAAACATCAGTATGGCCTACAAATGACATTTACATTGAAGAAAACCAAATCGATTTTGGTTCTCATCAATGTTGTCAATGTTCATTGACAATGGCATTGAAGAGCATACGAACGATCAATACTCAGCGAAAAATTACTTTTTCACTGAATATTGACAATAAGCATTGATCGTGTGTAGGGCTCTTGGCACAATAATACTAAAGAAGCTTTGCTCAAATGGCTAAACCCATATAAAATGATACCAACTGCTGGTAATTTTTTATAACAAAATTAATTTAAAGAAAATAAAGTATAAAATGCAGCATAAACACAAACACAAATTTGGATGTAGTTATACTTATGGCATTTATTATAGCACTCTAGACAAGAACCATTTGGAGAAGTTCTTCAAACTGTGCTACTGATCGAAGAGTCTTGCATATTCTAGGGAGCACACAATTTTCAAAATTCTCATTAAACAAAATTTTTTGTGAAATTTTAGGTGTTGCCGGAAAAGGAAATTGATGAGTTTAAAAAATATCGGTAACGAAATTATACTATTCAAAATCAATATGATCTGCTCAAGTCTTAACTTCTAAGTCATAAAAATTTAAATCAAAAGGTGCTAAGTCTTCAACTTGGTTGATTTATTTCAGTTGTACATACTCGTAAAATGTGAACTAAGCAACCGTTAAAACAAATTAACACACTAGTCTACAACGAAAGTTTGCCTTAAGCTAACCATACTTATCTCAAGGGTTTTGGCATGCTGAATCCAAATTCAAAGTCAAAATTGCTCTAGTTCGTCACGTTTTTGAGATACTTTAGTATTAACATGTCAAACCCGTTTTTTGGGTACATTTGACGTCGAGTTTCTTCACCAGTCAATATGTTTTTTCCAAAACTTCTAATAGGATCTGAAAGAACTGTACTTCATCTTCCTTAATAATTTCAAATCTTTTCGAAATTAATTTTTTTCTCAAAACAGCAAAGTTTAAAAAACCCACTGGGGTAAAAAAAAACGTATAAATTGATTTTTTTAAACTTTGCCGCTTTCTTTCTTTTATTGGACAAACTACAGAGATTCGAGCCTATGAAAACAATAATTATTGTTCAAAATTGTAAGCTTAATAATTTTTGAATACACAATTTTTTCGCTCAGACCAACAGGTATTGAAATATGTAACTCAATTTTTAAAATAGAGGGGGCTAAATAGAGTGGAAAGCTTTGGGAGGGGAAAAAACGCCAATTTAGTTTGGTATGATTTAGACTTTGGGGATTTTTGTGATGCCAAAAACTGGTTTGAGTTACAATCAGTGAAATAAAGTATGTAATGCAAGAAAGCTCTTTTCGGACTTTCATACGCTTCACTGTTTCTTTTTTAAATCCTCTGATCAAAATCTTCTTTACATACTTGGCTTTATGAATATCGAAGAGAAATTTTCCTCCTCCCAAATTAGATGTTTTTTTTTTTACATCATGAATCATAAAAACTACTGAATTTTTAAATTTCTGCTGTTTTTTTAAAACACTGGTTTAAAATATAAGTAAACATTGTTGAATAATATAACTAGGTAAAAAAAGGTCTTATTTTTTTACAGTTTTCAAGACTTCGTCCAATTTTTTCTATATTTGTTAAGTGTACAAACAATATAAAAATTAAGCTTCCTCCCATTCTCTGGAAGCAAAATCAAGTCACCTATAGTTCTTGCAATCAGGGGACGATATGTAAGTCAATATTACATGTATTTATGTGGAATAAGTCCTCCAGATTTAAGCTGAATAGACACAATTATTGTTTTATTTTTTTACGAAGTCAACCTTATCTAAGAAGGCTCTATTCTTTAAATCATTCATATTTTTACAAAATCAATAAAAAAAAACTGTAGCTACGTGATAAAACTTTTATGAAACTAGAATACTAGAGTGAGATTTAAAAAAGTCAAATCTGTCATATTAAAAAAAAATTGAAAGGCTGAAAAAGAAAGTTATTTTTTACAGACTAGTGTTATTTGTCACAATAGTACACCCACTGGATTTAATACGTTCAACAATTGCAATGTCCATTGTTACGATGGTGTATTGATCTTCTATTATGTAAAAACTATTTCAACCGAAATAGCTGTGTTACGGTAAAACCAAAAGTCGATTTGAAGCACTGTTCAGACAATACGAGTTTTTACACTTAAATGCTTCTTGACGGCAAAGTGACTGAAAGTGACCTTTTGTTTTTATATGACAAATAGTCTAAGCACAAGCCTGAAAAAATCTAGGGCTCTACAGTTATCAACGCTTAGCTATTCCTTTATAGACCAAAAAAGCAGAAATTACTAGTTGCAGAGGGTGTTCCAGCTGAAACTCATATATTTTACATATGGATAGACAAAATTGATAAACGGTAAATGTAATATTAAAGACAAATATACAATTAATAAAATAATATTTTTTATTATGTATATAAAGTTAGCAGGACACTTTTGGAAATTCATGTTAAAAACTATCCTATCATTAGTTGCTACTTAATTGCGAATTAGTTACGCAAAAAAAAAATTAATTGCTTTTTTGGTTTGCGAGAAAATTGGTGTCCTGCCAACTTCATATGAAGTTAGCAGGACAACTTTCTCAAAAATGTGTATAAACGATTAAAAAAAAAATGATTTTGAGAACTAATTAATTGCGAATTAGTTACGCAAAAAAAAAATTAATTGCTTTTTTGGTTTAGGAAAAAATGGGTGTCCTGCTAACTTCATATGAACTTAGCAGGACAACTTTCTCAAAAATAAAGATAATTGAGCTGAGAAAATTTGATTATTGAGAGCTAATTAATTGCGAATTAGTTACGTAACAAAAAATTAATTTTTTGTTCGTTTGTGAAAAATAGGCGTATTGCGACCTTCACGTGAACTTAGCAGGACAACTTTCCCAAAAATGAAGATTAATGATTTGAAGAAAGTTGGTTTTTGAGAACTAATTAATTGCGAATTAGTTACGCAAAAAAAAATTTAATTGCATTTTTGGTTTGCGAAAAAATGGGTGTCCTGCTAACTTCATATGAACTTAGCAGGACATTTTTTTCAAAAATAAAGATAATCGAGCTGAAAAAATTTGACAATTGAGAACTAATTAATTGCGAATAAGTTACGCAAAAAAAAAATTAATTGCATTTTTGGTTTGCGAGAAAATGAGTGTCCTGCCAACTTCATATGAACTTAGCAGGACATTTTTTTCAAAAATAAAGATAATCGAGATGAAAAAATTTGACAATTGAGAACTAATTAATTGCGAATTAGTTACGCAAAAAAAAATTTAATTGCATTTTTCCTTTGCGAAAAAATGGGTGTCCTGCTAACTTCATATGAACTTAGCAGGACAATTTTCTCAAAAATAAAGATAATCGAGCTGAAAAAAGTTTATTATTGAGAACTAATTAATTGCAAATTAGTTACGCAAACAAAAATTTAATTGCATTTTTCGTTTGCGAAAAAATGGGTGTCCTGCTAACTTCATATGAACTTAGCAGGACAACTTTCTCAAAAATAAAGATAATCGAGCCAAAAAAAAGTTTTCTATTGAGAACTAATTAATTGCGAATTAGTTACGCAAAGAAAAATTTTATTGCATTTTTGGTTTGCGAAAAAATGGATGTCCTGCTAACTTCATATGAACTTAGCAGGACAACTTTCTCAAAAATAAAGATAATCGAGCTGAAAAAAGGTTTATTATTGAGAACTAATTAATTGCGAATTAGTTACGCAACAAAAAAATTTATTGCATTTTTGGTTTGCGAAAAAATGGGTGTCCTGCTAACTTCATATGAACTTAGCAGGACAACTTTCTCAAAAATAAAGATAATCGAGCTAAAAAAAATAGATTGTTGAGACATTGTATATCCAATCTATAGTATTCTCATGAAACACGATTTTGTAGGTAGACATTTGGTCGATAGGTTCGCTGTGATCGCCTTACCGAGATCCCTTAACAAAAATTAGTATGACATTTGGACGCATAGATGGCCACGAGCTTTTTTTCTTCATGAGAATACTATAGAATTTATATACAATGGTTGAGAGCTAATTAATTGCGAATTAGTTACGCAAAAAAGAATTTATTGCATTTTTGGTTTGCGAAAAAATGGGTGTCCTGTTAACTTCATATGAACTTAGCAGGACACCCATTTTTTCGCAAACCAAAAATGCAATAAAATTTTTGTTTGCGTAACTAATTCGCAATTAATAAGTTCTCAATAATAAACTTTTTTCAGCTCAATTATCTTTATTTTTGAGAAAGTTGTCCTGCTAAGTTCATATGAAGTTAGCAGGACACCCATTTTTTCGCAAACCAAAAATGCAATTAAATTTTTTTTTGCGTAACTAATTCGCAATTAATTAGTTCTCAATGATAAACTTTTTTTTGGCTCGATTATCTTTATTTTTGAGAAAGTTGTCCTGCTAAGTTCATATGAAGTTAGCAGGACACCCATTTTTTCGCAAACCAAAAATGCAATAAATTTTTTTGTTGCGTAACTAATTCGCAATTAATTAGTTCTCAATAATAAACCTTTTTTCAGCTCGATTATCTTTATTTTTGAGAAAGTTGTCCTGCTAAGTTCATATGAAGTTAGCAGGACACCCATTTTTTTGCAAACCAAAAATGCAATTAAATTTTTTTTTGCGTAACTAATTCGCAATTAATTAGTCCTCAATAATAAACTTTTTTCACCTCGATTATCTCTATTTTTGAGAAAGTTGTCCTGCTAAGTTCATATGAAGTTAGCAGGACACCCATTTTTTCCTAAACCAAAAAAGCAATTAATTTTTTTTTTGCGTAACTAATTCGCAATTAATTAGCAACTAATGATAGGATAGTTTTTAACATGAATTTCCAAAAGTGTCCTGCTAACTTTATATACATTTTTTTATTTCAACCTAAAGTGCTCCTTGTTTCAAAAAATACACATATCAAAACTACTAGAAAAAACTTGAAATTTCAGATATATAAAAAGTAGCTACTTTGTGTTGAGAAATTTAAATTTTGTTTAAAAATGTCAATAGATTTTTCTTTTCTTTTACAATGAATTTAATAATTTTTAAAAATCTTAAATATATTATGTACATACATAGATATTTGAAAACAACACGGTACAATAACCTAACAAAGAGGTCAATGTACCAAACTTTTGTACCTCTTAAAACCAACATGTGGTGTAATCTTTTTAATGTCACCCCAATATCCTATCGTCATCGTGCGCGTCTTCAGCTTGAAAATGTAACGAGATTTTCAAATACTACTTCCTAATGACAGCCAAGATATCACATCTAATAGATATGTACATAGGAGGTAACGTACACCCAGTCCCAGTATCCAGATAGACTTGCACCCATCAGAAGAGGCAGAGTGGCATTGCACTGGGGAGTCGTGAGTCTTTCGTTCGAATTTGTTGAAAATTATTTTTAGAATTTGACACTTTCTTTCTTCCCATATATACCGAGCGTGTGGCAGGAGGAATTCACTTTGATTCTTGTTGATTCTCGATTCACTATGGAACTAAGGAAGGCGGCAAGCGGCGGCATCCCCAACATTTAGGGGATGATCAGATTAAGAAGTGCATCAGCTTCAGCGCATTTCTGTGGATACATTCACTCTGTGCGCAGTTGCCGCCGATTTTAGTTTGAATTTAGTGCAATTTCGTAGCACACCGATGTAGGTTGTGACGTATTTAAGGTGCGTTCGTGATCTTGATTTGTGTGAAAACAAATATAAGCGCTTGAGAATACACAATAATTGGCGGATAAACAAATTTCTTAAAAAAAATTCTAAAAACATTTGTAAACTGTCTATAGTGTGAGAAAAACAAAAAAAAAGAAACAATTAATCAATTTGAAGATTTAATTGAATTAATGAACAAAGAAGTGAATCATTGTTAAATTAAGGTAAGAAAACACAATTTATTTAACAAAATACGGAAATATCTCTGAACGTTCAGAATTTGTTTTAAGTGGAACAAAATGTCTCACGTAGAGCTCCTTTTTTGAATGGAGATAACTGAGACGAAATAGTTTGGATTAATTTATCAGTGAGTTGTTTTTAATTGGAACTTATGTGAAACAGGTAATAAGAAGGATTACTGAAATCTTTCGTATGGCGGTTAATATCAGAAAAATATCTAGATCGGTCGGATATGATTAATTATCTTCAACCGATTTTTATTTATGTTGGCGTTTGTAATGCATATTTTGAACCAAAAGAAAAAAAAAAACATTTTTGTGACATTCAAATAGAAACAGATGAAGAAACAAAAAACGTTTGTTTTTCTTAAACTTGAGTCCTCTAAATTCGGACTTCGTCGCAGCATTGACATTTAGTAACTGATTCACTTTGTTAACAAAATTAAACTTAATTAGGTACTTTTTCTCAAACGTAACCTTTTTTTCTAAAAGCTATAATTTAAAAAAAATCACGAAAACCTATTTTTTGCGTTTTACACTCAAATGACAAAGTTATTAAGAAATAATTTATGCTTACTTTAAGGTTATAATAGTGTTGTCTACAAACAATATTATGGAACTTTTTTCCATACGACTGATAAGTTTAAAGATATTTCTACTGCAAAAAGGTAAAATGTTCAAAATAAAAGTTCTTAGCACACAACTCTTAAACAGAAATTTTTTTCCAGTCAATGTATGCTCAAAAGGGCTCTTACCCGGAGGCCACACGAGCGAGTACTCGCTAGCGAGTTGGGTACATACAATAACTATCAAATCATTCGCCGCCCTACTCGCTTCTCAACTGGCTTCGAAAAAGGCAAGTTTCGATGTATTTGTAACTCGCTAGCAATTACTCGCTCGTGTGGCCTCAGGGTTAGCGAGCAAAATGTGGGGTAGCTTTGGTTTTTTCCCTCCTTAATGTTTTTGGGGTTGCGGAATATGACTCTTAGGTTCGCAAACAATATTTTGTGACGCAACATAGAAAAAAATGATGCAAAAATGCATTTTTTGGGAGTTTTTAACTGATGACTCGAAAACTATCAATTATTCGTGAATTACAACAGAGTAAAACTGAAAGTATTAAAAATTTCCAACAAATCTCTGTTTTACGTTTTTTCTGCGACAACCCATTTGGACTAGAGCTAGTTGAAAATTGTCGTATTTTATTGTTTCCGAAAATCCACTCGAAAACACTTATTTACTACTTTGCGTGACAAAATTTGAATTTTTGTCGTTAACAACAACCAAGATATACGTTTTTGGTGGTCTTTGATGCGCTGAGTCCGAATTTGGCCTTGAAATTGC
This sequence comes from Dasysyrphus tricinctus, assembly GCA_963921185.1. Lineage (NCBI taxonomy): Eukaryota > Metazoa > Arthropoda > Insecta > Diptera > Syrphidae > Dasysyrphus > Dasysyrphus tricinctus. The sequence goes on from OY992533.1 coordinate 131,675,922, forward strand.
TCTAACACGTTACATTTTTGAAATATTCGAATCTAATAAATTTAAAAAAAATGCATTTTTGATGCAAATTTGGGGTTATATTATTCCTCGAGGAAATTTTTTTCGAATTAGTGTTTATAGTCATTCTGAAGTATGAACATTTTACTTCGAAATTCTTTTTGAGTCTTCCAAATACCTTCATTCATCTTTGAGAAAATCTTTAATTAGTTGTTAGCCTTCGTCGATTTTTAGATTCGAATATCTCAAAAACGTGCTTGAGCAATTTCAAGACAATTATATCTTGGTTTATGTAAAAGATAAAAATTCAAATTTTGTCACGCAAAGTAGTATACAGTAGACGCTCGATTTAGTGGATCTCGAAATAGTGAACTATCCACTGCAGTGAACACACAAAATTTTATAAAAAAAAACGTATTTTGTATAAAAATTTCGCGCAAGCATTTTACATAGTTTGAGAGCTCTGAGGAATTATTCACATCGAAGGAAATGTGCATTTTGGATTAAATTCGCCTTTATAAAGCCTTAGAAAACTCCCGCTCGAAAAAGTGAACAATCTCGAAACAGTAAACAGGCCTGGTTTTTATTACTTCACTATATCGAGCGTCTACTGTATTAATGTTTTCGAGTGGATTTTAGGAAACAGTAAAAATGCGTCAATTCAGCTAGCACTTGAGTCCAAATGGGTTGTCGCAGAAGAAAACCTCAAACAGAGATTTGTTTGAAACTGTTTGTACTTTCAATTGTCCTTTGATGCAATTTACGAATAATTGATAGTTTTCGAACTATAAGTTAAAAACTTCCAAAAAATGCATTTTTGCATTATTTTTCCATTTTTCGGATTGCGATGTCTTCTAAGCAATACGCTGTTTGACGAGCGAAATTGACAACACTGTAACTAAAATTTGTTTATGTTGTATTTTTTAGTTTCTTCTTTCTTATCAAAAGTAGGACACAGAATGAGTACCCATTCATTCCAACTGTAACGACATCGGAAAATGTGTTTGATGCAGGATTTCGCTAAAATTACATTGATTTTAAATTTTTTGAGTTTAAATTTGTTTAAGGAAAATATGGGAAATTGAAGGCTGAAAACACACCGGATCAATCAAAATATTTTATTCTTATGAAAGAAACAATTCATTGCGCTTTATGAAGCAAGGCACACGAAATAGACGGAATAAATCAAACATTTTCACACGTTTCTTTACCTTACGAATCAAAAACGTTTTGACTGATCCGGTGTGTTTTCAGCCCTATGCTAAATCTACTCGACGTCAAATTTGTCAGAGCTTCTGACATAAACCTGGCTGCATCAAGTTTTAACGAATTCATATATGGTGCTTTGAATATATTGGCAATGTGCCAGAAAAGAATGAAGAAGGTGATTTTTTGTTTTGTATTTTCTCATAATTTGCATAAATGGTGTCAGCGCAGTATTTACACGGTGGTGCAAGGATAATGGAGAAAAACTATAATCAATTGCACGTATCTATTTTATGACGAAAACGTTGGCAGTCTAAGGATTATTTACTCGATGAAATCATAAGTTGTACGAAAAATGGAAAAAATTATGACAAAATATCACTCGTGTCATTTCGGCATTAGAAAATAAAATGGTGAATGGTATCTATACAAAGAAGGACCAGTAACCGTGCAAATAAGATGTAAATCTAATGAATGACTAAATACGTGTGGGCCACAGAAATAAACTGTTCCGAAGTTCACAATAGAAAAATACCGAAATATTCCCACTTCTGAGCACGTGTAGAAAGAAGTTCCACTTTTTTATCGGACATAATGATAGTTTATTAAATTTTGAAGTAATAACTGATTCAAGTTTTTACCATATTTTTATTTTCAATTATCAAATAAATAAATAAATGCTCAAAAACAAAAAAAAAAAAAACTTGTGGGTGACATTCTGAAGCGAAGACTAGCACATAACAAGAACTTTTGGTGTTTTTGTATAGAACTGAAGTGAACCAAAAATAAACACCGCAAAATACATAAACAAAACAAACGTTTTTTGAATTTTTGTTACATAAGTGAAATTGTAGTAGATTATTTGGAGAAGTCTACACTTTTTTCGCACACAATTAATTATCCAGACCATTAAATGTGTGCGGAAAAGTGACATTTGTGTTTTTTCGTATTTATTTTTGTTTTTACTTTCTTTTAATGGTTTGAATTTGCGCAACTGTCTAAGAATATTTTTCCTTTTCGTAAGCATTTCGTTGTTTTGGTGAACAAATGAAAATTTCGTTTTGCATCAGCAGCGTACATGGCTTAAGATATGTAATTAATTATTTCCCCTAAAGCTTGAAATCTTGTCAAACTTCCATTCCACTTGAAGAAATCGTAAGTTGAGTTTTTCTTAATAGTGGTTTAGTTGAGTAGTACCTCGTGGCTTAATGGTTAGTGCGTTGGACTGTCATACTGAAGGTCTGGGTTTGATTTCCAGCCGTTGCCACTTAAACAAAATGTTTATTTCCGAAGTCTTGCCTCTTGCGAGGACGTGCAAAAATCCGTTCGTTCCTGCTAACAACACGCGCACAGGAATGGTTGAGAGTTGTAAGTCACTAGGCCCTGGCTCTCCACGAACTGTATGTCGTGCCACCAAATTTGTTTATTTACATACATATTTTAGTTGAGTTAAGTATGACGGTGTAGAGACTAAAAACTTATTCATGATTTTTTGAAGTAGAAAGAAAGCATTGAAAAGAAATTACCTTTGGAGGGGATATTAATTCTTTAATTCCTTATCGAGTTCCGCAGATAAAATGTATTAAGATTCTAACTTGACCTCAAAAATACTAAAACAAAATGTTGATGAACTTTAAGACAAGGATATCTTGAAACCTGATGCAATCTAGCAACTATGAGATCGAATTCGAGCTTAGAGCATCGAAATCCTTCATAAAACGGAAGTCTGGCCTCCACTGATTTTCTTTACCTATGCACATTTCAGGCCAAGTGTATATTAAAACTAATATTAAACATTTCACTATAAACTTCTCAGAGAATATTTATCTTTGTTTTTGTTTTAGGATAGATTTTATTCAAAATCGAAAAGCAATAATAAAATCGAAATAAAAACATTTATAACGAAATTAACCTCCATTTATTGAAGTCACTGTTTTTGGATCACTCAGCTTGTGGATTTATTTATTTTTTTTCGACGCCAAAGGAACAATTTAAAAAGCATAAACTTTTTTCTTAAGATTAAAAAAAGACTTTAGACATTATATGAACGGGGCGACACAGCTGTAGCTATCGATAATACGATCGTTGCTGCCAGAACTGTCACCAAACATCCATTTAAAGGTGATAAAATGTTATGTGTCGCGCAGCATCCCGAATGTCTGTCATCACCAATCAATATCGGGAGAATGTCGCATTTAGCGCGTTTTTTTTTTGTCTGTTCACATGAGGGGTACCTAAACCTACACTGGATTGGGAGTATAGGGGGTCAATGGACCAAACCCAATCAAATTACCAGACTTTTGAGTCACTACTCATCTAACTTACCTTTTAGAGCATCACGATGATGTCCACCCTCCCCTCATACTTGCGGTATGAGTATAAGTTCCGCTCAAATAAAGGACCCCTCATTCTCTCTCCATGTACCAAGTCATTACATAAACCATTTTTCTCTATGTGCATATCTTAGAGAAGAATTTGTTTAAAAATAGTTCTACTGTCTGAGGATGCATCCGTTCATCAGAATCAGACGACGCATAAGGCACGCGCTCTCGCTCTTACGTTCGCTCAAGGCGATCTATCTTCGAAATAGTTGCGCCACGATAAGATCACCAAATAAACAAAAAACTAGTTCAGTTTGCTGGGGATCCACTGTTCGTGTGTCCCGTGGGATATCTATTTTGAAACCGGCATTTGTCTAAATAGAGGACTAATGCCTGTGTGTGTGCTCCGTGTTTCTCCTATGGAGTTGAGTTCCTTCGCCGCGCGCCGCCTGCAGCATCATCACAAGATTGGAGATCTCCTCCTGGATCGTATAGGTATTTAGTTTTTGTTTTCTTTTTTAATTATTCCCGCCATCCAGTCACAATTAAAAATAGAATAAAAATGTTCTTTTTGGTGAAATATTATTTTCCAACTGAACTGATTGCCTTGTTTTTGTTTTCCTCTTTTTGTTGTTGTTTTATGGCAATACAATGACTGGGGGATAATGGAATCCCTCCAGATTCTAATGTCAGAAACGCGTGCATCACCATCACACACCCCACAGCCGCCAAGAAAAGAACCCCAGCTGAATAGCTAGCAGTTGTTGTTGTTGCTGCTCCTGTCGCTGGCTGCTTAGATTTAAGCAAAAGATGAGAAACAAAACTGGACATAAAATACATATGTACCTCAAAATAAAATATAACACATTCGTGGAGAATGGAGTAATTGGGATTTAGAAATGTGTTGGGGGTCCAACAACCATTCCATCCAGAGACTTCCTCAACTTAGATGAACGTACGTTCAGCTTATGTGTATGTATGACGTGGGGAGTAAATGTTGGAATAAAAATGTGTTCTCAGACAGGATATATTTATCTTGGCGATGCATGTTAAGGAAAATAATTTTAATCAACAGTTATGTAGGGAAATTTTAAGAAAATTCTAATTATTGCTCGACAAAAAAATACACACAAACATTCTAAATAATGTATTTACACTGTACATAGTATAATGTTAGTTTGAAAATTATTTTTTTTAATTCTAATTTAAAGTACAATTAGGGTGTGTCATTTATTTCAACTCTGGAATTTCCACATCTAATACCTTCCAAAAGTTGCTTTTCATATTAAAATTAAATTCTTTATTTGGAATTTTCGTTTAAGTTATTGGCTTTGTCTTGCTAAAAAAGCTTGAAAAGAACACCAAAAACGTTTCTTTTAGGCTATTGATTATGTCCTAAAAAAACAGGGCAATAAGGAACTAAGACGTTCATGGGATTTTATTGTAACAATCTTCAAAAGGGTCATTGAAGATGAGAAAACCGCGTAGAGCTATTAAATGAGAGGGTGCATTTTGGAGAGGGGGGTGCAAAGGCACCCTTTTTGGTTTTTTGCATATAACTCGAAAACGGAGCAAAATGTCGAGATAATTCTGAAAACCTTTTTTGTAGATAATAAAACTTACCATCGAAATGGATTTTTGAAAAGAAAATTAAAAAAGTTTTAGTAAGCTAAATTTAAAAAAAATCATTGCAAAAAAATTGTAAAACCGCATTTTTTGGTATTTTTTACTTTGAAAATGTTGAGCTCGTCTGGCAAGGACTTTTAACCGTAAAACTGATCTGACACTATTTTTTTCATGTTCGAGAAGGTATAAGCTAACATGTGCGCAAAACCCGGCTTTGTAAGAACAAGTGTGTTTATTTTAAATTTTGAAAAAAATTAGATGGCAACTCTAAAACTGCGAAAAATTTGAAACTTTTATTTTTGACTCAACTGGTCATGACTCACTTATACACCCAGTTTGAGCGTATAATCTAGCAAGTCCATCAAAATAGCCAAAAATGCCATTTATAAAGCTTTAAAAGCTTAAAATCAGCCTTGTTTGAACGACTATTTCTCGGTCGCTTTCTATAAAAACCGTTCTTTTAATAATTCATTTTACAGGAAATGTAGTTATCTGTCTTTATCTAAGTTAATGCCTATACCTATCTCCGCTGGTAAAAAAGTTATAAGCAAATAATAGACCGAGAGCCCACAGCAGATTTTGGGTGTTAGTGATAGCAAAAAAAGAAGTACAGGCTTCGAAAGCTTCAATAAAGGCTATTCAAAAATCAAAGTCTTGCAGTCCACAACTGTGGCCTTTGCGATTAACAGTGCATTGAAAAAAAATATGAATGCAACCTCGAAGGTAATCGTGTTAGCCGAAATTGGGTTTCACCCCTCCCTAGATAAGCTCCTCTGATCACATATCACGGAATCCATCAGAAAGAGAAGAAAAAAAAATATTTCATGATGTAGCATACCCTCAAGTATGGCGAAAAAACGTTTTTTAATGCTTTTTTAGGTATGGTTATTTCATAAACGTTTCTTTACAAGAAAATTTGAGTGTCATTTTCTTTTTCAGTGACATAAAATTAGCCTATAACATTTTTTTGGATAAGTAAAAATTGATTCAAGAAAAAATTATTAATATCTGTCGCACTTGAAAATTGTATAAAAATACAATTTTGAGTGATTTGTTGTTTAGCGATTTTTTAAAAGTTCAAAAACATTGAAGGAGATTATACCAAAATTAAGCCTTCTTAATGCTGTTAAACATATTCTGTTGTTTGGAAAGTTGGAAAGAAAAACGATTCTAAATTCTTAAATGTTTCAAATGTATCTAGCATTTACGCTTATCATTTTTAGGCAAACTTTTAGTTTCTGATGTAAAATTGTATATGTGAAAGTTTTCTGACAGGGAGTTTTATTTTGAGTTATAAAAAAAATAGGTACATATGTACCAGTACGCCCTCGGTAAAAGCAGCAAATAGAAATTTCGAGCAGTTGCGTAAGTTAAGTTTTCTGCAATAACCGAGTCACAAAAAAGTTGAGTCTTGGCTAAAAAAAATAGCTGAACAAGGGTAAATCAAATCGAAAATACATGGCTTACGAGTGTACAAAATTCTGAGAAGTAGCTGTAAACTAACTGCCCTTTAACACAAAATAACCTATAAATAAATGGAGATATTGATATTGAAATAGAGATAATTGGAAGGAAAGTTGCGTTTACTGAGTCACACTTTTTTGAAAAGTTGCAATTACTGACTCACTAATGGTAAAAATATGGGTCTTGCCTTAACCGAGGTATTGCTTTTACCGAGGGTGTACTGTATATTAAATGTATCATTTTGATTTTTACATCAATAATAAAAATTAAATGCACGACTAGGTCGCACATACTTGCTCCTATGTTCAAGACGCTGAGGGTTAAAAAAATTATTAAGGGTGTTTTTTTTAGAGGTTTAGAACTTTAAGTTGGCAATACTATTTTAACTGGTGGCCATTTTGTCAGCTTTCAAGTGATTTATTTTTAGTTTGTTTTGGCATTTCAACATGAATAGACTGACGCCCGCCTGAGCAACAACGCTTCCAAATTGTGTAAATTTATTTTTTAAATCATGATTCTGTCCGAAATTATTTTCATAAGCGAATTTTGTTTAGCGATGAAGTTCACTTTTGGTTGAATGGATACGTCAATAAACAAAAGTGGGGTATTTGGATGATAATCCTCAAGTGTATGTTGAGACACTGTTACATCCACAAAAACTGACTGTTTGGTGTGCTGTATGGGTTGGTGGAATAATTGGTCCGTACTTCTTTGAAAACGATGCTGGTCAGAACGTTACAGTCAATGGTGACCGCTATAGAGCCATGATTACTGACTTTTTCGTTTATCAATTGAACAACCATGATGTGCAGGAGCTGTGGTTGCAAGAAGACGGCGGCGCAACATGTCACACAGCTCGTGCCACAGTTGATTTATTGAAGGAAAACGTTTGGTAAACCGCATAGTTTCAACTTAACGCCAGCCCGAAACGATTGACCACTTGGAGGACAACATTCGCTTCGTTATTACGGCCATAAATGTTGGAAAAAGTCATCGAAAATTGGACCTCCAGATTAGACTACGTCCGAGCTAGCCGTGACTATCATATGCCAGAAGTCATATTTAAATTATAATGCCAGGAGATTATCTTTCAAATAAAGTAAATTGCGAAGGGCCAAATACCAAAAATATAGGCTTCTCAACTATAACTCTCAGTGAATGAGTAATTAATGCAAAGTTTGAAGATTATGGCTTAAGTATGTTGGATAGGTTTTGTATGTTACTTTTATCAGGTTCGATAGTTCTTGCAGGACATAGGATCACCTTTTTATGTATATGGGACATATGGAGCTGATAGACCAGTCGTCGGGCATGCTTCCTTCCAGCCAAATTTGATTGATGATTTGATGCATGCACCTTTTGTTGAACACATCCCCTCCGTGCTTGAGGAGCTCCGCTGGTAAACCATCAGATCCGGTGGCCTTGTTGTTCTTGAGCTTCTTTATAGCTAAATCTACCTCTTCTTTACTGGGTGGTGGTAATGAGTCTCCATTGACTGGAATTGGGTGCTCTTCTTATCCTTTTTCTCGGTCTACCTGAAGGCCATATAGCAGCTGCTGGAAATGATGTTTAAATACATCTGCTTCGGTCACTGGGTGAACGTCGCTGTAAGCTTTAAAAATTCAATTTTTGATTGAACATTTAACATGTGCTTTCCCATATAAAACATCATTAATCTTGGGGCCGGGTTAACGGTAAAATAATGATCTAACATTTTACAAGAATCTTTTTTTTATTTATTTGGTATCATTTAAAATAAAGCAATGACTTCTTAAGGACCACCCTAATCATAAGTTAAAGTTAGATAAAATTGCTGAAAGACTTCGTAGAGTTAATGAATAGTAAATTCATACGCCCACGAAGCTGTCTTTTAAAAAAAACAAATTATTCATTGCGTCAATGCATTTATTTCATTATAAATCAACGTCAAATCTTTAAAAAAAATCTAAATCGTTGACCAACTTAAGGACTTTGATACCAAAACTCTTGCCCACCCAGATATTCCTGTTAATTATTACTATTACTATTACCCTTCATGCACCTAAAAACGCTCACTTCATCAGCTTCTGTCTTGGGAAATCTTCTTCTTAAGTGATGAAATGATAATGACCATGCCATATGAGTAAGTAAATCACCGATATGGTATTGGCTTTTAATTAAAAACAAACTGAGCACTTGACAATACTTCGAAGAAATCATAAAAAAAATGGCTAAAGTACAAAAACTTTAGCCACACATACTTTTACTTGTAGTGTATATGCGTTCAATAAAATGCGCACCCGTAACTAAAAATAAATAATTAAATTCCTTACTGGCGCGCGCGGACTTGCAACCAACATATAAGACATAACACACTCGCGACATTGCAGACGGTGGCAGTGAGCGGTGGCGCGCTATTGCCGCCAAGTGATGGTCTAGGTCAGAGACGCATAAGACACACTCGTTTTCGTTTATACGCGCACATTCGTAATGAAATCGGAATTCAATACGTCCGTCCGCCGTTTATTTATGGTTGAAGAATGTTTAAGTCTATTTTCATTGATCTTTTTTTTTAGACTCAATTAGATTTTTTTTAAAATCATTTTTCATTTACACAGGCTTTCTGACAGCCGCGATTGATAATAATGTTCCAGAGCAACGATTTGAATACTTCAATCACATCCGATCGAACAGATTACTCATATGACTCCGATTTGAATTTCTCTGGATTTGTAGGCGATGAACCTCAACTTGCACACCAACAACCGCAACAACCAACACAACAAGTTCACGCCCATTATTATGGCTTTCGCACGAGACATCTATCATGCATTGAGGAAAATGATTCCGATTCCCACCACTCTGTGCCGTACGATGTCATCAAAGACGCCGACGAGAGCTTTAGGAAGATCGTCGAGCAAAAATCCGATTCTTGGGATACCGACGATATAACAACCCTAGACGAATCTCGACTTTATAACATCGACTCGTTCGAAGAACTGCAACTAAGCAAGACCGAAGAGGATGAGAATGAGGAATACTGGCAATCAACTGTATCAGAGCCACTACACAGAACACACTTCAAAGACAAAAATGGATTACCTGCTATTATGACCACTTCCTGCTATGGTGCTCTGAACAGTTCATTTGGAAGTGATGCCAGTCCAGTTAAGAGTCAAATTAAAATAAGCCAAGAGCCTTTGTATGCTACACCGGAGAAACGCAAAGATCACTATGCCATCATGAGCCAGTCTCAATCGAGTTCCATCTATGGCGATCAGACCAATCTCTCATTGACATCCTCCATTGATCTGACCAGTTTTACAGGCAATTCGACAATGGAGTTGTCTGTGTTTTCGCTGGATGAACCAACAAAAGTCGGTTGGTGTGATGATGATGTTTCGGAGGCAACAGCTGCCAAATGCATTAGTTCCGCACAAGCAGGTAAGTGATAGAATAGAAATTGCAATACCCAAAATATTGTGTTTTTATAATCTGTAGTTTTTTAACCGCGGATGGAAAGATATGAGCTGATTAGGACGCTTTTTTTAGTATGACCATATTGGCCACTTCGATATGAACAAGTTAAATTCATAGCTCTCAGAAATCAAACCTCATAACTCAGATTTTAAAATCATTAAGAATGTCGGATCGTCGCACGTTACACAAATATGTATCTATATTTTTCAACGTGATTTAAATTTTACTATTATCCTTAAGACCCCTCTTTGAATGTCAACATGTTAATTAAATTAATGGCCAATTTTACGAAAGGCTTTTAATTATTTGAAAATCCATTTAGCCTTTAAATTATGTTTTTTGGTTTCACCAAACGATTTTATATTAAAGAAGGTTTTAAATGCGCTTGTAAACTAAAAGCTCGTTTTTGTCTCATTAAAAGTCTTTTTTGTTAAGCCATTCCAGTCAAGAACAGCTGATATTTTCCTGTCAGAATAATTGTTCCTATCCATAATGCTTTTCACTTTTTCTCATACACTTCGCATGTGCGAGGGAAACAACCTCTTTTGCTGTTTTTCATAACGAGTTCGGGGATTGTCTTGAGCGTGTTTGTGAAGTCATAAAATGATAAAACTCTGTGAAAACTGAAATGATAACTTTGTTTTCATTTCACATATCCCAGATCTATTTTTTCGAGGTACTGCCTCTTGCGAGGAACTGACAAATCCTCCAAGAGAATACTTGTCATGAATAAATGCTTCTCATCTAGCCGTTCGGACTCGTCAAAAAATTCTAGGCCCCCTCCATTCCTGCCTGCGTGCGTGTTACACAGGAATGAGAGAGTTGAGAGTTGTAAGTCACTAGGCTCTGGTTGTAAGTCACTAGGCCCTGGTTTTTTTTTATCACAGATCAAGAATTGACCTCCTGATCCCTATTCCCTGCAGTGGAATGAAAATCAAATAAATTTTACTCTTATCCACACCATTTTTTCTTGCGACATATTTAACTACATTAGGGTGTCCCTTATTTCCCAAAATAGTTTTTATTTATATAATTTTTTTCGATTTTCTCACTAAAAGGCTCTACTGATTTCAATTAAAAATTTTGCGCAAAAGCTTCTTTAAAATTTTAGTAATATTTTATACATATACAAATTTTGAAACAAAAAAATTTCGGATTTTTAAAAAAACATTCAAAGCTTTTTTTTTGAACATTCAATATTTCAAAAACCTATTTATGATTTTGTATACATATACTCAATACTGGAGTACCTATTCATTTTTTTACCTACTTTTAATAGAAGGTCTTAACTGTCAAACTTGATATAAATGAGGGGTGTGCTCTTCTAAAAAGTTGAAGATAACGTTATTTCATATCGTTTTTCTAGAAAAAATTTTCTACCACGTCCACTTTTGGGGGCGTTGCTTTCAAAAAATTTGATCGAACGAAACAAGTGGCCCTAAAAACATGCAAATTAAAAATAATTATGCAAAACATTTACCACACCCACTTTTTAGGGCGTTTTTGATAAAAAATTTTACTTATTAAATCGTTTCCTAAAAAAATGAAAAAAGAATACTATAGAATATGAAAAAATTCCTTTTTGAACAGAAGCCCATAAAAAGTTTTTTTCCAGACCCACTTTTTGAGGGTGTGTCAGGAAAAACAGTTGAAATATGGGTAGTTTAAAAGTGTTTTTTTTTTTTGTATTTTTGTATAATTCAAAACTATTAATTTTACAGTTCAAGTTTTATTTGTTTGCTTAATTGAATAAAATATAAAATAAATAAATAATTTAAAATATAAGTAATAATTGGACAACTGCTTTTGTTGATGTTTTCCATGATTTGGTTGGCTTGCGTTGAACATGTTGGATTATTTCCTCGATTTTCAAGCCATTTATCAATCAAAAATTGTGTTTGATTACGCAAAGCAAACCCTCGGAAAGCTAATAAAAATCCCAAATGAAACTTTTTCGAAGCTTTTATCCTAAACCCAAACCTCACAATTAAAAAAAATCAAAAATATCGATCCTCACTTACAAAAAGCAAACAATCCCCACCTAACCTTGTTGAAAACCCAATGATTGTCAAGCCTGCATTGTTTCTATAGCTTCTAGCATAAACTAACATTAAGCATTTCGAAAAGATTCTCACACTCTCTTTTATTGTATTGCATTGTCTGCCCTAATCTCGCTGCCGTTTAAAAGGTGAACGCAATTGTGATATTTTATATCTCCAAAGGTTTTTTTTTTATTTTTTGTTGTTGTATATTCTTCTTATCCTAACTGGCGATGGCGTTCGAATGCTTCTTCTCTTCTATTAAGTATCCATCTCTACCTATGCACATATATGAATGCCTGAATGCAGGTCCTCTAGGAGTGCTACAGGTAGATTGAGGCCGGTTATTCATAGATATTTATATTTTTATGTTTGTATACAAATACCTGATGATGGAGAGGTATCTTCTTGTTTTGTCTGAATCTGAAGTCTCTAGTCTCCGAAGCAAAGTGTCTTTTCTTATAGGAACACAAAAAAAACATATAAGCAACACGTTTATGTGTGGCTGTGGACACAAAAGTATTATAGTGAGGGTATGTATGTTTTCGTACATATGGTAGTTGTTTTTGCCGTTCTTTTTATTCTATTTGTTGTTGTTTTTTTTTGTTATTCGTGTAAGCACGAGTTTGCCCAAGCTTCAGTCTAGATAAAATGTGAGAACAAAGTGTGCGCGCGAGCTGAAAGATGAAGAAGCAGGGAGAAGAACGATAATTCAAAGCAATGGAGGTAAATATCGCTTTTAAAGTGGGAAAAATTATTAAAGTTATTGTTAGGAGAACCACTTCATCACATTTAAATAATTTTGCATAAGAGTATAAACAGAAATCAAATAAGATTTTTTTATGTTTCTTGACTTTAGGCAATCTGTGGTGGGCTTTTTTTAGAAACATCAATAGGTATACAAGAGGCAAGGCTCGTTTTAAGAATAATTGAGTTAGCTCTTCAAAACCTTCAGATGCCGCGAAAAACTAAAAATATATCAAATATTAAGTGAAAGTTTATAGAGTTAAAATCTAAGGCTTATAATGGTAACCGTCTTCTCCAAAAAAAGTAGGTACTATCCATAAAGTTTTATCTTGAATCTCAAAGAATACTTTTTTCCACAAAACAAGTCATGCCAACATAACCAGTGTTGTCACTTCCAGTTTAAAAAAGTGGTAGAAAAGTCTATAAAATAGTGGTGGATCCAGATTTTAAGTGGTAGATTTTAATTTCCAAAAATCAAATAAGGAACAATATTTTCGTTTTCAAGTTTTATTTTAGTCAAAGAGAACCATTTTATTCATGTATTCTACAAAAAGTGGTAGAAAATGAAGATATTTTCGACATAACATTTTTGGAAGCAAATGGAATCTCTAGTTGATTTAGAACTTCCTTTCACATAATTGAAAGCGGCCAGTCAGCAAAAATAAAAAACAGCAATTTTATCGGCATTTTTTGAAAGCTTGTGTTTAGGGGACTAAGATTTTTTTTTATTTTGAGTCAATTTTTTAGAAAATCGTACCCCTTGCTTATTGGGGGAGATATAGTCACCCGTATAAATATTCTTTTAAAAGTGACAACACTGAACGTAACTAAAAATGTAGAAAAATGAGAATCTGATTTCGGGCAAAAGTATTTTTCCTAGTTGGCTCCCGATCCATGAGGGATCGCTGCCCGAGACACCATCCTATTTCCTTGTTGGCTCGAACCTAAGAGCTGGGATACGAAGACTATCTCGGCTGGAGCATTGTTCTCCATTCTACTAAAATTAGAACCCAGCAAAGCATAAAATTGCTGCAATTTGTTTTCGATGAATATCTTTTACGCTGGTCAAAATTGTGTTTCAGCGCATTTTGGTGTGAAAAAAACTATCCTTAGCTAGCGTATAACTTTTTTCACATGTGTAGATATTTGAAATGAAGTCTTTTATTAGTGTATATTAATACCTTTCCAACGATATATATCACGTCATTATTGGTCTTGGAGTTTATTGTGTCCAATCCTCCTTTGTATGGAAAAGAGAATGGCCTAAGAGGCACCCATTTATAGCCTTAGTCAACATTTTTTTTGGCAAACACTTTATTTTAGGGCATAGAATTTTGATTTTAGGGGTTTCTGATTTTGAAAAATGATTTTGGGAAATAACACCCTAATATACATTTATATGACTTTTATTAAAAAAAAATTAAATTGCCTTCTTTCACTAATTATTTAATAACTTCTACATTATCGTCCGATTTTGAAAAACTTTAGCTCAAATCTTTGTTATATAGATTGTCTTTCACTTGCGTCCTTAAAATTATTTTAAATATTTTTTTTCTATCCATATGGGACAACCAAAAACTAGACATTTTTCAAAAATACTCGTTTTTCAAAGTTTGAATGCCTTTAACTTATAAAATTTCAGTCCGACTTATACAAGCAGTACATTGTCGGAAGGAGACAGATCAGATGATTCAGAAAATACATATTTTATGTAAATTAGCTAAGCCGTTAGCGAGATTTATGTCAATATCTGAAAAAATAGCTGATAAAATGATTTTTGCGCATATCTCGAAAACGCTTCTTTGGAAAAAAAATAATTTTGATTTTCGTGTTCAGTGACCCGAAATTAGTCTAGAAAATATATTTTTTCTAAGGACCCTACCATGACCCAAAATTTTGTAAACTAGTGTTATTGAAGGATGGAATGAAAATTTGACAATGAGTAAGATTGGCCGTTTTCGTCAATGTTTTGAACAAAGCTAATGTAAATTAATAAGAAAAAGAGTACGTACATAGACACTCAAAACTACCTTTATTGTATTTTAAGATTTTTTTTTGTTTTGAAAACAATGAACTTTGAAGGAAAAAAGGAGAAAAAAAGAAAAATAGGCAAAAAAGGCGAAAAAAAGCGAAATTAACTACCTATATATTTTTGGAACCAGGAGGACATGAAACGTATTTGTATAAAGTCGAAACTTCCATATCAACGCACAAAAAAAGGCAAAGTTAGCAAAATCTTATCCCTGCTCATAACATAATATTTTTTTAAAGAAAGACTAAGGCGCCAGTTACAGCTATCATTGAAAATTTTAATAATTGATTTTGAGACGTTTTGGAAGTAAAATCATTTATTGTTTTGATGGAAAAATAAAGTTAAAGATTTAATTAATATTTCTAGCCAAAGAAATTGTTCAAATAGGCTCAACTTTCCACATAAAAAGACTTTTCTTATTTCAATGATTGAACTACCTTACCAATGTTCATTGAAAAATTAAAAGTCAATTTTTGTGGAAATTTGGGCCTATTTGAATTTTTTTTTTGACTAGAAATATTAATTAAGTCTTGACCTTTGATCGTCCATCAAAATAATTAATGATTTTGCCTCCTAAACGTCTCAAAATCAATTATTAAAGTTTTCAATGAAGAGTTTCAATGATAGCTATAATTGGCGCCTAACGCTTACCAGCAAGTGCAGTTGACATAAAACAAGCCCATTCGAGCTGTTAATATGTTTTTGTTCTTATTTATTTGTTTGTGCTTAGGTTAAATGTTGTGAAACATTTAGCTGTTCGAAAAAGTCGAAAGTTATCAGATAGACACAGCGAATTTGAATCGACACTTAAACTTACATTTAAAATTCTCTTACAAAACTGCAAATAATTAAAAAAAGAAGTTGTTTGGAGAATGTTATGAAACGTGCGACTTCTTTTTATTATTTGTAGAATTTTGTAAAACAGAATTATGAAAAGCAGAATTATGAAAAACAGAATTTTGAAACAGAATTTTTGCTTACGCAGAATTTTGACCCAACCCATATTCGGAGATGTTGGAAAGTTCCCATACAAACAATCGATAATTTGTGTCGGAAACATAGTTTTTTTCAATTAAGCCCCGAAAACTCCCTGGAAGATCTAAAGCCATTAGTGATAAATTTTTGTTCCATCAAAAAATCTAATTTTTAGCCCCGGCCTCATTTTGTTCTTCATTAATATTTAAAGATTTAACAGGGGAGTTGCATACTTAAAGCCAATTATTTAGTTATTTACTTTTTTTTCAATTAATAAAAAAATCTGCTAAATAGCTTGAATTAAAAATAAAATAAAATTAAATTAAAGAACGCTCTCAAAACAAGTACTGTACTTTTCTGTGTTGCCATTGTTATAATATTAATAATATTATTTCGTTTTGAGTAATTTTTTTACATGACCCTTCCCGCCTGAACGGGGGGAGATAGACCCCATACTATAGCAAAAAAAGGTCCTATTGCGCCCCTCTTTAAAAATAATCCATAATATTTTTGGCTGCCTAAATCCATCATAATAAAACTGTAAACTATCTAACTAATTGTAAAACAAGAATTATTTTTATAAAGCATGGTGTCTGACTCTATCATTTGACACTTTTTCAAGAGGAAACACAGGAGTGAACGACAATTTTTGTTGAACTTAATTAAAACTCAAAAAAGCTATATCTTGAATTAAAAAAAAAAACTTTACTTTTCCTAATCAATAAAAATTGTTATTGAAAATTCTTAAACTTCGACTGTTATAATATTAAAAAACCAATTTATTCACTATCAAAGCACTTAAGCACATTTTACCGTGAACGTTTTAAAAAAGTGATAAGGAAGTTTGAAAACCGCGAGGAGCCACATTTTATTAGACTGTATGAATGGAGTATGGTATGGGGGTACTATAATAAGTAGAGAGGTTCTTCGTAGAGTCGTTCGTATACCTCGTATAGTCGTTTACCCAAACGTCGACGAAGGCGACGACGACGATCGGCAACGACAACGACAACGATGAGATTATTCGATTCGCTGCTGCATAGTTGTTGTTGCCTTTAGCTGATACAACTTATGTATGTAGCGTAGAGTTAGAGTCTGGCTTTTTATTGGAAAGGTACACGAAACACGATTTCAATTCAGTTTGAGTTTGTCAGTTTGAGGTTAAACAACGGCTACCGCTTAGCTGCTGACACATTTTCGTCCGTCGACCGTTGTGTGTGCGTTTTCTTTGCGCAACCGTCAAACAAACCAACCATTCAGCCAACAACAACAAAATATTTGAATGCATCTTTGGAATTTTTTAAGGGTCGAAATTTTATGTTACATGATGATGTGCACTTATATGTGATCCGATCGACATTATACTCGACTCGTACCTGGCTATCTTTCCCTTATCGCAATCGATACTTTTTTTATAGTTTTGGTTTTGGTTTTCGGATATCTAAAGAATGTTATGGGTTTGAATCAGCTCCTCGTGTTGTGTATCTGTATGGGGTTTACCTATTTGTAACAAGCAAACGAAGGTGCAAATTAAATAAATAAAAAAAAGTTATCTCGATCAATATTGGCATAAACTAGAATCGAAAGGCAATAGAATCGAATTGGTCTTCGATAAGACTGTCATTGACTAGAGTGAGCTTTATTGCAATATTATAAATTTACAGTCTGTGATTTTTTTTTGTGTTGCCATAATTTTATGGACTTGGCAAAGCGGCTTCTTGGAAGACAACGCAGCCAAGACTTAAGCGTGTTTATGTGAAAAAGAATGAGAGCATACAACTCCGGCCCCGGTGTGACTCTCCGTCCCGTCCGGTTGAGTTCTTTTTCTTTTTGAATTCTTCTATACCAAGAATACGTTAAAAAAAAAACAAGTTATTTGTTTTATTGCAAATGAAGACGTTTCTTCCTCAAAATATTAACAACTGCAAAAAAAGGAATTCGCACTAAACGAACCAAGAACAAAAACGTGAGTCAGAATCGAGCCGAAACAGTGAAACGACAGCGGCAAGTGTTTGAACGTTTCTTTTACGGTCAGAGATTTGTATCTGATTTTTGCAGTTTTATGTTATTTATTTTTGTGTTTAAAGTCTGAAGTGAAAACCGGGCATCTAAATTTAGATACCAGAAATAACATTTAAGCAACAAAAGAAAAATACCAAAACACAAAAACTCCAATGTGGACTCCAACAAGTCAGTGACAATCATCATAAAGTTTGGCCCTTTAGTCTCTACGACGAAGGTAGCTTTAAACGGACAACTACAGACCAAACCCTTGGCCGATCCAAGATGTCTTTAAAGGATAAACTATTTCAAAATACTTGGGGCAGCAATAAAACGACTGGTCGCCGCTCTGGAAGTGGGTATAGCTGCAGTTTTTTAGGTAACTCATCACTCATTACCGCGGGAGCTTTGGTTGTTCGTTTTTGGTTTAAATATAATAGTCTTGGACAAAAGAATGTGGTATGCTATGCTATGTTGGCTGGGGTTCACCACATTTAATTTTATTTTTGTTATATATTTATAGTAAATAATATTGTGTTTGTGATGTCTGTGAATGGAATCCATGGGAATTGTAATGTGCAAACATTGGAATTTAAGGCTATTTTTTTTTTTTTGTTTTTCATGTGCTTGTTCGATGGGATAAAGTTTGTAGGTATGTGTTTATGTTTGACCTGCAATAAGATATATCGTCGGTTCAAAGGTAAAACTCACTAAGTGCAAAAAAAAAAGTTCACGAAAATGAGAATGAAATGCATTTTTTGAATGCAAAAAGCCTCATTTTGCACGTTCTTTATAAGGACATTGTAAGGTATACCCGGGAACTTTATTTAAAAAATTAATTTTCAGCTTCAAAAAGTATGTTTCAGCCTAATTTCCTTCAAAAGTGTAAAATGTTGAGTTGTGAGTTTCACCTTTGAACCGACGATATTTAAATGCCAGTTTATCTATTTCTAGGACTAAGTTCGCTACTAAACTTTTGTAACATTATTACTTTTCTTTTCGGGTTTTACACAAGTACCTTACAACAATTTTCTTAAAATAGTAAACAATTCCGAAATAATCTGTGCTCTCTGAATGTCAAATTATTGCCTAAAAATTGTTGGCAAAAAAGTATTTGAGCGAAAAGATTGTCATTATTTGCTGTCGGTGTGCTTAGCTTTTTCCCTCCGTTTAGGTGGGAGGGACTTTTCCAAAAAAAAAAAATACTTAAAACGGAAAAAATATTAAAAACAATGGCAACACTTACAAAATTATTTAATAGCTCTTTGGAAAGCCAGAATTCCATTCTTATGTTTTAGTTTTCAAATTAAGCTTATTTAATGAATAGTTTCGGCAAAAACAGTTTTTAAAACTGAAAGTTTTGAGAAAAAAAAAAACTTTTTTACAAAATTAAGTAGCTACTGGCTTTTAATTTTTAGTGCTCTTACTAATTAGTATTCAAATGCTAAAAACGATACACACAAGAGCTTTATTTAAAAACAACATAAAAATGGACTTCTGTCTTTCCATAGAGCTATTAAATAATATTATGAGAGTTGCCGTTGTTTTTTAACATATATTTTTCCCCGTTTTAAGTATTTTTTTGGAATAGAGCCCCATCCGAGACGATGTTTTTTCTTGTTTGGATCTTATTTATACGATCTGATATTTTTTTGTGCCCTTAGTTAGAAGCTTGAAAAAATTAGGAACATTTTGTTTTTTTTTTTTATTTAGAGCCTCTCTTGATGTATACATCCAACTTGGAACTTCAATCTTTTTCAACTTTTTTTCGCTTATTTCAAGAATCAGACGAAAGGGGTAAGAGAAAAATAAAACAAAAATAAAGAAATTATTTTTTAATATTTCGAACCGAGTGAGGGCCATGTCCAATTTAAGGAACACCCTAATACATACATATGTACATGGGCAAGAATAAATGGAACTGAAAACATTGTTTTTCGTGGTCTCGTTCAAATCAAAAAATTCCAGTATCGTCTCATCTCAATTGAAAATGAAATATATGATTCGTCTCGGTCTCGTCAGTTTTTGGTTTTGAAGGGTAACAAAACAATACACTGCTTTAGTGTGCCATGCCACCTAAAAACAGAAATGTTTTATCCGAGGTACTGCCTCTTGCGAGGCACTGACAAATCCTCCAAGCGTATAAAAAGTGCTTCTCATCAAGCCGTTCGGACTCGGCATAAAATTGTAGGTCCCCTCCATTCCTCCCAACAACATGCACACAGGAATGGTTGAGAGTTGTAAGTCACTAGGTCCTGGTTCTCCACGAACTGTTGCGCCACCCAATTTATTTATTTATTTTTACACTGCTTTAGTATTTTAAGGGTTTGGTGAAATTGTTTCCAGCGAAATCTAGAGAGAAAATACTTTAAAGAAGTGGGCTTGACAATGGACAGGAAAATTACACTTGCTTTAACATACCTATAAGAAAACTGAGAGAGCATCATCATCATCATCGTGTCTTATAACCCCGTTTGGGGCATAAGGCGTCAAGAAAACGTATCCATCCTTCACGGTATGCCTGCAGCAAGGTATTTTAACTGTGGCCACGTCTTTCTCTGAGATTTTGCTTCTGCTAAGACAGTTGATTTCCATGTTGTTCTTAGTCTTCCAACCCGCCTTGCACCCTGAGGATTCCATTCAAAGGACTGCTTTGCAATTTCATCGTTTGGTTTCCTCAGTGTGTGACTAATCCATTGCCATTCATGCTTTGTTATGGCGACCTCCAGCCGCTCTTGACTTGTCCTGTGCCACAATTTCCTCGAAATGGTAGACGTGACGCTTCGCAAGCATATAACAGTAGGTACGTATTTGACATTGGATTCGCAGAATCTAAGCTTAGTGCGTAAGGAGATTTGAATGGATTTCCAAATTGGGGACAGATACCGAGGGCAGCACGAGCCTCATTAATTCTACTTTTAACGTCCATTTTCATACCGCCGGCCGTTTGCAGAAACAATAAGTGGGAGAGCAGTGGACAGATTTTACTTCCTAGTGAGAACAATCTCTTAAAATTAGTTCCAAATCGTATAAGCCGTATAGTGATTGGTTTTCCTAAAACTACTTCATTAACATTCCTCATGCAAATAAAAACAAACCCTGAAAATGTCATCAATATTTATTTCCGAGAAATTGAAAGAGATGGCAAAAGGCGGATTTTTATAAAACTATGTACAATGTTCATACTTCCCTTATCTTCCCCACGTTAATAAGAAAAAACGCTGATAATTTCATCTGAATTTCAGCGCCAAGAGATAAAATTTGCTTATTTTTATGTTGTGTAAAAGAAACTCATTTGAAAATATAGTGTTCCAACAAGAGGATTCTTTTAAACCATTCAAAAAACAAAATGTTTTTGTCAAAAGTGGTGATATTTGTTTGTATATGTAAGGTACAAACTCTGCGGTTTTGAATGGCACATAGTATTTGTCGAATGGCTGCATCAGCTCTGCTAATGGTGACTCTTTGGATGAAATTTTGTATCATGTTTTCGCATAATTGTGGCTGCATTTCACGGATAACGACTCAGGGAGCATTAGTACATACAATGTTTGTGAATCATTGTCATAGACCTTATCATATAGCAAGTGAATAATTTCAGTCAAAAAAATGCTGTCCAAAGTAATATGGAAATTAACACACCTGGGCTTTCAGCCATACTTTCAGCTACAGCGGCGGTATTTTTACCTAACGTTGCTGGACGAAAACATGTTGCAGTTTTCAGGTCACTTATCTGTCTGAAAGGTTCAAACTTAGAATAAGCCTTCAAAAGCACATTGTTGGTCATCTCAATGCACTAAAAGCCGAATTCGAAGCAGAGTCTGATTGTATTCGCCAAATGATTCGAAACGCTTTCATTGTGAAGGCGATTGAAATATCCGATGAAATTCAAGATCTGCTTATCGAAGTTCAATATGTTCGCGGCTGCAACGAAATAGCTTAGACCGCGAAAATGACATGCGACTCGCATTGACCTCAATTGAACCAAGACTTCAAGATCTTGTAAAATCAATAGGTACGTGCTCAAAAATCGTCCTCAAAATAGATCTTAGTTTGGAAAAAAAGTTACTACAACTTTTTTATTAAGAAATATTTGAGGGTCCAAGGGTCTTAGGGGGCAGCAAGCAAGATAATCTGAGTGTGGAAATATATGCTGTAGAGTGTAGAGGATACTTAGTTGAAAACATAAGATTTTATTATTTTAGTAACGATTTTCCAAAAACATTAAAACAAATCATCTACCTATCATTATTAACTTAAATCACACATAAAGCTTTCCATTTTTTTATTTTTTAAGATACAGGGTAATTCTGTGGTTGCACATATGAGTTAGCACTATAGCCTGAAACTTTTTTCACCATCTCTGACTAATTGACCCATTTTTCTTCCTCGATAGTGAACACACACACAAATTATTTAAGACTGCAACAAACGTAGTCTAAAACTCTCTCCTTTTTTCCAACATAAACTCTTTTGCCTTAAAATATTACCTAAGACAATCTCTTGCTGAAAAATAAAAACAACAACAAAAAAACAAACTAAAGACCCGTATAATACGAGGCTCTTAATTGAAAACGGAAAATAAGAAAAAATAACAACACTCATCAACAACTTCAGACTCATTAAAACGGGTGAAAGCATCGAGTAGATACGGAAGTCCATAGTACTGAGTATTAGTACCTATACCTCTACCTTATAGTTGTAATAAAAAGTAAAACTCAAGATTGAGAAAAAAACGAGGTCCATAACCCCTTTCTTGAGATTTATTTTAAAATCTCTTCCAAGTCATTGATAGCAATATAATAATAATTCTGCTGGCTATTGGCGAGCTTTTAATTGTTGTTCCCCTGTCCCCTGACATTGCCATCATCTCGAACCTGATGGTGCAAAGTTAAGTGCTGCGCGTATAAGATACAACCCATTAGATACTTTATTATATCTTTTATGCTTAGTAGTTACGGCTACAACTGAAATCGGCAGTAGCTAGTAGTAGTAGCAGCAGCAGCAGCAGCCTTTTAAGACTTCAGTCAATTAAAATGTAATGAAAAAAACTTGTCTCTTGTGAAATTTACAACTCATTAACCAGGACAGTAGTGACCGACCAAATGAATGATGGAGAGAGAGAGAAAACCAGTTGTGGGGATAGAGGAACAGTGTCCGACTGTTGGATTATTTTGTTTTGCTTTATTTTGCTTATATCTTAATGTACTTTGAATGGTCCTCTAGGATGAGATAACTTCCATCTAAGCAAACAAAAATGCTTGAGTAAAAATACACTTCGTTTCATATGGTTAAACACACCTTAAAAAATATTCGCACACAAATACATCTATCAGCCTTTTTTATTGGACAACTCAACAACAGTTGTGCATACAAGTAGCTAAGCATTGTCCTAGACTTATTTTCATTTTTTGAATAAAAAAAGCTAGAGCTAGAGCTTAAACTCTAGCATTTTAAGCAAAAAGTGAGGGTTTGCGTGAGCAAAACTGTGGTTAATGTATGGAAATGTTTGCCAATTTCTGTCCAAGAAAAAGAAAGCAAAAAGTGAGGGTTTGCGTGAGCAAAACTGTGGTTAATGTATGGAAATGTTTGGCAATTTCTGTCCAATAAATTTACAACGGCAGATCTCAGCAGATATGGGGGAGATAACCCTTGATAGATCAACCAATTTCTTATAGCACTGGAACAACTTAAAGGTGACTGATCTACCAAATAACCTGCTCTTTTAGCCCAAAAAGCTCGTGACCGTTATTGTTGTCAGAACGTGATTGAAATTTTAAATTTGCCTAATCAACTGATCTAGAGTGTTAGTGTGTAGGTGCTCCTTAGAGATTGTAATTGAAAGATTTTTTGAAAATCTGACAATTAATCATCACCATTACCTCATATGCCTACATAAATTATAGTCGTAGTGAGTATTTAGACTAAAAATGGTGTTCATTAAAATCACATATCATTTTACCTACGAAATACCAGTAGTTGTTGTACCCGTATAGTTGCCTTCTTCCCACCTTCCTTTCTCTACCTGTCTGGGAAAACAGTTGGCTACCAACAAATCGAAATAATAAAAAAAAAAAATCACTGTCAACATGGATATGTGTGTTTTTATTAAATAAACAGATGTATGTCATAGCGGGCTATGAGGTACCTCTACAATCTCGCCCATGAGCCATGAGTGTTTGGGTGATATCACTTCCTGTCTCGTTAATATGGATTGCACGACTCTGCGTTCTTACTGAATTTTTCTAGACCTAAGAGCCAGAGATGACGAAAGAGTACCTACCTCGTTTTTATTTTTATTTAGTGCACGAAGCTTAGGCGGGCTGTGCTGATGTATACTGTGTAATATTTTCTATTTGTTATTCTTTTTTCCATTCTCTTGCGATAAGATAACACTTGTTTCCATGTTTCAACAGGTAAAATTGTGTTCAACATTATATTCTATGCCTTGCGTTATAGAGCTTTAATTTTTATTTTTTATGAAATTATTTTTGGGAACCACTGCTAATTATAAAGAATATTTCTGAGAATGTTGGTAAGAGAGCTGGTGGCAGCTGAAATTTTGTACACAATTAATGTTCTGTGACAATTCAAAACTTTAAAAATTAGAGTACAACAAATAAACCGTGAAAATATCTTCTTGAAAGAAGTTAAGACGTCCATGCAGTATCACCTTACATATTAACTCCTAATGAAATAAGTCATAATGTTGAAATTCCTAACAAAAAATCCGAAAATTGCTTACTTTAAGTTCTTCTTAAAGATGAAAGAGTTATATAGTCTAAAAATGAAATATGATATCCAAACTGTCCGGGTGGAATAGGGCTTTAAAACCAACAAGCTTCCCCCAGCCGGCTCGGGTACTAGTTAGCTGTTTCTAGTTTCGCACGCCAAGTTGGGTTAGGTCCTCTTCCACTTGTGTGCGCCACCTGTTAACCACACTTAGTTCCTTGTTACTGTTTTTTAAAAAGTTTCCAAATGCCTCACTATCTACAATAATTAAATATCTTTCCTGCCACCAACTCCCTTCATTAATGGCTGTCAGTCATTTTTGTTTGTATTGAAGGCGCCAGAAATCTAGATCCTCCAAAACTTTTGCTAATTTGCCATATTGTAGTTTGATGAACTCATCACAATAAGGCAATCTAATCTTTAATTTATCTATTAAAAAAAAATAATAAATATTGCTGGTGTGACACAGTATTTAAGCATTTATCATCGTGAATCTCCATAAGGGGTTGTAACATTCCAATGAATCGAGACACGAGAATAAATTTATAAATTAAGTGAGAATACGACAGTGAGAATACGACAGCAAAAATGTATCAGAATTGATTTGATTGTTTTCCTTATGTGGAACGGCACACTTCTCTTGGAATTTTCTTTATTAAGTGTTTATTATATAACCTTGAAGAAAAAAAAACTTATTAAATATTATTAAAGTATTAAGATTCTTAAAAACATAATTATGTATCAAAAAGTATTTTGTTTGATTTTTTTAATAAATTTTGAGTCACATTTACAAAGCATTTTAAATTGTGGGTAATTGGAAATTTAGTAGTTAAAAGAATAGTAAATTAAAAAGTATACAGAAATTGTATTATAAAAACTAGGGCTCTTGATTTTACCCGGGTAAAACCTGGTTTCACAATTACTCGGGTACCCAAGTACCCGAGTGGCAAGTTTTCGGGTACCTGGTTACTCATGTGTCTCGGGTACCTTAGAACCCGGGTACCTATGTGTCTTGGGGAGCCGAAAACCCGCAGCACTGGAGTATTAAAGCTGATTATCTGCATTTAAAATAACTATTTACAAATTGTTTTTTATGGAATCTGAAAAAAAAAAGAGTTTTTGGGGTTAGGGAGGAGCTGCCATCTTGAAAAAGAAATTAGTTTTGTTTTTATTAACAATTCTTTCACATTTAATTTTACAACAAAATGTCCCACTACACGTTATTAAAGGTTAAAACTATCCACGAAATAAGCTATTAACGATTTCTCTAGTGTAAGTTATAGTAGCTCAAAGTTAGTTATGGGTTATTTGTTGAGGGATGGTGTGACTTTTCTTGTGATATCTCGCTTTCCTTTTTTTTTTGGTAATGCTCTTTAAATAATTTGTAGACATCTTAACTACTTAAAAGCCCTTCATATGATTGGCCACAAAAAATTAGTTGAGTAATTTTTGAAATTTTTGTCCAGTCATTACTAAATTGATTTTTTATTCTAAGTTTTGCCATGTTATGCAATAAATCGCAGTATCTAAACCGAAACGTATTTTATAACTAGCATAATGATTGAATGCAAATTTAAAATAAATGTTCTTGAAATTCCATACTTAAGTCTGAAAAAGTCTATACCTTGGCCTGTCCCCATTATGGGGGAAGTTGTGTCTTCCTATCCTGCTTCATGGCGGGGGGAGGGGGGGGGGGTGCAATTTCTGTGAAAAATTGACTTTAAAATGTAAACAGAAATATTAATAAACAACGAGAGCCTATTCAATAATGAGCAATAGCTTTTTTAAAGTTAATACTCCATAGATAATATAAAAAATCGGTGTACTAGGGCGTATGTGGAACCTTTTTTTTATTTTTGAATCAATTTAGATTAAACACGGTTTCCTTTCATTCGTCAATAATATTTTAGGGCATGATTCTTGGAAATATTCTAAGAAAAAAATGTATGGGGAAAAGTTGTGTCTCCCCCTGAGGCAGGGTGGAGGGGTAATTTTGCAAAAATTTAATTTAAATGTAAACAAAAATATTAAAAAACAACGAAAGCACATACAATAATGAGCTATAGCTTTTTAGAAAGCTAATACTCTATTCTTTTATTTTTTTCTAAATTAAATTGCTTAAGTGAATAGCTTTTGAGAAATAAAATTCCAAATTCAACATTTTCGAAAAAAATTCTGAGTTTTTTCAAGTTGATGAGCTCAAGAATTTTAGCTCTTTGCGCCATAAACATACAAAAACAAACAAGCAAAAGTAGCTTTGGTATCTTTTTAATTTCTGAAAAACTTAAATACTATTTTTTTGGTTTTTGGACTTCAACCACAACAATCCATGTGGTCCAATAGTGAATAATTTGTATTTGAAGATTTGTTTGAAAGTTCAGTTGACATAAGAATATTAAGACTAAACTTAATTTGGTGGTGCGACAGCTTTAGCAAATAGCAACTCTCAACCATTCCTGTCTGCGTGTTTTTGGTGGACCTGCCTCCTTACTAAGGTGACCTTCAATTTTCTGCTCAGTACGAGCTACTTACATGAGAGGCACTTTTTTTTATGACAAGAAATACTTTTGAGAATTTGTCATTTCCTCCCAAAAAATAGGAGAAACACCTAAAAAAAAAAAAATCTTTCTTTTAAATGAAATAAGCTAAAATTTGATCCCATATCTTCGGCATGGCAGTCCATCGCAATGACTCTTAATTTATACAAAATGTAAGAATAATAGCTTGAACCTAAGTCCATCATCACATGAGTCATCATTTATCATCATATTCGAAAAGAAGAAAAATTCATATTGGCTGTGAAAATCAAAATTTCTTTAAGCTAAAAAACCAAACCAAATCTTATGTTTGATGTAACCTAAGAAGCTGATAAGTATAGCATTCCTCACAAGCGCTCTGTGCTCAAAATGACCTTCTAAATTATTGACTGAAAACTCCTATTTTGTGATGAAAACGCACTCCAAAAAAAATTCACCACGCATGCACTATATTTCCGGTCTTGTTAATAAATTGTATTTAATATATAAATTAACCATAACCGAAAGTAAGAAGACCGACTGCATAGATAGCTTTGTGCGTGCAATAGCCTCAATTAAACCACTAAGCTGAAACCCTCTCTTATTTTCTATTTAAAGGTCACGACTTAAGACTTGAGCCAACATTAAATTGGAGATAACACTTTGTCAACAATTTTGTCAGTCTCTTTCTTACCATATTTGGGGGTACTCTTTTACTCGCCCAACTGACCCAATAATACTCGACGACTGAAATCGAGGTAGGTGTGACATAGATTGACACTTAAAGCGTGGAACTTAACAAATTCAGCAAAATGTCCGGGGGTACTTTATTGAGTTTTGTAACATTCAGTTCCGTTCAAAATCAAATACGGATATATACCACGAAGTGTGTGGCCTACACACACGTTTGGGTCATGATTTGAAAAAAAAGAAAATATTATATACCAAAATAGGTTATCTCTCGATTGTGATATGCTTACAGCTTATGATGTCAACAAAAAATTAAACTATTAATATGAAATGTATGAAATGAAAGAACGCGCAATTTAACTCAATGGAAACAAAAAACTTATAGAAATGGTCTTTTGTTTGTGCGATTTTAATCAAAACAGAGCTGAATAAGTACTAAATAAGATTTTGTGCGGCTTTTACATGGTATTTTTATATATGTATGTAGGGAAGGTAGTCAAAAGGTTTATAGTTTCTTGGTGCTTTTAACTCTTGCAGAATTCCTATCTTGTGCTTTTCTCTAAGTTTGTCATGTCTATTCTTCATTAGCCATATTAATATTTGCATTTTAATTTCGAAGCTAGTTTTTTTTACAAAGAGAAGATCGAATAACTGGTCTGTTTTTTTTTACAATTGATATTGATCTATCGTTTTTAGCTTTGGCTGTGCTTACACTCAGAAAAAAGTTTTTAAACTAAGACTAATCCTTTTTAATTAATTTAAAAAAAAATGTATTTTCAAATGAAAAACTGGTTTTAAGCATTTCTTAAAATCGCCAAAATGGTATTGGTTAGAGTCTTTATTGGCTGATGTAACAGTTCTATTTTAGAAAGCAAACAATTACAAAATTTGGTGCGATTAATTAACACTGGATAAAAGTTCTACGATAATAAGCGGCAATGGTTAGCACATTTTATTAAATGCGAAGAGACAACGAGTCGATATCTTTTTCTCCTCGTTGGGCGTTAGTTGATCGAAATCCTCTATTCATTTAAAAAAATAATAATATTTCCTCCAGGCAGGTTCTTTTGACCTTTATTGATTGGCTATAAAATGTATGTATATGTAATGATATTTTATTACACTCTACTTACAATTAGTTAGGTTATGGCTTAGTTCTCAGAATTGTTTGCGTTATAGAATTGCATAGTATGATTTTCGGTTATTAGGCTACTTTATGATACGTGTTGTCTGTTAGAATTGCTTGCCATGAAAAATAAGATATTTCATCATCATCTTGTCCTGTTACCCTGGTTGAGACATAGGGCGCCAACGAATCGTTTCAATTCTTCAAGGTCTACCGCTAGATATTTTAACTGTGGCCACGGCTTTCTCTAAGAGTCACCAACAGACGGTGGCTAAACATCGATGTTGATGATAGTAATATAAAGTTCATTTACAAAGGTGTTATAGCCTAAATAGCCAACACTATAGCTCTTATAACAGTTATTGGGCTATAACACTTCTCGTTAACGAGATAAATAATTATGCCCATACAGCGAAAAACTGCTCTCATTGATAGCTCACCAATGATACAACACTTGAGACGCAACTTGTGCTGGAAAAGAATTATAGTTTAGTGCCACAGTTATCATGGGTTATAATACTCCCTGCACGAAATACAGATTAATGCCCCATACAACAAATTAACACTTACTAAAACATTTCAAATTATATATGTAGGTCAGAAGGTGTTACAACACTCGTGACGCAACTTTTGAAGGGAAAGAGTAATAGTGCAGTGCAACAGTTATTATGGGCTATTACACTTTCCCTGCAGACTAATGTTCATACAGCAAAAAATAGCACTCATTAAAAACTTTCCAAAGAATAAGGTCAGAAAGTGTTACAACACTTGGGACGCAATTTGTGCAGGGAAGGAGTTATAGTGCAGTGCAACACTTATTATGGGCTGTTATACACATTCCCTGCACGAAATACATTTTTATTTCCATCATACAACAAAAAACAGCACTCATTGAGATCTTTCCAATGACATACATTATGTAATGTATGTAGGTCAGAAAGTGTTACAAAACCTGGAAAACAATTTTTCCCAGGAAAGAGTTATAGCGTAGTGCAACAGTTATTGGACTATAACTTTTTCCCTGCAAGAGATACAAACTTACGCCTATATAACAAAAAATAGTATTCATTGAGATATTTCCAATGATATAGGTCATAAAATGTTACAAACGATGGGACGCAGCTCATGCAATTATGCCCTATGCACGTTCTCCTTTCACCCCAAATTAAAAAAAAAGAAAAAAGTCTCCAAAAACCATGTCAAGTCACCACCAGAGATGAGTATTTACTTCATATGTAGTAGATCTGCTTCATTAATTTATTTGTAAGCATCTGCTACGTAGCAACTTATTTCTACTTCATTTAACTGATATCGTTTAGCTCAAAAAATATTAACCACAATTCACAATTTTCATATTATTTTAGTATAAAATTATATAAATTTGTGTAATTTTTTCATTTAAAGGAGATTCAAAATGAATTTGTGAAACTTTCTCTTCAAAAAGCATTAATTCTTAAACAAATAACAAGTCAATGATAAGTTTTCGTACTGAATATTAAGTAAAATGCTTGTTTTTGTTCCAAAATATCTTGTTTTCATTATCTGCTTCACATTTTACAAATCTACTTCGTTTTTTGAGCAAATTTGTTTCGCTTTCTGGGCTCAGCATTATCATCCCTGGTCACCACAATTTACAAAATATAATCTTTTTTGTTGCTGTTGTTTTTCATATAAATTTTCGGAGCCATTTCTCATTTTTTGTTTGGGGCCTATTTTCATATAGCCAATGGCTTTTTTGGTGTTTGGCGAAAAAATCACATCAGCCATAACGGAAATAGAATTTAATCGTATCCAAAAAAATTGATTCATTTTTGAGTTATTTTCATACAACTCGTTAATGGTTTGACAAATTTTGTTAAAACTCTGCACCGTATACCTACTAATCACAAACAGCAATAATTTTACATCTTTAATTTTTACAAATATTTTTTTTATAAACAACAAATTTTAATACTTTATAATATCTATATTAATATTTTCAATGGCTAGACTAGCCACAAGTTACACTCCGTGAATATTTTTTTCATTTCTCTAAGTGTACTTATGCATAATAATAATTTTTTTTTTCATGATTGCCATCATCAGCAAAAGAAAAAAATATTCCTAACAAAAAAAAAAAAAAAAACTAATGTGGATTGATTTTTTGTTGTTTGTATTTCAATAATTATATATTTGCCTCTATAGCCAAACCAAGCCCAAGGACTTATTACATCAGTTCGAGAGAGGGTTTCAAAGGTTGACTTGAAACCCCTCTATATGATTGTCGTGTCTTGTTTGACTCACAATCAGTTTGCTGACAGTATTTGTATTAATTTCTTAAACAGCAATTTGTTATTCTGGCACAAAAAAAAACAAAAAGAAAAACTTCATTAAGTGCTCTGATAGAAATATGAGGTATAAACATAATCACATACATAATTAGAACTGGTTGGTTGCCACTTAACTAGTTGTTAGATAGAGCAGCAGACTTTTTAGAAGTTGGTATCTCACGACCGCAATTATCATTCATTAACTAGCTCTATTATACGTACAACGTTCATAGCTCAAATCATTAAAATCGTATTGTGTTTTTCGCAAAACGTGTAGAGAGACTACGTCATTTAGAAATAATGCTTCAACTTGGCGCAGCGGTGCTTCAACGCCTTTCAATTTTAAAAGCTATTAAATTTGTTAAAGGTTAACATGCATTTAGAATAATATATTAAGTAGTTTTATGAGCAAAAGCTTTTGGGAAATAAAAATTTAATGTTTCACTTTCACTACCCACTAACTTCTTCGGCTCCTGATTCATGAAGAGTTGCTGTCAAAGATCCCCAGCTCGATATACTCATATCCATATTCTTTTCAACTCCTTACATAATTAAAGCAATATTAAGAGATAACAGAGAAAGTTAGTGGAAAATTATAAAAAAAAGTTTTGTCCATTTATCATACATATTGACATCGAGTTTTAATACTAATATTTTGTTCTCGCAGAAGCTTTTTTTAACAATAGATGAATAGATGGTAAAAATTAATTTATTTTTACCTGTCTATATAATTTTTATTGAAAATCGATAAGATTTAAAGCTTTGTTTCGATTATAATTTATATACATATTATGCCTCACAGCTTCCTATAAGATAAATTGTTCATTAGCTTTTAAGAAAATAAAAGAAGATAGACATCGAGAAGCTCCTGTTGTGTTGTAATTTTTTTTTTCTATTTTAAAATGTTAATAGGTAATGAACAAAAATTATAGAGTGGAAAGAAAATTTTTGTTAATGAGCATTGTTTGAAAACTGAAACGCCCCTTTTGTATGTTTTTATTTTTTTCAAACGTGGATACACACCTATATTACTCTGTAGTATATTTTGCTTCGTCTTACCTTGCGATAACTGAGATTATGCATCAAATAAGTTAAATGTAAACTTTTGCTCATAGTTTTGTTTGTTGATGATGAGGGAACGTTAAAAAAATTTCATCGCTCACATTGTACAATATCGTCGGTCGTAACTCAACAACGATTTTGAACTGCTTAGGGCCAGTTTTTCAGTGCGAGATCATCCTAGTCTCGGGGTTAAACCTGAGTTAATTCCATAAACGTTTTTTTCAGTCAATTGAAATCGAAAGTTAACTCCGAGTTAACTCGTCTAATTTGGTAAGTTAACTCAGGCACCAAATTGAGGGTCTTTTTAGCTGTGGCGCCATCTCGATTTCGATATTGAAAGTTATTGCCAGTGCAATTCGTTGTGGCGCCATCTCTATTCCTATGCGTAAAAGGCGTAGAACGGTGATATCCATAGTGTCGCACTTCGTTGGCCTCAGAATTTTGACAGATGAAAGATAAAGTTAATCCTCAACTGAAAAACTGCTCCTGAGTTAACTCAGGGTTAATTTATTTTTAATTTTAGGATTAGCTAACTCTGATTTAACTCAAAGTAAAGCCTGAACCGAAAAACTGGCCCTTAGTGCGGGATAATCCTAGTCTCGGGGTTACAACTCAGTTAACTCCAGAAAAGTATATTTCAGTCAATTGAACTCCTAAGTTAACTCCTAGTTAACTCACCTAATTTGGATTAAATTGAGGACCTTTTCTACTGTGGCGCCATCTCTATTTCGATAGTAAAAGTTACTTTAAGTGGCATTCCATTGTGGTGCCAGCTCTATTTCGATTCGTGAAAAGCGTATAGAAGGTGTCGCACACCGATTTCAGTAGATTTTTGACAACTGAAGCATATGGTTAATCCTCAACTGAAAAAATGTCCCTGAGTTAACTCAAGGTTAATTTCTTTTCAGGATAAGCTTACTCTTATTTAACTCAGAGTTGCACTGAACGTGAAAAACTGCTCTTTCTTTTTGTAATACATCAAACATGGATATCTCTTCTCAATTGCAAATATGAGCGCATTATTTGTTTCACTTCAGTCGGGTTTTCACATCTTTTTCATGGAAACGAAATTTTCAATCGCATTTACATCGAATCAACAAATTATTTTGAGTAACGAAAGTCTTTTACTAAAGCTTTTTAGCGATAATTTCTATCAATCGTAATTTACTGGCAACAATAACTAATACGTAGCTTATCTATCACATGTCAAGTAATTAAAATGTGGAAACTCTGTTGGCTTGTTTTTGAATGACATGATGATTTGACACTGACAGCTTTTACGTGCTCAAAAAGTTGACAGAAACTCACTTTTATATTTACGCTGCATGAAATGGATCGACTTTATGCATGACCAACGATGAGAAATATTGCCAACTGACTTCCGATTCTGTGTTGCCAAAACAGTGCAAATTTTGAATATAAGTTTTCGGTTGAAATAATGCACCAACTGCATCTGATGTCAGTTTGTGAAGAAAGTTTATGAAACTAGTTTCCTAGTTAATAGCCGAACATATTTCCATGGTAGTTCTGTGTGTACAATATGGAGAACATTTAATCAAACTAATTTATTCATGAATTATTCATAATTAAACCCCCTTTAAGGGATTTTTTTGGCAAAAGACCCTTAACGGCTCTCTCAAACCAACGCGAAATCATAGCGAATCATTCGCAAAGACAGTTTTTTGTTGTTGTTTAACATTTTGTTCAAATTTTGTATTATTGTGAATGATTTCGCGTTGGTTTGGGAGAGTCTTAAAACTTAGAAAGATTTTCACATTTAGTTTTCGGTAATGGACTAAAAAATAATGAGGTAGTACCTCGTGGCATGATGGTTAGTGCGTAGGACGAAGGTGTGGGTTCGATTCCCAGCCGTGCCACCTAAAAACAGAAATGTTTTATCCGAGGTACTGCCTCTTGCGAGGAACTGACAAATCCTCCAAGAGTATACTTGTCATGAATAAGTGCTGCTCATTTAGCCGTCGACTCGGAAACTGTAGGTCCCCTCCATTCCTGCCAATAACACGCACACAGGAATGGTTGAGAGTTGTAAGTCACTAGGCCCTGGTTCTCCATGAGCTGTTGCGCCACCCAATTTATTTTTTATTTTTAAAAACTAATGAGGGCATTGAATATTGAACACAAAAACAGCACTTAATAACGTAAAATTTTGAAAAATATCGACTTAAAAAGAAAAAGAATTTGAAATTTAACTTCTCAAAAACAACTGGATTTAAAAACCAAATGCAAGAATGGAGTATTAGCTTTAAAAAAAAACTATAGCACATCATTGGATGTGCTTTCTTTGATTTTTAATATTTTTGTTTTCATTTAAAGTCAATATTTCTAGAACTTTCCCCCAAACAATTTTTTCTTAGAATAACCAAAGAACCTCAACCCAAAAAAACTTCTACTCAGGTCTGGGATACCCTGTATATTATTATATTGACATCCATATTGAGTTTTTGGAACCAATTTACTTCAATTCTTATTCCTAGGTTATGATCTTCTTGTAACAAATTATTGCTATTTTGAGTCTCTTTAAACTTGTCTCACCTTTAAAAACTTATTTCTATATTATTTTGTTTCTGAGTGCTTGCATTCGAAACCGTTACAAAACATTGAACTTCAATTTATTTTAAGAATTTCCAAACCGATCTCTATTGTGTTGCGACCTAAATCTAACTGTGTATACCTACTTTGAAAGGTTTTATAACTTACAACTTTGAACTTCCTTCCGTTTAGCACTCGAAAAAGAAACAGCAAACCTCAATAGCCTGCAAACATATCCGATGTAATAAAATAGAAGGGGAATAAACGTTATGCCTTACTGCCACCGCGTGTCCGTTGGTGTTGCCGTCATCAACAGCTTGCGTTGGCGAATCAAAAAAAAAAAAATCAAAACAAGAGTAAAATAAAGGATACCTGTCGGTTTTTTGTTGGTTCCATACAAATACACAGCGTTATGCCTGTAAATAAAATAAAACAACTTGAATTTCGCCCACACGTTCTTACTTCTATATAATCTACATTGCACATTGTACCAATTGAATTCGAATGCATTTCGCGTACAGCATCCGCAACCAAGAATGGGTAAATCTATTGGGCGTACGCGCTCGCAGTTTTTCATTCATATAGTGAAGATTTGTTTAGATTAAATTTGCCGGCAAACAGTGGGATACGTTCCATCGCAATTTCAATTAATAAATTTCAAAAGTTAATAAACTAATTTTTCTGTTTAAAAAAAAACTTATTGTTCTCATATCTGCTGCTTTTTCAAGCACTAAAGAACGTTACTTTGCAACGTAAAAAATTACAGCTTGTGGGAACTGTCAGATGTATAGTTACAAAGCTTAAAAGGCGGTCTTTCATCTATAATGAAGTGTAACTCCAATAAAAGAAAATCTTGCCATTTATTCTTAAACTGTTTGAAATACTAAAATTCATCAATAAAAATCAAGTACTCCAACATGACAGATCCCACAAAATGATGATTTTGACGTTAGGGAAAGAATGGGAGAATGATATGTAAGTTGCTATTTGGAAAATGCTCTATTGTTAAAAAAAAAAAAAACTTTAAAACTGAAGAGACCTAACGTTTATAGCATTCCATTAAAATGTTTATAAAATTAAAATATGTACACCTGTGTGGTGGTCGTTGGGTTTTTTGAGTTTTTTTTCTTAATGAAGAAAAATAAATTCTCTAATTTGTTCATACATATTTTGTTTGCTTACCTAATAGATGATTAAGGTAAAGCCTTCCAAAAAATTCAGGGCCTATAGGATGATTTCCACCTGGAGAAATGACAAGTTTTTGCCAAGAAGATCAACGGTAACAAATCTTCTAATGAAGTTGACTGCATTTACACTGACTTTTCTAAAGCATTTGATCAACTTAGTCATAATATCATTTTATTCAAACTTTAAGCTTTCGGCTTTCCACCTTTTTTTTATAAATTGGATAAAATAATACCTTGAAAGTAGATCCTACCAGGTAAAATTTCGACACTCTCTTTCAAACCCATTTAACGCTCACTTGGATGTACCTCAGGGAAGTCATCTGGGCCCTTTTCTATTCATTCTTGCTATAAATGATGTTGTATCATGCATACGTTCTAGTGAAGTTCTTATATTTGCGGATTATATGAAGATTTTCAAGACAATAAGTTCTGACCATGACCACAGTCTCTTGCAGGCTGATATTGACAGCTTTACTAAAAACGGTCTTTCGCTAAACCCTGTTAAATGCCAAACAATTACTTTCTCTAGAAAACGAGTTGCAAGTGCTTTTAATTATTCTATATCCCAGCACAAACTAAGCCGTGTCCTTAGCTTCAAGGATTTGAGAGTTTAGTTTAGCTCTAATTTAGAATTCACAGAACATATTAATTATATTGTTAAAAAAAGCGAGCTCTATGCTTGGATTTATAAAACGTTGGGCAAAAGAATTTAACGATCCGTATGTTACTCTTTCTCTATATAACTGTTATGTACGACCTCATCTTGAGTATGCCTCTCAAGTTTGGTCTCAATTCTATGAAATTCATAAAAGTCGTATTGAATCAATACAACATAAACATAAACCCTTGGGCTGATCCTTACAACCTCCCACCCATGTGAACATCGGATCCAGCTACTGCCGGTCCAAACTTTATATCAAAAGGCGGGTTAATAATGACCTAATATTTCTTCACCAACAAATAAGTAGTCAAGTTGATGCCCCTGACTTGTTAGCCTGTATCGGCATAAATTATCGCGGAGGATCTCACCACCTGCGAAAATTTGAACTTTCACACGTCGGTTCTCATCGAACTAACTACGGAATGCATGAACCTCTAAGCCGTATGTGTAGACTTTTTAATTTAGATGGTTCCTCAGTTGATTTTAACTTAGGTAAAATGGGATTGAAAACATTGTTTCGAACCAGTGCTCCATGTTCTTTACTATCTTATCTACTGCTTAAGATACTTTAAATGTTTTTTTATTATTGTTAAATTTTGTATTGTTTTTATTTTTGTAATTTTGTTGAGTTTTGTATACTTTTTGTGTTAAGCACGTATTGGTTTGTGTTATTTTACTATTTTACTATCCACTAACACATGCACTTATGATGAGCCTCTGTTTGTAGGTTGCAGCTTGATCTAAGCTCTCTACATCTACAGCATAGAATTTGAAGTGTTAAAAAAAAAGTTTAATCAAGGCCCTAGAAGGGCTTTGGTAGGGGAAATCTATACAAAGAAAACTTGTCAAATACTCATGAGGCTCTTGCTAATAAAAACTTGTGGGATAAGGCCCTGGAAAGACTTTGGTAGGGAAAACCTATACAAGGAAAACTTGTCAAACACTCATGAGGCCCTCGCTAGTAAAAACTTGTCGGATAAGTCTTGTTATCCCATATATTTGTTTTTTCTTTTTACGTATTTTGTATAAAGTTGCCCCTTCTGTCTAAGC
The DNA here is from genome assembly GCA_963921185.1 of Dasysyrphus tricinctus. Classification (NCBI taxonomy): domain Eukaryota; kingdom Metazoa; phylum Arthropoda; class Insecta; order Diptera; family Syrphidae; genus Dasysyrphus; species Dasysyrphus tricinctus. Next base: position 131,713,672 of record OY992533.1, read on the forward strand.
GAGAGGAAATAAAATTTTGTTTTCTTCATTTAGAGTCGATTTAGGTCCATCAAAGGTGACCTTTGTTAACGACCTCCCTAATATACACATATACATAAAGGGTCTTTCAATTTGGGCGCTCAAAATTCGTTAGTCCCAAACAATTTTTTTCTAATTTTGTTTTCAATTTCAAAACTATTCTCTCCCACTGTATGCTCACCGTCTGCCGGCTGTTTAAAATACGCGGGTAGATTAAGTTTACACCAGCATCCGCAGTAATACCATTAACTAAAATGTAGATCTAGTTTTATGTAGGTACGTCTATAGTGGTCGTTGGGTTTGTAGTTACATTCTATTAATGTTGGTTTTGCTTTAGAAATCAGTGGCGGGGAAAATCTTTATTGTTGAAACAAGTGTCGCGCAGTTTTTCGCATTACTATAGTAGGTTAGTGAAATTGCTTGAACTAAACTCAGGCTCCATGATGGCTTGTTAAGCTTTAGATTGAATTTAATGACCAGATTCCAGAGTTTGATAGTCATTTGTATTTTATTTTTTTTTTGTTTTCAAACTCTGGGTCATTGCTCTAAAAAGATAAAAAATGCATGGTAAACAATTTGATGTGGGCGCGACACGATGAGATTCAATCTAGTGCGAGGTGAATATTGTGTCTCATCTATGTAAATGTTTTTTGTATTTTCCTCGGATACTGATTAAGAGCGCGAGAGAAGTGAACTTGAAAAAATATTTTGATAGGCGTCATGGGGTTCTCTTTTGTACTATAATGAAGTCATTATTACTTTAATCGGTTAGTTTGTCATAATAAAATATTTTGTTTTTTAATTAACAAATTGATGCTTTTGTAATCGGCTAACTTGTAGTCGGTCGACTGTTAGTCAAATGGTTTTCAAATCATCTAGTATATATGACACACATTAATCCCACTATCCGTTTGGACCCACACACCATTAAGTCCACGCACTTGTTGACGTTTTTATAAACCAATGTTATTTATTTGAAATGCAGATACACGTATGTTTATAAATTTCAACAAAGGTATAGTCATCCAGTTGGCCAAGAGAAAAAAAATGTTGGTAATAATTTCTATACGGTAATTTCATGGCAATGAACCTTATAAAAGAGTTTTTGTAACAATAAGAGGATTAGCGAAATTTGCTTTTTCAACGGCTTAGTATAATGGGCCTTGGATATGGCTACAACTACATGGCTATCCTATACGCACGAGTTATAACAAATTTAATAGCTTTCAAGCTCAAAATATATTTCGAACCTTTTGTTTAATATCTGAATGGACTGTGGAAATTTTAAAAAGAACCAAAGTTAGCGCTTCTGGAACCAGTTCTGCGAATTCCGGTATCCGGTTATATTTAAATTCAAATACGAATTAATGCTTATTTTAAACCATTAAGTATTGTTGTTTCTTTGTATTCAAAAAAATACGAAAAAATATATTTTACATTTGTTATTGTTTAAAAATGGACTTGGAACAATGATTTTGCTTAATGTGTATTTTGGGATGACTAACTCCTTATACATACATAGTCGCAGTGCAGTTTTTACAAGACTAACTTTAGGGACATGCAAATATCTTGTTTGTATATTACTGAACTTATTCTTATGAGGCTGTTAGTGCAAAAGTGGTGTAACCCACTTCTTTTTTACCATATTTTTCATCTTTAATCGATCTAAAATTCTATTTTATTTGAGGTTTAAGGAGGATAAGTAATTTGTGTGTCAGTCAGTCTCAACGGATTTATCTGGCACCAGTATTACAGTAGGTATCATCAGCAAAAGAGGCCATGATAGCGTTGATGTCCATTGGAATATCCCTTGTATATAACGGATACAGAGTTGGTCCTAGGACACTTCCTTGTGGTACACCGGCTTCAATTTTCTTTAGTTCCGAGTAATTTTGGTCGTAATGTAAAGAGTCGGTTCGTAACGTAGGATTTCAGTATTTCGTAGTACTGCCTAGGAAGGTTCCCTATGCAGTTTGTACTCAAGTCCCAAGTGCCAAACCTTGTCAAAGGCTTGAGCAACATCTAAGAATATTGCCGAGCATACTTGTTTTTTTTTTTCAAGTGCCTTTTTCACAACATCCGTAATCCGATGCACTTGGTATATCGTGGGATGTTTATTTCTTAATCGAACCTGATGGCTTGGAATTAGTCTTCTTTCTTCTATTATTTTGCTAAGCTTTTAAGGAGCAGTTTTTCGAAAACTTTTGGCATGATTGGTATTTATAAGTAAAAGCGATATAGGTCGGTAAGATGTTACTTCTGTTGGTGCCTTACCTTGTTTAGGTATAACAATGACTTCTGCAATTTTCCAATTATGTTGCACATATCTTAGTTCAAGGCATGCGCTTATTATAAATTGGAGTTTTTTGAAGGCTATTAAAGGATTTCTTTCAAAACCTGACCAGTTATTAGACCTTACCCTGGTGATGTTTTGTTAGACAACTTATGTTGATACATGCTTCTTACTTCTTTGAGCGTGACAAAAGGTATTTCACATTCGTCGTTTGCTGGGAATGGCTTGAATACATTCGCTTGATGTTCAGCGAAGATATCTGTTTTTTGTTTCGGGATAGGCGAACTGTCAGGTGAAAACTAAAAGTCAGTTCAAAATTTATATCGAATTGTATGACAGTTCAGTGCTTAGATGTGTTTCAAAATGATATCAGAGAGCTGTGATCATACTCTGCTCAGAGTTAATTCCTATCGCTATAGCTCTACTCCATGTTTTCCTCAGAGCTAAAAAGGAAAAACGCATTTACGTAGAGTTTGGCTCGTTCACATTGTAAAAACTGCAGTTCCTTAAGTTTACGTTTGAATATTTGATATATCTTTCCCACACACAAGTTTTATCAATTTTAGATAAGTGTCAGAAAAGAAATAATTGAACCTGCTTAACTTATAAGTCCCAAGTTGAATACAAAGATCTGCGCCAGTTTGTCTACTCAAACGCGGAGTGCGAGTGGTTCAAAGTCGCACCTATATTTCTCTCAGTTATAATTTCGGTTCAAGTCTTAGACATAATGTACCTAAAAAAACTATTTTCATTGATCAAATTCATTCACAAAAATCCAATTCATAAATTAAACAAAATTGAAAAAGCCGACACATTAAATTCGACAAATACGACATTTTTACGTAGGCCAATGCGTGACTTGTACAACATCGATGCATATGAATATGTATATAGCTGTTGCAACTGTACAATTAAGATACAAGTCTACCTTCACAACACCCTTTCATTAAAACGTATTACATTATGTATCTACATACATACATATGTACATATGTATGTACGTCGTAGACGTATGTACATTATATGTATATTCTACACTAGGCTTAGGAGTTATTTCATCTTTTTGCAAAAAGTCTGACATTGTGTGGGATGACCGGTGCTGCGGTGTGGTAGACGGACAATCTTTTTATTTGGTCTTGTGTCAGGTTAAAACGGCAGAAAGTCTAGCGACGGCGGCTGCGGCATAGGAAACGACAAACCCACGTAAATCATTATAACATGGTGTTGCCTCTACGACGACGACGCTATAGTGCTGGAGCTGACTGCTGCTATTGATATTGAGTGTTGATGCAGTCGTATAGCTGCAGCTCCATGCGAATACGTCAAGCAAATAAACAAACTGCCCTCAGAGTCTCAGGCTTGATCGTATGTGTTGCTATAATGTAGTTGCAATTGCAATGCATGTGGTGGTTTCAGCAGCAGCACTCGGTTGTTGCGGCTTCGAGGCACGACGATGCGACGCACAGTGGACCGTTTCATACATGCTAGACGTCAAAAAGTCAACTCCGAATTTTCGTTGTTGGTGCAATTCTAAAATGTAACGATAACCCACTGACCACAAAAGTACAATTAAATAAGATTTAACTAGAATAAGTTGGAAGTTATCATACAACAAAGACAACCTCCAATCTTCTGTAATAGGTAACTACCTAGAAGTGAATTTTTAGCTTTATTACACTGTACATATAATTTAAAATTATTCGTCAAATTAAAAGAAAAAAAATAGGGAAATCTTTAAGAACGTATGTAGTTTATTAATAAATTATTTGAAAACCCATAGCATATTCTATAGAAATGAAAAAAATACATACAAGAATGACGTTTTTTAGTGTACGCAAAGTGTTGTTTAAAGCTATTTTGGAAAATCTAAATAGGAGTATATCATTATGTCATGATGAAATATGTGTTTTTGTAAAGCTTGTCATGTCTATTTAAAGAAAATACCTTCCTTTCATTTCGCACGAATTTGCATGGCATATTTTTTGCACTAAAATCATTTTCTTAACTATTTTCACGTATACTGGCATAAATCGGTATCTGTTAAGATAATTAACATAAACTGTATATTTTTAGAATGGTGTGATCTGTCTCTTTCCGACAATGTTCCATTTGTGTTAATAGGATTGATATTTATTAAGTTACCGGAGTTCAAAGCTACAAAAACTAGAATTTTTGAAAAAATTCTAGATTTTGGTTGCTCCTTACGGGGTGATAAATAATGACGAGACATATCGTTGGAAAGGTTTTTTTATGAACTACAATTAGTAATTATAAGAGCTCATTTCAAATTACAATGTGAAAAAAGTTATTCGCTAGTCAAGGCTTTTTTTTCATACCAAAATGTACTGAAACATAAAATTTGACTAGCGAATATCAGTGATTTGAAATGTGCTCCTAGGACAATAATGTCGGAAAGAGACACATTGACATTTGAAAATATACAGTTTACGTTGATTTGCTAAGCCGTTAGCGAGATTTATAACAGTATCTAAAAAAATAGCTGAGGAAATTATTTTTGCGCTTATCTCGAAAACGCGTCTTTGGAAAAAAAAATCTGTATTTTCGTATTCAGCGTCCCGATACGATGGCCTAAAATTATGTAAGCTAGTGTAATATGCACAAAAATGAATAGTTTTGAGAAACTGAAATGTTGGTGGGTTAGTAAGAGAACATTTTTGATTTTTTTTAAATTTTAAGTTTGAAAATTAATTTCAAAAACTATTTACAAAACCGGCTTTATTTAAAAAGAAAATAGAAGAATAGATTTTTGGCTTTTAGAAAAGCTATTGGACGACATTGTGAATTATGCCGTTGTTTTTTAATATTTTTTTTTAATCTTAGGTAAATGTTTTAGAATATTACCCCTCCCGCTTAAAGGGGGGAAATAGACTCCCTCTCCCGTACAATTTTTTCTTGTCTTCGTCCAATCTAAAAGGCTCTATCCTTTTGTCACATCTCATATTTAACATCCTGTAGGTATATAAATTTATAGGGAAATTAAAAAAAAACTGTCATTTAACTTTAATTTTCAAAAAATCTGCTAAATTTATTTATTTTTTCAGCAAAAAATATATGCCTTGAGTATTTTATGCTTAAATTGATAAAAACATTCATTTGGAACAAAATTATAATTTTTGACGTCTAGCATGTATGAAACGGTCCACTGTGCGACGCCTCACTAGGATGCCGATGCCGAATCGCGTCAGCAAGCTTTGCTTTAATTTTTGCTGCGAACTACTAGCTACAGTATCTTTGTGTCGGGAAGATGTGATTTTTAATTATTAACATCACGTTAGCTCCTTGTCACTGGGACTCGCTTCTGTTCGTATAGAATAGGATTGGTTCGGTTCGGTTAATGTGTGGTGCTACCATTAAAACTGATCGTGCAGCTTGAGAAAATCTATTCAATAGTGTTGGTTACAAAGAAAGGCCTTTTTTATTTTCATTTTTTTTTTCACATCCAAGTGAAGGTCTAAATCGTGAAACAATTTGACATTTTGAAATCCCACTTTTATTTTTTTCTTAAATTCCCTCAAAAAAAAGTGTTAAACAAAATAGGTAGCTTACCGCAGTGCCAGTTGTCGAAATTTAAATTGTATCGCTTCGTGCGGGAAATGTCTGGTGGTGCATGCTAAATTGAAAATTGCAACTGTTTGCTTAATTATGCAATCACGTTTTTGAATTAATAAACAGCAAATGAAAACTTATTGTATTTTGATTAGCTGTAGCCTTGTAATGTGTATTGATATCATATTATAAAATGTATGTAAATTGGTATTTTTCTTCTTGTATAGCATGAGGTATGCATTTTTATTTATTTATGCTTTTTTTTTTTGCTATAGACTGCATTCTTGACACTTTTTTTTAAATTTATTTTACAGACCTACAATCGATACGACGTTTGTTAGAACATGAAACCAGTGGCGCAGTCTGTCCAAGTTGTCGAATTTCATTTGACAAAGGAAAGCGACGGAAATTGATTGACACCTGTGGCCATGAGAGATGCTATTCCTGTATGTTTCGCAACGATCAGTGTCCAATGTGTATGAATAGCTCCTTGAAAGGTACGTTTAAATTTAATTAATTCTGTTATAAGTTACATGCGTATAGAGTTAAAGAGTGATGGATGGATCTGATTTATTAGTGACGGAAATTTAACGTGATTCCATTATTTATATAGATTAATTAAAATGGTAATATTTTGCATTTAATTATTATAAATACCTATGCACTTATTAAAATTTGATTGCATCCTACTATAGTATTTAATTAAACAAATACAAAATTGTAAAAAAAATAAACAAATTATGCACAATGGGCCCTAAATTTGGAGGTGTATAAATTAGTCCAGATTAAATTTTTAATATCGATCTGCCAAAAAGACAATTTTTATTTTTGTATGCAGTCTAATTTTTTTTGGCAGATTTGTCTCAAGCTCCATTAAAATTTTCTTTTGTTTAATTTATTTTGGCTGTAAAAATGTTAAGTTAAGTTTTTTGCTGAATTAAGTTTGAAAACGCCGAAGACGTGCTTACAATATTGTTCAGGTACCTGGGTTGCCAGGTGCTCAGGTGACTCGCCTTAACATCTAAATTAAGTGATTGCAATTTGTTATTGACTGACCGGCCGGCCGGCGCAAAGTGGAACAAAACCTGCGATTTAGAAAAAAAGTTTTGAATTTTTTCATAATAGGTACATATGTACATAATGTAGTACGATATTTTGTATTAAGAAGATACAGTGAATTAGAGTGACTCAAAATTATTTTTGAGGGAGAAGAGTAGAACTTTCAGATTCCGCCATGAATTTGTAAAAGAAAAATCACGTCTATATTAAAATGGTTATATTTAATCAGAATTATTATCTTATTTTTTAAATCCCAAAATTAATGGAATCTGGTGATGAAATTTTAACAGGATCTTCTTGGAAGGTGGACCTTCAGGCTTGAGTAGACATACAAAAAAGTATGACTACTCAAGTCTGAAGTACACGCGAAGTCCAAATTTTGGCAAGATTTTTCGTTGCAATATGAAAAAGGGGTTAGTTATTTACTTATCAGATACCTTTACGTATATATTATAATACATTAAAGGAAATATTTTAAGTAATAAATCCATGAGATGAAAGAATTATGCAAAAACATCAGTTATAAGGCTCAAAATTTCAAAGTTTCGGTTTGACCCCTTATTTCGGCTGAAAGCAAATTTTTTATTCCGAAATTTTTACAACAGTCGAATTCCTCATGAAAAATACTGAAAGAAAAGTACTTATATAATATCACAATACCAAATTAAACACTTTTTATGTATGAGGTTTTGTTCACCTTTGCCTCACTGCGAATTTCTTGAAAAAAAAAAAAATTATTTTGATATGAGTTGATTAAATATTTTCAATCAAAAACAACCCCATGTACATATACAGACACATGAGGCTAATCCTGGCAGCAGGAAGGAGCGGGCGTCCGCGCTACGGCAGCGAGGCATGCTAGCAAAAGCACATCCTAGCTCGTGCGTCGGTGGGGTCGGTTCTTGCCACCGTAGCACTGAACTTGTGTTACGAGACTTCATGCCAGTGAATATAAAAATCGGGTTCAAAAAAAAAATAACTGAAGTCCGAATCCGTCCAAAACGGGAGGGGTGTGATTCCTATAGGGGGAGGGAGGGTCAAAGGTGTTGTTAACCCTCCGGAGGATTTGCCCACCCTTTTTATCTCTAAGATACCACCTTGGCTAATGCAACCTTCGATAAATCAAATTTGATTTAAAAAAATCTAAAACTTTTGGTGGGTATTAGATTTTAAATCTGAACTGTATTTTTTTCGCTCTATCAAAATTTCACAGGCCTTTTAAAACTTATTTTGGGTTTTTTATCATTGTTTCTTTGATTTAACATAAAAAAAATTGTGATAAAAGTGGAGAACGGGTAGAGGAAAAACTGCTGAAGCGATTAAGTAAGCGTGAATTCATAGTTTTCATGAATTTCGTAACCAGAATCTTCTTCTTTGATCTTTATTTATCTGGGAAATGAACAAAAATATGGTGAGAATATGAAAGGATGCAAAAAACCTGGTACCTCCGCAAGTGACAGACGAAGTATTCTGAATATGGCGTCTAATTCTCCATACCGAAAAAGAAGGAAATCAAAAGAACTCAATTTTTAAAATTCTAATCTAAAATGTATTCTAATCCTCATTTTTGTTCTGAGTTTTTGAACAGCCTGTTTGACAGAAATTGTAGAAGTTTACGTAAAATTGTGACCCGTGATTATTGATCAGTGGTCAGCATCATGAATGATACAAGAATTTCAAAAAAGTATATGTATATAAATGAGCATCATTATAATCTAAGTTTCATTTTTACTGTGCGATTATCTAATTGACTACGAGACTGCGCGTTTTTTAAATTGTATTCATTTGCCAGTTCATATGACTTAGCTATTTAAACTTTCGACAGTCGCGTGCATGACAAATTGCATAAGTAAAATCTTTGCGATTGCTTGATTAGATATGATGTGTGCTCCACATTGCGAAATTTATGATTTTTTACTTTTTACGAGTGAGAGTCATGCAACGAAAATGCTGACCTAGCCTAAAACTATGTTGTTTTTGTATGTGATGCTAACATCTACTCTGGTGCTAGAGGGAAATGAAAACGTAACACCTGATGTGATAATGTTTTACGTGGCACACTTCAAGAGTAACGCTTTATTTTTTTTCTTAGACGAGCGTGGACAGTGCAAAATAGCATTTGCTGACCGAGTTCCTTCGGCATTTTTTTTGTATGTGAAAACAATATAATTATTCTAGTACTTACATAAGTTAAATAAAAACCTAACATTTGTAAGTTTGTAAGTGATAACGCCTTACGTGACATACTTCACTTGTCGCACTTTAAGAATAATGCTTACTTTTGATTCCCACAGATGGCGGTGATGATTACACATTTTAACCGTGAATCTCGACATTCACAACTGTTTTTCTTAACAAACTTATCTACCTGATCATGACAAATACTAATTAAAAAATATAATATACATAGGTAAAGTTTTTTTGTCAGTCCCAAAGAATGATGAAAATCTGCGCCAAAAGATATGCTATTACACCATGAATCTTGCATCGAAAGCTATCAATCACAATAGCCTTTAAGCAAACTTTCACAACTTTTTTTCTATTTTAATTGCCTACACAAAAACCAACATACAAACTTTCATATGTTTATACTTGGACGTTAGTTATTAAATCCGCACTTATGAGTTTGTTTTTATATCATAACAACAACATAAAAAATATTGTTGAACATTGTACACCAATATTTAACATTTATACCTTTAACAAAGTTAAATCAAAATAGTAAAAGAAAATAAATAGCATACCATAATTACATCGAAATAAATGATCGTTTGTTTGATTTACCTTTTTTCATATAATTTTTCATTTTTTTTAACTTTACAGATGTCGACTGTAGTAATACCCAAGGCTATGATACGGGCATTGGCGGATCGACATCAACAATTGTTAGTCCTCTGGGGTCTCCACAGCCACAACTAAGATCACAATTGCGCACAAATGCCGCTGCTTTGTCAAAATATATGCAGGTAAGGTGCCAAGGTGTTTTTATACAAATTTATTTTGCCAGTGACCATATACTTTTTTTTCAAAGCAAACATCTTTTCTTTATTAAATTCATATCTGTTTTAGCCTAGAATCTTTACCAATCATTTAATTTCAATTCAACTGTTCACTTTTCCTTCAACATTTTCTTAAGTTACACCTACGGATAATATTTTATCGGCAATTTTTGAAATGAAATTTTTATTCTGACCATTACATTGTAATATATGAGTTTCGGACCTGAGCTTACTCCGGTAATATATCTGTGGTGTTTGGTAGAAACCTGGTAACTCCATTTTAAAATAAGTGTCATTACGCCCACTTTAAATCAAGCTAGAGTGTAAACGAGGCCACAGATTTTCTTCAAATTTGGAATACTTATGAACATAACCTTTGAAAAATTATGTTTCAAATTTGAAGAAAATCGGTTCACCCGTTTAGGTTGTAGGTCGATGTAAAGTGGACGCAAAGACGCAAATTTTAAAATGGAGTTATCATGTTTCTACCAAACACCACAGATATGTATTTCAGTCAGTTAAAATTTCCATTGTAGCTAGAATGTTATCTTGAGGGGTAGTACCTCTTGTGACGATGTGACACATCCTTCAAAAGAATATGTCGTTATGATGAATTGACTCGTATTCGACAAAAAATTGTAGAACCCTGACTGAAAAGACGCACACAGGAATTGTTGAGAGTAAGGCAATCCAGAAGCGTCCGGAATACGTGTTAACCGTTCTTAAAGTGTTGTATTGACATTAAGAATGACAGTTCTTCTCCTGAAAAGAAGAGAAAACACATTCAAACACACAAGTTGTCAAACTCTTGTCAAAGATGAAAATATGTTTTTCTGTTTTGTAGAATAATTTTTCATGTTTTGCAATAATATTTTCCCATTTTGTGTCCTCCATGTTTACAAATAATTTGAAAAACTTTTTCGGCATCGGCATGAGAGGCTAAACGCTAAACACATACTGCGATATGAAAACTCCAGAATCAAAAATTGCGTGTGCTTGTTTGTTTTATTGGCGTTCCGGGTCGGAGAGTTCTTCCGAAATGATCTGCAATCGCGCCAGTTAAATTATTTTTAAATCTCAAGTTTCATAATGTAACTCTAATATTTTTGACAAAAGTGTTGAAGTAATTATAGTTAATAGTTATTCACGTGCAGGGCTAACGAATTCTGGT